>JAPFBE010000007.1:41807667-43007667 GCA_034336665.1 Luscinia megarhynchos | reverse complement strand
CCCAGCAAGGACAATTAAAACCCATCTAATGATGCACTGAAATCTGATCTTCAGATCACACCTCTCTGAGTGCTGCTAGAAGGCCCTACTGAGCCAAGTGTCTTTCTGAAATTCAGTGAGATTTTTTTTAAAGAAATCTTTAAAAGTGAGCCCACTGAAATGTGCTTTTAGAAGGCAAAACCAAAAATAAGTATTTTGCTGTGACCACATTTTCATCTTTTCCCTTGGATTTTTTGCTTGCTAAGATCTGCACTGTAGGGGTGATCCTATCCAAGTCTTAAAGATGTCTCAGAGAAACCTTAATAGAGACTTAAAAGTGCTGGTGCCTCCAAACATTTTTAAGCTTCCATAGACTGTAATGTCACAGAACCTGTGTCCACACAGCCCCATTCAGTTCACTGAAGCTCATATGGGGTATCCTGGGCATCCTGAAGATCAATGGAAGATTTTTGTGGGCAGCTGGTTCAAGTCCATTATCTATTAGTCCAAAACCACTCATTTAAAATATGTCAGATGGACCACTGTTGAAAAGTTTCCATTTCTTTCCAGTGAATATAAATAGATCTTGGGATAACCAGCTGCTTAATCTAAGAAGAAATGATGCCAACCCAACTCAGTTCCTTATGCTCTTGCTCTTCTTATCCTCACTCTGGGATGGAATTGATTTATAGCCAAGGCCAAGTCACTTGGCTTTTCTCTTTTAGGTACTAAATCTAGAATGGGGAAGAATCAGTTATTCCTTTTCCTGGAGAAACTGTGGGATGAAGCCAGCAGCAGGAGCTGTGTGTGTAACAGGCTGCACTCATGTCCTGTCCTGCTGCAGCAACAGCTGGGAGAGAAACTTCTGAGAAAGTGGAAAACCAAAGCCTTGAAGGAGATTCCCACATTCTATTGGAGAATCTAAAGCCAGAAGGAGCTGTGAATTCTTTTTCTAAACTCCCTTTATGCACTGAAAAGGCCAGAGGATTCTCCTGACTTGAAGCATCCAAGCCATCACCTCTTGGCCACATACATGAGACCCATTGCAGTACCTTCCCTCCAGCTCAGGGTACTCTCCTTCCACCTGCCCCATTCATCAGCCTTTAAAAAAACCCTCAGTTCTCTGGTTTGTAGGTAAAGGCAGCCTGCTGAAGGAACACTACAACAATAATGGAAGAAGCAGAGTGAAAGTCACTCTCACTGAAGTTCTCACTGAGATTACTCAGGAGGAGGATTCACTTTGAGTGGCAGTGCTGCTGTTACCTTCTCTTAGGAAATGTAATTGGAAATAATGTCCTGGCAGGGTTTTCTCAGGCACCTGGGCAGTTTGTTCAAAGTCAGCACTCTGAATCTGCCTTCCTGCTGCTTCTGAGAGAGCTGAGGTCTCTTACCAGCTTTATGTCACATGTGCCAGTGCCACCCACAGACTGCAGGCATGCAGGGCTGCCTCAGGTGCTGCTCTGCTCTGGGCTTGGGCAGCTGAACTGGGAGAATTAAAGACAGACTTCTGTAGAGTGACAGTGTCTCTGAGGAAATAACTCCCAGAATTTTCAGCTAGCAATTCTTCTGGACTGATGAAGCACACCTCTGCAATTGAATTTTAGAAAAGGCCAGAATCCCTAATTTTCTGATGCAGGCTGAGGCAATTTGAATTTCCAGTTGAGGTGGCAGGATGCTGTCACATTGAAGTAGGACTCATGAAACTTGAAATGCCTTCTTCAGCCCAGTTCATCATGATAATGATGCCATGTGATCAGTCCAACTGATACTTGGAATTTGCTCTTACCTAGGAATCTGTAATTCAGTCTGGCACTTTTCATTACAATTGCAAAACTGGCACATTTGGACTGGTGCCTTTTTTTCATCCTTGGTAAAAATAACCCAAACATGGCTCTGAGCTGATGGAGAACCTCAGTATTCAACAGCAAAATTTCAGAGGGGGAGGTTTAATTTCTGTGGGTGGAGGTCACCTCCATTCACCTTGCACTGAGCAGATGCTGCCTGAAGATTTCTCTTTGTGTGCAGTCACCAGTGTGGGTTTAAGATCCAACTCAAACCACAGACATGGAGCTGGTTTTGTCTCTGATAAATAAAGCATGAACCAGTTGACTTCAAGCTCTTAAGATGACAAAAACAAATCTGAGGAGAACAAACACACAAGCTGCACTGTTTTATTTACTCCCTGTACTCCCCAGGGCCCTGCTCTGCTAAGGAAATAATTTCCAAAAATTCCATGTTAACTCCTAGAGCAGCACTTTTGTATCTCACATAGTGTGTTTACACAATTCCCAGTGCTGCCAGTCTCCCACTGTCTGCTCAGGTGTTTTATTGCTCCATTTGTTCCAAACCATGTAACAGGAGCCACAGGGAATGCTCTGATGGATGCCAGGATATGTAAACATTGAAATATACCCCATAGCACAGGGGAAAAAGAAGCATGGTTTGAGAGCACCTTTCAGCTCTGCTGTGGTGTTTGTAAATACTCAGATGTCAATCACAGAGTTGTTCCATTCATGGGCTGAAAAATGCCTGGAGCCCTGGAAACCTGGAATTGTGTTTGAGGTAAATATTTTCTCACAAGCTGTGCTGGGACCTCAGCAGTTGTGTAGTTCTGATAACTTTGGGACAGACCCATGTCTTGTGAGCTGCCCTTACTTTATCCTCTGAATGCAACTCCCAACCTGCTCCTAAGATCCAAATCCTTCCACTGATCACAGCCTACAGATCAATCTTCTCTTCCAGCTTGTTTGGTTCTTTTTAATCTCCTGTTTGCACTATGCAAGAAAGTCACTAGCAGATGCTACAACAGTAATTAGAGCAAATATCAATTCTCAGTGGTGAGGCTGCAGCACAAATAATTTCCCAGCTCAGCAGATTGAAAAAGGGAGTGGCAAATCCATCAAACTCACCTTCAGTTCCTCACTGCACCCAGAAGAACAGAAAAGGGAATAGAAATAATCTCCTTGTTAGGGCAATAATGATGTACTGCATTTTCAGTGCTGTTTTGGAAGCATTAAGTGCTGTTGGATGTTTGCTGTATAATCTGGAATTTCTAGTAAACTTCTGAGTGTTGCAATCAGTGCTAAAGCCAAAAGGCTGTTTTCAGTCAGATTGAAACTGTGCAATTGCCTTTTAGGGCATATCACATCCTGTAGGCCATTATTTTACTGACTGGTTGCAATTTTTTTCTCTCTCTCCCTTCTTTTCCAGATAAATTTTGTATTTCTATTTAACATAGTTAGGATTTTAATGACAAAGCTGAGAGCTTCAACCACTTCAGAAACAATCCAGTACAGGTAAGTCAGCTTGTGATTCCTGCTAAGAAAACTCTGCCTTTATTGTCCTGTCCTTGCCCTCTCTTTGTCTTCCCAGCTGCCACTGTTGATGGAATTCATAAATTAGGCCCACAGTATTAATCTGTGCAGGCTCTCCAGAAAAACCTGCCTGCAATTTTTTCTGTCCACTCCATTTCACTTCAGGCCTGCATGTGCCCCAACACACACATGGAATCCCCTCCTTTCCATGAAATGTGAAGGACTTGATCTCATGTGAGGACAAATTCATCAATTTCTATATGTACACAAGTGTAGATATAGCAAGTGCTGCCTGCAGCTCTGGGATCCCCAGCACAGGGAGGAGCTGGAGCTGCTGGAGCCAGTCCAGAGGAGGCAGCAGGATGATCAGAGGGATGGAGCAGCTCTGCTGTGGGGAGGGGATGGGAGAATTGGTATTGTTCAGCCTGGAAAGAGCCTTTTGGGATGGCCTCATTTTGACCTCAAGAGAGCCTGCAAGAAAATGGAGAGAGATCATTTACAAGGGTCTGGGCTGACAGAGAGTAGGATTGGATGGATATTAGGAAGAAACTCTTCCCTGTGAGGATGAGGATGCTCTGGCAGGGAGCTCAGAGGAGCTGTGGCTGCTCCTGGATCCCTGCAAGTGTCCAAGGTCAGGTTGGACAGGGATTGGAGCAACCTGGGACAGTGGAAGGTGTCCCTGCCCATGGAACTGGATGATCTTTAACCTTCCAAACCACTCTGGGATTCTGTGGTTAATGTGTGCATACAGTATTTAATGCACCATTTAAAATGTAGGGAAGGGGAATGAGGGGTGACTGTGCCCCTTCCTTTCAGCTGGTGCCAGAATTGGTGTAACCACTCACTGGCTTGCATCACAGAAATGATCCTCAACTAATCAGTATCTTTATTTGGGTTTGACATCTCAGGTAAATCAGTTCCCATACCCTGAGCAAAAGCCCCCAGCACTGGGATGGCAGAAAGGAAAAGTCAGCAGGGAAGGTGGCCTGGCCCCTTCAGACACCAGGGCTTAGATCAGCCTGAACAGTCTAAAAGCAAATTCTCAGACACCAGGAGATGCTGAGTGCCCTTCTTTTGTCATTTGCAGTATCTTGCAAGATACTTGGAGGACTTAAGGACTAACAGGTCCTTGCAGCAGGAAATGGCACAGGTTTTGTGCAGTGAGATCAGTCACTCTAACTCATTTCTGGATAAAAGCTCAGCATATCAAGCTGAGTTGCAACTTGATGTCCTCAGATCAGGCTGCCCTTGACTTTGGAGGCAGCTTTGCTGCAGTAATGGGCTTTGTTGTTTTGCCTGATTCCCTCCTTTTATTCCTGTCAGGGTTTTGTTAGTGAAGTTAGTGCAGTGGTCTGATGTTCAGACCCTTCTCTGCACATTTCCTGAGAAATGAAGGGAAAAATACCTTTTTTTCTTGCTCAAACCTCATGCCATAAAACTGAAACTGGCCTGAAAAAGCCCTCAGTACATTTTTATCCCTTCTGCAGCTTGCAGGGGAGCATTAGAGACATTAGAGTGAATCAATCTGCAGCAGCTGCCCTTGTTCTTGAGCAGATGACAATGATCTTATCCCTTGCAGGCTCTCTGAGGGAATTGTCTTTTCCACAGCCTAAATGGAAATCTTTAAAATTCCAGCAAAGCCTGGGGCAAGCTTTGATGCTGTAAAGCAGAGCAGTGCAGCCCTTTGCTAGGCAGGTATTAGATGGTGTGGCAGCTGGTTCCTTAAAGCTGGCACTTTATCCTGACACTGGCAGTGACTTTGTGCTCTCCTGCCTGTATTTATCTCCCTAATATCTACCTGCTTACCTTTATCTACCTGTCCATCTAATCCTGTTATGGGATTATGCAGAGATTTATACAGACCTAGCCAAACTTCAACCTTTGTGTTTGCACAGTGACATGCTGCTCTCAGCTGACACCCCAAGACACTGTTACAGCACCAATAATAAGGATTAGCTCTGAATAATTCTGTTAATCACTGGTGCTTCCTCATTCACAGCTTGCTTTGTGATTTGTGATTCCTAGGACAGCCCTGAGCAGCTGAGGTTGGGTGGGCAGATGTTGCAGAAAGTGCTCACACTGCAGACAAAATGAAATGATGGGCACAGAGCAGGTCTCAGCTGAGCTGGGCACTGATCACATCTCCCTGAGGTGTAAGAAATCACTCCCCAAACCTGCAGAGAACCCCAAGGCTTCAAGCCATGCTGATAGAGAAAAAGAAGAAAATGAAAAGAGAGGGAATGAAAGAGAGGGCTATAAATATAAATAAGGTTCCCATTCACCCCCTGGAGTTCAGAGTGGGGGGAAAGAGCAGATTCAAAGGCTTTCCCAGGACTCTCCCAGGTGGACAGGCACTGGCCAGGCAGGGAGGCTCTCACTGTTTCCATGCTCCTCCTCCCCACTCCCAACACAGTTGTCCTTCCCTCTGCTCACTTGTTGTCTCTTCCCTGCCCACAGGAAGGCAGTCAAGGCCACCTTGGTGCTCCTGCCTCTGCTTGGCATCACCTACATGCTTTTCTTTGTCAACCCTGGCGAGGATGACATCTCCCAGATTGTTTTCATCTATTTCAATTCCTTCCTTCAGTCTTTTCAGGTAAGAGAGCAGGCTTACTGCTGCTTCAGCTGAAAGGATCCTGGGTGCTTTTCAGCCATGAAACCTCAGGCAATGAAGTCTGTGATAGAAATTAGAGTTGCAAATAGCTCAGTTCACACGTGCATAATAGATGTACAAGTGTCTCATGTGGAGTGGAAAATCCTCTCAAGTGTGGACTGGAGGGATTCATCTCCCTTAACTCAGCACTGTGTTCAGCTCCTCACATAAAATCAATAGAGAGAGAAAAGATATTTCATTCCACCTGCCTGAGAGAGGATGAGGATCCCCCTCCTGAGGTGCCTCTGTCTTCCCAGAGCACACAGTGGGCTGACACTTGGACTCAGTGTTGCTAAACCAAAGGGAAGCAGCTCCTGCCTGTTGGACTTGCTGTTCAATTCACCTTGTAAGAGACTCCAGACAAGTTTATGAGCTGTTCTGTGCAGCCAACAGCCCAATTTTTAATTAATATTAGAAGCTATGTAATGTTGGTTTTTAAGGGATGTTAGGAATTTAACTATTCTCTCTGTTTCAGAAAGAAAAGACATGGTGAGTGTAAGTTTAGAACTAGTGGCTTAAAAAGAAAATTAAAGCAAACACTCCCATAGGCAGACAACAAAACTTTAACCAGCTGCTTTCAGAGAAATTCCTAATATTTTGCCTTCAAAGATCATTCGATGTTTCAAAGGATGGATCACTGAACAAACTTCTGGTAGAGCTCAGGAGTTGAACTGGGAGGAAAGGGGCAGTGTTTCAGACCCAGGGGAGCTGTGCTGCCCAGCCTGCTCTGGTGCATTCCCTGAGCCATCAGCCCCATCTCCCTCCCCCAAACTTTACTGGAGTTCTGGCAGGATGGAAAAAGAGTGGAATGGGATCAACTCTGTGAACCTGACACAAACCCAAAAGCAACTGAAGGATCCTCAGCCACTCCTTTCTGCCCAGCTGTGTCCTGCAGCTGCACCTCTGGATCTAGGGTGGGAATTTGTTTCACATTGATGTTTTTACCTCCTGTGTGCAGGAACAAGTGCTCTGATACCCAGATATCAATGCAAACATACAACTGGCTAGCCAGATCTAGGGTTGGGTTGCTGTTTTTACTGATTGCATCCCACCAGAAATCACAGCTAGATATCTAAAATAAAAAATGTCCCTTTGAACCTGTGAAGGAAGGAACCTTAGCCTTCACCTGTGAAGTAATTCCACACTTTTCATTCCCTAAAATTGATTGTATTTTTTATCTGCTGTTGCTCAGTGTCTCAACAAAATGCTGCATTGCTCATTAGTTCTATGAAGATGTGCGTAAGAAGGACACACATCTCCTTAATGGTGAGAATAATTACAGCCCTAAAACCAAAATGGGCAGAGTTCCACCCACAGGAATTCCAAGCTTTGCAGTCATCACAGGGTTTAGTCACTGCTGTCAGCAGATTGCACAGAGCCTTTGGGCTCAGGTGAATTTGAGCAATCTGCTGATGCTCTGCCCTCATGAGACCATCTAAAACCATTTAACAGCCCCTGTGAGTGGCTGGGATGTCCCCCCAGGGCTGGCAGCCCCTCTGAGGGCTCTCAGAGACTGGATGCTGCAGACATGTTTTAGCCCAGCTGCAGAGACAATCCCTCTCTGTCAGTGGAAGTGTTAAAATATTTAATAATTGCCTGCTTTCTGTTCTTCCCAGGGTTTCTTTGTGTCAGTATTTTACTGCTTCTTGAATGGTGAGGTAAGTAATTCACCCCTGGGAGGTGGGGTTTGCCTGGCTACTGAGATCTGAGATGTTTTTCCAGGGGGTCACAGTTCCATCAGTCTCTTGTGGAAGGCTCTTCATGTGCTGCTGAATTTCTCTGCCTTTATCCTCAAAACTTTATCAGTTTCAGATTATTACCTGTGAGGTCAGGGCAAGGGAAAGAAGTTTTGTCAGATTATAAAATTTCTGTTCTTCATCTTAAGACTTCTTTGAAGTTTCTCATTAATTAAAAATATTCTTTCTGGCAATAGCTAATTACTTCTGAGCTGGACTCTTGTTAAGGATATGCTGCAGGTGACTCATTTTTACAGTGCCATGCTGAGCTGAGTGAGTTTGTTCATGTGGGTCACTATCTCTGGGTGATCAGTGCCTGTTGCATTCAGAAAAGAGAGTTGAAAACAGATTAAATCAGAATTAATTAATGAGCTACTGCTACTCAAGCAAGAAATGCTTCACTAATATCCCTCAGTGTTTGACTTCCACCCCAAAGTGTGAGAGATTGAAATCTTTCCCCTGCTTACATTGTCAGTGTCTCATTTACCTGCATTAAAGTCTGTCATCTTTATCCAGATAAAATTTTAGTCTCTGCAGAAATTAAATCCATATTTCATTATTCCTGCCATATTGGTATAAACTTTGTTTGTGCTGCTTATTAATTTCGTTGTGGGCTATGAGAAAGAATGGGCATGGCTTCAAAGCAGCAGTATTTTATTTTTAAAAATTTAATTTTTATTATGTTTCTTTTGTATTATTTTACATTAAGACTTCCCCTCTTCCCTATTAATTCTGAGGTGATGTTGACAAGAAACAGCTCAGTTTTCTCACGTTAAGCACATGCTACTTTTATATATTGGCAGCAGAGTTGTCAGTTCTCTTTCCAACTTTCCTTCCATAAATTGTCACTATTCCATTTGCCTCTTGAAAAATAGGGAGTTTAAATCTTCCTGCAAAATACAGGTGCCTGTAGCACTACATTTACCTCAGGCTGAGTCAGGGGAGGTTTGGGATGGATTTTAGGGAAAGGTTCTTCCCCCAGAGGGTGCTGGCACTGCCAGGCTCCCCAGGCAATGGGCACAGCCCCACCCAAGGCTGCCAGAGCTCCAGGAGTGTTTGGACAACATTCCCAGGGATGCTCAGGCTGGGACTGTTGGGCTCTCTGTGCAGGAGCTGGACTGGATGATTCTTGTGGGTCCTTTCCAACTCAGGATGTTTTGATTTTGTCATATTCATCAGGTCTGCACTGTTAAAGCAGAAGGAGACTGTTCCTGTAGACAGCAGGCTTTTTAAAATGTCTTTTTTCTTTCTTTTTTCTTCGGGGTGTCCCAGTGACCATCAGGGGGAACCCAGGCCATGTGATCTCATAGCCAGTCAGGACTTTCTGTCACCCCACTTCCAGTTGTGGCACTCAGAGTTGTTGGCTGTTCCCAGCAGATTTTCACTCTTTTATTCTGCCATTCTTTCAGCTCTTTTTATTGGGAGAAATATCCAAATATCTCCTTCCCTTCAGCAGTCTGAAGCTGTCTGTCCAAAGCCATGAGCCAGCTCCCCATCTCCTGTAGCTTTGAGTTCAGACATCATCGAGCCTGTCAAAGGAGGATGATTCACCTCCTGCACTTCTAGACCCTGGGAACAATCTGCTGGGGCATCTGGAATGATTCCAGAGCTGATTTCCAGCTGGGTCACTCTGCTGTCTCAGTGGGAAGGGGCATTTCTGAGGGAGTCAGTCCAAGTGGGACACCCAGCGTGGGATGGTGATTCATTTCCCCAAACTCGGATATCCAGTGCTGCTGGGGAGGCTGCAGCAGATCTGAGACACCCAGCAGGACCTGGGGAACATTCACATCTCACTGGGAAGTGGGAAAACCAGGTGGGATTCAATGGGGCTTCTCAAATTGTTTGTGGTCAGTAATTCAAGCCAGTCAATACAACCTTTTTGTTTTTTAAGCTTTTCATCAGCTTATCTCCAACACACACCCTTATCTGCCCACCTGAGCAGCTCCAGTCTTTGCTGGCAGTCTGGGCTGGATCTCCCAGTATGCCCAAGACACCCTGCTGTCATGTGGGCACTCACAAAAGTTGAATTTGGGAGGGAAATCTTCCCTGTAGCATTTTTTGATGTCTAATGTGCAACTTCCACTTGACTGACTAAACCAAGGCAACTCTCTCACTGCTTCTTTGAGGTGAAGCATAAGTCCAAACCCTCCAAATATTAGAATATTGTCTGTTTCATAACTCTGAAAAAACTTTGGGCTTGTCTTAATGTACTTTTTTTAAATTTCATTAAGCTTTTAAAGGATAAAATTTCCTGTTCTGTTCTAGCCTCAGCTTTGCACAGCACTGAGGGAAGCAGCAAACTCAGAGAATTTTCAGAGCTTCCTGGGTGTGGAATCACATTGTCCAGAAAACAAATTTGCATTTTATAGTACACTATTTCAAAAGCTGAGCTGCTCCCAGCCAGGCATCCCTACTAGAAGTGGTGAGGAAGGCAATGCCACTCAATCCCCATGAGGTACCAGATTTTGCTCAAAAAGGGGAAAATAACCTGTGAGGAGCAGCCTGAAAGCTTCACAGATATCACTGAAGCCTTGCTATTATATTTTCAGTGGGCCTGATGTTCCTGTGTCTCTGATATGGGCTAAGTTTGTGTCTCAGAATGTTTTAAATACTTCAGATTTTCCAGTTATAGCAGAGCTGGGTTCTTTAAATGCATGTAATGGTCTTTATCAGGTTACTCACCCCCCACAGTGCCAGGCTTGCTCTGCATGATGACACAAGCAAAAAGCTGGAAAATCCATCAGTTTAAGCTTTAATAATGCTGTGATCTCAGCTGCATCTCTTCCACCCCCTATTTGATACACATCCCACTGGGTGCTTACAAACTGTCTGTAGTAGAGCTCAAAAATTATGGATTGCTCTCAGGAAAACCCCAAAATATCCTTCATGATATCTTGTCCCTTCACAATTTATGTGTTTCCTTTTGCTGTGGCACCAAAAGCTGCTGCATTTAGTGGAAGACAGAGGAAACACCATTGTGGGTTCCTCAGGTGTGAAAGGATGGCTGCAGGGATGTTCTACTCCCCAGGTAACCACATTAAAACCCCTGATTTGGGTTTTTTCCTGAGGCTCAGGGTGTGATTCCACTGAGTTTTCTCATCAGGAAATATTTTTGAGGAAGAAGGAGAATAACAGGAAGTAAAGGAGCAGAGGTGATGTTGTTTTCAGCAGCCACTGAGGGACCCATGCAAAATTCCTTCCCTGTCAGGGCTGGAATTGGATGCAGCCTTTGCACAGTTGTGCTGGATTTTAATGTTCTCAGAATAAGGAGAGGCTACAATTAACCCCAGTCCTTTATGAGGAAAGGAAATTGTGCAATGAATTTACTGCCTGGATTTTAAAGTGCACGTAGAGATTTTGCAGTGAGATTTAGTAAATGTTGAGACTATTTCTCAATCTGATGTGAAAATCATTTGGTTTGGGTACAGAGAAAGCATTAACAGCAGTTACTGGAATCTGAGCAAATGGCAGAAATATTACTTAAGGCTGCATTTTGATAGAGTCATGGGAAATGGAACCATGTGTCCTGAAAATAAAGAGGAAAATTCTACTGGCTCTGGTAGCTTTATGCTGTAGCCCTCAGTCAGTTCCCACAATATCTGAGCAGTGCTGTGTGGCTTCAGAAACCTCTGTACAACTAAAACTGGGTTTAAAGATCAAAACCAGCACTTTAAAAACACTCAGGATGTGGGAGGCTGTTCCAAAGAAGAGTTTGCCTACAGAGCTGGCAAGGGTTGGACTCAATGATCTTTGCTGGATCCCTTCCAAGCTGAGATATTTTGGGATTCTGGGATTCTATTCTATGAAGTTTCTGTCCCTTTGACCTCTGTCTGTGAAGTCTGGAAATTTCCTCTGTGACTTCCATTGATTTAAACAAACATACCTTGAGATCTAACCAGAAATGACACCTTGGTAACACCACCATAAAATGTCCTGATTTTCAGTGATTTGGGCTCACAAATGTGGTATCACTGAAGGGGAAAAAGTGAAGTGATTCAATTGCAATCCGTGCAAAAATTTCAAATGGGATGAGTTTATTTCCTTCATTTTTGAGTAGATATTTGACTGGGAATGCAGTCACCTCCCTTGCCCTCATTTCCACAGAGCACAGTGTTTAACAGCTCCTGGACTGGCTTTGTGGGCTGCAGTGGGAGGGGTGTGTCAGGCCCCTGAGCTGCAGATAAAAAATTCACTAAATCTAAGAGCCAATCTAAGATCATCAGGTTCAACCATGACTCACACACTGCCAAGCCTTCCACTGAACCATGGTCCCATCTGCAGTTTTTGAGCACTTCAGGGATGGGGATTGCACCACTCTGTTTGCCAGCCTGTTCCAGTGCCTGGCCACCCTTTCAGTGAAGAAATTCTTCCAGATTTCCAATCTGAACCTCCCCTGCTGCAATTTGAGGCCATTTCCTCTTGTCCTGTCTCTCCTGACTTGGGAGCAGAGCCCAAACCCCCCGGGTGTCCCTGTCTCCTCTCAGGGAGCTGTGCAGAGCCACAGGGTCCCCCCTGATCCCCCTTTTCTCCAGGCTGAGCCCCTTTTCCAGCTCCCTCAGCTGCTCCTCAGCAGATTTGTGCTCCAGACCCTTCCCCAGCTCTGTTCCCTTCCCTCTTTACAAGCCAACACCTTATAACAAATTATTGCAGTGACTCCACAGAGGAGAATAAGATTAGATTAAAAATTCACAGCTTTTTATGTTTTATTGCTTCTGAAAAATTCTGAAGCTGTTTTGACTGAAGTGTGTGTGCCATGGATGGTCACAAGAGGCCGTTGGCACTTGACTCATTAATTTGTTTAGAGACTATGAATAAAGAGGTTTGTTTTTTTTTTTTGCATAGATAGATACTAGAGGGCAAAAATATGCAAATTTCATTTAATCCAAGTGGAAAAGAGCATCTCTGGACTTCCAATAAAATTGACAAGGAGAGGTTTCTGAGAATTTGAGATGTTATAAAAACTGGCATAATGAAGGATCTGTGTGCATTTGTGTTGAATGCCACTTCAGAAGAGTGAATTCAGCTTGAGAACTTCTTTTTCAACGACTGCAAAGAACAAGATGCTCCTCAAATTCTTTTCAGTCAACTTACAGATGACAAGACTGAATTTAATTTCTGATAACACTGGATTTTTTTAATAAAAAGACTTTCAGGGTGGAGTTTTTTGGAACAAGGATAGACTTTACAAAAGCATGTAGTGATAGGACAAGGGGAATGGCTTCACACTGACAGAGGGCAGGTTTAGATTTGATTTAGGAAGAAATTCTTCCCTCAGAGGGTGGTGAGGCTCCAGCACAGGTTCCCAGAGAAGCTGTGGCTGCCCCTGGATCCCTGGCAGGGTCCAAGGCCAGGCTGGATGGGGCTTGGGGCAGCCTGGGACAGTGGAAGGTGTCCCTGCCCATGGCAGGGGTGAGTTTGGATGAGATTTAATGTTCTTCCCAAGCCAGTGAATTCTGTGATTCTGTGAATGGCTGGGAATGAAGCTGTGCTGGAGGAATGCATTCCCACACAGCTCCTGCTGGACAATTTTCACTGCAGGTCAGTTTTTCCTTTCGGTTCTTTAGTGTGCACTTTCTGCTCAGGGGAGGATGGGTACGGCATTTCTCTTCTACCTTTGACTGATTCCAGACAAAGCTGCTTTAAAGGAAGATGGATTTTCCATCCAGTTCCCTTACTGGTGTTGTGTCTACCTTTTAGCCAGACCTTCTTAACACAGTTTTCTCCTGAGACAAACTGAAGAGTTTCAGAGAGAGGCACAGAGTGCATTCAGAGTGTTTTATATTCCAAACAGGGCTGGCTCCACTCCTGCTACCCCAGCAGTGATTATGGAAACAAGAGGATAACAGAGGAATAAGAATCCCTGCCTAGAGATCATTTATCCTTGTCATTAGCTGCTTCATGCAACTTCCAATTAGCACCAGATCCCTCAGAGAGTTCTGTGATCCTTGCAAACCTTGCCAGCCATGGTGGGAGATGCCAGCACAGCCATCCCAGAGCAGGAGCTTGGGAGTGGAGGTGACAGTGTTGGAGAACAACCTGCATCTGTAAAGGGCTGGTGCTTGATGAGGGACTGCTCAGGGAAGAGCAAGCTCCACTCTGAAAGTGAATAAGGGGAAAAGGCAAGTCCTGATTAAACAGGGAAGAAAAAATGTACTAGTGAGGATGTTTAGGCACTGGAAGAGAAGCTCACAGGTGTTCTGAGATCTCTGTCCTTGTTTGTGCTCCAAATGACTTGATAAGACATAATCTCAGAACTGGATGAAACCACTGTGCTGGATGTGCTCTGATCATGGTGTGGGACCAGAGGCCTTCTGATGTCCCTTCCAACCTTGATAATTCTGTAACTCAGGAGTTCTGTGTCCATGACAAAGTGCCTGTCCTTCATTTCTATCATATCCTGGATGGATACTTAACCAGCCAGACCTGAGCCTGAAAACATCCTTTTAGAGCCTGAATTCAGATTCAGAATTACCTGACCAATATCAATAATCATCTATGAACTGACTTCTAAAAGGGAAAGCAGTTAGCTGGTTTAGGAGAAAGCATCATCAGAGAGGAATAGATCAGATGCCACTGTAAATTATTCTCACAACAAGGTGCAAGGCAAAGATGAATTTGTTTAATTTTTTTTTCTGTTGACCCTTTGGCCAAGCACCATCTGTCTCTCAAAATCTATTAAGCTCAAAGTGGCTCCCTTTGATCTGATCATCTTGGGAGGCTGTTGATTAGAGCTGCCAGCTCTGAGTCACCCCTGGAATGGTTACTCATCCCCCTGCCCATCAGCCCAGGCAGGCTCCACATTATTCATCCTTAGCCCAAAGGACATGTATTAACCATTCCTTAAAATCTCTGAATAAATGTGAATATGGAGGTGGACTAGGGGGCTAAAATTTAATTCCATCTGCTCTGAGGGTCTTTCCCCATCCCATTTTCCTCCTTCATGACACCACTGCTGATGTGAGGGTGACTCCAGAGCCCCCACAACAAAACCACAGGAGCTTGAGGTGGGCTGGGTGCACCATGGCCTCCCTCTGCTCTGGGGAGTTCTGGTCCTTTGTGGCCCAGAAGAAAGGAGCAGCATTTATTTCCACACAAAAATGCCTGGCAAATCTTTATGACTAGTCAGAGTTGCTGCAGCTTCTTTAACTATTATTTATGATAACAAAATTGCACTGCAGCAGTCTTAGAAATAAACTTTGACATCCCAGGCTGGCAGATGCTGTGAAAATATCCCCAGATTGTAAAGAAGTGCTGCCAAAGAAAAAAAAATTAATAAAGGAAGATTGCAGACCTATTAAGCAGGATATTTTCTTTTAGGCAGAATAAAACCCCATAACAATGTTACATAAATAGTGCTGTGATGTAGGGTACCTGTTGATACAAAACCCAACATTCTACCCAAGCTTTGGTTTTGTTTCCTTTGAGCCCTCCAGGTTGTTTTGACTACATCCCTTCCTGACCCCAAGAGGATTAAATACTGCTGATGGGATCTTGATGGGGATGCTGAGTTCAATATTTTGTGTGATGGTAACATGAGCACCCTTGGCCTGAGGGGTTGGGTGTGTGGGAGCCTGGCAAAGCCACAGCAGCAGGGTAGGACACAGGTGCAGCTGCTCAGTGATGTAGTTTATTTTCAAAACATGGATAACGACACTCCTGTCTCTCTGGGAGCATTAGAACTCCTCACCTGGAGATCCAGGACCTATTTGCAAGAAAAGGACAATCCAAAGGTCAACACAGGCACCCAGCTCTGTTCAAGGGATCATTCTGGTCCTCTCCAGCAGCTAAAGTTCCACAGAATGAGTAATCTGTGTTCCCAGGGCTCCTTGTGGAGCTCTAACCACAGCCTGGAGCATCCTTGGGCTCTCAAAGGCCAGTGATGGCAATCTCGGGTCATAAATGTGCTAGTGCTGACTCTGGGCATGGTCCTGCCTCTAGAAATGCTTCGATAGAGGAGGCTGCTCTTACAGAGATTAACAGCCATGTTTCACAGTTGATATTTTGCATTCTCTTTTTTTTATCTCCACTGTACAACAGCTTTTTTTGTGTGTGTCTTTTAACACACTATTACAGCAGCCACAGCCAGTTTTTTTTTTCTTTTCTTACCTAAAGTTAACCTAGCATATTTTTTCTGAGTCTAAGTACAAGATATAAATTTGGCCTTAAACTCTTCTGCTTGCACTCTGGTTACATACTAATTGCAGTTAATTAATTTGTCATTAAAAATGCTTTGCTGTCACCCTTGAAAGTGCAGAGCCCATTTCCATGTGCCCAGTCCATTAGGAATGGCTCCAGCTGTTCAAGAAGACAGCATTTTTAGTTTTTTTTTTAATCTTGTCTCAAACCCTCAAACAAAAGCCAGCTGCCTGTTTAGACTCAGGTCTTTATCTCCAGGTGGCTCTTTTTGACTTGGTTGGCTTGAAGCACAAATGATAAATCTAATCTGGTTTCACTGGCTGAGTAAGTATCTCTTCACACTAGTTGCTGAGAAAAGAAAAAAATCACTGCAGAAGAAAGGAGGAAAGTTTTCTCTAACAGTATCTCAGCATTCAGTGACACCTGGGGAGAAAGGAGCATTTGAGAAGCAGCATCCCTCTGCATCTCAGTCTTCATGGGACACTTTCCATGACAATGGTCTGACACTTCATGTGCTACCTAAACCACTTGTCTGAGGTGCCCAGCATTCAGTTCAGCTGGGTTTGTCCCCAGAGGAGCAAGGACTCTCCCATTCCACATGTCCAAGTGCCATCCTCAGGGGAATTGTCTCTGTTTCTCCACTGTCTGTACTGGGAGCAGATCCATAAATAATGGATCCTATACTTGGATGGGGCTTGGAGCAGCCTGGGCCAGTGGAGGGTGTCCCTGTCCATGGCAGGGGGTTGGAATGAGAGGATCTTAAAGGTCTCTTCCCACCCAAACCATTCAGTGATTCTGTGGTAATTGGGTAAGATAACTGTGAGTCTTTCAGGGGAGGTGCCTCCCCCCTTGCATGGACTCTGGCTCATGGATTTGCTTTTGGGTTTGCACTGTAACCTCCCTCCCATCCAGAATCAGGAGCAAGGATCCCTCTGTCACTCCAGGTGGAACCATGGTAGGTTTGCAAAGAGTGAATTTCCAGAAAGGTACAACAGCATGGCATGGCATTCATGTGTTTCTCCTGATTTCCCAGGAGGGTTCAGTGAGCCAGGGAGGTCAGATTGGGGAGAAGGGGTTGGTGGTCAGCAGTCCAGGCTGCTGCAGTCTGTGATTGAGTCCATCCTGATCCATCCTGGTTCTGCTATTTCATAAAACTCTGTCATTCAGCTCATTTTACAGCCTGGCCAAACCCCACCATGAAACTGGTGGGAGAGGTGTTGTAGCTACTGCTTCATAATGAGAGGCTTTTCCAGAAATCCTCTGCACTGTTGTTTAACCACATTGTTCTCATTCTCATCTCCAAATCATTCATGCTGATCATGCTCTTCCTGGCAGTGCTTTCATTCCTTTTTCATTGGGTATTTTCTCTTTCTGCAGTTCTATTCCCTCATATTCTTTGTTTCATTAGGTTCTGTCTGACCCCTACTAAGTGAAAAAACATTATTATTTATATTGAAACAAATCATTGATTCAAAATTAGAAGAAACCCAGTGTGGCTTTCTCCTCACCTCACCTTAGAAATCTGCAGCTGCTTGTCTTAAATCACAGAATCACAGCATCAGTTAGGTTGGGAAAGTCTGAGATCACAGAGTCCAAGCTATGACCTAAAACCACCATGTCAACCATGGCAGTAGCACAGATCACAGATAGTTGAGAAAACAACCAAAAAAAGAAATCCTCTGCTCTGATCTGCCCAATCTCTGCATTCTAGAAGGGTTCTGGGTGGAAAGCCACATTTCCAGGTTCAGGATTCCCCTGAAAAGGCACCACAGAGGCAATTGCAGAATTGTTTTCCAGTCTGGTACTCACAAACCTGCAGTGGAGTGTATTTCATGGACAAAGCTGTGATGAGAGGGGATTCTTTGCTGCCAGACCACAGTTTGTCAGTAGCAGTGCTACAGCCCAGGGCTCTGAAATGGGAAAACTGAAAGCAGCCAAGAGAAGGAGAGCAGTTCCCCCCTTTCTGTGTCCTGCTTGTGAACTCTTCTGTGTTTTAACCATCAGGCCTTCACCCTGTTCATCTGGGACACCTAAAGCTGACAGGGTGTGGTTTGGGTTGGAAACACCTCCAATCCTGGAGCTCTTCAACTCATCTGAGCACTCTTAGGATGTTTGAGCTGCCCTGAAGTGGGGTTGGGCACTCTGTGTGTATTTTGAGCAGACCTCACAGAGCCCCTGCAGACAATCCCCAAGCTTTCAAGGAAATGAAAATAAAACAAGTGACTCTTCATCTCTGGACAATGTTTTTTTTACTCCACCTTCCCTGCAGCACCAGTGGTGTTGCCAGACAGACCCAGGGTGGCTTTGATGAACCTCAGCCAGGTGCTGATAGCTGAGAACCTGTGCCAGCATGGGCTTCAAGGCTCTGAAAGCTCCTCCCAGGCCTTGAGCAGTTTCCATGGCAGCTGATCCCTTTGGGGTCTCCTCCCCAACAGCATCACTGCTGATAAGACCCAAAGTTCCCATTGTCCATGGTAAAAACAATCCTTTAGTTTTGGGGGATGCAGTGAAAACAAGTGCATTAAAGACTAAAAAATATCCAGGGTTAGATGTTAATATTATCTAAATTTATAATCCAGACATCTTAAATAGAGCTGGTTGTCTAGACTCATTTTATAGCCAATTAAAGGAAATAGGTATTTTTCATCTAACCACAAGTATCTGGCCTCTCTTGGACACCTGCTTTACAAGGAGATGAATCATCCCCTTTGACCACACTGACTGGTTCCCTCTTAGTCAAGAGGAGATCTAAAGGTCAGTAGTTGAGGTGCAATGTGTATATTATGTTATTTATAACCCCTTTTTGTAAAAAAATATGGTTTTGGTAAAGGAGGCCCTGGCTTGATATAGGAGTTTTATGTAACAATATTTCTTTCAAAGTTCACCAGATTTCAAGTTGGCAGCAGAACATCAGCATCCTTTCCAAATGTCATTAATGCATCAGGACTTGGACTCTCCAGGAAGCTGGGCCCAGATTCCTCTCACCTAATTTTGTCAGTTTATTTATCTCCCTGGGTTAGGGGTCTGAATTGCTTTCCTCTCACAGTAAGCAGATATCAACAAGAATATCCAGAAATTGGTCCAAATGCTTCATGCCAGGTTCTGACTTTGAGTCTTCTCTGCCAGGGATTTGGTCTATTTTAGGAGTATTTCAAGCTTTCCCTCCCACTGTGTTTGAGGTTTAGGGCTCCTTTCTCCTCTTTTTCTCTTGTTTATGTATGTATATATTTCAGCCAGAGTTCTTGGGCTCTCTATGCTCCATGCAAAAAAAAAAAAAAATACACTTAAATTCAAGGTTCTTCTGACCTGCTTGAGGATGAACTTCTGCTGATGTGGAGCAACTTCCACTGCCTGCAGAGGTGCTGCCAGGGCTGGGTCAGGTGTGCCTGTGTTGCTTGGTTGGATTCCCTGTGATTCTTCACATACAATGGGGATGGGGCTCTCCAAGAATTCCATCAGATCTTGGTCAGACCTTGGATGCACCATCCATCAGGTTCATCTGTCCTGAGTGCTTGATTGAGTTGTGAATGTTTAGGCCTGTTTGAAATGCTCTGGGGTATTTAAAATACCAGATATGAGGCATGAGTGTGGCAATAGATGTGGGGGTCCTTTCTGACCTCCAGGCACCTAACTCCAGAGCTCTACAGGCTCCTGCTCTGAGCTCTTAGGCTCTTACTTGTCAGGTAATCTCTAAATAAGCAAAGCAGTTAATAGTTAAAAAGGTTATTTATTACAAAGCACATCAGTCTCAACAGGCAATAGCAAAAGCAATGGCAAGCAATGGCAAAAGCAGCAGCAGCAATAAGTGAATGGCTAGAAGCCAGAATGGCTGAAAGCAAGTGGCTAAAAGCAACAACTCTCCCAATCCATACTGTTATGTAGCATTTCTCCAACAAGCTAAAATGCAAGCTCAGACCACTACTCTTCAACCTATTAGAATTCTGGTTTCTTAGCACACCAGGTTATGTATAACACTATGCACACACTCTGTTGTGTTCTATCTTAAGAAATGTAAGCAGTATTCTTACTATAGCTATAATATATATATATATTGTGTTTAAGTCCTGTCTACAACTGTGGGCTTGGAGCCCCTAACTGAAGATATCAGTATGTTTGCAGCCTTCACTAGAGCACAAACTACCACTGTGGAATCCAGACCTTTTAGTTACTAAAAGCATGAGACTCACTCTAAGACTTATTCAATCCCTGCACTCCGATTTCTCTCTGAAGAATTCAGAGAGACTGTAACCCCCTGACCCCAGCAATGAGGTGTGTAAAAACCATGTTTTCCCCCAGCCAAGTCCTCCAGAGAATATCAGCACATTGGAAGCTGCTGTGTGTTTCAGAGCCTTGGCAGTGCTGTGGCTGCTCTCAGCACCCTCAGAGGGAGCTGTCCCTGATGTTGTCCCCGTGTCTCTCCCTGTAGCTGTTTTTCTGGGTTGGTGCTTTCCAACCCCAAGCTTAGCAGCTCCAAGCCCAGATTTCTCTGGATTTAGGCTGCTGGGCTTACAGCTACCCACTAGCAGAGTACAGAAAGGTTGAGACAGAGTAGCACTGGTTCCGGAGATGGCTTTATTTCTTCAAAGGGAGAGTACTGCAAAGTCTGGTTACATCAGATAACAAAGGACTTTTTATAGGTTTACAGAGGATTGGATTTTCTCCCAATAAAACTACAGCTTTTAAACTAACCAATTATCTTAAAATTCTTAAGTAAAAAAGGACCAATAACTTGTTGGCTTTAAGAGCCAATAGAAATCCAAAAAGATAACAGGGTTTTCGATGAGGGAAAAGGGGGTTGGTTGCTAGGCATTCAGTAATGATGGGATGGAATTCCAGGGGTAGATTTCAGGGGGAGTAACATTCTCCACGTCTCCCCAGGTGCGCTCGGCTGCCAGGAAGAGGTGGCACCGCTGGCAGGACCACCACTCGCTGCGGGTGCGCGTGGCGCGCGCCATGTCCATCCCCACGTCCCCCACGCGCATCAGCTTCCACAGCATCAAACAGACGGCGGCCGTCTGACCCCCCCGAGGCCTTCAGACTGCTCCACTCCCACCCCAAAACACCTCTGCAAGCCCTGCTGCTCTGTCCCCACTGATCTCTTGCAGCGAGGATCCCATCCCGTCTCATCCCCCACGTCCGCGATGCTGCTCGGAGGAAAAAGCCTCTTGGAGTTGGTGGTGGTGAAACAGATTGGAAGAAGGAGCAGGTTCAACCCTGACTGCATCCTGTGGAAGTTCACAGTGCAAAGTCTAAAACAGCACACTGGCAGGAATAATCAATTTTTTCCTCCTTTCTTTCAGTTTTTTTTTGTTTTTATTCCCCCTTTCGTATTGCGGTGAACAAAGACTATTTTTAACACACTGCCCATCTCACCCTGTAAATTGATTCCCAGTGATTTCAACAGTTTGGTGTATAATAGCCCATCCCTTCCTTGTTTTCTTTGTAAAAAGTTTCTTCTCTGCAAAACTGTCATTTGAGAACTTGTGGCAGCAAGAAAAGGAGCGTCTGAAAGGTGGTGTGAAAAGCCTGAGTTTGTCTGCCTTCCCCATTTTTCTCTTGGACAGACTGAGAATTGTCAGGGCATGGCTGGACTGTTCCACACAGGGCACTTTGCCTGGCAAGCACCATGCCCTGCTCTCACACAGATTTTCAAAGGACAGGAGTAGCTCCAAATAACTCTACAGAATACTCTCGTTCCTCTTAGCCCCACGCTTCCTGCACAAAGCCTTTGGAAAGTGGTTTGGGTTTTTTTTCAGCTCAGAGGATCAGGGTGGGGAAGGACAACTCTTCTGGGTTTAAAAAACACAAAAGGAAAGCACTGTAAAGATAATAATGATGAGAAGAGGATGTTTGCCTTCTGAGGATGATGCTACCTGCTGCACAAAGGTATCTATTGAGCATTTTGAACTAGAGCAGTTGTATCTACCAGGCTTTTTATGTGATGTTCAAAAATACTGTATATTTTCAATAATAAACACTACTCTGGGTTGGTTTCAATAAAACCAGGCATCATTTTCTTTACTGTGGAAATGAAGAGGACACCTGTCTTGAGAGTGGTTTTGCAGCTAAGATCAGGGAAGGAAATCCTGGTTGATAATGAGCCAAGGAAGAAGAACAACCTTGTGGTAAAATTTAAATGCAAGAAGAATTGCCTCCCTTCTCAGCTCATGGTCTTACACTGGACCCCTGTCCCTCTGTGCTCTCTCCATGGGGCTTTGCCACAGCAGTAGGAAAAATGTGTTAAATGTTCTCCATCACCTGCACCTCAGCTGGAGTAATTTGCTCTTTCCAGTTTTATCAAGCTTATTCTGAATTTTCTTCAGATGTTTTATAGGACTTTTCAGCACGAGCTCGATTTAAACCTCCAGATTTATGTTGCTGTAGTTTTCAGGGTCTGGAAAAATCTCTTGGAAAACACGGTTATAAATGCCCTGCTGGGGGGAGGGGGGTGGGAGGAATGTCTGTCCTGACAGCTCAGTCTTATTCAAATTTGAGCTTGCTGGCAATGAACAGCATATTTAAATAAACAACATTTTGTAACTTTTCCCTCTCCTAACTCATTTGGATTCATGTGCCTCAAAGAGATAACAGAGGGAGGGGGGAAATTTGAGTTCCTGCTGAGAGGACCAGGTCAGTGCTTCTATTCATCCCAGCAATGCACAGCCCCTGGCATCTTGTGTTTGAAGGGAGGGATGCAGGCTAGAAATACAGCTTAGAAATATGTCCAGTGAGCATCTCTGTGCTTGCTCTGGCTCTGGGCCGTGCTGGGATGAAAAAGAGGTTTGCAATGCAGCAGGTTCTGTCAGAAATTGCAGGTTATTGGTGCTGCCAGCAGTGTGGCAGACATCCAGACATGGAGCAGCTCTGAGAAGAAATTTGGCAGCTGAAGCAGTGAACTAATGGTTAACTCTGGGCTCCTTTAGTGCTTACCTCAGTGAGGCACTGGAATGTACCAGTGCCAGGGCACCCACTTGGTGCCAGTGTTTTGGGCTATTGCTGCAATGCCCCTAGTTCCACTAACAATTTAAGAACATTTAAGACCAATAAACAGGTGAAGACAGTTCAATTTGGTCTGAGTCTTAATAAGTCAAGTGGCTGATCTCCCACTGTGCATGGTACCTACTCAAGGAAATTGTGCAGCTTGAAGAAAATAAAAATGACCTTTTTGACTCTGCAAGCTCACCCCCACAGGACTTTAGAAGAAGTTCACAGTTCACTTTCCTGACAGCAGTGGTGCTGCTCCTGTCTCTGCTTCACTCTCTGGTCCCACAGGTGGAGAGCTAACATCTGTCACCATTTGGCAGAATGCTCACCTTTCCTGGGAGCACCAGCCAGAGCAGCTGCTGATGCCATCCCCAGGCATGGGGCTGCTCAGAAATGGATTCATTTGAGTTGAGCTCTTTGGAAATCAGCCCAGGAGAAAAACAGATAAGTAAGGAAAAAAAAAACCTTCCCTTTTCCCTGGGCAGCCCTTGATAAAAACACTGGAGGTGAGCCACACACCCTCATGTCAAGAAAACATTTCTGAATTTGCACTGAGTGATGTTCACCTTGGCTTTCAACAGTGAATTAATGGTTTGATGATTATCCAGGACACCTGTGAGCAAGAGCTGCTGAGACATTCCCCAGATGTCTTGGGCAGCAAAGGGGAGTTCTTGGCCACGTGTGCCCTCTCCTGAAGGTGAGGACTTGGCTGAGGAGCAAAAGTGTGGAAAAGCAGCCAGGGAGCCCATGGATGCTGAAATCAGCCCAAACCAGGCATGTGACCTGGGATGTTTTGAGGGAAATTATTAATTCCCTTCTACTTTGCACTCCTTTGACCACAGCCAGCTGCTGTGCCCAGTTTGGTGACCCCAGCACAGAAGATAATAATAAACTAAAGCAAGATCAGCCACTGGGACACCAAGATGCTCAGGCTTGGAGCACTCTCCATGTGCAGAGGTGCAAGAGGACCTGTTTCAGAGCAAAGAAAGGATTTTGGATGGAACTAACAGCCTGCCAGTACCTCAAGGTTCTGACAGACCCAAGCCATTCACAGGGGTTGGAGGCAGGAGGACAACAGGCAAGCTGTAACAAAAGGCCAGAGGAGATACAAGGAGAAAGTTTTTCCTGATAAAGACAGCAGCAGGAGAGGTTTCCCAGTGAGGCTGGGAAAATCTTCAGAGATTTTTCAAGACCCAAATGGATGAAGCCTTGAGCAGCATTCTGAGCCTGCTGTGGGCAGGGGGTTGGGCTGGAGATCTGCTTACAACCTGGATTATCCCATCATCCTTGTACTGGGATTGTCAGCCATGCCTCTAAGACAAGGGAAGAATGAACATGATCGAGGTTTGGCTCCTGCCTTTTTTCATGTGCACTTTAGAGGTTTTAGAAACAAGCTCATGTCTTCCTCTGTTCAAAAGAAACTTCTTCCTTTGCTGTCTCCTGGCAGGAAGGCAAAGATGAATGAAGTCACATCTCTTTAGGGAAAACTCTCCTCTTTACTTTGTGATGCCTTTTAAAGCCGTGTGTCCCTTTCAACAAAATAATCATTTATGGCACAAGTCTGGGATGATTCAGATGCAGCTTTTGGATCAGCAGGAACAGTCTGAGCTCAGCTGTGCCAGGAAAATGGTGGTGGATGTGTTGGACTGGCAGCATCTGTGCACGTGTGTCTGTGTGTGTGTTTGTGCACACGTGTGTCCACAGCTCCTGTGTGTTTGAAGAAAATGGATCAAATTTCTCAGGATTTATAGCTTGTTGTGTAGGAGGAATACAAAGCTGCTTGTGTTGAGTGAGTCATTATGGAAATGAACAACTATGAGCACTCAAGTGCTTGCAACAGGACTCTCCAAAGCTCTTCCAGGAAAATGTTTGCAGTGCTGAGCCCTGCAGACCCAGTGTGTGCCAGCTGGCGTGGGGCAGCAAGTGTAAGCTGACTTTGGATCTGGGCTAATTGCTGCCCTCTGACACGTTTTAAAATATTTTTTTTTTTTTTGCCTCTCCTCCTTTGCAATCAACCCCCAGTTCCATCTTGCAGAGACAGCTGTGCTGCAGGTACTGGGGTGCAGTAGTTTAGGATTGGGTTTGGGTGCTATAACTGCATGTACAGCAGAGCCAGGTTTGGGATTGGTTCATACCCTGAACCTGTGTGGAATACACAGCTCCAGCTTCCAGCCCAGCATCACACCCCCAGGGATGTCCCTGCACTGAGAGAAGCTCGTGTGCTCAAGCAAATGGGTCTGGGGTGGGAAATGAGTTTATAATGCTGGGATGGAGTCACTCAGGACAGTGTGGAGCAGGAGGCTAGGGCAGGGAGCTGGGAGGGGACAGAGCCATGCTCTGACCTCCCTGGGCTCTGCTCAGACTCATTTTGTTGGTACCTACTCCTGCACAGCTACCACATGGCTCTTCTCTCAGTCCATGGGGAGAAAAAAAGCAATTTTGGGATTACAGTCCTCTGAGTACTGAGTATCCCAACATGGAAAGGATATTGTAGGTTCATGAGTGTGAAGGTTCCACATAAATCCTTCAAATTTTCATTGATTCATTCACTTTATTCCTTTTCTCATGTATGTTTTCCATAGAGCTGGAAGAAGCATCTCAGGAGCAACTTTTGGAAATGAGATAATATCTATAAATTGACTGATGGTAAAATATGTAGTTAAAAACCTGGATAATCCTGTTGGGTTCTACATTGGTTTCTTAGGTTTCTCCACTTGCTAATGAGTGTAGGAGAAAGCAAATCCTTCTGGTTGGTGTAACTACCACAGAGCAGTGCTGTGGTGACCTTGTGCTCTGAGGGGCCAAAGCTTTAAAGAACTCCTCAAACTTTAACGAGTTTCCCAGATGCTGAGGAGCCAGCCAGGAGGGCTGAGTGTGCTGAGCAGTGCCCAGGGGCTGTGAAATGACCCTCCTGGCACATCTCCCCTCTGCAAGGGCTGAACCAATTAATGGCACTGCTGATTGGCACGTGTCAAACGAGTGATCCAGTCTGCTGAGGTGGGAGAATGGCAAATTGCAGTGCTGCTGGTGGGTCACAGGGAGCACCAGCACCCTGCAGAGGAGTGTCCCCAGGGTTGTGTTCATTGCTGGCACGCTGCTGATGAGCTGCACCCCAGGCAGGCTGAGCAGGGAATAGTGGCCAACCTGGCTCATCCCAGTCCTGGCCAGCCTAAAAGAGCACTAGCACAGTAGAAATCCTGCCTGTCCCCTCAGCTGGCTTGCCCAGGGTTTGGTGGTTGCCTCATTCTGACCTTTGCTGGTTGCTGACTTGCAGCCCAGCAGTTCAGCCAGAGGCCAATGGATCAGCAGCCCTGGCAGGGCAGGGATCCTGGCACAGCAGGGATCCCTCAGTGTCAGCAACAGGGATTGCTGCTGCCTGGCAGGACAGAAAAGCTGGCTCTGTACAGCCCAGCTGCTTCTGGGGCAGATCTGAGGTTGCTGTGGTTTTATATCCCCCTGCAAGATTCCTTGTCCAGCTGCCAGGCAGGGATTGGCCTCAGGTCTGTAAACCACTGGATAATTTGGGTTGGAAGGGACCTTTAAAGGTGATCTGGTTCCCTGCACTGAGCAGGGACATCTTCAAGCAGGACAGGTTGGTCAGAGCCCTGAGCAGGTACCTGTGCTCAGGTACTTCAGAAAGGTCATCAAGTCCAAGGGTTAAAGACAGTCTAAGGATTAAAGAATCCTTCTCTTTAGTAAAAGGATTGTATAAGCTTTTGGAAGAAAAAACCCAAACACAAACCACAGGATCACGGACCCTTTGGGGTGCACACTTCCCTCAGTGCCTGTCCACAGAGCAGCTCACACAGTGTGGGCTCTTTCTGCAATG
The DNA here is from genome assembly GCA_034336665.1 of Luscinia megarhynchos. NCBI lineage: Eukaryota > Metazoa > Chordata > Aves > Passeriformes > Muscicapidae > Luscinia > Luscinia megarhynchos. The sequence continues at coordinate 42,981,039 of JAPFBE010000007.1, read as the reverse complement.
GGCAGCACCAAAATGCATAAAACCCATAACAAACTGACAGCTTTGCACAACTCAATCCACATCTGAAACCTGTTGTGGCCATGGATTTGTGTTGAAAAGATGTCAGACTCAGCTGACTTTATGAATGTCCTCACACCTGCTTGTGTGTTTTTCAGGGTATGTGAACTTCTGTCATATTGCAGATGAAATTTCTGTCAAAAATACAGATTTATTTCTGACAGATCTGCAGATATCACAGATCTATCAAATCACAGAATGGTGTGGGTTGGAATGGGCCTTACAGATCATCTCACTCCAACCCTTGCCATGGCAGGGACACCTTCCCTTAGAAGGAAAATACTCAGTCCTGGTTTGGAGAAGGAGAGTGATATTTTCACTGGTCTGAGCTCCATCCTGTGCATGGAGGTGCATTGTCTGCACAAAGTTTCCACTTGTCAATACAATTATCCACTAAGCTTGCTTGAAGTTTTTGTTTCTCCTTTTAATAAAATTACTCATTTTGCATGTTTTACACACTCACTGAGAAAAATCTGCACCCAGCAATATTCCTCCACGTTTGTGCTGTGCTCCAGGCTCACTTTCACCTTGTGAACAGCAGCTGCCTCTCTCATCCTCATGGTTTTCCCCTTCTTGGTGTGCACATGCTTTCAATATTTGCTTTGCTCAGCACTGACAAACACTGGGAAGCTGCTTGCAAAGCAAAAAAAAAAAAAAAAAAAAAAAAAGTTGCATAAAACCATTTTCTCAAAGCTGCCAGCATCATAAATCTTCAGGAACCGTGCAGTCCCCTCTCCTGCTGAACTCATAAAGGCAGGGATGTAAAACCAAACAGCTCCAGTCTGCAGCCTCTCCAATTTGCTGATCTCCCAGGGACTGGGAGGAAAGGCTGGAGCCTGTGCAGCCCCAGAGCTCAGCCTGTGCCTGCTGCCATAAATCAGCTCCCACAGGTCCTGCAGTGGCAGCAGCTCCCAGCCACGAGGTGTTTGTGGCTCATGTGTGGCTCCTTGTGACACGATTGCAGCACAAAGCTGAAATGCTGGGCAGTCAGAGGCAATGAAAACCAGAGCCATCAGACCTCCTGCTCCCTGCTTCAGCAAGTGAGCATCACCTGCTTTTCCCTGTCACTTACACATCAGCATCTCTTTGGGTGGTGCTATTCATCCATCCTTCATAAATGAGTCAACCTGAGCAGTCAGGCTGTCTCAGCTGGGTTATTTTGCTGTTCACAGACACTTTTATTGGCACAACAGTGTGTGTACCACTGCAGTAGGCACATATATCCCACCTGTGTCACTGCTGAAATGAGGGTGTTTTATTTGCCAGGACAAAATTAACATCTGCATCCAGAATCATGTGGCAGAGTCACCTCAAACCCTGCAGAGATCATGCCAGATGTGGTTGCTGTTGCCACACAGGGAGCATTTGCTGTGTGGGATTCAAAAAAGGAGGGGGGGGTTCCCAAATATCTTTTTGCTTTATGACAGCTCCACAGGATTCCTCTGTCCCAAGCTCAGGAGAAATCTCAAATGTGCTGCAGAAGGCACCAACATCTCAATTCCTGCCTCTCTCCAAGGGCAGGTGAAGCTCCCACCTCTCCATCAGGATTCACCTCTCTGAGAAGGAAAACCAGGATGAGGTATCCCCAGGTGTGTTTTCTACATCCCCTATTTTCTGGTAGGATTAAGCTGAGAGGGGTAAAAAACAAAACAGATGTGGTTCTAACACCCTTTTCTAAATACTCCTCAATAATGCCTTTTACATATAAGATCCCCTGGTGCACCAGAGATTTTTTACCATTTTTCCACATGTTGCAGGAGAGATCTTGCAGTTTTCACAGAATTTAATTGCCTCTTTCATGAACAAGAATGTTTCATGATGCCAGACATGATTTATGTCCAGTCTTCTGTAGAGGTTTGTTAGCTAATTCATACACAGCTTGGATCAAGAGTCATTATGGACTCGTGTTTTTCCAGCACAAATTCACTGTAAGTAAAGAAAAATTAGCTGCTCACATTAGTGCTCAGCATAAAATTAAAAGGGAATTATTCAAGGTTTGACATTAATTAGTAAATGCAAAAGCAGTGGCATTTTAGAGTCAGACACAGGAAAGCTAAAACCTCTCTTCTGCCTTTTTCACAGGTGCACATTTTATTTGCAGCATTTTGGAGAAATCAGTGAGTTTAACTGCCTCATGACCATTTCATACTTGTCTAATTCCACAAAAACAGTGGGGCAGCTTTCAGCAAGTACCCAAGTCTGAGATGGAAAAATCTAGGATCCTCACATCCCAGTATACAGCTTTTTCCAGATTTTTTTTTTCCTTTCTCTACTGATCAGGAATATATGATTAAATATCTTTGATATATTGATCTATCAACAGGTTTTAGAGTCTAATAATCTAGAAACAACCTGGGATGGTGGAAGGTGTCCCTGCCATGGCAGGGGTGGAACTGGGTGATCTTTGAGGTCCAACCCAAACTATTCCATGAGTCCATGACAGTGATGAAAGAAGCATTAATTGAAATAACATTTTCCACACTTGTTCTCTTTGTGCTGTTCCTGGCAGAGGGGGTGCAGGTAGCAGTGATTGGTTTTTAAGCAGCCTAAAAGCTTTTCCATATCCCCGGGGCTGGGTGAGAATTGTGGAGGAAGTTCATGCCAGGCTTTTAACAATGTTTGCTTTCCCAGAAAACACTTATTATGGAAAGTTCTCCATTGCCAAAAATTAACCCCTGATGAGATCTCAGGACTTTCCTCCAGTCCTTGTTCTGAGCACATGGGAGAGATCAGAAACATGGACATTGAGATAAAAACCATGAATCTTCTCAACCAGGTTTTATTGAGACCTTTCCACTCTCAGGCAGCACTTTGTGGCTGAACCACAGCAAACCAAATCATTCCAGGCTGATGGCAGAATCCTTCCTGCTGCCACAAAGGCTGGGACAAAGCAAAACCTAAAATCCTTTCCCTCCCTGTGGCTACAGCAGTTCTGTCTGTCAAGAGTTCACTGGAAATCTGTCATTGCCTCATAGCACAAATGAACTTCAGCAGAACCATCTCAAAGGGAGGGAAAAATAGAAGAAAACATTTTGCAACATGTTCATGAACTTGCTGGAAAAAGAAATTTCATTTTGATGTTAGTCTTCTAAACTTTTATCATTTTTATCTTCTATGCTTTTATCACTTTGATCACTTTTAATGCATATTAATCCAGACTTTGGAACCAAGAATGATTTTCAAAATGAAAAAAATAAAAACCATGCAAAAATGGGCAATGTCAGGAATGTTACAACAAATTAACTTTTGGTATTAATAGCTTTTATCCCTTGAGAGTTTTCAAAACTAATGAGTTCCATCAGTCAGCTCTTCTTTCAAGTGCTTGCTGCTTTCCAGAGTTTGATCAGAAAATTCAAGGTCTGCTTTTTTCTGTGGTTACTCTGTAATTTAGCCCTGTCTTAATTTAAACCTTGGCCAGGAGATTCTGGTTAACATTGAAATAAAACCCTAAATAAATTTGAAGTGCAGATCTTGCTTGTCTTCATTCAGAAAGTCATACTGCCACCCCCAGTGCCTTGATTTCCTCTTTCTTTTTGTCCTTTGTGGATAGAATAGAACTAAAATCAGTCACTTTAGCCCCATTTTGTGTTATTTTTGCCCTGTACATGACAAACTCCAGCAGCTGCTGAAGGTACAGTGAGGACACATCCTCTGGTGCTGGATAAAAGGATTGATCCCAGCTCATGTGGGATGTCCATGATGCAGAAATGTCCTTTCACAGGCACAGGTGAGATGAATTCCCCTTTTATCCCCCAGCACAGAAATCATCCACGTTCTGAACCTGCTTAAACCCACCTGGATTGTTTCACTGGGGTCTCACTTCACTCTTATTTTGGTCCAATGTGATGGTGAATCACATCTATTGTTTTCCATGAGGCTCCTTCTGGATCCAGAGTGGTGTAGGTGGAGGAGAAAGCTGCTAATGATATCATTATCATCCTTTGAGGGGAAATCAGCTCCTGAATCAGACTGTCACTACAAAAGTCGTTCTGCCAACTTGAACACTGCAATATTTATTTTATGCAGAAATTCTATGTGGGGAAAAGAACATAGAGAAAAAAATATTTTAAAAATCTGTCCTCAATGGAAACAATAGGGATAAAGCAACAACTAAGTCAAAAGAGAGAAATCCCTCCTCCTGGGGAGATAGATGGTAAGAAATTAGATAAAATAAAAATGAAAATACTCAGAATCTTCATTATCTGTAGTTTCTTTTCCATTCATTTTCAGAAGAAGCAGCCAAGGAATACCTGAGGAGATCCACAGGACAGAGATGCCTGAGTGCTGCCAAGGGAATGAGACCCTTGGGCAGTGCCTGGGACCATTCCCAAGGGAAATTGGCCTGTACAGATGTAACAGCAGCTGGAAGTGCCCACCAGAGGCCAATGCCACTCTCATAATTACTCTTCAACAGTTTTATTTCATTATAACCCCAGTGAGTCCTGCTGTGTTGGAAAATCCCAGCTCTACAGAGATGGGGCAACTGAGAGGCCTTTTTAAAAGATTTTATTCTATTATCAGTCTCATTGAAGGGTTAAACAAAAGAGATGCAAAACTCAATTCCATTCTATCAGAAGCCAATTTATTTCCTGGTTACAACAACTTATAAATGTTTTTTCAGCCTATTAGCTTTTGCCACACAATGATGTTAATACCTCTAACATCAATCACCTGTTATTTTACCTACCCCACATGGTCTTGCCACAATGCATCTTTCACAGTTCTAATTCTCCAAAATATCTGGTCTTTTTGCAAGGCCATCATTTGAAACTTGTTTCTAGTTCAATCTCTCTCTCAACAATGTCTTCTCTTTCTAAGTCAGCACACTTTATCTCAGACTTTACATACAAATATACAAAACTGTATAAGCTTTCAATCAAGCTTTAAAAATTCTTTACAAATCTATTTCTCACACTGCTGCTCTGATTTATATCAGCATTTACCCAAAACATTCCCAGAACACCCACAGGATTATTTCTAAATATCTCTGGTGGGAGCCATGGGGAATTTGTTTGTGGAATCAGCTCTGATTTGAAGGGAATGGAGGACTAGAAGTGAAATCTAGCACAAGAAATATTCACTCTGCCCTTTTTTTGTACTTCCACCCCATGCTCCAGTAAAACAAAGAAACACAGAGCACACAGGTCTCCCCTGAGGGATAAGAAAATGCCAGGTTGGACAGGGCTTGGAGCAACCTGGGACAGTGCAAAGTGTGGGGGTTGGAACTGCCTGGGATTAAAATCCTGGGATTCCAGGATTTTAAATTTTCCTGGAGAGGCCATGGAGATGGAAGAACCACTGCAGGAATTCTCTGGACAATTTCTTCTCCTGGGCTGGAAGAGACAAAGCACAAGTGAGCACCAGAGCAACTCAAGCACCTCTTATTTTTTATTATTTATTATTTTTTATTTTTTTGTTAGAAGGAAGCAACAGAGTGTGGAGAGAAGCCAAATTAAAGAAGAAATCAGAACAAAGAGGTGACCTTGTCTTTCATCTCTGATTAATGCTGGTTATTTATTGTGAATAGCACCACTAGAGACTGTACCTTGTGCTTAAGGCACTTTTCTGTCTATAAATAGGCAGTGCTCAAGGCTGTTTGAAAATATGTATAAAAATGAAGAAATAAAACATCCCAGGAGATCAAGTTTTGGACAGATTAATCCAAGGGCAACTTCCACTGGAACTGAGGTCATAGAAGAGAAAGTACACAGAGATTTGGAGGCTTGTCCTGCCTCATCCCAGGACACTGAGATTTCTGGTGTCTGGAGCAAAGCAGTGTCTGTGGAGGGATCTGAGATGATCTCTGTATTGCAGTGACCTATCCTGAGCTGAATTGCCTCCTGGAACTGGGGACTCCTTGGATCTGCAATACCCCAGGAGATCTTCATGGAGCTGGGAGAGAGGCAAAGCCAGCTGGAATAACCCAGATGGGCTTCCCTGGGGCACAGAATCATCAAATTGTAGAATAATTGAGGTTCAAAAAAACTTACCAGTGCCAGTCCACTGCTAAACATGTCCTTAAATCCCTGCAATAGCAGGAGATGCTGTCTGGGCAACCAAATCAGGACTTGTGTGTCTGTGTAGTAAATGCTCTCAGTCTCCTCCACGTGGCATTTTTCTTTCCCAATGTCCTGGGTTAGTGTTATGACTACTCCTCTACCTGCCCCCCCCTCTGTCTGCACGGAGCTGCTGCCGCCTCCCCCGCCCGGCGGGCCCGGCTGCTGGGCTGCTGCTGCCTGCTGCTTTAGCTGCTGCTGCTGCTGGCCTGCTGCTGCTGCTTTTGCTGCTGCTTTTGCCGCTTTGGCTGCCGCTTTTTTTCCCCTAGCTTTTGCCCCAGCTTCTCCTGCCCCCAGCTGCTCCCCCTTTCTCTCTCCCTTCTTCCCCTCATCCCGAAGATCTGCACCGGCTCCGGACGGAGGGATCTGAACATCAGAGACTGCGTCTGGAAGCCTGCCACAGAAGCTTTGCACCCTTCCCAGCAGGGACTGACTGAGCTCGTCCATCCTCGCTCACCTTGGTGAAAACGTTTTGTGTCATCTGGGGATTGTTCTGTCCTGGTGTTGGGAAGTGTTTTGTTAAAATAAACAAGTTTTTTCCACTTTTTTCCCTCGGAGGAAGTTCTTCCCGAACCCGGTAGTGGGAGGGGGAAGGAGTTCTGGGGGTTTATTTTCCTAGGGGGACTCCTTTGTGAGATATCTCCCGTAAATTTGTCCTAAACCAGGACACCCTCTCAGCCCCAAAGAGCCAGAATCTGACAGGATCTGTGATTTTAGGTGATTTGTCACTGTCCCCAAGCACCTCACCAGCTCTGACATGGTTCTCCAAGGAGTTGTGCTGTTTTCTAAATGGACTCAGTGCATTTCAGGGACCCATTTCTGTCTGGGTGAGGCACCCACTGCTTTGGACTGTCACAGGCACCTGCTCTAAACAGCAAAGAGCTGCATTCCCTGGGAATGGAGGGCATTTGGTGTGGAAACACTGAAATACAGAGCCTGAGCAAGGCTGATCTGCAGAGTCACTTTTCCCAATTTTCACCACAGCAATTTTGCCCATCCAATGTAAAACTGTGTCTGCTCCACTTCCCAGCCCCTGCTCTCACAGAGAGAAACTATTTCTGTGTGAGAAGGAGGTAGGGGAGGTGAGGTCACATTAAGGCATTCATTATCTGGAGATAACATGAGAGTGTTATTCAGGAGAAAACTAGAAACAAACAGAAGTAACAAAATTAATAATAATAATAATAATAATAAGCAATGATAATGATTAATAATAATAATAATAATAATAATAATAATAATAATAATAATAATAATAAGGCCTTACTGAGATAATCCAGTCCAGGAGACAAGGCACACCAAGGCATGGGGTGTTGGCCTGGTCAGACAGAGGTTTTGCCTTGCAGGTTGGGTGGGGTGAGAGGAAGAGCACAGGGTTACCACCCATCAGCTGAAGGCTGCTGCTGGAGCACCACTTCAGCCTGGATCAGCAGCATCAAGGCTTCTTTTTTATGATCAAGCTTGAGTGGTCTAACTGGAAAAGCTGCTTCTGTCAAGAGTCAGTAATTTCTACCACTCTGGACACAAATTCTGTGTGAAATCCTGCAGGAGCATCCACAGCATCCAGCTGCTGGCACTGACCTTGGGTGGAGAAGTGTCTTCCATTTAATTGCTCTGTGTTCTTTCTGTGGTCCGTGGAGAGCCAGTTAACACCATCAGGAGGCCAGAGCATGACTTATCTCATCTAAAAGAGGAATTTGAAGGAGACTTTTAGGCTCTGTAAGTGTTTCTCTCTGATGGTAATAAAGCTGAGGGGGACTGGTTTTAGACAGAGAGCCATTGAATCACAGAATCATTTGAGGTGGAGGGGACCTTAAAAGGTCACAGAGTCCAGCCCCCTTTCAATGACAGGGACCTCTTCAATGAAATCAGGTTATTCCAGCCCCACCAGCCTGGCCTTGAATGATGGGGCAGCCACAGCTTCCCTGGGCAGCTCTGCCAAGGCCTCACCACCCTCATTGTAAAATTCTTCTTTCTGACATCTACTCAGACCTACCCTCTTCAGTTTGTCCTTGTCCTGCCCCTCCATCCCTCTAAATCTCTCCTGGAGCCCCTTCAGGCCCTGGCAGGGCTCTGAGGTTTCTCTGGAGCCTTCTCCTCTCCAGGTGAGCCCCTCCATCTCTCCCAGCCTGGCTCCAGAGGATTTTATATTATATCCATATGGATCTGTACTATTCTATCATTTTACATTTGCTAAAACAGGGCTGGTTTCACAGTATGTACAGTCAGGAAGGAGAAAAAGCATTGCACATTTAAAACAAACACAGTATTGCAAACAGATTTTAAAATATTTCATTTTGAGCTTGACCACACCTTACTTGTAGCTTAATTTATATCAAAACCAATTATATTCACACATCAAAATTTATGTTTTCTCATGTGATCTAGAATGAATATAAGCAGTAACTTATGTTCAATGAACCATCAGTTTAGTAATCAGCAAGATATTAACATAAAACGTGTATTTCCAATAGCCATTGTTAAAATTTTAAAATTATATAGAATAGTTAAGTGCAGATTAAGTGCAATTTTGAGAAAAAGAACGTGCTGGACTTTCTTAGGGTTATTAGCAGGAAAGAACTAGGACTCTGATCTGTTTTGCTCCAGCCCACACAACCTTCTCCAAAGCAGGATCCCAGACATTTTTTAGGACAATTCTGTGGTGAGAGCAGCAGCCACCAGCCCAGCACAGCCTGTCTGGAACAGCCCAGCTGTTACACACAGGCAGCACCAGCCAGAAAACTGTGAGTAACAGCAAATTTCTTGTATCAAAATGTTCTGCTGACTTCAGGCTACAGTAAAAGGAGGGAAAATAGTCTTGAAGGTTTCTTTTTCCAGTTCAAGGTCCTGTTAAATATCTCCAGGTCAGGAGTGCTTTGATGCAGGCGAGAAACTTCTGAAAACACATTTTCCTTGGAGCATCAACACACTGTGATCTAAACAAAGAGGGCAAGGGTTCTCAGCAAAAATCCCAGCCTCTTTAGGTCTAACAGTGTGTGCAATTTTAAATCCATTACCCACCAATCTACCAGCAGTGCTTCTTCCACCACTTTTCCCAACAAAGGTATTATATCAAAGGCTGGCAGCTGTCATAATGCTTTGATCCATCCTCAAATTGCCATTCTGGATATAATATGATATTGTTAGCTGAGTCAAAGCAAGAGAAATTTCTCTAATTCCAGCATTTAACGACCTTTGTGTCTGCTAGCCATGCTGAGCCATGGGGAGTGTCTGTGTTGGATCTGTGCTCTGTGATAGGCACTGCCCTAATCTTTGTGTTTCAGGCAGCAAAATAAACTCACAACACAAGCCCACCCTGCCCTCTGAGGCTCTTCCCTGACTAATTTTTTAAAAGTAGGAGACAAACAACTTTGACAAGAGAATCCTGTTCAATAGAAGTGAAGGGGCTGATGAAGACAGAGCCAATGTGCCTGAAATAACCCAACACCCAGTCCAGGGAGACCCACAGAGCACAGGCACCACTGCACCTTCCAGCAGGGATGGATGACTGCACTTTCCATGGCATTTTCCCTCTGGAGCAGTGTCCTGATTTGAAGGACAGGTGTCTGCCAATAAAGGCAGAAGCTTCTCTTTCAAATGGAGAATGTAAACCCCCTCCCTCCAAATTATTACTATAATTTTGAAATTAAGGGGCTCTCAGGCAAAGATATGGGAATTAGGAATAACAGTTCTTTACTAGGAAAATTAAAATAGAAATGCAGTATTACAAAGAGCAATCCCAAAGCACTGCCAGAGTCAGAATCCAAGCTGACACCCGTCAGTCAGTCAGGGTGTTGGCAGCAGTCCCATTCCATGGTGGCTGCATCCTCCTGCAGTGGCAGATGTGGTTCAGCTGGAGCAGTGCTCCTGTACAAGGTGCAGTTTTCTTCTGAAGCTCCAGGGATGATGTGGAAAGGTCTGGCTTTCCTCTGGAATCCAGTGGAAAGAAGGTTCCTTGGTGTCCAAAATCTCAGTTTTTATCTGGGTAGGAAAGGCTTGGCTCCTCCCCTGGCTGGAGCATCTCCCAGTGGGATGATGTAATTTTATCAGTCATGTACTGGGACTCAATGGCCCAGCAGCAGATGATATCTCCTGGAGGGAGGATGGGCTGTGGGAAAGATCAAGATGATTGCCCAGCTGGTTTAAAGATGGCCCATTAGCAGATAATATGTGCCAGGAGATCAGGGTCACTGCCCCACCCGGCTGCAGCAGATGGTGACAGAATTCACATTTCTGGCCACATCCTCCACTGCAACCCAAGAGAAGCAGGAATCAGGAGCCCAGAATCAGCTTTGTGGAAGCTTTGGCTCACTGTAACTCCAGGCACTCACGTGCATACCCCCAGTTTGCAGGGCAAGCCCTTGGCAATCCCAGCAGAAACGTTTGGGATGCAACAAGTGACTCTTGACTGGAGCTTTCCAAAATTAGCAAACTCACTCCCCACCCACAGGGGCCATCCCTGCCCAAGCTGTGAGTGCTTTTTTGGAGTAAAGTAATATTTGTGTAGCTTGCAACAACCTCCAACACAGCGTGGAAAATCCTGCTTGTTCAAGCACCTTGTTCTGATGTATAAAAATAGACAGGGAATTTGTTATCCTTCCCTGTGAATTGGAACAGGGTAGGAAACATGAAAGGAAATTATGGAGGAGTTGTGCTGTGCTTTTGAACAGCCTGGGCTGGGACAGCAGCTGAGCTGACTGTGAAGCCACAGCAGGAACGTGGACATCTCCTGGAAATCACAAGGGAAGAATGGGTCAAGGTTGGGATTTCCTGGAAATCACAAGGGAAGAATGGGTAAAGGTTGGGATTTCTGGAAATAACAAGGGAAGAATGGGACAAGGTTGGGATTTCCTGGAAATCTCAAGGGAGCAATGGGACAAGGTTGGGATTTCCTGGAAATCTCAAGGGGAGGATCTTCCTCAGAGATGTGCAGGAGCCAATCCCAGTGAAAGCATGTAGAAATCATGGGATGAGACAGTCACCCACTGAGGCTAAAGACTGGGTTTATCTTCATGTTCAGCTATTAAAAGACAGCAGGAATTTCAGAGGGAAGGGTTTACTGGCTCCTCTCTGGTTTATGCAGCAGACACATCACCCATTTAGCTGGAGTGAGTGATAAACCTTCAGAATGGAATATAAATTAGGTTCTAAAAGGAATCAAGGTAAAAGGACCCAAATAAATGCACTAAACTGCTGAGCACCAAGTGAAAATGCAAAATGCTCAACACAAATTACAGATGTGTACAGAAACCAGCCATTCCCAAAAACCAGACCAGAAACCAGCCAGTCTCTTCAGAAATGCCCCAATGAGAGCAAGCCATTCCCTGTAAGCATCCCTTCCTCAAGCTGGACATGTCACATTCCTGACACCATCCAGGGGCTGTTTACTGCCTCTGTGAAAACCCCAGGGCAAAGCAGGACAGTCATGGACTCCCTGCTCAGCCTGGTTTCACCTCACAGTGCTGCAGATTTTCTCCTGATCTTTCTCTTGCATCTGCCAGGAGACAGCAGCTCCTCAAAGAATTCAGGAAATGCAATCTGAGAAAAGATCCATCCTACCCAGGCTGGTTTTATGCCATGAAAGCTTTGAGAAGTTTTCTATTCCCATTGAGAAGCTTTCTAGCTCCCATTCTACCTCTGAGTCTGAAATCCTTGTTGGATTTGCAGAATCTGTTCTCAAGGGGCCATGGGGTGCATGGACTAGTGGGGACTGGAGTCTTCTGTTCTCTCCCCATTTTCTTGCAGATGTAGAAGCCAAAGTTCTGCAAGTTCAAGCAGGGATTGGTCTTCCTGTTCCCAACCCTCATCTTTCCTTTTAACCTCTCCAAAAATACACCTGTAAGTCCTCCTTGAGGATAGTCCTAGTTGGCATCTTCTCCAAACACCTTGAAAAACCCATGAAGAGACCCCAGATCCCCAAGAAAAGACCAAAGATAAAATTCCACGGCTCTGGGGACAATTTTCCTCTCTGCAGACCAAAGAACTCTGAGCCACCCACTGAGGGTGTTGTTGTTACTCAGGAACCAGCACTGGGAAATCTCCTGTGTGGGTTGGAAGCTGCCACTGCAGTTCTGGGAGGGTCAGTCTGTCTGTCCCTGTGAGGTTATGAACCTCTTGGCTCTGACTTCATTGGGTTATCTTAAATAAGTGAAGCAGCTAATAGTTGCTAAAAAGGTTATTTATTGCAAAGCACATCAGTCTCAAAAGGCAATGGCAAAAAAGCAATGGCAGAAGCAATGGCAAAAGGCAGTGGCAATCAGCAGATGGCTAAAAGGCAAATGGCTGAAAGCACCAACTCTCCCCAGTACAAACTCTTATATAGGATTTTCCCAACAAGCCAAGACACAAACTCAGACCATCACTCCTTAACCTATTACAATTCCAGTTTCTTAACACCCCAGGTTACGTATCAGACTACGCATACAACCTATCTTGTTCTATCTGAAAAATGTAAGCAATATTCTTACTACAGCTCTATTATGTCTAAACAGTGTCTAAAACTGTGGGCCTGAAGCCTCTACTGAAAACATGAGTGTGTTTATTAACCTTCACTAAAACTCACTCTGCTACTCTGACATTTGAACCTTTCACTTACTAAAAGCATCAGAGCTCACCCTAAAACTTACTGATTTATTTCTACTTAAAAGTCTACTTTTATGTGTGAGTGGCTTAATATACTTCAGTCCATCCACAGGCTTTAATTCACTCCCTGCACTCTGATTTCTCTCTGAGGAATTCAGAGACCCCTGGCTCCCTGACTCCAGCCTGGCTGTGACGTCCCTGCCCCTCTGAGCCCTGACATCTCCCTCTGCCTTTCCAAGCCCTCCCATAACCTCAGCTCCCCTGCAGGCTATGCTGGCTCCAGCTTTTCCCCTTTCTAGAGAGCTGTTTCCTTCTCCCACGTCCTCCCAGGCCTGCTGAGGAGCTCTCCAGTGTCTGCAGTGTCAGAGCACTCTCGTAAATCAGTCCCAAATCAGAGCCGGGCGCCGCCGTGTCCCTCACAGCCCTTTCCCACCCTTCCCTTCCACGGACTCCAACTGCTCCCTGCATTCCCAGCCCCCCAAAATTCCCCCAGGGTTTTTCTCATGGCGTTTCAGAGCTCACAAGTAGGTGTTTGCAAACAAGCCCAGCCAAACACAGAGCCCCACGCTCCCCCATCCCTGACTCTACTCAGCATCAGGGGGGTTTGACAAGCTGTGCAATGCATTATCTCATCCCTGCAGAAGCTTTCACCCACGCCCTGTCCAATCAGGCCCCACTCAAAATGTCAAACCAGCTCAGAAAAGGATGCTCAAAAATACCTCATTGCTTTACAGAGCCTTATGCATAACTCTTTTGAGTTGATTTTTTTATTGTTTCAGCAAACTGGCAGCTCTCCCCGCCCTGTGTCACTGAACAATCAGCAGCAATGAAGGAACACTTCTGAAGTTGCCATCCCAGCCTTCAGGCTCTGGTGGCTGTTGGTAGCAAAGTGATGCCTCACACTGCCACAGCTGAAACCCACAAATAATCTCCTGCTGGGATATTGCTTCCTCACCCAGCCAGCAGCAGGACTGCTGAGAAACTCCCTGCCAAAATCAGTGAGAACTCTGCCTGTCCTTTCCTGGACTTTCCAGCACAGAGTACCTTGAACAACAAAAAAAGTGGCACCAGGAGAGGAAGAGAGTCTGATAAAAAGCCCAGCTCTGACCTTATGGCTGCAATGAGTCTTTTATAACACACAGGAAAGCCAATTGACACAGGAGAAGACAAGGAGGGAAGGGGGACCATATGTCTCACCTCTGAGGCTGTCAGCACATTCCTGACTTGTTAGAAAACCTGGTCCTCAGCCAAATGCTCTGTTGTCACTTTCCTGAGCAAGGCCTAGAGGGCACATCCTTGCCCTGGCTGTGTGTGAGATCCATGCTGACTCCCTCAAGAAGTGCAATAAAAGGAGTGATGTGGTTTGGAGCTGCTTTCATTGGAGTACCCCACTGAAAACCCCAAATCCTGCAAATAAATTCTCAAATATATTCTCAAATATAATTCCCATAAATCTCAGCAATGTTTTGTATCCATCCCTCTGTGCTCTAAATATATCTCAGATTTAACACAGCACCAGCACAATAGGATGCCTAACACAGGATATGTATGCCCCTGTATTTTCATTCTGGAGAAATGTACCAGGTTTGGGACATGAGGCAAAGCCAAGTTTTTTTATCCTTATGGCAGATCCAGGAGCCATAGCTGCTCTTTATCCAGGGAGAATATCAAGGAATAAATCTCTGGCCAAAACAGCTTTTAAACCTGAGTTAAGGTGTCACATTTCCTGGACTGTGAGCTGTGGCTTTACCTGTTGGTACAGGTAAAGAGCTTCCACAAAAGCCCAAACAGGCATCCAGACACTGTGCAGGGGTCCCTGGGCTGGGCTGACCCTCTGTTAGCACAGCCAGTACTTCCTAGGAAAACTCTGACTAAAATTAGCAGTGGGAAACACAGAAGGGCTGCCATAAATAAGGTTCATAGGCCAAAAAAAAATAAAAAGTTGGAAGTAGAAATAACTTTTATTAAATTAACTGCTGGGTCTATAGAAAGTAAACAAACTGTTGGGTGCACAGGATGTTTCCTCCAGAAGCAAAAGCCTCCAAGCTGCTACTCAGCCTTCAAAATTCAATGTGATTTTGAGCAATCACACAGATTGTAACCAGTTGCTAAATCTGGCAGGAAAACAGGGCTTCCTTGCTGTCCCCAGTGCACATGGAATTCAGGATGCTTGCCAGGGACATCCATCAGGATGGATGTCTGGGAGTGTGATGTGTTTGAGTGACGGGGAGAAAGCAAAATGTTTCGTGTTTATTTTTGTCTGGGGTCAGTGTTGACTCAGAAGGAAACTTGGGCAAACAAACAGAAAATAATCAGGTTTTCTGAGGGTTGGAGCTGCTCATGCCTGCAGGTGCTGAGGGAAGCTGGTCCCTGGTCTCATGAGTGGTTTAGAGGTGTGAGGACACAAAGCCCTGCAAACCAGCATGGGGCTGGGAAACCCACAGGGAGAGTTCATTGAAACCTGGGTTAAATACTGCAGCCTTAGGCTGAAGATATTTTTAGACTGAGCTTTGTTTTGCTGTAGAATCTCCCACAAGCTCTTCTTAGCTTGATCCTTCCATCAGCCTGGAAACCACCAAGGGAGGAAAAAAGGAAGAGCTCCCTACAGGGTCCCTAAAGCCACATCCACACAGCTCTGCACAAGGCTGAGCACCTTAGACACACCCAGGACAAGGATGAAAGAACAAAGAAATCCCCAACTGGGCAGCTCATCCCAACCTACACATCACAGAACACAAAATACCAGGTTGGAAGGCTCCTCAAGGATCATCTGGTCCAGTATTTCTTGGGAAAAGCCCAATCCAGACAAGATGGCCCAGCACTCTGTCCAAAAGAATCACAAAAATGTCCAGTGTTGGGAATCCACCACTTCCTTGAGAGATATTATTCCAGTGGCTGGTAGCTCTCAGTGAGAAAAATTTTTCTCTTGTGTCCAATTGGAATCTCCCCAGAAGTAACTTTGTACCCATCACACCTCATCTTTTCCATGTGAAAAGTGGATCTCCATCTCTGCAGCCACCCTTTAAATACTTTGAAACACCAAGAAGACCTTGACTCATTACATTGAGATCCATGGAAATGGACACAGTCCTGTGCTCCAAAATACCTGTGTGCCTGAGCTCCAGACCCAAAAAGTCAGAATTGTGAAGGAAAATAAGTCAGCCTGGGAAATGCAGAGCCCATATTGCCCCTGGGACCTGAGCTTCAGTCCTAGATGGTCTCTTATTTTCTCCTCTGAAGACACAAAATTTTTAGGTGTCCTGCCACCTTCCAGACAGCAACAGATTTCCATTGCCAGAGAAAAAAAAATCCATGTTCACCTGCCTGTAGAGGTCCTGGGGGCATCTCTTTGGCAGGCAAGAAAAAAATCCCAGGGTAAAATTTAATCCCTAACGTAAATTTAATCCCTGTTCTTCAATTAATCACTTCATCTGCAATTAGGCTAAAGCAGGGTTATCAGCTATCTGGGTCAGACCTCCCAGTTCCCCTTCCATCTACCAGCTCCACCTTAATCAGGCACAGACAGTGACAAGGGCTGGTCTCCAGTGAAGATCTCTCATTTCTATGGGGTAATTAGTGATCCCTGCAGTAAAAACACTGTTGTGCTTCCTCCTCACAGGCTTATTGCTTCAAGTGGCTGTACTCCAGTAAAGCAAATAAAACCCAGTCTGCTCATTAGTTCACAGGATGATTTTCCAGAGCTGTGACTGTGCATGAGGCTTTTCTGTCTCACATTTGCACTGTGCTAATGCCTGGTGTGAAAATGCAGAGCAGCACACATGGCCACAGCCTGACAGGACTGGACAGGGCTCCAGGTGGTGCCATGGATTTATTTATTCATTCATTTCTCTTGCACCTTCCAGGGTTCCTTGTGCTGTGCTAAGGAAGCATCCTGCAGGAATGAGGAGAGCCCAGAGGCAGGAGCACTACAAGACAGGATCTGATTAATTACAAGTGGGTAAATGAGGTGAAATGGGGAAATTATAGACACACAGTACTTGAATATATAAAACTTCTCCAGGAATTAAAAAAATAGTGTTGCAGTAGCAATGTCAGCACTGCCTCTCAGACCATCAGGGCTTTGGAGCTGGGATCAGTATCTTTTAGGAAAATTGCTGGTACACTCCTAGCAGAGCTTATATTTCCACATTTCCAGAGCTGCTTTAGAGAGCTGGAGGGAGAAAAATTTCTAGGGAAACTTCTGGGCTCCTCTGGAAAAGCATTTGCCCAGTATCCATGTCTCTGATTTGGGGTGACAGGCTCAGAAGCAGAACAGAGCAGGGGAGGGATGCACCTTGCACAAATTGTCCCCTCTTGGGAGCAGAGATCAGGGGCTGGAGCTGCTGGGGAGCCTCACAGTCCGAATTCTGCAAAGGGCAGCTGACTCAGAGCAGGTCCTGTGTGCCCCTGCAGTGTCTCATCCCAGAGGAGGGATGTAATGAGGTGTTCATCATTACTGGCTGGTTTATGGATGGGCTGGTGACAATTTGTCTGTCTAGTTCTTATATTAAATACACTCAGAAAACCTAAATATCAGCACAGCCCAAATAAACCCTAATCCAGGACCCACTGTAGCACTACTGGCACTGGCAGAGGTGACCAGCACTTTGCTTGCTTGGCAATTGCAGTTTCCAGCTGTCTGCTGAGACTTCTACGTGTCTGAGTCACCTTATAGAGTATTAATGGCACACAAATTACTCTTTGAAATGCTCTTCATAGGCTGTCCAAGCCAAAGCCAAGGGTGATCCAACAATGTCACTGTTTAGGATGAAACTGCCTGGGTTGGAAGGGGAGACAGCAAGTCCCAGCTCTGGGGCTGCTCTCCTGCTGTTGCAATTAAATTTATGTGAAAAGGCAATTTGAAAAAATTAACCAACTGGTGTAGATTGCCAAGAGCATGCCAGTGTGGGTGGAAATATTTCAGGGGCAATATCCTCTGCAAAACTGGCCAACCACATTTGGGTAAATCACAACGAGCTCTGTAAAACCACACACAACTTGTGAGAGTCTCTGCTGAGAAGCAGCACCAGCTGAGAACATATCAAGGGAATGAAATCTGGGGTGAAAAATCCTGGAAAACTCCAAGCTGCAATTCCCCATGGGTCAGGTCAGCTTGCCCTGTCCCCCCACCATTCCCAGACCCCATTTGGAGGTTAGCAGGACACATCCATCCACATCATGCCTGTGGCTGCACCAAGATGATGTTCACCCCTTTTTTCAGAGGCATGGAAGATCTTGGGTGTCAGGAAAGGGTTAAATTAGGAGCTTGTTGCTTTTTTTTCAACATATCTGTATCTTTTAAACACAAAGGATAATACCTGCAATCATGTAGCACAATAGATGTTTTCTGCTAGTTAGGATTTTGCACAATAAGTCTTCTTTGTCTGGGAAGGAAAAAAAATATTCTCCACTTTAGGAAAAAGAAAGGAAGAAGAAAAATAATATATCTTCCATTTAGGCTTCTATTGAGAGAGATTATAATGAAAAAAAAACCCCTCATTTTAAATGCAATCATTTCATTCAGCTCATTTGAGCTATTATGAATTGACACTAACAAGTGAAGAACGTGGCTCCTTTTTCATCCCTTTTTTTTTTTTTCCTGTGCTTTTATACTTTTGTCAAGGTCAGAGCAATTAAGTTTTACTCTTTCCACAGGATGAGCTGGTTGGAAGCCCAGGAGAGGAGCAGGCTGACCAGGCAGAATGTGATTCCAAAGGCAGGATGCTGAGGAGAGAGAGAAAAGAAACACTCAGGGGCCATTTCTTCAGATGAAATACAATGCTGGGAGACATCCAGCCCTTGCTCACTGCAGGAATGTGTGTGAAAGCTGGTGAGTTTTATTTTTATTCCTTACTTTTCATGACCAAGCTTTTGATCAGCCCAGCAATGACCTCCAGCACACTGGAGCATTCATGGTGCCTTCTCTGGAACATTGAAATTGAAGATTGTGGCCATCTGCAGAATAAAGTGACAGAGTGGCTCGTGGCCAACATGGATTTCTCACACCTGAGTGCAGTGGTCAGGTCCATGGTTCACCTTCCCAGCCCATGGAAACCTCTCTGACCTTATTTTTGGGTGTTAAATGAGACAGTTTAGAGCATCCTGCCTGGCTGCTGATCCAGGGGGTCAGAGCTGACACCATTAGAAATCTCCAGCAGCTCTCATTAACTGAGAGAACCAAGCCCTTGTACTCCAGGGACAGGCACTTGGACACCCAATTCATCAACCAACTGAGTCTGCACTTTGAAATGGCTTTGCTTCCCCCACAAGTTGTCCTGTCACCTCCAAAGGCAGCCACACCTCCACTCACCACCTGAGCCAGACACCTCCAGGCCCATTTCAGCTCCTCAGAGAGAAACTGGCTCCTCTAGACCACAAATTACCTACCCTGGCTTTGTATGAGTGAGGTCTTCTGAGGAATTTCTAACCAGGAAATACAAACTTATGAGTGATTGTCTCTAGCTGCATGAAAATGACATTTTGTCTTCTCCTTCCCAGTTATCGTCAATGATTTAGGAAAACATTTTTGTTCCCAATGGGAGGGTTCATGAGTGCCTTTTATCCAGGATTCAGGAGACCTGTAAGAGACAGGATTTCCAGCCCATTCTGTTTCTACATAGAGTAGGTGGCTCAGAGGTGACCAGAGAAAAGCCAGCACCAGGTCAGGGCTGTGGGAAAAGGGATTTAATGGGATTGTTTAGAAAGCACTCTGAGCTCCCACCACAAAATGCAAGGTATGAGGAAAACAGAACATTTCAGTCAGGGGCTAGAGCTCCCCTTCTGTCCCTTGATGATCTTCAGCATTGTATTGGTGACTTCTCTTCTCTTTTCTCTTCTCTTCTCTTCTCTTCTCTTCTCTTCTCTTCTCTTCTCTTCTCTTCTCTTCTCTTCTCTTCTCTTCTCTTCTCTTCTCTTCTCTTCTCTTCTCTTCTCTTCTCTTCTCTTCTCTTCTCTTCTCTTCTCTTCTCTTCTCTTCTCTTCTCTTCTCTTCTCTTCTCTTCTCTTCTCTTCTCTTCTCTTCTCTTCTCTTCTCTTCTCTTCTCTTCCTCTTCTCTTCTCTTCCTCTTCTCTTTTCTCTTCCTCTCCCTTCCCATGTGAGCTGTCCTTCCTGGAAGGAGAGTGATTTTTTCCCACTGAGCTCTGCCTCCCTTCCTGTGGCACTCCAGGCTGGAACCTAAAAATGTCATAAACTCCAAATAAAGAAAATACACTACAAAGGCACAGAAGTCTAACACATCATCTCATCACACAGACTCCTCAAAGGAACCTTCCCCAAGTAATTCCACCCCCTCTCCTCATCCTCCTCACTTCTTGATATCTCCACTTATCATCAAAACATCCCTAAAACCACAGATCTCACATCTGGGTTAATCCTGTAGCAGTGGATCTCATTTGTATGTAAAAAGGTGTATCAGAGGAAGCACCAGTGTTTTTAAAGACTCTTTCTGTGTTTTCATCCTAGCAGTTTTCCCCTCCTACTCTCAGGGAGCTGTTACTGCCACTCTTTTCAGGCAAGAATAAGGAGTGATAAAAGGAAGAAAGCTTGTGAAGTGGCACCCTGCCAAAAAATGCAAAACTTGTATTTTCCCCTCAGAAAGAGGGATCTACAAACTGTGAGTGTTGCAGAGACATAAATAATAATGCCAGGGGAGCAAAGGAATGGAGGCCATGGACAAGGAAACCCCAGGGACAAGGTGAGAAGGAAAAAGGCTCCTCAAAGCAAAGTGTGCTGGTTTGGAACCTCTGATCATCAGGAACCACAAGGTGTGTGGTTTTTCTCTCAACTGAGTTCTTCCTTTCTGCCAAATAAAATACTTCAGTGATCTATCTCTTGAAACATGAATGATCTCTGAAGGCAAAATATTAGAATTTTCTCTGAAAGCAGCTGGTTAAAGTTTTGTTGTCTTCCTATGGGAGTGTTTGGTTCAACTTTCCCTTTAAGCAATTATACTCTTTTCTGCTATGTCTCTTTTCTGAATCAGAGAAAATAGAGATACATCTCTAAAAAATCACCACATTAAATAATATCCTCTAATGTTAGTTATAAATTGGGCTTTTGGCTGCAGAGAGCAGCACATAAACTTTTAGCTGGTGATTCTTACAACCTGCATACAACTGCAAACATCCCTAAAATTCAACCATTCAACTTTCTAATGCATTCACTTTTTTATCTATTTTCTTTTTCAGCTCCTTCTGTGTGTTTGGGAGCTGGAATGATTGACCCTCTCTGCAAACATCACTGCCAAGACAGTGCTGAAGTTGTCAATTGGCTCCTGTTGTGTTCTCTGGCTGGGGATTTCACAGGCAAAACCTGCCAAAATGAGCAGTCTTCTGCCTTATCACAGCACCACGAGGGTTTTGCAAGAGGAAAAGTGAGATTTCCATGCTTTCCCTATATTATGTGGGATAACTAACTCATGTTTGGGAAGCCCAACTCTTCCTGTGTAAATTTTTGGACTTTGGCCATGGTAAAAATCTTTTAAATGGTGATTTCCTTTGTAATAAGTAATTACAAAGGCATCTGTTAAAATTACAAATTGTTAAATTTCAGCATCACTTTTAGGCATTTAAAAGGGTCCATTCTGAAGCAAGGTTTTGTCAAGCCCTTGCATGAAATCTCAGGACTGAACCCACAAAGTCCCGTGGACGGCTGAAAAAAAGGGTAGCTGGTGATGGGGGTTTGATTTTTGCAGCAGAGGGGCTGAATCTGACATCAGCCTTTTATTTTCTCTTTTATTCAACTGCCGTGGGCAATGGCAGGGCAGGGGGGTTGGCTGTGATTTCTAGAATAAGTGAATGTAAAGCTTGATAAGGAGCTGACTGATTAGAGGCACTTCTCAGCTAATGACCGTCAATTAATGCTAATTTCCGATGAGCAGCAGAGAAAATAATGGATTCCTGCAGGCTACACCTAACTGTCTGCACAGACAGAATGATTTCCTTCTCTGCATGGCTGCAAGAAGCAGAGGGTGAAGAGTCTCAGAGCATAATTCAGAGAAAAGGCTGGAGGCTTAATATAATATAAGTATTTTACTGTATATTAGTGATTTTTTTGTTGTTGTTTTTTGTTTTTATTTAGAGTTAGGATTGAAGTACAAGAGATATTTTAGTGTTTGGACATAGTTGTTTATTAATTTTTATTTATAGTACAGTGAGTTTTATAGTACTTTTAGCTAACAAGCTAAAAGCAAGAAAAATGTTGGTGGGTTCTGTTAGTTGCGAGGTTTTTTAAAGGTAAACAGTCTAATTAAAAGCTAACATTTATATTATTTATACTTTTGACTTATTGACTAAACTCTTGTGGCTTGTACTGCGGGATTTTTTTATTTAACCAAAAACTACTGCTTAAAACTAAAAATAAGAAGAAACAAGAAGAAAGAGCTATAGCTTTAGAACTTTCATTTTGTTTTATAGTTATTACTTAAATTTCCAACTCTTCACTATGTGATATTGCACATTAAACTATACAGTAGTAATTTTAATTATATTACTTAAATTTGGAAGCCTTCTCTAAGGCTTCAAGTCCAAAGCAGTGGGTTTTTTGAGGGTTAGTGCTAGAAAGCACAGAAAGTTCCAAACTCCCAGGCTTTAGACTTCTAACAGCAAGGGCAGGACCCTTCAGAGAAGGGGACACAACCATGTCACTACTTGGCACCAGCCATGCACTGCTGGGATGCTCCAAGAGTGGCCCCAGAGATTCCAACAGACCCTAAAACTGGATACCTGCAGGAAATTCCAGACTCCTGCAATCCCAGGTCAACTCAATCTGCAATCCCAGTTCAACCCAGTCTGCAATCCCAGTTCAACCCAGTCTCCAATCCGCAGTGCTAGGCACAGAGTGATGTGCAGAAGTTGCTCTGCTCAGCTGGAGTTACCCTGGGCAAAGCTGCCCATGGACCAGCCCTGCCTCTCACAGTGCCTGGGCTCCAGGAAGGGAGAGGGGAGGAGAAGGAGCTTGGC
This sequence comes from Luscinia megarhynchos, assembly GCA_034336665.1. Lineage (NCBI taxonomy): Eukaryota > Metazoa > Chordata > Aves > Passeriformes > Muscicapidae > Luscinia > Luscinia megarhynchos. Next base: position 42,958,384 of record JAPFBE010000007.1, on the reverse strand, counting down.
AGGTGTGGGGTTAATGCCTCCAGTGCTCTTGGCACCAACTTTGTTGGGTTATCTTCTTAAATGAGCGAAGCAGCCAATAGCTGCTAAAAGGTTATTTATTGCAGAGCACTCCAGTCTCAAAAGGCACAGCCACAGAGAGCAAAGCCCATGCTGGGTTTCAGTTTAGAGTCCCAAACAGAGGCAGGAGCTGCTCCCTGAGGTCCTGGTGGGGCCGATGATGCTGCAGCAGCTCCTTCTCTTCTTCTCGGGAGTTGACAGTGAACAAAAGCAAAAAAGCAATGGCAGAAAAGCAGAAAAGCACCAACTCTGCCCAATACCAACTCTTATATGGAATGTTCCCAACAAGGCAAGACACAAACTCAGACCAGCACTCCTTAACCTATTACAATTCCAGTTCCTTAACACCCCAGGTTACGTACAGACTATGCATACAACCTATCTTGTTCTATCTGAAAAATGTAAGCAATATTCTTACTACAGCTCTATTATGTCTAAGCACTGTCTACAACCACGGTCCTGGAACCTTTACTGAAAACATTAGCATGATTTTCAGCCTTCACTAGAACTCACACTTCTACTCTGGTATCTAAACCTTTCACTTACTAAAAGCTTTAGAGCTCACACTAAAACTTACTGACTCACTTACTTATCCTAAAACCTAAACTTACACCTCTACCTTATGTGGGAGTGGCTTAATATACTTCAATCCATCCACAGGCTTTAATTCAATCCCTGTACTCTGATTTCTCCCTGAAGAATTCAGATGCCACCACCAACAGGCAGGTGGGTGGGAATGGGAAATGGTGGAGTCACCATCCCTGGAAATGCCCATGAGGTGCAGGATGTGGCACTTGGGGCTTGGTTTAGTAGTGGACTTGGCAATGCCAGGTTAATGCACTCAGTCCTGTAGGACTTTTCCAACTTTAAAAATTCTGTGATTCTCTATTTTTCCCAAAAATCCTCCCCTCTCAGCAGAAATGCTGTCACCAGCCTGAGAAATTTCCTTGGAGATTTGTGGAGGGCTTGTTCCTCATGGGATCTGTCGTGCTGAGCTGTGATCATCACCTCCCTGGAGCGTGGGTCATGAACCCACCAAGTTTAACCAGCAGCCTTTCCCCCTCAAACTGCCTGGCATATGCTGCTCAAAGTGAGAAGGAGGAAACTGGATGGGGATCTTTCTGGGAGAGCCTTAGGTGTGTGAAGGAGGCCAGATGGAATGAAATAACCCAGAAGAGCTGAGATGTCACGTGTTTGGGAGCTTCCTGATTTTTTTAGTGCCATGGAAACTAACTTTGTGCTGCCCTTTGCTGCAAAGGTCCCCTTGTTGATCACACATCCCCCGAGAAAAGAATGGGGGAAAGATTCACATTTCTTCTCAGCACTCTCCTCCCTGCATTTCCAGCCTGCAAATCACCATCATTTTCCTCCCTGTCAGGTTACAAACACATCCATTAATGTGGGACACGACTTTTGCTCTGTTAATAAGTGAAGGAAGGAATTCCAAGCCAAGGCAGAAGCAGAGCTGGCAATATCCTCCTTCCAGGTTCTGTAATCACTGTGGGTCAAATAAAAACCGGGAGTAAACAAGAACCCTGCAAACATGTTTCACTGGGACCTGCAAACACAGGAGCAGAGCCATGAGGGGCTTCTGTGCAAAATGCAGAAAATGTCCAATGCAGAAAGGCTGGGACAGCTGGAGGGAGGAATACTCACTCAGAAATAAATACCTGGACAGTGAATACCTGACAAATTCAGTCACAAATAAATACCTGGCTTCCATCTGAGTTAACCCTTTCATACCTCCTGAAACTATCAGTCTGGGGAGGGACAGCTCAGACATGACCAAAACAGCCCAGATAAATCATAATGTGGAAGTCATTATTTTGTGATTAACAGTGATTAAATCAGCTGCCTGCTGTGTGGGGATGGACAGTTGCTTCCTCTAAATTTGCTTTATTTTACTGGAGCCTTGATTTTTCTCACTCTCTGGACACTCAGTTCCTCTGTGCAGTGACTAAACACTTCTGATATTCCTGAAAACCTCAAGTTATTCTGTTTCACTCACTGCTGCACTGCTTGAAATCACATTATTACAGGGAATCTCAAGTTTCAAAAATGATTTTTTTTTTCAAAACATAAATTCAGAGCAAACTTTTTTTTTTTTCTTAAATCCTTTTTAACAGATTTCATTATTTCAGAAAGAGTTTTAACTCAAGTGTTCCAACTTTGGCATGTTCAGCCAGCATCTCTAAGGAGCAGATGACATGAGCTCCAATCTGACTGATTTCACAGGTCCTGTTATCTTTGCTTTGGAGAAAAAAAAATTCTCCATCTACTGATAAAAATATACTGAGAATTCTAAATCCTGACAAGTATCTTTATTTCTGACTGATGTTTTTTCTCATAGAAAAGAGGTCAAAGCTTGCAAAATATTGGAAGAAACAGCTTTCCAGCACAAATGTCCTCCCTTGGGTGAGGAAAACTCTTTTTTCTGCACTTCCCTTGGTGAGCAGAGTGGCCTCCTGAGTGAAAATGTCCATCTGTGAGGACATTGGGATCACAGAGAATTGGCCTGTTTTTGTCAAGTGCAAGTTCAGCTGCTCTAATGTGGAAGAATATTCAGATTAGGTGCTGAAGTGTAGGTGTTTATTGCCTTGGCACAGCCTTGACACCCACAGAGGGAAGGGAGACATGAGACAGAGCCTTTAGAGATTGTGCTTCCCTGGGGAAAAAGCTGGGAGATGCTGGGGCAGAGCACCTCAGAAGTCATGAAATATTTGTGTTTAATCCACTGAGCCAAACCCACATTATCTCTCTGCAGAGCAAGCAGGGGATTTGTCTCCCCTCCTTTTGGTGGTCTGGGTGTCCAACCTAAGGCAGATATCCAAAATCCCTCTATGGTCAGAGCAGAGAAATTGGATTATCTAGAGGACAACTTCATCCCTGTTTCTTGGGGTGGGATAAATCCCATCATTTATTGACAGCAGAGGGACTGTAGTGAGCAAAATGCCTCAAATGTCCAAAATTAGCTCAGATGAGATGTATCCAAGCTGTGCTCAGCATGGGTGGGGTTTGGGGTTTTGGGGTTTTGGGGATCTTCTCCACAGCAAGATGCAGCAGAGCTGGGGGAATTTTGGGATCTTCTCCACAGCAAGATGCAGCAGAATTGGGAGGATTTGGGATCTGCTCCACAGCAAGATGCAGCAGAGCTGGGAGAATTTTGGGATGTGCTCCACAGCAAGATGCAGCAGAGCTGGGGGAATTTTGGAATCTTCTCCACAGCAAGATGCAGCAGAGCTGGGGGAATTTTGGGATCTTCTCCACAGCAAGATGCAGCAGAATTGGGAGAATTTTGGGATGTGCTCCACAGCAAGATGCAGCAGAGCTGGGGGAATTTTGGGATCTGCTCCACAGCAAGATGCAGCAGAATTTGAAGGATTTTGGGATGTGCTCCACAGCAAGATGCAGCAGAGCTGGGGGATTTTGGGATCTGCTCCACAGCAAGATCCAGCAGAGCTGGGGGGATTTTGGGATGTGCTCCACTGCAAGATGCAGCAGAGCTGGGAGGAGGAGCCAAGGCAGCAGGCAGGAGAAATGTGGAGCCAAAACTTGGAAATCATCTCCAAGCACATGGCTGGGATTGTGCCACCTCTGTGGATTGCTGTTGGATCAACAGCCCCATTTGTTTCAGACACACCACGTTTCCACTTTGCAAAAGCACACTGAAACACGCTCTACTAAATAGACACAATCCAGCAGCCCTTCAAAGGGAAATGTCAGGAGCTCATTACCCAGCATTAGAAACACTGTGGCATAAATTCTGCTTCCTTCTGGAATGAACATTGGGATTTATTGACTGAGAAGGCTGGAGCTTCTTCAGCTTCTTCATTCCTGGGGGTTTCCAAGCAGGTGTTAGACATCCCTGGATAATGTGATCACTAAATTTCATAGAAGAAAGATTTGAAGTTTGGCTCATTTGGATAAAGTTTTCCTCATGCAGGCAAATAAATACAGTGGCACTGCTTTCTAAGCAGGATTGTGCCAAAGAAACACAAAAGAGAGGGATGCTCCCAGCCAGGATGAGTCACTGATTTCTGTTTAGCTTTACAGAAAGTGCTGGTCGTTAACAACAATAAAAAACTCATTTAAAATCATTCCAAGAGTGAATTAAAGCACTGTAGCCTAGATGTCCTGTCCTCCCTTATTCACCATCTAGGAAAGTGGATGGAAACTTGGAGTTTATTCCAGCAGTGGGTAAAATGGCTCTGGGCCTTGTTTTCCCCACTGGTGAAACTGGAGATCCTGGCACTGACCTTCACTTCCCAGTGCCCTGCCAGAGAGCAGCAGGAGCCAGCACCCCTGCAAGGCTTTGAGCAGCACCCAAAGCTGACTGAGAGCTGAAGTGGTTTGAGGTGCCACTGCTTTGGCACTGCCCAGGAGTGGCTGAGGAGAGGGAAACTGCATTGGGATGTTTTCTGCAGGGCTGGGGTGCCTGAGGGATGATGTGAGTGTAGCAACTCTGGTTCAGGGACAGCAGCTCTGGTTCAAGGACAGCAGCTCTGGCTCAGGGACAGCAGCTCTGGTCCATGGACAGCAGCTCTGGCTCAGGGACAGCAGCTCTGGTCCATGGACAGCAGCTCTGGTCCATGGACAGCAGCTCTGGCTCAGGGACAGCAGCTCTGGTCCATGGACAGCAGCTCTGGCTCAGGGACAGCAGCTCTGGCTCATGGACAGCAGCTCTGGTCCATGGACAGCAGCTCTGGTTCATGGACAGCAGCTCTGGTCCATGGACAGCAGCTCTGGCTCAGGGACAGCAGCTCTGGTCCATGGACAGCAGCTCTGGTTCAGTGGGACAGCAGCTCTGGCTCAGGGACAGCAGCTCTGGTCCATGGACAGCAGCTCTGGCTCAGGGACAGCAGCTCTGGCTCAGGGACAGCAGCTCTGGTCCATGGACAGCAGCTCTGGCTCAGGGACAGCAGCTCTGGTTCAAGGACAGCAGCTCTGGTCCATGGACAGCAGCTCTGGCTCAGGGACAGCAGCTCTGGTTCATGGACAGCAGCTCTGGTCCATGGACAGCAGCTCTGGCTCAGGGACAGCAGCTCTGGCTCATGGACAGCAGCTCTGGTCCATGGACAGCAGCTCTGGTTCAGGGACAGCAGCTCTGGCTCAGGGACAGCAGCTCTGGTTCATGGACAGCAGCTCTGGTCAGTGGGACAGCAGCTCTGGATCAGGGACAGCAGCTCTGGCTCAGGGACAGCAGCTCTGGCTCATGGACAGCAGCTCTGGTCAGTGGGACAGCATCTCTGGCTCAGGGACAGCAGCTCTGGCTCATGGACAGCAGCTCTGGTTCATGGACAGCAGCTCTGGTTCAGGGACAGCAGCTCTGGTCAGTGGGACAGCAGCTCTGGTCCATGGACAGCAGCTCTGGCTCAAGGACAGCAGCTCTGGTTCAAGGACAGCAGCTCTGGCTCAAGGACAGCAGCTCTGGTTCAGGGACAGCAGCTCTGGTTCATGGACAGCAGCTCTGGTCAGTGGGACAGCAGCTCTGGTTCATGGACAGCAGCTCTGGCTCAGGGACAGCAGCTCTGGTCAGTGGGACAGCAGCTCTGGCTCAAGGACAGCAGCTCTGGCTCAGGGACAGCAGCTCTGGTCCATGGACAGCAGCTCTGGTTCAAGGACAGCAGCTCTGGTTCAAGGACAGCAGCTCTGGCTCAGGGACAGCAGCTCTGGTCCATGGACAGCAGCTCTGGTTCAAGGACAGCAGCTCTGGTTCAAGGACAGCAGCTCTGGCTCAGGGACAGCAGCTCTGGTCCATGGACAGCAGCTCTGGTCCCATGGACAGCAGCTCTGGTCAGTGGGACAGCAGCTCTGGTCCATGGACAGCAGCTCTGGCTCAGGGACAGCAGCTCTGGTTCATGGACAGCAGCTCTGGTCCATGGACAGCAGCTCTGGTTCATGGACAGCAGCTCTGGTCCATGGACAGCAGCTCTGGTCAGTGGGACAGCAGCTCTGGTCCATGGACAGCAGCTCTGGTTCATGGACAGCAGCTCTGGCTCAAGGACAGCAGCTCTGGTCCAAGGACAGCAGCTCTGGTCAGTGGGACAGCAGCTCTGGTCAGTGGGACAGCAGCTCTGGTCCATGGACAGCAGCTCTGGCTCAGGGACAGCAGCTCTGGTTCATGGACAGCAGCTCTGGTCCATGGACAGCAGCTCTGGTTCATGGACAGCAGCTCTGGTTCATGGACAGCAGCTCTGGTCCATGGACAGCAGCTCTGGCTCAGGGACAGCAGCTCTGGTTCATGGACAGCAGCTCTGGTCCATGGACAGCAGCTCTGGTCAGTGGGACAGCAGCTCTGGTCCATGGACAGCAGCTCTGGTTCATGGACAGCAGCTCTGGTTCATGGACAGCAGCTCTGGTTCAGGGGGGTTAGGTCAAGGAAGGTTTTATGATTTGGGGGCACCACAGCCATAATCCTTCCTCCTGACACAGCAGGAGCTCTCCCCAGGAAAACAGAACCAAGTTCAGGTTCAAGAAGTTCATTGATTGTAGGAAGCAGATAAGTCACTGTGATCTGTCCAGCCTTGAAATCAGCACTGGGGCCATTTGTGCTTACACCAGTTTTTCATTTTGAGCTCTTATCAGATGAATATGATGGATCTGGAAGCAGCCACAGACTCTGCAGTTGTTTTCCTTGTGGCAGGAGGAGAAACTGTGGGCTGCACAATGGAGCTGTATGAGATGCAGGCCAAAAAAAGGAAAAGCTTTCCTTGCTAATCAGATGCTCAAAAGCAATTAAAGAAAAGCAGGGGGTTGGAATAACATAGAAAATTAGTTGTAATTTTTAACCTTTTATTCTCTTGTATTTGCCTTGCTGTGAGAGCTGTTTCCTAAATTAGCAAAAACAATCCATGGTGGAACAAGGCAGCGAGGGGCTGCCCTCAGCCTCAGCTGGCACCTCTCCTGTTTGTGACTCTCAGGAACAGCCACGGGCTCACCTGAACAAATAACTGGGCTCCCTGCTGCCTCATCTCCCACAGCCCATTGTCCACCCCTCCTGCACTGTGTGTGCCCAGCACAGTGCCCCATCTCTTGCCCTGAAGCCTCCTGACATGATTAACTGTGGCATCTTTAATGAAACCTGAGGCAATATTTCCTTCTAGAGCAGAGAGAAGATTTCGTTTACCCACCCTCCTTCGTTTTGCCAAATTTCATTTTTATTCCACCGTATAATTAATCAGGCACTGGTGCATATGACAGCTTGGTTTAAATTTAGTTCTCACTTCCCCTCTGTGGCCTTGTCAGATACAGCTGGCTGGTCCAACACGGGGCTGGGGTTGTTGAAAAAGCCACACAACAATTGCCAGCCTGGATCAGATCTTTCCTCCATCAATTCCAGCATCCTGTCTCCAATGGCAACCAGCTCCAGCACTCCAGAGAGCGAGAGGTGCTGGAGGAGGAAGCACCAACACCCCACCTGCCCAAAGGTGCTCCTGGGCTGGGGGCTCCTCTGGCACCCCAGGGTGGAAGAACACAGCCCCACATTTCTGCACCCCTGCTGGTCCCTGTGCTCGCCCTGAGTGCCCCTGGGACCCAGGGCTCCGTGGGTGCTCAAGGGTTCAGACCTGTGGGAATGTCAGGGGGTAAAACGGGACAGATGATTTCCTGCAAAGTGCAGAGCTCCAGGCACTGTAAGGCAGAAGGTGAGATCATTTCAGTCCTGATCTCTACACTAGGAAAGTGCAGCACAGGACTTGCAGGTGCACAGGGCTGTGGGATTTATTTTTTACCTTTTTTCCATGTAGAGTTTCTTTCCTAGTTTCATTAATTTCATTTTCCCACCAAACACCTGCAAGCTGGTTGTAGGCACCACTTCAATAAATAACTTTCTTTTACTCCTTGATCCCTTCCCAACTCTGTGCAGATCTGTTCTTCCAGGTTATTATTCCCACAGATGGCTTAGCTGGACTTTGTCCTGCCTTCTGCTGACCTGATATGAGGAATGATCTCCCAGAGCAGGACAGGGCTTGGACATGCCCAGCCAGCACCTCTGCATTTCCTGGAAGGACTGTTCATATCAGGACATCAAATCATGATGCAGTGGAAAGAGGATTTGGCTGAAAGTCTTGGAGGATTAGGGTGTTTTATGAGGAAAGGAGCTTGGGGGTTAGATCCTGGTCTGGGAAGGCACTGGGAAATAATTCTCATTTAAATAAGAGTAAACAAAGGCAAGTTCATAATATATCCTTGGGAAACAGAGGGAGAAATGGAGAGAGAAACAGACAGGATGTGAGCAAAACACATTCACACAGTTATTTATATGTGCTGTCTAATTGCAAGAGATTTTATTAGACCAAAAGTGAAGCATTACCTTAAAAAACAAAACAAACAAAACAAAACAAAACAAAAAAAAAAAACCCCACACAATATCCTCACAATATAACAGAGCAAATTGTCCCGAGTTTGAGGTTTTCTAAGTGGGAGAACCAGGCAGGGCTTTCACTGGCATCTAGTGGTGCATTGCAGAGGCAGCTGATGGCACAGCTCCACTTCCAAAGTGGATTTCCCTGGGACAGTGGAGACTCTTCAGGCTGGGACAGCACCACTTCCAAACTGGGTTTACAAAGAGGTGTTTTTGGACACAGCCTCTGTCAAACCATCACAGCTTTGTCTGTGAATCACTTTGAGCATGAACACAAAAGAGTGGAGTCTGTATTTTACCATGTGAACAAAACCTTGGGATCACACCAAGGAATATTTGATCTCTCTTTCCTTGGATTTTGGGGCTTTGCATGAGTCTGAGGGGACATCAGGCAGATCTGGTCTGTTTGGAGGAGAGGCTGAGCTGGGAAAATGCAGATGTCAGTGGAGAGAAACAGGAGCTCTGAGGGTGCAAATCCTCTGCCCTGCTGGAGGTGTCCACTTTGGAAAAAGATAAATTGTGCCCCAGTGGACAAATGGACACAGCTGGGATGGCACAATCCTGGCCCCTTCCTCCAGAACCTTCTGGAAGCAAAGAAGTCACACAAACAGTCTCCACCCCTCCAGCTGCTCCACGTCCTGTCCCAGCTCTGCCCCTCCATGTGCCACACACCCAGATGGGGCTGGGTGATGGAGCCCCACCTCCATACTCCAGAGGTATTATGGAAAAAAAAAGAATGGAAGGGGAAATACTGCCCAGGGAGCCCTGAACATGACCTGGGGTCTACTGTGGGCCAGCAACAGCATCATCCTGATTAAAGAGAAGCTTGATTTTGGCTTCAGGTCAGAGGAGAGTATGTTGTAGAATATGGTCCATGAAGGAGGTGTAGCCCAGGGGTGTAGAAATGCACTGAACCCAAAAACATCTCCTTGGGAAGGAGGAGGAACCAGAACCACTCACTGATGGTGCAGCCAGCACTGCAGCAGAAACTTCAACTCTGCCAGAAACTTTGATCCAAAAATCCCACTGCCAGTTTTACAGGGAGGCAGCCTAAAAAAGAAGATGCTGATGAGCAGCACAAATGGGGAAATCCCCACAGCCACTAACCAGGTGTTCCATGTGGAGGAAGAACCAGAGGAAAGCACTGATTTTGGGATGTGTTATGGACAGAAGCCAAACCTCAGTGCTGTTATCCAGATTAATCCAAATTAAAGAGGGATGTGGTGTGGATGCCAACCACCAGGAGAGCCAGAACTCACAGAGGAAGCAGGAGATCCTTAATTAATTAATTACCTTTAATACTTTTGCTATTACCTATAGCCTATCATAACTACTAGCATTGCCATATTCATGTTACTATTTTCCAATCACAAAAGGTTAGTATGTTCCAGTTTAAGCTAGAAGTTGTTTTTTAGTTTTCATGCAGTGGAAAATTTTGAGATTTTATTTTTTCTACTTGCAACATGGCATTTTTGTTTGCCTGTGAAAATCTTTTTGCTTGGTAAAAACATCTTTTGTTTGAGGTGGATTTATCCTTTGCTCAGAGTCATAAAAACCCCTTCCAACTCACTTGCTCTTTGCTTTTAGTTATCCAGTAAGACTGGCTCAGCAATTCTTTTATTCTATATCAAAACTTGCTATCAAGCAAGGTTTCTATTCCTTCTTTAGATTCTACATTCAAAGATCTTTCTGTTATACATCATGCACATCTGTGAGACCTTCTTGTCCAACTTTCATTTCCCAACAGCCAACCTCTTGTGGCACCAAAACATCCACTCCTGCATGGGTGCAAGTGCACCAAGTGTGGTTTAGGGCAAATTTGGGAGGAAACCTCTGAATGGGATCCCTCTAGAAAACAGATTCAAGCAGTCCCTCCTCCAGCTGGTTTGGGGAAATATTTCCTCAGAGAGAAGTGAAAAAAAAACCTGTTTATTTAATAGGCAAAGCACTCCCCAGCACAAAAATGAACCATACTAAACAGCAAAACCTCTCACAGCTCTGAGGAGATGACAAATTCAGCAGAGTCCCTCTCGTGGGTCACAGCCTGGCTCACTCAGGCTGTTCTCAGTTTCTTTGGTGCTGGGAAATGTCACAGCCCAGGTGGGACCAGGTGTGAGCTCCCAGTGCTCCTCTGGGTTTTCAGTCCAGAGCAGTTCAAACAATTCCAATAAAAAGGAAAAAAAATAGAGTCCAGAGAGCCTCTCTGCCTCAGCTAATAAAAATCTAACCAGGAGCATCAGTCTCAAACTGCTTTTCTTCAGAGCCAGGATTAACAAAACATGATTAAAACAGTTTTTCTCGTGTTTGGGCTTGGATGTTTATTATATCTTATGAGAAAGCATAAAGAGTATGACAGCACTTCCAGCTTCTTGCTAGAAGCAGGGAAAATGGCCTCAAGTCCAGTTACTACGAGTTTTTTTAAAGCAAATGGAGAATTAACACCTATATTATTTATACTTTTGGCCCAATAACTAGATTCCCATGACCCTTAGAGTGACACTGACTGACCAACCAGAAACTGCTGAAATCATGAAGAAGAAGGAGGAAGAAGAAAGATGAACAAGGAGACACCACCCAAAAACCCTCCATCTTGTCCCATACCTATTACTAAACTATAAAACCCTCAAATTTAAAACCCTTCACCCTGTGGAAGCACACACTTCTGATTCACTGCACACTCATGATTTTCACTTCATCACTCATATTTAGAAGCTGTTTGCAAGGTCTCCAAGTCACAGGATGGTTTGGGTTGGAAGGGACCCTGAAGATCATCCAGCTCCAGCTCCCTGCCATGGGCAGAGACATCAGGATTGAGCAGAGCCAAATCCTCACTGTAGCAAAACCCTTCATCCTTTACTTGCTAAATCCACTAAATGGGCTCCCAGATAATAACAAAATGCTTAAAATCCAAATCATTGCCCCATTTTGCACTGCACAGGTGTAACAGAACCCCACCCTTGTAAACACACCCTGAGCAGTCTGTGTCACCAAGGAAAAGGAGCCCCCACAAGGCCTGGTTTTACAGTGAATTAATGGGTAAAACTGAAACCAATGGAGTTAAACCTAAGTAAAAGTCATGTTAATGAAGAGAGATCCAGGCCCTGACAACTTTTAAAAAGAAATCTGCTTTTGCACTGGAGCAATGCTTGTCTTGAGACAAGCCAGGCACATTTTTCCCATGGAATTCAGGAGGAATTAGGCCAAGGATCACCTCACTGACAATCTGTGTGCATGAGTCCAGCTCAGGTCTGTCTCCAGCATTGAGCATGGCCTGTCTGGATGGAGCTGGAGCTGGGGGCAGGCTGTGGTGGGCAGTGCTTGGGCAGGAGAGCTCCTCTCATGCTCAGTGGGACACAATTGTGCTCAGTGTCCTGCTGTGGTGGGAACCAGAGGGTCCTTGGCCCCCAGAGCAAACAGAAATGCCTTGGGATGTTTACTTGTCCTCTGAGAACAGGGCAGTTCCCATGAGAACTGCCTGGAGGATCCCAGGCTGTGGAGAATCTGATGTCCCCAGGGATGGGAGCGAGGGGAGGAAGAGCAGGGTGAAAACTGGGCGAGCAGCAGGGCACTGAGTATCTGCCACACACTTCCAAACGAGCTTTACCTGCTCAGATTTGCCTCTCAGCCTCCATGGGGAATGAGTATTTGCCCACCACCATCACCCTGGCTGCCTCTGATCCCACCCAGAGCCAAGGGAAGCAGCCAGGTGGGGGCTCAAGGTGTGCTTGGATGGAGCCACCACCTCCATCTCCTGATCCAGAGCACAGAGGGATCTCCTGATCCTCCCTTCAGAGGGATTTCTTGTGCTGGAGCAAAGCCAAGGTGAGAGATCTCCACCAAAGCTTCTGGCTTGTCATCCCCTGCAGATCTGAGTGAAGAAGAAAAATCTGTGAGCTCAGCCAGCTCTGAGGTCCCTTCCAACACAAAAACCATTCCACAATTCTATGACTCCATCCCCAGAAATGTACCTGGTGCAGCAGCACAAGGTCACAGATGTCAGGGGAATTCTCTTCTCCTTTGCCTGAGCCTCCTCTCTCCTGCCTTCTCCTTCAACAAACCAACTGTTCCAATGTGTCAGCTCACACCCTTAACCAAAAACCAACAGAACCAACCAAAACAAAAACATCCACAGTGACAGGGCATGATCCAGAGTGAAAAAAGGAAAACTGGACCTGTGTTTCCCAAGATTTTAAATTTCAAATATAATAGCATTTCCTTCCCCTGAAGATACTAAATTCCTGTAAAAGACAGTTATGGTTTTTCAGCTTAATTTTGGAAATGCAGGAACTATGGGAAACATTGGATCACAACAGGTAGGATATGTCAGAGGCACACCCTTCATCCTTCTGTTCCCCCATCCCATGCTTTGAAGCAATTGTGGATTCATTTAATCTAAATAATGCTATCAGGAGAAATTGGTTTGACTTCTAAGTGGCACATATGTGAAACAGAAAACAGAAACTGCACAAAATATGCAGTGCCCAACACAGACTGAACTCCTTTTTTACAGAACTATTTTTAAAATTCATAATTAATTAATTAATAATATTTTCTTTAAAAGCTCTTAATTCTGAGAGTGTATCCCCAGCATTCTGACCTGCACTGCCAGAGGCAGGTGCTACTGAGAAGCAGCCAGGCTGTGTCTGTGTAGCTCAGCCAGGACAAGGACACTTCTCCAGCTGCCCTGATCCATCTGGGGTGGCATCACCCAGCTCTGCCACGGGGCTCATCCCTGGAGCTCCAGCACTGGCTCAGGCTAAAAATTTCAGCATGAGAACTGAGAAAATTATGCTGTGCACAGGAACATAATTTTTTTTTCCCTCAGTGAGGTGGCTTAAGGTGCTTTTCTCCCTGAATCAGCACATGTCCAGCAGCCACCTAATGCTGCAGGAGCTGACCCATTATTTTGGTGGATTCATTGTGGCTTTCTGAGGGCATCAGCCCTGCTGGATTCAGCCTAATCCAGGCAGGCTGTGCAGAGTTCCCAGGAACAGCCTTCCCTGGGAGCTGGGGGGTCACAGGGAGACTCCCAGACTCAGGGAGGGAACAGTTTTCCTGATTGTACCTCACCCTGTCAGGCAGAGGATGCTGACCTGGGCTCTGCCACTGTCTCACCAAATGTCCTGTTTCAAGTGCCATCACTACATTTCCCTTTTGCTGAGAGTTTTGAGCTCCACAGACAAAAAAATGTCTTGAAGAGGAGAGCAGGAGGGCTCATGGAGTGATTCTGGGGCAGTCCTGTGATGGTCCCCTCCAAGCTGGGATATTCCAGGAATTCTGTGATTCCTTCCTTGCCCAGCCCTAAGGGGCTCAGCCACATGAACAGAGTGACAGAATCCACGTGGACAACACAGAGGTACCTGCTGGGAATTGGTAATGCAGAGCAGCTCAGTTTAGCTGCCTAAAAATAGCAATTAAAAAAGACAACTATTGTAAATAAAAAGCCATTTCCAGCTTGCTGCAGCTACATCTCCCTGAAACAACACCTGGACACCAAACGTTTTTTTTTGCCAGATTTCATAAGCTGCATCCCCCCACTTTATTGTCTCCCAGTAGATCTGTTTGATTTTGAAGATTCCCTTCACCATTCCTATTCTTTTAATTGGCTTTTTTTCCCCACATTTGTTCTGCTGGTGGCAAATTCATCAGCCCCAAATAGGCAGAGTGGTAACAGACTGTGATAACATGAGCATACACAAAACCATCACGTGAAAAGCAGGGAATTAATCCATTCACTGGAAAACAGGCCGTGGTGGAGGACTGCAGCTTCCTGAGAGCTTTGTAGCCTTTTATGTTTTGTGCAAGATGTTCTTGCTCCAGTAATCTTTGCACAGCTCTGCCCTATTTCTGCAAGCTACAGACACAGAGAGGTTGGCTCAGCCCCTGGCTCGGGGATTTTCTTTCAGGAACGAAATGACAATGAGGAATAAATTACCCAGCACCCCTTTTCTCACTGATTTCTTTTTGCTAATATCCCCTCTGCACACAAGGAGCTGGGATGGTGCAGAGGCAGCCACAGACATCACGTGGCAAAACTCCTGCCCTGATGAGGTGACAGCTTTTCCAGCCAGGGGATGGTGAGTGATGAGTACCAGACCCTGATCCTGGAGGAAAGGTTTTGCCTCAGCATCTTCCAAATGAGACCCTGGTGGGCAATTAGAGAGTGAGCACAGCCTGGCTGGACACAGCTTTGGAAGAGAGAAGCAGCTCTGTGTTTATGGGATGTGGCTGGGGCTTTCTATAAAAGTTTGACAGCCCTGGGGTGAATGGAGATGAATTTTCTCCTAACAAAGCCTCTCACCTGAAAATCTTCCCAGTGTCGAGTGAGGAAATTAAGAAAGTTTGGAGTAGATGTGTTTTTTCCTACCTCAGTCATTGCAGGTCCACAGGGGGGGATTTTTGGGGGTGTCTTGTGCAGGGATAGGAGCTGGCCTCGGTGATTTTTGTGGGTCCCTTCCAGCTCAGGGTGTTCTGTGATTCTGTGATTCTGTGATTCTGTGCTTTTATCTCACCAGAACTCCTGATGTTAACACCTGAGCTGGCCACCCCTTACTCAAAACCAAAGGAAAGAAGCAAAGAGCTGGGGAAGGTGATTTTTCTGCCCCATTTAAATCAGGACTCTGGGATCAGGCTCCAGGACTCCTCCTGGCTGTGTCTCCAGGAGCAGCAGAGGGGAGCCAGGCTGCAGTGAGACATCCCCATCAGCCCATGGTGCTTCCAGCCTACAGAATCCAATCTGTTTGGGAAGAACATCAGGAGTTTTTAGTTATTAGACACAGATGATGCACAGAGTCAGCCTGCTGATGCCTCTGGTGCAAAAACCCTCCTCTGGCAGTGTTCTTGCTGCTGCAGGAGGGTGGAAAGGCTGGTACAACCCACAGAATTTCCCACTTATATTTTTTATGACTTTGTTTTTATTAACTGGTAGGCAGAAGGTAGCTGGGCAGGACATGGAGAAAGTAGCAGGAGTAAAATATTAATATGTGTTGAATGCTGTTCATGGGACAAAATAAATTACATTTTGTATTTATCCTTCATTTTAACGTCACATCCAGCATGCTTTTGCAGGCTGAGTTCCTCCAGCAATGAGACTCACTCTTCCCCCTAGATTTTTTGTGTGTGTGCTCTGATTTGCAGGTGATTTGCCTCTATAAAAGCTGCACTAGAGAAAGATGTGCATCAGTGCTGTTGGATTCAAGTCATCCTGAATGGGATTAAGGTGGGGGACAGTGACATCCACTTGGGGCCAGGAAACCATCATCCCCATCTTAATTCAGCTGAAGGGAGGATTGTGTGAGGCTCAGGTTTTCCTGCAGGAATCACTGAGAAGGAACTTAACTTTCCAAGTCTCTCCTTTAAACATCTTGAAAAGCACACTCAGGGTTCTCACTCATGTTGGTGTAAATCAGTCAGAGGGACCTGGGATACTCCTTTGGGGACATCTGTGAGCCTGAGATCACTCAGTGACCCAGTGGGGTGTTTCAAGGCCAGGTTGGATGGGTTTTGGGGCAGCCTGGGCTCGTGGGAGGTGTCCCTGGACATGGCAGGGGATTGGAACTGGATGAGCTTTCAGGTCCTTTCCAACCCAAACCATTCTCCATGATTCTTTCCTTAGTTATTTTCCAAGCAGCTCTTCACTGAGCAGGTGAATTTCTGGATTCTTCAGCCTCCATCAATCCCCATTGCCATTTGCTGGTCAAGAGAGCAGCTCTGCTCCTTCTCCCCCACAGAGGACATTTGTTATTCAGAACAAAAAAAATATTACATTGCTGTGTTTATTTAATCAAGTCAAAATTCATAGGCAGCATCTGTGCAGAAGATAAAATGTTCTGGGACAGTTTAGTCCTTTTTCTTATCTGAGTGATTAGGGTTATGTAAAGTCTTTTCTCTCAAACACAGAGATGGAGTTTCATAAGCAATGGACCAAAATAGTGCCAAGTGTCCAACCACCTCCCCTCCATCACAAAGGATTAGTACAATTAATCTGTGGGCATTAGTGACCAGCAGGGTTTTGCTTGGAGGATATAATATATATTTATTATTTCATATCTGATTTTCCCCAAGAGCAGAAAATTCAGCTGTGGGCTTTGTTCTTCAACGTTATATTTTTTGTAAATGGCTCAGTGGGATTTGGAAAATTACTGAGGGGCTCCTGCTCAGAGGAAAATAAAGCTCAGGGATATTGGGTTAAGATGGGGGGTGATTCTCCCCCGTTACTTCAATCTCCACCTGTAGAGCTGTGCCCTGCTTTGGGGTCCCCAGCATCAGAAGGACATGGATCATAGAGCCCAGAAGATGCCATAAGGATGCTCCAAGTGGAGCCCCTCTGCTCTGAGCCAGGCTGGGAGAGCTGGGGGTGCTCACCTGGAGAGGAGAAGGCTCCAGGGAGAGCTCAGAGCCCTTTCCAGGGCCTGAAGGGGCTCCAGGAGAGCTGGAGAGGGACTGGGGACAAGGACATGCAGTGATCAGCCACCAGAAAATGCAAAGCAGAGGAAGAGCAGCCCAAACACAAAGTGATCTTTCCTCCTTCCTTCCTTTCAAACTGTCACCTACTAATCTTATTAATTATTCACCACCACCTGTATTAGAAGAGAAAATGAACTTGTCTATTTTACTCCTCCTCTTCTAGCACTTCCTAGAAGTGGGGGTGATCCTAAACTGTCTGAATCCACAGCTGATCCAAGTGCAGGGGGAGATAATGAAGGGCTGGAGTGGGTCCAGGGGAGGGAACAGAGCTGGGGAAGGATCTGGAGCCCCAGGAGAGGCTGAGGGAGCTGGAAAAGGGGCTCAGCCTGGAGAAAAGGGGGATCAGGGGGAGACCCTGTGGCTCTGCACAACTCCCTGACAGGAGGGAACAGCCCAGGGTGGGATGGGTCAATATCTTGTCCCAGATAACAAAAGATAGGATAAAAGGAAACAGCCTCAAGTTGAGACAGGTGAGGTTTAGCTTGGATATTAGAAACAATTTCTCCACCAAAAGTTTAGTGGTGGGCTTGGCAGTGCCAGGTTGACACTTGGGCCTGATCATCTTAGTGCTTTTTTCCAACCTAAAGGATCCAATAGTAACTTAGGACAAAACAGTGGGGTTTGCCAGCATTTTCCATTTTCCTGAGCTTTATGAGATGAATGGGCAATGTTCTCCTGTCCCCGTGCAGGAGATGGCTGCAGATTACAGAGGTGTTACACGATCAGCCCAGATGGGAACATGGAAATGAGGGTGGCAGAGCCATGTGGAGTTAGACTGGGGCTCAGCAGCCCTGCTTATAAATACTAAACTCTGCCTGTGTGGCACAGAGGGTGAATTGCAGGTCACAGCAAAGATAGGAATCAAAAATGTTTAAGCTGAGCTTCCAAAGTGCATCTGTTGGAGCTGGCTTTGTTAGGACAAGCCTGTCACCTTCAGCAGATTTTATTTTTATCAGGGTGATTTTTGCAAAGCACCAGCAAGGTAAGGTTCACGTTGTTGACTTCAGAGCTCTTCCCACAACATCCCATTCCAGCAGCAGAGCAGAACCAGAGGTTTCATGACACCTGTTTGGAAAACCTGCCAGATTGTGTCCTGGACCCTGCCAGTCACAGAGGCTGCACTACATCCACTCTTGGGTGCTTGGACAGGGCTTGGAGCACTCTGGTCTAGTGGGAAGTGTCCCTGCCCATGGCAGGAGAGCAAAACAAGATGATTTTAATCTCCCTCCCAACTTGAACCATTCCATGATTCATTCCAGGCACGGCTCTGTGCACTCCCCTGAAGATGAAATACTATATTTACAAATACTACATTTCTAAGCCTCTCCCAGGCTTGTTGTCCCACCTGCATTAAAATCCACGCTGCAACAGCATTTTCAGCCATCAAATTGACAAAGAGCATTAGAGCCAGGCAGTGCTAGAAGTACAGGGCTGCAGCACAACCCAGAAGAGATAGAAATAAACAATTTCTGCTCCTAAACACTGAAATTTCTCTTTCCTCTTGCTATTTTCTGCCTGACAGCACCCTCTCCTGGGAAGCAGGTGCTGTGTGCTCCCTGCTCAGCTCCCATCAGTGCAGAGTCTCCCAGGGTGAGTTTAGGCAGAGTGGCACCAGGGAGCCTCTTCTGAGCTATTTTCTGCAGCTGCCTGTGGAGGAGGTTGGAGATTTCCAGCTGGTCAGTTATGGGGTACCCACCAGGGGATGGGAGCAGCTCCCAGCTCTGGCACTGGTAAATCCTGGCAAACTGCTGCTTGGGGGTGCTGGAGTTAAATCTGTGCTGTCCTGGCAAGGACTGCCCTAAGCTTGTGTCTTCAGAAATGTCCCAGCCCTTTCATTTGTTTGAAACACAGGTGAGCATCCACTTTTTGGAAGTTATTTGAGCTTTAGAACACCTGTGTTCAGCTGGGTACATCTCACAGGCTGTGAACTAAGGGATGCTGGGCAGAGCTGGGACACCATCAGCATCCATCCAGCAGGGCTCCAGGTCCCACCTCCTCCAAAATCCTCATCCTTCACCCTCTGCAGCAGCAGGAGTACCTCACTTATGCCTGGCATTGGTCTGGTCCACACTTGAACAAATTAAGCATTGTGCAGCTGGCACAATAAATTGTTTTATATTTTAAATAACACACAGGGCTTACCTGCATCATCCAGGGCTAAAACAGCCCTTTGAAGCCCAAGCATGACAATTTTTATTCTAATTAGTTCCCCAGTAATTGTTTCCTGCTCCCTGTGAACTTTCCCAGTCACTGCAAATTTCTCTGTTTTTCCATGAAGGATATAGCCCTGCTGCATCCACTGGGATATTTAATTACCTTTGTGTCTGGCAGTGAGCAGGTCTGACACCTGCTTGGAGGCAGAAGGGTCCTTCAAGGCTCAAAACTCCCATAATTTCAGGGATTCTTCAAAAGCAGGGACACCCCGAAGCACTGAGGGCTTTGGAAAGCCCTCCCTGCCTTTCTCCAATGCCCCATGTCCATCTGCTTCTGGAGAAATTTAGCTGAAACTGAAGGAAATTACTCAAAAACATTCCCTAATTGCTGTTTGCCTGCCAGGCTGAAGAAGGCATCAGCTGCCAGCCCAGAGAAACTTCCAGTCACATGAATCCACTGATGGTTTCCAACACCTCTTCTGCATCCTTTTTTTAAAAGCCTTTCCTTGCTGAGTGTCAGACCTGCTGATGCCAGGGGCTAACACAGCTTCCAGAAAGGATCTGGCAGAGCCAAGCCCTGATTTGGGATGCAGAAAGTCAGGATCAGTTCTCAGATTCTGTTAGCAGGGTCTGACAGGTGGGGCAGCAGGGAATTTACAGAGGTTAAAGTATCCTGAGCAGCATCAAAGGCAGGGCAAGGAGGGGGATTCCTCCCCTCTACTCTGCCCTTGTGAGACCCCACTCACAGGGCTGAGTCTAGCTCTGGGGCCCCCAGCACGGGAAGGACATGGAGCAGCTGCAGTGAGCCCAGAGGAGGCCAGAGAGATGCTCTGAGGGCTGGAGCCCCTTAGCTTTAGAGAAAAGCTGAAAGAAAAGGCTCTGGGGAGAGCTCAGAGCCCCTTCCAGTGCCTGAAAGGGCTTCAGGAGAGCTGGAAAGTGACTGGGGACAAGAGCTTTGAGTGACAGGACCAGGGGAAAAGGCTGAGAGTGCAGGCTTAGTGAGGTGTTAGGAGGAAATTCTTCCCTGTAAGCATGGGAACCTCGCAGAGGGTTCCCAGAGAAGCTGTGGCTGCCCCTGGATCCCTGGAAGTGCCCAAGGCCGGGTTGGACAGGGCTTGGAGCAGCCTGGGATGGTGGGAGATGCCCTGCCCGTGGCAGAAGATTGGAACTCCATGACCTTTAATATCCCTTCACACCCCAACCATCCCAGGATTCATGTTTTCTAAATAATCTTTAAATGAGTGTTTAAACCCAAGCAAAAACTTGGAGAACACTTCCCAACCCTCTAAAAGGGAAGGTTTCTAGCCCAGGGATTCCTCAGTGAGCCAGCAAGACTCTCAGGGGTGTGAGGCCTCTCCTACCTGGCCCAGGCCAGGAGGGTTTAAGGCTCCCCAAAACCAAGGTCCTCTGACAGCACAGTGCTTTGAATTCCTCCAGTGCCCAGAAGTGAAAGGGGACCTGGCTCTCCTCCCACCTGCTCAGGGCACTCTCTGGTTTCAGCCCTTGCTGCCAGAAGACATTGAATGAAAAAACAACCCTGCTAGTTCTTTGCTGCTCACTCCTCAGCCAAAGAAACCAACTGTGTCCAGCAGGAGCAAGAACTGGAATGGGATTTTCCACCCCTGCTCCGTTCTCCCACAGCAAATGCTCCCAATTCTGCACAAATACAGATATTAAACACCTGCAGCCAAAAAAAGAACACTAAACCCATCTCTTGAGGTGGCTGCTTGAACCACAGTGGGGAAAAGAGGACTGGCACTGTGATCACCCCTTCACAAGCAGCCCATGCAACTGGGACCATCTTCCACCAGAGTCCAGGATGATCCAAACCCAGATGAAAGGCTGTGCATGAACCTGTAACACCCACAGCCCTAAGCAGGAGAGCAAAAATGAGAGAAAAGAGGGACATTTCTGAAGAAAGCACAAGGCTGCAGGAACACAGAGAGGCAGGCATATACAATGGTGGTTTTATTCATCACACCTTCAGGTCAGGCTGCAATTATTTCAGTTTTTAAAGTTAAATCCAGTCAGCAATTGAGGAAGAGGAAAAAAACCCCAAATAGTCCCTGTGTGCACAAACAATGCAGCTTTGAATAATACACAGTAAGTTTATTTCATATTAACATGGACAGTAAAAAGTGGACATTTTGACAGGATTTTACTTCAGGTCCTTTTCTTTATTCCTCTATTGTGTCCTTTTTGCCAGTCTCTTGTCCCTCAAATTGTGGATACTTTGCCTCAACATCAGCCCAGGTGAGATAACCGTTGGCCAGGTCTCGGATGATGGCAGGAAGTTCAGAGATCTGCAGGAAAAGCCACAAAGACATAAGAAACACAAAGTCACCAAAATCAAGCTGGATATTTGGAGACATGGGCAATTTTTACATCAGCAATAGAATCTGCTGGAAGATCATTTTTGGGGAGAAAACCATTAATTAGGACACCTTAGATCAATCTGTTATCTGTTATTACAGTAATCCAGGAAGGAAATGGTCGACCAAAGCAAGGTAATGTTGTGCTATGGTTTGGGAAGGAAAAAAAAATCATAATACACAAATCCAAAAGATGCTGTAAGCCAAGATTCAGCTAGGCATTAGCTACTGTAAGAGCAGCACAAAAGAAGCTGCAAGTTGCCTTTTCTTTGCTCCTCAGAGCACACTGTCAAGGTACAAAGGATCAGCCAGACAGCTGAAAATCTGCAGAAATGGAATGATAACAGTCTCCTCTCTGCTGGCTGGTAGTGACAAGTCACCCAGGTGACAGAGACAGAAGGGTGCCCTGAGGAAATGGCACTGCCTGTTAGAGCCAGCCAAACCCCAGCCAGCTCAGCAGCCCCAGGCACTGCAGGTGCTTCTGTGGAGCTACAACTCAGCCTCACAGGTGAGCACCACCTCCTCCTGTGCCTGGGGCGAAGGCCAAAGAGAAAAGAGGATCAGGGAGAAAAGCAAAACCTGAAAACCCCAAGAATGCAGATCCACAGCTCTGAGCAGAGGCAGAGCCCACCACAGGGAAGTTTTTGCACTATGCCACACTGGCAGAGCATGCTTAGGGCACATGCAGCTTTGGGGCAGTGGTTCATCAGCTCCTCTGGTGCTGCACTGGCAACACCAGCTGCAAGGCAAACCCCAGGGTTCTGCCTTTTGGTGCCTGTGGATTACAAGGAGCCCAGCCTTAGAAAGCCAGACACAACCCAGTCAATGCTTTCACTCAGCAGCCCTCACTTGGAAAGGGCCACTCTGGAGAGCAGTGCAATCGGCACAAGGCATGGCTTTCAGGGAAAGATCAACACCTCTGCACTAAAGAAAAACAAAAGCTCCTGCTCACTTTATCGGCTGGGCCAGCATCCTCTGTCAGACCTGTTGCTGGGGATTTCTCCCAACAGCTCAACTGCTACAGAGCTGGAGGCAGCTCCCACCAGGATTAGTGACAGATCAGAAGCAGCAGGGGATGTTGTCCCCAAGCCAAAAGGAACTCACAGAATGACTAGGTTGGAAGAGACCTGAGGGTGACAAAGCCCAACCCATCTCCTAACACCTCAGCTAGACCATGGCACCGAGTGCCACATCCAGGCATGGTGACTCCAGCACTTCACCACTCTCTGTGAGAAGCTCTCCCGACACCCAGCCCGCAGCGGCGCCGGGCTCACCTCGGCGCGGATCTGGCGCATGGAGTCGCGCTCGCGCAGCGTGGCCGTGTGCGGGCTGCGGTTCACCGTGTCGAAGTCGATGGTGATGCCGAAGGCCACGCCGATCTCGTCGGTGCGCGCGTAGCGCCGGCCGATGGAGCCCGCGGCGTCGTCCACCTTGTGGGAGATGCCGGTCCTGGTCAGTGCCTCGGCTGCAGGAACACAGCAGGATAGTGACACACAGCAGGACAGTGACACACAGCAGGACAGTGACACACAGCAGGACAGTGACACACAGCGCGGGCTCCCCGAGCCCCAGTGCTTCAGTTCAGCTTTTGTCTGTTTCAGATTCTGCACTGCCCTGGTGTGTGACTCTGAACTCTGTACAGGGTTACAAGTTCTCTTCACAGCTCAGTGTGTTGGGCTGATGTGGCCAGAAATGTGTGTTCTATCACCATTTGCTGCAGCCAGGTGAGGCAGTGATTTCCTTATACTATCTGCTAATGGGCCAGCTTTAAACCAGCTGGGCAATCATCTTTATCTTTCCACAACCCATCCTCCCTCCAGGAGATATCTCCTGTTAATGGCCATTGAGTCCCAGGGCATGACTGATAAAATTCCATCATCCCACTGGGAGATGCTCCAGCCAGGGGAGGAGCCAAGCCTTTCCTACCCAGATAAAAACTGAGATTCTGGACACCAAGGAACCTTCTTTCCACTGGATTCCAGAGGAAAGCCAGACCTTTCCACATCATCCCTGGACCTTCAGAGGAAACTGCACCTTCTAGAGGAGCACTGCTCCAGCTGAACCACATCTGCCACTGCAGGAGGATGCAGCCACCATTGAATGGGACTGCTGCCAACACCCTGACTGACTGACGGGTGTCAGCTTGGATTCTGACTCTGGCACTGTTTGGAGATTGTTCTTTGTAATACTGCATTTCTATTTTAATTTTCCTAGTAAAGAACTGTTATTCCTAATTCCCATATCTTTGCCTGAGAGCCCCTTAATTTCAAAGTTATAGTAATAATTTGGAGGAAGGGGGTTTACATTCTCCATTTCAAAGAGAATCTTCTGTCTTTATTGGCAGACACCTGTCCTCCAAACCAGGACACTCAGTCACACAAAACAATCCTTTTCCAGCCCCAGAACCAAGGACACCATTACAGCTTCAGGCCCAAAAAGTGCAAACAACAGTGAATTGAGGAGAGAATCTGGGAGGATAGGACTGCAGAACCTAGAGCTGGAATTGGACAATTCACCCCAATATGTGAATGGACCAAAACTTAGAGAAGTGTGAAAACTCATGACCAGGTGTCCATCTTGGGTGTAGCCTCAGCCATGCTCTTGTACTGCCCAAGGTGTATAGGCCTTTATAAACTTTATCCCTCTTACACTGTCTAGCCTCTGTTCCAGGTCAGCCTCTCTAGGA
This sequence comes from Luscinia megarhynchos, assembly GCA_034336665.1. Lineage (NCBI taxonomy): Eukaryota > Metazoa > Chordata > Aves > Passeriformes > Muscicapidae > Luscinia > Luscinia megarhynchos. The sequence goes on along the minus strand of JAPFBE010000007.1, from coordinate 42,934,288 downwards.
TCACCCCCATGAGGCACCACCTGTCCTGGGTGCAAGCAGCATCTCAGAGCCCCAGTTGTACTCTGACAGAACATCCAATGTTCCATTCTTTGTAGGACCACAGAGCCAAATCCACCCTGCTCTCTCAGCTCTCCACACTGCACCACAACTCCCACCCAAGTGCAAAGTCACCAAGTTTTTCCCCCTGTCATCGGTGCCACAACCCTGCTTTAACTCCAAACACCAGCCTCAGTGTGCAGGGCACATCCAGGGCAGGGAGACAAATCCCAGGCAGAACTGGTGCTGACAGGAGTCTGACATGCAAGCCCTGTTCCTACCCTTCATCTGCTCCATTTTATGGTCCCCATCTTTCACCATGATGCCCACTACCAGTAGGCAGTTTGACAGAATGGTTGCAGGCTCAGCAGCTCTGGGACAGACTCAATAAATTAGGGGGCAAATAAAAGCAAAGCAAACTTTAATAACAAAACAAAAATCCCCCCTGCTCCAGCTTCTCCTAAGCAGTGGCAAAGATTTCTTTTTGACACAGAAGGAAAAAAAGCCATAACTTTTACACTCCACACCAACACAGGGAAGGTCATGGTGGTGGGAGTTTTTGGGTATGGCTGAAGAGTTTGATGGATACCCAAAGCTTGTGGATACTCAGCTGGTTCATGTCTACAACTCTCCCTGTGCATTTTGGAGAGCCACATGATCCCAGTGTTATTTTGAGAGATCTCTCTTCCCAGTGCAAAGCCCCATCAGACCCAAAGTGCTTAACACACTTACATAATTCCTTGACAAAAGGCATGAATTCCTGATTCTGGCTCAGAGGAAGAACAGAGCACTTGAACGGTGCCACAACAGCTGGGAAGCTGAAGTACTGTAGAAAAAAGGAAAAGCACAAGTAAATACAAGTTCAGTGGTCAGATCAGACTCTTTGGAGGTGAGAATAAGCTCTGACTGAGGCTGGAGGCAGGGTGAGTGTTCAGGGGACTCTCTGGCCTACTCTAAGACATCATCAGTGACATCTCACACCACTGGAGCAGGACTGGTTTTCTTCAGCCTTCATTCCCCCTTATCTCCTGACAGCTAAATGTTACCTCCCACCAGAACAGATCCATTAGAGCCCTCCTAAAGAAATTTAACCTCATCTGAATTACAGAAAAATTAAGGGTGGAGGTGTCTTTCCCAGAAGATTTAGTCTTATGCATAGTCTACTCAAACTTCCTGTTTGAGACCCTACACACATGGAGCATATGCAGCAAAAAGGTTTTTAGAACCCTTCACAGACACCCTCAGAAAATAAGAATGTGATAGAAGTGAGGGAAAAATAATAAAATCTTTCCTGGCAATCAGCAAGGTATAAAAGGGACAAAAGCAATGCATGTGAGATGTACCACAATATAAAGCAGCCCAGGCTGCACAGAAAGTAAATGGGTACTAGAAGGAAGGTAAATCCAGGATTTTATATTTCAGGAGCAGTTTGGGATTCAAAGCCAATTGTGTCCTAATTCTGAACTCCTGAACCTTGCTCCCCCAGTCATAAATGTACCACATCCTGTGGCACCCAGAGACACAAAGAAGCACTTTTATTATATTTCTTATTAATGAACAAAGTCCAGGAGCCAGGAACAGCAATCAGGAAGCAGCACCAAGTTTCCAGCCAGCTTCTCATGGGCCACCAGCAATGGCACAGAGCACCACATCTGGGCACTGGCTGGAGGAAGTTCTACATGTAACAAACACTTCCCTTGGGCCCCTGCTACAGCAAAGCCTCAGGCCAAGGTTTTAGGGGTGTCCAGAAGCAGAGTAGGCTGAATTTCACAGGGAACTGAGCAAACAGTTAGTCCATTGTCCATCCTGCTGCACAGAAGTATGATTCCAGGAAAAGCAGCAGAAAGAAAGGAAATCAAACACTGAAGATCTGCCTTTCTCTGAGCAATGGAACACTGCCAAGTGTGGATCCAGGAGGAATTCTCACCTCCTTGCCAGTAATCCAGCGAGAGCCTTGTGCACACATGGCCCCAGAACACTCTCATGTAAAACTAACATGTACTCTGGCAAGAACAGCAATTCCACACCTCACTTGGGCTTGCCCATCTCTGCTGGGCATTGTGCAGTGTTATTTTAGCCCCTCCCTGGATGGCAGGGGAAGGCAGGAGGCTGCAGCTGGCCCAGCCCCAGGGGCACTCACCGTTCTCTGCTCGTCTCCTTCCCGGACGCGGAATGTGTGCTCAAACACTGTGTACATGATCCTTCCAATGCCAAACGAGGGCTCAATGACATTTGGGATGATTTCTTCCACTGGAACACAAGATAACACACACCACCTTTAAAAATGTGTTTAGATACAAGAAAAAGGTGTGGTTGCTGGTGCTGTTTCTCTGCTCAGAAGTTCTGGTTAAGTGTAGATGAAGACATGGAAATAAAAGATTAAACATTTCTGCTCTAAATACAAACACCTGAAACAGAGATTCGGAGATGTATTTGTATACAGGATGTATTTGGGCTGTAGAAATCAACTCAGGGCCCTTTCTCTGGCTTCTTTGAGAACTAAATCCACACATTTTCAAAGTTTCCTTCTAGCCCCATTTCCTGTATCAGGACAAAAGCTCTGTGGAGGTGCAGTCACTGACTTTCAAAAAGCCTTCCTACTCTTAAACTTCAAGGAAATTACATCTGGCATTTTTCCTATGCTGTGTTACAATATTAACAGGACAATGCTACCAATGTAGTTCATACTCGAAGTGTATCCTGATGATGATCAAACAACAAAGCATCAAATTTACCATGTAATGTTTTCTGAAATCTCTTCACAGTAACCATGTCCTTTGTTAATAGAAAAGTTTTCCCTTCAGTTTCAACAGTGAATTCCCTGCAAAGGAAAAAGAAGTAATTTAAAAACTAAAGCAGTGAACAAAGAAGTTTTATTTCCTTAATTGCATCACTTGGTTGACTCTGAGAGTGGGATGACAGAAGCAGGGAAAATCCCAGAGATGAAAGAAACATGTAGCATACCCATTAAAAGAAATTTGCATTAATAATAAAATTACTACATTAAAAACAACCATTTTTATAATTACAGTGAACTTGGCTGTGGCTAACAGCCTAAAGCAAAGTCAATTGGGAAAGTCTCAGGATGAAGCTTATACACCAAAGAGAAAAAGGGAGGCACACAAAGCAGGCACTGGACTATCAATAAAACCAGGGATATTGCTTGTAACTCATCTATTGAACCATTTCAGGGAGATTCTGGATGGACTGTTTCTTCCCTGCAATAATTTCTCTGCCCATTTTGAGTGCTACTGGTTATTTCTACATTTTCACATTCATAGAGATGTGAAAGAAATCAATTTTAGCTCAGGGGAAGAGAGAAAGATGTAAATGCTACCATTCTGTAATGTATTCATTGATCCTACACCTTGTACCATTTCAAGCAGGAAATTAGGTTTATTTTTTTGTTACTGCACCATTAGCTTTCTCCTAAGCTGTTGGCCTGCTTCAGCCAAATCTGACAACTGTAAAGACTTCTCATATTTTCAGCTCCTGCACGTGTTGTTAGGAAGGCAGGTCAAAGAAAATCATAAAAATTTCTGCCACAGTAAATCAAAGACTGTAACAGGTCCTAAAGCAGCTCACTAAATACTGGAGGATACTCAGCCAAGTTTTGCTTTTAATTTAACTATTCTGTTCCATTGGTCACAGAATTATTTTATTGAAGTTTTAAGTCAGTCCACTCAAACCAGAGTGGGGAAGCTGGTAAACAATTCCCATTCCACTGAACTGTTTCTCTTCTGGGATGATCTTACTAAAGCCAGCAGCTCATTCCCACACAGACAAATATTTCTGTGCATACACCCAGAGATATGCTGATGGGTGACCAGCAATGCCTGGTGAGAGGGACAGCACTCACACACCTCAGATGACCCTCACAGCCTGCTCTCACAAGGAATCTGTTTCAGTGGCTCAAAGAGCCCTTTAGAGCCCACATGAGGTGCCAGAGGGAGGTACCACACAGAGCCAGCTCACCCTTTCTCGTTGAGCAGCTGCTCCATCTCGCTGATGTAGCACTCATCACACATGGAAAGGTATTCCATCACCACCTTGGCATCCTTCTTGTAAGCTTTGCCAATGGCTCCCTTATTTGCCTCAAACTGAACAATGTTGACTGTTCTGTACAAGGCAGTTAAGGAGCTTGTGAGGGCAGAAAGCAGGGCCTGGTTCCTTCATTATGTCCAAGTTAATTGCTACCCAACACAAAGACATCTCCTCCACTACTTGGATGAAGGAATTCCCCTCCAAGAGAGGAAAGGAGTAGCAAATACTCAGTTCTTTCCAGGTGACTTCCCAAAGTCATGCTTGTTGCAGGTTTCCCCATTAAATATACAGATGTAACTTGAAATAGAGCTGTGCACATCTCCAAGACATCTCCCTGTCCAGTCCCTTTCCACCTGAGGAGAGGCTGGTTTATTCTGAAAGGATATAGGTTCTTTGAGATGCTTCTCAGCTACGAGAGGAACTTTGGTGGCACGGGCATGGCAGGAAAGGTCATAGCAGGAGCGATCAGCACAGCCAACAATCTCAATCCAACCCTGAAAAAACAAAACTGGAAGCTTTCACCAACTCACTTTTTTGTCCACTTAACCATCAAATCTGTTTATTCACCCTTAAGCCCTCCCTGCTCCCATGACTGTTTTTTCTACATAATTAGCTCTGTTACAATAAGCAGCCCTCCCTCACCAGTTGCTCCCTCATTTGAGTGATTCCATTTGTTTCCAGAGGAAACAATCAGTCATCTACCCAGTGCCTGTGTTCAGGGCCAGCTTTTCCACATGGCTTGGCAGAGCACTGCCCTGTGCCAACAGCTCAGGCTGGGGCCAGAGCACACAGTCCTATCACTCACATGCCACAGGCACACAAGGCATCATGTCCCTGGGGCTCTGCTTGGCATGGGACACACAGCAGGGAATCAGCCACGCTGGAATGGCCAAAAGCCTGGCTTAGGAGCTGCTAGAACACAGATCACATGCAAGGGAAGCTCTTAATTCAATATTTCAGCATGTATGGCAAGGAGGAATCAGAACACCGTTCACACCGGATTGGTGAAGCAGCAAATATAACCTCCCTCTGGATTTCCTAAACAGACAATCCCATGTAAGACAAGGCTCAGCAGCTGCTTCCCACTCACTGTCACATCAGTGTGGGATGTACAGACAGCCAGATGGTGTCTGGCTTTCCAAGCTGGAGTGATATAGCAGAAAAGGTGTGTGAACAGAAAAAATCCCTGTGCTTGACAGTCGTGGTGTTCCAGGGTACTTTGGAGGACTTTTACAGAAATTAAGCTATGAGGGTGTTACAGCTGCTTCTCAGAAAACACAGAATACAGGTTTATGTGGTGGTTCAACCTGGAGAAAGAGAAGGCTCTCCCAGTGTCTAAAAGGGCTCCAAGAGCTGGAGAGGGCTTTAGACAAGGTCATGGAGTGACAGCACAAGGGGGAATGGCTTTAAAGCAGAAGATGGCAGGTTTAGATTAGATTTACATTAATAAGAAATTCTTCCCTGTGAGGGTGGGGAGGCCCTGGCACAGGTTACCCAGAGAAGCTGTGGCTGTCCCTGGATCCCTGGAAGTGTCCAAGGCCAGGCTGGATGTGGCTTGGAGCCACCTGGGATAGTGGAAGGTGTCCCTGCCCATGGGAGGCGGGTTGGATCTTTAAAATCCCTTAACCCACACCATTGTATGCAGCAATTTATAGAATGGATTTTAAGCTACTCAGACCACTTCCCTTCTCACAACTGAGTGCTGCAAGCTGATAGATATGGATATTTTTGGCCAGAGTTAAGTAACAAACCAAAGCATGGCCCAGCTCCCAAGGTGTTCCCTTCACACCCCTGGGATTGCTGTGCTCACTCCTGGGTTAGACTGTGGGACACCCTGCTCTGTGAGTGTTGTCCTCCTGATCATCATGACAAGGTTTGCAAAGTTGAATAATCTTATTTATATGGTGTGGCCCACACATGTCCAGTTTTGGGCTGGCTGGAAAGATAGGCTGTGAACTTGTGGAAGTCAGAGGAAGCCACTCCTTCAGTCATTTCTCCAGGTCTTTTCTATATGAAGACAAATCACTCATCTGAGCTGCAGGAGGTTTGGTTCTTTTCTAATCTTAAATTTGGTATAATTTTACTGGCTGTGATTCCTTTAATGTGTTGTAACAAAACATCAATAGTGATAAGTCTAAATCCAACCAACAATACATGAGGGGAAAAAAGGCATTCAACAAGGCTTGAACGAAAAAGCTCTTAATGACTCAGCAGGAAGATGAAAACAAATCCTTGAGGAATTTTTCTTCCAGCACCAGCTGTCTGAACTGGCATGAGTGAACTCATTTCTCACAGCATGTAAGAGGGAAAGGAAGAGCAAGCATTCAAGCAGGAAGCAATCTGCCCTGGAATAACACCTCCAGCAAAGCAAATCCTTCCCCACTGCTGTTACAGAGGTTACAGTCTTTGGAAAGCATCAGGCTTCAGTTTCCTTTAACTCCAGATGAAAATTTGACCAGTGAAGTGTCCCCAGGCTACTTCATGTTCCAGCAAAGGAGCCTGGGCCTACCAAAGCACCATGAACAGTTCATAAACTTTGTGTAGGGATCTGGCCTGGCCCTTGCTCCTGGATTCAGAATACTTCAACTGCATTATGTGGAGCTGGACAGACACATCAGACCCACACTCCTAACTTCAAAAAGCCAGGAATAAACCAGACAGGGGCTCCCCTTGCTGTTTCCACTCTGCCCACTTACATAGGAGGTTTTGGACTCTGCATCCCAGCAGTCACAGGCATAATGAGCCATCTCATTCTCCATGTGCTGCCGGAAGCGCAGCTTCTCCGGGGACACGCCGACCTTTGTGAGGAAGAGGTAGATTCTGCCGATGAAGTAACCCAGAACAGAGTTATTGATCACACCCTGCAGGGAGGAAAAAACACCCATGTCAATTCCTAAGGAAGCAAAGTCGTGATTTGTTGAGCTTCTGCAGGCAACCTGATGTGTTACAGATAGAACTTGTGGTTAAGTTCTGTCTCCCTTAGCTGTTACATCTCTTCAAATTCACCTCGTGCCACTGGCACCATCTCCATCTGGCCAAAACAGTGAGTTACTGTCACTCCAGCACTCACCACCACTGGCTCTGAGGATCACCTACTTGTAAATACCCCACTGTATGCAGCAGTGCAGTCACTGGCATTACAACAGCTGCACCCTACAGCTCACAGCTGCAATACAACAGAAGGGTGGTGTTTGGTGTTCTTTTTTGGTTTTTTTTGCTCTTGTTTTTGGGATTTTTTTGCTTTGTTTATGTTTTTAAAGGCAGTGTTTTGGTGTTTTTTCAGTATTTTTTTTTTCATTTAGGGGTTGGAGGAAATAGGGTGGACAAGATTGGTAAATCAACCCATTCATAACTAGATGAATCCAGGTAGTGATTCATCTAATTATGCAAGCCACATACTCATGGGGGTCAGTAGCTGAATATGAGATTCCTAGATACTGCTTGTATTGATATTCCTTACTGTCCCTCTTTGCTAGCTAAGTGTGAAGTTTAGCTTCCAACCCCAGCACCACTTGTACTCTTCTGGTAGCAAGGGCCAGGCCTTGATCTCAGTCTGATTCACTGAAGAGAATCCACTCATAAATCTGGGAGCAAATCCCAGCTGGCACCAACACAACACAAACTTTGTGTAAGCCCAGTGCAGGGAGCTGATCCGTGCCCTCAGTCCTGGATTCAGAATATTTCAACTGCACTACGTGTGCTCAGACCAACACAGGACTGGGCAGACACATCACTGTAAGCTCTAATTTTCAAAAGGCAGTTTGTAACTTAGCCTTCAGAGGAACTGCAAGGAGCAAGCTGGGTGTGCCTGCAGGGGAAGGTGAGGAAGGTGGGGGCAGTGGGGGAAGTGAGGCAGGTGAGGAAGGAGAGGAAGGGGAGGAAGGTGAGGGAGGTGGGGGAGGCAGGGGGAGGCAGGTGAGGCAGGGGAGGCAGGGGAGGCAGGGGGAGGCAGGGAGGCAGGGGAGGCAGGGGAGGCAGGGGGAGGCAGGGGAGGCAGGGGTGAGGCAGGGAGGAAGGAGGAAGGTGGGGACGCAGAAGGTGCAGGAGGCAGGATGCAGGGGAAGGTGAGGAAGGTGAGGGGAGGCAGGGGAGGGCAGGGGAGGCAGGGGGAGGCAGGGGAGGCAGGGGAGGCAGGGGGAGGCAGGGGGAGGGAGGCAGGGGAGGCAGGGGAGGAAGGTGAGGCAGGGGTGACGAGGGGAGGGAAGGTAGGAGGGAGAAGGGGAGGCAGGATGGACGCAGGAGACAGGGGAAGGGAGGCAGTAGAGGCAAGCACAGTGGAGGCAGGGGACGCATGGACAGGAAACAAGAACACACTAGCACAGTGACAGGCCAGGCCCACTGGACACAGACCACAGGAGGACATGGAACGACCACAGGATCACATGACACCACACAGGAATACCACAGACAAGAACATGAACACACACGGAGCCCAGTGGACACACTGAGGACACAGGACAGCACAGCACACAGACAATGGTATACAGAGACCCCAAGGACACGGAACACAGACATGGAACACGACACAGGACAGAACATGGAATCACACACGAACAGATAGACACACAGCCCCACACAGACATGAGATGGACTGAATTTTCCAGATGAACAAAACAGAACAGGAGGGATTGAGTGGAAATGGAAAGATGCATGGTGGAGTGGAGGAAAATGCATACACAGTGAGAAAGGAGGGACAATGGTATGGAAATGGAAAGGATGATAGATTAAACATAGATAATTATGGACCATGGAATGGAATAATGGAAAATGAAGTGGATTGGATGGTGGCATAAAATATTGGTTCTGGAGTTGTGGAGTAATGGACAGTGGAAGAGGACACAGTGAAATATAGGAATGGGGTAGAATATAGTATTGACTTTTTTGATTCTTTTAGACTTCAATGGAAGCCAAATTCTGTCAGTGAAACTGAATTTATCTCTAATACAACAACTACTTCAGAGATTCCACTTCTCACAAGCCAATATTAGAATTCTGTACTTAAAACCTAAACTGTGAGTTCATCTGTAAAGCCTGAGACTCACCAGGTACTCATGATTCCTCTGGGAGAAAGCACTAAACTGAAACAACCCTGCACAAACCCTGGAACAAAAGGAAGATGCTCCCTGCTCCCCTCCTGCTGAAAGAAGTTGGCAGTACCTCACTCTGATAAGGCCGGAGCGGGGTGAGATTTCATTCCTGAAGGAATTTCCAATCTGGGCAGCAGCAAAAGGCAATTTGCCTTGGTTAAACTCCAGCAGACGTTTGAAGTTGAGGAATATTCCCTGTGCAGTTTCTGGCCTCAGGTAGCTGAAAGGAGATGGGGGAGAGGAAAAATTAGGAAGATTTAAGGGTGGGGAAAGCAAGGAGAAAGTCACAATTGCTACAAAACTTTCACCTGTAAAGTTCTTCTCTTGAGACTTTTAATTTCAGACAAAAACCAAAAAAAATTAAGCAATAGACTAAAGGGGAAAAATCTTCACCTCCTTCCTCAAACAGGTATCCTGAAGTAGGTTTTCTACAGCCTGGAGACCAGCATTAACTGGCTTTATGGAAACTACTCCAACCAGCAAGGGCACAGCTGGGATCTGTATTTTGGATGCTTTAAAAAGTGTTGTAATTCTCCAACAGCCCCTTGCTTCTCCTGCCTTTCCAAAGACTCCAAGGAATGCTAACTTGCTACAGGAGGCTGGGACTGAAAGGTAGGGGAAGGCTACTGCAGAGATTTTATTTTTATTCCAGATGATCTCTAAAGCAAGAAGAGAGTGAGCAGAATGAAATTAGCACCTACCCAGGCATGTTTCCTCCAGGCCCAATGGAGGTCTTGAACATCAGATTGAAAGAAACAGGAGGGGACAGGTCATTCCCAGTGACAGGGGACTTCACATTGTAGTTCACAAAGAGATCTGCAAGCTCTTGCTGGCCATAATTGTCCAACTAATATCAAAACACAAGAGAATTATTTTAATTACCAGACAAGGGAACAGGAATGAATGTCCTCTTTATCCTTTACTGAGCGTGATCTACAGCTCTGAATCACCTGCCCAAAATATTCCCTTCTAACCTAAATTTTCATGCAAGCTGAAGTTTGAACCAGTGATAGAAGAATACACTTTGCACATTTGCAGACCCATTTTAGTAATAGGTCCGGGATTTAGTCATACCACAGGAAGGCTGAACTTAAGAGGGGGTGTAAAGCACAAGAAAAGTCATTGGGACTGCACACCACCCACCACAACAGATTCTTTTGAACAGATTCAGCTAAAACATGGGGAGCTCTGTCTTGGGAGCAAAAAAAAACAGCATTGAGAAGACAGTTAAAATTTCTGCAGGGCTTTGTTTGCATGCATTTCTCTTTCTTCTGCTGCATGAAACACAATATTCAAGCTATGCATTAGATGCCCTTTCAGAGCTGTTCTGCATTTCTAGTTGTCATGATCTTTCATACATCAGGAAAAAAATTCAAAACCAGGATATAAAAATACTCTATTAATAGAGAGATTTCCCTAAAGGATGGTCAAAGTTCAATGCTGTAGTGTGGAAAACCTAATGACAGCTGCTCAGTCATGCAAAACACTGACAAAAAAAGTTTCTCTTTCTGGAAGGAAACATTCATTCAATGCACGGCTTTGGAAGCATTTATCCTAGAAGTCATGAGAACAAACATTAAAAACAAAACAAACAAGAAAAAAAAATAAAAGCAAATGTTTGCACAGTTGTTCAGGAATGTCAGCTTGAGCACCAACTATTCTCATGGTAAACACAGGAAAAATCTTTGTGAGGTGCCAGAGACAGAGGAACAAATCTCAAGTGCTTCAAAGCCAAGACAACTACAGAACAAAGCAAATCAGTGCTGAGCTGACTCGAAATAGCCCTGACAAGACTTTGACCCATCTCTGTTCCTTTATATGACAACCCCACAGAAGAGACTGACAAATGTAAAAGCTTTTTGCCAGAGTGTGAAGTGAAACAGAGCAGATCAACTCCACAACTGAGCTTCAGTCCTATCAGCCCAACACTCAAGAGATTCATTAATATAATAGCAGTAACTCTCCAAAACAGTAAGGGAGATGTGATTCTCCAGCAAGCTCAGAGTATTTATTAACAATTAAATTTTCAGTATTTGAGAGGATCTCAGGGATAAAGACTTTTGAGCATCTTCAAGAACAGAAAAAGGCCACAGCCTCTGGACTCTATCACACACTCCTCTCCCTGGAGCAGCCACCTCCCCATGCAGCACCCACCTGTGTTAGAACATTTTCCATTTCTGCCTTTTTCTCTGCTGTGCACTTCTTGTCAGACATCAGTTTCTGCAGGTGAGCTGTAATAAAAATTGGTCCTGAGTTTATATTGCAACTCCATCACTGACCTCAGTATAAAACAGCTCAGGAGGAACCCTCAGCATGAGTTAAGTGATGTCCACAATTTGTCCTGACAGTGTCCACCAAGGTAATTCCAGTCATGTCCTCAGGGCAGTGGTGACCTACAGTTCACTGTACTGGTGTGCCACAGGGAAAACAACACATTCTTGTCCAGTTCCTTTCCAATATTATTTCTCTAAACGCAAGCAATGACTTTGTAGTCCTTTTCTTGCTTTCTATAATACAGACTAGAAATTAAATGTCTGATCCCAAGCAGCAAGGCTGATTTTATTCACACAGGCAGGTACAGAGCTGGTACAGTGGGGCTGGACTGCATTCCACCTTACAGCACATCCTCCCTGATGTAACAATGGCACACAGAGATGCCAAGACTTCCCACTTCTCTTTGAAAAAACAATCTGACTTTTTTTAGGCAGTAACAGCTCAGTTTGGCAGTAACAGCAGGTGGCTGTTCACAGGGAGACACTTGTTGATGAGGCTGCTCAGCAAAGGAGCAGACATTGGATGGGTTTCTTTTGAGGTTTTTGGTTCTTTATTGACAAAAAAAAAATCTTAATGAATATCATGAAAACTGCTTAAATGCCAATATAGATTGTTCTGCATACTTGAATTTCAAGGACAAGGCTCAAAAACCAGAGGGGCACAACTCACTTAAGCAGAGTGGAACAATCCTTCCATTCACAGTAGAGCTGTACATGAGAAAGTTTTCAAACAGGCTTCTTATTTCTGAGATTCCTTCACGTGACTTCCTTGGTTTGTTTTTCCAAACAAATTTTAATAACCAGGAAGTGTGACTTTGCAAATCAAAGAAATGCCTGAGGTCTATTTCTGAAGTACACATGAAAGTCATCCACTGCCATATAATTGACCTCTCATAGGAAAAACACACTCTGACCCCTCACAGCACCAATAAATTGTTTCTCAGTACCTAAAAAAGCAACTGAAATTCAGGAAAACTAAGACCAGAATGCAGTGGAGTACAGGAATCTTGTTATATAGGGAATCCTTGGCTTAGATGACACAGTAATCTCTCATAGCCAGATGACACTGGAATTTTACAAAAAGGGACACAACTGTGTTTTCACCAGAGATCCTGAACCTCATTTAAGACACTAACAGAATCTATGGGATTTTTGGTATGGTATGATTAATTATCTGCAAATGATAATTTGAAAGTATGAAAGTATGAAAGACTGGCTACAACAGCAGGCTTTCCTTGAGAACAATTCTCTTTTACAGTGCTTGTACCACTGCAGGAAATCCCAGGCCCATCTAGCATGGAACAAAATCAAACCTTTTAAGAGATGATCAGCACGAAAACATTCCCCATTTTTCACATCTTTCACCATGAAGTCAGCAAACTTGTCTACATGGCCAGAAGTCCTAGAAGAGATGACACAAAACAAGGAATGTGACAGTTGCCACCAGACAACCCCAGGTCTGTGTGATCCCAGTGGACAGACCTTTATCAAAGTGAAATCCTTCAAAAACTGCAGGCTTACTCCTGCTTTCAGATTACATAGTCACATTAAACAGCATCACCCCCCAGAAAATATGATCTATGGGAAGTATCAATTCACCTAAATCTTAAAATTGTCACAAAGATGACACTTAATGCCTTCAGGAACAGCATCATGATCAAAACTAGACATAGCTGCAGTAGTGAGGAGTAACCAGCAATTCAGGTGAAGATATTCCAAGTATTTTATGTCTCAGCTGTATGAAAGCTTCTGCCCTTTTTCTTGTATTCTTCATCTTTTAGAAAAAGGAATAATGACAATTTCTTACTTAATGGGACTGCTAGGAGGCTTTGAACTCTCCACTGTGAGTGCCACTGCTTTCCCTGACTTACAGAACAACAGCTTCTCACACTGACCTGTGCACTTGTACCTAATTATGGCATGAAACTGGGTGACCCAGACTCAAGATCCCTGTGGATAATTTTACAGACACTGTAAAAAGCACCTATGACCAGAAATTACATGCTGCAGGTTTAAAAAAAAAGACCAATATTTACTTTAGAACTGGCTCAGGTGTGAGCATGGTGCAGTCAATCTCCAGGATTTGCTCTTCCTGAATGAAGTGATGTCTCCATGCTTGGATGATGTTGTTCTTCAAAGCACACCCAACAGGCCCAAAGTCATACAGACCACTGACTCCTGCAAAGAGGAAAAGGTAAAAAAGAAGTGTGAGATTGTAGAAAGCTGCACTGTTTGGAGGACATGTCTTTCCTTCTCAGCATTTCCATCAGTTGGTTTCATTTTATGAGCATGAAGCACAGTTCAGCTGCAGAGCACTGAGGCCTCAGGTAGTGACAGAATCTAAAACTGATAAACTCCTGCAACCAACAACTCTAAAAACCACATTCCCTCCACCAATGGATTCTGTTTTATGGAAAGGTTTGTGGGAGCAATCTATGTGAAGGATATTCTTCTGAATACAGAAGAAGTGATCATGCACGACCTGAAGCAGTGATATTGTTATATATCTACAAATTACCTGTGTAGCTGCAAAGATTAGAAAAAAAAAGTCAATAAAACAACTCAAGAGTGTTTAATTTAGTAGCTAAGGTGAAAGAGCAGTAATCATGGAGGCACTGTGCTGCCTCCTGAGATGCTCATATCAGCCACCTTTATCCACCTGTACCATAAAGTTCATTGGCAAAGTTCACAGAGGGAACAAGTTCTAAAGTTCACATGCTCACATTTGAGCATTATTGCTCCCCTTGTGGGACATCCACTTAAGAACTGGACTCCATGATCCTTGTGGGTTCCTTCCAGCTCAGAATATTCTGTGATTAATTTGCCAAGAGAAGCTCAGGTAGACATGAATGGCTATAAATAAGCTGATGATCTCCTTTAAGCCCTCAGCAAAGACATCTTGTACCAATGTAAAACTCAGGACATGCATCCTGGAGTCCACTCATTTCCATTCAGAGAGCACAAGACAAAAATTGAGCCCCTTCCCAACCCAGACACTTCAGGAAGGGGGAATTTTTGAGAGGCTTACAGACTCAAGCAGGAAAGTTTAAAGCAAATTAAAAAAAAAAAAAATCTGGTATGCCATATTAATATAACACTACTAGAGTGCAGCATTTCACCCAGCTAGAAAGACCAGAACATTAGCCTAAAGGGATTAAAATGCACATTTCTTCAAACCCATACCTCCATAAATAGAAAAGGCTTGGTCATAGAAAAATCTCCTTTTGAGAGTGTCTTCCATCTTAGCTCTGTCCACGATGTCATCTTTGGGCTGTAAGGCCAGCTCCTGTAAGCCAGGCAAAACAAAACCAGTTAACAGCTCCTGCTTCTGGCAGGAGGAGAAATCCTCTTCACCCACCACTGTGAGTCAAAAGTCTGCAAAGACCACTTTGAAGAAAAGGCATCCTGTCAACATCCTCATTTTCCAAAGAGGAATCTTTCCACTGGATTCAAGTGCTCAGTTTTGAACATCATTGTCTGAATGCAGCATTTCAGACACTTGAGGTGGACTCATGACCTAACTTTCCCTGAGTGAGTTATCCTTAGCTTTTTTCACAATCACTGAAAAAAAAAGCCAATTTCCAAAGCAATTCTGACCTTCTCCCCTCTTCTGACTATGAAAAGAGCTTCAAGTGACCATCTCAGATTGCACACATCTGACTCTTGGCATATATAAACCTTCCAGCAAGGTGTTCCTCACATGAAAGAATTTGACTATGAAGATTACAAGCACCATCATCCTCATGCTCTGTCAAAGGGATGATTTTAGGCATTTGTGCAAGGAAAATCTATTTGTAAAATTTAAGTCTGCACTCAGAAAACTTGGGAGTGCTTTAATGCCCTGACAAGATACTGTGAAAATGTTTAAGAGCAGACTCCTATTTTATCTGAAAACCTGTGATTTTTGCAATCTAATCCATTAGTGAGGTCAACAGACTTCAAAGGTTTCCTTCCAGGAAGCTGTTTTGATAACTAAGGCAGAGTTAAGCCCAGAAGTTCAATAAATTCAGATCCTCCTAAGTGTCTCAGACTATCATTTTGAAAAGCCTTTGGGTAACAAGAAGTTCTGTGTGTCCATTTATTTCAAACTTCCCCTTTTCTATCATCTATGACAAATAAACATGGTCTAATTTTAAAAGTACTCAGCTCTGTGTACTCAACTGCTCCACCCAGCTCAAAGCTTCAAATTCAGAGCTGCTCTGACATCTTCATGAAGGAACCACAGGGCTTGAAACCCACCACTGCTGCCTTCCCCAGAAGGTGGGACTGTGATCCTTGCTGGGAACAGCATCAGGAGAGAAACACTCCCAGGACTGGAGTGCTGCACTCCCAAGGAGAGATGCTGTGTTTGCAAGGTCACCCTTGCACTGACAGCCCACACAAATTGTGTAAGTGCTCAGAAACCTCCCCACTGCATCCTACAGGCACCCTCCAACACAGAAGTGGGGCTCACAAGGACACCAGAACTCCAAACCTGCCTGGTGACACCCACAGGGACTCCAGGACCCCTCACCTGCCTGCTGACACCCACAGGGACTCCAGGACCCCTCACCTGCCTGCTGACACCCACAGGGACACCAGGACCCCTCACCTGCCTGCTGACACCCACAGGGACACCAGGACCCTCACCTGCCTGGTGACACCCACAGGGACACCAGGACCCCTCACCTGCCTGGTGACATCCACAGGGACACCAGGACCCCTCACCTGCCTGGTGACACCCACAGGGACTCCATACCACTCACCTGCCTGCTGACACCCCCCCAAACTTCTGAGGGCTGGTACACAAAACTGGCAAAACATCTAGACAGCATTTCCTCCAGGATGACCTAGTTATCAATGCAGGTTTCCTGCAATGGTTTCAAAGCCCAGTCCCTATGCTGAATACTCAGTAAAAATGACATTTTCTTGGGTTCAAGGTATGTAAACAGGCAGCCACAAGGCCAGACCTGGCAGAGAGCAGCACCTGTTCATCCCACGTGACTCTGTAGGGTCAAAGGGTTTCAGTGCAGGTGAACTCACATTCTCACAGTCAGGCAGCTGTAAGAAGTGTATTTACTCATTAATTCATTTATTTTTAAGAGTATCACCCAGACACAATTACAATCATGTTTACAGGAAACAGAAATTAGAAAGAACCTAGGTGAATCTGCACAACTGACTGTTTTTAAGCTTCAAGAGTTTTTTTGTTGTTTCAGTCTGGGAAGGGAAGCTCACAGGATAAGAAAGTGAGTTTAACTTCTTTATTGATCTAAAGACAACAAACTCCAAGTTCCATCATTTAATTTGCACAAAGACTTTTCAGAGCATGGCTGCATTTAGAAAAGTGGACAGAATTTCACCTCTAAGGCTGAGAAGAACTACAGGTTACTTGAAACATTTACAAAAACTTTGCTACTATAGAAAAATGGGCAGTTTCTAAATAAACACATTCTATGACAGGGAATTTCAATGCACAAAGAATCTGAAAATTCACCACTGTGAACAGCATATGCTCTCAGCACATAAAAAATCTATATAGCAAACAAAGATTAGTGAATGTACACTCAATTTCAGCTTTGATTACTGGGCAACCTGAACTCATATGGATTTATTTCCACACTGATTTAATGCTAACAGAAATTAGTGTAACAGGTAAACAATGAAATTGCCATTAGCTGGAAACCTGTTAAAACTACTTCAGAGGTGACTCAGTCTAGGTTTGTTTAGACCAAACCTGCAATAAGGAATTAAGAAGAGATTTCAAGGCTTTTCAGATAAAACTGTGGAGCTCAGAATTTCATTTCCAGACTCACCTTTGCCTCTAGGACCCTCTTCCGAGCTTTGAGCTCTGCTACAGCTCTGTCTATGTCCACCTGGGGAGCTTTCTCTTCCTTCAGCTTCCTCACCAGCTCTCCCTAGGAAAAAAAGAACATTATAGATTCATTCTTTGCCACAGATGAGACCTCTCCTTCTTGCAGCTCCCCTGGCAATCCAAAAGGAGCTTTTTGTCCAGCCTGCACACAGGTCTCCAGAGGATGTGAGTGAGAAACACACTTTTAAGATTTAGCAGAGTAGACTTCATTAGGGAAATTCAACCACCCCACACAACTGTAAAATCACAGACCTGCTATTCAACCCTCCTCTATGTACATCACATTTCTACAAATTCCTGGTTTCTGTCTTTGAGGATGCACTAAGTGGATTCTCAGATGATGAACACAGGTTTTGTGCCCTCCTTCTCCTTCTGCAAGGCTTCTCTTCCTTCCACCCCTTCCCTTTTCTTCAAGGCTTGTGACCATTTCAGACTTCTTTACCTCCATTCTACCTGATCAAAACTGGCCAGCAAGTACACACATTTTTAGATCAAAGTCTTACAGAAGACAGATATTTGCAGCCCAATGTCTAAGCAAAGAAAACGCTGCATTTTGAATGAGAAATGTTATTTTAAAAACTGTTCAGTACTTTGAGATACAACAAAGTCAATAAAAAAATAAAAATACCCTTTAAAAAAAACCCCAAAGCCTAAATATTTCAGAACAGCAAAACCCTGCAGTGGTCTTATAGGAGGTCTTGGCCTGAGTCAAACCACCACCACCTTGTTACAACTGCACACAGGTCTCTCTGCCCTGTGAGGATGATTCTCCTCTTTCAGCCCAGGGAAGTGCTCAATCCCCACACACCCAAAAGGGTTCTTTTATGAACATGATCCCCAGCTGTCAAGCCCAGCTTGCTCCTGGATAAATTAACTAAAAGTCTTCTTTTGAGTGCACTCTTCTTCATCAAAACCAAGATCTAGTTTGAATTACTGAGAAGGACAAAGGTGCTGGAGGAAAAAGCACAGAGATGTCAGAGCCACCCCAAGTGGGATGTTCTAAAAACAAGATGCTCCAAGTTCAGCATTTCTCTTGCACCTTGCACAGCTTGAGGAAAACGAGAAAAATAAAGGAAGAAGCCCCCACAATTCACAGAGATTACATTTCCACAACACCAACTTTTTAACTTTTTCTCCTAAATTCTGAACTTTCCTGACAAAACCTGCAGGCAACTGAGAAGGCGAAGCAAAGAGAATATACAGACTGCCATTCTGTAATCAGATTAGGAAAGATAAAAGTGCTCCAGAGACTGAGGGGTTCAAAGGCTCATTTTATTAATAAAAGGATGTCTCCAAGGACTGCATTAAAACACACACAAGAAGAAGGAAAAATAAGAATCCTGTCAGGATTAACCCCATCAGCTACACGAACAGAACAAATCTGCTTTTTCCTTCCTGTTAACTACTAAACCAAAACGTCAAAGTTTCACTCTGGGGCTGAGGACTGCAGTTGCCATTCCTGGGTAACGTGGCAGAGGGAGGGATCTGATCTGGTGTTTTTTTCTTTTAAAGTAGTAAGTCCAAATTGCCTTTGTTGAGCCAGGGGGGTCAGCAGTGGAAAAACATCAAGACAGCAGCAAAGCAGCTCCTGCTGACTCAACAGAGCCCTCACCCTGCTCTCTGCTGAGCATCCAAAAGCAGCACACAGCAACTCTTTGTCTTGACCTATAAGTAAGAGTGCTCAGACATACGCAAGGAGAAGGGAAAAAAAACAAAAAACAAACACAACTGAAGCAAATAATTATGCCTGCTGACAGGACTCAATCTAATTAAAGCTCCGATCTCGAGCCCTGCCCAGGAGGAGGAGTGCACAGCCGCACTCGATGTGGCAAATTTTGCTGCAGCTTTGTCCCACAGAGCAGCAAAGCAGGGAGGGATCCACCCCTGGATCACGGCAGCTTATTGCATCAGGCACTGCTGCAGGAAGATAGGCTGCTCCCTCTCCATAGGCTGAGTCCCTTAGGTTTAATTAAACCACTTCTCCTGGAGCTGCCAGACACAGACTCCTGCATCCAGAGCCATCAGCCACCCCGATCTTTGTTATTCCCTTCCTCGCCTCCCGTGCTAATATCTCCGGGAATTACTACAGCCAGTTGTACAACACAATATGTGTGGCCCCAGCTGGACTTTTTTTTTCCTTGGAACCCCACACCTCAGTTTTAACCCCTGAACAGAAGGGGTGCGTTGGTACTCACAGGCAAATGACAGCACCCAGGATTTTAAACTAAATAAATTGGCTGGTTCTAGAGATCATCGCTTTATTTACAAGCAGCTCTCTTGCCAAGGCATTATGCTGTACAATGATTCATAATAAAAACTCACTGAAGTGCTGGCATAATTAGAGGACCATAAATCCACTCATTTAATGGGGAAACACACACACAAATATGCGAATACAAGGGACACACGCATAGCTCTGTGTGCAGCTAAGGAGAATAATATGGATTCAGCCACTTAAAGGAGGGACACGGGGGACACACGGGAGCAGGTCTGGCAGGTGGCGAAGAGAGGAAAAGGAACTCCACAAGATCCATTACCTCACACAGCCAGAGTGCAAAGATTTGTTTAGGAAACCAAAAGACAACCAAATCCTTCTCAGGTAAGAAGGATGATAAAGGTAAAAGGAGAGGGGTGGGAAGAGAATGCGGTGCAGCCCCAGCTAAAAGGACACATCACCCACCTAGATTAATCAGAATGATGAAATACGTAAAGGAGTTACCATCCCTTACTGCATCAGGCAAATATGCAACTCCAGAGAACGTCATTCACCTCCGAAAGCCGGCACGAACTCACGGGGGGGACATCACCGCGGACCCCAAGGGACGAGGGGGCGTTTCACGGGGGGACACGAGGAGGGGCCCCGAGGCAGGGTGTCCCCTCCTGGGCACAGCCAGCTGGGGAGGGGACACCAGGTAGGCTGAGGCACCGATCCAGCCCTGCCAGGCAGCCCCGGCACCGCGGGGAGGGCGAAGAGCCACGGGGGAAAACCCACACGCGATACCCGCCCGTGCCTGAGGGGCCGCCCCGCTTCCGCGGGGACACGGGGGGACACCGGGGACCCCTCCAGGCCAAGACCCCTCAGCAGGGCGGGGGGTCACCCTCGGGGCACCTCCCACAGCCCGCCCGAGCCCCGGGCGGCACCCCCGGCGTTACCTGCTGCCGCACCGCGTTCCGGAGCGGCGCCAGCAGCGCCTCGGCCTGCGGGCCGTCCATGGCGGGGGGGGCGGCGGCGGAGCGGAGCGGGCGGGCGAGGCGGCGCAGCAGGGCGGGCAGGACGCTACGGGGAAGCGGCATGAGGAGGAGGAGGAGGAGGAGCGGGCGGAGCGGTGCCCGCCCCCCGCATGATGAAATCGCGGCCGGGGTAAAGCGCGGCGCGGGTGCGAGCGCGGCACTTTCCGCACTGGGCAGCGCCCGCAGATTCGGCACGGGGCGCGCGCGGGGCCGGCAGGGGGCGCGCGTGGGGAGCGCGGCCGGCCGGGAGCGCGCGCGCATGCGCACAGGCGGCGGCGGCGCCGCTGCGCGTTCCCGCGCCCCCTCTGCGTGAGGGGAGCGCTGCGCCCCCGCGCGGCGGGAGCGGGAAAGGCGGCGGCTGCCCCTCCCCTCCCTGAGGGACAGCGGGCACCCCCAAAGTGCGGCTGTCCCCACGCCTATGGTGGGAAGTGCTACACCCTCCCGAGTTGTGCGTGGGGCAGGGCGACGCCTGCCCCGCTCCCTCAGGTGACACGTCACCCCAAAAGTGTGGCTGTCCTTGTGGCTGGGGACACCCCGCTGTCGCTGAGCACACCCCCGGCCCCGCGGCAGTATTGCACCTCCCGTGGGGTGCATGGGGGAGAGTGGTACCTGCTCCCCCTCAGGTGACACACATCACCCCAAAAGTGTGGCTGTCCTTGGGGTTGGGGACACCCCATTGTCCCTCGAGCATCCCCACACCAGCGCTCATGTTGTGTCCCCCTGCAGCAGGGTGTGTGAGGCAGGGTGGTCTGTCCCCACCCAGGTGACATGTCACCTCAAAAGTGTGGCTGTCCTTGGGGTTGGGGACACCCCATTGTCCCTCAGCATCCCCACACCGGCGCTCATGTTGTGTCCCCCTGCAGCAGGGTGTGTGAGGCAGGGTGGTTCCTGTCCCCACCCAGGTGTCATGCCACCTCAAAAGTGTGGCTGTCCTTGAGGGTTGGGGACACCCCACTGTCCCTGAGCATCCTCTCGGCCCCACAGCCACACCGCACCCTCCCCGCTCAGTGTCCCCTGTCCCAGAGCCACAGCCCAGCCCAGGGGCAGTGGGGCATCGCGGGGGCTGAGTGGGCGATGTTGTTTTTTCAATAACCTCAGTGCTTGAGCTCCAAAGGCTTTGTGGCTTTTGGGCTCGGCGCTGTTTTGCTTTGCGCTGCTCCCGGCCGTCCCCCGCTGCCCGGGGCTGTGCAGGGTGGGTTTAGGGCTGTGGGCAGGAGGCCAAGGCCTGCTGTCCCCAGCGTGGGGGGTCTTCCCTGGCAGCCAGGCCAAGCAAGCCCACCTCAGGAGAGCTTCCTATCCCCGGGAGTTAAACCCTCTGGGAAGAGAATCCAAACACTCGTTACATAAAACAAAATTTAAGGCAAATTTTGGAGAAAAAAAAAATACATTTCCCACACATGCTTTCCCCACTGCCCTCCTCCTCCTCTCCCTCTCCCCTTCTCCCCCTCCCACTCCCGGAGCCGGGAGCATCGGCACTGATGCAATGTTGGCGTAATTGGAGTATTCAGGCTGCTATTTTGTACCTGTCTGTTTATTTGAGAGACAGCCTCAACCTCCTAATGAACGCGTCTGAATACTTATCTGCTGCTCCTGAATGCTGCATTTGTGTTTCAAATGCTTAACTGTTATTTTTATTTAGCTGCAAATTGCTGTTTTTATTTTGCTGGCGTACCTGCTTGGAAATTGCTCTAACATGAGGTTAATGCAGAGCTGTTTTCTATTTTTGAGCTCTTTTTTTCATTAATCCTGTGCTGATAAAAGTGTAAGGACTGGCTCTACAGTCCCCTTCTAGCTTATCATGGAGCTGTGATGTGAAGATTGTGGAATTGCCTCGGAAGGAGCTGGCTCACGTGGAGGGATGAGGAATCCCATCCAGCTGGGATGGCAGAGGAAACACGAGCAGAAGAGCCCTGGGAGATGGGAAACCCCAGGACTTTAGGAAGCATCTGGCTGAGAGCACCTATGCAGCAAGACCTGTCCTTGTGAATAAATCCTTTATGATGTATTTGACTGCCCATGCTCTGGGCTAGCACAAGGTTTGGGCTGTACAGTCAACTTGAACTTCTGAAGTTGTGTTGGGGTGGTTTTTTTAGATAAAAGAACAAAGCAATAAAAGAAAAAACAGGCAAGGAAAAGGAGGGTGAACACATTTTTGGAGTAAGGTTAGAGGTGGGTGAGTGGGAAGAACACAAGGAAACCCCAAATGCCCCTTTTGTGATGGTACTGTTGAAGATGGAGAGTGTTGATTTGGAGTCCTTGGATCCAAGGCACACTGCTGGATCCTTGTTAGGTTGTGCAGGACGGCAGGAAAATCAGGCAGGGTTTTGCACCCAGCCATAGCTGACACGAGAGACCATGAGCAAAGTGGATCCTCAGAACTGGGTGACATCTGGGGTAGGTTGGACCTCATCTCCAAGGTGATTTCAGTGGGAAGGGCTTTGTGCATCCTCTGCCAATGGAGGGGCTGTGGGCACAAACCCAGTGTGCCTGTGCCATCTTACCCCTGCTCCTGAGTCCTGGGGTGCTGCCAGGCTGCTCTGACCCACTCCATCAGAGAGGATTCTCTGTTTGCCAAGAGGACCCAGTGCTGGCATCATCTTTGACACCCCTCGGGTGGCTGAACCACCTGGCTCCTGGGGACACCATCACCACTGGCTGACATCTCACAACTGCCCAGGGCCCAGCTTTCCCCCTCCTTTTAAATCTGATTCCAGCTCTGCATCCCTTTGTACCTGATAAGCATCCTGGTGGGGGCTGTTTGAGTATGTCCATGTCAGTTTTCTGCTCTGTGCCCCTCAAAAGGACCCCAAGGGGCAGGATGGGATTTAGGAAGTGCATTACTCCATCCCCTTCGGGGTGGCCTTTGAAAAGCCATCTCCATTTCCTTCCCTGGGTATGAAATGGGACACTGTCACCTCCAAAGTAAAGGGGAGCTCCCAGCACAACAGGGGAGATTTGCTGCATGATGGAATTTGCAGGAAGATACAAAGGAAGTGGGGGTTCAGGTCTCACCCCCGCCGCCTCCCTTTCACCTTGCAAACATCTGGGTGAAGAACAGAGAGGTGTCAGCATCCCTGAAAGATCTGGGGGTGTTAAAGACATGCGAGAAGGAAGAGAAGAAACGTGGCTGTGTCCCCCCTGCCGCTCTCCATGGGGACCAGCAGCAGAGGGGGAGCAACGAGACCACAAAATGGGAGGCAGGAGGGAGCCTGCAGTGTGAAAGGATGGAGGGGAGGGGAGAGCGCTGCTCCTGCCACAGGGTATTTCTTTTAATGGAGGGAGAGGAGGAGAAACCCTTGGCAGGGGCGTAAGGAGGGAAAAGGTGCGGGCAGGGGAGGGGGAGAGAGCCGCAGGCAGGAGCCCGTGGCTGTGGGATCGGCGCGGCTCCTCAGCTCCAAAGCCGCTCCCGCTCCGCCGCGTTCACGTCCCGGCGCCTTTTCCAGGCAGACGCTCCCGCTGGCAGAATCCCCTCGGAACCCCCCGGACCGAAGGCGATTTCCCCGCAGGCCGAGGGACGGCGGGGGTGCCGGAGGGCTCTGTGCCGTGCGGGGGTGCCGGGCCGGGCAGGGAGGGAGCGGTCCCGGTGCCGCTAGATGGCAGCGGCCCCGCTCCGATCCCGCTCCGCTCCGCTCCCGGCGCGGGGCCCCCGGCTCCCCGGCATCCCCGCTGCGCCCGGGACGGCCTTGCCGTGCCGCCATCCCTTGGAAAACCGAGGGGCACCCGAGCCCGAGCCAAGGCTCTTTCGCAATGCGGGGCGACGGCGGGGACACTCCTCAGAGGCTCCGACGCCTTCCCGAGACAAAATCCTGCCTTTCCCTTCCCTCCCGCCTGCGCTTTTGGTTTCCTTCTGTTTTTCTTTCCTTTCCTTATTTTCCTCTATCCCTTTCCAAAAGGGCTGCCTGCTTTTCCCTAGCTCATTTCATGCGTCAGGGTTGCAAAATCAGACAGATGCACTCTGCGAACGCAGGCTGAGCTGCAGCAATGTGCACACAAGGTCCAAGCTGATTTCCCAGCACTGGGGGATTTTTTAACTGGCAGTAAACTAAGCAGGCCTGAGGCAGTCTAATGAATGGCTTCACCTGGCTTTCCTCTACAGGACTGCATTTTTCCAGCCTTTGAAACAGTGTGGCTGCGTCCAGCCTGCTCCTTGGGCACAGCCCCCAGCTCCTGCCTTCCCCCAAGGAGAAATGGAGAGAGAAATACCTGGCCCTCATCCAAGCCCATGGCACAGAGCATACAGATGACCATGGGATAAATCCTTAGGCTGCTGTCATCTCTGGGGGTCAAGTTTGCTATAACAACCACCTCTGCTCCTTTCAGTGCATCCCTCCTCCTGTGAGCCATCCCAAGGGTGATGCTGCTCTGTCCCTGGGCTACCTGCAGGGAAGGATGTTCTGAGGGTCCATCTGCATGTGGAGTTTCCATGTGCTTTACTGTCATCACCCCTGCTAGACACACAGAATTGGAATATTTGGCATGCCTGTGTGGGAGACACTCTGGATGTTACTGAAACTCACCCCCTCCTGGGACAGGGCTTTTTTTAGACTGAAATAGGAAGCACAAACCTCACCCTGAGCTTCCTCTAGGGTTTGGTCCTTCCTAGAGGTTTCTCCTTACTGGAAATTTGTGCACCTCTGGCCTGGATCCAGCCAAATGCTTAAGCACAGGCTTAGCTTCAAACCTGCATTCCCACAGTGTCTTTCTTCTTGGGTGGGTTGGATTGTCTTGTTCGTGCCTCTCCGTGCCCCTGCTGTGAGATGATGGCAGTGGGAAGCAGGAATATCAGCTCACTTTGCTTGTGCACCAACCACAAAACTAACCCTGCTTGTGTGCAGGAAGAGAGTTTTCAAATCTGTGAGGGACATGGGAATATGCTGCATGTGAAGATTTTGGGGTCCCCAAGCATGAGCACCTGCAGCCCTGCTGTTTACAGCTCAGTCCATCCTCATCCTCTCTGCTCTTCTCACCAGGGGACGGTCAGGTAATGCTTAAATTGCCAGTAGTGCCAGTGAATATTTGATACTGGCTGAAATGGCCAAGCAAAATCACAGCTGCTGTCACCAAGAGGGACTCAACAATTTGCTTCCATATCAATGACAAGCCATAACACCCATTCTCCAGGGATTGGGACCACCAAAAAATCTGGTCCATTTGGTCACACCCTCCCAACAGCTTGGACCCTCATGATCTCCCAGGTCTGGCTGTGTAAGAGCTCTGATGGAAATTCATTATGATTTCTCGACCCTTTCCCTGCCATGAATTTTAAATTCCTCAAACCCTAATGCAAGGAATTGAAGCACATATTGATTAAGGACCTTTTATGCATGTCTTGCAGAGCATATTAAAAATTATTTAAAACTTGAATTCCAGTATTAATGACTCTTGTCTCCAGCACTTTGCAGCAATTCAGTCTTGACTTTTAATTGAAAATCTTTAGTTAAGACAAATTCGTACAGCTAGGGAAGATGAAGTGCTCCTCCAGGTACGTGCCATGGAGGGGCTTTCAACCTCAAGGTTCCCAAGTGGCTGTGAAATTCTAGAGAGGAGTCTCTGTCCTTTGAGTGGTGGGTGTGGGTTGGGAAGCCAGGTCTTTGGGCTTCCTCTCTAGGTGCTGCAGAACAGGTGTTTCACTGCTCCATCACTCAAAGCAGTGACATGGGAAAGATTAATAACCTCCTTCAAAAGGGCAGTCACTGCATCCATGTGCAGGAAAATGTGGCACCTCAGGGCTGGTGGTGCTCTTATATCCCAACAGCACTGGTGAATATCCATGAACCAAACAAATCTGAGCCAATTACTGCTGTCACCAGGGCAAACACTTCATGCCTCCTTAGTCATGTTTTCTTCTGCCTCTGCATCTCATCTCAGGGAATTTCTTCCAGCCGTGAAGCTCGGGTCTGAAAGGGCACCTTAGCTTGAAAACACCCCCAGAGAGGAGGTGGCATTTTGTAGAAGGAGCAGCAAGAGGTGTCACCTTGGGACTGCCAGCACCTTGGTGGAGACAGCACTTAATTTCATATTTGCTGGCTCTGAGCTGGCTGACAAAGGAGGCAGGAGATCTTGCATGTTATAGAGCCTTGTATCAGTGTTATCTTCCTGCTCTGTGCTTGGAGCCTTCAGCATGAGAGGGAAAGGGGCTTTGTCTTTGCATTCCCTTTGCCTCCAAGGAGAAACAAGCCCTCAATAAATGCATCTCTGAATGTGCCTCCTCTAAAAGGAAATCAATATTTTCCATCCAGTCTCTGGTGGGACAGGATGTTGAACAGCAATTGGTGCCTTCACCCCTGCATGGGCCTGGAGCCAGGGGAGCTCCAACACCACAGAGATTTCCAGGTCACAGCAGCACAGGACAGGAGAGTCCCCTCGTGCATCAGAGGGGACCTCTGACCATGACAGTAAGGAATCAAACTGGCCATGACCTCCTGTGACTCTGGTTTTAAAAAGCCTTCCTCCATCTGCTGATGACATACTAAATGATTGTTTGATTTTTCTTTATGACTGCATGTAAAACATGAACCAGCTGGGACCCCAAGTGCTTCTCTCCACCATGAGTGGCTTTCCTGAGAGTCTTAGCAAAGCCACCCGTCACCAGACACTACCCCAGGGACTGAGCTGTCCATTCAGCCCATCACATGTGCAGTACAGCTGCACTTCTTATGCATGGGGGAGTTGGAATTGGAGGATCTTTATGCTCCATTGCAACCCAAACCATCCTGTGACTCTGTGATTTACATTCTGAGATGAGTCACAACAACCAGTGCCATTCAGGTGGTGAATAACCATTACCCAAGGAAGGATATGAAAATATTTTGCCAGATGCTGCAATTTTTTTTCCTTAAATATTCATTTTTTTCCTCCTCTGGTTTTAGCTTCTTGATGCCTTCCTTGTCCCACCCATCTTGAAGAGAGAGAAATGAGCAGAGCTTTAGTTTCACATCCAAAGAAAGTCCATGCCTCCTTTCCTCCCAGGTGGTAAAAGGGCTGCTCCATAACTGACTGTGCCATTGTGGTGTTTTAAAGAGTAATGGAGTCCATTCATGTTTCCAAGGATTTTTATTGTTCCTGTTGCTGATTTTTCCTTGTGAGTCACACAGTTATTGGCTTGATTCACTGGGTCAAGTGCTTGGCTGGAAACCATGGAGTTCATCAAGCTGCAAGGAAACCAAGTATTTGCTGCTGTGATATCCAGGAGTTAAAATCATGAGCTAAATCCTCAAAACCTGAGCTGAGGCATCCTCCAGGCCCAATGTCCAATATTGCCCTAATTTTCTCAGACTTTTAACCAACAGTAAGAACTATAAAGCCCAAGGGTAGGCAGGAGTGCATCACCTATGCCTTGACTATCTTTAAGGAGTGTGTTTGGTGCTGTTGTTGGGTGTATGAAGAGGACCTTGCCAAAGACAACCCAGACTTTCCAAATTGTGGTGTTTTGTGCACTTGGAGAGAACTGAACAAAGCCCTCATGAAAGGGTCCATCAAATAACCAACACATCCTTCTCTTTCCCAGTCTGCAGTGCCCACAGATGACAATGGCATTACCAAAGGACTTCCAGCAGGCAGTGGGTTATGATTAAAGTGGTGGTTGTTTATAATAAATGGAGCATTCAGATGGAAAAGTCCAGTTAACTCTCCTAATTGTGCCCCAGGGTGGCTGCATGCTCAGGGACATCCTCCCCTCACTGTTGTACCACAGCACTGTACATCATCTTCCAAAATCATGATGAAGTGACTCTGGTTTTGCTTTGAGGCAACAGTTTTGTTGTTCAAGGAGAAAGACAAGACTCTGGCCTCTTCCCATGCCCCTTTCATTTTTTGGTTGTTTTTTTGTTTTGGTTTTTGGGTTTTTTAAATTTGAATGGGAGGCTGGAGTTGCTTTTCTACACACAAAATGAGGATGCTGGTGGAAAGCTCTGCAGAGATGGTACACTTTATGTCCAAGCAGCCCCAGATCTCAAAAACCCTGCCAAGATGCTTCTTTCCTTATCCCTCAAGTGCTCAGCAGCAGGAGGTGGTAGCTGGGATGGAAATGACCTGAGGCTGAAGGACCACTTGGAGGATGCCAAAGCTGAAGAAAACCCACACAACACCATGTGATGCTTTCACCCTGGGGATTCTGAGGGGTTTTTTTCAAAGTCTGTTGTGTTTCCTGAGTGGAGACACAGCTGCATTGCTGTGATATTAGGCTGCTTCAAAACTGAGACCTACATACAGAAGGATCTCACCTTCCCAATGACCCCAATAGAGTGAAAATACTCAACCCAGACACTCCTCACCACTTAGGGCAACTCAGAAGACAGAAGTGAAGTGTTGTAACTTGAACTCATCTCTAATTATCTGGAATTTGTTCACACTAAATCAAACAGAGTGAAATGTCCTACAAGCATAGTCTATAATTCATGACTCTGTTGATTTCTCTCCTAGGCTACAGTGACATCAGTAAATAACAAAAGACTGTATCCTGTCAAAAAAATCAAGGGGGAGATTTCTGAGGAACTGGGCAAATGCTCTCCAAGGGACATGAAAACTGCAGCAGCCTGCCATCACCCTGTGAGAAAAATAGAGTGAAAGCACATGAGATTTAACTCATTTAAAATGTGGGTTTAATGCAGATTTTTGTTTTTATATTGTAGCATCTGGAGTTTTCCAATGAATGTGACCACATCCTCCTTGGATTCAGCAAGCCTTTAAGAGTGAACCACAAAGGAAGCACAGAAATTACTTATTTAGAGACAAAGAAAAGCTTTTGTTTTCTGTTACTTTTACACAATGCCATTCTGACAGAACCCTGCTTATTCTGGGACCTGTGTTATGGAAGCAGATCCTCCTTGTCCCAAGGGACATATCCCAGTCTTCCATCTTTAGGACATTTTCTATTCCCCTGCCTTTAAGACAAGGTAATAATATTTTCCTAACACAATAATATTGTGGTTTTGTACTTCTACAGCATCTGAATAATGTGGCAGACCAAGGAGACCAGACCTCACCTGCTTTTTTTTCTCTTCAAGCTAGTGACAGACCATATCAGAGCATCCTTGATTTTCCATCTCAGCCTCCAGCAGCACCTGTCAGCAGCCCATCTGTTGGAGAGAGAAAACCCATTTGGCTCTGCTCTGTAGTTATTTAAGGAGAGGGACAACAAATACTTACATCATTCAGGAGCCTGAGTCCTGGGGGAAACCATCAGGTTTTGATTCTTAACATACACCAAACTTGAGCATTGCCTGGTGGCACAAAGTTGGTGGGATAGGAATGTGTTCCCATGCTCCCAGGGCCATGTTTTCCCCCACAGTTCCACTTCCCACATTCCAAGCTCAGCAGTGCCCTGTAGGGACAGTGGCCCTCAGAAGTGGCCTTTCCCCTCCAGACAGGGGTGGAGATGAACAGCAAGTCTTTGTGCTGGGCCAGATGGTCAAGAGGAAGCATCCAGCAGGATCAGCAGCTTTTTTCCTAGAGGATGAGGGATCAAAGCCAGCGAGCTCCTGGCTGCTGCCCTGCTGTCCAGTCCAGGAAAAGAGAGAGAATTGGGGGTGGCTGGGTTGGGCCATGAGTGTGGGAAGATCTCTGAAGGAGGCAGAGCCTTGAAAGCAGGAAAGTGAAGCTCAGAGGGATGTGCTGAACTCACTCTTTAGACTGGGTGGGGCAGAAAACCAAAGCATGAATCAGCTCCTGAGCATGGAAAGAGGCTGGTCTTGGCCATTTGGAGTTGGCTGCCACTGACTCCTCTCATTGCCAGTGTGTCCAGCACAAGCTGGACAGGATGTGCCTGGCAAAGGGCCTGCTTGAAGGGGATGAAATCACCATGCTGAGGCTGCCTGGAACTTCCTACACCCCCTTCTGGAGTGGGAGCACCACTGACCATTTCTCAGGTGTCTTCCCACCTCCCAGCTCTCCACCCTCCTGGGAAGGGTAGGGCAGCTGAAGTGTGTGCTTGGTTAGTAAAGGAAGATGGACTATTATACTGATTGTTGCTTTTCCCCTGAAGGGTATCAGAGCATAAAGGGCTGGAGCAATGAACCACAGCTCAGGAGAACCAAAACCACCATGGGCTTCTGTGGCTCTCTCCCTGTTCTGTAGGAACCAGGAAGGATGAATCAGGAAGAAGCACAACCAACTTGATGGGGATGGACCAGTGGAGAGGGGGCCTGGAGGGACAGAGAGCTGAATCCATGAAAACCAGGAAGCTCTGCCTGGCTCCTAATGGGAACCTGGAGAACACCAAGGAACAAGATCTTCCTGCAAGTCTTGCCCTATTTCTCCACAGGGGCTGACCTGGGCCCTTTGCTCAGACCTACCAGCTCTGCCTCATTTTGCTTTGTGTGGGTGAGTTGGGTTGCTCAGGAGCCCAATATATGGGATGTTCTTTCAGTGAGTTTCACAGCAAAGAGCACAAGCCAGGGCAGTCCTGCCCTGATTAAGAGCAGAGAGCTTTATTATGGATGTAGGTTACAAAGAGTGGGGAAATATGGCCATAGGTCAGGAAAGGGTGGGTGAGTATCCAGCAGAAAAGGACAAACTCAAGACAGTTTGCATGCAATGCCAGAGTTATTTTGAGATTTGGAGCACAGAGAGCAGAAAGATGGGTAAAGAATTCGGGGAAGATGAGCCTGGGCCAGCTGCAGGGCATCACAGCAGGGAGGTTAGAAGAGCAGCAGAGAGATCTTATGGTAATTAATCCTTCAAACTGTGCAAAATCTTTGGAAACAATAAACCAGTCACTTTATATCAGGTTAAGTATCTGGTTCTTGTAGCCCTAGTGTTTACATCTGGCCCTAAAATTCAAATTACTGCACTGTCCAATGCTGATGGCCTTAAGTGTCTTGAAAATCTCACATATCTTTTACAGTATAATTGGTCTAAAACATGTTTTCCTTGTTTTTCTGGTGCCAGCACCAGTCAGAGCTCCAAATTTTGAACCTGCTTGTTTACACTGCTTTAAGCAAATCAGAGTCAAGCCTCTAGATGTTGTGGTGCCTTTCACCACATTCTTCCTTCAGTCTTTTTTTTTTTTCTGCCTTTTCCACCCCATCCCTGACAGGGGAAGCACTGTTCTTTCCGTGCTCCTTGGTTCTGTGTTCGAAGCAGTCACAGAAAAAGTGACAATTAGGAAAGAAAGAACCTTCAGTATCTGTTTTGGCAGGCACAACACATCCCACTGCTGAGCTGCAGCAAGGCAGAGCAGCTGCCTGCCTGGGTCAGATGGAGATTTTGCTGCCTTGTATTGTGGGATCTCCCCAGAGAGCCTGGTGCTCTGCCATGCTGCAGAGGCAGTGAAAAGCCAGCATTAAAGTCAAGCAATGCACGTTTATAGCAGTCCTGCAAGGAGCAGGGACTTGGACTTTTGTTGGTCCTTATTATTTTTCACTTTTAGGGTGGTGAGATCCTGGGATATGTTGCTCAGGCAAGCTGTGGCTGCCCCATCCCTGAACATGGTCAAGGTCAGGCTGGACAGAGCTTGAAGCAACCTGGGATAGTGGGAGGTGTCCCTGCCCGTGGCAGGGGTTGGAACACAAAGATCTTTGAGGTCCTTCCAACCCAAACCATTCTAGGATTCATCTGGGACCCTTCCAACCTGAGATATTCTATGATTTCAAGAGGCTCAACAGCAATTCAGAAAACAATGGTGATTAGAAGCAAGCAAGAAGGTTAGATAAGTTAATATTTGTGAGATCAAATAAACCTGGGGCAGGGTAACAGACATCAGCTTTGTCCTTCCCACATTATTGTGCTCTACCAAAATGATTTAAAGGTCACTAAGCAATGTCAGTGTTTTTCTCCCAAACTGAAGGAGCACAGCAAAAGTGAATTAGTTCACTGCAGTACAGCTGAGCTTGTATCAAATCTAAATCTATATATATAATCATTGCTACTGAAGATTTCTGTTTCTTAAAGCATTCCAGGCAGCTGAAAAGTCTAATGAAAGCCAAGATCCTTATTTAATCTCATTTAAAGTCTTCTGGATCAGCCAAGGTGGACCTGCAACCCTTTTTCCAGGTCTTACCTGGCCCTAGTTCGTTGTCCAAGGCTGTTGCTAAATGCTGCATGAAGCCCCATTTTCCTTCCTTTTTCAATCCAGAGAAAACAAACCAAAATCTCCACCCCAGATGATTAAAAAAAAAATCTTATCAAAGCACGACTTTATGAAGGGTAAAGCAGACAAAGAGAGTGGGAAGAAAGAGAAGATAATTTCCTAAACCATTAACCAAGTCTCATTTTCCCACACCATGACTTCTCCCTCTTTATTTTTGTGAGGCAGCAGCCAGCCCCTTTCTGTCAACACATCACCCCAGTGTTCTGTGGGTGAACAGGGAGGGTTCTGGGTCTGAAGGTCCCTCTAGAGTGCTCTGCTAGTCCCTTCTGGCCCTGCTGGTCACCTCTCTCATTTCCTCAAGACACTTTCTGGTGCCTCCACAGCACTACAAGTTTAGAGAGGACCTAAAATCAACATTTTCTTTTTCATTTTCATGCCATGAAAGGGAGAATCTCCCAAACAGACTTTTGGGATTATGGTAGAGTGACAAAAGAAATCTTGGAGTGGCACAGCAAACAGCAGATGCCAGAGGATAAGAGATGAGGACTTGAAATTGTCCTGTTATGTCCCACAGGGACACAAAAAGGAGACTGAGGTGCTCAGCAGAAAATGCCCAGCAGGACAGGAGCCATCAGCACTTACTGGAGGTTCCACCTGCCTCCCCCAGGTGAGGACCAGGCAGCACTGGAGAGATGGAATGGTGTGGAGCTGGTGCTGCCAGCTCCCTGCAGCTCATCCATCAGTTCATCCCTCCAGATTTCCTAGTATTTGTTCTCCTGTTCTGGGAAGAGTGGAGAGCTGCAAGAGGCCCAGCTCACAGGGATGTTTAGAGAAAGGAAAGACCATTGTGTGAAAGACTTTGGTATTTCAGAGTTTTTTTTCCTTCTGACACAGAACAAAATGCCACCATGTCAAAACCCTCTGCAGGGCAAAACAGAACAACAACCAAAAAAAAAAAATCCCCCAAACAAACCAAAAAATATCAAGCAGTGGCATTCAGTTTGGATGTGGTCTGTGGAAGTGTTTCTCTTCATTTTCAATCTCAGGATCTGCTGTTGTAGCTATTTTAGGAAAATTAAAAAAAAAAAAAAAAAAAAAAAAAAAGTGAAAAAGGAATAAAGACCACAGCAGAGCAGAGAAGAGAAGCCTTTCCTGTGCTGGGGTCTGACCCTGCCTCGGTGAGTTTTCTCTGCACTGGCACCAGGATCAAAGTGTCTCTCCTCTTTCTACCCTAGGTGGGATGCAGAGCTGCAAAGGAGCCTCCAAGTTTTAAGCAAGAAAACTTTGTAAAGGGCAGTGCAGCCACCCTGTGTGACATCAGCAGAGCTGTTTTGCATCAGCTTTCCCTGAGCAGAAGCACTCGGGCCAAGCAGTGCAGAAATTTTACAAAGGTGGTTCCCAGAACAGAACCAGGGGAAAGCCACTGCTTTGGGTCGAAGTGCTTTCACTCCAAGGGCTCAGCCCAGCCTCTCGCTGGCCCTGGGTGGGTTCGTGTCTCTCCCCACGCTTTCAGCCCCTGGCCGGGGATGTTGTGGAGCGGCTGGGTGAGTTTCCCGGTGCAGCCGCGGTGCCGATGCCTCTCCCGGCGGCAGAGAGCAGCTCGCCACCGGCTCTCTCCCCGCGCTTGGCAGCGCTCCCGGCCGCCTTTCACTGCCGCCTTTTCATTCGCCTTAATTCACTGCGTTTCCTTTCTTGCTCCTTGCGAGGAACAGAGGGAGAGCTTGTTCCAGCAGACGGGCCCCATCGGCCCCACCCGGCTGGGCTGGAAAAGCGGGATGCGGGCGAAGGGGGGATCTCCCACCCCTGCGGGGCCCCCGCGCCGCTTCCCAGCAAATACGGTACAAGCGCTCAGCCTAAAAATGTGAGTCTGATCTCATGACACAGGGTGGCCCTGCATTCCTCACCTCTGACATAACCCGCTGGGAGTGTGCTCCGCACAAAAACACAAACAAGATGTCCTGGCGGGCTGGCGGCGGGGCCGGGCCGCTGGCAGATGTTCGCGGAGCCCCCGGCTGCAGGGCTCCGGCACAGGCTGTACCCGGGCGGGGAGGGCACGGCCGCGGCCCGGGCTGCCAGCACGGAGCTGCTGGGGCTGTGGGGGTGCCCGGCCTCTCCCCCAGCCCTGGGGAAGGTAACGTGCTCTGGTTCTGCATCACCCGCGGAGGCAGCTGGACCTCTTCCCAAAATCTCCCCCCGGGGTTTTGCTTGGCCGATGCCCGAGGGCGTTTGTAAGGACTTTGCGGTTCTTTTGCTGGAGGCTGCTGGTTGTTGTTGCTGTTTTTTTTTTTTCTTTTTTAAATTTTTCTTTTGCCTTGTTTCTTTCGAGTGTCCCTGGGCAGGCTCTGCTCTGGCTCTGCCATGCCATGGTCTGTGTCCCCCTCCCGCAGCAGCTCCAAGCGATTCCTCCCTGTTTGCTCTGTCCTGCCCCACCGAGCTTGGCGCCCGAAGCCTGGGGTGCTGTGGGCGGCGATCCCTCCCTGCCCCCAGACGCAGCCCTGGGATGGGATGCTTCGCCAAGGATCACGTGGAGAATCCGAGTCCCGCTGCAGTAAACACGAAGCTGACTTTGCTCCCGGCCAAACCCTCCCTCAAAGCACAGCCTTGTCTAGAGCAGGAGCAGACCCTGCTCTCCTCTGTCCCAGCCACACTGCACCACTTGTTTACTTTCTTCAGCAAATGCCCTAAACCTTGACAACGACCTATTTTCCCTTCTGTTACGCAAAGCTCCTTTCCTAGAAAGAGGCTTTGTAACGCTCGGTCCAAGCAGCCCAGCTCTCCTCCGTGTGTGTAAAAGCAAACTGTAAGAGCCTGGCAGGTTCAGCTCGGCTCCAGCACATCCAAAACCCACACAGGGATGAGTCAGGAGGCTCGGGCAGATGTTACCTGAAACCATCCTGCGAGACAGCTGGCCTCGTTTTTTGGAGGAATCAGATAAGCAGTAAGGCAGCCTTCAAGTCCACTCCTCAAACTTTGCTTTTCATTAGTGCTTTTCATCCATCTCCTCCTTCTCCAGCATTTCACAAAGCTGGGAGACAGCTTTTTTTTCCTATTTCACATTTTTAAAATGGAAATTTAAAAAAAGTCTCCTCCTTCCTCCACAATACTTCCAAGTTTTCAAGTTTGCTACTCCTCTGGCAGAGAATGCTTTGCATGAGAACACAACACAAACAGTGGCCATGAGAAACAATAGTAACAAGAGAATAAAAAATGTTTCAAATTTGCTCCTTCTAAACATACAACGCTTGATCCCAGAGCGGAAGAGAGCCTTTCCTCATGGGTCTAAAGCTCTTTTCAGACACTCCTTTATCCTGGGCCTCTGATCCTTTTTTTTCTCAAGGAGGTGCTCTGGCCATGCTCAAGCAGTTGGCAGCACGGAGTTGTCACAAACAGCTCCTTCCACGACTCCTTCTACATCTCTAACCCACAACCCAGCTTTTTAGGCTAACACAAAGTCAAGGATGGTTTATTTTTACATGCCAGGCTGTAACCTGAAGCTAGAGATACAAATTCAGCCTTAACAAGTTTCCCTTGGCCAGCTAAGAGCACAGGTTAGAGATTAATCCAACAGCAGCAGATGGTCTGGGCTGGACGCTTGCTGCTTCCCACAGCTGCTCTTTCCTGTCCCCTCAGTACCTGCAGCCTGCCTTGGCTTCTGTCCCTGCTCCTGCCTGCACTGGGATGGGCTGCTTTACACAAAAACAAAAGCAGAATTTGAAGCCTGATGTGCTGGAGGTGGGGTCTGGCTGTGAGTGGCTCACAGCACCAACACCCAAACCTGCACACTCGTGTTTTCCATCACTTGGAACCATCAGCCTTCAAATCACTGCCAGCGACTCCTGTGCCTCTGTTATCTTGTCCATGCAGGACAAGGATGATGGGGAGGGCTCAGTTTAAGCCAGAGAAGTTCTGCTGTGGGTTTTATCCCCTGTTCAAACCAGTTAGAGTTGACACAGTGAGTGCAGGTACTGGGGTAGGAAACAGACCCTGCTCCTTGGGAAGCCACTCATTAGAGGAGTGAGTGATCCCAGACATGGCCTGGTCTTCCCTGGTTGTAAGAGTTTAGATTGAACCCTTAGATGGGCTCTTGTGTCCCAGAACTAAATTTCCCTTTTTTTATCTCTTTCTCCCTCCCCTCCATACCTGGCTGCCTGTTGACACAAACCTCGTAGGCTCCAACTCTTTGGTACCATCAAACAAAGCTGGAAATCATCCCTTGGTTCACAAACAGTGAACAGACAGACAGAGAAACTGTCTGATCACATCTGCCTGTTTTCCTGCCAAAAATGCCAGGGACTACTTAATCCCAAGGTGTTGATGAATACTTTGGGTATGTTACCCCTAAAAGTCTGTGCCAAACCCCCAATTTTCCATGCTTTTAGACCAAGAGGAGGCAGCTAGAAAGTCAGTAGGAGTAAAAGGCATCATTTTAATTTACCTGGAGGGGTATAGGTCAAGGGAGGAGGAGGTATTTCTTCCCACTTAGACCTGATAGGACATCTCTGGCCACACAGGAGCCATGAGGAAAGCTTTCCCTGGTCTGAGGATACTTAAGGGAAGGGTGGATATAAATGTACAGACCCCTCTTTCCACATCTGGGATTAAAGAATGCAATGGAATTAAAGGAAACAATTATTTTACTGGCAATTTTGAAAAGCATCACATGGGGCATTTCCCAACTAAGGGCAAGAATTCATAGCATAGGGTCAGCAGGGCGTTGTGACTTCCCAAATCCTCCTGCCTGGCTGAGCAGAGCTGTCCTGCTCCTCTGCCCCAGCCCCTGGCCAAAGCAGGGGTCTCCCACAGGACTGGAAAAAGTTTAATACCCTTGCAGGAGGGAGCAACCTACAAGAGGGGTTTGTAGGAATTTTGTTTACTTGTTCCAGCTGACTCCTTTGGGGTGAGATGATGTGCTCTAAAAGGGTCACTCCAGGCTGGAAAGGGAGCCCAGGGAGATTTACCCAGGAGCTGCAGCTGTGACCCTGTGGAGCAGCAGACAGCTCTCAGCATCAGCCACTCTTGACTCTCCCTGGGATCAGGAGGATGCAATAGGATCCTGGGTTTTTTATATATATTTTTTTAGGGACCCAGGTGTCCTGCTTGGAATCTAAGCTGCTTTCAGTACCCACTAGTTTTCTTCCCTGAAAAAAACCATGAGCCCTATGTCAACTACATAAACCCTGCTGGAAACCCCATGGAATAAAGGGTCCTTGACTGGAGCTGTTCTTTGAGCTCTGATAGCCCTGCAATAATTTTCCCACATCTGCTGGCAAGTTTTGAAAGTGACACTAGGCTGAGGTGATCTGAAATACAAGTGGCCTTCCAAGGAATGTTATCCACTCATGCTATTTTATTTGTTGCCTGCTCTTTAAATGCACATTGAATGCAAACAAGTCAGGAGCTGGCTGCTGGGCTGATTACTCTGCTTGCTTACACAGGGATTATTGGGCACCTGGGATTTCCAGTGGCACAATGTTTATTCGGGGTGCTAACAATGTGCTGGAGCAGGGCTGGGTTTTGTGGCTGATGTGCTGTTTTTGGTGCTTTGGCCCATAATGATGAGCAGTCAGTCCCAGCATCTCACAGAGACAGGAGCTAAAAGTTGGGTGCTATGAACAGAGCAGGGCTGGGATGTTGACAGGCACCTTTCTCACAGAGGCAGCACTAATATATTTCCAAATTCATTTGTTTTCTACATTTTAAAACTGAAATCCCTGCAATCAGCAAGTAAGGGAACACCAGTGGTAGGATTAAAAATAAAAATAAACTAAAATAAAAGGAAAAAGACAAGAAAAAGCCTTCTTTTGAGCATCCAGAAGGCACAGCAACCAGAGGGAGATAACCATGTTCCAGAGTTATTATCTTGCTGTAATTCCATGCACAGAACAGGATAAATGGCCTATTCCTGGAAGTGCTCTTTCAGTGGTTGTGTCTATGGGCTTGGATTTAAGGTCAGATTACCTGATTTAACAAATTGAAGAGTGTCAGCTCATCCCAGTAACCAACCAAGTGCATGCTGTGCCTCCCAATCTTCTACCTCAGTGTCTGAAACCATCTCCCCTAAACCAGCAGTTCTCAAACCTCAGTGTCTGGGCTATGATTCAGCAGCATAAGGAACATCCCAAAATACAACCCTTAAAGTATTCAGGCATCAGCTAAAACCCATACATGGTCCCCATACTTGAAAATTCCTTTTTTTAAAGCTTTCAGTATTTCAAAGCTTGAAATTGCCTTTCACATTCACTTCTAACTAAAGGATGTGAGAAAACACAGGCCTGTGTGCAGTCACTGCTGGACAGAAAAGCTCCATTGCTGCTTCCTCCATCAGGCAGGAAGGATCTTCAGGCTGATGCTGGAAAGTCACATATTTCCTTGCTATCTTGCTTTTCCATGGAACTGCAGCCAAAGCTGAGGATCCAGCCCCTCTGGCTCACTAAGGGGATGTCACTGACTTGCTGCCATCCCTTGGTTTCCCTGATGAGATGTTGGTCAGCCTCATTCCACTGGTGTGTCTGGAAATCTGCTCAGCTTCACTCTAGATCCAGCACAGCATCATGAGCCCAGGAGCAAAACAGTGGCACTGCAAAAGTCTGCCATTTTTATTTCTTCACTCTGATTTCCTCTGTCTGGACCCAAATGTGCTTGCAGCAGTGAGTGTGGGATTTAATGAGGTTTGTGCTGTTTGTTGGTGCAGGGAAGGACTGATATGGCAATTCTCAAAATCTGCAAGGAGAATTGCATGGGCAGCATCATTGTGTTCAAAGAGTAATTTAGTTTCTAACACCTTTATAGAGTAAAACACAACCCCAGCCTTTGGAAGATGTGTGACATGGAGGAGGAGGCCTGGAGCCAGTGACCCTGAGATCCTCAGCTGGATTGTGCCAGATGCAACAGGAGGCTGGAAAACCTCAGGAATTGGCCTGGACCACATTCAACTCCCTCCCTGTGGAGTCTGATAAAGCCTTAAACATCAGCAGGGCTGGGGACAGGTACAGGCACTGTCACCCAGAGCAGGGATGGACCTGGCATGCTCTGCAGCCTTCAAACAACCCTGAGGTGCTGCTTTTATTTCTCCCCCACTGATGAGGTGCAGAACTAAGGGCCTGGCAGCCCTGGAAATGGAAAATTCCTGATGTAACCATGGTTTTCACGATAACAGTGGGCACTGAGTCTGTAACAAGCTCTGTGCTGGCAGCTTGAGGAGAGCCCTTGGTTTTACAGTGCTGTGTCCCTGCACAGAGGCCAGTTCTCCCTGATGTTTGCAGCTGGAAAACTGCAAAGAAAAAAGCCCATAGTGCCTCATTTGCTGCAAAATACAGCAATTAGGGAGCAGGAACACTCCTCGAAAAAAGTGCTACAGAGATGTGATGCTGTTTGTTCTCTCTGGGGCTGAGCCCAGAGCCTGTGACTGAACCTGTGGAATCCCACACCTTCAAAGCCAGAGCCTGGTCTGTGCTCATGCTCTCCTATCTCAGGGTGAGAGCTTTCCTGGAGCCACCAAAAGAGCCCAAACCCTTTCTTCTGTAATCTGTCCTGCCTGTCAGGATGCCAAAAGCCATGCCAGACCTGGAACCTGGGCCAAAATTGCTATGTAGACATGCCCAGAGAAGACAGCTGGCACAAGGGGCTGTATAAAGTGAGATATGTGAAGCTGCAGGCAAATAGTTTGCTAATCACTCGAGTAGGTTGGGCTTGGCATGTCTGCTCATCGAGAAAGAAAGAGGCAAAACAGCTTGGGAAAGGCTTGGAACCTGGTTTGGTGGGAGCTCAGGAGAGCTTCAGGGGTTAAACAATCATTCTCTGAGGAAGGTTGAGGTGAGGGACTCAGTGATATCCCAGTGAGGCCACAAACAAGAGGTTTTCCCAGTGGGGACAAAAGGCCAAGACCCCATTCCTGATCATGAATCCCATTCCATGGTGTGGCTCATGGAGGGAGGAGTGTGTCCCTTGCTCAGCACATGTGCAGGGGGACAGATTCCCTGGGAGGCTGTCACTGGTGCCCACGGCCAGCCAAGCCCCCCAGTGAACATTTCTTACCCCAGCCTTCCCAAGCTGATCTATTTTCAGCCCAGCCCACTCAATACCTTGATTGCCACACAGCTCTTTTAGCTGCTCTTAGGTAAACAGGCTGTCGCTCCCTGGCATTTTGCCTCACTAAGCCCAAAATTACAAGTGGCACAGAAAATTAGAGAAGCTGCTCTCCCTCACCAGGAAAAATGATGCTATTTCTGAAATAAACTGGTTTTAATGCACCTCACTGGCCATGCAAGGATAAATATGCATAAATACACTTGAACTGGAGGTTCAGCTGTTGACATCTCAGTATGGAGAGGGAGACAAAGAGAATTATGTGTTTCACAGGAGATGGAGCACTGCACAGGACGCTTTTCACATGTCCTCCCTCAGCCAGCATCCCTGGGGCTGAGCCACAGGCTTGAGCAGATCGAAATCAGAGCTCCAGCCACGGCAGATCTTATTTTTGAGGAATGGCAGGAACACTGGCCAGAGCTGGAAATTGTGTTTTCAGTTTCCCCTTAGTAAGTAAACACAAAGAAGTCAACAACAGATGGAGCATCACATGGAGTTACACAGGTCAGCACAGACTGCAGAGAACCCCTGAGTCTGAAAAAGGAATAATTTGGAGGGGGAGCAGCTGGGAGATTTTTCTGAGAGATTGAGAAAGGAAGCAAAAAATACTGGTGTGAGCAACCTCCTCTGCAAGCAACAGCTGAAAACCTGGGGTTTGTGGAAGGAGACAAAGATGGGCAGGTAACAAACAGGGCAAGCTGACAGCTCCTGGGTAGGACAGGTTGGGGGGTTTTTTATTTGGCTGGAGACTAAGCAATGCAAGCAAAAAGGTACTGATCACAAAACGAGCAGGACTAAAGCAGGAAAAAAGCAGAACAAAACTGGATTTTGTGTAACGAGCAGATCGAAGCCCTGCCAGACAGAGGAGAGATTTCCAGGAGTTTATGGAGTGCTGGGGGGAGTCTGGGGTGAGACATGAGGGATTCAGGTGAGTGGAGTGCTGCACTAATGGGCTGCAGTAGGGAGGAAGATGAAAGGGAGGAGTGGGAGCAGAGGACACCTATTAATAAAAAAAAAAAAACAAAACATTTCTTTTAAGATTTATTGATACTTCAGAGCCTGAGTCTCCCATGCCTTTGCATCTTTGCACTGACATTACCCAAGAGTGGGCAGTGGCAGGGATCTGTGATGGAGCTCAAGTGGGGAAGAGCTCTCAGTGTTAATTTGTAGAAATGAAAAGAGATTTGGTAAACAGAGATTTCAGCCTGAGAAACCCGTGCTGCAGCAGAAAGATGGCATCGGTGTTT
This sequence comes from Luscinia megarhynchos, assembly GCA_034336665.1. NCBI lineage: Eukaryota > Metazoa > Chordata > Aves > Passeriformes > Muscicapidae > Luscinia > Luscinia megarhynchos. The sequence goes on along the minus strand of JAPFBE010000007.1, from coordinate 42,892,403 downwards.
CTAAAAACCCAGCTGGCCATTGCTGAACCTGCACTACCACACATCAGAAATGCAATCAGTCAGCTGGGGGACCTCAGGATGTGGCTGTGGATTAATTCAGCGCTGGAGGGAAAATTGATGGTTGCCCTGGGACCAGTGTTTGCTGGCCAGTGACATTCAAAGAAAGGACAGCCCCATCTGGTCATGGGGAGAGCAGTGACAGTGCAAAAGGATGAAATGATCACAGTGGACAAAGAGCAGGTCATGAACTCACCCCTCAGGAGGGGCAGAAGGGTTTTGTTGGGGAGGTGCAGGGCTGAGTCAATAGCAGACAGAAGTAAAGTTTATTCCCTGCAGGGTGTTAATGAAACAGGTACTGAGAAGTTCCCGTCAAAAACAATGCTGGGAAGTTGGGGACGGTGAGTCACCAAAATAATGTGATAATAAACGTGATAATAAATATTTATCACAGGGAGAGGGCTAACAAACAAAAGCTAAAATTGGGAGTGGACTTCATTACAGCTGAGGATTGCTTCCGAGGGGAGAGGATACAGGATACAGGACTGGCTGACCTCTGGGAGAAAAATGTCATCACAGCAGAGAGCTGGCAAGCAGGTCCAAGGGAATTTGTATTCCAGAGGAGGCAGCTCTGGTCACATCTGCTGACAAATTAGGGCACACTCAGAGGGCAGCAGTCCCTACTCCTCACCCCACACGTTGTGTGCATTGCAGGCATTGGGGGCAGAGAGGCACCTTCAGGGCACTGTCACTCATCTGGTCCATTTGGGACAACAGGTTCCATCAGCTGCTCCATCACGATTTCAGCAGGTTTAACAGATGAATGCAGTGCCTGATACTTTGGAATCAGTGCTGCTGACGTGGCAAATGGAGCTGTGAGCCAGAAGATGGGCTCTCAGAGGGGTAATGGGACCTTTGATACCTGTGAGCCTCCAGAGTTGGGATTTTCCAGCCCGTGCATCCCCACTCCTGCCGTGTAAGCCATGCTGAAGGTAACACCAGGCAGTTCCCACCTATCAGCAGCTCTCCACGCTGAGCAAATATTTGCCTTGTCATGGCTTAACATGCCCATCTCAGCTGCAGCTAAATGTCACACAGAATAAAGCTGTGCCAGCGGGGAGAAGACCCTGTGCTGATCAGAACATCGGGGGGCAAAGTGAAGCAACACGGAAAAACCCTCCGTTTCCAAAGGTGGCATTTGACAGGGGCGCTGTGGCTTGTTTGGGACGTTTTTGAAGTCCCTGGAGAATCCGTGCTGGGGCTGCCGGTGGATGGTGGTGCTCAGAGCCCCCTCTCTCCCCCGCCGCCGGAACCGCGTGTTCCTGACTCGCTGTGCTCTCCCTGCGCTTCGCAGCCAAGTTCTCGTCCGGTGACCGAGGGTTCCCTCCGGAAGGGGCTGCGGGGAGCCGCGGTGCTCGGGCCGGGGTGACATTTGCAGCGACCCAGGGGTCACTCGCAGGAAGAAAACAAAAGCAGCGGCAGCCACCGAGCTGTCCCGCAGAGGGGAGAGCACAGGCAGGGCATTGAAGACCTGCTTTTTGCCTCACACCACATTCCTTCTCCTTTCCATGAAACATTCTTTTAAAATAATTGGGAAAACTTCTCTTCTCTTCTCTTCTCTTCTCTTCTCTTCTCTTCTCTTCTCTTCTCTTCTCTTCTCTTCTCTTCTCTTCTCTTCTCTTCTCTTCTCTTCTCTTCTCTTCTCTTCTCTTCTCTTCTCTTCTCTTCTCTTCTCTTCTCTTCTCTTCTCTTCTCTTTCCTTTCCTTTCCTTTCCTTTCCTTTCCTTTCCTTTCCTTTCCTTTCCTTTCCTTTCCTTTCCTTTCCTTTCCTTTCCTTTCCTTTCCTTTCCTTTCCTTTCCTTTCCTTTCCTTTCCTTTCCTTTCCTTTCCTTTCCTTTCCTTTCCTTTCCTTTCCTTTCCTTTCCTTTCCTTTCCTTTCCTTTCCTTTCCTTTCCTTTCCTTTCCTTTCCTTTCCTTTCCTTTCCTTTCCTTTCCTTTCCCCCTTTTATCCCGTTTTTCCACTTTTCCCCTCCCTTTCTGTGCTGCACATGTCCAGAGAACAGAACAGAGTTGGGAATGGGTCTGGAGCACAAATCTGACGAGGAGCAGCTGAGGGAGCTGTGGGGGCTCAACATAGAGAAAAGGAAGCTCAGGAGGACCCTCTGGCTCTCCAAAGTTCCCTGACAGGAGGGTGCAGCCAGGTGGAGGTAAGGCTCTTCCCCCAAATAACAAACAATAGGACCAGAGGAAATGGTCTCAGTTTGTGCCAAGCCCTGGCACAGGCTGCCCAAGGAAGGGGTGAAGTCACCATCCCTGGAGGGCTTAAAAGAGGTGCAGATGTGGCACTTGGGGACAGGGTTAGTGGTGGCCTTGGCAGTTCTGGGTTAATGGTTGGACTTGGTGGCCTTAGAGATCTTCTCCAACCCAAGTGGTTCTGTGATGCTCAAGTCTGGAGGAAGATGTTCAGCGTGGACTGAATTAATTCAGTTCTTCACTTGCCACATTCTCTTCATCATCCTTAATTCAATCTGCACAAGGACCCAGGTGAGCTCAATGATTTGTGCTTACAGGATCAGAGATGAGATGAGGTTGGAAAGGACCTCAGGAGGTCACCAAGCCAAATCTTCTGCCAAGAACAGGAATCAGGAACAACCAGGCACTCGTTGTTAGGCTTCCCCTCTCAGTTGGCAAGAAGCAGTTTAAAAATGGTTTAAAAGTATTTTTGAGTATGCACAACATGTTTACAGCATCCTTTGAGTCAGAATATTGTTTGTTGTTGCAGTCCCTATCCACATGTCACCTTCCCTTGCTTCCTCTTCTGGTTTCTTCCTGTGCCATCCTTTACCTTGGAAAATGCTCTTCTTTGCACCTGCTCAGCATAAGGAGAGGGGGAAAAAAGCTTTGGTAGGTTTTACTATTGGTTTTTTTGGAAAGGTTGGTGGTGGTTGTTTTTTTTTAAACTTTAATGGAAAATTTCAATACTGAAGCTTTCCATCCTGGTAATGGGGCTTTTGCCAGAAAACAAAAGAAAGGGGAGGGAAGCCTGAAGGAGCAGTTAAATTTAGCTTTCCAACTCCATTGCATAAAGAAACCCTGACAGCTTTTACCAAGATTTGCACTTGCAGGAAGACATTTTGTTAGTGGTTTGCAGGGTCTCTTTTTACCTTGGATGCAGATGAATAAAAGCAAAGTCTTTTTTACAACACAGTTTGTGTTTCTCTTTTCCATCCCATGTCCCACAGAGTGCTCTGGATTCAGGTGCAGCCTCCACTCTGCTGAGCCCAAGGATGAGCACAGGCTGCCAGGATGGAAGCAGACCCACAACAGCAGAGAGACAAAGCAAAGACAAAGGTTCTGCCAACCCAGAGCCTCACTCCTGGTTCTTGGGCCCCCATAATAAAAAAAGCTGGAGAAGCAGCACCTTGTCTATGCCAGCTTGTCATCTGCACACATGGCCTGACCCAAAGCCCTTTGGGGCAAATGGGGAAGAGAGCCTTGCTTCCAGGAGCAACCTGGACAGGGTGCAAGCAGGGAGAAAGGGCAAGAAGAGTTGTGCAACCATCTGCCAGGCATTTCTCTGGGAGAAAATAAACACCAAGTGCCACTTATTCCATCCCCTCCTTCAGGGAGATGAGCCCCAAAGGAAAAATCTGATTAGTTTTGCACTCTGGATGGAGACTGGGCCTGGGGTCAAGGCTGCCAGCCCTGTGCTGGGGACACAGCACATGAGCAGGTTCAATTAAAATGTTTCACAGCAGAGGGAGTGATGGGGATCACAGGCACGAGGAGCTGGCTGACCTATTCCAGACAAATTGTTCTTATAAATAAAATGAATGTGTGCAGGACAAACAGGGAGTCTGTCACCAGAGCAAGCCATGCTGGGGCACTGGGAAATATTTTATTGGGATATAAAGCCTTAAATGCCATTCTCCATGCATGGATGGGGGCTGTGTGGCTGCTCATCAGCCTGCTCCTGCATATTGATTCATGGCTGGGCAGGAACCTTCAGTTCCCTTCAGTGGCTGCAGAGAGCATGACTGACACCCCACAGGACAGGAATTCCCAGGAGCACAAAGAGCAGAGCTCAGGGCTGTGGGGATGGCACTGAGAGGAGTCCTGTCCTTGCCAGCCAGGCTGCAGGAGCCCTGCTACTCCCCATTACACCATCTCCCCTCCACTGATGCCATTAGCATGGGGACAGAGGAACAATCCCTTCCCAGACATATTTTCTTCTTTTTTTTCCCATCTCCATATCTTACCCTCCTTGGCCAGAATTAGGAAAAAAAAACAAAACAAAACAAACAAAACAAAACAACCAACTAAAACCAGCCCCAAGTTAAACAACAAACTGAATTCCCAGCTTTTTCCCATTGAGTTTATTCACCCTACAAAAGGCTCCAGCCCCTCTCACCCTTTCTGAGGATGAGGAGACCAGGGATGTTCAACAGGGTCAACCCCAAAACAGACAGGTGGGTGTGAAAGAAGCTCTCCAACCCCAGCAGACATTTAATGGCACTTGCACCAATGCTAATTACATCTTAACATTTTTCCTCTGTATTTTGGTGTTTATTTTGGAAAAGCTCCTCCCTGGACTCATTTTCTTCCTCAGCTTTAAAACAATAACACCACCACACTTGCTTTTCCCTTGGCTGTTTCCCTCATTATTTTAACTCTGCCATTCTGCTCCTGTACAGTCAGCAGAGGAGTTCAATCAGCCTGATGAGTAAAAGTGCATAATTTTATGGCTGCATATCAACTGAGTGTTATTAAACTAATCAATCAGCTTCAGTGCAGCTACCAGTACAGCACGGGAGAGGACAAGGCAGAGGAAATGCTCTGCTATTATTTTCCCAAAAGGAAAAAAAAAATACAATCTGGCCAACCAAATTCTTCAGCTTGTCCTTCTCTGCAGGGGAAATGACTCAGTGAGTTATGGAAGAGGTGACCTGCAGCCAGGTAGTGAGGAGGAGTTTGCTCTGTCCTGCTCACCCGCAGTGCTCAGCCTTAATGCCCAGCAATTGCCGTGCTCCAGAGACCAGAGAGTCATCAGCTGCTCTCCATCCCACCTTGCAGTGTCCCCTGCAGCTGCCTCTGACCTCCTCCAGCAAAGCCTTTAGGCACATGTTCAATTAATCCCTTTGGAGCCAGTGAGGTCATCACCTGTGCCCGTTTTTCCAGCCCTGGGGTCAGCAGTCATAAAAGAAGTTAGGGAGCTGATTTCCAGTGGTCTTACCCCAGTAGTCCTCTCCTTGATGACCCCAATGAAACTTAGGGGGTGGCACACATGAGGAGAATATGCCAGAACCTCATTTCCCATAAATAATTACACTCCTTCACATACTCACTGCCAGGAAATGCAGAGCTGACCTCCCCATCCCATCTGGGACATGGCACACAGGCCAAGGAAGGCTGAAAGGCTGTGAGGACACCAAGGGACAGTCTGTTCTCTGTGTCCCTGAAGGGCAGGACAAGCACAGGACATGCTACAAGCAAGGGAAATGTGGGATGAGGCAAAGCTTTCTGCTGGGCAGGGGTGAGCAAGGGCCAGGACACACTGCCAGGAGGTTTGAGAGGTCTCTTAGAGCAAGCACCAGTTGCTGCTTCTTTTACAGAAACACCTGTTAGGGCTGGAGCTGGTGAGGTTCTGCTTGAAGCCACAGGTGGCCTTGGGGCAGGGTGGCTCTGAGTGCATGGGAAAGGACAACCCAGCTTTCCTTGACTTCCAAGAGAAGGAGAAGATGTAACAGGGCTTTGAACCTCAGCACAAATCAGCAGGATCTTAATAAACATGAGGAAAGGAAGGAAAGGAAGGAAAGGAAGGAAAGGAAGGAAAGGAAGGAAGGAAGGAAGGAAGGAAGGAAGAGGAAGGAAGAAGGAAGGAAGGAAGGAAGGAAGGAAGGAAGGAAGGAAGGAAGGAAGGAAGGAAGGAAGGAAGGAAGGAAGGAAGGAAGGGAAGGAAGGAAGGAAGGAAGGAAGGAAGGAAGGAAGGAAGAGGAAGGAAGGAAAGGAAGGAAGGAAGGAAGGAAGGAAGGAAGGAAGGAAGGAAGGAAGGAAGGAAGGAAGGAAGGAAGGAAGGAAGGAAGGAAGGAAGGAAGGAAGGGAAGGAAGGAAGGAAGGAAGGAAGGAAGGAAGGAAGAAGGAAGGAAGGAAAGGAAGGAAAGGAAGGAAAGGAAGGAAAGGAAGGAGACAAGCAGATCACTTGCCAGTTTGTGCCTTTCCCACTGTAGCTGGCACACTTTGTGCTTCCCTCTCAGCCATGCTCCCTCCATATCCTACAGATAAAGAGGCAAGTGGTGCAGAACAGAGCAGGCAAAGCTCTCTGTGCTGTATGCTCCAAATGCTTTTTGGACATGCATCCTTAGACCCACAGAGGAAAGAAAAGCTGCTCTCAGCCAGCCTGAGAATCCTTCTCCACTTAACTGCATTCACTTAATACAGACTGAATTGCACTGGCTCCTGCTTGGGCTGTTATTTATCCCTGGTTTTACTGTCACATCCACAGGTGCAGACTGCTCTGTGCTGGCCACTCTGGGGCATACAAATAGCAGTGCTGGAGGCTGACACAGTGGGTGACCGGCAGTGACTCGCTGTGGAGCCGACCCAAAGGCTTTTCCCGGGCAGGGCAGGCAGCCTGCGAGCCCCCACGCCATCCTGCTGGCCGGGCTGACAGCTGACACCCTCCCTGCCTCTGCCAAGCTGCTCGCACAGCGCTCCTCCGAGCGAATTTTCTGGAAAACAAATTAAAGGAGGGGTTGCATCACACAGCAGACAGCCCAAAGCCTGCCTGCATTTGGGCTGCACCACATTGCTCACAGCTGCTGCTGCAATCTGCAGCTCCCCATCCCAATGAGCTGCAAGAATGAGCTGATCAGAGCAGCCCAGCATCGCTGTCTGCTCTCAGAAACCTCCACTTGCTTCCTTGGTTTGGTTTTTTTTTCCCTCTCCCTGTGCAAAACCACAGGCAAACAAAGCTGGGGGGAAGCAAAGGAGACTCCAGTGGGTGTTGCAGCAGCACAGCCGAGGTCTCAGGAGTCAGGAAATTCCAGTGCCTGCTGGTTGGAGTACATGGAGGCCAGGGGTGAGCAGGAGGGGACGGGACATTCTGCCTGCTGGGAAATCATCCTGAGCCAGGCTGGGCTTTGCTGGTGAGCTGGGCTGCCTCCCCTGCACTGCCACATCCTGCTCACACAGCCCTGGGCTCATGGCTGCAGGTCCTTCTGGCAGGAACCATCGCCCTCCATCAGGTGTGCCCATCCATCAAGAGCTTCCCTGGAAATCCCAGTGTGCCCCAAGCCCTTCCTCCATTGGATACTGGTAAATAAAGCAAGCAGGGATGAGTTCCCAGTGCCAGGGGCTCAGCACAGCTGTGTGAGGGCACGGCAGCTGGACCAGCACCAGGATGGGGATGGGAATGAGCTCTCTGGTCTTTGTCTGGTGCAGAGGGACTGTGCCAGCCCACATCTTGGCTTGTGCAAAGCCTCCAGCCATCCATTCTCCCCCCAGAATCTTTATTCAGGTGAGCTCATCGGTGCTGCCATGGAAAACAAGCACTGCTGCAAACGAGTAGTCATGAATAATCATGCTGGCTATTTTGAAAAGCTTTTTGTGCTCTCCATAAGAGATCCAAAGAAGATATGCTTTTAAACAGAAGAATAGTCCTTTGAAATATTTGGTTCAGTCTCCAGTCAGGAGATGATCCTCAGCATCTCTGCCCTGCCATGCTCTGCTGCAGGGTCAGGCAGGGAAGGAGGGAGGATGGGGCAGCAGCAGCTTCTGAGCATCCATCTCTGCCATGGGCTGTCTGCAGGACCTTGGGCTGGACCTGCCCTGCCTCAGCTCTCCAGCTGCAGAGTGGGGAGCAGAGCCACGAGCACAGGCAGTCAGGGGTTTGCAGCCACGAAAAGATGATGAAATTCTATCCTGGACAGGCTGAGAGAGCTGGGGATGCTCAGCCTGGAGAAGAGAAGGCTCCTGGGACACCTTAGAGCACCTTCCAAAGCCCAGGAAGGCTACAAGAGAGCTGGAGAGGGACTTTGGAGAAGGGGGAATAACCTGAAGCTGCAGGAAGGCAGATTTAGATTAGACATTAAGAAGAAATCCTTTCCTGAAAGAGAAGTGAGGCCCTGGCAAAGGTTGCCAAGAGAAGCTGTGGCTGCTCCATCTCTGGAAGTGCTCAAGGCCAGGTTGGAGCAACCTGGGATGGTGGAAGGTGTGCCTTCCCATGGAACAGGGTTGAAATTGGATGGTCTTTAAGGTCTCTTCCAACCCAAACCATTCTGTGATTCCATGACTGCATCCTCTGCAGAGGCAGCTCTCTCAGTGGCTGAAACTGAGCAATGCAAACAACTTTTGCATAAGAAAACCCTAAAGCCCAGCTTCTGCTTGTGCATTAACGTGGCTCCAGTGAGAGGTTCCTTGTCACCTGTTTCCACTCAAGCTGGGTACATAACACCCATTATTTACAAAGATAATTTAATTCCTTCCCCCCACCCAGTTCCTTCTCTCACTGCCCAGTATACCCCAACCAGGAATTAAGTATACAAATGCATGTAAGCACTTTGTCCATCTCTCCAGCCTGCCCCACCCAGCCCAGGAAAGCTCAAAAAAAAAGGGGAGAAAAATAAAAATGAAGAAAATGCTTGGCTTGCTGTAGTTAAGCCTGCAGAAAAATATTTCTTTTGCTACCTATTTATTAGTATTCTGCTACACCAGTGAAAGGGTTATCAAAACAGTTACTGGGTCGTGGGAAACCTCTTTTTTGCTGAGAATAAGAGATTTTTGGTGAGCGCCTCTGGTAGCTTTATGCACTTCTTTTTTGAGGAATATTTTCATATTCTCAATTTCAATGCCTGATGACTGTTGTGTTGGGCCACATGGTGCACATCTGGTCTAGGCAGAGCAGAGACATGCAGGGCTTGTTCTCAGTGTGATCCTCTTTCATTACACCTCCCCTCAAACCCAAACATCTGCCATCATGCCCAGTGATTTGAGCCAAGCAAGCCACCTTCAGAAAACAAAACCAGAACCAACTGATGCTAGCAAAAAGGAGTAAAAGCATGGGAAGGGAAGTAAAGCTGAGAGAAAGTGGGAGGAAGAAAAATGCAAGGAACAAATAGCTGGAGAATGATCTGATCACCACCACAGAGCAGCACCCCCTGATTTGTGAATAGCAAAAAAAAAACCCCAAAGAGCAGATTAAATTTGCAGAGAAGACAAAAACAAGATTGGTGGCAAGTAGCCATGGGCACAGCCTGGTTGTGCAGGCAGGTGCTTCTGGCTGAAGTGGGACCCACTGAAAATTCATTTTGGTGTGGCCACAGGAAAAGGAGAATGTTTTGGAGCAATGAAGAGGTCACACCTTAGGGGATGTGTGTAGGGGGGGATGCATCCTGGAAATCAGTGACTCAGAACCAACTGGAATGGCCCTGCTAGACAATTGCTGGTGTTTGAGCTCCCAGCAATGCCTTAGCCAAGAAGGTTGGAGTAATCCTTGGCTGAGCAGACGGCAAATATGAAGTGGGAGTGCTGAACTGATATTATCTCTGTAAACAGCATTAGTGAGACCATTTCTGAAAAGTTATGTCTAGTCCTGATGTTCACATGTCCAAAAAAAGATCTTAAGGAAGCAGCAAAGATTCCTGCCACAGTGATTTCAGGCATTGGAAGCCTACTTTAGAGAGAGAAAAACATATCCAAGTAAAAAATGAAGTGACTTTACTGCAGGTTATCAACATCTGCCCAGGTATAAACCCTGGAAATGGCATCAAGGGAAGTTGTAATGAGATGGAGTCTGGGAGATTCAGATAAAATCCAAGTGAGAGATCTGAACCTGCTGTGCAGAGGTCAGGTTTCCCCCACGAAGTCCAGATGGCCTCCTAGCATCCAGCAAAGGCTGGCAGGTTTTTCATGCCAACTGCACACTCATCAAGGTGGCCTTTGCCTTGGCAATTGGCTGACCCCAGCTTTGGAGGAGTAGCATGGCTGGGTTTTGGTGCAAAAGCTTGAGGTTATGGCACTATGGACCCAGAGATGTGGGTGGACCTCCTGCTACTGCTCTAGGTCATGGCTTGGGGGAGATCAGGGTGAATCACAGCACACAAAGTCACTTCATGTGCTGAACAGAAGGCTGGCACAGTGAGACTTTTCTTAGATTACTCAGCCAAAAGGGTGGCAACAAAGGTAATCAGGCATTTCTTTTGCTAACTGCTAAAAACCATGGAGGAAGACAGATGGATCAAAAGTTGTGGATGTTGTTGGGGATCTTCCCAAGCACCTTCAGTGGGTTTTTGGCTGAGGTGCTCGTGGATATCAGCAGGCTGATCACAGCAGATGCAGTGGCCCCTGGATGTCACTGCTGTGCTGCAGAAGAGCAGCAGAGGAGCTCCTTCAGTGGGATGTAAAGAAGATGGAGTTCAGGCCTGGAGACAGGGCCTGGAGAGCTGGGAGTGCTGGCTGGGCCCTGGGGCTGCCTGCAGCACAGATTGCAAACCACTGTGAGTTTTCACCTGACAGTGGCTCTGCCGTGGCTGCAGCCCATTGCCTGCTGCACAGCCTGTGCATCACAGCCCTGCCTGCTCAAACCAGCCCTGGCTGCTGCTTCCTCTCCAGTTTCCCCTCTTTGCTTCTTCACACCCCTCCCTTCTCTGGGAAAAAAAAGCCCAAACCAACCAAAAACCCAACAAAACCCAATCTGCTATCCACCATTAATTTAATTGGTTTCAAGATAAAGGCTGAGCCACATAGAAGACATAGGAAACTAATTCATTGATGTCTCCTTCAGTGTGGGAGATGCTGCAACTCCTAGCAGGTTGGTAACAGTGAAACCTAATGATGACATTTAAACATATTTCTATCACCAGTCTGCCTGGGGTTTAGTTTGATGATATTTAAACAAATCATTTTATCAACACTTTGCCTGGGGCTCAGTTTGATGGAAGGCCTTCAGATGAGTTGCTTGTTGCTGGGAAGGCACAGGACTGGATTGTTTGGGGTGGAGGAGAGAGAAGAACCCAAATTCCTCCCATTACCCCCACAATAATTCTCATGAGTGAAATATGTATAAGTCAGCACAAGAGCTTGTGGGAAGTGCAGACTGTTGGGGTGGAATACAATGGTTTGAATTTAATCTGAGAATAAGAAAGGCTGGGAAGAGTGGGGCAGTTGCATCACTCATCATCATCACTAAAAACCTTTCATTCAGCTCTGAGATTTCTGTGAATTCTCATCCACTGCACTAGAGTAAAACAGACCTACTTCAAAACTGACTTTGACTTTGCAAACAAGCCTGCAGGAATTCCTACTCAGCTGACCACTGTCATTTATTTAAACAGCTCAGTGCAGGATTAGGTAGCCCTGGAGCCTGGGATGGCCTTTTATTGAGAAGTGACTGTTCCAGGTAAGAAACAGAGATGGAGCAGAGGGAGATGTGGCATTTCTCTCACCTGACTTCATGTATCCACAATGCAGATGTTTCCAGCAGAGCTGGTCACCCCAAGCTCCCTTTGTAGTCAGCAGAAACAGACACTTTCAGGGCATGATTCATCTGCCCTATTTTCCACATCTGTGATAAATTACAACCAGGACTACAGAGCCTGAACAATTGAGTGCCTCAACCAACTGTCCCCAAATATATTGTGCTTGGAGGTGTCCCCCTTGCCCACCAGCTTCCCATGTGGTTCCTCCCCAGACCCACTGTGGGGACATCTCTGGTCCCCGGAGAGGGCAAAAGTTGCCTGCAAGCCTGCAGAGCTTCTCATTTTTGCTTTATTAATGCAGTGACACCTAAAACCTCTTGAGATTTGTCACCTAATACCAGTTGTGAATTCCCCAAGGTGGTAAAGATTTAGCTCAGGATTGACAGAGGAGGATATTCAGCTTTTTGGGACCCTCTTTAGGTGAAGGGGAGGTGAAGGGGAGGCTGTTGCTTCAGTGCCTTGGCACTTTGTTCTGTGTTGAGACCCCAAGAAAAATTTAGGAATATGTGGGACACTTTCAGGTTGACTTGTCACTCATTTGGCAGAAAGAGAGAAAGATGCATTGCTTTTTTTGGGAGAATCCATACATGGTTGTTCGGCTCTAAAAGGGCCATGGAACTAAACTCATCCACAGAAAGTTCTGTGGGAATTAATAATTACAGCTCCATCCCAGCCTGGTCTGTGGGTTTTGCTCAATGGGTACCACTGTTCCTTCAGGTTCAAGTACCTATTCCTAAGGAATCTGAAGTGTGCCTTGGCCCATCTGGGATTGGTTTTCAGTCCATATTCTCTGGTCTGGTTGAAGATGTCCTTGCTTATGGCAGGGGGATGTCCTTTAAGGGCCCCTCCCAACCCCAAACATTTTGGTTCTATGATTCCTGCACTGGTGCTTTGGCTTTCCAGCCACATGGGATGCCCAAACAAAAAGAGAAACCACACATACCCACACTAGCTGTTTCTGAGGACTGTCTGCCCCTTAACACTCCCAGCCCTTCCCCACTGCCTGGAGCAGCTGGTGTGTGCTCTGACCTACACCAGGGCACCTTCACCTCCTCCTTTTCCCAGCCCTCTCCTAGGGGGACCTTCCACAACCCAGGACTTGTGCTCCAGCAGTGGGTTCATGGATCCTTCCAGCAGCTCTCCTGGTACAGCTCAGGTATTTCTGAACACCCACACCCTGAGGCGTTTCTCCACCCCTCTGCTGATTCCCCTTTTCCCATGTGGGGATGCACACTGGAGCAGAGGCAGGACAGGAGCTTTCTACAGGGCCAGCAATCCCTCTGAGGCAGAACTGTAATTACTCTGCAGTTAGATTGCAGTTGCTATGCAAACAGCCGCTCGTTTTGCTTTTCAATATGTAATTATCACTAAATCATGGGGGTGGAGGTTTAACTACCTCCTGTGGTTCCCTTTCCTCACCCCCTGGCTCTCCCACAGCATCAGCTGTCAGGACTGGCCACCTGGAGGAGGCTTGGCCCAGGTCTGTGGGTATCCAGGAGATAATGCCAGGAGATAATCCCAGTCAGATCCCCATGGCTGCACTAACGTGGAGCTGCCACCGCTCAAAATTCAAATTGCTCTCGTTCAAACCCAGCCTGTTTTTTACCATTGCTCAAAATTCTAATTGCTCTTTTTCAAATCCAGCCTGTTTTTTAGCATTCCTCAAAATTGTAATTGCTCTTGCTCAAACCCAGCCTGTCTTCTCCCCTTACAAAGGCGGGTGCATGTTGCAGCCCTCAGCTCTGCTGGTGTGGAAAAGACAGAGGCAGAAATTCACCTGGAGAAGATGCTGAGCAGGGGGCAGTGACCCACAGAAGCCGTAGGATGGCCATGGAAGGTGGGATTCCCCCAGGGCTGCCTTAGCTGTAGGAAAATGCTTCCCCAGAGGAGACAGCACCATCCATCACCTGCTCTCCATGAGGTGTGGGCCCACAAACCCCCACTGTGCACTTCAATAGCAAGACAGAGGAGATAAATAATTCACTTTGTAGTGAGCTGGGTGGTGGAAAACCACAAAGATCCCCTTGACCAAGGCCTCTTAGCCTGAACCTCTTCAGTCCAGGGAACATTCATGACCCACTCCCAAGGACCTTGGAGCATCCCCAGCAGCATTCCCCAGTTCCACAGACTCAGTAGCCATCACTTCATGCCCTGCACAGTGTCTGCCACAGCAATTATTTCTGTGGCACACACACACACATGTTGAGCTGGCATCAAACCCCCAGCTCAGAGCTGAACCAGCTCCAGAGCCATTAACAACCTCTGGAATTGTGCAGCCTCCCTGCTGGCTGCCTTTTACGATCCCTTTAAATTGTCAGCTAACAAGATGGTGGGGACGTCGGGCTTAATGATCATTAGCAAGACCCAATTAGCAGGGAAGCATAATGAATCCTCAAATGCAGGCTTGCTAATTTAAATACAGATAATTCGTGGCACCAGTTGAGTGCTTAAACAAAGATTTCAGAGGTCTTTCTGCTGTCAGTGGAGTGGGCACAAGCCTGATCGATCTCCCTGAATGACAATGGATTGGAGGCTTTGGTGTGTTTGTGAGAAATTTAACACAATTTGTCTGCAGCAGCAAATGCTTCGATAAAACTCCAGCTAAGAAACAGTCAAACTTCCACAGCCATTTATCAGATTATCACACAAGAGGAAGGAGTGAAAAGCAGGAGGGAGAGAGAGAAAAAAGGATCCCAGCGCAGCTGCAAAATTTATTATCTTATTGTACCCTGAAACTGTATTTCTTCTTCCTATTGTGCATGTGACTGGGTCATTTTACCAGCTAATTCCTGCATCTCAGGAGCAGTCAGTATCACAAGGCAATGGGCCTTGGAGTCCAGGCTGTCAGCTGAACTCTGGAAGTTAATGGGCCAGGCAGCCTGCGTTGGCGGGAAGCATTCCAGGAGAAAACATCTTGATAAAGGAAAAAACATCCAAAGAGTGACAAATGGCCCTGTGAGGCCAGAGAGGGAGCAAAACCAAGACAGTGGAAAGAAAATAGTGCTGGGAGGAAAATAGAGGCTCATAAAAATATACATTTGTGTATGCATGTATGTGTCTGGCAGAGAGCACTCAATAAAAACAGGCAGGCCGGGCACGAGGGATGCAGAAGCAGCTGTGCTATCAGGCAGATTTGTCTCAGAGTGGGGTTGGGGTAGTTTGAAACTTGCAGGAGAAAAAGGAGAGGAGAAGAAGTTGATTTGCTGAAATAATTATGAGCAGGACAATGTGATGGAGAAGGGAAGAGAAGGTTTCACAGCTGTTCAGGCAATTGAAAAGGATGGTCAGATCTTGCAAAGGATGGAGGGTTTAACTCCCTTTTTTCATCTCACATCTCTCTCATGGCCTGAGTGGTGAGAGGGGCTTTGCCCCCACTGTCCAAGCTCTCCAGGCTGGGAGGACAGCAGCTGTATCAGCCACTCCTGCTGCAGACCCACAGGGGTGTTTGGGTAAGCTGGAGCTCCTTTGTCTCTGTGCTTGTACTGGTTTGAAAGCAAAACCAGTGAGAGACTCCAAGTCAGAAATACAATTTAGTAGGAGAAAAAAAAGAGAGAGAGAGAAATAAAATACATGAATTGTAAAAAAGAAAACCATTGACAGAGTCAGAATACAACCTGACACCCTGCTGGTTATGGTGGTGGTAGCAGTCCAGATGAAGTGCTCTTGTTGAAGCAGTGATCCTGTAGAAAGGTCTGGTAGCTCTTGTCCTCTGGAAACCAGTGGGTAAGGGCTGCTTTGGTGTTCCAAATCTCAGTTTTTATTTAGGTAGGAAATGTCTGGCTCCTCCCCCTGGCTGGAGCATCTCCCAGTGGGATGATGGAATTTTATCAGTCATGCCCTGGGACTCAATGGCCATTAACAGGAGATATCTCCTGGAGGAAGGATGGGCTGTGGAAAAGATAAAGAACATTGCCACCCCCGGTTTTAAACAGATGCCCATTAGCAGAGGATATCTCCCACAGAGATAAGAATCACTGCCCCATCTGGTTTTTAACAGATGGTGATAGAGTCCATACTTTTGGGCACACCTTTGCATTGTAACCTAGGGCATTGCTCAGCCCCATCTGCTTTCCAGCACTGCCCTGGATGCCTGGTGCTCCCTCCCCCTCCAGCTGCCCTCCTTGCTGAGACTGTAAAGGTAGTGAGGACTCTCCAAATTCCCCCTGGAGAACACAGGAGGCTGGTGGTGCAGCTCGTGATGTGTGAGATGGCAGCAGTTGAGGTGAAATGCCCACACTCTGTGAGAGACCATCCCCATTTGGCTCACAGAGCCCCACCAAGGCCAGTGCTGAGCTCCTCATTTCCCTTCTCACATCTGACCCTCAAGGAAAACCAGGGATGTCGTTCACTGCTCACACACAGTGAGTTATTAACCCAGGAGGCAGGATCCAGAGGTTCCTTAGCACCAGGTGAGTGCTTCCTTGTTCATACTCAATGCTGAGAGGCTGGATGGGCACAGCAAGACACAGGACAGAGCATTGTCCCTTCAGCTGCAGGCTGAACAGATTCACCCTGACATGGAAGAATAATTCAGTCCCTAACATAAGCAGCCAGTGGTATTGAAAAGCTCCAGAGAATTCAGGACAGAGGGCTGACAAGCCTGGCCTAGGACCTGCAGAAGATATGTGCCATTCTGCCCTGGTGGGACATCCTGGGCCACCTCAAATGGCACCAGAAAGCCAAGGGTGGGCTGTGACCCTCTCTCAGTACAAGCATTTATATCACAGACATGCAGATAGGTGGCAGGTGAACCACCTCACATCTCCTGACCTTCAGAACACTCCACAGGGAGGTTAAAAATTAACTTCCCTCTGCAGCTTTGCTGGCCTAGAGCAGACAAAATTCAAGGGCTGCTCCTCAGCAAGGACCAGTCTTCAGTCTGAGATATTAAATTAGTCATTGTGACTTCTTCTTAGTTCCATCTGTGCTTGCAGGTCTAACAGTCACATTTAGAGCCTTTCAGCTGAAAATGGAAACCTGTGATTCTCACACCCTCATAGATGTGTGACTGGAGTTTTGTAATATAAGGGGGAAAAAATGAGATCTTCCATGAAAGTCAAAGGTGAAATTCCCAGGGACCTGCTGTGGACTCCCCACCATGGCATGGCAGAAACTCCAGACAAAATCATGAGAAATGGAACTGTCACTTTGCAGCCCCTTACCCAGCTGAACTCAAAAAGCTCTCCCTCCACGAGCCTTGGAGATCAAGAAATTTCCTCATGCTCTCCTTCCAGAGAAGGTCACCCTTGCATGGTTTCCACTGAGTTTCTTAGAATCCCAGTATCACTGAGGCTGGAAACGTCCTCTGAGATCACTGAGTCCAACTGTGCTGGCACTTTGTTGGTGCTGTTGGCAGATCAAGGGTTCTGTGGGCTGGATTTATTTTGTGCAGTAGCACAAGCCCGTAAAAAGTTTCAGACTTTGGGAGGGTTGGCTGAGCTGTTCCCAGAAGCCAAGGTCTCTCATTTTCTCTAGAGACATGTGTGCTCTTGCCCGTTTGGAAAGCTTTTATTTGGTCAGAGGAGCAGTAAATAAGGTTTCACTGACAGCACCAGTCCTGTGAGCAGTGATGGATTGTCACCACAGGAGCAAAACCTCTCAGTGAAATAAGCTCCTATTTAGTGAAGAAATGCTCCTAAGAGTGACCATCCACAGCTGATCCTGAGCCAGGGGTTATCTCCTTGAAAAGACTGGTTAATGACAGAGCTGAACAGAATATTAATTTTCAATATCCTTATTGCACTTAATTTTAAAAACAATTGAAAATCTAATTAAAATTGAAGTCTCTGCTTTTGAGTAGTCGTTCAAGAGTCTTGTTGGTCTGGAAGCAGAAAGCTGACACTGAAATTTCTTATCCTGGCATGTGATTTATTGACAAAGGTGCTCAAATATGGAAACTGGGACTTTGATCTTTTCATGAGAAATAGTTTTCCCATCTGTAATACAGGGGCTTTTCTATCAGCTACTTTATAACTATGTAATAGCTGCAAAATATGAAATGAGTCTGAATAACTATTAAAGAGGTGGGATTTTCCTCTAATCAATTAACTTTTGAAAGCTCTCATCCTCCAGCAGCTCTCTCAGCACTGGTCCACAAATGGGATTGCTCATGCAAGAGAAAAAAGAACACAAAAGTTTTTTTCCCCACAAGCCTTGATGCCATGATGGATGTTCCTTTTCAATTAATTTTTTTAAAAAAACCTCTATTTCTGTGTATGTGGCTGGCATCACCAGGACTAAGGACATTCCATTATTTTTCCCCTCTCCTGAGCTATGTTAATAATATCAAAGACAAATCTGCTCTTAGGGAAAATTGCCTGGTGCAAGTGAAAGCAAAGCCTTTGATCCAGGAACCTTCTGCCCCACAAGAAGAGCTCCCCAAGCTTGCTTAGTCTGCTGGAATGGGAGCTGGGATGGGATGCAGCTGCTGTCTGCACATTTATCTCAGGGGAAACATGAAAGATCAGGCAGAGCAAAACTGAGGGCAAAGAGCTGAAAGTGAGTCCACGAGGCTGAGTGATTATAGGAAGGTTTCTGACTCCCAGAGCAGGTCAGTCCTGGGACAGCCTCTGGGGAAAGGAGAAGGGGCAGAAAACCCTCTGCTGATTTAACACAGAGGCTCTGAGCAGGGAGCAGGAAGGAGGAGGAATTCTTGCAAACACTTTATCTTGCCAGTTCCTGCCTTCTCCTCTCCCATCCTTGATGTTCTGAGCAGCGACCTTGGCCACTGGATAGTGGGAGAGGGAGGAAACTTCAGAGGAATTGAAGAGAACAAAACTGCAGAGGTGAAAAAGCACAGCACAAGTCATTGAGGGCCTCTGGGGATGGGGTTTCAGGGATGGATGGATAGATGGATGGATGGATGGATGGATGGATGGATGGATGGATGGATGGATGGATGGATGGATGGATGGATGGATGGATGGATGGATGGAGCAGGGGTGACTGTCACTCAGGTGCAGCACCCCAAAATACCGTGATAGATCCACTGGCACCCCACAGCTCCACATTTCTCCCCTCCCAACAGCCTCTTCCCCCAGGGCCAGCACTTCTCCTGCACTTGGTGTGGTCCTGCAGCTCTCAGGGCTGAAGCCCCTCACGTCAGCAGCATCTCTCTGGAAGCTGAGTGTGCCTGTGAAAGAGATCAGAGATGCTCTTTGAAGAGTCGGCAGAATTTTTCATTACAGATTCCCAGCTGCATTTTCCTGCTAACCTTGCATTCCTGAGGATGCAAAGTGAGACGGGGACATACTTATGGAGAACATGTTACCCCTCTCACAGGCTACTCCCACAGCCAGGAAAATATGTCCTGTGAGTTTCCTCCCTGGAGAAGGCCAAAAATCAAATCACTTTTTCCCCCGGAATTTTCCAAACGCTCTCTGGGCTGTTCCCGACTGTGCAGAAAGCTCACATTTCATCCCACAGCCCACAGAGGGTCCAGCATGGATATCTATCACAATAACACTGCCATCATCTTCCCTACTGCAGCTACCATTATTTAACTCTTATTTATGGCCCTCAGCTCAGAGAGCAGCAGCTTGTGTTAGCACACACACAAAGTGACAATAAGTGACTGGTGACAACCAGTCCCTGGCAAGACTCACCACTCCTGTGCTTGGGGAAGCAGCTGGTATCATTTTTATCATTATACTGGCATCTTTTTATTATTATTTTTATTATTTATATGTTATTGCAGTGTCTGCCCAGCAGTGGATAAGGCTGGGTTCTGAGTGTTTCTTGTTAAGTTTCTCTAAGCTCTGCTGTGGGGAGCACAGATGTGTTTGAGCTTGGTGAGGGATGGGGGAAAGGGAGCCAGACCAGCTGCATAACAGCAGAAGGTGCAGGAGCTCTGGAATATTCCAGTTCCACCTCCTGCTCCCAGCAATGCTCTGCCCAAACCCTCACAAGTCCACAGCCCTTGAAGGTGATGCTGAGGTCAGGAAGGTAAAGCAAGGCTGGATGCAGTGCCAGGAATGTTTCCCTGTTCCCTCCTCAGCCAGGACTGCTCAGTGCCCATTCCCAGAGCACATTCCTGATCCCACTGGTGTCAGTCCTGTTACTGCCTCTCCAAATACAACCCATCGTTAATTATTGCTCATTAGCAAGAGTATTATCATGACTACTATTGTATGAACATATATAGTTAATTATTCACTTTCTTAATTAAATACTCAATGGTATTAATGGTTTAAATCAGGCTGTCAAAGCACTTATAGCTTGTATAACATGATACCAGCACTTAAAGAGATTCTCATCCCCACCACGGCCTGTCCATTTGCTTTGGGGTTAAAAATTAATTAAAAAGTATTAATAGTTAATTTTAAAACTAATATAAATTAAAACAAAATATTAAATATTGATAGAAATAATCAAGAAGTTATTTGGGTTAAAGCCAGTGTGCTTAGACTCACCACAGCATCCCCTCATCACTCTGTCGTGATGTGTGAAGTCATTAAAAAAAGAAAAAAAGGTGAGATAGACAAATGTATGAAGAGGCAGATGTTGAAGGTGCACAGCTGGAGCCACTGCAACATTCCCTAGCCTGTGTGCATCCCACAGGGAGCGGGTGTGATTCCTTTCACAAGGCTGTGGTGAATAGAGTTCAGGCACTTTTTGCCTCACTCCTGGGTTAGGCAGAGGATCCAAAGCAACCAGCAGCCACCAGAGTGGTGAGATCAAGCCCTGCTGCTCCTGTGAGAATCCTCTCCCCAGATCTGGAGTTTGACTTTTGCTGCTCATGCACAGGGGTGCAGTGGAGATGCCACAGGGACCTGCAATGTCCCTGTCAGCTCAGTGCCAGGGCTGCAGAACATCTCCTGCATCCTGGGAGTTTTGGGGGGAGATCAGGAGAGACACCCCAGGGTACCACAGCAATAAGAGATCTCTGTTTGTGTGTGGGCCCCCCATGCATGATTCCAAATCTGGAGCTTAAACCTGAATTGAACCTACTGTAGCTAACAAAGGGAAGGTACCCAGGCATTTTATCCCAGGCATTTTATCAGTCACAGATGGCTTGGGTTGGAAGGGACCTTAAAGATCATTCTGTTCCAGCCCTGTGCCATGGGCAGGGACACCTCCCACTAGCCCAGGGTGCTCCAAGCCCCATCAGCCTGGCCTTGGACCCTTTCAGGGATGTTCCACAGCTTCCCTGGGAACTTGTGCCAGGACATCACCAGGTCACTCCCTTCACATGGCGTGGGAACCTGGTTTGCTTAGGACAGGATGAAATCATCCAGCTCCTGCTGAAAAGTGAGATCTGACTCCATGACCATCTTTGTGATTTCCCTGCTGCCAGCATAAATCTGGGCTCACACCACCTAAACCCTTGAGTGTTTGTGTTCTCTCTGGGTCCTCACCTTCCCGAGCTGCTCAGCGTTGGGTTCTGCCCTCATTGATTTCTGCAGCTATTTCTGCTCAGTGTTTTTCAGTGAAAGGGAATGACCTGCCTGCCTGTGCTGACAGATTTAACTCTGCAGACCTCAGCTCCCACATCCAATAAAATTCCTCAATATCCTTTCCCCTGCAGCTCGTGCTGCACATTTTGATCACGGACTGAGTGCAAAACATTTACAAGTAGAAAATAATGTTCAGCTAACTCATGGGAGAGAAATTCCTGAAGGGCTGTTAAATGGAGGGACAGCATTTCTGGAAATCCAAGATCCAAGGTGAGCCCAGAGCCCAGTGCTCAAGGCAATAGCACTGGGTGTTTTCCCTGCTCTCACACTCTCCTCCAAGCTCTTGATCCTCTGCTCAGTTCCCTTGGCTCTTGAACCCTTGGTGGACACAGGACCAGAGCTAGATGGGCCGTGAACCAACATGGGGATGTTCTTCACTCCCCACTGACTCCAGGTGTCCTTTTGTGAAGCACCTCAGCTTGCAGCAGCACATCCAATTCCTTTGAAGTCAAAGTGACTTCAGGGTGCAAGAAGCAGCCTCAAGGCACCACTGATCTCCTCTTTCATGTATCTGTGCTATCTGGGCTGCACAGACCACAGAGTGGGGGAGACTGGGAAATGCACCAAGACAGAAAGTGCCATTGTGTATGGGTTGGTGTCAATTAACTTGAGGAACGTTCTGAATAAATTAAATTATGCCGCAATCTGAAACGAAACTGATTCTTAATTAAAAGATAAGATATTTCTTAATCCTCAGATGATTTAAACAAAAAAAAAAATAGCAAAGTGTGGGAATCACAGGCACCCTTGCCAGTGGCTGAGCAGTCTCAGTGCTAGGGCCCCGAGCCATTCAGAGTAACTCAGAGCTGTGCACTGCTGCAGCCCTGCTCTGAGCAGGCTTTGGGAAAGGCGACCCCCAGACATCTCCTTCAACCCAAGGGCATGTAGGGATAGGACAAAGGTACACTGAAAGAGGGGAGATTTTAGGTTGGATGTTGGAATAAATTCTTCCCAGTGAGGGTGGGGAGCCCTGGCACAGAAGCTGTGGCTGCCCCATCCCTGGCAGTGTGCAAGGCCAGGCTGGACAGGGCTTGGAGCAACCTGGGATAGTGGAAGTCTCCCTGCCATGGCAGGGGAGTGGAATGAGATGATCTTTAAGGCCCCTTCCAACCCAAACCATTCTGTGATTCTGTAACTCTGCTTTACTCCTTGCACTGTGAACTCAGCTGCTGGATGCTGAAGAATCAGGATGTGGTGTGGAGACCTTGGTGATGAGCAAGTGCAGCAATCAAGTGTGAAGTGCCATGGTGTGATGTGTCAATAAAAACACCGAATATTTCCTTTTTTATTTCTAAGGTTCATTCTGGAGAACACTAGGTGGGTTCCTCTAATACCCAGAGGTGTACTGAGGAGTCCTTATTCCCAGGACCAGGAGTTTCCTGTTTCCCACTGAGCATGAGGACTTGGAAATCTTCCTTTTATCAGCCCCCAATAAATTCTAGGAAATATGGAGAAAACCCTTATTCCAGTCACTACAGACAAAAAAAAAATGTTGCTGCTATGTCTAGTTGCTTACCAGGGGATGTGCTACAGCACAAAGGTATAACTTATGGCTAAGTAACACACTGCAAGGAAACATAAATCACCACAAAAAGCCAAGAAGGAAAGTCTTATACAAGCACAATCTAGCCCGTGGGAGGCAGTGGGTTTTGAGGCTGGGAGGAATGAAATCTCAGGCCTGATGCTTTCTTACAATGATTTAGTCCCACTTCCACCTGAGCAACTCCCCCTCTACTTCAGTTGTGTGAGTGAAGAAAAAGTCTGAATAGTCTTTTTGCCTTGACAGTCCCAATGCAGGCTGTCTTTTTGTTGACTCAAACTCAGATTTTTTTTTCCTTATTATCAAAACTATTCTTTTCAGCCATGGCCTTTTCTGAGATGCTCTGCTGCAGTACAATAAAGCACATATTTTAAAACATTCCCATAAAGCTGGAAGCACCACCACAGTCCATGGCTGATCCTTTGTTTCTGGAGGAAGCCTTCAAAACATCAAGGAAACTGTTCCTGACTTTTGCTGGTGAAAACAAGAGGAGAAGTTGCCTTCCCACTCCATGGCTCACCAGCAGATTTTGTTCCCTCAACAGGAGAATTTAGGTTTTTTGCAGGATGTTGATTGGACTGGTGCCTCAGCTAAGGTCCTAAAAGAGTCTGTCTCCATAAAAAGACTGGAACAAACTAACAAACTGCCCCTCATGTTTCACAAATCCTTCCTTGCCTTGCTCCTGCAGTGAGCTCCATCACATTTCGTGGGGCTGAGTTCTCATCCCTGGAAACATGGGGACAGCAATTTTTGTTTTTCATAATGGCTGTCCTGTTATATCTTAAAACCATAATTATTTCTCAAATTCTTTTCCTCTCAGTGCCATAATCTCTTGCAATAAACAAAATTCAATGATTAAAGAGGCTGTACTCTCTCCTTCACTAAGGATTTTTTTCAGCATTTTAATTTAAAGGCCTATCCTTCCCCAGCTGTAAGGATTTTATGGATGTACTCACAGAGAAAATCAAGATAGATATGCAAAGTTAAAGCTTTATCAGCTCACATAGAAGTTTTTATTTTCACGCTTCTACTCTGGAAATTGAAAGTCATACCATCTTCTCACAGATGCAGTTTAAAAACTCCTTTTCCTTTCCATGTCAGAAATTCCAAAAGGAAATTTACAAAGCTGGCCCAAAAAGTCATAAGGAACCTATTTTATATAGAGCTCTCTTCCCAAGAATGCTGTAGGTTTAGGGTAATTACTTGTTCTTGCAGTTTTGTGGGTTAAAATAAACGATTGCTGTAGTTTGTTTTTCTTACAGCCCAATGTTAAGGTCTTTGTATTCCTGATTTTAAGTGGAGCTGGGCTTTAGGAAAGGCTGAAGGATTAAGAGTTTAACATAATTTAATCTCTTCAAATCTTTAAGCAAGAGACTGTGTGGTTTGCAGATGTTTTTGGTTTTAGGGTTTTGGGGTTTTTTCTGTTTTGTGGTATAAGCCTGGGGCTGGAAGATGGAGCTGGGGGCCCAAATCCTGATCTTGCACTGCCAGTTATTTCCTGGGTGGTCTGTAAGAAAACACTCTTGAATTTCTTGTCTTGAGGACTGTGTAGGGATGTTCCCCTCCCCTCATGAACATGCCCACCCCATGGGCACTGAGCAGAGCAGGTATCAGAGTGGGAGCAGCCTGTGGGGGCTGGAGACTTGGAATCAGAGGGTCTTAAAGTCAGAACCATATAGTGAGAGCATCATAGAGCTGTGGAATAATGGAATAATGGAATAGTGGAATAATGGAATAATGGAATAATGGAATCATAGAATCATGGAATAATGGAATAATGGAATAATGGAATTGTAGAGTCATGGAATCATGGAATCATAGAGTCATGGAATCATAGAATCATAGAATCATGGAAACCATGGAATCATAGAGTTATGGAATCATGGAATCACAGAGTCATGGAATTATAGAATCACAGAGTCATGGAATTATAGAATCCCGGAATCACAGAGTCATGAATTCAAAGAATCATGGAATCATGGAAGCATAGAATCATGGAATCACAGAGTCATGGAATCATGGAATCACAGAGTCATGAAATCAAAGAATCATGGAATCATAGACTCATGGAACCATGGAATCACAGAGTCATAGGCCACAGAACCATAGAGTCCTAGAGTCACAGAGTTGTTTGGGTTGCAAGGGCCCTCCAAAGGCCATCTAGTCCAGCCCCCCTGCAATGAGCAGGGACATCTTCAATGGGATCAGGTTGCTCAGAGCCCCATGCAACCAGACCTCAAATATTTACAGGAGTGGGGCATCCACTACCTCTCTGAGGAACCTGTGCCAGTCCCTCACAACCCTTATCATAAAAAACTTCTTCTTGTCCCATGGAATCTTGTATGGTGGGGAGGGTGGCACAGGGTGCCCAGAGCAGCTGTGGCTGCCCCTGGATCCCTGGCAGTGTCCAAGGCCAGGCTGGACAGGGCTTGGAGCAACCTGGGATAGTGGAAGGTGTCCCCTGCCCGTGGCAGGAGTGGCACTGGATGAGCTTTAGTGTCCCTTCTACCCAAACTATTCAGTGCTTCTGTGATTTTCTGACTCAGATAAATGGTGTGGGTTCACTGAGAGGGTAAAGCTGGCACCTCCATCTGGGAAGGAGTTTATTACTAATAAGGGGTTGGAGGATGTGGATGCAGACACTCTCCAGAGAGGTGGCAGCAGGACTTGTTTATCATGCCTGGCTATTTTCTGCCCTTTTTTGTTTTAACCTCTGTATCCATAAACAACCACAGCTCTTCTCTCTAAACCCAGCCCAGTGGATACTCACAGTCCCCCGTGCTGGGGAGGTTCCCTGTCTGCCCTAAGTCGTGCCCAGGGTCAGCCCAGGAGATTCCAGAGATGCAGAGCAGACCCACACCATGGCCACAACTAACACTACACCTGGCTGAATGAACACTTCCCTCTACAGGCACACATTTCCTTATTTCCTGCTTCATTATGAGCATGCCCTGCTTAGGGGAGGATGACTGGTCTTAGGAGAGTTATTTAGGAGGCCACTCATGTGATGGGATTTTCCTCCTGCCTGGATGAGTCACCAAAAACCCCAAGGTAGGGACACACAGAGCTTTGTGTCCCCCAGAGCCTCCCTTCCTGCTGCCTGGAGAAACAGCCTCAGCCTCAAGCAATTCCAGAAAACCCCAGTGTTTTTGGCTTTCCCAGGAAAGCTCCAATGGGCTGTGGAAAAGCTGAGTGAGGGTGTGGTCCCTGCTGCAGGGAAAGCAAGACAGAACAGATAGGTAGGGCTAAATTTGTCCTTAAATGGAAAAGCAGGGCTAGATTCCTCATCCCTGGACATCAGTCTCATGAGGAGGCAGAGGGGACAGCAGCACAACCACGCTGTGCATGGTGTGGCTGACTCGGGGGGAAGGGGCTGTAAAACCCTTCCTCCCCATCCCATGGCAGCTGTGGTCTCTCTCCTCTTCCCACAGCCACAACCTGGGACTGGGCTTGTTTACACACCCTCAGAATGAACATTCTGCAATCATATGCAGATGTGCAAATCCCACCAAGCTGTTGAGGTGCTGATGGTTTATTGTTGATGGAATCATTGAATGGTTTGGGTTGGAAGGGACTTTGAGAGTTTCACCCCCTCCCATGGGCAGGGACACCTTCCACTGTCCCAGGCTGCTCCCAGCCCTGTCCAACCTGGTCTTGGGCACTGCCAGGGATCCAGGGGCAGCCACAGCTTCTCTGGGCACCCTGTGCCAGGGCCTGCCCACTGTCATTCAGTTTTCACTGGGCAGTGCCTGCCCTTTGCTAGATGTGGTACTACCAAAATTATGTTCGTGCTCCCATTGCTTTTGCAGAGGTGCAAACCCCCTCTCTGAGCACACCAAACTCAGGTGCACCCCAAGGTGACCTTGCAGGTTGCTGTAGGCATCTCTTGCTCTGGAGGATGGTCCCTGGCAGTGACAACACCATCCCTGGGAAATGCTGGGGTGATGGCTGCAGGAGCCAGGGAACTGGGGAAGTCTGGAGAGCCTTCCCTTCCCTTCCCTTCCCTTCCCTTCCCTTCCCTTCCCTTCCCTTCCCTTCCCTTCCCTTCCCTTCCCTTCCCTTCCCTTCCCTTCCCTTCCCTTCCCTTCCCTTCCCTTCCCTTCCCTTCCCTTCCCTTCCCTTCCCTTCCCTTCCCTTCCCTTCCCTTCCCTTCCCTTCCCTTCCCTTCCCTTCCCTTCCCTTCCCTTCCCTTCCCTTCCCTTCCCTTCCCTTCCCTTCCCTTCCCTTCCCTTCCCTTCCCTTCCCTATCATTTATATCCCTCCAGCCCTTCCTCCACTGACATAATTAAGGGCACAGGAGAAATTAAGCTAATTCTGTTGGGGATGCAGCACATCTCTTATCACCAGTTCTGCCTTCCCTCCTTCCTATGTATATGCAATTAAAGCAGGTTTTTCTGCTGTAAGATAAAACAGCTTGTTCTTTGAGACCAGTTTTGGTCACAGCTGTGCTTGGACTAAACTTCTAGTCTTTCTCACAGAAACTCTGCAAAACTCAATCAAAATGCTCAGTTCCCTGTGGATTCAGGGTGATTCCCCTTCCCAGTCAGTCCCCAGGATGATGCTGCTGTGAAGGGCAGTCAATCTGTAATGGGTCACCTTGGGTCACTGGCCAGCCCTCCCTGCAATCCCTGGCATCAAATGACAGCCTGTGCCATTTTTAAATGCTGCCATGGCAGTCACTGTGACAACCTTAAAACAGACCCCTGTGCCAAGCCCTGGGGCTGCTACAGCCACCCCGAGCCCTGGGTTCAGATTTAGTAGAGGCAGAAAGCAAAACAGCACCAAAGGGCACAAGGACAGCACAGGGCTCTTCCTTCCTCTGCAAGGGAGGGATGAGCCTCCTGACATCCCCCTGGTAGGTTGTTGTCCTGGTTTGAAGGACAGGTGTCTGCCAATAAAGGCAAAATCTTCTCTTTGAAATGGAGAATGTAAGCCTCCCTCCCTCCAAATTATTATTATAATTTTGAAATTAAGAGGGCTCTCAGGCAAAGATATGGGAATTAGGATTAACAGTTCTTTACTAGGAAAATTAAAATAGAAATGCAGTATTACAAAGAACAATCCCAAAACACTGCCAGAGTCAGAATCCAAGCTGACACCCGTCAGTCAGTCAGGGTGTTGGCAGCAGTCCCATTCAATGGTGGCTGCATCCCCCTGCAGGGGCAGATGTGGTTCAGCTGGAGCAGTGCTCCTGGAGAAGGTGCAGTTTTCCTCTGAAGCTCCAGGGATGATGTGGGAAGGTCTGGCTTTCCTCTGGAATCCAGTGGAAAGAAGGTTCCTTGGTGTCCAAAATCTCAGTTTTTATCTGGGTAGGAAAGGCTTGGCTCCTCCCCTGGCTGGAGCATCTCCCAGTGGGATGATGTAATTTTATCAGTCATGCCCTGGGACTCCATGGCCATGAACAGGAGATATCTCCTGGAGGGAGGATGGGCTGTGGGAAAGCTAAAGATGATTGCCCAGCTGGTTTAAAGCTGGCCCATTAGCAGATAGTATGTGCCAGGAGATAAGGGTCACTGCCCCACCCGGCTGCAGCAGATGGGGACAGAATTCACATTTCTGCTATATCCTGTATTGCAGCCCAAGACAGTTGTTCCGAGCCCCATCCAACCCTGAACACTTCCAGGGATGGGGCAGGCACAGCTTCCCTGGGCAGACTGTGCCACTCTCAAAGAGAATTTATTTTTAATATCTAATTTAAACCTGCTGTCTCTCAGTCTTTCCCCCCCAGTCCCTCTCCAGCTCTCCTGGAGCCCCTTTAGGCTCTGGCCTCAGGGGCTCTGAGCTCTCCCTGGGTGAGCACCCCCAGCTCTCCCAGCCTGGCTCCAGAGCAGGGCTGTTCCAGCCCCTGGATCCTCCCCATCCTCTGGGCTCATTCCAGCAGCTCCCCGTCCTTTTTGTGTTGAGGGCTCCAGGGCTGGACACAGCACTGCAGGTGGAGTCTGACAAGGGCAGAGCAGACTGGGACAATCCCCTCACACTGCTTCCTTGCTGGATTTGTGACACTCCAAACTGGCAGTGCTTTACCAAACCTTGGGCCACCCTCCCTTCCTTCTTACCCTGTTGTCTCAGGTTCAAGGACACAATTCCCACTGTGTAAGGAGTTGCAGGGATGATAGCTGAGCCATCTGCTGCATTTTCCAGCCCCAGGTGCTCCTCACAAAGGCAAGGTGGCATTTTCACCTCATTTCCTTCATTACAGCTACAGGTGTCCATTCCTTATCTCTTTAAGGCTCATGTAAGTCCCAGGGTGAAGACCAAGGCTAAGGGGCACATGAAAGAGGATTTTTAGCACAAGGAAATGAAAGTTGCAATTGTGTCACTGATAGTGAACCCCAAACTTGTGCTAAACTCAGAATCACCCAATTCCCCATAAGTTAGCAGTTTTTTATGGGAAAAAAAACTGTTTTCTCAAGTGCTTTTTATTTTTTAACCTGAGAGTTCAGGTTCAGCAGGAGTGGGTACTTCTCCTAAAGACTGTGTCAGGTTAGGCCAGCTCTGAATTTCTTCCTGCAGCTGTTTTTTGTGACCACACTCCCAAAAATAGGAGCTGAGCAACAATTGCAGGGAATATTGTGGTTGCCCCTGCCAGCACCTTGAGGCTTCACTACAAGGTGGTTATTGATCCTGGTAGATAACAGCCTTTCCTGTAGAAACCAATAGTATCTCCCACAGTTGATTAGGCTGTAAATTATCAGTGATTATTTTCATAACTTTGGGCTTGGCTCTAGTTTGTTGTCTTTTTTTTTGATGGGAGAAATAATCATGGTTTATTTTCATAAGAATGTACTTCAGGCTTATTATGGGAGTCGATTTCAGGGCTCATTTAAATGAGACACATCCTCAAATCCTCTGTTGAATCAAAGCTTAGAGCTCTCCTAGCATTTCAAACTTTTTTTTTTTTTTTTTTTCCCACTTCACCTTTTAGTTAGATGATCCCAGAGGCAGAGATGGTGTGATAGGAGTTTGAGCTGTGAGGCTGGGGGTGCTGTTATTGCCAGCAGGATGCAGCTCCTGATAAGGCACAGCTCCCTGCTCTGCCATAGGTGATCCTGAACCAAAACAAGAGGAACATTGCATTCCTCTGCCTCCCATTCCTCTATTTCACCACCAGGGCTGTTCTCTGGCCACTCCACTGTGGGTGTGAAGTGTGAAAGATTAACATCTAGGACAGCACAGCCAAACCCTGGCTGCAGATAATTATGCAGAAAGTGTCTCATCCTCCCCGGGGTCACTCTTCTACCAAGTGTTTTTACTCAGCCTGCCAGTTTTTTGGGGGAGATAAACTCGCTTGAACATGTCTCCTGAGTTGTGGAGCTGTTAATACTGGATAGAGCTGGCTGCTCATTTCCTCTTCTACCTGTTCCCTTCTGTGCTTTTGACAAAGAGAAATGTTTTATGCCTCTTAAACTGCAGCAAGGATGGTCCCATTCCTCATAACGTGAAGGCACCAGGGCAAAGAGACACTCAGCCATTAAAGCTCGGTTTGGAATGCAAAGATGTGCCCCAAACAGCCTCTACTGTCTCCAGTATTTGTCAGCTTGTTAAGAGATCAAGGGAGCAATGATCATAAAGTCCTGGAATGGGTTGGGTTGGAAGGGACATTAAAATCATCTAATTCCATCCCCTGCCATGGCAGGGACAGCTTCCACTATCCCAGGGAGCTCCAAACCCCATCCAGCCTGGCCTTGGACACTGCCAGGGGCAGCCACAGCTTCTCTGGGCCCCCTGTGCCAGGGTCCCACCCTCACAGGGGTGGATTTCCACCTGACATCTCATCTAAACCTCCCCTCTGCCAGTGTAAAGTCATTTCCCCTTGTCCTGTCTCTTCATGCTCTTGTCAAAAGCCTCTCTCCAGCTCCCTCATATCCTTCTTTACTGGTGAAGCCTAATGGCCTCTTCTGTCCACAGAGGAAAATAAAGAACATGTTCAGATCCCTCCAGTCAGGGGTGGGACTCATCTCACCCAGGATTTTCACAGGAGTTCTCTGCAGCTATGCCCAAGCTCCCTTTAGAGCCAGGGGTGAGAAAATGGCAGTCCCTGAGGGGACCTAATTTAAATGTCAGTTTTGGGAGGAAATTATAATGTTCCAACAGTTCCCATTGCTCTTCACTATTAGAAGCAGAGTCTTGAACATCCCAGAGAGAGAAGGTCCCCACCAGTTCTTGCTGTCCCCTCTACAGTGAGCTGTGCTCATGTGAGGAGTAACAGGAGATGGGATTAGGCTGGGTAAAAGATTATTTTCTTTTCCCCTCACTGTTACTGAAGGACAAGGAGGGCAGCTCAGATTATCTGCTCCTCTGAGGGCTTCTGGCTTCATCTTTTAACTGCTCTGTTCATTAATTGATCAAATAGAGAAGCAGAAGAGGTTTGGGATGTGTGGCTCTGCCATCCCAGCTGGTGAGATGAGCAGGCTCAAAGCAGAAAATTAGTCCTGCTCCTGCAAAGGGCCCTCTTAAGATGTCTAAAGCTGCATGGACCAATCGTTTTGTGTTAAGTTGATTTGGCACAGTTTGCTCTGTTGCCTCTTTCATAGGGAAGAGCAGCCTTCCTCCAGAAACTGAAAGCCACCAGCATTTTCTAGAAGTGGGCAATGACAAAAGGAAAGGGAAATAGAAAACCAGCCATTAAAAAAAAAACCTTTTAAATAGCAGATGAAAGGCATATCATGCAACTTTCAGGGAGCTCAGACAAACCTTGACATGCTGCAGTCACCAGAGGTGAAAATGGAAATGTGGGAAGTGTGGTGTGAAATTGTGGGACCCTCCTGGTTCTGCAGCCCGGAAAGCGCCTTGGCGAATTTCTGAAGTGCAGATTTAGCACAGCATCCTGGGAGAGGAACATTTCAGTTCCTGCATTTCATTCATTTTTATGCCTTTCTAATGCAGATGCAGCTGAACTGTACCATTGATTCATGCACACACCTCTTTTCCATATAGATGATGACTGCATCAAAGAAGCCAGCGCTCTGAAATAGCACACAGTGAAATACCACAGCAATTCTCATTTGGAGTCTATAGTGGGAGAGCAATTTCCAAAAATGAAGGGCAAGGTTCCTAATCCATAGCAGCTTTTTGCCAGAGAGATGTGGGAGAGAAGAAACAGGATGCATCCTGCATGAATCATCGCTGTAACCACCCTGGATTTATTAACTGAAATTATGAGGAATAACCAAAAATGATTAAAACCTCAAATGTCTTGTGAAAGGCGTCGCCTCGAGCACTGGGTGTTGTGAGATAGTGCCACAGCCTTCCTGTTGGTTTCAAAGAATTGAGGGCTGAAAGGTCATGTTTTCAAGATCAAATAATTCATTGCTAGAATTATGGGACAGCCATCATCTCCACCTATCACAGAGAGAGGTGAAGACATCCCCAGGTCCTGGGAGCCTTGTCCTTCCCCAAAACAGGGAGACTACAACCACCCCTTTTCCTTTTCACTCACCAGCTCATTGCTGTTTGCACAACTGCTGCCTCCCACTCCTACCTCAGAGACCCCAAATTCCCCCTTCTTTACTGCACCACCAACCTTCAGATTCACCCTCACCAGGGGCTTGAGCCACGTCCTTTGCACGGAGAATGTCCAGGTTTGGGGCTCAGGTTTTGGCAGAGCAGGGACAGTTTCTCCTTGAGGTTCTTCCTCCAGGTGTTGCTTTGTGAACCCACCCCTGACTGCCTGGCCAGAGGGGCACAGGCCACCCCCAGGCTCTTCTGTATCCAAAATTATGCTCAGTATTGCATGTTCTGAGCTGCTGCCTTTGAAATTCCCCCAAAACAGTCCCTGAGATCCCAGAAGCTGGGAGCTCTGCTGGCTTGGGGAGTGTGGAGGACCCATGGGGTGATCAGTGGAAGGAGCAGCACTTTTCTTGCCCTCCAAGTCACATCTCTTCCAGTGCCCTTGCTCTGTATTTTACAAGCTTATTTGTACATGCAGATTCTCCTCAGTTGTGTCCTGGCTATCACAGATTCCAAATCAAAATTCCTGCTCTGTCCAGCAGGTTCTGCAAGGCTTGGCAGCTCTTGCAGGCTCCTGGGGGAAGCTTGAGCTGCTGCTTTCCTTTGCTGGTTATCTCCAATATCAGCTGCAGAACCCCAGCTCCTCCAGTGCCCTGCTCAAGCTCTCCTTTCCTGTCCTTGGACACTTCTCTGTGCCTTCCCTGCTGTGCTTCAGCCCCATGAGCTCCCTTGGGGATACGTGCAGGAATTTTGTGGCTCTCCATTTGACCTGGCCTGAGTTTCTGCCCACTCTCAGCCTCACCCAAATCTCCCAGGAGGGAGCTTTATGGTCCTCAGCACAGAAAGCATCACTGCAGTGAGAAATGCTGGAAAGGGAGAGCCCAGAGCACCTCCTGAGTGCCCTGAACAACTGGAAGAAAAGTTTAACTGGGTAACATCAAGGACACACAATGAAGCTTGGGGTACACAGCCCTCATCTCTCTGTGCTCATTTAACAGCTGGGTCTGTTCCCACACCCTTATTGCCAGCTGCTGATGGAGAAGGGAGAAGAGAAGCAGAAATTAAGATATTCCTCCCAGAGGGGTCTGTTCCTCCTTGGGCAGCCCTCAGGATCTGGATATAAGTGTGTTTCCTCTGTATTTTAGAGGGGCCAAGAGAGGCAGGGAAGCTCAGGACTAAGCCACCAGCCAGGTCATTTCCACTTCATGCTGTCAGAGCTCAAGCAGAGGGAGGAGAAGGGCTGTTTGTTGGTTTTTCCCTTCCCAGCTCAACAGGCACAGTGACACTCAGCATCCTGGAAAACACAGCAGAGGTAGGTGGCTCTACCCAGGAGCAAAACAGTCTAAAAATTGTAGCACTTAAAGACAGGGACATCCTGTCAACATGAGGGTTTCTGTATAAACCAGCCAAGGGGTGAAAAATCTGGAAGGGATGGGTGTGAATTTTCCAGGCAGAAGAGAGGGTGAGGAAATCCTGGGACCAAGGGCTGGAAAGGGAATTGGGATACAAGGCAGCCTCTCCATGGTGTGCAGGGCTCAGCTCAGGGCTCTGCATCCTTCAAGGCTCTCCCCACATTCAGGGTGTTCATCTGGAGAGGCTGGATACCCACTCCTTGCTATTTTTAAAGCTGAATGTTAATATCTTTAATTGCCAGAGCTCCAGGAAGAGAGCCAGAGCTAAAAAGTATCTACTAAGAAACTGCCAAGAAACACTGTTAAACAGGATCTAGGAAAAGAGCCAGGCACAAAAAATTTATGATCTTTATCTCTGCAATAATAATTTCTCAGTGGTCAACCGAGGAGCAGAACAAAGGTCACTGGTTTTGTATCAGCTGGAGTTTGTGAAATCCTTTGTTTTCTTCACTGTGAGCTTGTCCTGTGGGTCTCCTGTGGGAGACCCTACAAATGAACACAAAACCCTGACAGGCCAGACTGACCCATTTGTCCCCATTCTTTCCCCAAGACTCAAAACCTCTGCAATTCCAAGTCAGAGACCTTCCCAGCACTGGAAAAAGCCCAGCCTGGATCCTCATCCAGGGAAGAAGCATGTTTCACCTCGTTTATTAAACAAGATATCCACAGGAATGGTCCAGTGAACTTCTGTGTTGCTAAACCCACCTCACATGAACGTTGATTCTCTCTAAGAATTTTGCATTTGCACAGATTCAAGAACCAACCTCATCACAGGTTTCCTTCTTTCCAGCATGATGGGGGACAAGCAAGGGACCCATGAAGACCTCTGCAAATAAATTAAAGGAGAAGAGGCTCCTTTTTTTATTATTATTTCCTGGTTATATAGTAGAAACAATTCTAGGCAAAATATACACAGTTTGCTTCTTGACATGGCTGCCAAGATTCCCAGCTTTACAATGAGGATCAGATTTCAGAATCCTTCCAAACCAACCCCCACAAAAATTAATTGACTATCCAGGAAACCCTTGGCTTTGGATGTTGTTTATTTTTAAGGTAAAGTTCTGATCCCAGTGACTGCGGAGGGAAACTTTGAAAATATGATCTCTGTGAGCCTTAATGACTCAGAGGGTGGGACTCAGTGCCTACACACAGGAGCCTGGTGCCATCTGAGATGCCCTGGTGTATCTGAGACATCCCACAGAGCTGGCAGAGGGACACAGAGCCCAGGCAAGACGAGCAGCCCTCAGAAGCCAGAGCTGGAGTCTGGGGCTGGATACCCCAGAGCTTCTAACTTGGCTCTGGGAAATGGTGTTTAGACAGCCAAACCCAGCCCTAACACACACATATAAAATATATATAATCAAATCAATCAGCCACTCAATCAATCACGGGAGATACTTCCAGATCTTGGGGTTTCATGTCAGCTCTGGAGGCAATTTAAGCAGTATTTCAACACTCAGGACTGTGTTAGAAACACACTATTTGCTTCACTGACACTTCCAAGCATGCTGAAGCACTCAGCTGGCCCAGGCTCCCTGCTCCCACCCTTGCTGCTCACATCCTCTCCTCCATCCCCTGTTCCTTCTGCAGTTCCACCACAGATTATAAGAGAAACAGCAGAGGATTTTAATTTTTTTTTCCAAAGGAGAGTTGTGCAAAATGCAGGAGGCAAAGACTTTCCAGTGGGCAAAGCTGTGATGAGGTTTATGGTGCCCTGAGGGGTAAGAGAAGGGGCTGGCACATGAACCACCAGCAGCTCTGGGGCAGCATTACCTCAGAAAGTCAGTGCCCTCACAGAAAAGCAGGATATTTTTAGTTTACCCAGCGTATTTAAATAATCATGGAGTACATTAAAATTATAGTAATTATCCCACCTTCTCATGTGGGATTCTGGGAGGTGATGGATTGGTGGTTCGTGTGCTCGTTGGAGTCATCTTTGGTGAGGTCCTTCTGCAAAACAGAATTGTTTTGTTTTCCCTGTTCTACAGCTGCAGCATTCCTGGCCCATCCATGCCTGTCATTTGAATCCTGGGCTGTGCTCACAAACCACCCTTCCCTCTCACAGCAGCCCAGAGCCAAGACAGCCCCCTGACTTTTGACTCCTTCAAAACAAAAGTGCATTTACACACTCCTGGAGTTGTGAGCTTCCACGTGCAGGCCAGGCTGATGTTTTCTTCATGGCAGCATTTAACCTCTGAATCATTTCTGCTTTCCCCTGCATGGCTGCACTGCAGGGAAACCTGATGGTCCCCCAGCCCCTGCTCTCATCTCTGCCCCACCAGTGCAGGCAGGAGAAGGGGATTTGTTTCACTGCAGCAGCATTGGCTTTGGAAAAGAACTGTGAAAAAATGCAACTTTTTTCACAGGAAAAAAAAATCTTTCCCAGATCAGAAGCTTCATGTTTCTGATTGCAAAGAAAAAATATAGGGAGATATTGAACAGTACAATCTCAACAAAAAATAATTTCCCTTATAAACTGTCATCACCTAATTCTGGATTATCTCCATTTTTAAACCCTCTGCTGAAGGACAGTGTATTTTATTTCATGATAAGGTCTCTTCTCCTTCTTTTTGTTTCTTTTCAGGAAAACAGGAATATTTGTCTTGAAAATGGTTCCTGATACTTCTTGATGGATCAAAGGTGGGGAGAAGCCCCCAGCATCTCTGCTGGTGGAGTGACAGGTTTCTCCAAGCCTTGAGCTGCTCCCCAGCCTGGAGTGGCCTTGGAGGCTGCCCCAGCCCAGCAGGACCTTGCAGGTCCCCCAGCCCTGGTGACCTCCCAAACCCTCAGAGTTCCCCACTGTCCTCTGCAGGTGGGGAACTTGCCAGCATCTGGCCATTCCCCTGCCTCACACCCATCTTCTTGGCCCCTTCCCAGCTCCTCCAGCAGCATGTTCCTGATTATTTACTCTCTCTAAATGCTGCAGAAAAATGCTGCTCCTCCTGCATACTAAGTAAGGAAAGGGAAAAAAAAAGCAGCTCATTCTCTTGCTGGACTGTGTTTGTTCTGTGGTTTGGAGTTCACTGGTGCTGCTGAAAACTTTTTTGACCCCTGTGGGTATTTGATCCAAGTGACCTCTGGTGTTTGGGGCACTGATACAGTCCCACACCGAGCTTGTTCCTGCACACACCTTAAATATCTGTGCACCCATCTATCCATACATATAACTACCTTCCTCTCTCTCTCATTCCAGTGCTATCTGATCAGTTCTTGGCTTTCCTTACACTTCTTTCATCAAATTAATATCTTTCCCCAGAGGATGTGTTCTCCCTCTCCCTGATTTTCTCTTTTTACACCTTGTCATTCCCTCTCCCTCCTCCCGACCCGCTGCCCTTCCCTCCACGCTGCCAGTTTGCAGTTGCATTATGCACCCAGTATAACATACATATATAAATGGGATGATTTCCCCTAATGTAAGGAGTCTGGCCCATTAATTTCCACAGTGGAGCTGGCAGCCCAGCCTGGAGTCTCCCTGCCTGCTGACACGTGAGTACAGCTGCTCCAGCTTGACAGGGAACTGTTTCCAGCGCCCCGGCTGCACATCTGCAGGAGGAAGGAAATTCTTTCTGTAGCACTGGAAAAAAAATAAAGCTGCCTAGATTTCCCTCCCTCCCCCCGCCCCCAGATGATGATATTCATCATTCAAACGTTTCAGCTGAGTGGGTGTTTAATTCAGAGTTTGGAGGGGGACGTTTATGATGTGTTAGGAGCTTTGCTTTGCTTTGTTCCCAACCAAGGTGGTGTTGCTTTTCCCAAGGGCTTCTCCCAAACCTCTCAGAGCACCAACTACATCCAGCAGTGCTGAGGACCCTGATGTTCTCAGAACAAGCTGCTGCATTAAAATAGAGGGTGTGTCTTTTCTCAGTGAGGTTGTTATGTTGTTAAATTAGAGCAGGGGGAAAAGCAGAAGGATTTATCTGACGTGGCTCTAGCAGGACTTGAACAAACAATGCCAGTTTTGGGTCAAGTCCTGGTCTGAGGCACCACTGAGGGCTTAAGGGCTTTGAAGATGGTGAAAGGGCAGGAGGGGAAGCCAAATGAGGAGCAGCTGAGGCCACTGGTTGTGTTCAGCCTGGAGAAGAAGAGACCTGACCACTGCCTGCAGCTTCCTCCTGGGGGAAGAGGAAGGTCAGGCACTGATCTCGGCTCTCTGAGACCAGAGACAAGACCTGAGGGAAGGACTGGAGCTGTGTCAGGGTTTGGGCTGGATTTCAGGAGGAAGTTCACACTCAGAGGGTGTTTGGGCTGGAACTGTCTCCCCAGGGAATGGTCAAGGCTGCCAGTTCTCAGTGCTCTCAGGCACAGGGTGATTCTGTGGCTGTCCTGTGCAGGACCAGAGCTGGACTCGATGATCTTTGTGGGTCCCTTCCAGCTCAGAATGTTCTGTGATTCCATGATTTTATGACCAGCTTTGCTGATGGGACCCAGAAGAGCACATCAGCAAAGCTTCAGGAATTGACTCAAAGTTTTCAGGGTTTCACTTCCAGCTGTGCCAGGAAAATGTTTTTATTAACACCAGAAACCCCTCCAGCTTTTCTTCCTCAGAGTAAGCTGAGTGTCCTCACCCACCACATCCTCAGGTACCCAGAAGGACTGAGATACCTGTAGGAGAGGTTTTGTGCTGCAGCTTTTTGGTGACTGATGCTCCCACATTTCACCCTGCATGTGATCTCCTTCCTGGACAGAAGGAGAAGAACCACAAATGCCACCCATGGGATGAAGCCATGGGGGATAATTTTTAATTCAAAACCTGAGTGAACATGGAAAAAAAAAGGAAGCAGGGCTGCTGCTTTCAATAGCACAGCAAGAGAACCAACCCTGCAGGATGGACTGCACTCTTCTCAGAGCAAAACCAATGCTTTCAATCTCTGATGTAGCTTTTGAGCAAAAACCAGGTGCTGAGGGTATTGACCTGTCACTATTTATATAATTCTTGCTGCAGTGTGCACCAGCTTTGCCTGGAAATGGAGGATAAGCACAGGTCTGAATGTGTCACAAAGTGTCAGAAAGTGCATTAAAC
Source organism: Luscinia megarhynchos (assembly GCA_034336665.1). Classification (NCBI taxonomy): domain Eukaryota; kingdom Metazoa; phylum Chordata; class Aves; order Passeriformes; family Muscicapidae; genus Luscinia; species Luscinia megarhynchos. Next base: position 42,854,055 of record JAPFBE010000007.1, on the reverse strand, counting down.
TTTGGCCAGCTCGAGGTGAGACTGAGAGCTTTGGGCTGGTTTTGGGGGGCAATTAGCTGCTTTAATGTGGAGGAAAAAGGGAATAGCTGCCACTGAAGTTGTGGGGCTGGAATTCAGATGACATTTAGAATACTAGTGAGGAAATACATAGGGAAAAGTCACCCAGTCTGCTGTGCTGCCAAGATCTCCCTGGATTAGGTCTTGGAAAGCAGAATTTTTGCACAGTTCCTGCTGAAGGAGAACAAACTCAGTCACAGACCTTATTTCTGAGCACAGGCTGAAGAAGTGTAAAGATATGAGCAACTGTTGGAGTTGGCCCTGCTTTGAGCAGGGGGATGGTTGGATCATTTCCAGAGGTCTCTTCCAACCAGAGTTTTCTATAATTCTGTGGTTCTGTGCTAACAGTTGCTGTATCTAGGTGGAAGCTGAGTTCTGTAGCTGCTAAAATACAGTAGGCTAAAGGGTTTTGACCCTTAGGTCAGAGATCTTGTGGGAGACCTCATCCACCCACTCCCCTGCCAGGCTCTGGTTGCCTCTTCTTGATGAAGAGAGAATTTGTACAAAATAGGTTTGGCAGTGCCTTGTACCATAGATACTATGGGCTTTTTTTTTTTTTTTTTTCTTAAAAAGAGATAAATCTGGTCTGAATTAAAAAAATCAAGATCTTCTTTTGGAAGTCTGTTGGAAAGGCAAAAGCAAGAGCCATTGCTCTGTAACTGAATAACCAAATTCCAAGAGCCAGTCTGCTGATCCAGGGCACATATTTGCATTCAATAATGGTCATTTATTGCACCTTGTGACCTACTGAAACATGAAGGGTTTTCCTTTCCCTGTATTCACTGAGTTTCCTTGCAACACTACCCCAGACACTTGACATGATGAGCTTGGATTTTCCAGAGAAAACTCCTACTCGTTTTGTGGCTTTCATTTTGTATCCTTTCTAGAGCAGCAAATATCTTAGTCCAGGTGGTAAGTCAGAGGTGGGAGGGAAAGAAAACTGTTTTCTTTAATATAATTAAGAAACCTTAGGTTTTGTGGTGCTGAGACACCCTGGGAAGGTGATGGCAATTTCACACAAATACCAATGCTGAGCCAAACCCTGCATTAGCAGCTTTAAGGGTCTATCCCTTTCTTCTTGGTTTGGTTCAGAGCAGGTAATTAGGTGGTTTTTAGTTTGTTCTCCTGTCTCATGGTTGGTTTGGGGCTGAAATGATGCAACCCCAGCTCGTGGTGGTGGTGAGCTGAACCCTTGCTGGGAACTGCTGACTGATCCAGATGGATCCCAGTGTAGTCCCAGGGACAGGAGAACAAATGGTCCAAAAGTCTTCTCAGCCACATTTTCAGGTTGCATCTCCATTCCCACCACCTTTAAAAGCATATTTAAAGACCCTGAGTTTTCTGGTTGCTTCTTGCCCTATCTGGGTGTGCTGGAATAGAATTCTCTTAAACCTGCAGTCCCCAGGAGCCCAGTTCTGTGATTTTGGAGCCACATGACAACAAGCAGAAGCCTGTTCTCCCCTCTGAGCCTCTTGTCCCAGCTCACAAGCACTGCCAGTCCCTGGCCCTGCTGCAGCTCTCCCCAGAAGAGAGGGGATGATGCTTATCCCACTCTCTGAAAGGGTTCAGACAAGATCAGGTGAGTCATGCTGTAAAAATGAGGCTTCCTCTCCACAAAGGGACCTTCCATGACCTGTCCTTTAGCTGAAATCCATGATGTGGCCATCCAAAGGCTGGTGAGATGAGTCTTAGTCCAAGAACACAGAGAGATTCCTCCTGGGGCCTGGGAGAAGAGAATGGCCACATTCTTTCCCATCCTTGCTTTCAACTCCTTTGAGCTTGTTTGCTTATTGCAGAGCAATAAAATAAATGTATGGCTGCTCCCTTGCCTGTCTCTGACTTTGAATAGGGCTCTGAAAGACACAGCAGGGATGGATTTGGGCTGCCTTAAAACACAGATCACATGGTAAATTATTTATTTGCCTGTTTATACCCTGCAATAAAAAAATACACAAACAAAACCTTCCTCTTCCCCTCTTAAATGCCCCGATTTATGTGCGTAGATAGTTTACACAACCCCCAGCTCAGCTTGTTTGGGTCATACTCGGTGTCTGAACAATCTGTAAGCACTTGGAGAGCTTCAGGGGCATAAACAAGTGCTGGTGCCCCTGGTCCTGCAGAGAGGGAACTGAGGGACCTTTGGACCCAGCTCCTTGCCAAGGTCACAGGCAGAACAGGATTTCAGGTCCAGAAGAGCAAACGTGGGAAGATCTGCAGAAGATCTGAACTTTGCAGGACCAGAGTCCAGAGGCTGTGTCCTGCCTTGCATCTTGTTTGTTACTCTGGCAAATACAGCCTCCTTTTTTTCCAGAGAGTTCCTTGGGTCAGGAGAAGATTCTCTTTACAAATTTGCAGCCAGCACAGGATAATGGGATCTTTCTCTTAAGTAACACTCATCTTACAACTCCCTTCCTAACCTAAATGCTGTAGAAAACACAGGCAGAGTTTTCCTGACTTTGGCACTGATTGTGAACTGAGATGTTCTGGGATGCACCCAGTGAGTGATGGATTTTACAGTGAAGTGTAGGGTCGGGTAAATCCCACCAGGACAGAGAGGGTTTTGAAAATGAGCAGTGCCCATGAGTCTCACAGGGCAGATTCTGTCCCAGAATTAATGTGGCTTGTAGACATCACCTTGAACGCAAAAGCAGGCTGGAAGTTTCACTGACTGTCCAGCTGGATTAGTGCATCCCATGGGTCTGTGCCATGGAGAAATGTTGCAGCATAACTTGTCTCCTGACCACCTGAAATGAGTGCTCAGGACATCCAGCTGGGACTGAGAGCTGAGCCTCACATCAGCAAGGACAGAATCAGCTCTCTGAGCTGCAAGGGAGATAAAACAGTGTTTTGGTGAGAGATCACCTGGAAAAGCAGGTCAGAGAGAGCAATCAGCCTGCAGCTAGTCAATCAGATCATCCTGGCTCAGAGTGCTTTCCAGCACCTGAGAATGTGATGTGTTTGCCCTCACAACTCACCTGGGGCTGTCACAGGCAAGGAGAGAGCTGCAGTGGCTGTCTTCCTCAGGTCTGCCTTTATGTGTTTTCCCAGCTCAAATCTGACCTTTTCATTCCTTTAAGCCTGTATAGGCCTGCTGAGAGATGGGGGGACAGGATGCTGATTTGGGCAGTGCTGGTCTAGAATTACCAACTCCACCTTTAAAATGATGATTCCAATCCCATCCATGCTCAGGAAAGCTGGGTGTTCCCATGGATCAAAAATGATCCTTCCAAACCTTCAATACTGACCATTTTCTTCATCATCATAGGAACCTAAAACATACTTCCCCCCAAAAATGAAACCTTAAAGGGCCTGGTAATTGCATGACCCCAGGGAAATGGAAGAAAAGCAGCAAACCTTATGGGTCTGCCAAGGAGAGATGGAGGTGTGTTTTCTTTTGTGTCTGGTCAATGGTGCCTAAAATGCCACATCCACTGGAGACATGCAACTCTTGATGGAGTCTGAAGGAGAGCTGGCCTGAGGGTTGAATGTGCTGCCCTTTCCTTGTTCTGTTTAACTGCACTTCTTTCTGAGCAAAGAGAACTTGCTGGCGATTTTCAGAAATTTCTGCTTCCCATTTTCTGCTCATACAAAGGCTATTGTATGTTTTTATACTGGCTTCAGTCACTATAGCTACAGAAACATGATTGGTACCTTGATATTTGAGCTTTAGTGTCCTTGCTGTGCACATTGGGATTCAGCTTTTAGGCACTGAATCCTTTAAAATTTTGTCAGCATTAAAAGTGGTGGTAGCATTAATGTTGCTGCTAAAACTTTGACAAGCTTCAAAAACAAGCATGACAACAAATTCAGGTGTGATGTGGCTGTCTGACATTTCCTCTGGGGCCACCACATCTCTGCCAGACATGGCCACTTTGTGTTTTTTGCCTTGGCTGCCAGCAGGTCATTCCAGGAGGGAGATGCTCATGGACAAGCCACCAGGAAAGAACAAATAACAGCTGTGACCACACCTGGGAGCACAGGGTGGGACAGGGAAGGTGTTACAGACCAACTTCCTCAGGCTGAGAGGAGCCACCAAAAACAGACAGTGATTTCCTTCTGAGAAGGATCATGGCTTTGCCAAAGTCCTTACCAACACAAAAACTTAAATTCAAGTAATTCAGGCACTGCATTGCAGTCATGGGACTCCACATGCAGTTATTCCTCAATCTGTAGGTGCAGTTATTCCTCAGTCTGTACCCAGGGAAGTGTGAGATTTGTTGTTAATAACATTCTTTGTGGGAATCTCTCTGAAAAAAGTCCTCTGATCCAAAGCAGACCTTGCCAATCTCCAGTTGCAGGAAACATTTCCACATGCCTGTGCTGGAAAGATCTCATTTGGTATGTCCCCATTGTAGATGTCTACCTCTAAGCTTTTCAACCTGAACATTCTTATTTTTTTCACAATTCAGATATGTCTAACCAGTCTGGGCAATGGAGACTAGCACACAATTCATCCTGGAGTTGGCATCTAAACCAGAGCAGATGAATCATGTCTTGAAAGTGCCTTTTTCAGTCCACTGGCTGAAGGAGGGACCTGGGACAATGAGTTCAGAGACAGACAGTGGTGCTGGAGCCATCTAAGGAGAGGTGAGTGGGATGCAATCTCTGATTTCTGAGCCATGACCACCTCTACCTGTGTGAATGAGCAGGGCAGAGCTGCACACACAGCTCAGGGGGATCCTCTCCACGCTCACACTGCTGGGCACTGGGGCCCCAAGTGCTGCTGTGGGTGGGAGTGAGCAGCTCTCTGCCACCTGGAAGCCAGGCTGAGAGCCAGGAGCAGATGGGGAGATGTGAGATCTTGATTAATAACGATTGGAATGGCTGCTCTCTATGAAAGGCAGATCTCCACGTGTCTCATGTGGTCCTTGGTGTCTGAGGAATTACCTGTGATCAGTTTGCACCAAACAAGTCCATGGGGACCCAAGTCCAAACTGGCACCACGTGTGTCTCCTCGGTAGATCAGGCTCCAACCAGCCTTCAAATGCATAATTTTGGAGATCTGGAGGTTGTCTGAATGCAAATTCAGAGGCAAGTTTGGATCAGACCTGAGGCACAAGACACATGCCAGAGATAACTTCACATAGGGTTTCTCTTTTTTTTCTCTTCCATGCCAATCTCCTGGCCTTTTCTCTACCTGGGCAGGGGCAGGACCCGTTCTGCCATCTCTCTGCCTGTTGTCCATCCTCCTCTCACTGAAATGCCTGACTCAGACTGGAGAAAAGGCATTTCTCTTTGAGCAGGCTCTCCTCGGGCTGTTCAGCAGTTTCTGAACTTCTCCACCTTCTCACTGTGAGAACCATAAAGTTTTAGCACGTCAGATGAAAAGCCTCATTTAAAACCAGCATGGCCTGGGGGCCTCCCTGTATCCCAGAGCCCTGCCTGCCTTGCCACGTGTGTGCTTCCCTTGCAGCCCAGTGTTCCAGACTCATTCCCAAACCCCAACAGCCGTGACAGCCTCGGCAGATCCAAAGTGTGTTTGCACAACTGCTGCAGCTGCACAGGCACACAGAACAGGAGTGCACATTCAGAGTTCAGCTGTGGGAAGCACCAGCAGCCCAGTGGAGCCTGTCCAAGCCTGTGGAAAACGTGGACAGGTGGATGCAATCCAGCAAAATGCCTTTCTTCATCCACCCCTCCGTGCTTATCGATCGGAATATTAATAAAAACTTGTTCAAAGCTCCCTCAGCTTCCCAGATTACTTGGGAATAGTCCAAGGCTTCAGCCCCAGCCATGCTTGTAATGAGGGGACTTGGGGATCAAAAGCATTTTAAAATGGCCTTGCTAATCAATCATCAACAATTGGGTAAATTAAGCCCTGCAGTCCTTCCTCTGCAAGCGAGGGATCTGCCGGACGTGTCCTTAATGAGCAGATTCCTATCCCCTTAATATTCCTTAATACCTTTCTGGAGGAAATGAACCGCAGGGAGACTTTGTTGGTGGAATGAGAGGAATGCAGATAACCATGGGCCTCTGCTTTCTCACACTGAGGGCTGAGAAAAGCCTGGCTGGACAAGGGATGTTGGGCATGGCAGGGCAATTTCCTTCCCCAGATCCTGATAACGCTCCTGATAACTCCTTTGCCCATTTCCATTGCCAAAAGCAAGTGCTTGTTTTCCTTCTCGTGGCCAAGCTGAGCCCTTTCCTTACTCATCTCCTCCAAGGATCATGTCCATCTGTGCTGAGGGTTTCTTTCCTAAACCCACCAGGAAGAGGAGCACATGCCCAGGGTAATGGCCCTGGAAGCAGATTCCTGTTAATTGTTAACACACAAGAGGCAATGCAAATATCCCAGGAAGGCAGTGAAGCTTGGCTCTTCCTGGGGCTTTATTGGGATTGCTGGAGTTTGTCACCTTTTGTCCCTAGCAGGAGGCATGGCTCATTCTCCAGCTCCCTCTGGGAGGTCTTTAATGAGTCCCTCTGGGGCTCGAGCTGTGCCTGGGGAGGTTTAGATTAGGTATAAGAAAAAATTTCTTCACTGGAAGGGCGATCAGGCCTTGGAACAGGCTGCCCAGGAAAGTGGTGGAATCACCATCCCTGGAAGTGTTCAAAATAGATGTGGCATTTCGGGATGGGTTTTTGTGGTGAGCAGGGTGGTGCTGGAATAATGTTTGACTCAATGATCTTGGAGGTCTTTTCCAACCTTAGTTATCCGATGATTCTATGACTTAGGACATGGGACATGCCCCCTGTGTGTCTTCCTCTCTTCCTGTGGCACATTTTACTTTTATTTTTGGTCTTCAGTGTGTTGAGAAGGGGTTAGGAGGATTTTTGTGACTTGTAGTAAGCTTTAGCTATGGGATGATGGGTTCTGCAGGCCCACAGACATCTCTCTCACTACTGTACCTTACCTTAAAAATCAAGACACCAGAACTTCTTGGCAAGTTTCTGAACAGGGAGAACTTCTAAGCATGGAAATCATACCTGTGTACGACCAGTACTTGTGTGGAAAAGGATGGAGCTCATGAAAAGGTGCTCTGATAAATACAGGTAGATGCAGACATGAATAATTTGAATGCTTTGGGCACTCACTGGAAGATCACCAAATTATGTGTAGGGAGACTGTGTTGTTCCTGCATGCTGGGATTGCCCTGGTGTCCTGGTTTGAAGGACAGGTGTCTGCCAAGAAAGGCAAAATCTTCTCTTTGAAATGGAGAATGTAAACTCCCTTACTCCAAATTATTATTATAATTTTGGAAATTAAGAGGGGTCTCAGGCAAAGATATGGGAATTAGGAATAACAGTTCTTTACTAGGAAAATTAAAATAGAAATACAGTATTACAAAGAACAATCCCAAAACACTGACAGAGTCAGAATCCAAGCTGACACCCATCAGTCAGTCAGGGTGTTGGCAGCAGTCCCATTCCATGGTGGCTGCATCCTCCTGCAGTGGCAGATGTGGTTCAGCTGGAGCAGGGCTCCTGTACAAGGTGCAGTTTTCCTCTGAAGCTCCAGGGATGACGTGGGAAGGTCTGGTTTTCCTCTGGAATCCAGTGGAAAGAAGGTTATCTTGGTGTCCAAAATCTCAGTTTTTCTCTGGGTAGGAAAGGCTTGGCTCCTCCCCTGGCTGGAGCATCTCCCAGTGGGATGATGGAATTTTATCAGTCATGCCCTGGGACTCAATGGCCATTAACAGGAGATATCTCCTGGAGGGAGGATGGGCTGTGGGAAAGATAAAGATGATTGCCCAGCTGGTTTAAAGCTGGCCCATTAGCAGATAATATGTGTCAGGAGATCAGGGTCACTGCCCCACCCGGCTGCAGCAGATGGGGACAGAATTCACATTTCTGGCCACATCAACCCAAGGCACTTGGTCAGGAACACCAGGAGAGGGCTCAGACTGGATGTTACATCACAGGCATGCTGTCCAGCCAGAGAGACTGCAGGTGCAGGCAGAGGATTTCAAGGAGATCTAATTCCTCCAAAGGCAGCTCAGCTTGGCAGTGTTTCACCTCTGAAGAACCATGGCACTGCAATTAGCACATGCAGCGTTCAGCACCCTGTGGGAACAGGGCTGGGAAGGAGGAGCAGCTCCAAGCTGGAATGGAAAGTCCATTGGAATGGCACTGCTGCCATCAGAGAGCCTTGGGACCCCCTCCTCCTGCCTCTCCTGAAGCATCCATGTTCTGTTCCTCCTGCACAGCCAGTCAGAATAAAAGGGGATTTATGAGATCCTGTCCACAGGCAGCGAAAGCCGCTATCGATTACTGCAAGGCTCTTAAATGAGAGTAATTCACAGCCCTCTTCAGTTTGGAAGGCAAGCTCTAATTTAATATCATTATGTCTTCATGCCCCCACACATTCCACTGTCTCATTCACTGAGCTTTTATTGGGCTCTGGATAATTTATGGCTAGATATACTGCCTTTTATCTGACCTATTTTTAGCTATTCTTGCTTTTTACATATTTTTTTCCCTGCCATCACAACTGGCAATTAAACTAAAAAGATTAAAAAAAAAAAAAGAAAAAAGATAAAGTTCCACCCAGCTTTAAACTTTATTTCTTCTCTTTTGTGTGCTGGAAGATGCTTTTGTTATTGCCACAGCATTTCGAAGACAGGAACTAACAATAAAAACAATTCCCTCAGATTTTATTGCTTTCTTTTTTTCTTCATTTCAACAAGGTGCAAAGCGACTTCCACCCAGTGACTGAGTACTTCTAAATCATTACATTTTCCTTCTGTAATGAGGTCCAAAAATTTTCAGACTTTTCCTGCAAGAACTCAGGTGTCCTCAGTCCTCAAGAGCTTCAGAGGAGGTTGATGATGGACACCTCCAAGGCTGCACCCCAAAGTTTTCAAAACTCTTTGATTCAGGAGGAAAAACATGGACAACTTGTACCTAGGGGTCTGTGTGGGTGTGCTGGTTGGGTTTTTTCTTAATTTTTTTAATAAACAATTCTTGGTTTCTGATAATATAATAATAAATAATGTTTCAGGATTATTATTCAATTTTACAGGAATAGAATATATACTGTACATAGTTTAATTTATAACTGATATATTATTATTTACATGTTGCATACTTGAATTGTCTAAAACATTGGAATTATTTATGTGAAACAGCTGAAGAAATTAAAGAAATGTTTCAGACTTTGTAGACTGAAGATGTCCTTGTGCCCGTGAACCTTTGTTCACTTTTTCCAGTAATAACAGTTGATCTGCCTTTAAAAAAAGCAACCATGCCCCTCCAGATATCTATTTTTCATGCTGTTTGGATTACAAGTAAGGCCACATGATGGTGTAAATCACTCCCACTGACTTCAAAGCTCTTATTTCCTAAACTTTTTCCACTAAAAATTTTGCTCCATCAAATCTCTCCGTGGGGAAGAGTTTGGCCTTTTCTGCGAGGCTCCAAGCCTTGGATGCTGCGTCCCCTGATGCTCTCCTGGGATTTCCTGGGGTGGGCTGCCCAGCCAGCTGCTCCAGGGGTTGGTAGATGGAGAGGAGGGTGGTGGCTCTGCTGTGGCACTGGGGGGACACTCGAGGAGCAGTTTGGCCAAGGGCACTGTGCCACCATCACGGGAGGGACTTTCATGCTGTGGATGGAGGTGGATTTTGTCTGGATGACCTGGTTTGAAGGACAGGTGTCTGCCAATAAAGGCAGAAGCTTCTCTTTGAAATGGAGAATGTAAACCTCCCTCCCTCCAAATTATTATTATAATTTTGAAATTAAGAGGGCTCTCAGGCAAAGATATGGGAATTAGGAAAAACAGTTCTTTACTAGGAAAATTAAAATAGAAATATAGTATTACAAAGAACAATCCCAAAACACTGACAGAGTCAGAATCCAAGCTGACATCCCATCAGTCAGTCAGGGTGTTGGCAGCAGTCCCATTCAATGGTGGCTGCATCCTCCTGCAGTGGCAGATGTGGTTCAGCTGGAGCAGTGCTCCTGTAGAAGGTGCAGTTTTCCTCTGAAGCTCCAGGGATGATGTGGGAAGGTCTGGCTTTCCTCTGGAATCCAGTGGAAAGAAGGTTATCTTGGTGTCCAAAATCTCAGTTTTTATCTGGGTAGGAAAGGCTTGGCTCCTCCCCTGGCTGGAGCATCTCCCAGTGGGATGATGTAATTTTATCAGTCATGCCCTGGGACTCAATGGCCCAGCAGCAGATGATATCTTCCTGGAAGGAGGATGGGTTGTGGAAAAGATAAAGATGATTGCCCCAACTGGTTTAAAGATGGCCCATTAGCAGATAATATGTGCCAGGAGATCAGGGTCACTGCCCCACCCAGCTGCAGCAGATGGTGACAGAATTCACATTTCTGGCCACATCAACCCAACACACTGGACACACAAAATTTGCCATAGGACGGGGAGATTTTGCTGTGATTCAAATCACCTGCAAGGCCTTTACAGTTTTAGCAGAACTCATCCATGAGAGACTTCTCTCTTGCCTCGATGCACCTTGAGGCACTCAGAAACATTTCCTTTGTTTGAGGACTTTTATACTGTGCACTGCTCCCTTCTTCACCTTTTCTCACCTTCCCCACCTCTGTAAAGAGAGGCAAACCCCCAAGCACTGGAATGTTTCACTTTAGGCCTCCCACATTTATTGCAAAAATATTCAGCTATTCTGAGGCTTTTCTGGTAATTTTAAGAAAAATGTCATTATGTTGATATTTCCTCCATACAACAATTCCAGTTTCTGGATGTATTTTTAGACATATTTTGTTCATAACTGTTCATAACCATGTTTCTTTTTTTTCCCCCCTCTGCATTTCTGGTAAATTAAGAATTACCTCGTTTTATTTCTAAAAGCACACATAGCTTAGCGTGACACTATAAATATTACTTGTAATTAACTCTGATATTAATATAATTATCCCAGATGAATAGAACTGTGTCAATTAAACGTATTGAGCACAGACAACTTCACAAGTGCCAAAAATCCATCGTTTAATTCAAACCCCTGGTGAGCCATGTCTTGGATTCTATAGGTGGCTGAGCCATGGATGTGCCAAAAATCCCGTGGGGATTCCAGGATCATCCCAGCCTCTGTGGAGGAAGACAAGGGATGCTGCACTGGTGTTTTGTGCTGGAGCTGGATTCCCACACGTGACAATCGTGACAGTGCCACTAACGAGAACCAAGGATCACGAGGCAGATCTCCCTCTCTGCAGCCAGCAAAGGAAAAATCATGAGACTGGATTTGGAAAAAAACCACAGGGTTTTAAAGGCCATGCGTGTTAGTTGTTTTCACAGATGAGTTTCTTTCAAGCGGCTTTCTCCAGTCACGAGGGAGAGAAACTTTTTTTTTTTTTAATTTAGGAAGGAAAAAAAGTTCTTAAACTGATAAATAATCACCAGGCTCCAGGAGCTGGGGATTTTGAGAAGGCACTGCGTGAAGCCATGGGTGGAAGGTAAGTTTTAAAGGATATATTTTGTGCTGGAGTCACACTGCTCTCCAATCACCATACACAGAGAAGAAAATAACAGAGAACAAATCTAACATAAACACTCTAATCCCACAACACTAAAATATGAGGAGAAAAATACGTGGCAAGAGTTTACTCTTGTGTCTGCCTGCTTATTGTGTTTGCCTGCTTGTGAGACACTGTGCAGGCTATTGTACCAACCCTCAGGCAAAAATCTTTCCTAGCTGGAATACGCAGCAAAAACACCATAAATAAATAATGTCAGGGGCTTTAAAAAAAAATACAACCTTAAATCACCTGATACCATCTGATTAGAACATCCAGCTGCTGTATTTAAAGAAAAGGAAAAAAAATTGTGAGTATTTTATCACTGAAGGAGAGAGGAGCTCCCCAACAGCAGCATTTGCTGTAATTTGTGCCCTCCAGAAAACTCAGGGACGTAGAAAAGGGAGTGAAAAAAGTACAGTGTGCCTTGGGTCATCAGAAGGGCTCTTTTTAGGTTATATGGTGCTTTCCTCACAGCTTAAATGGGCTTTTTTTGGATATATGGTGCTCTCCTGCTGGGTTGTAAAGGCTCCTGTAGGATGCATGGCTCTTGCCCTCTGGGTCATATGGGTTTTTTAAGGATATATGGTGCTTGCCTGCTCGGTTTTACTGAGGTGCAGGGGTGAGCAGAGCTCAGTGTCACCCAGATATAGTGGAACCAGGACAGAAAAACCACAGCCATACCAGCTCCAAGCCTCCCAGCTGCCCCAAAAGCTGATTTTTGAGTGCTCCAGATGCAGGGCAGGCTGGTGGCAGGTGCTGAGGTGGGGAAATTGAGTCGTTTAGATATGTAGAATCATAAAATCAAGGTTGGAAAAGGGCTGTGAGATCATGGAGCCCAGCCCAGCAGAGCTTTCCCTGGAAATCAGAGCAGGGGCAGGGGGAGGGTTGGGCTGTGCTCACCACTGAGACAAGTGCACACGTGCTCTGCAGGGAGAGGAAGTTCGCCAAAATCCATAAATTACCTGGATCTTTTATCAATTTTAAATCAACAATGCACTGGCACACGATGCACTCAGATACATCCAAAGCAGTATAAATAATAAATGCAAACAGCAGCAATTTCTCAGTGGGGTGAGGTTTGGCTGGATTGGTATCGATCCCTCTTTACAGCTACATATTGTCACAGACAAAAAAAATAAAACATTCCTTACTCACAGAGTGGTTAATTACTGCCTGAAATAAATCAATATTAACTGGTCAAGAAATATACCCCATTAGTTGTATTTAAAGTGAATCAGTCAATGTGATTTTTTCAGGAATTATTTTTTGCGGGGGGTATTTGAATCTCTAGGTGTGAGGAATTTGGGTCAAAGAAACCTGTGGGACTGATAACAAGCACTTCATTAACTAATTAAGCTGATAATGCAGCTCAGTGACTGGTATAGTTCACTGAAAGTTCAGATTTAAGCTGATCAGAAATGCAATTCTCAGAAAAATTTAAAGAGAATCAATCAATTAATAAGGAAAAAAAAACTTGCTGAAGAAAGCACTTCTTTTAGCTGGGAACTTAGGGAGTTGGTTTTTTTTACTTTGAAAGATTTGAAACACTTGTAAAAGGTAGAATTAGGAAAACACTAAAACCAAGGAACTAATTGTAAGTGAAATATTTTTTCTTGATTTTATAATCCTGAAAGGTAAATATCATATTTTATTGAACATAATTCCTACAGACAGTTAAAAAAAAAATAAAAAAAAAAAGTTATTTTAGACAATTCAACAAAAGCTGACGCAAATCTGCACAGCATTTCTGGATAGTTGAATTTCCCTTTTTTCCCCCCAAAAAAGGTTTGGTAAAAAAACTGTCACTGCATTTTAGAAGTGTTTGAATAAGAGAGAGCAGAACCTTGTGTTCCTTTCCTCCTGAAGTGCCCCTGTGCTTTGTGCTGAGGATATTATTAGGACATTGCTGTCCTACAGGAAAAATCCCAAACTGAGCTCAGGGCCTCACCGAGTGCCTTTCCAAAGGAAGACTTTCTTCAAAGCCCTTCAGGAGGGGGGATTGAAAACTTCAGAGAAAGGAAGGAATTGAGGGGGAGGAGAGGAGGAAACCCATCCTGTGGCAGAGTAACTGCTCCTGACACAGACATGATGCACCTCCCTCAACTTCAGGTGCCCTCAAGCTGCCATGTGCCCACATCCACTGGGCCCTGTCCTGGTTTGAAGGACAGGTGTCTGCCAAGAAAGGCAGAAGATTCTCTTTGAAATGGAGAATGTAAACCTCCCTCCCTCCAAATTATTATTATAATTTTGAAATTAAGGAGCTCTCAGGCAAAGATATGGGAATTAGGAATAACAGTTCTTTACTAGGAAAATTAAAATAGAAATGCAGTATTACAAAGAACAATCCCAAAACACTGACAGAGTCAGAACCCAAGCTGACACCCGTCAGTCAGTCAGGGTGTTGGCAGCAGTCCCATTCAATGGTGGCTGCATCCTCCTGCAGTGGCAGATGTGGTTCAGCTGGAGCAGGGCTCCTGTAGAAGGTGCAGTTTTCCTCTGAAGCTCCAGGGATGATGTGGAAAGGTCTGGCTTTCCTCTGGAATCCAGTGGAAAGAAGGTTATCTTGGTGTCCAAAATCTCAGTTTTTATCTGGGTAGGAAAGGCTTGGCTCCTCCCCTGGCTGGAGCATCTCCCAGTGGGATGATGGAATTTTATCGGTCATGCCCTGGGACTCAATGGCCCAGCAGCAGATGATATCTCCTGGAGGGAGGATGGGCTGTGGGAAAGCTAAAGATGATTGCCCCAGCTGGTTTAAAGATGGCCCATTAGCAGATAATATGTGCCAGGAGATCAGGGTCACTGCCCCACCCGGCTGCAGCAGATGGTGACAGAATTCACATTTCTGGCTACATCCTGTATTGCAATCTAAGACAGCCCCAGACTCAATTTATGATGAGAAATTCCACTTCTAGGATGAGTTTTTCTGCCCTAAATCATGTGATAGATTTATGAGAACAAACCCATGCTGGGTTCATTGATTGTGGAGGCAGCCCAGAGTGGTCTGCTCTTCTCCTGGTTTTGGGACCAGGAGCTGCAGGTGGAGCTGCTCTCTGCATCCCATCACTTCTTCCTGCTCAGGGCCTTTTCTCTGGGAATGCTTCAAAAGGCTCATCACCTCTGGCTCAGTTACAGTCCATCAGCCAGAAAAACATCCAGATGTGATTTAAGGGCTTTGTGTGCAGTCGGAAGGAGGCACTTTCTACGGTTAATCATTGTTAAAAATTTTATTCAATTTCTGCTTTTTTTCTGGCTCTGCCTCTCACCCTCTGGTCACTGCCTAGCAAGGGCTACCTGTCCTCCAAAATCTGTTCCCTGCACAGATACTGTCAGATGTAGCAATATTAAGATATTCAATACCCTGTGATTTTCTGTTGGATAAGCCAAGTGGACCAAAGTACTTAATTCTTTACTCCTACTATGGAGCAAATGGCTGCTCCCAAACAGCCTCAGAGGCCTGGGTTTGGTCCTTTTCCAGGGGCTGGAGGCACTTTTAGCACTCTGCCAAATGGCTGGAGCACTTGGGTCTTTTGTGTCAAGGAAAATCTTGAACCTCAGGTAGGGTGAAGGGCTCCTTTATCACAGCCAAGCAGAAAATTCAGGTTTTTTTCATTTACAAGATCAGCAAAAGCAGCAGGAGATCCCAGATTAGGAGCCATTTTCCATCTCTTATCCATTTTAACTGGCAGATACCAACCACATAAACCTCTGAGACCTGCTGTCAATTCTGTTCTTTGGGTTTCACCATGCAGCCTCAGGTCCAGCCCACCCAGAAACATCTTCTGAGGCACCAAGACAACCTGGTGATCCAGCACTGCCTTGATGTGTCCAAAATGTAATCCAGCCCTTTCCATGGGGATCTGAAGGGGAAATTCAAGGTGGGTGGTTTGCCAACACAGACAACGCTCAGGATGTGATGTGAAAGCAAAAAACTGACTTGTGGAGCAAAAGAGGCTGGAAACCCTGGTTTATCCCAACCCAGCACAGGGGCAGCTGCAGCTGTGTGCTGTTCCCCACACTCAGGTGCTCAGCAGATGGTCAGGAAGGCACTGCCTGCTTGCCCTGGGTTGGAGCAGCCTCCCAAAGTTCTTCCCTCTGCCATTCCCTGACAGGCTGCACAGTCAGCTCTGCCCTGGCAGGTGATGGGCTGGAAAACAGAGCACTTGGACATTGCCTAGTGATGTCCTGGTATGTGCTCCAGAGCTCTGCCTTTTGGACAAATATCTTGTTTTTCTTGAATTTCTAAAGAGAAAAGGAACAGTTTTGCTTCTGTTTAGTGACAGTGGCCAAAGGGACACTCAGACACTTCAGTCCATTGTTGCCTCTCTGGGTTTTGTGCCCCTCACAGTCACTGGAGGTGTCTAGCCAAGGAATTGCAGTGCTCTGGCAAAATAATTCTTGGAGTATGTGAGATAACAAGAGTCTTTATGAACATGAATCCCAGATGTTCCTCAAACATTTGTTCCCAGACACAAAGGTCAATGTGGAGTCCAGGTGGGAGGGAATCTCCCCTTGTAAATGTGGCATTTGTATTTATTTAATTAGTGGTTTGTTTGTAGGTTGTTTTTTTTTGGTCTCTACTTAGAGTCTGGATTAAAAACATGAAGGAGACAAATTTTCTTATATTTGGGTTTGGTTGTTTATTAAATCTTATTTAAAGTATAGAAAGTTTTGTAACACTTCTAGCTACCAGCTAAAAGCGAGCAAAATGGAGATTAATTTAGCTAGTTACAAGGTCTTTTAAAGTTAAATAGTCCAATAGAGAATTAATACCTATATTATTTATACTTTTGACCCAATAACCAAACTCCTGTGACCCTCAGTGCAGCACTAATTGTCCAATCAGAAACTACCTGAAACCATGAAGAAGGAAGAAGACAGAAACAACACTCAAAATCCTCCATCTTGTCCTATATTTATTACTATATTATAAAACTTTCAAATTCAAAACCCTTCACCATGTAAAATCACATACTTCTATTTAACTACAGACCAGTGATTTTAACTCCATCACCCAAATTTGGAAGCCTTCTCCAAGGCCCCAGGTCAAAAGCAGTGTTCTCCAGGGGGTCAGTGCCAGAAAGCACAGAAAGCTCAAAAATCCCAGGTTTCTGAGATCCAACATCCCCTCTGCACCAGAGAAGGGAAACCGAGGCCCAAGGAGAGGAATAGGAGCAAAGCAGTGCTGAGGATGCACCTGAACATCCCCTCCTGCAGAGGTGGTGTGAAGGGGCTAGAGCCAAACAGCCTGGAACAAAACAGGCTGGAGAAGAAGGCTGGTGACATTGGAGAAGCTGTGGCTCTGACCTGGGCAAAAGGGAACAAATGAATAAGAGACTTTCCCATTCTGCACAGTGCTGGGACAGGCTCCCATCCAAACTCATCCCTCCCCAGACTGGGCTGTGGGCTGAGGTGCAGGGTTCTGGTTTGAGCTGCTCTCGAGCAAAGACGTCAGGCACGCTGGCTCAAGGCTTTCTTTTTTTACTGCAATGCCCCCTGCCAGATCAGCTGAGCTGGGAAAACAATCTATAATTGACTACAGAGCCATGAGGTTATAATGATTTACTCCTTTTCTGAAGCATGCACATAACCTCTGCCAATTAGCCAAAAAGTCAGAAAGATTTTTAATGACAAAACACCCAGAGGAGAAGGCACTTGGGTGGGGTGGGGGGAATTGTGGCTGTGAATTACCAGAGTCTGAGCTGCAAGTTGTGGGAGCTTGGGTCTAATGATCAAAGAGGAGAAGGTGCAGCGAAGAGATTTTCCAGTTGGAGATGGGAGGCAACCTGGAGCTGGCTAGAGGGTTTTCCTTGCTGGGTTGGAGGCTTGGTGCTGTGCCCTTCTTTGCCCAGCATCACCCAGCACCTACACGTGACACTGTGGTTCAGGGCAGGCAGAGGCAGAGCCAGGAATGGACATCTGTCCTCTCCCATGGGAAATGGGATGGCTGAGAGCTGGGGCAATGCCAGGGCCAGCTCTGTGCTGGGACAAGACCAGCTGGCCCCAAGGAGCAGTGCCAGCATGGCAGCAGCCAAAGGGAGTTTCTTATTATTGGGGCAAGAGAGCAACTCTTCTCCATATAACCCAAAGAGGTGAAGTAGCTTGGAGTGAGTAATCCCATGTTGAACACAAATAGAAATTACTTGCAAGTGCCATTACCTGGGCCAGGGAGGAGACAAAGGTCCTGCTTCTCCTCTTGTCCATCCTGCTCTCCTTTCCCTCACTCCAGCTCTGCTGTCCTCCCTCTTCCCTTGTGTCTGCTGGACTCCACTGTGAGTGGCTTCAAGGAGAAAATTAACTTTGCCAGGAAAAAGCACAAGAATTGGGTTTTTTCCAATGTCATGAGTTGAACTGGCTCAGCCAAACCTGGAAGAAAAGATCTGGGCTGGGCTGGCTGGTGTGAGCAGTGGAAGAGGATCAGGTGCCCACAGAACCTCATGGAGATTTGCTGCTGTCATCATTGCAGGGCAGGCAGGGAAGAGGCTGGCTGAAGGCCAGAGAGCCTGTGGGCTCATCTTATTGGAGTCTGGTTTATGTTTCTTCACAAAATCCCAGAGTGGTGTGGGTTGGAAGGCACCTTAAAGATCACCTAGTTCCATCCATTGCAGGGACACTGTGCTTCCTGGGATGCAATTCCTGGAGAAGCTGAAGAAAAGCAGCTTTGCCATGAAGATCCAGATCCCTGAGTCACTTGGTGCAGTGAGTGCAAGAGAGAACCTGCCACAGCAATGCCTCTGGCATCCCACTCTGCTGAGCAGCCATGAAATCAATGGTCTTAGCTGGCTATTGATTGGACCCAGTGGGTGTAAATCTGACCTTGACCCTCTTTATTCTTGATGGATTGGCCACAACTTCATCAGCACAGAGCTCCAAAGTTGGACTTTGGGAGCCTGGATTTGCCAGCATGTGCTGCATTCTGTTTTTCAGATCCAGCTGCGCTGGAAACATAAATCACAGCTTTGCACTTCAGATGTTCACATCTCTATATATGTAATAAGTAAAATATAAAACAATTATTGCCATATAGTCAGACCAGGGTACATTAAAAAAAGAGTGATTCCAGCTTCTGGCCCTTCTACATCAAAAAAGCTGCAGAATTAGGATTGATTGCATACAGGTGCAGGATCCTGACAGTGTGCAAAGTGGTCAGAGGAGTTTTGTGTTTGCTGCATGCAGCACGCTCCCCACTTGGCCATGGCAGCCACTGCTGCCCCTGGCAGAGCCGATGGAGACTTGAAGATCTGACGCAGTCAGACAAGGAAAGGGAAATATCTGATGCCTTGTTCTCCTCGTGAGATCAGCCCAAGCCTAAAAAAAGAGAAGCCAAGCCAGCTCAAGATAGAGAGCCCCTTCCTTCAGCTCTCCTGGCTCTTCATGCTTCTCACTCCACCTCTCATGTTTACTATCACATTGGGCACAAACATATTTGTTGCTAGGAGGAGTCCTGGGCAATATTAGCTATCTGGAGAGCCAGAGCACAGCAGGCTCCATGCAGGGATTGCTTCAACTGGAAATTAGGGCTGGTGGGAGTGAGGGCTCAGCACCAGATCCACGTGGAGGAGTCAGGCTCTGAGCAGTGACAGCAGAGCAGCAGTGCCAGGGAAGCCTGCAGCCCATGATGCTGCAGCTCCCACACAACCCTGGGCAAGGTCCTGTGGTGCCAACCCATGCAGGAATCAGGAGGAGCCTTGAAGGGGAACAGCCACACAACTTGGGGAGCTCTTCCAAGGCCACAGCTACAGAGCACAGAGTGCTGAGCAGCAGCAGCAGAGGAGGAACTCACCTGGCCACAGGTGAGGGACCTGGAGACAGGTCCCAGGTGCTGCCCATCTCACTGATCTCAGAGTGCTGTGATGCACTCAGCCTGTGTGTCAGGCACATCCCAGCAGGAGCCAGGGCTGCACAGCTTTCCTGGGAGCACACAGGGCAGTGGATGCCCTCAGCCCCACTGTGTCAGGCACATCCCAGCAGGAGCCAGGGCTGCACAGCTTTCCTGGGAGCACACAGGGCTGTGATGCCCTCAGCCTGTGTGTCAGGCACATCCCAGCAGGAGCCAGGGCTGCACAGCTTTCCTGGGAGCACACAGGGCTGTGATGCCCTCAGCCTGTGTGTCAGGCACATCCCAGCAGGAGCCAGGGCTGCACAGCTTTCCTGGGAGCACACAGGGCTGTGGGTGCCCTCAGCCCCACTGTGTCAGGCACATCCCAGCAGGAGCCAGGGCTGCACAGCTTTCCTGGGAGCACACAGGGCTGTGGGTGCCCTCAGCCCCACTGTGTCAGGCACATCCCAGCAGGAGCCAGGGCTGCACAGCTTTCCTGGGAGCACACAGGGCTGTGGGTGCCCTCAGCCCCACTGTGTCAGGCACATCCCAGCAGGAGCCAGGGCTGCACAGCTTTCCTGGGAGCACACAGGGCTGTGGGTGCCCTGCCCCACACCAGCCTAGTCATGGCCTGGGCAAGTGCTTTAGGGGGGATGCTCTGTGTGATGAGAGCCAGACCTTATCTGTGCTGATGTAGGAAGGCTTTAGGACTCAGCTGCACAGAAATAATTCCCTTGGCAGTAGGTTCAGGGAGAAAACACACGGAAGGGAAAGTCGGCAGCATGTTGCCTCTTTATTATCTTGTGAAAGAAAATTTATATCATACCCCAGAGGGGCATAAAATGGAACACATTTGCACAAGTCTTCATGGGTTTCCAGAGCAATCTGGGCTCAGAGAGGGGGAGTAACTCTGGCCTGGCACCTTGGCCTTGGCTTTCACAGGTGCCTGGCCCAATGTGTGACATGGTCCTTGCCTGGTGTTGTGTTCTCCAGCTGCAAAAACTCCCCTCAATTTCAAAGCTACAGAAATTCCAGTCTGTTCCAAGCGTGTTTGTTTTCCTTGGGTCCCTCTCCCTAACTAATTTGCTGTTGTGTTTATTGGAAATAGGAGACACATTCTTGACGGAGTGGGAAGCGCTGTGTTTAGTGGAGCCCTCGAGAAGGTTAGAGCAGGAGCATTTCTTGAACAAACAAGCCTCACAGTGCTCCATAATCTTCAGGCTGAAATGAATCACAGGCTCCAGATAGTGGTGGGGACTGTGACACGTGCAATTTGCATCAGACCTTCGCTAAACAGTCGTTGGAGGGAGATGAATATAAAGGAGGCTTGGCTCTTATCAGCTCTGATCACAGAAGCGCTCACAGGAAAAAATTATTAAGCATCTACATGAGCAAAACTCTTTGTCTTCTTCAGCTGAATTGCTACTTTCATTTGTCTTTAATAACATGGTATTTGCTCACTCTCAGACAGCCGTTTGCAAGGTTGTTCAGATCCAAGGCTAATTTGCTCAGGCACTTGGCTCTCCCAGAGTGATCACTGAAACTCCTGGTACACACAGTACTTTTCTTGAATGTTAAAGCATTTAAAGCTTTTTTTTATTATTATTATTTTTCCTTGTCCGTGCCTTGAGTAAGTATTTACACCCAGTCAGGGACAGCATATAAACAAGTTAATGTTTCGACTGGGGAATGTTTTACACCTCGTTACACAGGTGGAAATGGGGCCTGCAGAGCAGGGCCAGGCTGTTTCCAGTAGGTCATTTTCTGGTTCTGGTCAGCCCTTATTTTAGGCCAGCCCTGCCCCACAGAGGTATGTGCAACCACGCCACTGGGTCCTGCCTATTTCTGGGGGCTGCTGCTGAGTTTGCATCACACAAAGCCTGGAGTTATTTTCAGCTTTGGCCGCAGAGCAAAAGCAAAAAGCTCTCCATGCACAGCCTGAAAGTGCCACCAGAGAAAGTTGTCACAGGTCTGACTTGAGACTGCCCACAGCAGGACCAAGATTCATCTGATTTTCTCAGTCTCTCATTGCAGGAAGGAGAAAAACGCCTGATGTCACACCCCACCACATTTGGGCACCAGCCCTGGGAGCATCAGGGTCTGCAGCTGCTGATGAGGCCTCGGGCTGGTGTTTTTGGGCAGAGGATACAAGCCTGCTTTGAGTGGTGGATCTGTGGTGTGGGCTGTGGCCACTGAGCAGCTGGTCTCCTCCTTCCTGCCTTGCTGGGAATGATGAGAAAGCCTCGAGCCAGAAGAGATCACTGCATTCTCTCCTCCCAGCTCCAGCTCCCAGCAGACCCCATCTGCCTGAGGTCCAGCACCCAGGAACTGGTGGCATGATCAGAAAATTCTCTGCCTGGATCCCAGGAGCATGGTCCCCTCCTCAGAGTGGTTTTTTAACCTTCACAGTTAAGGGGAATACACAAATCCTTTTTGCTGGCTGGTGTTTGACTGGCTGTGCACTCCAGCACCACTTCTTGCTATGGCTTCTCTGATAAATTAATACTTGGTTTTGTTTTGGTTTTGTTCAAGAGAAGGTACTTATGAGCTACAATACCCTCTCCATCTTCTTCCTGATAAGCAAAACAGCTTGAGCTGTGCAAGTCTCACATAAGCCATTTCTTTCAGCTCATGTATCATTTTTTGTGGCTGTTTTTGGCACCTTCCTCAATTTTTCAGCTTCCTTCTGAAAACGTGGGCATCAGAACAGTACTCCATGTTCCAGCTTCGGGCTAGGCAGCTCTGACACTGTCTAATCAGCAGGACCATTTCCAGTGTCAGAGCCTCAGAGGAGGGAGAGGGGGAGGGAGAGGAATCCTTGGCAGCAAGCTGCATTTCATCGAGGGCCCTCTGCTTTGGGATTCACGCTCTTTTCCCAGCTACAGAAACCAGCCTCTGTCAGAGCAGATCTGTTTCCACAAGCTGTCTGCTCGAACTGCAAGAAGACCTTGTCTTGCACCCTCCAGGACTCCTGACTGGGCTGCCTTGGGCTTCAGCTGGTTTGGTGTTTGCCTCTGCATCGTGCAAATATGTACACTAAAAGCCTGACAGCTGCCTTTCACAAGCCTTAAAAATCAACATTCTGGCCTAATCCCTCTCTCCTCTGCCTCCTGGCTCTGTAACAGGTAAGCCTGAACAGCCCTGAGTCTCAGGATGCTGGCCTGAGGCAGATTTCTGCTCATCTGCGTGGAGGCTGCAGAGCTCACAACCAGGTTATTTATAGCAGTTCCCATGTCCTCAGCAGCTCTCTCTTTCGAGGATGGTGTCACCATTGCTCTGCTGCCCCTGTCACCACGCCAGGGCTGAGCTCTCACACCAGTTTTGAGCCACCCCGGCAGCAGAGGAACAGATGACTGTGTGGTTGTTGGCATCCCCGTGCCCATCAGGGAGTGCAAAGGTTCCTGTGCTAGCCATCTGCAGTGACAGCCTCTCCACTCCTAGCTGCTCAAGCAGGGTTTCTCATCGCAGATGGACAAAATCTCAACGTCCTGTGCTTTGCTTTGGGCCCTGCTGCACTTCTGCAGCTTCTCCCAAACTCTCACAGTCACACCCAGGAGCTGATCCCTCCACCAGGACCCTGGGTGAAAGAGGTGTCGTGGATAAATGATCTTTTTATTCCCTGGGCCTAAGACTTCCAGGCTGCCTTGAAGAAAAATCAAGCTTTCCACAGTGCTACATATTTAATCAGTGCATGAAAAGGCAACTCATCCAGAAGGACAAGCAGAGAAGTTCCTCCCAACTCTGTCCTTGTGGCTGCATCCACAGGCAAAGCTGTATGGCTCTGCAGAGCAATAGATCAGCCCAGCAAAGCAAGTGAAGTAATGTCTTATTGCAAGAGCCAGGCTTTTCCAGTGCTTTCCTAGAATGGAAAAACACATTGAAATTTCGTTTCCTGAACACCACCCTATTCATTAGTAAAGTCATGGATCACCTTCTACTGCCCACCAGCAGGCAGCCACTTTTCTGTGAAAGCTTTCTCTTTTCTCACAGTGGTCTTATTCTTTGAGTCCAGAAATAAGGCCTAAAATAGCATGTTTTGGAATAAATTCCCTTCCCTGCTACGTGAATGGGAAGTTCAGGTTTCTCTCCCCTGACACCTTTGCTGTTCAGCCCTTGTTTCCAAGGGAGCAACTGAAGCAAGCAGGGACTCTCAGCCCCACGCCAGCATGAAATGAGAGCTGTGGCTGAGACCTGACAGGAGAGCCACAACACTTCAGAGATCACTAATCACGGAACAAGTGGGGAAAACAGCAGATCCAGCCAGCTACCAGCATGGTCACCAAAGGAAACACTGAAGAAACAGACCAAAAATGGAAATAATCTTTGGGAATTAATCCAGATTTTAGTGCAGATTTGATATACATCAAATGTGAGTAAAGGCTTTACCCACTGGAGCAATGTGATATTTTCCTTTTGCCTCCCCTTTTCCCCACCTTCATGCAGCTGAGGAATGTGTTCCCCATGCTTGGTACCCACAGGTGCTCTGGGAACAATAGCAGCCTAGAAAAATCATCACTCATCGCTGCTAGACATTTTTATAGAGCTCCTCAACTTATCCCTTGAGTGTCTTACAAATATTAACATCCAAATCCTCACACTTCCTTCCTCTAAGAGGCTGTTACTGCCTGGACTTTAAAAGTAAGGAAGCTAAGGCCGAGAGGTGAATAGACTGGCCGAGATCACAGAGGAAATGTGTGATCTTTGTGGTCTGGACACTCCTGACCAACAAATCCTTAACCTGGCTTCTTGCCCATGGCAGATAGGAAAGGGTAAAGGTTTGAGTCATGATTGGACTCCCATGGGCACATGGAAGGATGAGAGCTCTCCCCCTGCAGGCACCCCAGAGTTTTCTTAGGAATCTGGTGGAGAATTCTGCACTTTTATTTTTATTAGTGCCATTATAAAGGCAGGTGACTGTGGCTTGCCCTATCCAGCTGGATAAAATTCAAGGGCAGCCCAATAAACCTCTCTGCATCCTCTGCAATGGCTTTGCTTTGTTTAAAGCTGGCACTGATTTAAAGTTCAATATTTCAGGCTCTGCTCCTGCATCTTCCCCAAGATGACAGTGAAGATGGCAGCACTTAGAGGAATTCCTGGCTGGAGCACAGCTCGGGCTGTATGATTTTCATTAGCACTAACAAGCATTAAGCAGCTGATGTCCTGCTCAGGAAAATGACTGTATCTCCAAGCATTCCTCCCAAATCGACACTCTAGGGGAACAACAGGCTCTGCAGCCTTGGATTTCTCAGCTCTGCAAAGGGATTTAACCCTCCCTGGGTTTTCCTTCTCTTGGTCTCTTTTAGTGGTGGTGACATTTGATAACAAGTCTGTGTACAATTTAGAGTCTGCTTTTCCAGCTTCCCCAGTCATGCCTCCCAGTTCCCCCAATCTGTTTGTTTTTTATTTAAATAAGCCCATGGATCCTGAAGCTGAAAACTGTGTGACACATCATTTTGGTTTTTAAGATGATTTTATGAGTCTCTCATCCCTGCAAGGAGCAATGAAAAAGCAAAATGCACCACAGCACCACACAGCCCAGCCCTACATAGTGCAGCCAGCCAGACAAAGTACCCATATATCTTGTTTTTTAAAAATAAAATTTGATGGAGGTGTTGTTTCCTCTGTTAATCTCAAGATGCTGTAAAGTCTGACTTACAATTTTGGGGTGGTTCAAGGATTCTGGGAGTAGCAAGGAAGCAAGAGGCCCGTGAATTGGCTTCTGGTGAGGTTGGGGAGGTGACAGGATGCTTAAATTGAACAGGGGCTGTTGCTCTGCCCTTGTCTGTGCCCAAGTCCACCCTTCTGCCTGCAGAGAAGGGGCTGGGAGCTGCCCTTGCCCCACAGCTGAGACAAGGATGCTCTGCTGACCCTGCCTGCTCCTGCAATGAAAGATCTTTGCTAAACAGAGCAGAGTCCTTGGGGAGTCACTGCCTGCAGTTTGGCTGATATTTCCCCTGCTCTAGGAGGAAGCACCAAGGAGAGAGCTGGGAGACAAAGGGAGGCAGGCTTATCTTCTCATCGTGGTGCTTGGTCCACACATGCTGCACACTGTTGTGTGCATTCAGGGGTCCCAGAAATTTACTAATTGAGCTGGATTGAGTGAATTTATTGCTGCTGACATCAGCGAAATTCAAAGCACTGCTGAGCAGGAGTGAGCACTCACCCTCTTTGTGGTCAGCAGCCCTGGCAAAAATTCCCTCTGGTGCTGCTGCCCACATGCAATGGTTTTGAAAGCAAAACCAGTGAGAGACTACAAGTTAGAAATACAATTTAACAGGAAAAAGGAGAAAAATAAAATACATGCAACAGTACAAAAGAAAAACACTGCAAGAGTCAGAATACAGCCTGACACCCCACTAGTTATGGTGGTGGTAGCAGTCAAGATGAAGTGCTCTTGTTGAAGCAGTGATCCTGTAGAAAGGTCTGGTAGCTCTTGTCCTCTGGAAACCAGCAGGTAAGGGCTGCTTTGGTGCTCAAAATCTCAATTTTTATCTAGGTAGAAAATGCTTGGCTCCTCCCCCTGGGTGGAGCATCTCCCAGTGGGATGATGTAATTTTATCAGTCATGCACTGGGACTCAATGGCCCATTAACAGGAGATATCTCCTAGAGAGAGGGTGGGATAAAGATGATTGCCCCACCTAGTTTTAAACAGATGGCACATTAGCAGAGGACATCTCCCACAGAGATAAGAATCACTGCCCCACCTGGTTTCAGCAGATGGTGATAGAATACAGACTTTTGGGCACATCTTTACATTGTAACCTAGGACACCATCCCATCACCACCAGCAGCCCTTGCCTCACCCTCAGGCAGAGGGGTGATTGGTGGTCTCCTGGTGGGTCTGGGAAAAGATGATGAGTCTGGCATGGTTTGTGCTCACAGCTTGTCTCTGCAGTCAGTGTTCACCAGCAGCCCCAGCTCATGCTGGAGTCCCGAGGACTGAGACCACTGCCCCTCTCAGAGCAGCCTGGGAACTGCTGGGCTGGTTTTATCCTCACTGTAACCAAGCAAGAGGCAGTAAATAACACCTCCATCCAGGGAAAAGGCAGGTGTTATGTGTAACAGGGGAATCCAGGCACGCTGGTGAGTGGGACTGGCTTCCCAGGAGAGACAGTAGAGATGAATAATAACACATAGATCTCAGCTAAGTGGCAGCCCTGAGAGGCAGCACTTGAATCTATATGCTTTTCAAGAGCATATCTAAGATGAAGAATATTTAGTGGCAGGCCAAGGGAACAGCAGTCAAGAAACAGAAGTTTTTTCAGTCTGTCTTAGTGTGGAAAATAAAGTCGGTGTGGATCCACTGGAAATGAACGCTGAGTGAGGAGACCTGGAGAGTCTGAGACAGGCAAAGCAGCCAGGATGGAAACACCAAGTTTGGCATCATGGTGAGAGGCAGGGAGGGCTTATCAAGGGCTTTAATTATGGTAAAGCAATGCCAAAGAAACAGTCAGAGTACCAGGCTCTCCACATCCTACAAGACCTTCCCTGCAAGAAAAATCAGTAGTTTAAGGTGCTGAATGAAGGTGAGGGATGGAGACAGGCAGAAACCAGAGTCTTATGAGGGAGCAGCAAGCAGTGGGCTTTGCTGTCAAAGTATCCCAAATTTCCAGCTGTGCTGCCAACTTTTACATGCCCTTGGACTATTCCTCACCTCATTTTGTGTGTGTAGAGTGAGGGTGAGGATGCCAGCTCCCTAAAACGCTGGAGAAACAGGATCTGTGCTGTGTAGAACACAGGCTGTGGGGCAGAGCAAGCAGAAATGCTGCTCTGTCCTCCATCCACACTGAGGGGTCACTTGGAGAGGGTGAAATCATGAAGCAGCAAGCATGGAAGAGAGAGAATTCTAATATAACACATTTTTGACACAAATATGTGAGTTCTAGAAGCCATCACAGGATGTTTAATGACAGACTGAATATGTCCTCTGTCCCATGCTGATCAAAAGACCTGAAAAAGCTCTAATCAACTGCTTGTGAGCATTTTTTTTCCTACTGTAAAAACGGAATTTAATTAAAAATGGAGAGACAGAGACTCAGCTGCCTCAGTGGGACTTTGGCCCCTGCCTTGCAGAGCACTTGAGGACAGGTTTTAAATCCCAGCTGATGGCTCTGGAGAATCAGTTACTGGCTGGCTCCAGGATGGATTCCCCACTATGTTTGAGGGCTGTGCTCTTGGGGGATGGATTCAAGCACATGCTTAATCTTAAGCATGTGCCAAGCATCCTGTTAATTGAGGGTTTTTTCTGGGAAGGTTCTGGTGTTATTATTTCTCCTTGGAGCCTGTCCCTGTGCACATGTGAGCAGGCACATCACAACAGTCTGGAAAGGCAAAGCATTTTGAAATGCTTTTCCAGACAGTAAACTCAGGACAAATTTATTTGGTTTGAACATTTTGGCACTGGTGAATGTAAACCTCTCCTGGTTTTTATTTTCCTCTGCTTTCCACTTCGAGCAGTATCAATGTCAAGCTGCTCATGGACTGAGCCCTGCAGTCCTTGGGCAAAGGAAGGCTGTAAATGGGTAAAGGTGTTTGCAGCAGCCCACGGGAGATCTGGGCACAGCACATCCTCACACACCTGCACTTCTGGAGCCAGGATGGGCCCAAATTGTTCCCAAGTATCCCAAAGCACCAGCCCTGGGACAGCAGTGACTGATGGCTATGTGCTCATTTTGCTGCTGGAATACCCCTTCCCAGACCTTCAATGATTCCTGCCTGTCAGAGAGGATATAAATGGGGTTAGTAACTTGGACTCAACCTCGTGAGTGAAGGACCAGCTGCATGGTTGTGCCAGAGGAGATCACTGGGGCCCTAAGGCAGGACAGACAACCTGAGGGAGAGGTGGCAAAGGCTGCAAACAGCCTGCAGGAATTTCTCCCCAGGGTGGTGGCACTGATGCCCTGAAGATGCTTTAGTCCACTCTCTTCTCCTGGGATGATTTCAGTGTGCCAAAGATATGTTTAAATCCCGTTTATCCTGCAGGTAGCCAGTGGCTCTAGGACTCAGGGTGGGATACTCTATTTGGGGAATCTAATGGCAAATCAAGCCACCCCTCCCACGCTTTCTGCCTGCCCAGCTTGGCACTGCTCCCCTCCTGCCCTGTGCTGCTGCTGAGCCCAGCACTCAGACCCAAAGCCATCAGCACTGTCCATCACTGAGGGGCACTGGAACGCCCTGCTCGATGGGAATGTTATAATTAACACTGTCTGTGCACGGCTGAAATGTTAACGCTCCTATTAACACACTTTTGGACTTGCTTTTAACACCACAGGTGGCTTTTCAAGAGCTCAGGCTTGATTTAAATCACATCCACTGCTTATTGCTTTAATTATGGAAATGGACAGAGCAAGGGAGCAAATTTCTGGGTATGGACTCCCACGAAAAGCATGAGGGAAGCAGAGTGGTGTGGTTTTATTTTCTGAGTGGATGTATGGAGATCAGGGAGAGGACTGGGCATGGATGACTCTCCACAGCTTGGCCTGGACATTCCTCAAGGATTTGCCATGAGCATAAAGAGAATCCACCACTCAAAGTTTTCCAGCAGTGTAAAATTGTGTGTGTGGTGGAGCAGGGGGGGAGAAATACAGAAATAGAGAAATGCACAAATAATATAGAAATACAGGAATACAGAAATAATACAGAAATAATACAGAAATAATACAGAAATACAAAAATAGAGAAATTCAGAAATACAGAAATATAGAAAAAATACAGAAATACAGAAATATAGAAATACAGAAATTCAAAAATACAGAAATACAGAAATATCCTTATCCTTCAGCTCGGAGCAGAGAGCTGTGACTGACTCTGGCCCCACTGCTGCTGACAAATCTGGATCCCAGACCTGGAAAGGGGCAGGACCTCAGCTCCAGCCCCCAGACACGAGCAGAAGCCTCCTCTGGGTCCATCTGCAGGGAGATAACTGGTCCCAGGGCTTTGCTGCTCTGCTCCTGACTGGAAATCCCAGGAGGAAACAAATCCTCTGGCATGTCAACAACCCCTCATGTTACCTCTCCCCTAAATACAGTGCTGGAATTGCAGGGGAGGAGCAGAGCAGGGAAGGCAGAGCTCCCCCACCAAAGGACAGGGAAAGGGACTCACCTTCACTCTGACCCTCCAAACTGCTGCCCTGAAGGAAGGGGTAGAGATGCCCCCTCACCTTGCCCTGCATTCAGCTTTCTGCAGGCTCTCTTCACTTTGCAGGGGCTGAGCCTGGGGCAGGTGATGCCAGAGCAAGCCCCTGTGGCTGCAGACTGGAAAATGGGACATCCCTGTGTGCCACCACTGCCTCTGCCCCACCACCCCAGTGCCAAAGTGATTTTCCTGCCCCTCAGTGTCCGTGGGGCTGCATCCAGCCCTTGGTTTCCATCTCCATCTGCCTGCTCCAGGGGCATCTCACAGATTCTCCAGAGCCTCCCCAGCACATTCCCCTCCATCCCCCCTCCTTTTCACTCTTCCACAGTGCTGGACTTTGAGGGAAAGCCTTTCCCCCCTGTTTTTATCTGCATACCATCCATGGCACTCAGCCCTTGTGCTGTCATGCAAAACTGTGAGGAATGAACCGGGTGATAAAGCAGAGGGAGCCAAAGCATGAAGGCCATGAACCCCTCTGGTTATATTTCAGAGCCATAAATTACACCCTTCAGCCAGGGGTTAAGCAGGTCATTAAAAAGCAAAAATCACAGGGAGAATGCTCAAAAAGCAGCACCCCTCCAGCTCTGCCCTCCCCCAGTGCAAGGGAGGGAAATCTCAGCCCCCTTACCTGTGCTCTGGGATGCAGACTGCTATGCCAGGCATTTCTGGCACTGCCTCAGCCCTGGCTGTAAATCTTTATCACTCTGGCTGAGCTGACATTCTGCCAGAAAAGTTTGTTATGGGTTAAACTGAGTGACCCCAGGGTGGGAATGTGGAGGGGGAAATAGCAGGGGCTGTGTGTGGCACATTGGCTGGAGCTGGAAAATATCTCTGCAGTGCCAGGTCCATTCCCAAAGCTATTTTCCATGGAAAACTCAGGGAAGAACCATCCCTGAGCAGGGATGTGGGAGGAAGAGGTGCTGAGCAGAGTTAACACAGGTAAGGCCCAGAAAAGGCTGGTCCATGGGTACAGCCTGGTACTTTCCAGTAAGTTAGAGCTTATAAATCATTTTGACAAAATAATTAAAGCATGTATATGCTGTGATTTATAACACTGCCTCTTGCTGTAAGACCAGAGTGATGCTGGATACAGGGATGTATCAAACCAAGGGAAAAGCTGTCAGAGGAACAGCTCAAAAGCTGTTCTTGCTCCAAATCCAGAGTGACTCCAAATCAAAGATACTGCCCAGAACCAGCGTGGCTGTAGGTTGGGTGACTCCACTTCAGCTGAGCCCAATCTCCATCACAAATAAAAAAGTGGGGCTTGGTTGCCTGGCTGCACCCTCTTTGCTGCTTGAGTGGGAATAATGAAGAAGGCAGAGTAAAAACAGAGTAAAAATGTGGTATTAAAGCAGAGAGAAAGCCTTTTGCAGAGGCAATTACACAAATGCAGGTCTGGGTTGAGAGCTGAGCCTGACCTACAGCTCTCAGGGATGGGCAGGCATTGTTATTAAAGCTCATCAGGACAGACCCCGTGCTGTGGAGGCCAGCTGAAAACATCAGAAAGGGATTTACTATTTGACTTTGCTCCATATGTCATAAAAGGGGGAAATAAAATAAAACTCAGCATCAGGACAGTCCTTTGGGTGGAAGAAGAGAACTGGCACTGGGGTTTTAATAGGGAGGTGACCCAGAGAGTTTGGACAGAAGGGAATGGCTCCTTCTTCAGATGCAGTGATGAACCACACCATGAGGTTTTATTTTTATTGTGGCTAGCCCAAAAATTAATAATCTAAAATTACTGTAGGAGGTTATTTTACCATGGAAGAAAGAGATATGTGGGATTTAGACAAACTGTCAGATCTTCTCTAAGAGAAAAAATGTAATTTCTCAACAACTTCTTCTAGGCCGCCCTTTGAGGATCTTGATTTTCAAAGTTTCCTTCTTTTTTTTTGTCTAGACTTGATCAGTTCTGTAACACACACATTCCTTTCCCTCTCCCCTTCCAAATCATCTGCTAGTGACTGACATTTCAGTGGAGTGCCATCTTACTGGCATATAAATGAAGCTTTTCAGCATTCCTAGAAGGGGTGGTCGTCTTCTAAGATTCTTGGAATTCAAGTTGAAGATGAAAAAAATAATTTTTTTTAAACCTGCAAAACTTAGGGATTTTTTTTCCCTAACAGATGCTCTATGCAAATGTTGAAATAAGTGTATTAATATCAAGCTCAGCCATCTGCCTAAATAATTTCTCAGGGAAAAGAAATTTGCAGCATAAGAAACATGAAAAATTAAAGCTGGGTAGCAGATTTAAACAGAGTATGTCCTGTCAGGCTGCATGGATTAATGGATGAGGCAGTCAGGGCACAGAGCAGCCCCAGTTCCAGCAGAACTGGTGGTTTTCCAGCACAGGCTGCACCTTGCAAAATCACCCTCTATCCCAGTAATTTCAATTCCTGCAGGGCCAGGGTGCTGCTCAGTTTTCCAGAGTATGGAGGGACTGACCCAGCACCAAAGATGGTCAGTTCAGCTTCCATGCCAGGCTCCCATTGGGGCTGATGAGGAGATACAGGTGCTTGGAGGATGGGAATCATCTCCCCTGCTTTGGGATGGGCTGAATCATATCCTGGGCCCTTGGGAAGGAGTAGGAGGGGAAGGAGCCTTCCAAAAATTCCCAGCCTTGCTGCTCAGTGAGAAGAAGGAGGTCAGAACCCAGTGGGTGCCATGCAGTGCCCTGGAGAATGTGGAGAAAAAATCTTCCCCAGGAGTGAGGCTGGAGGCTCTCACCTTTCTCTGTGCCAGGGCCCTGCCTTCCTATAGGCATCCTCCATCCTCAAGTGGGGTGTAAGGGTTGGCTGCACCACCTAATCAGTGGTTTGTCTTCATTTTCTTTTGTCTTCTCTCAGAGTCTGGATTAAAAACACAAAGGAGATGAATTTTCTTGTGTTTGGACTCACTTGTTTATGAAATTTAATCTAAAGTATAGAGAGTTCTGCAACACTTCTAGCTACCAGCTAAAAATGGGCAAAGTGGAGCTGAATCCAGCTAGTTACAAGGTCTTTTAAAGCTAAACAGTCCAATAGAGAAATAACACCTATATTATTTATATTTTTGACCCAATAACCAAACTCCTGTGATCCTCAGTGCAGCACTAACTGTTCAACCAGAAACTACCGTCTGAAATCATGAAGAAGGAGGAAGATGAGCACTGAAAGAGACACCACACAAATCCTCCATCTTGTCCCATACCTATTACTATACTATAAACCCCTCAAATTTAAAACCCTTCACCATGTGAAATTACACACTTCTAACGACACATCAGTGATCCCAACTCCATCACTCAAATTTGGAAGCCTTCTCCAAGGCATCAGGTCAAAGCAGTGTTCTCCAGAGGGTCAGTGTCAGAAAGCACAGAAAGTTCAAAAATCCCAGGCTTCTGGGTTCCAACAGTGGGGCATGGAAGTCATCCATCCACAATCTCCATATTTTATACCCAAATCTGTTGGTTTGCCAGGTGCTGAGTGAGCTGGGGCGTGCAGGGGGGCAGCTCTGCCTGCAGGGAGGGTGAAGGGCACTGCTCACTCCAGGCAAAACTTCAGCAAGGCAAAGACTCCTTAAAAACAAACCCCTGTTCTTTCCAGCTCTGGGAATGGGAACTGCTGATGGAGCCCCTTGGAATGAGCCAGAGGGGATCAGCTGCAGAGTCTGTGAGCACCTGTGTCTTGGGCTGCAATACAGAATGTGGCCAGAAATGTGAATTCTGTCCCCATCTGCTGCAGCCGGGTGGGGCAGTGACCCTGATCTCCTGGCACATATTATCTGCTAATGGGCCAGCTTTAAACCAGCTGGGGCAATCATCTTTAGCTTTCCCACAGCCCATCCTCCCTCCAGGAGATATCTCCTGTTCATGGCCATTGAGTCCCAGGGCATGACTGATAAAATTCCATCATCCCACTGGGAGATGCTCCAGCCAGGGGAGGAGCCAAGCCTTTCCTACCCAGATAAAAACTGAGATTTTGGACACCAAGGTACCTTCTTTCCACTGGATTCCAAAGGAAAGCCAGACCTTTCCACATCATCCCTGGAGCTTCAGAGGAAAACTGCACCTTGTACAGGAGCACTGCTCCAGCTGAACCACATCTGCCCCTGCAGGAGGATGCAGCCACCATTGAATGGGACTGCTGCCAACACCCTGACTGACTGATGGGTGTCAGCTTGGATTCTGACTCTGGCAGTGTTTTGGGATTGCTCTTTGTAATGCTGCATTTCTATTTTAATTTTCCTAGTAAAGAACTGTTATTCCTAATTCCCATATCTTTGCCTGAGAGCCCCTTAATTTCAAGATTATAATTTCGTGGGAGGGGGTTTATATTCTCCATTTCAAAGAGAAGCTTCTGCCTTTCTTAGCAGACACCTGTCCTCCAAACCGGGACTACCTGTGGCAAGAGATCCCCAGAACTGGTGCCTGCACTCCTCAGGGCACCTTCTCCCATCCCTGCCTCTGGTGCTGGGGTCTCCCAGTGGGACGAGCTGTAGGATTGGCATTGCCCTCTCTGAGCACCACTTTCCTATTCCCAGTGTGCCTCCCTCCACATCCCAGGGTTTGGCATCAGACAAACTCCTCCTCAAAGTGAGGATGGGGAGAAATGGATCAGGCAAGGCAACAGGGGAGTTGGGCTGACTTTCAAAAATCAGAGCTCTCCAGAGATGGGAGGATGGAACAAACAAAGAAACAAAGAAGAGGAGTTTCCCCCAGTCCTCTTCAGAAATCCCCCCTTACAGAAGATTTGGGGGATGAGCAGTGGCCATGAGCAGCCTGTGAGGGGCAGGGTCTCAGCCCCACCCCAGCCATGGGAGGGGTGGGATGCAGGGATGAACCCCTTGCCCACAGTGCCCCCATAGTGCAGAAATGCCTGTGCTCTGCCCATCCCATTGCAACAACCCAACCTGGACCTAAATCAGTCTATTCCAGTTCTTGTTTAGGTTTTTACACTACAATATAAAGCTGATTCCGGGGGTGTGTGAGTGGAGCTCAGCATCAGTGGGACATGGGTAGTGGACACAAAGCCAGCCCTGGTGGCCAGGTCCCTGCCTGGAGTTTTATGGTTGGTGCCTAATCCAGAGGAGGAATTTTCTGTGGGGTTTCTGGGCAGATGGGACACAGCATTCAGGAGGCTAATGAGGCACTGAGGAACTCCACTGGGCTCAGCTCCCAGGTTGTTTTTTCCAGCTTATTTTTGCCTTGGGTCATAGTTCTCAAAACATCCACCTACTCTCAAACCCAGGCAATTCTGCAGGGGGAAGCTGTCCTTGGCTCACTTGGGAGTGTTGCTGTTTTCCCATGTAGAGATGAGTCTGTACCCAACATTTTTACCTGGCTGAGCTTCCTGCTGTCCCAAACAGGGCTGCAGTGTCCTGCCTGCATGTTGGGAGTGACACTGGGCACCTCCTGTGGGGGAATTAACTGTTCAGGGACAGCACACATGCTGTGGATCAGGCTATGGATGATCACAGGAGCCCAGGCTCCAGCCCTGGTCTTGCTTAGGTGACACAGACACAGCAGATGTGCTTTTAAGGCTGAGACAAAAGCCTTTAAAAGCCAAGATTAAAAGGCTCTTCCAGGACTCTCCTGATGTTAGACCAATGCAGTGAGCTTCAGCATCATCCTCAGCAAAATGAAGTCCCTGCTCCTCAGTTCCCAGTGCCAAGGGCAGAGCAGAGACCCACGGGCCTTGTTGGGGTTAGAACTGACTGGATTTGCAGTCTCTCAGTCCATTAATTACCAAAACACCAAGGCACAGCCCTGCCCCCTCTGGGTGCCATCACCTGGTGAGATCTCACCCTCCAGGGGAGGTGGAAGCTGCTCTCTCCCAAAAAGAGGGTTTGAGAGATGAGCCCACACAGGGGCCCCCAGTGCTGGGAAGTGAGTCCCACCCCAGCCACATGTGCTGTCTTCCCCTGTGGTATCTGTCCTGCAGAAAGCCCCATCCCACTTTGCTTTCAGCCTCACAGCTCTGGGGTGAGGCCAGGCTGAGAAACACCAGAGATCAGGGGGTGAGAGGAGCAGCAGGGAGCAGCTTTTATTTTCTGCAAGCACAGGGAGTGGGGAAAAGATGAAGCTTTCCTGCCCAAGGAAATGTTTTTATTAATTTTTGGGGGATGTGAGGTGGACAATTAAAGAATCTCCCACCCTGTGTGCAAAGGAGATGAGCTCTTATGTCTCACCCTCTGGGCAAATCTCAGTGCAGGCAATCAGTTGCCATTCAAAACCATCCCTGGGGTTTCCCTTGCACCTGGAGTCCCCTTCCCTCATCCCAAATTTTTTTCATTTACCCCTGCATGGACAAGAGTGATTGCTCATGAAATAACAGTGTGACCCAAGAGACTCAGCCTCTGTCTGCAAAGTCATGTAAAAAAATCTCCCCTGTGCACTGTGTTAAACCAAATCACCCTGGGCTCAGACAGAACTGGATTTTATCAAATATTAAGCAAGTGAATATAATTTTTTCCCTTCATTTGGGGCTTTCTTGATCTCTGGCCATACAGATCTGTTTCTTTTCCATTTGGGTAGGGAAGAAGATGCCCAAAATCAGTGCAAAAAGCCCTGGGAAATGGCTTCCAGGAAAAGATAATTATTTCAGTGCTAAAGCTTTGGTTTGTCCCACTTACCCCTTGCCATGAAGCCCCTGGTGTGCTCAATGGGTCAGCATTACCCCTATGAGTCATTTGGACTCCTTTTTCCTGGAGGACAGGCAAGGAAG
This sequence comes from Luscinia megarhynchos, assembly GCA_034336665.1. Taxonomy (NCBI): domain Eukaryota; kingdom Metazoa; phylum Chordata; class Aves; order Passeriformes; family Muscicapidae; genus Luscinia; species Luscinia megarhynchos. The sequence continues at coordinate 42,817,919 of JAPFBE010000007.1, read as the reverse complement.
CAGGAGAGCATGCCCAGGACCAAACATCTCCTCTAACATCATCAGCAGGTGACAGATTTTTGGTTGCTGCCTTGTTTTCTCTCTCCCTTTTCCATTGTGGCTCCAGTCCTTTTGCTCTGTGTTTCATTGCATGCAGGGATTCTTTAAAAGCAGAATAAAAAAGCACATTTTACACCACTCCACACATATAAAAATAGAAAAGGGAGCCTTGAACAGAAGCTGCATTATGTTTGGAGCAGGTTCCTCCTGCCAGGCGTGACGTGATGCTCCTTTCCAAGCCTTGGCATGTTTTGGGAAGGGTTCATCCTTCCTGCAGGCACTCAGGGTAGCTGGGGCCAGAAACCCAACAGCTCCACTCACAAATTCCTGTGCAAACCTCGTGGGCAGCCAGCCAGGGCATGAGTCACAGCCCAGGTCCAGGCTTCCGGTGGGATTGAGGCTATTTTTGTCCCCTTTTGGCTAATCCAAAAGAGGAGGTGTCCTCCTGCCTCTGGTTTAGCCTCTTGAGGACAGATCCCTTTGTCTGTGGCTCCCAAAGCCTTCAGAGATTCAAGAGGGTGGGTTTATTATCCCAGTAAAGGGGAGATTAAACCAGGCATGTTTAAATCCAGCCCATCACAAGGTGACCATGGAGACAAGAAGCAGCATCAAATATTTTCTACCTGGGGCTCACAGCCCCTAAAGTCCCGAAGTCCTGAGGGGTGTGACAACCTGTCTGGGCACCTGTGGATGGCACTGGGTGCTCAGGTCAGGTGTTTCTGGAGGTGTGATTCACCTGGCATCTTTTGGGCACCCTCTTCTTGGCATTCACTAGATCTCCATGGCCTGGCACAGGGAGCTGAGATGATGAAACCCCTCCAGGGCATCCCTGCCCATCTCGGAGGAGCAGATGAGGTGACAAGGAACCACCCTGACACCTGGTGCCATCCCCAGCAGGAGAACAGTCTGACCCAGGGACAACATCCAGAGCCCAGTGCTAAGGAGAAAAAGGAGGGAAAAGGAGGGAAAAGGAAACACAGGCAGCAAAATACCTCAGCAGAGCTCTGGACTTTTGAGCATGTGAAGTGTTGGGATACTCCCAAGCACTTGGGTGCATAAATATAAATAAGCTGCAGTGAGGAGGAGAGAGATGTCTGTGCAGTTGGCAACCTGGGGCAGAGAGCAGGGCCTTGGCCATTCCACACATCCCAGCACAGCCCTGGCCCAGGCTCAGAATGACCCAGGGCAGCCCTGGGCCCCTGTCACACAGCAGCTCCTTGACACAGGCTGGCCCTGGGGCTCCCTGCTTGCTGTCCGGGCTGCTGAGACACTCAGCAAATCCCATGTAGCTGATTACACTCTGGTTCCATGCCTCCTAGCCTCTGGTACTGCTTCTTATGTTCATTAGCAGTACCCAGCAGGGACAGCACATCCCCACCACATCTTGCTTTCCCCCTCGCCACGAGTGAGGGATGGAGGCTCAAAAATGGGAGAGGGGGACACACTCCACCACACAGCCAGGCTTGCTTCAGATTTCTTCTTGTGGCACCAGAAGCAATTGGTAGAAAATATCCCTTGTCATGGCTTTGCATCCAGCAGAAAAACTCCTGGCAGAGGATATGGTGAGGGCAGCTGGCTGAAGGGGGAGCAGACATCCCTTCTCCTTCTGGCCTGGTTCCCTGTGGCATTACATGTGTGCTGAGTGGCTCACAGCAGCTTTAGGGACCTGTCTGTGCATTAATTTAGTCCAGACCAATCCTCTCCTGGCCCTGTGAGGTCCAGTTTGGCTGGCAGCATCTGGAGGCCCTCGACAGCACATGAAATCTAAGCAGCACTTATGCAGGCACAGGTGGGGGACAAGCAGCCACGGAGTTTGCTGCAAAACCATTAAATCTTGGCTTGGGAGGAGGAGATTGGAGGCAGACAATCTCCAGCTGGCACAATCCCAGCTGTGCCTTGGCACTGAGCACCAGCTGTGGCACGGGGAGGGCTTGCACACAACTGCAGCTGTGGAACAGAGGTGCCTGGAGCCCAGGTGGGGTAAGAGCCAGCAGGGCCAGAGCGGGTCTCAGCTGGGCAAGCTGCTCTGCAGAGGTGTCTCCTGAACAGTCAGAAGGAGGTGGATGCACCTCATGGGGCACCTGCAGCCAACAGAGCTCGTGTTTGGGCCAGGGCCCAGGGCTCAGCCCCAGGCACTGGGCTGATCAGCTGGGCTGCGCCCTCACTGCCAGAGGAGAGGGTGTGAGCGGAGGTGTGTGACAGTGACCCCAGAAAGGCCTGGGGAGGCAGAGGGCACCTGCAGAGTGCCAGACTGTGGAGCAGTGCTGCAGTGAACGCTGGAGAGCAGCAGTGCAGGGAGCACTGGCGCTCTGCTTCAGGAGAACAGCATCCCCAGCGTGTGACCACGGGCTCTCCAGAAACCTGTGTGCCACCAAAGGCAAGGCAGGCCTTTCCCTGCTCCCTGCCACGGGGGTCTGCAGTGACCTGCTCCATAGCTAAATCCAGCCAGCCAGCCAGCTCTTGGGGCCCTGCACGGTGAAAATTCCCCCAAGGGCAGCTGGCTGGAAGCCAGGGACACCGCAGGCACCCGGAACGGGGCAGCTGCTGGGACACCCCCTCGCTGGCAGAGCTGCCCTGGCTCCCAAAGCTGCTGCTGTTGCCTCTGTTCACCCCACCCCACCAACTCCTTTTCTTTTCTCCCCGGATTAAACAAACCCCGCGGTGTTTCCAGCATGACTAATCCCGTAATGACAGCAATATCCCCTGCCTCCCGTGCAGCCCAGGAAGGTGCCAAGCACCATTAACGTGCTGGTACACATTGCCATTGCATAATCAGCTGGATCTTCCTGGGGGAAAATGAGCTGAATTAGACACTCTCCTGTGCTGGAGTAGCAGGGACCAATGGGGATTTCCACGAGGGAGATGGTTATAAAAGGAAAATCCATATGATGCTGCCTTGAAAAACTGCTGTTGTCTGGCAAACGCCAAGAAGGAGCCTGTGTCTCTCTCTGACACACGTTCATGTAGCTGGGAAAGTGCAGGGCCTCTTTTCTTCAGTCCTGCCATGCTCCATACACGGCTGCTCTCACCCTCTGTGTGGTTCTGTTCATTTCTCCATCCTGCAGCAGGGTTTCTTCAACACCACCCGGACTGAGCTGGGCTGCCAGGGCCCCCTGGATGTGCTCCTCAGCCTGGGATGCCAGAGGAAAGCCTGGGAGCACACCTGGAGCCACACAGACTCCTGGTGAGATCCCAGCACGGTGCCCTGCCCTTGGACACCCCAGCTCTGCAGGGAGGGTGGGGATGTGATCTGTTGTGGGGCATTTGGCTGCCACATACCAGAGGAAAGGACTGGCACAGTCTCTGTCCAATTACCCCAGAGGGATTTTGGACAAGCAACCAGGTAAAGAACTGAATTAATTATTCTGCTTTGGCTGCCCACGAGGTCTCATTACTGATGCATTGCTGCAGAAATGTGTGGCAGAAGCAGGAAATCTCACCTGCAGTACTTCCAATGTAATTCCCTCCTTTGTGCCCGAAATTAAAAGCCAATGACTGGAAATGCAGCCCAGAAAGGCTTTAACTTGCAGCCGTTGAGTGCTGAAAACTGACACACCTGATGATGGATAGTGAAACATCTCTTTAATTTCATTGCTCTTGCCAGCAATAACAGCCTTTGTTGGCTCTGGTCTCTCCTGAATTGGGGCAGGCAGTTCCAGATTCAAGCCTCTGGGTGCAGCCCCACACCAACATTCCCCTTTATCCTCACAGTCCCTCTTTGCTCATCTGCTAGATTTCCCTGACTTGGAAGCACTCACCCCTGCCCAGGATGTAGGAATGTTCCAGACGACTCTGTTTGTTATTAATAAGTTTCTATACGTGTGTGAGAGTCCCTGAACCTCCAGAGGCAGATTCTGTGCTGCTTCCCTTGGCTGCCTTTTCCCCTCTCTGAAAGCACAACACAAACAGGTTTCCAGCAGCACGTAGGGGCTGAGGAGCAAAGAGGAACCAAATCAGCTTTTGGGAGCTTTGTTTGGTTTGTGACCAAAGGTGTTTTCTAAGTGATGGCTGAGCTGTGAATTGGAAGTGTTACCTGCATTATTTCCTGCCCACCACAGCTATTGTTTATAGCCTGAAGAGTACTTGGCTCACCTCAGTTTTGTTTGGGAGATAAATGTTGGTTAGGACATCATCCAAGTCAACCTGACACATTTAATAAGATCATTCTGTGGCTGTCAAACGCTTGTTGAAGAGCCCTGCAATGTTTTTTAAGTATGATTCACAGAATCATAGAATAATGGAATGTTTTGGGTTGGAAGGGACCTTAAAGATGATCCAGTTCTACCCCCTGCCAGGGGCAGGGACACCTTCCACTGTCCCAGATTGCTCCAAGCCCATCCAGCCTGGCCTTGGACACTTCCAGGGATGGGGCTTCAACAACATCCCTCAGCAATGTGTTCCAGTGCCTCACCACCCTCACAGGGAAGTGTTTCTTTCTCACATCCAGTTTAAATCTACCCCCTTTCAGCTTAAAGCCATTAATGAACCTCCCCATCTTACAGACAGGAGGCAGTGAAAGGCAGAAGGAGTGGCCCAGGCTCAGAGCTGGGAGGAGAGCTGCAATCACAGCCCAGCACCCAGGAGCCTTTCCTGGAGATTTGTGTCAAAAACAGGGGGACAAGAAGGTTTTTAGCAAAATCTTTTGTTCTCCTGTGGAAACAGCAGCCTTCCCAGATTATCACCAAGGCTTTTATTTTTTATTACTCCTCAGCTCAGCCAGGCTGGATGAATTGTCCTCCAGTGCTGCCTGTGCTGTCAGGAAGCTTTGATCTACAGCACAGCAGTTACCCAGAAGGAACCCAGTGAAGAACTCTCAGTTTCCTCTCCCATTAACAAGTTTTGCCCAGGTTTTGGCTTACACACATCCAGAGGTCCATCACTATGTGCTCCTGGCATTCACTTGCACAGCTCCTGAGCTGGGCTTGCATGGTGGATGTAAAATCCCAGCAGGGTTTGGAGAGGCACGTTTGTACCCTTACCTGGTGAAGGAGGGGATGGTGAGCAGGGTGGCTGCCTGGACAATGTCAGGTGGTTCTCACACAGACAAAGCCCTTCCCTCTCACAAATGGCCCATCACAGGAAATTGGATTGACCTCCACTTTATTTATTGTCACCATCTCTTGCTCTGCTTTGTCAGAGACTGATGACTGCTCCCAGTGTTTGCCGTCCACCCAGACCTCAAGGAATACTGTAAGGCTCTTTGGAGAGATGCAATCACAGAGCTGTGGGCAGTTGGCCAGATTAATTCCTGATTACAGGATAGAATATATGGCCAGTGATTTCTCAAATCTCATGATCAGCTGTTTTAGGCAGCCATAAAATATAATACTGCTCATATAATGACTAAAATCCATCTACAACACCAGGAGGATTTAGTCCCTTCTCCTAGGGTTGGCTCTGCATTCCTCTGACCTTCTTCACAGTCCTTAGGGTTGAAATCCCCCTCCTTCTACCCACATGCAGAATTCAGGATGAGAACTTCCAAACTCCCCATATGCATGATGGAAACACTCTCCTGATTCTGGAAGCCAGGGTAAATTCATGATTTTCTGGCACATTTTCCCACTGTCTTTTGCTGGCTTGGTAACACTTTGTGGGCTTGCTTAGATGGGCAATTATTTGGTCGAGGCAGGATTGCCTGGGAAAAGTCAAGTGAGAAATGCCTTTCATAGAACATCAAGCTGGATTCAGTATCCACAATCATGGGAGAAATGCTGTCACAGGACGTTTGCACAGCAAGCCAAAGGAAAAAATAAAGTGATGAAGAGGAACACTGAAGTGAACTGGTTTATACTAGCCAGCTCTGGTGGTGGGAGATCCTCACCAGGACCTGAAATATCAGGGCTATGATCACCTTTGCAACCTGCTCAAAGTCCTGAAGGAGTTAAAGCCCTTGGTGACCTGTCCTAGGGGTGACCAGTAATGAGACCTCATGGGCAGAATCCTCCTTGCCAAAGCAGAATAAATAATTCAGTTCTTTACCTGGTTGCTTGTCCAAAATCCCTCTGGGGTAATTGGACAGAGACTGTGCCAGTCCTTTCCTGTGGTATGTGGCAGCCAAATGCCCCACAGCAGATCACATCCCCACCCTCCCTGCAGAGCTGGGGTGTCCTGCCTTGGTGACTGTGGCAGGCAGACCTGTCCCAAAGGTTTGTACCCCACATCTACCCCAGCCCAGCAGCTCCCCTGTGCAGGAGCTGCTGTTGCTCTGACCAGCCCATGCTCTCTCACAGGAGGAGTCCCCCAAGCCATGGCACTCCAAGCCTCTCCCAGCACGCTGGCACTGCTCTGTGTCCCCCCTGCAGCCTGGTGGCACCGTGCCCGTGTCCCCAGCCCTCGCTGCCAGCCTGCTCTCCAGGGCTGGGGTCCCTCTGTGGCCCCTCCAGCAGGTCTGCATCCCATGCCAGTGGCAAGAGAGGCTTTCTGAGGGCTCTCCTTCCCTCTGTGCCCCTCTCTCAGCATGCAGGATCAGCACAAAGGAGGCAGCATATGTGTGGTTTGGAGGGAACAGCATGGCAGCAATTTTGGACACCTCCCTCCCCCGACACCTTCTCTACCTCTCCTATCCTTTTATTCCTGTGTGTGCTGGGCAGCAAAACCTCTCTGCAAGCCTGGCTTATTTTTAGAAGGCTGCACAGCCAGAGACACCCTTTCACTAGCCAAAGTAAGAGGACACCAAATGGTGCTGACCTTTCTGTCCAAGGCCCCATGTGGCACTGGGCAGGGTGGGAGCAGGGGAGGAAGGAAGGAATTTGTGTGTGTTTGCTTGGCCCACTGCCCTCGCCTGGGGCCTGAGTTTATATAAAGAAGATGAGGACACTGCACAGGGATGGAGGTTTGTTGGCCATCACAGGGTTTGGAAGCTCTACTGACAAGGTCATGGGCTTGAAAACGCTTTCAAAAACCTCCCCAGCAGAAATGGAAATGCTTCCCCTCATCTCTCCCAGGTGCCAACCTGAGCATGCACAGGGACTCTACCTACAGCCTGTGATTTTTTTCCCTGTGTTCTTATGACACCATGTTGACACACTATGTGCTTATGCAGCTCCTCATGCATCAAGACACTATCTTAAAAAAAAAATAAAAAGCAAAATAGCAAAGGGTTGATCCCTGCTTGCAGATGGGAGTCCTGAGAGGCACAGAAAAGGAGTCCCAGGTTTGCTCTGCCTTGTGTAGACCCTCAGATGTGTTTCCCTTTATTTAACTCCAGTCTCATCAGGCTTGGTGCTGTGACCATTTCCCTGGGGAGCCTGTTCAGTGCCCACCACCCTGTGGGGGAAGAACCTGTCCCTAATATCCAAGCTAAAGCTTGCTCCATCCAGGTTCAGGCATTCCCCCAGGTCCTGTCTGGTCAGAGCAGAGATCAGTGCTGCCCCTCCTCTTCTTCTCATGAGGATGCTGCAGGCTGTGATGAGGTCAGATCTGTCCCTGCTTTTGCAATGGATTTTGGAAACAAACCACCTGCCATCCTCTGTCCCTCGGACTCACAGCTCTACAGTGGCACGGGTTCAGTTAAAATGATGCTCCCTGCACGTGGAGCAGGGTCCTGCACTGCTGGCTTCTACACAAACATTAAAAACGGGGAACTGTGGCTCCAGCAAACTGGCAGGATGATTTTAAGACAGGACTGAGCACACAAGTGCAGATGAGCAGGGTAAGGACATGCCTGCTGTGCCTTTTCCCCTGGCTTTGTAACCTCTTCACCCATCAAAGCCCAGCAGTGAACACACAGACCAGGGCACAGCAAAGGGCTGAGATGTGCTCTGCAGCTTGGATAATTGATAAAACCAGCCCTCTCTCAGCCCCAGCCCTGGCTTGGGTGTGACAGCCACGCCCAGGATCCCTTAAAGGTGCCTGGAGCTGCTGCAGACAGTGGGGAGAGGCCAGAATTCCCGGGAGGGCAGCAGCAGAGGAGGAGTTGCTGCTTCATAACCCATCAGCTCTCCAGAGCATAAGGATGCCTTTGTTTGCTTCTCCTTCAGCCTGCTGTTACCCGGAGTGGGAGAGGCAGGAGACAGCAGAAACCTGGGATTTTCAAACAGTTTCTGAGTCAGATACAGTGGGAGAGGGGGAGGAAAGAGTTCCCACACCCAGCCAGGCTGAAACAGGCAGTGCTGGCCTGGCCCAGAGCAGGCAGCTCACCTGGAAAACACCAGTGCCTGTGCAAACCCTGAGGGGTTTGGGGGTCTGCATGGTTATTTCCCCCAAAATCCACCTTGCCTGGGGGCAGCACCACCCATGGCTGGTGTTAGTGGGGTACCACGATGGAAGTTTTCCGGCCAGGGATGCACAAAATGTTTGGCTTCCACCTGCCCAGCCACAGCCTTCCCCAACTCCCAGCCTCAGGGTGTCTCCTCATTGTGCTGCTCCTTCCCCAGATGGAAAAGTTTTCCAGCCCCAGGGTCTGCTCTGAGAGACTCCCCAATAGGTTTACTCAGAGGTTTGTCACCTTGGGGATTTTTCCTCCCCACATTATTTCAGAGAGGAGTTTTAAATTACAGCACCTGCCCCTCCCTCCTTTTCCTCCTGTGCTAATTGTATGGGACTGGAATTACCTGAAGGTAATTCTTTGTCCAAACATTGGGAGGAGGAAGGCAGAAATGCCATTCATTATCTCCAATTGATTTTATTTATCAGGTATAAAGGAGCAGCTGGAAGCCAAACAGACATGTGGGTAAATATGTTCAAAGGGGCTGCTATCATTTAATGGGTGAAATGATAAGGAGCTTTAGCATGAGGTGATGCTGGCACAGAACTCCAGGACTCTTTCCCCAGGTCAGGAGGAAAAACTGAGGACAACTGCACTGACTTCAGCTCAACCCAGTCGAATATTGCAAGGATTGTTTTTAACTTGCAGTCAGCTTGAAGGCAGCAAAAGCAGCTCCAAACCTGAAGGAAAAGATCACATGCCTGAAATCCTGCCTGATTTTTTCCAACTATATCATCTAGTCTAATAAAAGACAATAACTCCTCCTCCCAACCTTGCCTTGCTCAGAGCCTGAAAACACCAGAGCTCCAACAATTCTCCTGTAACAAAGGGAATGAGTCATTCATCAAAGCATGCCTTTGGAGGAGAAAAAAATTCTGCATATTCATTTATTCTGGTATTTAGCTAAAAAGATTTGGTTTACCTGTAGAAAATTATGTATCTTTTTAAAAAAAATGTAAATCAACACAGCCCCCCAAAAGCCTAATCAATGGTTCATGGGTGCAAACGGCTAAAAGATATTTTTGGGCATGAACAACATAATTTTTCAAGCATGAGCAGAATAGTGGGAACAAAGGACTTGCTGGAGGAGTGCAGCTAGAGCAAGATCTGGGGAAATAATTTCAACAGACAGATGGATGGAAGGACACCCAAATGTCAGGAAATGACACCCAAAACCTGACAACATCCAGATTTCCTGAGCACACTGGGCAGTGAGGAAACTGCTGCTGTTTTATACCACACATAGGGATTGTCTGCATACAAAAAATGAAAGCCACGTGTTTTGGGACGTTTTCTGGAGTGACAGAGACGTGGTGACCACAAGGTGGGCACACTGTCAGCTGCAGAGTTTTAACAACACCCCAAAATCCCTTTTAAACACAGCCACTAGTCTGCAAGGCAAGCAGAATCTCTGGCTTCAAAGACATTTGCCTGGATCTTCATAAAGCTTGGGGTCTTTATTTTTTTGTTTCTTTTTTATTTGTGTCTTTTTGTTTTGGGTTTGTTTTTCTGTTTTTTGGTTTTTTGGGGGGTTTTGTTGTTGTTTTTGTTGGGGTTTTTTGTGGTTTTTTGGTGGTTTTTTGTTTGTTTGTGTGGTTTTGGTTTGGTTTTGTTTTGTTTTTTTCTTTTTAAAAGTGGGATCTGTGCTGCTTTGTAGCTCTAAGCACAGGGAGGTGCTCCCAGGGCCAGCACCTGGAGTGGCAGCAGTGCAGAGCATCCCTCCTCCAGGCTGAGCCTGCTGCTGCCTGAACAAGGTGTCTTTGCCCCAGCACCTGAAGAATTGTGGGGTTTTGGTAGCTTCAGTGACTCTTAATTGCACCCATCCAAAAGCAGTGACCTCAGCCCTGCTAGCCATAAAACACTGCTCACTGCTTGGGCTTAATGGTGTGTGGCCTGCCAAGGAATCTTTTTCTCTCCCTTTCAGAGACAATCCGTGGGAATTTATTGGCTTTTTAAAGCTGTCTGATCTTTCACTGAAGGAAACTAATGGAATATCAATGACACCAGGTATTTGTCACAAGTATCATTTGTGGAGGAAATATGGGCCTGGCTCAGGAGGGCTCTCCTGCACATGGTTAACCAATTCCACACACAGGTCCAGGCAGCAGCTGGGATCAAACCCAGGCTTCTCTGTGGCTGCAGGCTTATCAGCCACTACCAAACACAGAAAAGCAAAGAGCATTCCTAATTCAGTTGACTAATTCAATTTAAAACCCCAATGAGGACAAGGCAGCTTGAATTTTCATGGGAGCTTTAATTTAGGATGACACCTTTGCAGCTGGAAGGAAGAGCCTTTCGTTGATTTCAAGAACCTTTTCAAAATAACAGGTAAAAATACTTTTTAAAATACAGAAACATTCTTTTTCCTATTTTTTATTGCCATCTCCATTTTTTTTCAGCTCTGACTTTTCACTGAGCTACACCCTATTTGGGGAAAGGTCTGCTCTTTTTTCATCTCTTTTCCTGACAGGTTAAGAGTTACCTAAAAGGATATGATGCCTCAGAAGTGTTGTGATAGATGTGAGGCTTCAGTTTTTAACAGAAAAAAAGGGATTTATACAAAGGCTGCACCCTTATGGGGTCATCAAGCCCCCGTGGAGGACTCGAGCCCCCTGTGCTGAGGTTTCACCCCATGGGGCAGCACCAGAGCCACAATCAGGTCCCCAAAACTGAGATTTGCAAACATCCCACCCTTAAACTCTGGTTTTTTGGGACACAACTCTTCTTTCAGGTTTTCTCATCAGCATGGGTTCTCCAGACCTGCTAAGGACTGTGCCCAGTGATGAGCTCTTTTTCTGCAACATGGTGGGAAAATTGCTCTTAATATAGAAATGTGCCAGAAAGGAGCAAGCAACATGGCTCGTTCTTCAAATTTTTTGGAATGGGGTTTAAACAATGGAAGGGATGGTTGCAAAGGGGGGGAAAAAAAAAGGCCACTTTTGTGGAGATATGTTTAAGCACCCGAAGCTTCACCACGTTAAATTAGTGCAAAACATGTGATTTGCTGCAGGGTTTGAATTTCAGCTACTGCCAACTTCTCTCAGGGGAGAAGTGAAAGGGAAAGAGCAGGAGCTGGGTCTGAAAACAGTGAATAAATTAAGCCTGGGATCCTTTAACCCCAGGAGTGTGTCATCCTCCTTAGGATGGAGGAGGGAATTTCCTGCAGAGCTTTGACAGCACAATTAGCAGCCTTGATCCAGCAGGGAATGGGAGCAGGGGTGAGGGGGTGTGAAAAACGAGGCTCACTTTCTTAGTAAAATTTAAAAAGTTTAATAAATGACAATAAGAGACAAATTATAAAGCAAAAGGTTGTAACTTTGGGTTTGATGCTTGGTATTCAGCTAAGAGCACCCCTGCTGTTTTGGAGATAGTCTTTAAATTTATCAGTCCATTGCATATTTATAGACTTATCATACATTTTTAAACTTTTCTACAAACTATTTTTCATATTTTAAGAACTGGTTTTACATGGCTGCTTTTTGAGTTTGCCTTTTCAGAGCATGCATGTTTTTATGGCTGTGGTTTTAATTTATTTTTCTTATCAGTTTTAATTTGGGCAGTGGTCTTTAATTTTTATAGATGGTCAGTGCTGGTAATTGGTATATTAGTAGTAGGTGTTTTTACTGGGTGTTATTTAATTTAAAAGGGAGTTTACTTATTATAAAGACACTTTATTAGCTTATGTTACACTTAAAGAATACTATTTCTTAGAAAAAAAAAGTTTTAACACTACACATTAAACAAACGTTTAACACTTAATATTTGCAAAAAGCCAATGCCATAATATGTATTTGTAACAGGGGGATTGTTTGTGGGCTCATGTGCCACTGAGCTGCAGAAGCTTCTGTTGCCTCTATTCTCTTAGACCTCGCTTAAACCATTCTGCTCTGTCCCACAAATCCCAGCCCTGGGCTCACATCCTGTCCACCATCCCACAAGGATGTCTTGGGTTCCAATCCAGAATGTGACCAAAAATGTGAATTCTGTCACCATCTGTTGCAGCCGGGTGGGGCAGTGACCCTGATCTCCTGGCACATATTACCTGCTAATGGGCCATCTTTAAACCAGCTGGGCAATCATCTTTATCTTTCCCACAGCCCATCCTCCCTCCAGGAGATATCATCTGCTGCTGGGCCATGGAGTCCCAGGGCATGACTGATAAAATTCCATCATCCCACTGGGAGATGCTCCAGCCAGGGGAGGAGCCAAGCCTTTCCTACCCAGATAAAAACTGAGATTTTGGACAGTAAGTTATCCATCTTTCCACTGGATTCCAGAGGAAAGCCAGACCTTCCCACATCATCCCTGGAGCTTCAGAGGAAAACTGCACCTTCTACAGGAGCACTGCTCCAGCTGAACCACATCTGCCACTGCAGGAGGATGCAGCCACCATTGAATGGGACTGCTGCCAACAGCCTGACTGACTGACGGGTGTCAGCTTGGATTCTGACTCTGGCAGAGTTTGGGATTGTTCTTTGTAATACTGCATTTCTATTTTAATTTTCCAAGAACTGTTATTCCTAATTCCCATATCTTTGTCTGAGAGCTCCTTAATTTCAAAATCATAGTTATTTGGAGGAAGGGGGTTTACATTCTCCATTTCAAAGAGAAGCTTCTGCCTTTATTGGCAGACACCTGTCCTTCAAACCAGGACAGAGGAATTGTTCCTGCTTTGCTCCATGAGCTCTGAGGGCTTTGTTCCCCTTCAGGGGAAACAGGTCAGGGATGGCTCAGCCTCCAAGCCCTTTAGGTCTCTGAAATGAGCCAGGAATTAGGGTGAAAAGAGGGCTCAAAATGTAATTTTCAAAAGTGTTATGACCACATTCCATGGGTTCTGCAGTGATGTTTGTGCAGCAGTCCCTAAACCCAAGCCCAGCAGTGCTGCAGGGTCACATCTGAGCTGGCTCTGGCTCTGCCTGCAGAACGTGCTGGCAGCTGCTGGAACACAGAGCAAGAGAGAGGGAGGAAGAGGGAGAGTGAGAGGGAGACGTGCTGTACACCAGAACGTCACATGAACATGTTTAGTGTTTTTCCAGAGGAAAATATCATCCAAGAGGCATAATTATATCTTAGGTTCCTTTTTTTTTTTTTTTTTTTTAAAACAGGGCTTTTGAAGCAGTTGTTTTGTTTCATTCTTCTCCTTTTTCTGTTTTCGAATTTCAGCGTTTTGCAGGAACAGGAGGAGCCATGGGTGCCTGAAAGGGAAGAGACATTCTGATCCTTGTTCCTTGCCATCCCTGCAATGTCCAAGGCCAGGCTGGATGGGCTCTGAGCAATCTGGTCTACTGGAAGGTGTTCCCTGCCCGTGGCAGGGGGCATTGGAATGACATGATCTTTTAGGTCCCTTCAAACCTAAGTTGTTCTATGATTCTGTGACTCAAAAGCAGCTAAATTTAGGCCTTGTTCTGCAAGCTGACTCTCCCATGGTAACTCACAAAGGGATTCTTGCTAGATGATCTCTCATAGGACAAGACCTTTGGGAAGAGAGAACCTTTTTGAGTTCCCACCATCCCAACATGTCCAGAGCTCCAGTTTCCCTGGGAACACCCCAAAGAAGGTGATGGAAGCATCTCTGATAATCTGGATGTTTTGCACACCTCTATCCTGTGAGATGCTCACCCACAGTCACCACTGGTGATGCTCACCCTCTTCCCAGTCATCACTTGGAATCATTTTGTGCTGCTCTACTGGCTCAGAGCCACAGCTGGATGCCAGGGGAGCTGGAACACTATATTTTCACACACAGAAATACCCAAAGGCATCCAAGACAGCAAACTCCCTCCTTCTAGGCTGTCACCACAGTAACAGGGGGCTTCCCAAAAATAATCAACAATACAATTCCAAGTTGCTCGCTCATCATCTTGGAATTAGCAGCTACTCAACATTTTGGCTGAGAAATTAAATATCCAGCAGGAATTGGTAGAGGGTGTTTCAGAGGGCAGTTTTACCTGAGGCACCTGTCCTTGGTCACCTGTGGGGACCTGTGGCAGTGGGAGAGATCCCTTCCTGACACAGGATTCTTCCTGTCCTAAAGCATGAGAACTGGTGACAGCAGAGAACCATGAGAGCTCTAATGGGTTAAGTAGTCGAGGTACAAAATCCTCTATTTACTGTTTGAGATCCCAGCTCTAGCCATTGCCTCCAGTGGCACAGACACCTTCCAAGGAGGAATTTCTCACTGTTTACTCTCTAGGCATGGAGAGGGTGAGGCTTCCAGCGATGCTTTCACTGCTCAGCTAACAGTGTTAACCTCTTCAGTGAGGATGTGCACCCATCTAGCAATTGTCATTGACTGAAATTAGCTTTACACTTCAGGGATTTGTCACGTTGCAATTGTACTAAATGCTTTACTGGCTGCAAAGTGACAGTCCTGACACAGCTAATGCCATGATCCTTTGGCCTCAAAGCAGTGTGAGCAGAGCCTTTGGTCCCTTTCCTCTCCTCAGGATTTTCATCTCCCAAGATGTATGCCACTATCATTTTTTTTGTTGTTGTTTTAGCAGAATACTTCTTTTTCACATATTCTAATAATTTCAAGCTATACATGGATCATGTTTTCAAAATCTCTTCCATATTTACAAGGCTCAGAAGCCCCTTTTTATGGCTACACTTATTTACTTCACCAAGCATCAGAGATGGGAGTATGGGAACACAGGACTGGGTATTTAATGTCTCACAATAAAATCAGGTGAAATAGAGTGCAAATAATTTTCAGGGCTGCAGCAAGGACAAGGGACAAAGGTGTTCTTATGCTGTTCTGTAGAGCAGAAAGAGCCCAGTGAGGGCAGTGGTTTGGGTGCCAGCTGGTCCAGAAAATATTTAGTAGAATCAGATCTCCTGGTCCTTCCTGTACAGGCACCTTGTGCTGTCACACAGGATGGTGTTTAGTCTTTGGAGAAGCCATTAGAAAAAAAAAAAAAGCCACTGATCTTAGCTCAGAAGGTGTTTAGTCCTATTCCTAAACCCGTGGCACTGTAAATTGCTGGAAGATCCCAGCAAAGAGATCCTGTTTCCTTGAGCCACGGCAGCACTCTCCATGTGGCACCTCTGGGATGTGACACCCCTGAAGCTCACCTGGCTGATGAGCATTTGTGACTAATTAAACCCCCAGTGCCCTCCTGTTTTCCCTACAGATGTCCCATTAGGATCCAAGCTACAGCCACAGTCAAGAACGCAAAGACAATTATGCACTGGAGTTTAAACAAACCATTAATTACCAAGATGCTCTGGCAGATGATGGCTCCAACAATGCTTATTACAAGAACCTTCATCAAGTTATCTGCTCTTTCATGTGAGCAGAGGTAGCCATCTCCACTGAGATGGGAAAAATAATTAAAAACCATGCAACAAGATGTTTTATTAATGACACGCACATCTCCATCGCTGTAAGAAAATTGGGCAATCTGTTCCTACACCACGGCTCTCCATCAAGGGTTTGTATTTACCATCACTTCAATAATGGCTTGCTAAAGTGCTATTGAGTTCCCTTGGGTCGGCTTAAAGGAGGAGAGGACAAAGGGAAGATTTATATATGATCTATTTATGAGTGGCACCCTTTGAGGAGCAGATCTATGCACAGAGTGGAATAGAAAAAGAGCCTTGCAAAAAGAGTCCCTACTTAACTCATTGGATTTAAAGAAGTGGTTCAGCAATGCAATAACAAAACACAAAGTGCTTGTAAAAACTATCTTTTGGAAAAATACTTCCTCCAACAACCAAAAAAACCCACCTTGGTCTCCCTCTGCAGATCTAGGTCTGATGTCAGCTGATGTGGTGTCAGATGTGTTCAGTGGGAGCAGGAGCAGATCCACCAGGGGATTCACAAGGTTTGGTGAACCCGAGTTCGGTGATGGGCCAGCAGAGCACAGCCCTGGGCCATGAAACTCCTTTTCATTGCCCTTCATAGAGCCCATGAGGTTGATGTGCCCGAAAATTGAAGCCCTCTCTTAGTGTCTGACCAAAGCCCCGGCAGGACAAGCTTTTCCAGCCTCTCTGCCTGAGGACTGCACCAGGAGCATCCGCTGCTCCCGCCCTGGGGCTGGCAGCGCGGGCATGACTCACACAGGAGCGCCTTCCCCCTTCCCACCAGCCCTCATTTACCTAATCACCGCAGATTAAAGCGTGTCTCATTAAGGACAGGCGTCAGATCCGATGAGGAGCCGGCTCTTTCCCTGTTCACACACTGCGGGGCTGGGCAAGCCCAGTGTCCCTCACCTGGAACCTCACCTGGTTTCAGGCTTCCCAACGGAAATGTTCTGTTCCTTTCCCAATGGAAGTTCAAAGTGTCCATTCCACTGAAAGAGGAGGGTGTAGAAGAACCTATAAAAATGCTTTAGATCCAGAGAATGTGTTAGACGAAATTTTTTTTCTCTGTTACAGGTATTCACATGCGTGGGCTGGGTTCCAGCAAGGATGCAGAAGCTTTGACTGGGATGAAAAAAAGAATATATTGTTTTATATAAATTATATAAAAATATTGTATTGAGGGCTACAAAAGGAAGCTCACTGGCCACAGACTCATTGCCCAGCATGACCACAGCCCTGCATGGAGACAAGACAGGACCAGGACCTTCTCTGCTGCTTTGCTCTGCTAACCTGATCTTCAGTGCAGGCTCAGCCTCAAGGGTTGTGGCACTGAAATCAGTCCTGCCTCATCCCCATGTTGCTGGAGTCACTCAGCCTCACTCGATGCACACTGCACTGCTGGGGAGGCATGGATTCTCCTTTTTACTCCATGGACACTCCATCATTTGGCTGAATTGTCAGGTCTCTCTGGTGGCATCCATTGGCTATGAAGTGTGGACACATCCCCGACTTTGGAATAAATAATAATAGCAGTATTTGGCTTTTCTAAGATACTTAGCACAAGCAGATCTTAAAGTGCCTTCTAGAAGGTGTACAATTTCATTATTCTTGGTTGGTAAATGGGGCCTTAGCCCAGACAGGAGTTTCTAGAGACTGCCACAGATCCTTTCATTCATGTTGTCTTTGAAATTCAGTCAGCAGCTGAGTTGCCTCACAGGATCACCCACCAGTGGCTCCTGGCTCCCATTCATCAGGGCACACTCACAGACGTCTCCCTGACCTCCAGCAGAGCCTGCTTAGGTTACAAACAGCCTTCAGAAGGCATCTGCTGGGCTGCCTCACTGCACAGGCTCAAGTTTCACTTCCCAAAATGACGAAACACTTGCCTAACACTTTTTTAATTGGATGGAGCCATGAGGTCATTCAACTCTGCCGAGGTTTCACCATGAGAAAAGACCAAACAGATGAGCACTGGGACTTTTCTTTGATATTTAAATAGTTCCAACAGAAGGAGCACTTGCCTAACGCTGAGGTGAAGCAGGGCATGCAGCACAGTGAGCACCACAGCTGCCCACCCCAACGCTGTCATCGTGTCCCAGCGACCTGCAGAGGGTCTCCTGTTTGTGACAGGGCACAACACGAGGTGCCAAGGGCTGCCCACGGGTCTCACAGCTCCCTCCCAGCACAGGTGGGGTTTGGAGGAGGCAGAGCAACCAGCAGTGTCACCTGTCTGGTTAGAGAAGGGATGGCTGCAAGGTCAGGCTGAAGAAGGATGCTGTGAGCACTTCTGTGCTGCCAGTGCAGGGATGCCAAAGGAGGGAGGAGCAGTCTGCCAGCCAGGGAGGGCACCAGCCTGTGAGGTGATGTCCTCCAGTGCTCTAGGCACCAACTTCCTCGGGTTATCTTCTCAAAAAGCAAAGCAGCTAACAGTTAAAAAGGTTATTCTTTACAAGGCACATCTTATTACAAAGCACATCAGTCTCAAAAGGCAGCAGCAAAAAGCAATGGCAAAGCAACAGCAGTAAGCAAATGGCTAGAAGCCAGAATGGCTAAAAGCCCCAACTCTCCAGCACAAACTCTTATACAGGGTTTTTCCAACAAGCTAAGACACAAACTCAGACCACCACTCCTTAACCTATTACAATTCTAGTTTTTTAACATGCCAGGTTATGTATGGACTATGCATATAACCTATCTTGTTCTATCTAAGAAATGTAAGCAATATTCTTACTACAACTCTAGTATGTCTAAGTCCTGTCTACAGCTGTGGGCCTGGAGCCTCTTGCTGAAGATATCAGTGTGTTTTCAACCTTCACTAGAACTCAAGCTACTATTGTGGAATCCAGACCTTTTACTTATTAAAAGCACTAGAGATGCTACTAAAACTTACTGACTTACTTCTACTTAAATGTTCACTTTATGTGTGAGTGGCTTAATATACTTCAATCCATCCACAGGTTTTAATTCAATCCCTGCACTCTGATTTCTCTCTGAAGAATTCAGAGAGACCCCTGACTCCCTGACTCCAACATGAGCCCAAGGAAAGCAGGAACTCCCTCCCCAGCAGACCCTGCAGGCTCACAGGCCCCAACAGGTGACGTGGGTGATGCAGACACCTGGTGCCAGCAGAGTCCTGAGCTGGGCGTGCACAGAGGTCACCGTGGGTGCAGAGGGGACACTGGGACCTCCCCAAAGCCCATCATCCCACCCTGGCCATGGAGAGGCCCTGGATCTGTGGGTGCCTCCCTGGGATGTCGGGAGCTGCCAAGCCCTCATCCTGTCAGAGCAGAGAAGGGAACAGCAGGGAGGACACGTCTGCATGTGACCCGAGTGACACGAGGCTGCAGGCACAGATTACACACTTTACAAGTGACATTTGCTGTCATGGGGAGGAGGTTAGAACGAGGCTGTTTAAAATTCAACTAAGCTCTGCCTGGAAACAGGGTCTTTTTTTTCGTTTTCCACCATCCAGGGTAGCACTGTGATGTTTCCAGCAAGGAAGTCCCTCTCCTGCTCACACATTTGGCAGTGGGCTTTGCCCCAGGGATGGGATTCATGTTGCATAGGAATATCTGGCTGCTTTGCAAGCTGCAGGCCAGAATCCCTGTCAGTGAGTACCACAGGAATCGATTTGCACCATCAGAGGTCTGAGTTAGACCAGGTAGATCCCCACAGCTGAGGAGATGCTCAGGAGCATCCTACAGCTCCACTGTGCAGATGGAGAAACTGAGGCACAGCAGCTCCATGTTCCACCAGGAGAAGTTGCAGTAGGATCAAGACCTCTGCAGAGCAATCTTGTCCTTTTTCTTCCTCTAGAAATTATGAAAAAGAACTGAAGGTTGTTTCTGAATTCACAGCTCCAATCCATTTTCCACAGAACT
This sequence comes from Luscinia megarhynchos, assembly GCA_034336665.1. Taxonomy (NCBI): domain Eukaryota; kingdom Metazoa; phylum Chordata; class Aves; order Passeriformes; family Muscicapidae; genus Luscinia; species Luscinia megarhynchos. The sequence continues at coordinate 42,798,485 of JAPFBE010000007.1, read as the reverse complement.
CAAGATGTCAAAGTAAAATGAATTATTGCTCCCCTTCTCTCCATGTTCTCAGCAAACCCTAACAGCATCCCTGTGACTGCATCCACTGGATATTCTCCCTCCATTTTTCTGGTCCCTCTGACTCTCTTTGGACACACACACTTCAATATTCTGTTAAACTCTCCCATCCAGTTGCTTTGCTCTGATTTGTCATAGATGGCTGTACCATGATGGTGCTATTAAGGCAGTTATCTCATAACAAGGAATTACTTAATAATTTGCTCCATTTGTCCTCATTGACAGAAACAATGTGCTCAACCATATCTTATCTCAGTTCTCAAGGATTTTAAGCAATCTGTCAAATCCTTGAGCAGCTCCAGCTCTTTATTTTATCAATGGGAAGATCAGAATATGTAACTCACTGCAGTGCTGAAGGATGCTTCAATCTACAGGAGAGAAGCAGGACATAAACTGAGCTGGGCAAATTCAGATGAGACAATTACCAGTTAAAGAGAATATCTATCAAAGGAATTGGTGGACTGTCTGTGTCCTGAAGATGCAATTCTTCTGATTAATGCCTGTATCCACAGGGAAAAGCCAACACTAACTCTGTCTTGCTGTGCACATTTAGACCCTGGAGAGTTGTAGTCAATGTGCTCAGGAGAACCAAGGGGTTATTCTTCTCTCTCTAGAGGAAACTTCTAAAACTGGGCAGGTGAATCGTGCCCTTGGAGTGCACATTTCCTACCAGCTATGGTAAAAGGAGCTGGGAGAGGCCAGTTAGATATAACTATATTATAAATGTCTAGTTAGGAGAGATGAACTCCACTTTTGATGCTCAGCTCCATTTCCAAACAGAGTGCCCAGTGCTCTTTGGGTGCATTGGCTATCTGCACACATATCAGCTGGCTGGCAGGATAATGGAGCTGTGGAGACCTTCATCTCTCTGGAATTTGATACCATCCAGAGCTGGTCTCCTTTAAGTCCTTTGTCATGTCTGCCACTGCAGATGCCAGAAGAATCTGTGGCATGTGCTGGCTGGGACAGGCTGGAGCATCTCACAAATTAGAAGATGCCAGTGCTCAGAAAGCTGAGTCCTTTCTACTGCAGCCTACAGCACTGTTCTTCTGGCCAAAGGAATCCCTCCCTGGGGCCCATGGACAGGAGGGACAGGCACCCACTGCTCGCTGGACACCATGCTGCAGACACAGTAACTCAGCTGTGTCTCCATCTCTGAACTCTGCCCTTCACACCATGCAGGGAGCTCAGCTCTGCTGACAGCACATCCCTTTCTCACACCCCTGCAGGGTCCTGGGGCTATCTTGCCCAGCTTTCAGCAGCTGCTCCAAGAGGAGGGAGTCTGTAGGTCTGCATCATTTCCTGCCAGTTTTGTGTGGATTTCTCAGATTGTCACAGCATCCAAGAAAGCCCCGTGCACCTCTATTTAGACAAGCGAGCTGCGCCCTGCATGTTTTCCAGGAACACACACATTACTCAAGAATGCATTGCTGGATACATTGCACAAATACAGGGGTGAGTTTTTGTGGTGTGGGTACACAAATGTTCAGACTTTGTTTCTGGCCATAAAATTTCCAAATGATCCTTACCTATCATCCAGGATGTTTGCTTTGCTCAGTTCATTAGTGCAGGCAAGACACTTTTCCTGTGCTTTATCACAGGATCTCAAAGGGCAAACAATTTATACGAATACCAGTGTTTATTCTATCAACGGGAACACTCTGTGAAGTTAAAATACAGTCAAACAAGATGCACCAGGACAGAAAACCACAAGCTGTGTTTCATGCATGGCCATAAACAAGCTCAGCTTATCAGAAAACCAGGCCCAAATGTGTCAGGAGCCAGAGAAAGCTCCTGATTACCCAGCGCCGAGCCCGTGGCCAATGTGGCTGTTGGCCTCTTTTCAGAGGAGCGAGTTGTAATCCATGCTGGCATGTGTGAAATAAGGAATTGGCAGCACTCATTAAGGAAGAAAAGAAACGGAAAACCGTGAAAGGGAAAGTAGCTTTACCAGCATTTCCAGTGGTGAATCATTGGCATTCAGGGCTGTGGCCTGGTTAGGGCAAGGCTTCTAATTTGGGTGCCCAACACTGACAGATCCTGCTAGGGAAAAATGCTAACCCTCTTCTCCTGGCAGCAGAGAGGGAGGAGGGTTAGAACTCTGCTGTTGCTGCAAGGGATTATTTCTCTCCACTCTCCCCAGGAAAGCCATCCCCCTTTCTGTCCAGCACTCTGTTCCCAACCCCACAGGCTGTCTTCAGCCCTGTCTACAAAGGCTGCTCTAAAGATGTTCAACCCTTCCTTTCCCAACAGAGGGAAAATCCTGCTGCCTTGAAAACCAGTGTCAATAATCTCATAGACAGCAGGGAATAATCAAGGGGGCTTTAACGTTTTCACCATCTTCCTGAGTCTGAGCTCTTACTGGTGCAGACTGGGAGAAACTGTGGTCCCTCTTACCAACAGTGCTTTCCTTATAAAAAGAGGAGTTTCCAACAGAACAAGTTTTCCCTAATTGCTCCTGGCAGGCGTTTCACCATCAGCCTCTCCGTGGGCAAACCTGCTACTGGTCCCTCCACTAAAACCACAGCAAACAAGGTCTGGAGAACAAAACTCAAGATGACAGGGAGAGCTTAAATAAAAAGGAAGGAAGACAAAACCTGCAGCAGGCACATAATCAAGTGAACCAAAGGCTTGTCCAAGCTACCAACAGCTGGGTGACAAATCTGCCTGTCTGGGATGCAAGAGCAGAGAAAGTGGCTCAGCAAACCATGAAACCATGAAAGTCAGCACCCTGCAATGAGTCACTGGGGCCAGGACTTGAGTTTTGGGTGTCTGGGAGTGAAGAGGCAGCCCAGTGCTGCCTGGAGCACTGAGCTCTCCAGGGAGATCCTGTCTGCAGCTGGCCCAGCACTAGAGGGTAACAGTGAGTCAGGCTGCTGGGCCAGGTGTCAGCAGAGGTGGTGTGGATGGTGATGGAGGGGTTGGAGCTGGTGATTCCAGGGAGGTCAGAGCAGGCAAGAGCAAACAAAGGGGCTGGTTGCACTCCCCTCATTGTCCTTGCCATGGGGCACCTGTGGGGCTGGGTGCCCCAAGGACAGAGCTGTGGGGTGCTGGGAGGGGGTCTCTGGGCACTGGTGGGACAAGAAATGAGGTGACACCAGAAATGGGGGGCTGAGCATTGAGGGAGCCCAGGGAAGGGGATGAGGAGCCTGGTGGAAGGTGCTTTCTGCCATCACAGGATGATTTTAAGCCAGGAGCCAACTCACTGCTCTGTTGCACTCAGAGCAGGAGATGCACCCACTGATCTCAATGTTTTACTTTCAAAGCCCTGGTTGCTCATCTTGAGCAGCTAAAATGCTTCTGAACACATAATACAACCCAAGCTCAGTGTGAGGTGTAGACACACAGCTTGCTGCTGCTTCAGGTCAGGATTTCATCTTCTGGACATGGACAAGCAGAGCCCTGGCAGCCACCTGAGCTGCCTGAGGTGCAGGAGCCAGACCTGTACCTGTGTCTGTTGGCATCAAGCCTGGGACCTCATGTGTATGCAGAGCATGGAGTGGAGCTGCTCTTCTTAAACAGTGTTCCCAGAGGGGCTGTGCCCAGTCACACATCACTTGGTAAGGTTGTAGTGAATTATTTTTCCTTTAAAGCTTCGATATTTTTTGAATCTTTAATCAAAATTGTAAAGCCTGAGATCAGGTTCTCTAGCAATTGAAGTTAGGTATCTAGTGGTTAGACAAAACCAGCAGTCAGGACTCCTGGGTCCCATTTTCAAATCTCCCACTGACTCTTTGAGTGACCTTGAAAAAGTCAATTAATTTCTGTGTCATTTTCCAGACAGGTAAAAATGAGGAAATAATTCTTCCCCAGTTCACTGGGGGATTTTGAGTGTTAATTGTTTTCAGGGCGCTTTTCTCTCTCCCCAGATGAGAAGGGAAGTAAAGGCTGCAGGAAGGCTGAAGGTTGGCATGGCCATGAGCACTTCAGGACCACAGTGCAGTGCTCAGAGGGCACATCTGTCCTTGCTGCAGGACATCCCAAACCCTACATCCCAAACCCTGTGGATGTGGATAGAAACCCCCAGCAGTGCACCAGGGGTGCAGCTCTTCCCACCAAGGCTGCCCAAGCAGCTCTGGAGGCTGATGTCTTCTTGCAGTCGTGTTCTGGAGGCAGAGGCAGTGAGAAGGAACCAGCTGTCTCCATCCAGAGCCTCTCACACATGTCCATCTCTCACCCCCCAGGCTCCCAGCCTTGGCAAGTTTGCTGATCCTCACCAACAACATGTTGATCCTCACCAAGAGGGATGCATCACCAGCTGGCAGCCTCTCAGCAACCAGCCACAGCTATGAATCCCCATCTGGGCTATCAGCTGCTTTGTGGAGCCTACCAAAAAATCCCTTGAAGACTTGGCTTTGCTCTAAAATGGCATATTTTCCCATCTAGAATGAGGTGATGCTTTTCCTGGGGTGCTGTGTTGAGGCCAGCACAGCTGTGCCAGGCCACACCAGCCTGCCCTGGGGTGGGAATGACTCCTGTAGGGAAGGATCTCCGAGTTCATCAAAGTGGAAGATTATTTCTGCCTTGGAGGGAGGCTTGTCACTGCACTGTCTGCAGAGCTGATCACTGCACAGGTTTCCCCAGGCAGGAGGGAGGACGAAGGAACCCCATCCAAATTAACCTGCTCACCAGGCTGCCCTGCTGGCTGCTCCAGGAGAGGGCTGTTTGTTTGCTTTAGGCCATCTCTGTGCAAGCAGTAACCAGAGGTGAGCAAAACTTGGAAAATTCCCCCTCCCATGGGAAATTTCAGCCTTTCAGAAGTGGTTTGCATCCCAAATCAGGCCAGTTCAGCAAAATGAAATTCTGGTTCAACTCACTTGGAGCAGTCGGATTCTCCCTGGTGAAAAAGTGCAATCTGGAGAAAAAAAAGGAGGAGAGAAATGGGGGAGATTTTCTTTTACTTACAGGAAACTTCCCTTTGTGAAAAATTGTATTTTTTTCACTTGTTCCAGTCCCAAACTGCTCCAGAACTAATGCCAGGAATTCCCTCATCTATTTATACTGTTTTGCTGTCTGGGTCTTATTGTACCTGGCATTTGCTGTGACATATGACTGTGCTGCAAATAATACCAGGAACATTTACCTTGTGGAGGCATCCAAGGGCCCTTTGTCAGCCTGCTGTCAAAAACCTGCAGGGATCACCCCAGGCCCCCCAGCCCTGCCAGTGAGGGTCCAAAGCCCTGTGGATTTTAGAGCACTGCAGCTGCAACAGCGTGGGCGTGTTCTGGGAGGGATAAATGCTTTTTCTGGTGAAAGAAGGCAGCAAAACTGTGAATTTCTGTCAGTTTTGCCAAGTGAATTCATTTAGAGTTAAAAAACATAAGTTGCTTGAGATGGATTTCACAATGAAATGTGTCTTTGTTCAGAGATTTCCTTTCGCTCTGTTTTTCTTCTTAATGTGAAAAATCCTTGAAGAGTGAACTGTTTTCTCTGGGATAGAGTGAAACTTTTTTATTAGATCAGGAACAATATAGACGTGTGCAATTATCTTTCAGCATCTCCAGCAAACCAAAACATCTCTTACTCACCTCGTTGTAATTGAAAGCATCGTGGGACACCCTGTGAAAACTGAAGCCGCTCACAACTGGCTCGAATCCAAACAAATAACTCTTAACTGAAACTCTTGTTTTTACAAAAGCGAGCCATGAAAACATCACCATAATGAAGACCTGTCAGAGCTTACTTTGGGGGACAACTGCCAAGTGGCAGTTCTGTATCTGATCTCATCAACACTGCTGTAATCACAAGCAAGATCAGGTCCGTGGATTGCTGTTTTCTTGGTATTAACTTAATGTCAGTGTGAGACAGACCAGATCTGGGATGGAGTTTGGCTGATTGTATGTAAATGTCTAAATCTGTCAGAGAAGTCTAGTTATGACAGCCCGTGGTGTTTAGGGAACAACTCACTGAGGTAGGTGTCTAGAACAGTTTGGCTAAGCCCCACCTTGAAAGAACTTATGTCACTGCTGCAAGAACAGCCCAGCTCTGATGCAGACAGAGGGTGTAGATGTGCAGGAAAGGAAGACAGGTGCTTAAATACAGGCATTTCAAGCCTTTTGGGATGCCCTGGTGCATCTCACCTCTCTTCTGATTGTCTCTAGAAGGACACAGGTGTCACACAGGTCCCATCTCCTACCTGCCAGCCTCGTGTCCCTGCTAACATGGGGCATCCAGAGCAGCACTTGGTCACTGATTTATTCCCCTGAAGTTGCAGGAGGTGAAAATCATTCCCAAAGTCCCCAGGTCAGCAGGATCTGGAAATGCACTGTTTGGAAGTGCTCCTGGTGGGCCTCTATTCCCAAGGATGGATCATGTAGCAGCAGCCTGCAGCATGACAGCCCTGCCCAGATTTTCAGGAGGTTGCCCAGCTGAGCAAGTCAGTCTCTTGTTACTTTGGCATAGGACACACAGTGAGAGGAGGAATTGCTGTGGAGACTGCATGGGGCTTTCTTGGAAAGTCCTGCATTAACTTCCAACCTTTTGTCACCTCCTGCAGCATTGCTTCCATGATTTTCCTGCTGACAAGTCACACCTCTTGCTTTGTGGGGGGCAGGCCATGCCAAAGTGCCCCCAGTCTTTGCAGAGGCAGAGCTTGCTTGCATCACTCTAGGAAGCAGGAGATTTACACCAGTGGGATTGCACAATCACCCCAGATAAGGGGAATGTAACATGTCAGCAGTGTCCATGTCTTTATCTCTGTAGGAAAGACATACAGGAACACTCAGATCTCTGTGGCATTGATAGAAAAAATATCCTTCCCCTGCATTTCATCTTCACCATGAGCAGTGAAGAGTGAGCAGCACTGTTTGACCAACAGCCCCAGTGCTGCTTATCTGCTGCTAAACCAGAGCTGGCACTGCTTTAAATCACACATTTCCCTTTCCCTGACATTTATAATCAATGGAGATAGTTTATGTTTCTGCAGCTTCTTTCATCCCAAGGATCCCTCAGTGTGTTATGAGGCATGATCCAGATGCTGCCCTCCTGTTGTACATTCACTCATGAGAACATCCCAGAATCATGAAATGGTTTGAGCTGGAAGGGACATTAAAGATGATCTCATTCCACTCCCTGCTTTATGCAGGAACACCTTCCTCTATCCCAGATTGTTCCAAGCCCTGTCCAACCTGGCCTTGGACACTTCCAGGGATGGCACATCCACAGCTTCTCTGTGCCATGTCCTCCCCACCCTCACAGGGAAGAATTTCTTCCTAATACCTCATCTAAACTTGACCTCTCCCCATTTAGGCTTATTCCCTCTTGTCCTAACACTACATGCCCTGGTCAAAAGTCCCTCTTACAGGGACTGTGGAAGTCCATCTGGGCTTTCTGCCCTGGTGTCTTCTTTGTTCATGGCTGTACTGGTCAGTGGTGGTGTCCCAAACAATGATGGGAAGAAGAACAATCAGCCCATTTATATTCCTCTGTTAAAAACACATCCTAAAGGATGGCTGGAAAGACAGGTATGCCCCAGGGCAAGGAACCTGTAAAAGCATGACTTCTGCAAAGGGCTGTATGTGCAGACTTTTATGGACTGAGTTCACATCACATCTTCAAAAATGAGGGCAAATTCATCTCTAAGGGTGACTTACTGAAGGGAAAATAGACTGAACAGAGGTTAGTTTTAAAATCTGGGATCCAGTAAAAACTGACTCTGAACCTGAGGCTCTCTAACCAAATGTGAATACCTCAGCTGTGGTGCCTGTCTCTGAGCTTCTTTGATAGACCCCACTAGAGTCCAGGAAGACAACCAGAGGTTTTTGGGACATAACCCAACTGGGCAAGTGTTGCAAATGTCTACTTTAGGATGGGGTACATTGCTGGACTCTATAGGGAGTCCAGGACAACTATTCAGAAGTAAATGTCCATGCAGATGTCTGAAGTTAGGAGAGATGAATCTTACCATGTAGCAGCACCTGTAGAGCCCAAAACTAAACAAGGATCCAACCAGACAGCAGGAGTCCTTCTTTCATCTGGCCAACACCTTTGTGTTGTCTGTCCTACACCTTTCAGAGAAATGGAGAAGAGGTGGCAAACAGCACTGGGCTCTTTGTTGCTTTGGATCCAGGTGAAATGGCAGTGAAACAGGCCTTGCCAGAAAATCCTCTAAAAGTAGCCAAAAGCTTGCTTAGTTTAATTACCAAGGCCAGAGGGGGGTATAGAAATCAGCAAGGGCAGATCTAGGGATTCACACCCAGGAATAACAACCTTGATATTTAGTCCACTGAAATAAACAGAGAGGGCTGGAGATGGGATGAGAAACAATAACCTCTGAAACACAACCCATTTTAATGTTTCTTTGGAGATCATAATGAGAACTGAGGAATTACAGGATGAGATGAAAGTTTCCTATTTAGCAAATTAAAGAGAGGTTTTGAAGCTTTCCAACAGCTTCAAAACAGAGTGGACCAAAACTAAACATCACCCAGACTAACCACAGCTCTGGTCAGAAGAACAGATCTGAGAATATTCTCTCTGAGCACCTGCGTCATCGTTGATGGGAGTATTTCCACTGACTTCTCTGGGTTTGGGGCACATGTGGAGCTTTTTCCCCCTCAGACAGACGATCTTAGCCCCCTGCCTAAAGCTGCTAATAGAGGAGTGTTTGCCTGTCTGCATTCCAGAGCTAATGCACATTCCTGTGCAGGACTTTGCCTCGCCTCCCAGGCACAAGGTCACCTCACCTTTGATCCCCTGCCTTGGTGTCAGGCTACCCGAGGAGGGCTGGGCAGTGACTCAGCAGCTCGCTGAAGCTCTGCTTCTCCCTTTAACCGGATTTCTTGCTCCAGTGGAGCTGTTGCCAGCCTGGCTGGAGCTCACATGCCCCATCTTGAAGGGAGTGATTATGCAGCAGGTGTAAAGGCAGCAAACACAACGTCAGGCACGGTGAGGTGGCAAATCCAATCATTGCTGGGGTTGCCACGGGGATAACAACACAGGAGGAGAGCATCAGGTAACAAACTGTCACATGTCACCTCCACCTGCTCCAGCTCAGGAGGAAGGGACTGAGCTGGGAACACGGGGGAGCTTTGGGACAAGTTGGATGAGTCCCGTTCAGTGACTGGTTCTACTGAGCTCACAAGAGGTGGAGCAGAAATTTAAGATGGACAAAAGCCACAAGAGAAGGGACCAATGGAATGACAGATGGAGGGGAGAGCTGGAGAAGTAGCACCCAGGCCAGGTTTTGCTTGTGGGAAGGGGTCTGGCCATCTGGGTTAGAATCACAGAATGCTTTGGGCTAGAAGGGACCTTAAAGACCATGTAATTCCAACATCCCTGCCATGGAGACAGCTTCCATTTGGCCTGATTGCTCAAAGCCTGGCCCAAAACACTTCCTGAGATGGGGAGTTCACAATTTCTCTGTGCCAGTACCTCACTGTGAAGAATTTCTTCCTAACACCTTACTTAAATCTCTCCTGTTCTAATTTAAAACAGGTATGGGTCGACACACAATGTGACAGCCCTAAGGGCCCATGATAGTGACTTTAGTGGGAATCTTGCCTGGAGTCCTGCCTTGTTTTGCTTCACTCCACATCACTGGCCTCCCACAATCACTGCTCATAAAGTCCCACTGATCACTGCCCCACATCCCACCACATCACACAGCTCAACTCAAAGCCCTTTAGGACCTGGCTCTGAAGACACCACAAGTACCCCCAACACACCTGCTGCTGAAATTCTCCCTGAATTTCAGCCATCATTTATGTACACTAATTAGTACTGTTTGGAACCCTTGAGAAAAGCATGGATAAATACTAAGAAACTACTTAATGCCCCAAAGCCTAAAACATCTTGGCTTTAGCTAGTTTGTGCTGTATCATAGTATCCAACTTGCAGCACAGGGCACAAAAATAGCTTCCAATGGTATTATCACTTTGTTCTAATGGGCTAAATTCAGCCCTGAGGGGCTGTAGAAATTAATGGGGTTTGGCCCAACATGTAGTTAATGAGGATGGTCTATTTCAAACCTATAAGGTACCACATTCTGCCACTACAGATTGGCTGGGAATAACTCACCTCTTCAGAGACACTGTATTCACTTGCAGCCCTGGCTATGTTTGCTCTAAATAGAGGCAGCAAAAATAGACATCAAAAACAAAAACATTTCTTTCAGACTCCAAACGCCTCTGGCTCTGATTTTGATCTTGCATGCAGTAGAAGCTCAAGTGAGTGGAGAGGTTTATTTCTCATTTGTGTCAGTAAAAATGAAATGGGCCCACTATGTTTAACACTGCTTTAGGATGAAGAACATTTAAGACAGTATCTAACAACTTAGAAATTGTTAATCTTGGCTCAGAAAGGCTAGCCTGCACTTTTCCAATTTCTTCCTATGAATAATCTCTTTGCATCTTTGATTTCTGTACCCACTTCATTTCTGACTTCCCCATGCAGCCAGATTCACCTTGGCAGAAGTCCCTTCACAGGAGGTTCAGAATCAAACTCATCCAGCATCAGATTTCTAGTTCTGCACAACCCTGTTCTCATCTCCCACAGAGCTTGTTCATCTAGCAGACCAATATGTGTTTACCTGTTAGAAGAGGTGCATAAGCATATTTTCTTAGAGTCTGCACTGCTGCTCCCTCCTTCTGCATCTCAGTCTGAGCCCCCAGCTTGAACTTGACCTTTAAGCCTTTGCTGCTGTTTGTTTGTTTTGAAACATGGAACAACCACAGAGGCTCAAAATATACCCTCAGTTCCTGTATCCTAACTCTCCATCATGCCTTGTATTTTCCACAAACACTCTAAAAAAAGCAGAATTCTCCAGAAAGTACTAAACTTCAACTCAAGTGGTGTCTTCCAAACAATCTTGTCATTTTTAATGTGGATGATTTGTGTTAGAAATCTCCCACCTTCCCTCTCCCTCTTGCATCCTATCCCAGCTGCTCTTAGCTGAAGGGCAAATAGGAAAGATCTCCCCTGAATGTCTCTTTTGGCTTCCTCTTGGAGTGGACTAAATTTGAGCAGGGGTCATTTATGGTCCAGATGCCATTTGCCACAGCCCAGCTGTGACAGAGTCCTCCAGCCTCCAGAAAAGGGTGACTCTGTCCAGACTGCCTATGGGGAAGGATTCCTCAACCATGGGAACTTCCAAACACCAGCTGGAGACTGTTTGGGACAGGTTTAGGTGGCCTGGGCTGAAAGTTGTGCCAGGGATAATTCTAACAATAGAAAGCAAATTCTAGGGACTCAAAACTCTTTCACTATTATAGCTTAATACTCTAAAACATTCCCACCAGTATATAATGGAAAACCATACTGGATCTCTTTTCCTGGATTACTTGCTTTTATTTAATGAGTTGTTCTCCTTTCTCCAGAAAGAGGAGTGCTGCTGCTGCTGAGGGCTGTGCTGAAGAGGAGCACATCCACCTCTTTCCTTTGAGATAAGCTCCTGATTTCATTCTTACAGCTTGTAAACTTAACTCCCCAAAGGTGCTGACTTCCAGCAAGGAGGACAAGGGTGGGACTTGGCACTGTGAGTGTGGGCTCACGTAGACACAGCTTTGGAGATGAGGACTTTCCAAGCAGGAGAAAGAACTCAGTGCCCACCTCCCTTCCACCCAAAGGCTCTACCTGGTCCTTCCCTGATACAGACAGCACCTCCCAGCACCACTCCACGTTCCAGCAAAGATGAATGGGGTGATAACCAATTTATTATGTTTGGTCTTTCACCACATCCAAACACAGTCCATTAATTACTTGGATCACAGGAAAGAGAGCTGATTTGAGATTCTCATCTACTTAGTCATTTGTTAACTTCTGATAAAACTGAGCTTTGTCTTCTTATCTCTCTTTGCCAAACAAAGAGGCCAAGGCCAGTAAGTGAACCTCATCTTTCACACTACCCTCCTGATTCAATCAGTCACATATTGTAGTTGATCATTACATTTTTTAGATAACTACTTGCCCTCTACTCTAGGATCTAAAAAATGTTTGGTGCACTAACAAGCTAATGGGAAGGAGGAGGAAATGCAAAGCTCCACTGATATCACATCTTTGCTATCAATTTATTTGGTGTAAAACTGGCAGTAATTTCACAATTTATTTGGTCCCTAACCTGAAGGAGTAGCTTATCTCTCTGGAATGAAAAGAGTCTTTTTCCTCAATATACATCCATTATACCTCATTCCCAAGGGACCATCCTAATACAAAAGTTTCTCAACAAACAAATGTCACCATCTTATCTTTTATCATTAATGATTTCTGAATCCTCTAAGCTAGTCTTTCTTCAGGGAGTTGTGACAACACATACTACACCTCCCAACTCAGATTTAAGGCCTAGCCCTTACTCATGGATGCTCTGTGTTTCTTGGGGACTTTCAAATAAAAACATCATCAGGTCTATTTTTCTGGCTAATGCATCTGCTCACATCTGTCAGGCCTCTCATTTGGAGGATATTGGGACTTTCTTGGGAAAAAGATGACATCTCTAACCTACACACTTTGAAACCATGATTCCTAATTTGTCACCACATCTAAGGGAAAATAGAAATCTTGAAAATTTTGAAAACCAACTTTAGAAACTTCACCATCAATTCTGAAAATCCCAGCTTTGCCCTAACGGTGGAAAGACCTGACTCCATTTGGTGGCAGTTGATAAAATTTTACTCTCATTTCAAACACCATAATTTTGCAGCAGGTTTAATTATTCCCTGCAAACATTTCCTTTGGCTGAGGGTAGATTTACACATGTGTAACAGATCATGACCTTTCTCCCACCTAGCCCAAAGCTTTGGCACCACGTGTGTTCATGGCATGGTGCACAGAGCAAGCAATCACCCTGCAAGACAGGAAGGCAACTGCAGACAGTGAGTTGTTGCCAACAGCAAAGAACTGGTTGGTTAAAAGGGTGGTTAATGTTCTGACATACTGAGTGGTTAACAACACGTCTAGTGGCTGTAGAGAGAATGCTCATATTTACTCAGAGGTCAATTATTCACTCATAAATTTATTGGTTTAATTTCCTTGTAGTCTATTTCCTCTATTGCATATTCATAATCATCTTCTCATAAGTTCTCCTCCTACAGCTACTAATTATTCTCTATGTTCACCACACACCCTTTTGTGCCATATAGATGGGGAATATTAATTTCTGTAGAGCAGAGATTTTTTTCTTAATTAAAGCAATGTTCTTTAGAAATAAATGCAACAACCATCAATTACATTCAACAAATAAGGAAAAGTCATTACACAAAAATGCCAATCAAGATGCTGAGCTGAAATTCAAATGACATCAATCACACTTCTGTTGTTCCAAAACACTGATTTAATCAATGCAAAGTCCACAGGGCTTCGGTGAGGGAGCCATTCTCACACATTACTTTTTATTTCTCTGGAAGATGCAGTTACCAGCTCTGTACTTGGAGCAATCAAACATCATTTCAGTTGCTCTGGGAAAAGGTGTGCAAAAGGTCTGGTCCCTGCTCTGGGTGTTTGAGAAATCAACGCAGACTCTGCATGGTGTCTTCACTCCTCCATGTGAGCAAGAGCAGGTACAAATAACTGAAGTATTTGAAATATTTCACTGAAAATAAGGGCTCACATTCTCTGGGGACTCAGAACTATTTACTTCTATGGGAGACAATCAGGTGTCACTCCTTTTTCAATGAGGATCTTCCAAGATGCTCGAGCTTTTTAAGGTCTGCAAGGGAGTGTTTCTGCACCAAGACTTCTCTGTTGTGTTTAACCAAAGTAGTTGAGAGGGAAGAACATGATCACCAGGAAACTAGAACTACATTAAGAAAAGTAGTCTGGTGGGTCTTAAAAAATTTAAGGGAACAGAGTAAGAAACTTGCAACTCTGTAACTGGTTGTCATCGAGTATTTATTTAATACAGATACATGTTACATAGGATGGAGCAGTTTCACACGGTCATTCATTCTGTAGTTACACAGAAACAAAAAAAACAAACTACAACGTGTGTCTTGCCAATTGTGTTTGGCCTCGAGCTAGAAAAACTTCTGCAGTAGAGGAGCCTCTTGGTCCAGAGGCTGGATTGTGTCCTGCAGCTATCTCATAGATCTGTTTTCCAGAGCCGTGGCCAGACGCACACTACTCCCATTAAAGTAATGGATTGCTCTGCGAGCTTAATACTTCAGTATCCCGGGATCTATAGATGACAGCACAATGCACCCTAACACACAGCAAATTGCACTGAAGTCAGCTGGCAGTGGCTAAGCAAAGACCAAAGAGAAGATGGATATCAGAGCCCAGGAAGAGGCACGAGGGATGTGTTAGAAGCCAGTAGCCAGCTGTGCAGAGTTTAACCTGCCTGTGATATTTCTGTGAGGGCTGCAAGCAGAAAATCCCATCCCATTATCTCCAGAGAGGGAAGAGGCATCGTGAAGAGAGAAGGGTGAATTATTAAAGGATAGGCCAAGTATGACTGAGAGCTTATTAAAAAGGGAGGAGGATGGGTAAGTGGAGAAACAGCTTGCTAGGCTGGTTCTATTAAAATCTAAGGCCAGATCCTCTGTGTAAATTAGCATAGCTCCATTGACTCGGGTCGACTGGTTGACTTCTCTGGCTTTATGGCAGTTTACCAAGCTGACATTTTAGCCCATTAACTTGAAGCATTGCATGTTTTCATGGGAGCTTGGTCTTTGTTCTGTCCCTCACTCTTTTTTTTTTTTTTCTGCCAGAACTGACAAAATTCTTCAGCTGAAACATCTGAGGAACGACATCTCATCAAAGATGGACGTTTCCATGGAAATATCTGTTTTGGATGAAATTTTTTGAGTCTTTCATAGATAAAATATAAATAACTGGTTGGACAAGTTTTCAATAAATCAAAATAGAAACTTTGCTGGAGAAACTGAAATGTTGTTTGGGTTGCATTTTTCCTCCGTTTTCTCAAATAAAAACATACAATGCCTGAAAAAAAAAAAAAAAGACATGGCCAAAATGAAAATTTGCTGTAAAACTTCCAAGAGGAGACAAAACCCTGTATTGGGTTATTCCCCCACAGATGCCTACATTTATAGCCCTGAGGGCAGAAAGAGATGATGAAGAGCTGACAGCAGTGAATGCAAGGCAGAGGAGGGAGAGATAAGCACTCCTGGTTTTTCTCTGGATGAGAGCCTTTTCTTTTTTCTCCCTCCTTTCCCTGCTCCTTCCCTTCCCACTCCTTGCAGCTAGTGCATCAAAATGTAATCTGGTGGAAAAAAAAACCAAAAAATACCAGAGCAAGCTCTGCCTCCCCTGCACCAGAAGTTGCTGATAGAGAGATCCTCTGACATGGATCCAGAGGGTTTTTTCTTCCTCATTTTGAACCCTGATTCACCCACACAAAGGGACCAACATTTAATCACATGGGGAAATACATTCCAGGGGTGAAACTGCTGGGGCTGTTTCTCAAAATATGAACCTAAGGAAGAAGAACTGGTTATGGAAGATTATGCCCTGAAAACCATTTGAAAAATGAATATGTAAAATAAAATAAAGAGCTCTGTTCAAACACATAGAGGAGTCTGACCACAATGGAAGTTGGTAACTACATCCCTGAGAGTCTCATGGGGAGTTTCATCCCAACAATATTAGAGGAGTAGGAATGCACTGAGGATCCTGGACATATCATTACACCTCCGCACCTGCTGGTAGTCCCATAGCCCAAAACAGCACTGGGGAACCACTCCTGGGGGTCTAACCTGACATGGGCAGTGAAGCCAAGGCTGTGATTTACAATGCCAGGAAATTATTTGAGATACAAGACTCAGTTGAATATTTCCATGGTTTTACCTTCCATCAACTGCCCAGAAAGCTCTCCATCAGTGAAATCATAGAGTTATACAACCATAGGATGGTTTGGATGGGAAGGGATCTTACACCATCCAGTTCCAACCTCCTACCATGGGCAGGGACACTTTCCACAAGACCTGGCCTCAAAGACTTCCTGGAATGGGGAGTCCACAACTTCTCTGGGCAACCTGAGGCCTCACCATCCTCACAGGGAAGAATTTTCTTCCTAACATTTAATTTAAACCTGTTCTCTTTAAGTTTAAAACCACTTCCCCTTGCCCCATCACTATCTGCCCATATAAAAAACATTCCAACTTAATTAATCCCTGGTTCTGGAAATGAAGTACCAGCTTCCCTGGCACAGTTCAGAATATCAAAAAAATTAAGATGCCTCCTACGACTGGGGAAGAGAGTTTGAGCTGCTTTGAACATTTGTAGAGGACTACTTGGGGACTGGGATGCAAACACACTGCTATATTCCACTTTCCAGCTGCCTGAAGTGTGTTTGGTAATATATAAGAGAGAACTGCTCTTGGTGTGAAAGACCAACCAGAACAGGGCTAATCCTACACAGGGATGAGTATGGCCCTGCCATGCTGTGCATGAAATCCCATAAAGAATCCATCACTTGATTTACTTTCCCCACATGAGAATAAAAAGTGTGTTTAAGTCAGTGCTTAGCTTTAGGCAGCACTTTGCTGCTGACCAGTGTGGAAATCCCATCTGGAAAAGACATGCAGATTCTTCATCATTGCCAAAATGGTTTTCTACAGCAAGTGCTAATGCAAAATGAGACAAGAACTCCTGATTTTGGTGCAGGCAGACTTCAGCTTTTTCTGTGAGTCTGTTGGGTGAGGTCAGCTAGATTAAAAAAAAAAAAAAAAGTTTGCTAAGCTATAAATACAATTAAAACCAAAGAGGGTGCACTAGGGGTAGGTGTTATTCAGAGTGTTTGAGGGGGTGCCAGAATCTGGCTCTGAATAGTTTTGATTAACAAACCTGGGTCTGAATTGCTGGAGAACTGTTCATTTCGTTAAGCCATTATTCATGGCCTGTGACTGGTCATAAGTAATGTTCTGCATCCTGATGAGAGGATTGAAGCTTATGCTGGCATGATGAATGCCTGACAGCAGATAATGAATAGTGTACTTCCCTCACAATTCACAAGTGCTCCAGGGTTTCTGAATTGTAAACTACCAGGCCAACTCACTGAACAAGTACATTGAAATAACATTCCCAAAAGCAGCAGGATTTCAGCCTTTTCTCTATGGGGTAGAGCCTAATTTCCTTAAATCAAAGCAGTACAGGTCAAGCAGGTGTCCTAGGAGCTGCTTGTTGGTTTTGTCTCAGGCCCAGGCACCCTGCAAATAGAACCCAACCCCTGAGCCACAAATCAGACAGAGCTCAGGGCTCCCCATCAGGTCAAAACCCAACTCTCCCAAAAAGTGCCATCCCTCCCTGACTCCACTGGTCCCACTTGTAGCTGGAGCTGTTTAAATACTTGCAAACAACAACCCACATGGTCACATAAACAGCAGCCAATGGAAGCCCAAGTAATTCATTTATCAGTACATTGGCCAGAGGACTGTCATAATTATTTAACTATTCTGGTAAAAGCTAATGCATAAAGAACCTAAACAGTGTGTGGATCTTGCAGAGGGCCCTTCAGCCAAGGGGAAAATTCAGGCTGTTCAAAGCCTCCCCTGCATGCAAATAGGATGGAGAATGTTCCTGCTGTGTGGATCTACGGGATGAGTGGCCAGGGGCAAAGCATTGCAAGGGATGCTTGGACCAACACTCTGCCATACTGTTCCAGCTTTATCCCAGCCTCTAAATACCAGTTTGACTTGTACCCAGTCATAAATATATCCCCAACTGAACATAACACAAGTAGGCAAGGAAAATATTTCGTTTACTGGTCCAAGGGGAAGTGAAATGCAGGATAGCTGTCCTATGAAGCCTGGAGAAAATCACCTGGGAACACCAAAATGCAGGTGCTGCAGCTGAACACTTGACAGACAGCCGTGTGTAGAACACGTTACCCACAGAAGACAAGGAAAAAATTGCTTGGCTTGAGATATTTGTACTTCACAGGCTGATCTCCCAACCAAGCTGAAGAAGCAATTAATTGAATTAACAGGGCATATCAGTCTCTGGAGCACTCAACACTGTTGCTGTGACAGGCCTGCTGGCCACACATCTTCATCTGAGAGCGCTGCACCTCTTTGCTTCCACTCCAGCCACGTCTCTGCTGTGCATGACAGCCCTGGCACTCGTTACATTGGTGGCCTGGGCCAGGCTTTGGGTTGGGAATGGCTCCTGTGAGAACCTCAGTTCAGCAGGATCCTGCTGGGATGGCGAATCCCAAAATAAACAAGCAGAGGCTTCCCACTGACCCAGTGACCCAGGCTGGGTTACGTTTTCACACTTAGTGACAAACGAGGGCTCTGTGGCTGCATCGTGCACGCTCCGTGAGCCCTTTGTGTCTGCTCACAGCGCTGAGCTCCTGCATCCCACTCACCCTCACTGGCCAGGAATCATGGACATTGCCTGGGGTACACAGCTTGTCACACCACAGACCTTCCTGTGCCTTCACCAGGTCCATTTTCAAGCTCTTAAAGGATAGCTTCAGCCTCAGACAGGACAGGGAGCAGCCTGGGTAGTCCCAACCCTGCCAGAAATTGCTTGTGTAATTGCAGTTGAATTACTCTTTCTATGCTTCAGTTTTCCACAGGAAATTGTATTTCCTTTGACACTTAAAACTGTAGATCTTTATGCTGAGGGTCACTTCCTACTATTTTTTTGTACAGAACCGAGCACAACAAGACTAGTTTTGACAGGATTACTGAATTATCTTGATCTCACAATCAAATATTTTTATTAAGCTCAATTTCATCCTGGTCATCCTACATAAGTGCTTCTTCCTGATGCTTAGACACTTCTGTTATTTGTAGATATTTATCAGGGAACATTTTTCATGGCCTTTTTACTGGAATACTAATTCTACAGTGAAAAGTGGAGGATATTGCTCCAAACTATTGGTGGGTGGCCAGTGCCTCTGGCTTTGGGAATCACCAGAAACCAGCCAAGCAGCAGCACCTGTGTTGCTTTACATGTCGAGCAAAGCAGTTATTGGAGCCCCTGGTGCATTCAGAACTGGATTCCTTCTTATTACACAGACAGCAAAAGAGACAGTTGGAGAAGACAAAAATACTATTTCCAAGGACAGCCACAGAACTCCTTTAAATCATCTTTGCTTTTCTAATATCTAAAGCTCCTTTTCCCAACAAAGGTCACCAAGTCACTTTGCAGCTCTTCAGCAACTGGGTGCTGAAGACCACCCTACATTTGAAATTCTGAAGGGAAAGGCAATAGGATTGAAATGTCAAGAGTTGTTAGGAGCTTTTCATCAGGGATTTCCCATTTCCTCGTCCTTCTCTAGTCCATTTTCCTTTCTTCTCCCCTACCATTTCCTCCATCTACACTTTCCCCTCATAGCTTCTGTACAGAATTCACAGATCCCGTTCATAAATCTGTCCTCTTTCCTTCACTCAAACCTCCCCACTTTGATTTCTCCACTTCCAGCCACACAGACCACACCACATCATGGAAAATGCTCTTTCACATTCCTGACACTCTCAGGTTCCACTAGCAGCCACGTGAATGAAACCTCAATTGGCCAAATGGTGTGAGTGGAAGCGTCACAGCTCCAAAGGCTTCAAAGAGCACCTGTGGTTTCCATGCCAGCATTTTTTGTGGTAGTCACTCACTGCTAGCAGGGTTTAGTACCAGCCTCAACCAACCAAGCCACTTCACTTTCCACAGCCAGCTCATAATTAAAAAAGCCCAATGGACTCTCGATGATGATGCAATGATGTGTTCTCAGGTGCTTCTCTAGGAACGAGGCCAAAAGCTAAGTTACCATTTATGCAATTTGAAATGAAAGGCACAGAATTAGGCAGTGACTAGAATTTCTCATTGCAATTCTTAATCGTTTTGACTTTATTTTTCCAACAGTCAGCAGGTTTTTCCTGTGAGAAGTCCTTTAAAGAATAAATTAGATGGCTCCTTACCATGATTATCAGTTGACTCAGATGACAGGACATTGCACTTACAAGACCTTTCGTGTTCCTCACTCCTCCTTTTCTGTTTCTCAATTAGGCCAGATTCTACTGCCTTTATTCATACTATTGCCTTATTCCATAGCTCACGATTTCAGCAGTGACTCCTGGAATAAATTACTGCTCCTGTGAGCCAAGATGACCTGAAGTCCTTGCCGAGGGCTGTTTCAGGTCTTTGTCATGACTTTCTTATCCCGTTTCATCCTCCACAAAGCCAGGGCTTTCTCACAGCTCATCAGCTGGTTCCCCCAGAATCAGTAGACAAATACCTTCCCAAGTTTGCTGTGCCTCATGGGAAACCACAATTGTGTCACTGTATCGACCATGGCTCTTACTAACTCAGCAACCCCATCTTGTACCTATCAGTAAGACGGTGTTTGTTGCCCTGTTTTATATGAGACAATGGTCAATGCCTCACTGAATCAGGTATTACACAAACATTTCCCACATTTGGGGGACAAAACACACACTTTTAAAAATGGGTACCAGCAGTTGGAATGAGAATGCTGAACATTTAAAAGAACTTAAAAATATGAACCTCTAAGACTTATCAAAGCATCATGGACCCATTTTATTTCCCTCCAGTGACAGTCCAGCCAAATCCCTTTCAAGTGCTGTGAAATCCTCACTGGAGCTGGTGTACAAGGTAGAGCTTAATTATGGAGCCTCTTACAAATCAGTCGGAATCTTTGTAAGCATAAATCATAGAGCAAAATCAATTGCTTCCAAATCACGTCTCAGAAAGAACTACCAAGAGCATGGATGAAGTCAAATCCCCAAAAGATAGGGAAAGCCAGAGTTAAGATGATCATGACCTAGTCTGGAAAGGACAGGCTGCTACTCTTGATGCTACGTCGCCTCAGGGGAATGTGCAGTAACCAGTTACCCCAGTGCCTTATAAACTCCACTCTCAGGCTTTCCAAGGTTGCTATTAATAGGAGTTATAAAGAGCCATGGAACCATAACACGAGATTAGCTGTTGTTATATCTGTTTCACAGATAAACTCTCTGACAACCAGTGAAACTGAAATGGAAACCAAGCCTCTACAGCCGTGTTGGCAGGAACACTGCAGCAGGATACTGGAGAACAGAGTGCTCACAATGGGTAACCAGATAAGGCCAAAGCCCCTTTTATCCTGTTCCACTCTTGTGCTCAAGTGAAACAGCAGAACAATCAAAAGTGAAGCCCTGCTACTGTTGACATGTCCCACCTCTCATCGCTCACCAACATCAAAAGGTTGTAGAATCATGGAAAGGTTTGGGCTTGAAGAGACCTTTAAAAGTCACCTAGTCCAACCCCATCTTCAACCAGATCAGGTTGCTCAGAGTCCCATCCAACCTGACCTTGAATGTTTCCAGGGATGGAGCATCCACCACTTCTCTGTAGCATTAATATGGTCTAAGGCTGCAGATAGACAAGCAGTTGCACTGCTTGAAGCTGCTGCTGCCTCCTAAATCGTTGGGTTTTGGCTCTGTGCTATTGCTTCTGGAGTTTGAAGGATTCAGAGTAAGCCCTGATCTGGTCTAGGACAAATTATTTGGGCTAAAGAACTTATCCTGCAGTCACTTGGGTTTGACTTTGGGTTTGAGAGAGAGCTACAAATGCTTCTGCCAGCTGATTCCTGCTCCCTTCCAGCTCTAAGAGATTGAGGAGCACCTTAGAATTATTTAGTTGTCTGTCAAAAAAGAGCAGGTTGCCTTGCAAAGGTGTAGCATTTCCAGTTAGGTAGAACTGGATATGTCACTTGTAGGTCACCTGGTGATGAGCCCTCAGAGCCTTCTAGCCGTGGGTCACCAGCTGAATTCAACCAGAACCAAAATTACAGCCAGGCATTTTAATTACATGTTTGCTCCCCTCTGGTCGAACACTTTGCAGGCATCGTTTCTCCCGGGGGTGTCTGACATCTGCCACAGTCAGGCTTCATCTTAGTTGTGTTCCTTAATCAAAGCTTCTGCATTAGGAGTCTACACGAAATTTGGGATTAAACATATATTGTTAATGTTAGTAAAAAACCCATCCACCTTGTCTTCAGCACTAATTTAGCCCAAGATAAGGAATTACATTTTCTATTATGTGCACAGCAAAAATCCCAGAAGAATAAAAAAACTCACAAGAACTCATCATTTCCAACGTTACCTTTTCCCTAAAAATCTTTATTAGAGAGAAAGAAGAGAGACAATTTCTGTTACAGTACTTGAAAGCCAGTTTCATGACTCTTTCTCAGATTGACAGTAATACTGATTCCACCCAAACAACTCAGCCTGAAACAGACAACTCATAATGTTAAAGTTCAGGACAGTTACAGTTGACTGAAAAAGGGACTCAGAATGGAAATTGTTGTACAACTGCTAGATTATGACTTGCTGCCAGATCTGGAGATAAAACTAAAAGCAGCCATTTCTTCTGATTGATTTGGTTCTCTCTTATCCTTCTGTGGAATGACAATAGTAACATCTAAATGATAGCACTGCTTGGAGCTTTTTCTTTTTTTTCCACAGGAATAAATGCATTGTATTCAAAGGCACGAAATCCTCGGAATTCACAGCACTCAGTGAAAGCAAAAGTGATCAAACAAGCACTAGTTTAATAAATTCTGATATGCACATATATTCCAACAGGGAATATGCTATGTTTTACTTGGGTAAAAGCAGAGTCCCAGCACACTTAATGCTCAACTGTTTTCTCATCAGAATCTCTTCTGTCATAACAAATAGGTCACTGTGTGGAAATCACAGCCACATTTTGAGTAGATTGAGTTAACTTTATGAATGCATCATAAAATGGGAACTTCATAACTTTCTATTGACACTGTTTTACTGTTGCAATTTACCATTCTAATGGCACTATTTAGGAAACAATGGCTGAGCTGCAATGAGATAATTAAGCAATAATGTCCATTACTTCAAAGTATACAAAGCAGTAAACAGCTGCCAAAAGTGATTAATAGCTGAGGTGAAGTAAAGACATTTAATCAATCTAATAAACCATTTATTGCAAGAATATAGCCGCTTACACTAAGTATGAGACATTTATCTTATTGATACAAACGGCAGTATTTTCCTTTCTTTAGGATGTAATATCACGAGACCTTGATTGCTCTCCCATTAATGTCAAGGATAAAACTCCCATTGTGGGTCCAGGGTCAAGACTTCACAGAGCTGATACCAATGAAAATAAATGCTTCCTTTTAATGTAGAACAGTTCTGCTAAAAACATCCACCCTTCCTCCCCCCATTATAAAACATCCTGTGGCATTGAGAGAGGGACACATTTTAGCAGCAAGGACAAATGTCAGAAGTCATGATGAAAACCTGGATCTCCTATTAGCTGGTGCTGCAATTCCCTGCTAAGTATTGTTTTGTCTGTACCTCCACCTCTGATCTGTGACAGGGAGATGAAACCGTTCCCTTGTTCCACGGGATTATTCAGGATTTAGCTCATGTAGCACACAAAGAAACATAGATAGAAGATACTGTACACACTTCAGAGTGTTCCTAAAGTAAAAACAGAAAGGATACAACACGGATTGCGCTTGATTCTGTAACATCTATCTCATAACTGGCCCGGGAATGGGAGTGGTGGGGGTGGAAGAGGCTGATCCCATGCCCAGGGGAAGGGACCTGTTTCCGAGGTTACAGCAGAGCTGTAAGAACAGCTGCACTTCCTCAGCTCCCATCCTGCCTCCCGCTGCCCTGCAAGAGCATGGACTGGCTACAGCTCCTCCTGTGCTGTCACTATCCCTGCTTTTTCGCTCTCCACCTTAGGCTGGAGGGGTGAGGGAGCAGCAAAGGGGAGAGCCAGCCCCTCCTGGCACATCCTCTCACCCTACTTCCCCCTTATATATCACCACAAAGAGCAGCTCCCCTCCAAATTAAAGCAAATACCAAATTCCTGACGAAGATGAGCACACAGTGAGCTGTAGGAGTTTTACCACACGAGTTGCAGAAAGAATCTTACCAGCATTAAAATCACACAGACCACATTGGCTCGAGGTGAACATTGTATTTGTCAAGCCTTGCAAAACGTGCTTTTCATCAGACAAGATGTTTCTGTCTGCTCATCCCTGCATAAAAAAGAGGCAGTGGAACGCATGTTCTCCCACCACACACTACAATTTCCCTTTCCTTACAAAGAAGTGGAAGGTGTTCTTAGTGCTGGCTGACTCCTGAACTTGCTCTGAAGCAATTATTTTGTCTTTATGGTAGCAGGAAGCTTCTTTGGTTTTACCCAAATATAAATATTGATACAGAAACTCATACCAGATAATAACAGAGGTACCGATTTATTGTTTCAGCAAAAAGCTCCTATGCAAATTAAACCCTCAGATAATTAAAAATGCCTGCAGTGCCTGGGCGGGTAAAAGATCAAGCAGGGTTACAACATAACCAGCGCTGTGATAAAGCTGCATAATAGCTCAGGAGCAGCAGGCTAATTCCACCAGCCAACATGTACCAACTCCTGTTCCTCTGCACCCCATCCAGCCTGCGAGGGACTGTTTGCAACTGCAAGACTCTTGTCTGGAGCAGCCAAGGCCAAGGAGCAGGTTGGAACTTGCACAGTTGGATGCAATGCAAGCAGTGGCATCGCGTTCACTCCCCGTGCAAGTGTTTGTCATAAGAGCAGGACAGGAAAACCTAAAATACGAGTCCCAGAAACCTGCAATACAGGTATCTCTGCCTGTACTGCTCTGTGGGGAGTGTTAGTTTTGGAGACAGACAGCACAGGTAGATTTGGAATGACTTTTCCTACATTGAAAAAAACGCAGTGATTTGAAGGCTCAAAGCAAAATGTTTAAATCTGTTGACTGCAGAATGAAACAAAGCCCCTGAGCTGTTAAGTCACTTTCTCCAGAAAATGGCACTGCTGCACAGCAGAAATTCCTCGAGGCTGGGCCCATAGCCTTCTTTCACAGTGAAGAAGAGCTGCAACAAAAACAGCTGCTTAAATTGCTGGAATTAAACACAAAAATTTCTGCAACCCATCTTAGCAGCTGAAAGAAATCACAGAATCCCAGAATGGCTGGGGTTGGAAGGGACCTTAAAGTTTCCAACCCTCTGCCATGGGCAGGCACACCTTCCACTATCCCAGGTTACTCCAAGCCCTGTCCAACCTGGCCTTGGACACTTCCAGGGATGAGGAGTCAACGCTATGGTTTTGTTACTGTTAGGTAAAACCACTCATGGATAAATGTATAAATATTTTGTTTATGCAAATGGTCAGTGGTTCCCTCAGTGCAAAAATAAGATAGTTGTAACCAATATTACTAAAATTCATGTTGCCTGAGTCTATGCTGGCTACAGAAGGCTTTTCCCCATTTATTTAATTAATTATAAAATTATACCTATTTTTAGTGTAGCAAGGTTACAATAGAGGCTTGAATTTACATTAGATTTTTTTTTCCTAAGAGGCAAAAGAGGTTATAATTATTTATTTATTTATTTATTTATTTATTTATTTATGTTAAATACACCATGCTTTTTAAAAGGTTTTAGACTCTGGCAGCCCCACAGAAGAGCCATTATTTGGGGTGGGCTTCCCCACGTGCTTTTCCCACCATTGGGCCCAAGGCATAGATGTAAGGACAGGTAGTGAGGAGGGTGGCAGCAGGACAGGTGCATCACAGTTTATATCCTTATGCACCAGCAAACAGCAGCACTGGGAGTTCCTGGAGAGCCAGACATGCCTTTGAGGAAAAAGACAGAAGGTATTTGCTGTGAGAGAAGCAGCCAGGCCTGCCATCAGTACCTTCTCTGTACAAGAGGGACATGGAGCTCCTGAGGTGGGTCCAGCAGAGCCCACAAGGAGAATTAACAGACTGGGAAATCTCTCTTATGAGGAAAAGCAGAGGGAGCTGGGGGTGGTCAGCCTCGAGAGCATACACTGAGAGGGGAACCTCGCCAGTGTCTGTCAGCATCTGCAGGGAGGGCTCAGAGCAGGGAGCAGGCTCTGCTCTGGGGGTCCAGCAATGGCACCAGAGGAACTGACCCCAGAATTTCCCCCTGGACATGAGGCAGAACTTCTCGTGCAGTGACCGAGCCCTGAACTGATTGTCCAGAGGGGCTGGGGAGCCTCCCTGCCTGGGGATATTCCAGAACCACCTGCACACAATCCTGTGCCGCCCTGGATGGCCCTGCTGGAGCAGGGACGTGGGACCAGATGAACCACCGTGGTCACTTCCACACGGAGTGATTCCGTGATTTGGGCTACACGCTTGCTTCTGAAAAAGGCATCTTACAGACGCCTGTAAAAATACTCCACGTCTCCTAGTCTGAGAGAAGTCCTGTTCATGAAGCCATTAACGTTCAGGTCCAGAGGAGGGAACAGAGCTGGGGAAGGCTCTGGAGCCCCAGGAGAGGCTGAGGGAGCTGGAAAAGGGGCTCAGCCTGGAGAAAAGGGGGATCAGGGAGGACCCTGTGGCTCTGCACAACCCCCTGACAGGAGACAGGGACACCCGGGGGTTTGGGCTCTGCTCCAGGGAATGAGGAATTGGACGAGAGGAAACGATCTTAAGTTGTGACAGGGAGGTTTAGGGAGGACATCAGGAAGAACTCCTTCACAGAAAAGTTGATTAGACACTGGAGATCAGAAATAGGACGCCCCAGTGAGGTGGTGGAATCACCGTCCCTGGAGGGGACCTGCACCTTTTTTAAGTAAAGCCCGCACGGAGCACTCAGTGGCGATGACCCACAGCTCGTTTCCCACCTAAACAATCCCGACACCCTGATTTATTTTTTCCCGCGCAGCCCCAGGCGGGAAATGGCGGCTGGGCCCTCCCTGAGCCCTCAAGGCTCCGCGGCCCCGCCCTCCGCCTTAAGCCCCGCCCCCGCCCCGATGTGCTGTGCGCTCCGCTCTGGCCACGCCCCCGGCCACGCCCCCGCTGTGCTGTGCAGTTCTGTGCGCTCCGCTCTGGCCACGCCCCCGGCCACGCCCCCGCTGTGCTGTGCTGTTCTGTGCGCTCCGCTCTGGCCACGCCCCGCCCTGGCCACGCCCCGGCTGTGCTGTGCAGTTCTGTGCGCTCCGCTCTGGCCACGCCCCCGGCCACGCCCCCGCTGTGCTGTGCTGTTCTGTGCGCTCCGCTCTGGCCACGCCCCCGGCCACGCCCCGGCCGTGCTGTGCTGTTCTGCGCGCTCCGCCCTGGCCACGCCCCCGCTGTGCTGTGCTGTTCTGTGCGCTCCGCTCTGGCCACGCCCCGCCCTGGCCACGCCCCCCGCTGTGCTGTGCTGTTCTGTGCGCTCCGCTCTGGCCACGCCCCCGGCCACGCCCCCGCCGTGCTGTGCAGTTCTGTGCGCTCCGCTCTGGCCACGCCCCCGGCCACGCCCCGGCTGTGCTGAGCGCGCCCCGCCCCGCCCCGCCCCGCCCCGCCCCGCCCCGTTGTTTACCGCGCTCCGCCGGGCGCTGCCGCTCCCGCCCCTCGCTCCGGACCCGGCGCGGGGCGGGCCGGGCGCGCTCACGGGCTCGGGGCGCGGCGGCGGCGGCAGCGGCGGCGGGCGGGTTGTGGCGCAGCGCGGGGAGCGGCTCGGCCCCTTTCCCCTCCCTTCCTCCCCTCGCGCCGCGCTTCCCTCCGCGACCCGCGAACGGGGGGAGGAAGAGGAGGAGGAGGAGGTGGAGGTGGAGGGGGCGGCCCGGCGTCGCTCCGCCGAGCGCTGCCCGCGGGAGGAAGGGGGCGCGGGGATGAGATAAGCGCGGGGGCGGGCGGCGGGGGGGGGCATGCAGGGGCGGCTCAGGTGGATGCGGGGGGCGGCGTGAGGCCGCGGGGGGAGGCGCGGAGCGGAGCGCAGGGACGGGGGCTCTTCCCCGCCTCGGGAGGCGGCGGGGGCTCGGGGGGAAGCGCTCGGCGGGCTTCCCGGAAGGGTGAATTGGATTAATTCCCTTTTTTTATTTTAAGGGGGGGGGGTTTGCGCTCCTTCCCCCCCTTCGCCGTGCAGAATTGGCGCCGGTAGGAGGCCGCGGTGCCATCGCGTTTGAGGTCCTTCCCACCCCCTTCCCCTCGGTTTCGCTCCCGGAGGTGTTGCTTGTTGAGGTTTTGGTTGTTTTTGTTCTTTTTTCAATAGTTTTTATTTTTTGTTTCAAATACAAGCCTGAGTCTTGATTTTTTTTAAAAAAACAAACAAACCCGCTCCCCCCCACCCCCTCCCGCACACAAGCCTGCCTCTGAGAGGGAAATAGCCAGGTGGAATCTCACTCTGTTTCCATGGACAACCCGTCCATTATCACCCAGGTGACTAACCCCAAAGAGGAGGAGATCCTGTCCTGCACTCAGGATAAAGGTGAGCTGCTTTCTATCTTTCTCCATGATTTTTTTTTCCCCCTTCTGTGTTTAAAAATGCACGTAGTAACAACTCGCATTCTTCAGTGACCGTATAATCCTCTCCAGGCTGCTGGGAATAGAGGAGGGCTTGTTAGGTTTGGGCTGGTTTTTTGTTTTGTTTTTGGTTTTTTTGGTTTGGTTTGTTTTGTTGGGTTTTTTGGGGTTTTTTTGTTGGATGGAGGTATTTCCGTGAAGGGCTTCTGAAACTGCTTGTTGGATACAGCTGAGAACTTGTTCAAAGTGTTTAAATACCGAATTGTGTCAATCATTAAAAAAAAATACTCTTGTTCCCCGAGGTTTGGGAAGGTAACTTTATAAGGTGGTCACTGTGCAGTTAGTGCCCTGCTCCAGGGAAGGGATACCTCTGCTGGGTGTGTTGGAAGGTTTTGAAATATCTGCTGCACAGATTTCAAATTCTTTTCCCCTCTTTTTTTTTAACCACATTTCTTTCCTATGTTCTTCCCTACCTCCCATTTCAGAATCTGTGCAGCTTTCAGGTTTGTTGGAGGTCACTTGTGCTTCTCAGAAACAGACAGGCTGCTTGTAAAAGCAGGCTCTGTTTAACTCCTTAGATAAATAGTTGTTGCTTGCGTAAGGCATCGCACTTGGATTGGGTTTTACTCCCAAATGAGATGAATCCAGCCTGGCCAAAGGAGCTGCTTCCCTCAAAAGTCTGGATGTTGATGAGTGCCCTTAACCTTGTTTGCTTTCAGAAGCTTGGAGCAGTCTTGGGGCTGTAAGTGGTTGTGTCCTTGTGTCTGGTGGGTGAGCAGGAGGGTTCAAGTTCTGGGGGCTTCTTCACAGCTTTGGGAAGTTACTTGGATGTCACTTTGTGCTTTGTTACAGGCAGTGTTGGTAAATAGGGGAGAAAGGGCAGAAATTAGAAATGAAGAGTTATGTCTGTGTTCTGTGGTAGGTATGGTGAGATCTCTGAGCAGTTGTCTGAAATGGTAGATGGATAGATCTCCCCCTGAAATGATTGGATTTGGTGCCCCAAAAGCTTGCGTTTTTGTGTGGCTCATCTTGGAAATAGTGAGGGCTCCTATGTTGTTGCAGAAGTTGCTCCCAGTTACTTTTGACTGTAAGGCCATACGTGAAATCTGTCTTCTTGTTTCACTAGTGCTGACTGTAAAAGCACGGAGGTAGATTTAAAAAAAAAAAAACATCTAGTTTGGGGGGTGTTTGAACAAAAAATTATTTATTTCGGCATAGGAGTGTTTATGTAACTCTTTAATTCCTTTTGCTTGTGAGGTGGTACTTCCACCACGAGGCCTGGTTTGGCTCCAGAGATTTCTGATGCTTTCCTCTGTTTTGGCAATGTGGAACGTGGGGTATCCACTGTAAATAAGGTGCTGTGCTCTGCCTACCACGTCTCCTAAGACCTGGTTTGGGGTAGACATATGTGATCCTGTGCTCAGATGTTGTGGCTTTAATGGCCTGTATTATTGTATGCAATGGAAGGGTTTTGTCAATATCTGTAGCAGCTGCTTGAAATTTTAGTGTAAAAAAAGCCAGTTGAGACAAGCAGAGGAAGATTTGACAGCTCAGAATAAGAGTGGGCATCCACATCAAACAAGTGGCTTCGGAGTCCTCGGCAGAGCGAGTGAAAATATGCATCTAACTTGCATAACTCTGCAGTAACTTGCATAATGTGCATTGTGTTCTTGCTATTGGTTTGTCTTTGGCAGAAAATCGTGATGGTCTTCGTTGCAGAGAAGGAGCTTTTCAGGCTTTGTGTTAGCTGGGCTGGGCTGGGGGAGAGGGGAAGGAGGGGAGCTGGAGATGAGCAAACTCCAGCGTCATCTTCAAGCAGGAGGTGAACTATCCTTTTTTTTTGCTGCTTTTTGGGTGTGTTTTTTAAAATGTGGTTGCATTGCCTGCGTTGGATTGACGATGAGCTCTGTGGTGAGACTTTCAAATCACTCCAGAGCAACTTTTGCAGCAGGAGAACTGCGGGTGTGTGCGTGCTGGGCTCTGGAAGGAGAGCGCTGCTGCTCCAACCTCCTCCTCCACAGGTTTTCCCAGTGCTCGAGGTATGGAGCTTGTGGGAACCCCTTGCTCTACCTGCTTGCCTGGCGTGGCTGCACATGGAGCCACCCCATTTTCTGGCAGATTTCTGAGTGCTTTTAGCTGGGTCCAGTGAGCTGAGAGAGAAGGGGAATCCAGATAAGGCTCCTAGCAGGGAGGCTGGTGCTAAGTGAGTCTTTGCTGCTAATTCAGGTTGAGCTCAGTGTATTGGTACAAAATGGCTCACCAGTATGTTAAGGCATAATGAATTAACTCTCTGTTTCGTGAAATCCAGAATCAGCTGAGCCCGAATTCTGGAATTTTGTGATACGGTGAAATACAGCAGCACTGTGCTGTGGGAGCCAAGGCTGTCCAGTTTAATGAAAAGCTGTTTTTTTCCTCTGAGTTTAGCATTTGGCTGCAGAAGTAAATTCCAGGGTGCTAAGTGGCATGTGGTGGCTTTGGGAATTGGGGTTTTCTTAGGGTTGTTGAGACCTTGTGTTGGTGTTTCTTGTGGAAAAAAAAGAATTTATTCTCTTGTTGTTAAGCTGGAGAGAGGCAGTTCCAGAGTAACTGAGCAGCTGCTAAATAATGCATGTGTATACCTTCAAGGTTTTGATTTTTTCCCAAGATTTTTTTAAAGCTTTTAATCAGATGTGAGACCAGCATTTAGCTTGATTTATTTTTTAAAATGTATTTATGTTTTAAAAGGAATTCGATGTGCAGTATAGGCTTTTGCCAGATTTCTCCTGTGCAAGGGAGCGAGGTTGGCAAGAAACAGAGCTGGTTCTCTGGTCCTGGGGCAGTTATGTTTTTAGGTAAATACTGTGTTTTACAAATTAAAATGCTCAAGCATTTTCTTGCTAGTCCAGGTGTATTAAAAAATAGCTTTTGAGATAAGTGAAGCTGTGGCAACTTGTTAAGGGGGAGCTTTTAAGCACTAAGAGGGGTTTGTTAATGTTTATTTTTTAAGAAAGGGCAGAAAATTTTGAAGGTGGAAAAAAACAGGTCTTGGTATGTGAACCATTCCCTAATATGTTGCCACATGGTGGTGCACTGGATTTAGTTGTCTGTCAAAATGAAAGCTGAGCATGGAAGGTTTGCTACAATCGTATTTTATTATTATTATCATTATTGTAATGTTCTCAAATGCCTGTGGCATTGGTGCTGCTGGAGGATTTTGGTCCCTATCTGTGTTGTTAAATTAGTTCTGGGAAATAGAAACTTAGGTTCTCCCAACTGGAAGTGATACATAGGTGCCTGGAAATACTTTGAATGCTAAATTCATGAAGAATTCAATTTAATTCAATTAGTTTTTTAAGTAACAGAAGTAGCAGCTCTTTGCAGAAATGTTTCATGTTGTGATCATCTGACACATCTGGAAATTGGGAACATTAATTAACGTGAAGCTAAAATGGAGACCTAAGTATGTGAAAAGAGGTTTGTTTTAGCAGGGATAAATCTGAGCAACTAAGAAAAATATAAATAAAAAGTATGAAGAAAAACTGAAAGTCGGGGTTTCTGTAAATCAGTACAGTTAAAATCAACCAGTTATTTTATTTTGTTATTAATTCATATTACTCATAGATCTCTAATATAAAATCTCTATGGCTAAATGTATGGAAAACTGAGCAGTGCTGACAGAACTGCTCTGAGTGTCACGTTGAGTGTGGTCACACATGGGCAACAGGCATTCAGTCCAAAGAAATGAATTTCCCTCTTTTTACCTGCCTGCATTAATTTGATCCTCATAAATGATGCAAATTCTTGGCTATTTCCAAGTGCCAAGTTAAATAGCAGTGAAAAACAGTCCAGTCCTTCAGGTACCTCCTTCAGGCTGTGGTGTTTTGTTTTCTGTCTTTGGATACACCTTTCCTGACTTCTATAAAATTTGCCTGTCAGCTGAGTGTCTGTTTTCAGTTATTTAGAGTAACAGAATGTTTTAGTGTCTCTACAGATGTGAATTCTCTTCTGCAGTAAATTACATGAAAAAGGTTCACAGTGGCTGAACCATTAGAGTTTTTTTAAATCACAGAGTGAGTCCCTGAGGATGTTTTCACAAACTTTTTTGCCTTCTTTTCTTTCAAATAGAGTTGGAAAAAACAGCAATGAGAGCAATACTCATTATAATTTTAAATAAGCAGTTCTGAAGATCTCAAGTAAAAAGCCAGAATAAGTGTCTTTAATTGTGTCTTCAGTAAAAAAAATTGTTTTGAATATAGCTGAAAATACTTTGAATGTACTTTTTTTGCCATTACATCACCAGGATTCAGAGTACTCAAACACTTGAACATATGTTAATGATCCTGAGACATTGTCTCAACAGATTTTTATAATATTGACTTCAGAATTTTAACACTAAAGTCGCATTTGAAGGGGAGAGGAAAAAAAAGAAGTGGAAACCACTCCAGCAGTCCACTGGAATGTGAATTGCTCACAGAGGGTAAAATTTTAAATCATTAACTAATGACATAGTTGTTATATGAAACCAGAGTAGCCATACAGTAGGTTTTATGTTCCAGGGAGGCTGTAGTAACCTGTAGTAACCCAAGATTTGATTTAGGGTCGCAGTCAGCAGGCAGAAGTGCACTGGCAGATGGGGATGGTAGTTTGCCTGAATATCCTGTATTCAGTCAGTCTCTAACCTGCAGTGTGATCATTTCTTCACAGTGCTTGTTGGCACCTCAAATTCATATGGTTTCTATGTGGTGATTTAACTAAAGTGTTCAGAAGTTTAATGTGCCTTAAAAAAAAACAACCTCAACGAAGTTGACCTACATTTTGTTAATTCAGTGTTCAGAAATGCAAATGGCATTTCCTGACATAATCAGTAAGATGCAGCGTGATCGATGCCACGCTTCAGCTTTTGGAGTTTAAGCAGAAAAATTCCAAATAAGCCTCTGGATAACGGGTCCATTTTTGCTTCTTTAAAGGGATAAAAACTGAAATGCTGAGAAAGGGCCAAGAGAAATGGAACTCCCTGACTTGGTCACTGTTGTGAAGGACGTTCCTGTTCCCCTCATAGATGGGTTTGGCTGTGGGAAGTTTGTTTTGCCATCACGGAACGCTTAATTTATGAGTTTGACTGCCATGTAAAAGTTACTGTTCCAACGTGAAAATGGTTGCAAATTAGATCTGTCCCATATGTCAAATCTTAGTTATTCCCTCTATAAATAAGTGTACTTTTGTTACCTACTGAATTTCGAGTTGTTGGCAGTGACCACCATGGTTGGGACTCAGTATTACATTTTCAATTAAAAATCCAGTTTCAGGCAATCCTGGATATGGAAATGATATCAAACTTCGGGGTTGAATTTGTCCATTACTCATGCCCAGCCAACAGAGATTCAGACAATGGTATTTGAAGTTTTTTTGTCCACATGAGCTAACATTTTCTTAAAAAAAAAAAAAAATAGAATAGGGAAAGCAGAGAGAGGTCTAATTATCTCCATTATTCTGTAGGTTTTGCTCACTGTGTGAATCTATAAGGGAAAATGTGGCTCATCCCTCTTTCTCCTCCCTGCCTGGGGGATGTATCTTGCTGGGAGAGCAGTGAGGAATGTGGATGCATGTAGGGCTAGGAAGGAGCAGAGTGTGAAATCCTGATTTTTGGGGCTGTGGAGCCCAGGCAGAGGCTGCTGGTGGGACAGGGAATAGTTCTGGTGTTTGAGTTGGGCTCCCAACCTGCCCTGCCCACTCCTGGGCAGTGAGTGTTCCCCTGATGGAGGCTGAGGGTCTCTGCCCACCCATTTGGGTGGATTTGTGTGTCCCCTTGTCCCAGCTCAGAATTATTTACAGAAAGGGATGGAATCTTCCAAGCTGGAACAAGAGAAGGGCTGATAAACCATAATGGACCAAGCCTGTTTAGGTGTTTATAAAGGACCACATCTGGATTGCTGGTGAGTGTTGTAAACCACCCCCTGCCTCTCAGCAGTGGAAACCTGGCTGGAAAAATCTCCCAGAAACATTCAGCAGCATCTCCTGAGTCTCCATGAGTCAGTTCTTGTGGATGTTCCTGCTCTAAGCTGTATTTCCAGCTCTAACAGGGTGACATCTCACTGGGTTTAAATCATTTTCTGAACTCCCAGAGCTGCAGGCAGGCACAGAGGGGGAAAAAAACCCTTTTGTGCTTTAATGTCATCACAGACACTTTCAAGAGTTACATGCTGGAAATGTTAATCTTCTATAAATTCTGCTTTTGCTGGAGTTTGTGGGGAGCTTGCTTTATTTTTACTTGGAGAGGTTGAGGCATAAATGGACATGGATGGGATGAATATGGAAAGCATAAGTAGCATCTAAATAGATCTGAGTGAAAATGTGTTCCACGTGATCTGCTGTGGTATAATTTTGGCTTTTTTTTGTATTTCTGGAATGTTTACTGTAAGACAAGAAAAAAAAATCCAAGAGTCTTATAGAGTCCAGTCCTTTCAGTGCCAGCTGCTACTGTGTAACACAGTAAAAATATCAACTTTAACCAAATGAGCAGAGAAAGTCCTGCTCTAAAGCTTGTGGGCTTTATTCAGCTGTTATCAAAATGATCACTTGCAAAGTGCCACTTCTTGTTTTCTTTGTACAAGATAATAAAGTGTGATTTGTCAAAAAAAGAACCCAATTATTAGAAGTGATTGGCTGCACTAGAAACAAGAATTCTATTATCTAGAAAATTTATGGCGAGTTAAAGCTGAATAAATATATGATAGACTTGGATTCTAAGGGCGTTAGGGGGTTTGAAATGGGATTTTTTCTTTATTTGTTTTTTTCAAGAAGCTGTTAGTCTCTTCTGAATGTTTATTAATATATTGAAAGCCTGGCAGATGGGTAAATAAGACTCTTCAGGAGCTATTTTGTACAGAGGAGCGGCCCCAAATAATGCAATTATTTGAGGCATCTGATCTGTCAAAATCTAACGAGTATGTAACTTTTAAAATGTTTCTAAAATATCCGGACAGGTTTGTAGGATGCAAATATTTTATGAATCTGGGCCTGCAGTTACAGTTTGCATGTTGGTGACATTGTTTAAAGTCAGATCCTCTCTGCTGAGCGGCTGGCCAGTTGTTTGCAGCCACTGTTGCAAACCTTATTTTCCTGGTAGCGAGTGAAGTATTGATTTTTATTCCCTGCCATGCTCTCCCCCACCCCCTCAGCTCTCTGCTTCCTGGCTTGTCCTCCAGGATTCCCAGTGGAATTGGCAGTAAAACGAATCTTGCTGTTTCCTGGCCTGCTGCAATCAGCAGTAAAATTTGAGACTTTCTTGTTTATTTGATGATTTGCAAAGCTTGGCTGTTCCCCTGGTGTGTGGGACTCCTCCCCTGGTCTCCAGGAGCCAGAGGGAGGGATGTGCTTCCAGCTCTTGAGTTCCTGCCTTTGGGAACACTTTGGGCTTGATAAATCAGTTTCCATCCTCACAATCACCATGAAGAAATTCTGCCACAAAGGTGCTGTGGACACGTGTAGAAGAATCCAGGTGTGTTTTTTTGGAGCAGTGGTAGTAAAGAATGTTTTTTAAAAAGATACAAATTTTATACAAAGTCATTCTGGGCGTGCATTTAACAATTGGCAGACAGTGCTGCTTTATTTCTGTCCACAAAAGCTGTCTTGTATTTTCATGCCTGAATATTTACATACTTGCATTTGTTACCCATGAGTGCACGTACATGTGGTTACCAGGGGTCTGATTACAGGAAAGCTTTCACGGGATGCTTTGGGTTGGAAAGAACCTTAAATCTCATCCAGTTCCACCCCTGCCATGGGCAGGGACACCTTCCACTGTCCCAGGTTGTTCCAAACCCCATCCAGCCTGGCCTTGGACGATTTCCAGGGATCCAGGGGCAGCCACAGCTTCTCTGGCCACCCTGTGCCAGCTTCCCACCCTCACAGGGAACAGTTGTTTCCTAAAATCCCACCTAACCCATCCCTCTGGCAGTGAAGCCATTCCCTGTGTCCTGTCCCTCCATCCCTTGTCCCCAGTCCCTCTCCAGCTCTCCTGGAGCCCTTTAGGCACTGGAAGGGGCTCTGAGGTGTTCTAGAGCCTTCTCTTCTCCAGGCTAACACTCCCAACCCTTTGTTTGTCTCCATGCCAGAGTTTCTCCAGCTCTCAGAGCTTTTTCAGCCCCCTGGTGTTTCTGCAGCAGGTCCCCTTGGTAAAGCTCAGAGTGGTGGGTGTAGATTTTGAAGTTGGTTTGCAGTGTTAAGTTGGCCAGTTTTTCCTAGTGATAGTCAGATAGAGGCATTCAGCAGAGGAGAGGTCTGTAGTGACACATTCCAAGAAAATATTTAATCATTTATATACCTGCTTCAGCCAAGCACAAAGAAAGGTCTAACATTTACCACCTGGAGAGAAAGGTACAATTATAAAGTATCTCATTACACGTTCACAAAACCCTTAAAAATTTTAAAGATGGGCTTATGGGACTTCTTTTAATTAACCTTGGTTAAAGATACACATTAACAATTTGATGAATGCACTGTAAAGTGAAGCATTTCTGGGAAAACACTTCAAATACATATTTCACAGGGATTTTTGGAATTAATCTTTGACCTTTTGGGGTTTTTTAAAATTCTCTCCCTTGCCTTGTTTTGCTTTCTTGCCTTTTTATCTTCTCATCAGAAGACCTGGAGTGCAGCAGCTGCCTCTTTGTGCTCTGATGCTGTTGGAGCTGGAGGGATGATGTGTTTGGTGGCAGTGTCCAGGGATAATTCTGGTGTGGCAGTGCTGGGTTAATGGTTGGACCACATCTCACATTTTTTCCTAGTTTTGTGATCCTGTGAGAAGCTGTGGTGGGTGTTTGGGGCTGAGGTGGTGCAGTGAGGAGGAACCCTGGACAATACTGTAGGGTCTGATTGTCTCCTGGGAAGTTGGCCAGGGTATGTAGGAGCTGTCTTATGAGAAGAGATGTTGTATGTGTTGAAATTTAGGAAGATAAAGGTTTTTTTATCACCTCCAGTTGATGTTGAGCTATTTTGAAAAGGAGGAGAGGCATGAAAAATAACCAGAATAATAGACTAAGTACTCCAGGGCTCTTCTCAGCATGGCTTCAGAATGAAAAGCACAATGCCCCATTTGGGTTAAAGGAAATACTTGCTCCTGCATCATAGTTATAAAGAAATGGTTTCCAGAACTGTTTATCCTAAACAGGATTAACTGGCAGCAATTTGCATTTGTTACAACTGATGCACCCTTATGAAGGTACTGAAAACCAGTATTACAAAATTACTGATTGTGTTTCAGCATGTGAGTTGTGTGTCATCAGTCATGGAATGGTTTGGATTGTAAGGAACATTAAAGATCAGCCAGTTCCAACTCCCTGCCATGGGCAGGGACAACTTCCACTAGACCAGGTTGCTCCAGGCTCCATCCAGCCTGGCCTTGGACATGTCCAGGACAGGGCAGTAGAGGAAGGAAAGGTAAAATTTCATTACAGTGACCAACTGAACACATCAGGTGTTTGTGCTTGTATTTACCCTGAACTCACTGACAGTTCTGTGCTGGGTTATGGGTGCTGGAAGATAATTACCTTTGCCAAGTCATTTGTTGGCCAGCTGCCAGTTCTCATTACTTTTTATGATGTGAAGCTGATTTTGTTGAGAATCCACAAGTTGAAAACGTTTTTGAGAGTTTTGGAAGTGGAGAAGGTGGGAAGGTTATGTTAGTTGGGGAATTAAGGGAAGAAAAGGAAAAGAATACTGAATGCAATCTGCAGAGCAATTCATTTGCTAATTACACATTGACATAAATTGGAAAGTCCCAGAAGGAGGGGGTTTACAGCATAACTGGAAAACAATTTGCATCTGTGTAGAGGTCTGTGCTTATCCACAAAGGAATGAGATTTTAACTGGATTTGTTTAATCGGGTTTATCATGAGTGCAGAGTTGTGGGCTTCCTTTTTCCTCACATTGCAGGATCTCCTGTCTTTCTGGAAGATTCCCTCTTGTGTTGAGATTAAATATGTCAAAGAAGGATGTATGGTGAAGTTTAATGGAGATTGAAAGTGAAACTTAAGAAAAACCAGGAAGTGTCCTTCTGAATTTTAGAGTGGATTGAATACATGAATGTTTCTGGTTCCAGATTACCATGATAAAACTGACAGCTTAATGCAAACTCAGCCCTGAAATTCAAATGCCTTTTTATTTTTTTTCCCCCCCATTGCCCTCTAAGAAATCTGAAACACTCCAGCAAATTCTTGCTGTCTCTTCTGGGAAGGTTGCTAATAACTAATTGTACACACTAATTACATGCTAACTAGTATTGCTACAAAGAGCATTCAGTGTTAGTATTATGATAATTTGGGGTTTTTTTTCCCTATAAATCTTTCATTCTTGTTGGTGCTCAACATGTTACCCTGCAGTTACCTCCACTTTCCCTTTGGAAAGACAAAAATTTGAACAAAACTGGAAATCTAACTTGACAGTTTTGAAATAGGAGTCTGCTTGGGTCTCATGCCTGTATTTACTTGTGCTCTTGCTGCTGCACATCATTATAAATTACCTGTTTAGCATCGT
This sequence comes from Luscinia megarhynchos, assembly GCA_034336665.1. Taxonomy (NCBI): domain Eukaryota; kingdom Metazoa; phylum Chordata; class Aves; order Passeriformes; family Muscicapidae; genus Luscinia; species Luscinia megarhynchos. The sequence goes on along the minus strand of JAPFBE010000007.1, from coordinate 42,759,757 downwards.
TCTGGCAGGCAAGGGAGCTCTGAGAGCAGAATGTTTTTAAAAATGCCACTTGTGGCAGTGATGGATTCTTCTCAGTACCTTTAAATCAATCAGTTGCTTATCTTAAACATTAAGAGCTAAATACTGTTACTATCTCATGATACAAAACTGTAATAATATTAAAAGGAGAAAAATGACTTCTCGAGACCAGGAAACAACCTCAGCAGATTCCTGAGGACCAGGTGTCCCTGGATCCCTCAGTCAGGTGCCATTTCCACGGGGTGCAGAGTAGCATTTAGTAACTGAAGAGATCAGAGGGAGGTTTTGCTTTTTAATTTTTCAAGGTGTCCTTTCAGGAGAAGTCCTAAATAGATTGAAACTCTGCCATTTCATTTTGTGTAATATACTGGATTAAGCCCTGAAGTACAAAACTTTATGTTGACCTTGTGTAGTTGTGGTTCTGTTCAAATACAGTTTCCACTGTGGGGAATTTCTGATGCCCCAGATAGTTCTGGTTCTTTCCCTCAACACCCAAAATTATTTGTTTCATCAAACTCTTCTCAAATAGCACTTGCAATCTTCTTAAATTGTAAATCTAAAGATACTGATTCTGGCTTTGTAGCATAAAAAACAATTACCTGTCCTCCTAAATCCAAAAAAAACCAAAAACCAACACAAACGCCACCTGAGAATAAAATCAAGCAAACCAAAATAAAGCAGAGAAAGAATTCCCAGTAACATTAGCAGGGATTTAAGCTGTGACCATGGAACTACTCCTGGAAATGTTGAGGGTGACCTTGTGGTGGTGACCAGGGGGACACAGCAGTACAATTTTTAGCAAGGTGACCTGGCACTCAGCCTGCCACTCTCCAGCCCCTTGAGAAAGGGACATGTGCATTTGTCTGAGTAGTGTTTATACTAAAACACAGAAGTAACTCTGGTTTTATTTTGGAAATGCCTTCAATGAGCACTAAAAGATAGATAAGGGTAAAATAAGTCTGGGCTGACTCATTGCAGAATGTGCTGAGATAATCCTGAATTCCTGTTAAGGTTAATATCTGTTTAGCTTAGGCTTTGTTTATCCTTGTGCTGTGGGTAGGGAGTGTTGGATTTCACTTGAAATAATTTCAGAAATTCATAGGCAAAAATTCATTATTTTTTCAGCAAACAATGCACATAGTAATTAACAAAAAAAAAAACCTTGAATTTTTTTGTGTTGCTGATGGTGAAAGGCTGAAGTAAAATGTTTCCACTGGCCACTTAAAATACCAGGTGGAGTCAGATGGGAAAACAAAACTTTATGGTGCTGTTTTTAAACTATTTTCCAGTAATTGCCAGCCCAATACATGCTGCTCTTTAATAAAAAAATACAAAAAAAAAATCTGCAATTTTCTTTAGGAAGATGATTTCTTAAGTCCCACTGTAGGTGGTCTTTTGTATAAAAGCCTTCAAATAACAAATGGCTTTATCTTCTCTTCTGCTAATAAGGTCAGTAAAGGTTTCTCTTTTGGATAATAATAACAAGTTTCAAAGGCATCAGAATCCTGAGTAGAAAACACCTTCAGAGTTATCAGGTGATTGGCAGCTGCTGCTGCTAGGAAGTGTTTTACAGGAATAAACTGGTTTTCTTGCTTTAATTAGGACCATATGTATGCAGCAACTGTGATTGTCTGGGAGGCTGCATCCTGTATTTTCAAACAGCTGATAAAATGCTGCAGTTGTGGAAGTAACTCCCAAGTCCAGTGGTCTTTAAAAACTTTTGGTTTTGCTTTCTATTTATCCATTTGAAGCAATCAAACTTCGATTTAGGTTTGATGGTCTTGTTCCATAACAAAATAAATACTGAATATTTTCCTCGGGTGGTAAAGTAACTGTTTCAACCCAATAATCCAAAAACAGATTTTAAGAACCCACCAAAGTTTCAAGCTTACTAAACAACTAAAACACCTGTAAATTGTTTTCTTTGCAAAGTCTGCATGGATTAGCTTCTGTATAATCAGCTGTTTTGCATGGCAAATAATAGCAAAAAAAAAATATTGAACAGGAGAAATTAATATGAACATGTTAAATTCTTGATTTGTGTTCTAGTGAAAGGGGACCACTAAGTATTTGCTAGACAAGTCACTTTTTAATTCTAGAAACAAATTAACACCTGCTGAAGGAAGGACTTGGATGCTGGACCTAAAGATACTTCTTTGGGTAAAAGTGACCACTAACACCCTTCCCTCTGGAAAACATCCCATCTGTTTATAGCACTGCCCAGGGGATAAATGCAGCCCTTGGAACAGTCACAGGAAATAATACCACTGTGCCTCTAGACCATGAGCTGCCTTCAGTCCAAGTGGCCAAATATGCCACTTTCCTTGGCTGCTGGGGTGACCACATCTCATTATTCCTGCCCTGTGTGGAGCCAGGAGGTGTCAGGAGATGTCCCAGGGCACTCCCTGCCCATCACTGACTCCCCTCTCTGCTGGCTGGGGTTTTTTGTTGGTTTGGGTTTTTTCTGTGTTTATCCACAAACACCACTGTGGATCTGTTTCAGCCTTTTTCAGGAGAAGCTGAGCCAGATGTTCTGTTGTCCCTCAGCTGTGGAAGTGTAACTGAAAGAGGCAGTGTCTTGCTCATCTCTGATCCTCCTAATTTGGCAATAATTGTCTTCCAGACAAGGCTCTCTGCCATCATGGGTATTTTCACTTCAGTCATTTGGCTTTCTTGCAGGGGGTCCTAAATAATGTAGTACTTAAAAATCTGGAAGGACTTTTTCAGTCAAGTATTCACTGTTGCTGGAGCTATTTCCATATCTGAGAAAAAGGAAATACTGCTGTGCCTGTTCCTTACCAGATGCTCAGGAGCAGGAGAATTTTCATTTTTTTTGGTTGAAAAAGTTTGAGATGAAGGCATCTTCCACTTTGTTCCATGTGTTTGAGTGGGTTTTGGGTTTGATGGGGTTTTTTTTGATAAAATAATGCTTGATAATAAAGAATTTAGGTGTGGCTTTGTCCTGTGTGCATGTAAGTAAAGTGAGTTTGTTTAAAAGTTGGTGGAGGACATGCAGGTGCTGTAGGATGCAGCTGATCCCACTGTTGCTGTCGTCTCCTTTAGGATGTCACGAATCTTGGGGACTCCATTAACAGTGAAGAACCCTGTGCAGATTTTCACTGACTTCTGTGCATAGAGAATGGAGTTAAAGGGAGTTCAAAATCCTAATTTGACAGCTTTGTCACCAGCTTTGTCACACTGTGTGTCAGCACTGGGGCTTGGCTCCATGGCAGTGTAACCAGGGATACGGATCTGCAGAGTGCCACCGTTCAGCTCCTCTTCACAGGAGAAGGAGAAGAAGAGGGGAAAACTTGGCAGAAGAAATTCAGTGGTTGGTGGTGGTGCTCTGCCTCTCTAAGTTTAGCAGCCTTGGGGGTGGTTGTTAAAATGAGCTCTCAGATTTTGAAATCTGTTGGGAGCAGCGTTAGGTAACGCGGTTCTTCAGCATGCTGGAGGTCCATCAGTGCTGCCAAACCCCCAACACCTGGGTGAATTTAATCAGTAATTCACTAAAAATTCAGTAAAAATTCTTGCAGGCAAGACTTGTGTTGTTTGCTCACGGATGAGCTCAGGGCAGAGTTTTGAAATGTGGTTTGTGGATGTTTCATGTCACACCGAAGTCCTGTTGCTCCACTCCATAGAAGCAAACCTGATCTCAGCATCAGCAGGGACTCGTTGTTTTGCCACTGTAGAGAAACTTCTTGTGTCTGTTACGCAGCCAGGAGAACAATATAGAGGGTTATGGAAAGGCTGCATTATTCCAGGGGCCTTTTGGATGGTTTTCACAGTTTCTATAGGATGTTAGCAAATGGCCCATTGCAAAAAGCTACAAGTGAATTCGATAAAATTTCACCTCTCCTAATTCTTTCTCTGATGGATTTTGTCAGCTGCCTTCCTGAGTGAGTACCAGCAACTTTTTTTTTATGTCTATTCTTCAGCATCGCCTCAAAATCTTGTCTTAATTGCCTGTTTCTGAATTAAGTTATTTTTGCAAGACTGAGATACTTAGCACGATTATTCAGGAAAAGTCTTTGTAAGAAATTCTTCATTTCCTGCATTTTTTTGAAGGAAGAGCATTTCCTGCTCTTTTTCCCTGTGCTTCTAAGGGAAATCAATACTCAGTTCTGAAAAGGGAGTGGGAGTCATCTGAGATAATGACTTAACACTGGCTGTAGAGGGAAATGGGATGCTGTTGTGAAGTGAGGGAAGAGATCACATGAACACTGGATTCTGATTGGATTTATCATCTATAAATTTTGCTAGTCCAGGGCACTGATAATGGGAAAAAAAGTCCAAAGCCTGCATCCCACTAGAAGAATTCTATGCTGCCCTATTCTGTTCTATATTTCTCTTTTCATGTATTTAGGAACCATAAATTTGCTGCACAGCAAATAGCTGTTTAGAACTAAGGCTTTTGTTGTTTTTAAAGAATTTCATTGGACTTTCAGTGATTTCAGTCTTCAAGGTGCTCTTGCCAGTGGAGAGATGCAGCAATGGGGAAGCCTTGGCAGAGCTGTTCCCTTTGGCTTCTGTCTCCCTCATACCCATCCTTCCCCTCCTGTGAACTTAGAGCTGTGATATTTTGGAATCTTGTCTCATCCTGCAGGTATTTGTGCCTTGGCCCCTGTACAGGACTTTGTGTGAGCTTAGCTCTGCTTCAAGGGGAGGCATTAACACAGGTATTTGTGTTTTGGGTTGGGAGGGGGTTGAATTTACAGTCAACTTTAAACTCCTGCCCTGAAATTCTCCCTTAGGACCAGATTAAATCATTCTGCAGGCTCAGCTCTGAGCCCGGTGCTGTGATTTTAGTGGGGCTGGTCTGTGGCACTAAGGATAAAATTCAACTCACTGCTGGAGCTTGACAGGATAAGATTCACGATCAAAGTTTGCAATTTAGGAAATATTTACGGGGCATTTAGCAGTTAGTGAAACTGCAACACTGTTCCCCCTTTTTCTGTGATCAGTGATTAGCAAGGTGGTATTTTTTTTCCACTGGCAACTATGAGTTTGCTTGCTCTACCTCTATTGTTAATGTCCCAGGAAGTAATTTAAGGGATGCCTGAATAGTTAGGATCTAGAAAAAGAAGATAGGCCAGTATTTGTACTGTAAATAGAAAACTGAGAAAAGAAGGAGAGCACGGTAACTAACAGAAAACTGGAGGGAACATAGAGGAAAGCTTTTAAGGAATTCAATGTGATGTAAATGTCAGTTTAAAAAAAAAAATCGCCTTTCAGGTGTCACACAAGCCCCTTTTAGGTTTTATTCCTTGGCAGTATAGGTTTTCAAGATAAAAATACTAAGCTTTAATTTTCTACTGTGGAAAAGAATTTAAAAGAAAAGGCTTATGGTTCATACAAGACTGGCAGACTAATGTTAGGGATTTTTTTTTATTTTAAAGCAGTGGGGTTTTTAACCCATTAATGTTATTTCAACCATTGTAAACACTTGTGTATAATTCTTTAATTAGTTAGTTTGTGCTCCTGTATGCACATGGAACAGCTGTAGATAAACACCTGGTAAAAAAACACCTGGTAAAAGCCTTTGGGTTGGTCACTGTGAGAGGAGGTTCCAGGCTCATGGCACTCCAGGAATTCAGGTTGGAAAGGGCTTCTGGAGGTCCTTGTTCCAAGCAGGGCTGAGGATGCTCTGAGCATTCTCCAGTTAAATTTGGAGTATCTACAAGGATGGAGATTTCACAGACTGTCTGGAACTCTACTAGAGTGTTTGACCATAGTAATTCCTAATATTTAGGAGGAATTTATCCTGCTGCAGCTTGGATCCATTGCCTCTTTTATTGCTCTTGTGTCTGTACCTCCACGAATTTCAGTCCATGTTCTCTGTAACCTCCTCAGTAGCTGTGTCTGCTTAAAATGTTAACTTTAGGATGTGCAAAGGAGTAATAAATTGCTTGTTTGTCCAGTGTTTCCCTCTTAGGCAGTTCTGTGTTTACTTAAATGTAATTAATCTGCAAAGATCCTTCTCTTCCATACTGTTTGTGGTGGTTTTCAGTTCAAAGCCAGTGCTTTATTCTATTCTACCTTGGCTGTATTTATATCCTGAAGATACTGTGGCTATAGATTCCTCCTTTAAAAATAATAATTTTGTCATGCTCTCATCTAAGCCATTTTTTGGTTCAGTATAACCATGTGTTGGAAGTAGCTGCTCTATTGTGCATGCACAGCTTTTAAGATTTTCTAGAGTAAATAAAAATCCCACTTTTAACTAAGTCATAGTACGTGTCAAAACCCCCTCAGAATTGTTAAGCCACTTCATTTGAAAGGGATGTTCCTCTTTTCCAGCACTCTTTTTATAAAGATTAAACATGCTGGTTCTTGAGACTACCCAAGTTATTCAGTGCTTCAGAAAAATACAAACTCTTCAACTGTCAACTTTTTTTATTTGCCCAATGATGTACCCAGAAAAATGATTTGAGGATGAATGATGTATCTTCATCCTCAGTCTTGAATTCAGCTGAAGTTTGGATTCAAAATTTAGATTACATTCTTTACCTCTGAAATTCTACTTTTCTCTGCTTTAAAATTCAGCAGTTCTTAATATCCCATGGCAATTTTGCATAGTACTTTGATATATTTTCTGTAAAACACACAATCTGAGTCTTTGTAATTTCAGTAAGTATGAGAATGGCTCTTATATAGTGTAGAGTGAATGTGAGGAAGCTTTGGGCAAAAGTGTTCCTGCTCTACAGAAAATTAGAGTGAGGACTTTAATGGCACAAGGTGATTATGACCTCCTCCAGAAATGAGATGATGATCCATAAACAGCTCAGTCTTCCTGAACAAGAAGCTTAAATGATGGGTTACTTCTAAATAAATTTACATCTGACAACTTTTTCCATTTTTAATGGTGTTTTTTGGATTTTTTTTCCCTAAATGTTTAACAATTTAAAAATAGAATTTGAGGTTATACTGTTTGAGGGAGTTCTTCTGTGGCATTAATTCTGGGGGATCTTTGGGTTTTTTTAGGTTTTTTAAAATTTTTTTTATTTTTTAGCTTTTGAGGGTAAGATATAATTTTCCTGCTGCTTGACTTTTCTAGGACGTTTAGACAGCAATATTCTAGGTACTACTTTTCACCTATAATACCCTGTGGTCTTATTTTACCACAAAACCTGCAGATGTAAAATAAATTCATGCTTCATACAGCCTGCTGTTTTCACTGCCTCAAGAAGAATTTTAATAATAATAATTTTAATCATTATCATAGCATTTAATCAGAATACCATGAACATTTTTTTTAATACAGAAGATTCTGAAAAATTAGAGGCTATTCCTTGTAGAAAATCTATACCTCATTTTACAAATCCCTGTGAATCCTGTCTTCAAAGAAAAAAAATATAAAATTCCCTTTGTATCTCCCAGTAAAATTCTGACATCTCCTTTTTTTAAGCTGCAGCTTTACATTTTGCAGTGCCCTTTGTTTTATTGCTGTAACACCAACTAGTCCATAAAAAGCCAAGTCCAAACTGCATCATGATGGCAGGTTGCTTGTATTCTGTTAATTCTCTCAAATAAAACAATTTGTGTTAATTACTGCTTGGGTTTCTCACATTATTTGGGTAGACAGCTCTGTTACACTCAGTAGCACATTTTCTGATTGTTTGTTTGTTTGGGGAGAGTATTAGTGTTTCCCCATCAGTGTTTTGCTTTAAGATTAACATACCATTAAGCTGCATAATAAGACAGTCTTTATTCTTGTGCAGTGAAATGGTAGGGGAAGGCAGGGCATAGTCTTGCAGTTCAGTCAAGAGAAGTACAAAAAAAAAAAAAACAAAAGCAAAAACAAACCAAACAAAAATAACCCCAAAAATATCTGCAAGTGGATTTGTCAGTGACTTGGTCTCTGTTATGGGATAGCAGGGCCCAAACTGAAGTATCTACAGTAAAACTCATGTTTGTGGAGGTGGATTATTTGTCCATTTTTGCCAAATGTTTCAAAACATGGACTTTTACCAAATTAATCCATGCAGCCAAGCTTTGCGTAATTCGGGGAAAAGTATTTTCTGATTGATCAGCACTATTTGGTGTGTTTTATAAAGGGCTGTGCTCTGTGTCTCTGGTATGGATTAATGAGGTCTCTCTAATAGCTGCAGTTTGAAGATTACCAGTTAGAAGAGTCTTTGCTTTTGGAGGCAAGAAGTTAATCTTTGACAGTGCATTTTTTGACATGCTACTGAAAATCATTCTGTGCATTTGCTCTGCTGCTGTTTCCAGCATTGGTTGTGGGGCTCATTTCAACAAAACTGCTGTCAGTGACAACCTCATGGAGCAAGAAAACCAGCAGCTAATCCACATGTGTTGTATCCATGGAGTTTAAGCACTTAAATGGAATAGGGAATGGCATGTACAAAAAATTGTATATACTCTTCTTAGTGGGGTGCTGCACCTCAAATCCTGTGTTCAGGTTTAGTACAAGATACAAGAAAGACTTTGTGGGGCTGGAGTGTGGGCAGAAGAAGGAATGCAGCTGGGAATGGGTTGTAGCAGCTGGGGGGCTCAGCCTGGAGAAAAAGGAGGCTCAGGGGGGAACTTCTCTTCTCTGAATGCCTTAAAGGAAGATGTAGCAAGATGGGGTCAACCTGTTCTCCCAGGGATCAAGTGACAGGACCAAAAGAAATGACCTCAAATTGCACCAGGGAAGGTTTAAATTGGATATTAGGAGAAAATTTTCACCAAAAGGGTTATCAGGTGTTGGAACAGGCTGCCCAGGGCAGAGGGAGTCACCACCCCTGGAGGGATTTAAAAGTGTAAGTGTGGCCTTTGGGGACAGGGTTTAGTGCTGGGCTTGGCAGTGCTGGTTTAATGGTTGGACTTGTTGATCTTGGAGGTCTTTTCCAATCTGAATGATTCTGTAATTCAGTGATTCTGTGATGTGACAACCTGCTGCAGCCTCATCTGCTCCTTCATGAGTTTGGCTCTCTTAATAACCTGAGTTTAAACAGTTAGGCAGAAGAAAGACAAAGACCACACAACCTTTCTTTTCTTCTTTATGCTTCATAGGACTTTGCCTTTAAAACATGATTCCATGTGGAACATGTGGTGGTTCCTCTTCTGGATTTTCATGAGTGGTGTATTCTGTGGAGTTCCTGTATTGACAATTGTACCAAAAAACATAGCCCAGTGTCCTATCTCCTAGCAGTGCTCCACTTAAAGTTCAGTGAGTAAAAGCATTTGGAAATCCTGTGCTCTGAAGTGTTTCAGTGCTTCAGAAGTTCTTGAAACATGTGGAGTCCTGGTAGTTGTCCATCCTTGTCTGCCACTGATAGTTGGTGGCTTCTCATTTCCTAAAACAAATGGTGTGTTTGGAGTGTGATTAATATTAATTTTTACACTGCTGTCCACAGAAAATTGGGTTTTTAATGTGCACTAATCTTCCTTAAAAGGGGTTACAGCCTTATCTCTTAAAAGAGGGATCATCAGACTGGAAGTTTCTCAAGTCTGACCTCTTACCATCACCTTCACAAGTGCTGCTGGTTTTCCTTAGGATTCTTCCTTTTCTCCCCACTCTCTTTTTGGCTCCATGACCCTCTTGTAGAGACAAATGTGCCAAACAGGCTGTTAATTGTTGTGATTGCTTAGCTGGGGTCTGTAATGAGACATCTCATGATGGAAAGGTGGTTGCTGATGTTGAAAACCTGATGGATGAACATGTCACCAGCCACACAGAACACGACAAATGTGCCTCCAGTCATTTCATTCATCACTACAAATGTGATTCTCTTCATCTGCTTGGCATGAATATCTATATGCAGAACAGATTTGAGCATTCCTGTGTCAAGTGGTAGTGTGCATTGAGTGTGGTGGTAAAAACATTTTTTGTTACAAGAGCCTCTTAAGTTTGGGGACCTCCTCTGTCAGCTCTGCTCCATGGTGACAGTGGTTATTGCTTGAGATGTGATGGGAACCCATTGGTGTCCCTCTGAGTTGTCAGCATTGGCCTGGAACATTCTGTTTCTTCTTTTTTTTGCACTCCTTGAACTCTTCAAATCTTAATTTTTTAGTGCTATAAACATAAATGCACAAAGTCATGTTCAGAAATAGTGTGTTTAAAAAAAAATCAGCCTGGGACAACCACAAAATAATTTTTATCTTTTTTTTCTAATGGTGTTTAATACTGATTAAAGTGTTGGTGGCAGTTTACATTCTACCTGTAAGGAAATCATAGGTGTCTTCCAGGCCTGTGTATTTTGCCAATGCACCACACTCAACAAAGTTCATTTAAAAACACTACAAAATTGCACAAAGGCTGGTTGATTGTCATCCTCTCTCACAGGCATTTAAGTTAAGAATTGATTTTTTTAAAATGCTTAAACAACAACAACAACAACAAAAATCATTAAAAAACCACCCACCAAACAAAATAGTTGGATTTGGTGTTGTTAATTCCAGAAAGGGAGCCTTGGTCCCAGTGACAGCTTTCTTAAAAGCAGCTGAACAGAACTCTGGCCCATGTTGGATCAGAGGTGAAATGTGCCCTGTCAAGAGGTGCTTTTATGGGGGCCTGAGCTGAATTCCAGATCACTTTTGTGTGCTACTCTTCCTCTCTGGCAATTCTTAAACTCAGAAAAATAAAACCTAAAATTGTCTTGGTAGGAAAGTAAGATTCATCTCCTAAGGATTAATATGCCCCTCTCAAAATTACTTTCATATTTCTTCTGGACATGAAGATTTGTTACAACCTCATGTTTTCAGATATCTGAGTTGTGCATTGGTGAGAAAGGACTGTGTGAGCCACGTGCTGTGGCAGATGTGGTTGGTAAAAGCTGTGCTTGTGACAGGAGGGGATCTGCCACGGGCAGGAACATGCAGGGTCTGTCAAAGGAGGGGATTTGGTGTGGGCAGTCCTTCACTGTGACAGTGGCACCTCCTTAATCACAGGCTCACAATGCTTTGTGTTTGAAAGGACCTTAAAGCCCATCCAGCCCCACCCCTGCCATGGGCAGGGACACCTTCCACTATCCCAGGCTGCTCCAAGGCCTGTCCAGCCTGGCCTTGGGCACTTCCAGGGATCCAGGGGCAGCCACAGCTTCTCTGGGAACCTGAGCCAGGGTCTGACCACCCTCACAGGGAGCAATTCCTGCCCAAAATCCCATCCATCCCTGCCCTCTGGCAGTGTGAAGCCATTCCCTGTGTCCTGTCCCTCCATCCCTTGTCCCCATCCCTCTCCAGCTCTCCTGGAGCCCCTTCAGGCTCTGGAAGGGTTCTGAGCTCTCCCTGGAGCCTTCTCCTCTCCAAATGAGCACCCCCAGCTCTCCCAGCCTGGCTCCAGCCCTTGGAGCATCTCTGGGCTCATCCCATCACGTCCTTGCCCTTCTTCTCTTGTGGCTGTTGTTTAAGTCACGTGAGAGCTTTGGAGATGCTGGAAGAGACTGTCCATGGTCTGTGCTCAGGCTCATGCACATGCAGAAGGGATGAGCATGAAGAAAAACAATAATGAGGATCCAGGGCACGTCAGTGCATTTGCTGTTTGAAGGCTGCTGGCCTGTACTGTGGGGACACAATGTCCCCACATTCTGTCCTTGCTCACCTTCAGGATCATGCTCTTGTTGAGTGCTGTGGCACCCAGCAGCCCTGACACAGTAATTAATATTTGAGTTTCATTTGTGGGGTTATCAAGAAAGGAAAATTGAGATGAAATGTTACAAATAACAACTGACAAATAAATGGTGGCAGCAGCAAGCTGCAGCAGTGGACAGGTTTTATTAAAGCTTGTGTGTCCCAGCAGAACAGGCTGTAAAATGAGCATTGCTGGTGTCAGTACAGTCACATTGGAGAGTTTTCCTTGGAAAAACCTTCCAAACTCTCCCTGTGCCTTCACTCAAGTACCTGCCCTCAGAGTGTGCCCTGAGCTGGGTGAGTGCTGCAGAGATTTCAACCACAAAGGGTGCTGGTGAAGTGATTTTTTGTTGTTGTTTTTTGGTGGTTTTTTTTTGTTTTGTTTTGTTTTTTTGGTTTTTTTTTTGCAATAGACATTTGGGGAAGGAGTACAGCAGGGCATGATGTCCAGCACATCCTTCTCATATTCCAGCAGGCTTTGATGTGGGAAAGATCCTTAAAGGCATCAGAAGTAAGGAGGCACCACGGGACAAAAGTGGGAGATGGCTCAGAAAGGGTGGCTGAAATGGGGACACTTATCAGAGGGTCAGGGAGAGAAAGGGCAAAAACATTAAAATCAGTGAGCTGCAGGGTGGCAAACTTCAGTAAGCTCTGAGATGCTGGAGACATGACTCAGTTCCTTCAGATGCAAACCTGAAAGAAAAACAGGATTTAAGATGATGTAGCAGTTTAACAGAGTTTTTTATTGTGGAGATGGGCACAGGCTGTGCCAGTTCAAGTGAGCATAGAAAATATAGTAGTTCACTAACTTGGTAACTTTTTCCAGCACAAGAGGAAGGAAGGAAGCCTGCAAAAAGTCTGCCCTAGTTTCCAATAGGGATGGTTTGAGCAAGAATATTTTTGCTTCCCTGATATTTTTGGATGCTGTTTTAAATTTTTTCTTAATTAATTTTTTATGTTCTCTGCCTTGTGCTTGCCAGAACAAGCACCTGGCAGTGGCTGTGGAGAAGGCAAAGGATTGGCAAAGTATTGTAGTAATGAAAGGAAAGACATAGGATTTGGTTTGGTGCTCAGCAGGAAAGGGAAGTCACCAACTTCTGACACTAAAATATTGTATTAAATTGGGGGGAGGGAAGCCTGTATCAGTCTTTGGCTAAGACTTTAATTGGGAGCAGATGGTAAATTAAATCACTGGATGCCTAGTGGCTGGTGTGAAACTGTACAACTTCAGAGCTGTGAGCTGTTACCTTTGACACCTTGGGAAGAGTAAATAAGCTTCTAAAAAAAGAAGAGCTAAAATAGTGCTTAGGCTGCCTTATTCATAATTTCCAATTTCAGTTTTCAGAAAGGAACACAGAAAGTTGAGAAATATTGCAAGAAACCAAGGAAGCCAATAATATCCAGCAGATTTGTCTTTTCAAAAATAAACCATGCCACAGAGACTGTACTCAATTCTGTAACATGGGGAGGAAAAATGAGTAGATTGCCACGAGCTGAAAAGCTTTTTAGGAATAACCTAGAAAGGTGTTGGTCTGCATATAAGCTGCTGTAAAATGAGTGCAGAAATCTGGTCTGGGCAGTCATTGATGACCTGGGTGATGCAGTAGAGCTCTGAATCTGCAGGTGCTGAAATTGGAGCCATACTGGATGAGCAAAACATAAATTGTGTGGTTTTCATATTACTTAATCAGATTGTTTCAAGTTTTTGTGCAATAAATCACTGCAAGAACTGAGAAGAAGACAACTGGTGGTGTTGCTAGACCTTAGAAAATCCTAAGGTATTTTAGTAGTCAGATCTGACACGTTGCAGTAAGAAGAAGAAGAGATATGTCTGTTTACACATTCCAAGGTGACAGCTGATTTGTAGGAATGGTGAAGTCGTCCTGCTGTACCCTGTTTTGGAAAGACTTCTCCTCTGAGCTGCTGTGTAAAGCTTTGTCCTCTGGATTTGGAGTGGAGTGCTTTCCAAGGAGCTGGGAGAAAGCAGAGTAGAAAATATGACCTGCAATAAAAGGCTGAACAAATTGAAAGTTCCTTTTTTTTTTATCCTGGGCAAGGGATATCTTGATTTTAATTTATTTATTTACATATCTACCCCTGGTTTCTGTGACTGATGTGACCACAGCATTTCACCAGTGAGTTTGCCAGTACAAATCACAGTAGTGCTGGTACTGGCATGCAGGTTTTCATATAGAGGAGGTGTGTTGGTTTGGTTAACTCTGCATGTAGTTAATCCAGGTGTAGTCACTTCTTTTCCTTTCTTCCCACCTCTTGTTGCTATTCCATTATTAAACATTACATCTGTAGTTGAAGACAAAGAGTGAGGGTTTAAAAGCATCAGGTTCATTCATGCCATGGGAAGCCCCTTGAATCAGCAGTTCAAAGCCTGAATTAAATAACTTCAGCTGGTGCTTTGAGCAGTGCCTGTTCTTCCCTCTCTTTTCAGAAAGCACCTTTTCTCTTAGTCACATTAAATGCTTTTTGCAGAATACCTCGATTTTAAGGAGGTGAAGGCACCCTTGATTTGTGGTGCCCTTTGCACATCCCTTTGCATTTCCATGAGTAGCTGCTGTTCCTCAGCCAACCATGGGCATGAAAGAGGCATCAGCTCCTTCAGGTGAGGCTCTTTCATACAACAGTAAACAGCAATTTGCTGTTCTACATCTTAAATGTTGCAAAATTTAGTGTAAAAATTAGTTGTAAAAGTTGTGGTGGAGTTGTGCTGATCCCTGCTGAAGGAAAGGTGAGCCTGGGATCCAGGCACTCCTGCCCTTCCAAAGTGCCATGGATGCATTTAAGCAAATTGCAGATGTCTTTATGTGTGGTGCAGGAGTTCTACCCACAGTCACTAATTGAGGAAGCACCAGAATAATTGGAAAGGATGACAGGAAGGCTTTTTTACTCTATTTTAGGCTGTGAGGTTCAGGAAGAAGGAATTGAGGAAGCTGCTGGGAGGGGACACACACACAAATAACATTACAAAACACTGTGTTTCAATATATGATGCTCGGTTAGTTGATTTTTTATTTTTTTATTTTTTTCCCTGAAACGTGCTGGGGTGAGCCTGGCAATGTTGTAATGACCAAGAGACAGAAGAAGAAGGTTCACCCTTTTAAGTTGAGAAGGAAAGTGTTCTGGGGGTGGAAAGGGCTGATGGTGCAGTCCAAAGGCTGGTATGGAGCAAACAGGCAGAGAAACTCAGCAGCTGTCAGAGAAAAAGGAGATAAATTAGAGTTCTGGATGAGTCCTTCCTCGTTTTGCTTCCTTGATCTGATGCTCTGGGTTCCCAAATTGCTGTGGCCAGGTTCAATCTCCTTTCAACCACATCCTCTGCATCTTCCTCCCCATCTCCCACAAAAGTGCTGCTGCTGCTGCTTCCCCAACCCCACAGCAGTGAAAGTGCCTGATGAGCAACACTGAAACCTGTGAATAAAGATTTGGGACATTCCAGATTTTCTGGCCATAGCAGTGTTGCAAAGTTTGTTTGTACCTTTTAGATTTGGATTATCTGCTCTCTGCCTTGATGAATAACGTTCAGTGTGTTTGTTCAGCTGCAGGAATTTGTTAATCTTTCCTTCAGTTTTCTCCCAGAAAAAAAAAAAATAAATAAATCAAGGGGAAAAAAGAGAAATAATCTCACCGTGGAGAAGTTTAGCAAGGATTGGATTGTGAGAGCTTTCCAGGCATTTTTTTTTCTGGGAGAGTACATTTGTAGTGGTAGCTGGAAGAGCAGAGAACTGAATGTGCAGGATTAAGTTTGAGGCCCCAGCTTCCTGTATAAGGGGAGAGGAGCTCAGGGAGCCGAGGCAGCAGCCAGAAGGAAAAGGGTAATGCACAAACAGAGGCTGTGTGGATCAGGGCTCTGCTCACCAGCTGCTCCTGGGGACACTTCCTGCTCTGGGACACCAGGGACCTTTTGGGGACAGTCACTGTCAGTGCAAAGCTGAGCTCTAGAGCTGGCTCAGGGAGCTCTCCTGGGTTTAACAGCTCAGGAGGCAATAGCAGTTTGTTTCTGAGAGGGTTTAGGTGCAAGAGCTCCTGATGGGTTTTGTATTTAAGAGTATGGCAGAGAAGGGGGGAAAAGTAACACGAGAAATTCCCAGGTCTTTTGTGGAAGAGACACAGGCTTGTAGGAGCTTTTTCATGGACATTGCAAAACCAAGCAACTTGACAGTGCTGATTCCAAACCTCGCTTGGAATTCACTTCCCTTTGAAAGCTGAGTTAGAAATGTGTTTGTGACAGGGTTTACAGCTCCTTTCCACAATCTGTGATCTGGGAACAGATCAGCAAACTGTGTTTGTGGATAATTCTCTGCAGAAGAGTCGTGAGAAAGTCTCTGATTCCCATGTCCTGCACCTTAAATCTGCTTTTCTTTGGGGAATGTCAAGAGCCTCCTAGAAGTCCAACCCAGAGTGAAATCTCTGAATGCCAATAACTTAGTGATAATTTTAAAAATGATAATAAATTAGGTGAAGAAGAAAACTTTGTTTCCTACTGTTTTGCTGTAGTGATGAGCAGAGTATCCCAACTCACGTGGAACACAACACCTTAAAGAGAAAGTAGAAGTTATTTTGGAAGGGTTTTGGGAGGAAGGTGATGGTTGGCTGAAATCTGTAGTTGCAGCCATACAGTCAAGTTTGTAACATTTCATCAGTCACCTTAATAAAAATAATTCTTTTGCCGTTTCTTCTGTCCCGTTTGGCTCATCCTTCCACCAGGCAATGCATGGGAATCCTACAGTCATTTAGGTTGGAGAAAATTGAATCCAGCCATTAGTCCCTCTCTGTGCTGAGGCTGCACTGGTGGCCCAGCCCAGAACAGTGACAGCAGAGTTTGTGCTGGTTCTGTTTGTCCTTTTGGCTGCAGATTGTATCGTGTGTGTTTCTCAGAGGACACCTTGTCCAGTTCCTCAGTGTCGTGAACTCGCTGCTGGCTTCCTGCAGAAGATGCTTGAAGCCTCCAGGGGGCTGAGCCCCAGTGGGGCTGGACACAAAAATACTTCTCCTGTAGCAGCACAACTGGATTCTTGCTGTCTGATTCCTGAAACATCTGGGTTCGTGCTCCACAGTTTATTTCTGGGAGGGCTGGGAGCCTGAGGCTGTGGCAGAGTCAGGGCTGGAACAAGTGGCACGGGATCGATGTGGCTGCTGTTCTTAGAAGGACTCTCCTCTTCCTAGAAGTTCTCATCCTTTCACCCTTTGTTTCCCTCCTTCTCCTCCCTTACATAATTTTTGGAGCTGTCTTTTCTTGTGGGTTTGGGTTTTATTGACATCAGCCCTTAGTAGTGTGGACTGTAGATGCCTCCTTGAAATCAGGACTCTCTTCCTTGTAAAAAAATAAAAATTTGGTTTTGTGAATGGCTGAAAACAAATCTGTTCTGCTTCAGATTGTAACACTGAGTTATGGAACAAAATGTCTTGCACTCCTTATTGTGGCTATGGTAAGGGATTGTCTTTTTTAATGACAGTTACAAAGCTTTACAGAGTTGTTTCAGAACTGGCCTGATAAATGATGAAATATTTTGTTGCAGCTTAATTATGGATAACAGGAGCTTATAGTTTACCCTTATTTAAATATGTACATGAATTTTTTCAAAGTAATAGGGCAAATATAGTACTGTTTCTAGAGGCTTAAAAAGAAGATTTGTGCTCTAATATTAAATTTTTAATGTATTATTCATGAGGAAAGCCAAGCTGAAAGCTTTTTTCCTTCCCCTCGGTGGAAATGAGCTTGAAGAATACATTATCTGTATAGAAAAAAGAAAAAATGTAAAGGATTCTGGCTCTTACTAATATTGGTGTGGTGCATGCAAGTACTGCTGGAATTTCCTCAGGGAAAAGAAAACAGAATTTGGTTGAAAATAAGCTGATACAATCATTGAATAGTTCGTGCAACATTACTGGAATTCAATTCCTAAAATAAGTCAGGGTAATTTCAGTTAGAACATGCTTTTTAGAGTGATTGAGTGATTGTTTATTGAAGTTGCTTTAAACTCCATGTCTAAGAATTATTGCCTCTGGTTTGGATGCAGGGCTGGGCTGGATATTTTTGTTACTCATGCCACTTTCAAGCTGGCTTTGGCAGATATGTGTGTATGTGCACACCGTGTATTTCTGCAGATCTGTGTGTACTTTTGGGTTGTTAAGGCAGGAAAAATATGTGTGAGCTTTGGAATTTGGAGAAGCTACATAGTATTATGTAATACATTGCATCTTTTCAGTATGGAATATTTTATACCCCGTGCAAACTGATGTTTGTAATTATATTTCCTGCTGTGGTATAACTATAAACAAGAAGTATAAGCCAAGTGACATAATTTTTGGTGTTCTTTTTTCTTTGTGCTTTCTCATTCCTAGATCATGCTTGGTTTAGTTGCCTGAGATGACTCCAGGAAAAAAAAACAAAACAAATTGCATGTTGAAGCAGCTCTAGAGATATATTTTTCCATTGCCTTCTTAGAATCTTACACAACTTACACAATTAGTTTATGGATAAGAAAAATATCAGTAATTAGTAATATCCAAACACCACAATTACATCTTATGGAAGACATAACTTAAATTGTTACTTAAATGCTAAGACCTCATCTAGCAGGGTTTCCTAGATATGGTTAATGTCATTTTTAGACAATGGATAAAGTAGGAATATTTGCTCTGTGTGATAAAGGAATAAAGTTAGGATATAACAAGCTAAATGTTCCTCTGGAACACATTAAATTATATGGGCACCTCTCAATTTTTAATATATATTCAGCCCCAAGGTCCTACTGAAAGGCTGTGTATGTTCCTTACCTAAGAATAAAACTGAAAGAGAAAATGTTCTGCAGTTCATTTTTACACTACCTTTAAAAAATTATGGACAAGGAACTGTTGCACAAAAACTTGTCAGCTGCTTGTCCAAAAAATGGAAATTTGGAGTGGAGCAGAAAAGTGGATCAGGTTCTTTTTAGACTTGAACTGGTTTTTCCTGGGTGGGGCTGACCTTATTCCTTGTGTTTTGCAGGACATACATCCTATTAAGAAATACACTGCAGTATTGTCTTTTTGCCACTTGATCCAGAGTTAAGGAAGCCTCAATTCTACACCCCCAGCTGTCATTTAGAACAGTTAATACCTTCTGGCATTACTTGGAACTTTTGAATTGTTTTTTCTTTTGATGGGAGTGTCCAAAACGTGGCATTGCAAGAGAAGTTACCTGTTTGATTCATACTTGGAGCCACTTCCTTAATATTTGCTGTGAAACTTTCAGTGACATAAATTACAAGCTAATACAGGAGTACCATAAGCAAAAGAACAGAAGGAAGGTCTCAGATTTATAGAAATTGCCATTTTTTAGTGTTAATATTTAGGATTGAAGAGAAGATGCAAAGTAGTGGTGGGAAACTTAAAACCTGTGGCCAGGGAGCAGGTACAAACATCCCAGGGGTGTTGTAATCACCTGGTGCTGTTATCAGGTGGTGCTGGAAGCGTGTTTTGACATGTGGCTTGTCACAGGTGTTTGGAAACTCTGCACATCCTTCATTGAAGGCTGGGCTCAAACAGCCTCCTCACGCTTGGGCTCAGCTGTAAGTGTGCACCAGCTGATTAAATAAGGCCTTTCAACAATTGAATTTCCTAAAATGAGAGAGGAAAAAAACCCCAATTTTTGTGGATAATGTGTTTTGGTTAAGTGCTCAGTGGCCAAGGCATCCTCTGCCTGAGAAAACTTTCCACTTTCACCTCTGGGCGAAAGGAGGAAGGAAGAGTGTTAAAAAAAAACTGCTGTGAAAGCCCATCCAGAAGCTTTCCCTGTTTGTGTAAGCTCTTTCCCTTGGGAATTGTGTCATGGTGTTTCAGCTGGTGTACAAACTGCTTGCAGCAAACAATCTTCCATTAAATGTTCTGCCATTGGAATTTTCTGTATGGTGGCATTTTTCTCTCAGCACCTCGTGGAGAACTCTCAGGATTGCTCAGGAGTCCTGGAGGCAGCACCTGAGAGGTGCAGGGAGCTGTGCTGTGTGTGCAGAGTTCCCAGTTCAGCCTTGCTGAGGAACCTCATTGAAGCCCTAGTCCTGAGTTTTGTTTTCCTTGTGGACAGCTTTTTCCATTTGTGTTTTGGATATGCAGATCAGTGGTGTGGAGTGGTCATGAAATAGCAGCACAGGGCATAGAAGGATTAAATGAAGAGGTTATTTAGCAGCATTTTTAGGCTAAGCAAGTTTTGCTGGGCTGTCCCTTGGCCAGCTCCAGTGACTGACAGGAAGGACCAAAGCAGTGGTGTGGGGGATGGTGATCTTTCCCTTAACTGTAAATGTTTGCAATATAAACAGCTGAGCTGTTCACCAGGGGTTCCCAGGGGAGAGAAGAAAAGCAATATTGGCATTTTTAGGGTGGGTTCTGGTGTGGACAAATCAGATGCATTGTGCCCTACAAGTGCTTATCAGCTTGGCTTTGTCAGCTCTGCTGTGGTCAGCTGGGCTGGTGGCTGAGCTGCCTGGAGGGTGAGCAGAATATTCACAGAAACTACTTGGGACCTATAATGATGTAGTTAAAACAAGAAAATAAACCTTTTTTTTTAATACTAGCCAGAGACTTCCCCCCACCAGCTGGCTGGGTCTTGGCAGGAGGTTTTTGGCAGTGAGTGTCTCAAACACACTGGACCTTACTTTGTTTATTTTGTAGGGCTGGAATCTCTTGCGTGTGTGGGGACCCGTGGGAGGGGACTCAGGCATTGATTTCTGCTCGTGTCACTGGAGTACAGTTCTTCAGCAGGCAGGAGAATGTCCCTGCAGCACTGCAGGAGTTACATCCAGATTTGTACTCTTGATATTTCTTAGATTTTGGTCTGGGAAAATCCTGTCGGGTCATGGATTTCACAGAATCCCAGAGTGGTTTGGGTTGGAAGGGACATTTAAGATCATCCAGTTCCACTCCCATGCCATGCAGGGACACCTTCCACTAGCAGCTTGCTCCAGGCTCCATCCAACACTTCCAGGGATGGGGCATTCACTGCTTCCTTGGGCAGCTTTTCCAGTGTCTCCCTTGTCATGTTTTTCTGTGTCACCAGGAGAAATAAGATCTAAGGCAGGCCCTAATAAAGCCAATAATGCAGTTATTTGTCCTCACTTTGGTTATGTAGGGAGCGGGAGAGGTGCCAGATATTTATCTTGCTTTGCAGCAGGCGTGCCAGTGCATACAGAGCTTTCCTGCTGCAGCTCTGTAGAGCTTTGGGAGAGCAATTCAAATGCAGAGTCTGTTTAGATTTGAGTAATTCATTGAATGTGCTGGGGCTGGGCAGAAGGAGCCAAGTGGGCTCTGCCCAAGCTGATAGCGCTCAGCCAGTAGCCAGAAAAAAGCCTTTCAAACTGCTTGTGCCACGGTATGGTACAGCACATAATACTTACTGTTTGTGCCAAAAGGGATTTTTAAAGCTATCAGGATAAACAACACACCCAGCTGTGCAGGTGTGACTGTCTCAGGCAGTGCTGTTCTCAGTGCAGCTTTGCTGCACACAGCTGGGGGGTCCTGGAGGCACCCGGAGGGTTTTCGGTTAGAATTGTTGTTTTTGTGCCCCTCTTTTCCCTTGAGTTACAGCCCACAGGGCAGGGGGTTGTTGTGTGAACACCTGTGTGTGGGGCCAGTGCAGACACCTGAAGTGCAGAGGGGCTCAGGCTGAGGTGGTGAGAGCAGGGTGGGAAGGGGCTGAAGAGGAGTGATGCTGGCTGGGGCTGCCTCTGCTCGGAATTGTTACCTGCTGGGAGAGGAGGAGGAGGAGCAGGAACTCAGGATGAGTGCTGGGGTGTATGTGTGAGTATAGACTTCATGTGATGCAGCATTCATGGGTCCTCGTGCCTGGGGTTTCCATCTGAGCTGGGTGCAGTAAATGTGCTGCATCCATCATCTGCTCAGGGCTCCTGCCTGAGCCCACCTGCTGCTTCTCTGCCCTGAGCCAGAGTGGGACCTCTGCTGCTGACAGTGCTGTGGTAAGGAAAGGCTCCTGCCTCCCTATGACATGAAGTTTGCTCTGCCAGACCTGGCTTCCTTTACCTCTGAGAGCAGCAGGGCTGTGAGATCTCTCACCCCATCCCTGGACAGGGTCTGGGACAGTGGGAGGTGTCCCTGCCCACGGCTAAATCAGCTGATCTTTAATTCCAGCCCAAACCATTCTAGGCATCTGTGATCTGTTTAATGTAAATGGTGCAAATCTGGCTCTTTCATGCCAAGAAAGAAAAGGATGCAAAGCAGCAGGGATAGTATTGCAGTATTGCATCATTTTGTACTAAATACACAGCTCACCCTTGCCTCTGCATCAGTGCTGGAGGAAGACAGCAGGGCGTTTTTTTGCCAGATTGGGCAGAGACCAGCTGATCTGAAGTGTTCTGTATAAACAGCTTGGGCAGGAATGTAGGCTAAGAGAGGCTGGGGCTTGGGCAAGATGCAGAATTAGAATCATTTCTCTTGCCTCATGCCTGGATTCTCTCTTAAAATTAGCACAAAGGCACATGCTGAAGAAGTAAGCTAGGGAGGAGTTTCTGCCTTGTTTATGGGGTCAGGTGCAAGTTTTTTATCTCCTTTTAATCTGTCTTTGATAAGGTCAATATGTGGCCTTTGGGGATAACGGGAGTGGGGTTTGCAGCATGAATCCACATAGTTACAATTATCGTAACTTTCAGTTCAGTGAGCAGCAAAAAATTGCTCGTACTGGTTTGTTGGGGTTCTTTTTTTCCTCTAATATAATTAAGGAAACAGTTTATTTTTAATGTTTCTATACTTGTAGTCCTGAAGACACTGGTTATTTAATATCCTCAGTTATTCATACTTTCTCATGCCTCCTCTGTGAAATAGCAGCTGGGCTGCTCTCAGTGCTACAGGATTGTCAGGAGTTGAAGCATGGGCATTAAATCTTGTGCATTCCTTTAGTACAGCAAGTACAAGAGTGCAGGGTTTAGGATATTTCAAATAGGTCAGAAGTACTCGGCGTTGTGGGTATTTGGAGAGGCAATTAAACGTGTCTGCAGCTGTTCCAACCTGCAGCTGGATTGTCAGCGTGGTGGAGGCATCTGAGGGCTTGCTCAAGACACCAAAATACTTTTAAAAAATCCCCTCCTCTAAAAAATTTTATTCTAAAAATAATTATTCTTACTAGCTGAATTTCTCAACAGGCAGTAAACTGTGGCTTTGTTCTAGCAAGGAATTGCTGGAAGTTCATCAAGTTTCACTGCTTTTATTTTTTGTCAAAACTGTAGTCACTTTATCATACAAAGCTTGCAGTTTCCTGTATCTTTTGTTTCATTCTTAATCTAGTTTTAGCTTTCTAAATATCATATTTCCAGGTGGGAATGTGCTGCTTTTAATGGTCTGGGAATGGTGAATGGATAAAACACTCATGACTCCAAAGTACAAGGTCAGAAAAGCTAGGATTGAATATTTTCCAGCTTATTTCTTTGGATCAGTTGAAAACACAGTTAATATTAAAAAAAAAAAAAAAAAAAAAAAAAAGGAGTTTGAAGGAGAGAGGCAGCACCAGGGCAATGTGAGATATTTTAGCAAATTATTAATGAGACTCTGCAATGTGCTTCTGTGGGTTTTTTTCCTTGCTTCTTTACTTAGTGTGTAACAATAGAAGCTCTGTTACAACTTCAATTTTTGTCAGAGATACCTGGCAGAGCTGCTTTTCTGCAGGTGACACTTCAATTGAACTGAAAACCCACAGTGGTTGATATTGTAATTACTTTAGATCTAAAATAGTTACAGAAGATGTGTAGGTTTTACTGAAAACGTAAATTGATCAAAATTCCTTCCAGCTTAGCTGGTGAGGGTGGATTCAACAGCTTGAAGAAGGCAGCAAATAAAATTACATTTTTCTCTCTGTAATAGGCATTTGTATTACATGTCTATAAATATTGTAATTATCTTTAAAAAAGAATTTATGAAGAGTAATCCAGGATAAGGTAAAATCTGCTTCATGAGAGCTTAAGCTGGAGAAGAAATTACCTTGGCAACAATTTCTCCAAGTGAGATTCTGTCCCAGCAGATATACTCCACTGTAACCCAGACCTTTTCTTGAGAAATCCCTTCAACAAATAAGTTTATAATCAAAATCTGATGTTTTTATTTTGTTCCCAGAAGGGCTGGATTCAAGTAACCTGCTAAGTGATACTTGCTGTATGATGCCTGAAATTGATTTTAAGAGCATTTTTAGTTGTTAGAAACAGCTGTTACTTTTAGATTCTTTTAATGACTGAAGCATAGATAATACAGTGATTCAGAGGAAGCTTCCTCTTCCAAATGAGTGGGATTTTTCTTTATTCCTTTATCTGGGTTTCATAATACAGAGAAATTTGAAGAGGGGCATGGAGGAATGGGGATAAACAGTAATCACACCAAATAAATCTACATCTGTCCAAATCAGTGTCTTTTTGAAGCTAAGCCACCTCTGTTTTTCTTCCAAAGAAAGAAGGTAAATGTTTCATACATAGTCACACATTGTTCCCTGCTCCATTAAGAATCCTTTCCAGAATTCACATGCTGTAAATGGCTTTGGTTCTGTAGAACATGTCATCAGAAGCAGCATCATTTTAGATGTGTATTTTCTCACAGGGTGAATGTTTTATGAGACCTGCACTCAATATCCACAAAATACCAGTGAGCTGGGAGAAATAAATGGGGTTTAGAAAGAGAAGTCAAAGGAGCTGCAGAAAAGATGTCCCAGTTTGATTTTTTGCTATTAAGGATGTATCTTTTGAGGAGCAAACTTTGGATGAGTAAATTTCCCTGGCAGGAATTAGACTTGTAGCCTTTCTCAAAAATATCCCCAGGGAGAGAATGAAAAATTCATAAAGCAAAATGGAGAAACAAAACTTTTCTTTGCAGAGGAGCACCCTTTAACATATTTTTGCAAGATGAATTTGTTAGAGAAGAGCTGTTCCTAGGAAAGAGAGGAGAAAGCTTGCAAAAATAGACTAATGCTTTGGATTTGATGTCTTGCTGAAGTATTTGCTGCAAAAAGTACCATAGAGAATGTTGCTGTCTCTATGGGAACATCTTTGGGCTATATTTAGGAAAATTAAATTAAGCTTATTCTCCTCAGATCAGCGAGGTTTTGATAAGGCTTTGGTTGGAGGTGTAGTGGTATTTTGGGGGGAAAAAAGTAGAGGAATTTCTTCTACCTTTGTGTTTGGTGAACCACTTGTCTTACACTTTTCAAGTCAAAAGAAAGAACTAAAACTGACTTAAATTTGAGCCAACCTGTGTGTGGCAGGAGGCAGAAGCAGCTCTGCTTAATTTCATAACCCCAGGCTCTGAATTTGGCTACTGGGGGGAAAGCAGACCCTATTAAAACCCTTATAAAGATCAGTTTATTAAAGTGAACTGTAATGATAAGGATATGAGCTGATCATAGATGCCATGTCCAGGGATATTCTTTAGGTTTGGGTCTTTCTTCATCTTGAAAAACCAACGATTGGGTAAAAGCTGTGTGGCAAGGTGGGTGACTTGGTGTTTTACACACAGTGTGGTGCACAGAAAAAGAGGTTTTTACAGCTCTTCAGTAATTCATACTAATTTAATGGCAAAAATTCTTCAGGAAGATGTGTCCTGGGGATGCAGAGGCTGTTGTGTGCGAGTGTCCGTCCTTCTGTCTGTCCATACTCTGGGCAACAAGAAAACACTCCCAAAGGGCTTTTCTTTGGCTTGGTCAATCAGCATTGATTCACAGACTTTTAAAAATAACATTATTATTACTGTTATGCCAGCTGTGAGTTAAATGAACGTGTGGAGTAGCAGTTACCGCCTGGGTTGTGTGACGGCTCCAGGTGCCGCCCGTTTCTCGCCTGTTCCTGCATCTTTCCCTGAGCTGGAGCTGCTGGGGATGGAGCAGATTGTTCTCCCTGCCTTTCCCACCGTGTCCCACGTCAGCAGAAGCTGGGGCAGAGCGGATGCTGTACATATTTGTGCTCTATAAACACGTGCTTGTTTACATTCGCCTCCCGGCCGTTCCGACGCGGATCCTCTCCCCGTGCCAGAGGGGATCAGCCCTGCCTGAGATCCGGACGTTTTGACCCCATGTGCTGCCCCTGTTCCCATTTGTTTGTTTCTCCTTTGTCTTCCTTCCCAAGTATTTAACAAATCATCATCAAATATTTTCCATATTTTTATTTTTTTTTCAAAGAGGCCAACCTTGAAGCGATTCAAAACTGAGATACGCAAACATCTGATCCAGTGGCTGTGTGTTACTGATGGAGCAAAATGGAAATAAAACAATCCCTTTTATTGTAAGCTTATAATTTATTGTAAGCATAATTTATTTGGCAAACCCTCTGCCATGGGTGCAGCAGCTCAGGGAACCTCAGCACTGCAGATTTTGCAGCTTTAAACTGTCTTTGCTGATCCAGCTTCACCAAACCGTGACGTTGCACCAACATTGCAAATACATCAAATTCTTTTTATCAGCAGAAAAGGCCGGGTTGGATCCACAGGCCACATCTGCTGGTGAACTTTGTGCAGTGTATTTTTTCTCTCTCTCTCTTTTACTAGAAGAAAGGTTTGTTTGTTGGCGGCTGCTCGGGGCGGGACAGGAATGTAATGCATGCACAGACTGCGCAGTATTTCCTGTTCAACCGCCGCTGCGAACCTCGGCGCTGGGAAAACATCCAGCTCCAGCAGCTCCAGCCCTGCTCCAGCAGCAGAGAAACCTGCAGAGCCCCAAACGTGGTGTTCGGCACAAAAATGCTGGTTTTGAAGTCAGCCCTCGTGCTGTAAATGTATCAGTCTGTGGCTGTTGCTCTGTAATATTTATAGATTTACTGTGCTGAGACAAAACACTTGAAGTGCTACAGGGACAGGGGGATGGCTCCATAATGGCACTGCAGAAAGTTGTGTTTGTTTTGTATCATAATACATCTCCATAGCATTGCTTGCATGCTTCACTCAGCTTGGTTTACCACCCACTTACAAGCCATGGCAGTCCTGTGGCACTGCTGCTGCTTTCTCATTATTTGCTGGGTTTTACTTTGCCCATAAACTGGTTTGAAGCATTGCTTTTGCACTGCATGAGTTTTGCTCCAGGAGTGAAAGATTTCAAGGCAGAAAGCTTGGAATTGAATCCCTTTTGCCAGCTAGCACTGAATGCCAGTGCTGCAAACCTGGCCTTGAGTGTAGTGTGAAATGAGAGTAGTGTAGTGTCAGAGAAGAAGTGTGTTATTTCTTTTAATTGTTCTTTTTTATAAGTGATTCTGGTGCTTTGTACATGTTTCAGACCATCAGCTGATGGAGGGGTGATTGTAGGGCGTGGCTACTTATTTATTCTATTTATTAATTTACTTATTTTTTAAGCAGATCTGTATTTTGAGCATGTGTGTTCACAGGCTGCTCTGAAGCCTATGAAGTGCTATCACTCTTCTCAAAAAGAAAAACCAAATACTAGGGAAAGATTTTGCTGTGAACTGTGCACGTGTGGATTAAAAGTGTTGTATATCCTTGTAGCACCTTTCTTAGTGTGTTGAGTTTCAGTGTTTGAAAAGGAAGTGTGCACAGGTAATCCTTGAAGATGGGGGCACATCCATCCTGGCTGCTCCAAGGAGAGCACAGGCAAGGCTGGATGGGCACATTCAGCTCCTCTTTAAGGACTGCCCAGGTATTTATGGCAAAGGCAAAGGTACATCAGCTCCCTGGCTCTTGCTGGGGGAGTTACTGGAGGTGAGCATCTCCTGATTTCTCCTATGTATTATTCTCATCCATCTTCTGTCCCAGTGTCTGTTTCAGTGGCAAAGCACTACAGACACAAGAATGAAAGTGCTGCTTCTTAATTAGTTCCTTCCTGGATTACAGGAGCCCTAGTTTTCAGCCCTTTGGAGATACTGATCTGCACGTGCTGCTGCTTGGAATTGGAAGTGGTCTCAGTGTAGCCCTGTCAGCTTGTCAGGCACTGGAGCAGGGGAGGAGGCAGCCAAAATCTGCACTGTTCAATTTGAGCTTGAAGGTATTTTGCTCAGAAGATGGTTCAGCAGGTTAATTGGGTTCTTAAAGCAGTATTTAACTTTTCAGCTTCGCTCTGAAACGTGGATGTCCCTGAAGCTGTGGATCTGCTTTCAGTCTTAGGGCTGAATAAATGCCAGAGCTCTGACAGATAAATTTATTTTTCCATGATCTTGCCTAGTAGCAGCTCTCCTCAATTGTGGAATACTGCAGAAGATGTTTAAATCATGGCTTATATGAAAAGCTGACACATATATGAAGGTTATGCCATCATATGTATGTGTCCAGCCAAACCACAGTGTGAAGGCTGAAGTGCAGCAACAGCTTTAAGTTTTGGAATTTGCCTTCAGATCCATCAGGTTCTTGTGCTGTTTTGAGCCTTTTCATGGTTTATCATCCCTCCTTGTCATTTAAGAGGCTTCTGTGTGCAGTTGGTGTTTTTAACATTTACTGGCTGCATTTCATGAAGCATCACAGCCCTTGCAGAGACAGCAGTGCTGAGTTCTCAGTCGTGTCTTTTAAAAGTGACTTTGCAATTTCACTACCTTTGATCTTTAAAATATGAGCATCCAATAACCAACAGCAGATATTTAATCTACCCAGATTTGAGGACTGTAATAAATAATTTATGTAGGGTGAAGTAAGGGGGGTTTTTTAGCTTTAAGCTGCTGCAACAGAAACATTTCCAAAGCTCTGTTTGGTTAGGTAGAGTTCTTTTTCCTTCATACAGCTTTAGCTGAATTGATGGATGAGTTAAAATCCATCCTGATGGTTTTTGTCCTAGGTACTATGAGAAATTGTATTTTTAGAGGACTTTGGGAGGTATGGCAGTGAAATTGTAGTGTTCTGATATCCACTGATAGTTTCTGTTAGAATAGGTAGGAGGATAAGTTCTAGGAAAGGCAGTTCTTGTATAGCTATTTCATCCTAGCATACAGGTGCAACTCCTAAGTTTGTTTTCCAGAGCATCATGGAATAATTTACTAAGCAATTTTTTTCCTAAAATTCCCTAAAAACTCATAAAATATGTTAACATTTTTTTCAGATCCAAGTGCACTGACCTAAAGAAATTATCTCAAAAATAAAAATAAGTTACTCAGTTATTTTTCCCTCATGTCCCCACCTGCCTTATGTATTCAAGCTTTTTTCCTTGCCCATAACTATTTAATCAACTCCATCCAGAGCAAACTACTAAGGGAATGCTTGGGAAACAGGTTGGTGGAGAGGGAGAGTCAAATGTTTTGGAAAGGTTTTTATTTCACTAAACTAGTCTGGAATCCCTCCTTTCAAATTAGTAATTTCAGTGGAAAACCCAAAACCTTACTTTTACTTAATTGTGCTGCTGGGGGGAGAAAGATTGCCAGTTTCAGTTGAAATTAAGGTAATTCTGGGGTATAATATGCTGAATTTAGGCAGAGCAATTTGCTTAGGCTGTACATGCTTGAAGGTTAAACCAGTTGTGGGTGGTTGTTTCAGGTATGTGACAGTGCTTTTATTTGCTGCAAAGTTTACATGGGAGATGAAACCTTCCAATGATAAACTGCAAATGGCATTTTAAAACCAAAGTTACGAGAGCCTGACGTGCAGATTTGGCAGCAAGTGTTGTAAAACAATTTCTGTCCTGGTCACATCAACAAAAAGAGGAGCTGTGTCAGCAAGTTGATGATTTTCTACTTAGCTGTTTCTGTCTTGAGGCATGTGGGATATAAAATTTCATTTTTCTGAGAAGATCAGATACAGTCTCTTAAGAAGTTGGAGAAATTAGGCATTTCTAATCGTGTATAGATTTTAAAACTGCTTCCTTTGAAGAAAGGCTTTGTTTAATATCACTTAATTCTGACTTGTCTTTTTCCATCCTGTGTTATAAACAAACTCATGGTGAGAGCTCCCCATACCCAGATGTTCATTTTATTGCATTTTGCATTCATCTGTAAGAGGAGAAGCCTCCTCATTACCCAGTTTATATTATTTGGGAGAACTGGATATTGCACTCATTTAATTAGGAGTTCAGTGGTAATTAGCTCTCTGCTGGCTGCAGAGGGGTGGGCTTGGAGCCCTGCAGCCATCTGAGGTGCCTTCCTGCAGCAGAGAGGGGTTTGTGCTACTGGGGCTGCACAAGAGTCTGATTTTGTAATTTTACACCTCTACAGCAAAATCTGATGGGGAAGACCCTCAACTAAACTTCTTTAGAGTACAGTGCATTAGAGGAAAATCTTCTTCTTGGCTGTGTAAGTTGTGCTGCTGCTGGAAGTGGGAGAGCAGCACAACCCCTCTGCCTCCAGAGGATGCTTTGTGTGAGAGGAGCTTGGAGAAGATGCTGTAGATTACTTCTGTTAGCACCTCTTGTATTAATTTCTGTTATAGCATTTGAGTTATTTTACCTGTGTGTGTAATACTTGGGGTTTGGTGTGGCCCTTTTCTCCCTGTTCTCTTGTAAACCATCTTGTATGGCTCCATACCTCCCATTTAAGCTAATGTGATTGCAGTAATTTGTTCTAGAACTTGCTTTATCTTTCCTGGAGCCCCTCCCCAGCTGTAGCAGCACTGTGGGTTTGTTAAGATTTGCCAGAAGACTTCCATAAGCACAGTTCTGGGACTCTCTTTGGGTTCCAGACAATTCAGGGAATAACATATCCTCAGATAGTGAGACATGGGCAGTGAGGCTTGTCCTTAGAAATGGCATCTGGAAATTGCAGGTGAGACCCTAAATTAGGGGCAATCTGCATCAGAGTTACTTCCCTTCTAGACAGGAAGAGCTATGCTCCTGTTTCTGACCTGGTTGCAAAAATAATGTTTTACAAATTCAGGTAATTTGACCAAGAGCTTCACTGAAGGCTCTTGCAGACCTCCAGGAGATCCCTGGTGAAGCAGTGTGAGATCTGTGCACTCTGCTCTTCAGTGTGGCCTTAAACCATATGGAAGAGGAAATAAAGTGATCAAAATTAGTGAGGGAAAAGGTTATGGATTTGTTGGTGCATGTAAATAGATGTGTGTGTTTATTTGTGCATCTGTATATAGGTTTAAAACTTAACTGTAAAAAGTTGTAGGAGGGCAGCATGACTTTGAATGAGTGACCTTTAAAATAGCAGATGGAATTAAATGTAGATACATGTGACATTTTCTGTATGGGAAGATAAAGGAATCCTTGATTTATATTTGCAGTGGTGCTTGAAATCTCTTCTAATGAAGAGATCTTGGTGTTATAATCAGATCTGAAGAATCACATTAGCCCAATGCTCACTTGTTGTAAACCTCAAGTAAGATATTAGGAATTATTAGAAAAGCAGGAGAACAAAGCATTGTGTGGGTGTATAAATTCATGGTGGAATTTCTTCCTTTCATCCTGGATATTGTGTGTGCTTCCAGTTCTTCTCTTCCTGTTCAAAAATTAGATTAGGGACTGCAGAAAGGTAAGAAACAAGGATGCTCAGAGTTCTGAAGCAGCTGAACTCTTGGCTGAGCTGTGGACTTTGCTGCCGTGTGATACTTTGGGCTCTAAAAGTTGGTGTAGGTTCAAAAAGTGATGGGGCAAAGCCCTGACAGAGGGATTTGTTCAGGATTATTACACACACACATTTGCTGTGTTCAGGTGAGGAGGTCCTTAAATTTTTCTTGGGGTGGTGGGAGGGGAAAGCATCTCTGCAGCCTCACCCTGATCCTTTCCACAGCCCTCCTGCAGACACCTGCTGCTCTCAGTCTTCTCTGCTTTCACACATAACATATTTTCATGTTGTGGGGTTGTTCTGCCTGGGCTTTTTTGGGACACGGTGTTGACATGTTCCATGTGCAAGGTTTGAGCTGTGAAATGTCACTCCAGTGTCCTCAGCATTCAGTGTGCTGGGGTAAGGATGGTTCAGTGTGTCTGGGGAGGGTGTAGGAAATCACCTCCAGAAATTGATATGGCAACTTCTAACAGATGGAGGGGGAAGAAAAAAAAAAAATTTTCTTTTTTTTATTTTTTTTTAAATTCCATATGCTGGATGCTGCTCAGACTTGCAGTTTGGATAACTCATTTTACCCTCCCATCATTGCTAGTACCTGGTCTCACCCATGAGCTTTTAAGGAATTCCAGGTTTTATCCTCAGCACTTCTGTCTCTTTAAAATGTGCTGCCATCCAGAATGCCTGAATTTGTGTTGGTAATTCAACATCAATGCTTCTTTGCACCTTTATAGTTGTTATATTTGTGCTGTCACTGCTTCAAGGAAAGCAAATCCAGCAGAGAGTACACAGACTGCAGGTGGCTCAGGAGGAACTATTTTCCATGATGCACAACACTGTCAGAGTTCCTAAAAGTGAGATGTGGGTGCAAACATTTTCTGTCTATGCAGTACTTGTATTTTAACGTAGCACAGCACATAAAGCCACCTGAAAACTTCTGTTCCTTACTGCATCCAAAATTATCATTTATTAAGTCACTGTAAAGCTTCTAGAGTAGCTTATTGAAGAAAATCCCTTTAAAATAACATCTAAATTAGTGGAAAGATTGTTTGAAAGAGCACTGTGTTGTGAATGGCAGAATTGTCAAGACTAAAAACCAACATGAAAGATTATTTTTCCTAGTAAAATGTTTCAGTAAGTGAAAGGGAGTGGCCAGATTTCAAATGTATGATTGGATCCAAGTGTTCTTAGAAGGTTTGGACCAATCAGTACTTTTTGTCTGGAGATTTTTTGAATGTTTGTTTACAGAATTTACTGTCTCTTTCTATAGTAAGTAGAGACCATACAAGTATTAGTTCTGGAGTGGTTTTGGTGTTCACATTGATCTGTTGTGCAGCTGAGGCTGTGAGTTAGGAATTTAAGCACTCTGCTGTAATTGATACCTGCATTCAAATGAGGTAATTTGCCCTCATATTTTTAAGTAGAGGATGAAAACAAACCAGAAATTATTAGCAAGGTTTCTGTGGCAGTAGCTGTAGGCAGCAGGACACACTGCATTGTTCCTCCCGTTCTAATTTCAGCATATTTCAATTTTTAATGTCGGAAAGGAGTTCTCCTTGCCAGGATTATATTGCAACTAACTTGCTTGTGCTTGCAATACCATTTTTTCTGAGTGCTTTGAAAATGTCCTTCCAACTGCCCAGGTATCCTTTGGGGATTTGTAAAACTGTGTTGTTGCAAGCAGAATATGACATTTTGAGAATTAGTCTTTTACTGTGACTTGTAGTGCTGGTGGCTGGAGTTCTTCATGTGTTTTTTGTTTAACTGGAGTATTGATAAGTGGTGCTGGATTGGTTTCAGTTTACAGATGTCTTTTAAAGTAATGAAACACTTCCTTAAGCACACAAATCTCTGCACAGTTCTGATTTTAACCTGTTACTGGAGCACTTTTTAAATTGGTGAAAGTCCATAGAACCTATTTAGTTTTTGATATTGGCACACTTGGCTCTTAATAGCAATTAATAACTGAACCTGGGCACTGCTCCCTGCCTTAAAGTGGAAAAGTATTTTGGCAAATATGGAAATGATGGAACTTAGAATTTCACTTCCCTCTAACTTTGGGATGGAGGAGGGTTTGATTTCCTGCCTAAAGCAGGAAAGAAACACTTCTAAATAAGCATTATCTACAAGTATAATAATAGATCATTAAAATACTTGGTGAACAAATCAAGTATTACCTAAAACATTCTAAAACTTTTCTCAAACTCTTTTATTTTCTTCTTTTTTTTTTATTTTAACATTTGTTCAGGAGTTTTTTTCTTAGGGGAATCCCTAGATGTCTTACATGCATTTCTTTCCTCTAAACTATTGCTTTTAACTGCAGTTTTCATTCTTTAAAAGTGCTACACTTGCTTTCATTCAGCTGTATGTAATTTTTTTACCACTATAGGGTTATTTTTATCCTGGTAAACCAATAAGCAAGTTGAAAGTCAAGGCCAGGGCTCCTGTTTCTTTAGTACCACGCTTGTTCCTGCAGCCTTCTGTCCTCCAGCAGTGCAACAGAGGAAACTCAGAAACATCTCAGAGCTTCTCCTGACCCTTGCAGGACTTCTACATGTTCCACTCATGGTTGTGTAGTTGTGTAGAAATACTATAGTAGGCATTTAGTGCATCTCTGGTTTTTAGATCTCTTTGCTTCCTCGGTCCAGAGACAAATTTTAGCAGAGTTATTTTGTGTTATTACAGTATCCACTTTGGATGTTACTGGGAAAAACTCTGTGTTGTCTCACTGTGATTATGCAGAGTTCCAGGGTGTCACTGTACGAGTCTGTCAAGGGAAAAATATGTTAAAAAAGAAAAAATGTGCTGGAAAATCTCAGTAATCTCAAGATTTGATACAGATTTCTGGGTATAAAAGACCCTACATCTTCAATTCAGTTGTTATAATGTCTGTACCACATGAATTTATTTTTCTGCTGTGTGTTTTTTTTTTTTTCCTCCAGTGTCCCAATGTAATATCAGCTTGAAGAAGCAGAGGAGTCGAAGTATCTTTAGCACCTTATTCTGCTGCTTTCGTGACTACAATGTCGAGCCACCATCTACCAACAGCACCAGTGCTCTGCCTCCTTTGGTGGAGGAGAATGGAGGACTTCAGAAGGTCAGGATTTTGTCTTGTTTTGCTTTCATCTGGGTGTTTTTTAAGCGAGGCTTAATTCTGCTTTCCGAGGTTTGTCCTAATAAATTTCCCTCGTGGGGAACAGCTGTGAGTTACAGGGAAAAAAAATTACTGGTTTAATAGTGGATTGCTAATACTGCCTATTCATGTGTAATATAAAACTAAGATTTCTGCTGTGGGTGTTGGCACTCTACATTTTGTAAGCAACCAACATTTAAAACCTGACTAAGACACTAAAAGAAATGGAGACTTCCCATAAAATTTCAGCTGCTGAGTTGTCCCCAGCTTTGGTTCCCTTTCCTGATTACAGGAAGGTTAAATTGTGTCACACTGGAGCATAGTGGAACCTTGTGGACATCACTTTAAAGGATTTTCATGATGTAAAAACAAATCAAATGAGCCATTATTATTATTTAGACCATTTTTTCTAAGCAGTCCACTTATATTCAATACATGCTGAGTCCAAGGATAGCAGCTTTTGGACATTTTTCCTGGTGATTAAGTTTTGTTCGATGAGTCAAATGAATGGATGGAGATTTTAGATGCAAATACAGATAGAGTACAAACAGTGCAACACAAATTTGTATGTTCTTTATAAGATAACCCTGAGAGCATTTGTGTTCTGAAGAATTTCAGTTTAATGTGGCAAACATAGGAATGCCAAGTTTTCCATTCAGTTTCCAGGACTCTGAGATTGCAAATACAGGTGAATCCATGGTGGAGAATAATGGCAAAAATGTCTCTGTGGGATTTTTACCCTTCTGCTTTTTCACAGAGTTTTTCATGTCTGATGCACTGATTCCTTACTTCCCTTGTCCAATCCATTTTATTCTGGTTTGAATTTTGCTGGTTGTGTTTGAGTTCTGAAAAGCTCAGGAGAAAAAGCAAGGAGCTGTTTGGTGGGAGAGAGGGAAGGAGAGCAGATGAAAGGGATGGAGATTTCGAGTAGGTGTGGAGGTAAAGTCTGAACTGAAACTGCTCTGCAGAGGTAAAAGGCACTGAAAATCCTGCCAGGAGGAGGGACTGTACATGTATTTTTAGACTTCTTCTGCTAGCCAAGGTACATTTTGAGTGAAAGGAGGGAAATCTAGCCTGGATGTGCTGAAGGGAAAGCTGAGGAGTGTGTAGCATGTATGCACACATTCATCAGAGGAAAAAAAAAAAGGAATGGGAAGCTACTAAAACGTCCTTTCCACTATGCTGGGGCATGGAAAGGAGGCAGAAGTGAGGCTACTGGCAAAACTACATCTGAGAGAAAATGGGACTTCAGTAGAAGCTAAAACATAAAACCAAGTTTGTTTATTCTGTAGAAAAACGAGTTAAAATGGTCTGGAGTCAGTAGTATCCAGATTGCATTTTGCAAAACAATTATTTTCTAAATATATCTTATGCTTCAAAGATTGCATGTGTGTGCACACAAGTTTTCATTCTCACTCTGTGTGCCTCAGTGAGCAGTTCTGGAGTTGTGCAATACTTGTACATGAGACCAGGACACAAAATCACAGCATCCCTAAAACTAGATCAAAACTTTAAAAAAAGATCAAAATTTACAAGATTTTAAAAAAATCAAAGAATATATTGAAGAGAATTTAATTAAAGAGTGGTTTCTTCAGCTGAATGAAAGACACTCAGATACTCATATCTTTTCAGAAGAAATCAATATAGCTAAACTTTTAGGTGGTTCTTGAGGTCAAATGTGACACTGCTGTTTTAAATCCAGTGTTAAAAATTAATAAGCTCTGTATGTATTTATACTGTTTTTATTTTGAGTGCTAACACAGTATAAGTAGGAAAATCTTCTAAGGAAATAAAAAGAGCATTGAAGACTTGAATATGCTGGAATATTATTTCACTGTGTATTGTCAGCCTGGTGATTTTTACAAGGAGAGCTGTTTCAGAGCTGTGCAGGCTGCTTGAATTTGGTGGAGTTACACTGAGCATCTTGTCTGGATTCAGAAATAAGTAAGCTGGGGGAAGCAACAGTGGGCCTTGGATTCTAAATTGGTGAAATGAAATGTCCAGGAATGACAAAATTGCCTCTCAGGAGAGAAAATAAAACCTGACAACCCACTGCTTAAATTCCTCTGCTTTTTCATTAAAGCTCTTTTTTTGCATTAGTTTCACTGCCAGGTAGGAATTGTGTGAGTTCTGTTAAGCTGCTGCTCAGATGATCACTTAGTTAAATCTGCTCTCTGTGTTTTAATAATTATTTATCAGGTCATTGTTCACTTCTGGCTGGGCTCAGTCAGTTCATGTGTTGTGACCCTTCCCTTAAAAAATGGACAGGGAAAATTGCACAATAATGTCAGGCAGTTACCACTGGAAATGAGTATAAAATGGCTTGGCTGTACTTTCCTTATGTCTTTGCTGTTCAGTGGAGTGGGTCCATGAAAACTGGTGATAAAGACTTCAGAGGAAGGAAAGGAATGGGGGATGCTTCTGCTGGTTTCACTGGAATTCAGTGTTCTGTGTTGCTTCTGGCACATTCTGAAGCTGATGTGATAAGCCAAGCTCCTTCTAATTAGGAATCTTGATTTTTGTAAATGCTGACCTGTTCAGAAGGAGGGAAGGTGGGGGAGGGTATTTTATGAAGTAGTTGAAAACACAGCACTGAAATTTTGTTCTGAGTAATTGTGATGTGTGAGACAATTCTTATTATTTGGCTCTAGTAGAAAAAAATTAAATCAGTGCTTCAGATTAATCAGTTCTTCATGATGTGACTTGATGGTGCTTGACATGTCAAAGTCTTCTGTCACTTCATGGGATTGGAAGAAACACCAAACTGAGTGTGGTTTTGATTAACCAGTTACTTTCAGTGCTGAATTCTGTTCTGTAAGTGGGGGTGGGGAAAAAAAAAAGCCCAAAAACTTCTTTTAAAGTATTGAGTTCACTTTTAAATCTTCTACTCACAGAGCAGCTGCTTGTCCAAGTGTGACTCTAATACTGGTAATGAATGGTCCATTCTGTCTCTAAAGTTTCAATACAACATTTTTTTCAATAATAACTTGTATTTACTGAAACTGGCATATTTGTTTTCCTTCAAGTGCAGCAGCTATTCAGCACAGCAGAAGAAGCACTGTGAGATGTGCTATCTGTGGCAGTGGGTATATCAGCCTGCCTGCAGCTCGGATGCTGAGCCACATGTGTCACTGGGAGCACAAAATATTCAGCCTCATGAACTCCTTTATAAGTTTTTCCTGCCTCCTCAGCAGCAGGCAGCTCCCACAACACCTTCCAGCCACTTTTTTTTTCCCCCTCTTTAGAGTGTTGGGAGAGAGAATTGTGTTTTGTTTTCGTTGTGATAAATTCAAATCTCCATTTCTGTTCTTCACTCAGCAGCTTGACTCAATTTTTGTATTTTCTGGGTGTAAGTTTTTTCTTCTGGGTAAGTTTGTTACCTGACTTTTGAGGTGTTTGTTGGATACAGATTTCATTTATTCAGGCTTGAAGGTGAGAAAAGCAATATACAAACTTTTCTTTCCCTTTGCTTTCAGTCGTGGTGGGTGAGGGAGCCCTGACAAGTCTGTGGGCACTTTGCCATTTCACTCCCAACCCTCTTCCACTGGAGTCATCCTTGCTTTTGGTTTCACAGCAAGATCCAGATCAGGCAGATGGCTCCAGTTAATGAGATGAGGCATGAACGAGGAAAGGGATTTTTATTCTTGCAGGGTTAGAGGAGAAGCTCTAGATCCACACTCAACAGGGAAGAAGTCAGAATTAGGAGGATTTTTCTGGGGGCAGCAGTTGCTCCCCCTGCTTTTCCTGCTGCTGAATTTCCACCTCACCCCCAAACTTGGGGATCCTTCTCCCCCTGCGTGGTGCCATCATCTCCCAGCTGATGCTGGAAGGCTCTGTAGGTGCCCTGTGGTTGTGTCTCCAGCACTCTTCCCTGCTTCAGGAGTTTCTGTTTATAACACAGGACAGGGGAAAGGATCTTCTCTGTGTCCCACACGAACATGGCCCAGCAGAATGAGGAGAGCAGCTGCTGGGGAGCAGTTCTTGAGGTCAGAGAAGCATCTGCTGCATGCTGGAGTCCTTGAGGAGCAGCAGGAGTGTGGCTCTGATGAGGACATCATTAGGGACAGATTTTCTGAGCAGACGTGGAAATCACTCTGCAGTGTGGAAGAAGATAGTTTGGATTGATGGAAATCATTGTGCTTTTTCTCCTGCTTGGCCTTTGCTGATTGGAGTAAGAAAATTCCACGTGTTTGGTTCTGTGGGTGACCATCAAGCTGTGGTGTGGAAGGTGCTTTAGAAAACAAAATCTCCTCTCCATACCTGTGTTTGTTTCCTCTTTTTGCCCACTCATTCTGACCTTCTTTGCCTCCCAAAAAGTCTTCTTTATAGGGAGACAGTTGAGAGTTTGTCAGGTCACTCAAGTGTCAAATAATAATAGTACTGCTGTTTTTAAAGAGCCTGTCATGGCCTAGAGCAAGCTTTGTGTGAAAGAAACTAGTAGGATAAATCTGTGATTTTGGTCAGCATCTTCTCTAAAGTGAAGTAGCTCCTTATCTTTAAATACACACAGTTCTGAAAAAAGCAAAATAGTGTGGCCTGTCACTTGGTGCTCATTGAGCAATGACCATAGACAGTGTTAGTGAGGAACACAGTGCTGGAAATTGTTATTTCAAACTAAAAATCATGCAGCTGAAGGAAAAGATAGGATTTATCATTCCATCTGTATATAGCATGGAAAAAATAAAATTTAAAAAAAACCTGATTTCAATGCCTGGGGACAAATCAGTTCCTGGCTTGTCCTAGGGATACAATAGGGCAATTTTGGCATTCTAGGAACAGCTTTGTTCTGTTACCAACATCAGGAGCTCGTGGAAAGCCTTCAACAAATGCAGTCATCTGTCATCCCTTTCAAGCCTTGCTGTTCTGAGCCATTTCCCTTCCTGTTCAAGGCATTAGGAAATGAGGCAGGACACTTGGAAGACGTTTCCCAGAGCTTGTTTTTAAGAGGCATTTGCCTGTTCATGAGCACTTTTGCTTTCCCAGCAGACTCTTGCACTTCTTTCTGCTTGTTTTTCCTGTTCTCATCGCTCTTACTGCTTGTTTGGATTTTTGCATAGGTATTTCTGGGGTTCCTTTTCAGAAATTTGCTTGTTTCCCCCCACCTTTTTTTTTTTTTTTAAGAAATTCTATGAGAAAAATTAGGCAAACAGTAATGCAAGTCTTCAGCAACTTTGGTTTTTGGTTCCCATGAAACTCAGTTCCACGAACAGGACATTAATGTACTGAATTACACTTTTTTTCTATTCTTATTGCTATTACCCTGAGGAAAACTTGGATTCTTACCAACTTTTGTATGTGTGTTTTTCTAGAAATCAGGTACTTTTTACTAGTGCCAAGTTTTTGTTAGTTCATGGTAGTTGCTGCTCTCTAGTTGTTCCTTCAGCTTCTCAGGATTTTGGGCAAACTTCAGTAAAAAATTCTGCTGGGCAGCGCTAAAAAAGAGTACTTTAGAAATAGTACAGAATTATTTCTGTTTGTCAGTGATGTGTCAACACTGGTAGACTTGAAAACAAATAAGCAGGAGGCTTCTTCAGCTGGAAGAGGCTGTTCTTGTGTTGAAAACAGCCCTTACAATAGTTCCTCTGCTGGAGATCAGAGCCTGTGTTGTCCAAATATTAAGGAATAAAATCATCTCCCCAAGCAACATCTATGCTAGAAGGATCAGCTTCCCTTTTTTTATGTGCTGTGCCCACCAGAAAACAAAGTTGGTTTGGAAGGATTAGAGAGATTATAAAAGAAAGTTTCTCTTACACATTTGAGGGAGGGTTTGAGTTGAGTGA
Organism: Luscinia megarhynchos; assembly: GCA_034336665.1. Classification (NCBI taxonomy): domain Eukaryota; kingdom Metazoa; phylum Chordata; class Aves; order Passeriformes; family Muscicapidae; genus Luscinia; species Luscinia megarhynchos. The sequence goes on along the minus strand of JAPFBE010000007.1, from coordinate 42,719,858 downwards.
GAGTTACTTTTACAGGCTTTTTCCATTTTGGAGCTATCTTTGATCTGGATGTCCAAGGATCAGGAAAGGATTGAGAAGATTGGCCAAGAAAGGTTGATGAGAAAGTTGGCCAAAAATTTCCAAGTGTAGTGCAAAAGTGAGACCATGAGAGCAGCACTGGTACTGCTGGATGAAGAAAGTGGGATTCCTTGGATCAGTTTAGCATCATCATGTCCTTGCCTAAGTGAAAATGCTGGTTTTTGTCTCAAATGAGGTTGAGTTCAAGGAGTGAAGTTCTGCCCTGCTGCCAGGCTCTGGCTCAGCCTCTTGCTGCTGCAGTGAAAATTGACAATTATACCCATTAGTAGATCTTAAAGCTGAAAAAGTTCCAGTAAATACAGGTACTTTCTTATTGCCATCTCTTATTAATCATAGCATGGGTTTTATCAGTCCAGTCTCCTAAAAATCATAAATGCCAGTATACTAACAGATCATTTCAGCAACTAAAATGCAAAATCCTGTTTTTATTTTTTTTTACCCTGGTTTCTTGAATACTTTGAACTTTTGGTTTATAATGTTTGAGTGCTACATTTACTGCTCCAGACCTTTGTTCTACCCTTTAAAAGCCATTACCCTTACCGTGATTTTTTTTTTTCTTTTTCCCCAGGGTGACCAGATGCAGGTCATGCCTATACCAAGTGTATGTATTTTTATCCCTTTTTCTTTTAATAATTTTCATGGCTTTTGCTTTGATTCATTTTATGTTGCAGTCTAACAGGTCTGTTTTGTGTTGCATGTTAACAAAAGGATTTTATGTTCTGTCTGTAATGTTGTATCCCCAGAGGTGAATTGAGCTGCATGTCTTCTACAGGGACTGAAAGAAGAGTTTGGGTTTTATCTGGGTTCCATCTCAATCTTTAGCATTTTGAAAACATGTGAAGCAGACTGAAAGTTATTTATTTTAATAGAGGCAAAAGGTGACTCATCATCACTATGTGAGACACAATTACAAAAACCTTTTCCTCTCATTTTCCCCTCTGTTCCAGTTGAAAAGAAGAGTTGGAAACTGCATAATTCATTTGAAATAAGTCACGTTAAGAAAACAGAGCACACTATTGCTCATTACTGCACTTGTTTGAGATGATGTTCTTGGTATCAGCTGCTGCTTTATGGGCAGCATATTTCTGTTTATCTTCCCTGGATTAAACTTGGAATGCTGTTTGGCATCTGAATTATTTTTCAAAGCTAAATAAAAGGAAGAAAAAAACCAAGTCCTTCAAACCAAAGCTTTTAATTTAATTAGTTTTAACCTTTTTTGGTCAAAAAGCTGCTCTTTCTTTTTATTTTATTTTTTACAAGGATGAAGGCTTAGGCTTTGTAAAGCTGAAAGTACCGCGAGCTCCTTTGCTGTTTACAATACTTAATCATTGCAGAATTTCCCAGAAAACAGCAGTGCTGATGTGTGGAGATAATGACCCAGCCCTCTTGTTTGAGATATTTGGTAGCCTTTAAAGACCTGGATATTCCCCAAGATGCCATTCTTTTTCTTCTTCCCCTTCCTTCTCACGTAGCAGCATTCCAAAACCTGCTGAGAGAAGCCCCCTGTGTGTGCAGCAGTGCCAGGAGATCCCTGTGACTCTGCACATCTTCCCTCTTCCAACAGCTTTTCTTGGGTTTGAGAGCTGCTGGAAATTCCTCTTTGTTGCTTTCCTGTTATTTCTGATATGGCTCATGCATGGTGTGTGTGCAGACAGGCATGGACATGCATGTCATTTGTATTCCTGCAAGTCTAGGGGTAAAAAACCTCAAATGTAAATCAGAAAATACTGATTTCCAAACTGCTTTTCTTTTTTACATACCTGCCAAATTCTGTTAGGTGACTGTAGTTGTTCCACTAGGAATTATTTGAACATGAAACATGTTCTGGCTGTGCTCTGACCTGGATTAAAAACCTTTCCCCAGAGTGACTGTAGGTACTAACAGAATAAGAATTCAGACAGAACAGAATTTTGGAAGGATAATTGAGTAGAACTTTGACAAGTACAGAAATTAAATCAGATGCTTTGTTAGAACACTGCCTTTGCAGTGTTGAAGCAGTGCTCTGCTAGATTTGGGCAGTGGTAGGAAAATGAATGATTCAAGGAGGGGTATATCTCTTTTTCTCCTTTTATATTTTTTAAGCTCAGCTGTAATTTTGCAGACATACATTCCCAGCACTAACGAGGCAGCAAAATTAGCTTCTCCTGCAGGCATGACACAGAGTTCTGAGGGAGCAGGTGACTTTAAACACTCCTTCCCCTTCTCCAGTGCCATCTGATGCTCCTTGCAGCAGGGCAGGGAGTGTTGTCAGGCAGCCCTTAGGCACTGCTGTGACATTTTCTCCCCAGTGTCAAAGTGCTGCTGCTCCCAGGAGCCAGCCAGCAGCACTGTGTCACCATCTAAATAAAGGCACAAGGGAGCTGCACAGGGAGCAAGGGCTGGGAAGGGAAATGCAGGCTTGTGTTAGGAGAAACACCTAAAATTGAAGTTTTGCTCTGGGAGGGTGTTGGTCCTGAGTGCTGGAGCCCAAAGGTTTGCTCCAAGACAGCTTTAATTTTGTGTTTCAGACCCATTAAGGCAGAAATTGTTGATTCTCTGCTACCTAGGGATGAGAACTGGGCTGTGTTGAACTGCAATGTCTTGTACAAACCAGGAGAAAAACCTTCTGAACAGACACAGAGCTTGGTGACAATTAAGAGGACATTTACATTTTTACAGGGCTCGTTGCAAATGTCATCAGCTCAAGTGTTCAGAGATTTCCTGAGTGACTCTAAAAAGAGCTCTGCCCACTCCCCACTTTCAAATTGAAGCCTCCAGTCAAAATATGAGGATTTCTGGAGCTTTACTGTGCTTTTTATCGTGTATTAAACCTGGCAGTGTGCTGAGGTCACCTGTTTGAAAGCTTCCATTGCTTTATGTGCATTTTGCATTGCTTTTATTTGCATTTATGTGTGCAGTTCAGTGAAATGGATCTTCTGCTCAATCAGATTTGTTGTGTATTAAATGCACTGGATTTAAAAGCTTGACTTAATATGAATTTTTGCTTGGTTATTGATGAAGGTGACTGCTAAACAAGAAATAATCCAGCTTCAAGTTAGGTTCTTCAGAAAATAGAAACAGCATTACTTTGGGGTTTTTTTTTAATATGAACTTTACCATGTTTGTAGCTCATATTTTGAAACTGTTTCCAAATAAGACATAGGTTAAACAGCAGCATAATTGATTATTTTCCTAATACTGTAAAATTAATTAATTTTAGAGTTGAAATAAACATAAAATTTTTAAAAAGGCAAGCCCAAAACTTTCCCAGCTGATGCATTATGATAGACTTGATTAAAAATCTAGTAACTGTAGCTCAGGATGCCTGTGTTTTCATGGATTTTATTCAGCTTTGTTTGGAAAGGAATATGGTAGAGAAATCATAAAATCATACAATGGTTTGGGTTGGAAGGAACTTTAAAAGATTATCTCATTCCAGCCCCAAATCAAAGTAGACCCATAGCAGCTTCACTATTTTATATTCTTCTCAATGAAGAGGTAGATGGAAATCTAAAGCCATGCTCATGCAACATCTTAAATGTGATGTTGTCAAACTTCTCTTAAACAACTCTTAAATGAGTTGGAGTGTCCTCTTCTTTTGTTCAGCTTAAAATTTCACTGTTAACAAGTGGTATCAAAATTGTGCCTCAGAATCCCTGCAGAAGTTAAATCTTAGCACAGGGATATTGGGGGTTATTTTCCACTTGTCCTCAGCTACATTAGATGAATTCTTATTATAACTTTTTCTAGAAGGAATTTTGGGAACTGCCTGTTCCACAAGAGGAGCTGGCATCTTCTGGCAGCTGTGTTTTAAGTAGGAGTACTTTATCTAATTTCTCTTCTGTGAGAGTATTTCTGCACATAACTGTTGGCCCTGCAGAGTGCAGCCCAGTGTGAGCTGAGAGGCCATGAACAGTAAATTAATGTGCTGCACTTGGGCTTGACAACACTGCCAGCACAGAGAGAAAAAACCAAAAAGGATTATTAATTCTGATACCTGTGGAAAATGCAGGCCTGCAGGGAGGAAAGCTGATGATTGTTCTATACAGTGAATTTCTGCAAGATTTGTGTTGACCAGCTGTTTATGCTTCAACCAAAAGTCCTGTTCTCTTGCCGCCACCATCCCCTGTTTTTTGTTTTTTCTTAGGGAATATACTATTTCCACGGGACTGAAGCAGTGCAGCAGTCGTTTCACTACAAGGTCTGTTGAGCTGGTCAGCCACGAGACCTGGCTGGAATGCACAAATCCCAAACAGTGACTAGTTTAACTTGTGTGCACTTTGTGTCTTGTTGGAATTGAAGAGCAAACCAGTGAGATGTGTCATTTTTGTGCTGGGTTCTGTGGAAGCCTGCAGCATTTCGGGGAGTGTTGCATAGTAAATATGAGTTGCTGTTAGCCACAAGTATTTATTTATTCCTAATCATCTCAGATGTCTTTAAACTGATGTGTGTAAAAAAATACAAAAGACATTATCAAACTACTGATAGCTATTCACTGTTAACTGTGATGGAAATCTGGTATTTAGAACTCTTCTTGGGTATGTCTCCATTAGTGAGAAAATTAAAACACAACGTTGAGTAATGCTTGTTTCTGCCTAAAAGCTTTGCTGCCTTGACAGGTGGAAATTGCTTTAGATCAGAAAGCTTGAACAGCAAAACAAATGGGCTGATACTTTGCATACAAATCCTTTCAAGTTCCTAAAAGCCTCAAAAATGCCACCCTTGCTCCCAAGTCCTACAGCAGCCTCACAACTTGTAGTGACTTCAGCTTCAGAATCATTTCCTTATCAGAGGGTGAATGTTTTCTCTGCTGAGGACAACAGAATTGCAATTTGTGAAATGGAAAATTTTATTTCTTCAAATATTTCTTCAAATAAATCTTCAAATGTGTGAACTTAAGGAAGCAAGATCAGGTTGAACTCTAAGATGCCAAAGCTTGTGGGAGAGTTGGTTGTGCCCTTGTTAGATCAGTAATTGCACCTGATCTCCTAAAGCAATGCTGAGAAGGGAGAGGAACTAGCAATAATCAGAATCTCTCTGTGGGTACCACAGGTAATTTATGCCTCTCCCAGCGACTGCTTTAGGGAAAGCAGGGGTGCAGTGGAGTGAGAAAATAGAGTCACAGGTCACCTCCTTGTGGATTCAGGGAATTTGGGCTCTCAGAAATGAAAGTTATTGCATTTTATGGTCCTTGGTGTGTGTCCATCCTTCTCTTGACAAGTACAACAGTTTCCAGCTAAAAAAATAAAGTTATCTCTGGTAAGACAGTGCTCATGTTTTTAATATGTATGTGCATTTTTATATGGAAAAATATATATTTCCCATAGATACAGATATTTTCAGTTTGATAAGGAATTTACACAGCAGAAGGAATTTCTGGCTTTGAACTGCTTGTGCAGTTAATGTAGTCAAAAATTCAAGGAGATAAGAGTTTTGAGTACAACAATAAACTGATTTTTTTTAAAAGTATATTTAAGGTTTCTTGGGACATTCCTACCTTTTTTCATCTTCAAAGACAAGAAGTATTGGAACATGGGTTCTGAAGAGTGTTTTTAAATGGGTTGGAATTTTTCTTTCAATAAGCTTTTAGTTCATTCATGTTGCAAGTTTGGAGCCTTAATACGAAAAAACTAGATGGAGTGCTGAGCACCTTTTAGACTTTGAATAGGAGGGAGAAACCAACCTTTTTTAGGTCTGATCCTGGCTGCCAGCAAGCAGAGGTGGGACTGAAGCAGCTGTGGGACTGTCCATAACCTAGGCAGGGTGTTTTATAAATTTCAGCCTGGTGAGGTGGCTGTGATGGGTGGAGTTTTGCAGGATTTAGGCAGAAGCTGTTCTAATTTGAAGGTGATTGTCAGATGTGTGCTGAGGGGAGATGCACTGAGCCAAGTGGTTTGTAGGCAGGGCAGCTCCCAGTTTGGTGGCTGAGGGAACTCTTGTTGATGTTAATTATAAGGATATGATTTTAGTGAACGCTCCTAAAACTCCCTCAATAACTCCTGCTTTAGCTAAAAACACTTAATTAAACTCCAGAATCTGATTTGTTAAGTGCTTCAATTAAAAAGCTTATTAGGCATCATTGACTAGTATCTGTCAAGGTGACACTGGAGTTCAGCCATTCAGATATTTGAATATCAGTGGTTGATAATCTGTCCTGGCTGCTGGAGGGTGTCCAGAGGTGCTGCCTCACCTGTGTCACCCCTGCCTGCACAGAAGTGGCCTCAGGTCTCTGCCAGCACCTCTGCAAAGAGCCACAGAGAAGAACAAACAAAAAATAAATGATGAACCCTTACCAGAGCAACAGATAAAAACATAGGAAAAGAATGGAGTTGGAGTTGTGCATCCAAGTCTAAATTAATTTCCTCTCAGTCTTAAGCTTCTCCCTGTTGATGCTTTTCTATAAAGCTAATCCTTTTCTTTCATAAAAATACCCAAGTGGCAGCAGTGTTTCAGCTCCAAATAGAAATGTTCTCTCTCTTTCTGTGATTTCAGAAAGTGTCCAGTACCTAAATCTAAAGCAACATACTTTTATTGCAAACTGGGGTGTTGAAGTGGGAAATGGTCCAAAGAACATGAGACTGTGTCTGCATTGCTTTCAGAAAAATTGTCAATTCATGGGATTGGTGCCATTTTTAATGAGGGCACTGTGCTGTAGAAGAGCCCAGAATAGATTCTTCACTGCAGTTTTAATACCTTGACTGGGAGCATAATTCACATGGAAGTTGACCACCACCCTCATAAGTGGTAAAAACCAGAGTGAAGACATGTCCTGGAAGATAAAATTAGTAATGCTGTCTTCCATCAGGATGGATTCCTCAATTTCAGCATTTTTCATGGCAAACAGAAATAATGATTTGTGTAAATGTCCATCAGCCTGATATGGCTGCAAATGGCATTGACTGGAAATAGGATAATAACAGCAACCAAAACCAGGCACTGGGAAAAGAGCCACTGGAATAAAAATGTTGTATCAAATATCCTGGTTTTATGATTTATTTTTTTTTACAGTGGTGGTGTTTTACCATTTTAATTTCCAGTGCTTTGGAAGTCGTTCTAAACAAGTCTCTAATTCAAAAAAGAAAAGTTTGTATGGGTATTGCACTTGCATGAGCCCTTAATATCCATACATGAACTTGGGATGAGCCCAGAAAAGCATTTGATTGCAAGTCATGTATTCCAGCTCCCAGTAATTACTAGAATAGCAATGTTGACAAAGGGTGCCCCTTCCATAGAGGTTTTACTTTTTTTGTTGTCTTCCTCTTTTCTTTTTATTTATAGCCACCAGCTAAATACCTCCTGCCAGAACTGACAGCATCAGACTATGGGAAGAAGTGTGTGGTCATTGATTTAGATGAAACTTTAGTGCACAGTTCATTTAAGGTAAGTAAATTCAAAAGGGATCTCTTGCAGCTTGGATCTGTCAGTGAATGCTGCAGGAACTCTTAAGCCTCTTAACACTTGAACTCCTCTTACATCCTCTGCCTGGGAGTCCTCATTGCCTCTCCTATGATTATTCATCCTAATTTAGCTCTCAGGGGAGTAACAACTGAGTTAGCTTTTTTCTTTTTATTTTATTTTTTTGAGAAAATCACACTGACTGCAGCAAGGCCTGGAATAGGAATTAACTTTGTGGGTTTAAGTATTCCACCAGAGACGACCTGTGTTTTGGGACAGGTCCAAAATTGGTTGATTTGAAAATAGGGTTTTGTTTTTGCAGTTAAGTGATGTCATAGTTAGTGCAGGAGAATGGAGGATCAGCACAGCTTTGTGCTGGGTTAGATTTACCTTAAACCAGGAAATTTTGGGCACCAGTGGTGGCTCTTCTCTCTTGCTGGAGGATGTTATTTTCCAGGTCAGGCTTCTGTGCTGATCACAGTAATTGTTTCTAGGTATTTAGTTCTCAGAGCAGGGAAAGCAATTACCATTTAGGTGTTGCTGGTGAGTCAGTCATCTTCAAGAAGCAGCTTCTGTAACCCTTCAGAGTTCAGCATGTGGTGGAGGTACAGGCATTTCTTCTGTTGTTTAAGTAGGGCTGAAATTAGGGAACTTCAGAAATACTGAGAGTGCTGATAGCATTTCTGATTAGTTCATCTAGTGCTGATAGTGTCTGCTGATTTTATACATTGATTGGAGAATGTAAGAATTAATAATATTACCTTACTGCTACCAAACCAGATTAACCACTCTTACAGTCTTCTAGGTGCTTGCACTCCATTTTTCACTGCAAGCATCAACTCCACTTTTTAATCCTTCACTTGTTAGTTGCCAGTATTTAAAATGCAAACTTGTAATTCATGTTGTGGTTAGAATTTGGCAGCAGTCTCCCTTTGTTGACTTTAAAAAACCCTTATATGGAAATACTAGAACAAATATTCCTGTGCCTCAAACTGAAATGAAGAATTTTTTCTGTGTCTTTATTGTGCCTGATGGTATGGAACAATTTATGGTGGTGTACAGGAACCTCCCAGCCTCAGTGCCAGATTCCTGTACCCAGACTGAGCTTGATCTAGAGAACTTTCCAGGGAGACAAAAACCTCAGCAGGATTGGGAAGGGAGGAGCCATGCCTTCCTACTTGAACAAGAAACAAAAACAAGAAGGGAAAGCTGAATTTAAAAGTCTAATTGTGTATAATAAAAATGAAGCATTAGGCTTATTATTGCCTGAAATGTAAAAATACAGGTTTGCTTTCTGATGCTGTTGGTAATTTTGTACTGTGCTTTTTTTTTTCTGGTTTTGGAGCAAAATGAGATTTGATTTAGGTAGTTATTAATTATTTTTTTAACCATTTTAAAGAAATGCATGTTTAATGGTTGACACAATTGCAAACCTCTGTTGTAGAACTGAGGTTTGCAGAATGTTTCTTAGCAGGCTCCTTTTAATCCTCCCATTCATTCAAATAATATTTAATGGGTATTTAAATAATGTTGAGTAGGTATTTAAGAAAAAACAAAGGGTTTTTCTGCTTGATGATAAGCACTGAGTAAAGTTCTGTGTGAGGGAAAAAAACTGGTCCTTTTTTGTGTGAGGTTAGTAGAGTTGGGCAGATGTTGGAGTTTCTGCAGAATTTGAGTCTTAGGGCTACAGTGCTGTTATTTCAATATGAAACCCTATCATTGGGAGTGTGTGAGAGAAAACCAACTGCTGGAGGAAATTAATTTAGTTGTTTAGTGGCTGACACTGTCCAAAACCACTGTTTGGGTTTTGTTTCATGAAGGGAAATTCTTCAGCTGAATTAAGACCATTAATTGTCATTAAAATAAAGATACATTCCAGCAGAGCAGGGGTTGAACACCTGTGTGCACCCTGCTCTGCCTGGATAGTCAAGTTACTTTTGTAGTTTTTTAGTTTGTAGGGGCTTGGAAGTATTTTGGGGCTTTTTCTTCCATTAAAACATGTCTTCTCTAACCAGGTAGATCCCCACTTAAAAGCTGGAAAAGCATACATAAATTCTGAGAGTTTTAGTAGAAAAGGCTTTATTTAAAACACCTGATACTTCAGAATTCGTAATTCTGTTATGAAATAGGCTTCATATTTCAAATGCAGATTACATGTTTTTTTGACACAACCAGAGAGGCAGAATATTTAAAGTGCTCTTTATGAAAGCAGCAACATCTGAGGGAGGGTAATTCTCATCTTTTTATGCCCCTGCATATTTGTGAAGCTTTAAGGAGGTACTAGTCTTTCATGTTAGGTGCATATTAAAGGAATAAAGTTTAGGGTTCTTTGGCAAGAGTAAAAAAGGAATAGATAGACAGGATAGTTATCATTCCCATCATAAAACAATAATAGAAGCAAAAAATAATAAATTATTAAATCAAGCAGATGTAAACATGGTTTTGTATAAAATTTATTAAACCACATGCAAGCCTGGAATGTAGTCCTATTCAAAACTGGTAGTGAAACACCTTTAGAACATTTTAAATGCTGAAAGTTTTTGGTTTTATTTTTGAAGAGAAGGAGTTCTACCTGAGCTGGAGCTTTTCAGTGGAAATGCATTGCCTTTTTCCAGGCTCTGTCTCTGTGGTTCATGTGCACAGTGCCACAAACCTTTACCCAGCAAACTGCTGCAGACTTTTCTCCTCTTTTCCCTCCCTGAGGAGCACAGAACTCCAGTCCATGCTCCTTTCCTTACCACCAGTGCCAAAAAGAAAGCAACATAATACCTGAAGTAGAAATGGGGAAAGCAAATGTGTGGTTGGAAGTAGTTTGGTTACAAAGTCTGAAGGTGAGTTTTGTTTGTTGGAAAAAAGCAAATTTCTCACAGCAAATGTGGTTTTCTCTGGCATCTGGTTGATGTTGCTCCTGTTAGGATTAAATTCTGTGAAAGCTGCAGTTTTATCAGTGGGTTTCAAAACCTCAGCAGCTTGCAGTGACCTCTTCTTTCCCTGCTGCTGCTGCAGAGTATTTCTCTTGCTGAAGGGAGTCATGCATATAAAAATCCTTCAAGTGTGTGCAAGCCTCTTCAAAGTCTGCAGGGAGCTGGCACCCACTGGAAAACTGGTGGCTGAGGCTTCTTGACAGTTCATTTGGATTTCTTTTTAAGGAGAAGCATCAGAAGTTTTGTGTAGCTGTTCTGTGTCTCTTGGAGCTGCAGAGTATTTTCTCTATCTGAGGGGAACAGATCCCCTCTTTTTCCAGAGCAGAAAGGGGAAAGTGCTCAGTGTCAGATAAGAGAAATCTAGATTGATCTGTGTGTATTTGAGGAATTCTTCAGATCACAGCAGCACAGGGGTCAGCAAGAGGATGGGATTCTCCATCAGCAGCTGCTCTGGAGGTCTGGTTGCCAATCCTGGCTGCTCAGGATGAGAGGATTCCATGGAGCCTCTGCTGAGCCTCAGACCCAGCACTTGCAGGTGTCAGATCAAACCTCTTCTTCATTTCTGTGCTCCTGAGAAAGGGTGTTTCCCTCCACATAAATTCTTGTGGTCATTTTGCTCTCCTGGCAGGAAGGTTGTTTGACAGTGGAATTAGCATCTGGTTTATCCAGGGAGTGGGATCAAAGTGCTGCTGGCAGGTTAATACTGCAGGATCCTCTTTTCCCACCATTTTTCACAGAGCACCTGTTTAGACTCCTCAGTTTGTGATCTGCTTCTTAAGTCACTTTACCTCAGCTGCTTCTCTGCTTTCTTGGCACACCTTTGCCCCTCTGAATGAGTTTAAAGTCTGTTTCCAGTTCCACAGATACTTCAGGGGCATCTCCTTGGTGGTTCCTGAGATCAGTCTGTTGACTGATCCAAAACCCAGGTGGGAACATCTGTACAAATCTCACAGAGCTAAATGAAGATGTTTTCCAGATGTTGTTTTGGTAATACCAGTTACAGATGGGGCAGTATCCGTGAAAGATACTGGCTGTTAGTCAGTTTAAAGCTGTGTTTGCAGCTCTGTCTCAGCCATTTCCAGGCTGCAGGTGATGGAGTGAGCTCCAGCTTCAGCCAGGCATGTTTCCATGGCTGTTTTCATAGAGTGGACATAGTGCATGATCTGTACCTAAGAGTGGTGTCCCCTTGAACCAGGAAACATTGGCAGCAGCCTGTTCCTGCTGTCCAGCCAGGATTAGGTTATGTACTCCTGAACTGTCTGCAAGGCCACAGTCCTGCTTTCCAAGGCAATTTTACTTGACCAGCACTTTTTCACAGTAAGTCTTGAGAATTAAGTTGTGTTCAACAGGCTGGAAAAATGGATTCAAGGACTTGGGCAGAGTGTGCCTGCTCTTCCCTTTGGAATTAAAACACAATTTTACATGATGAGGTTGATTGGTATTGGCATGTTTAGAATCCTTTAGCTATCCAGCTTCAGTCTTGTTGCAGCTGCTGATTCAAATATGACCACTGGGTGTTACTTTTACCACTGTCTTTATTTTTAATTTAGTCCCCAGTTGATGACCTCGAGTGGAATGTGTGCAGTACACAGTTGATTTTCTTGATGGTCATTTATCCACAAAGACTGGGTGGAGGAGTTGATCCAAAGAGATGTTTTCCTGATGAATGCACTCAGTGGTGGTGGGGATTAGTCAAGCAGTGAAGCGTGCTAGATTTTATGAAGCTTAAAAATAGGAGAGAAGAGGGAAGTGCAGCATCTGGAACTGTGAGCTTCAGCCTTGTGTGAGAGCACACACAGAGTGGATTTGTGTAGTCAGTATTGATTATTAACTTGTTCCTCAGAAGTTGGTGCTCTTCCCTTTTATGCCCCTGAAATTTTCCCTCTGACAATCTTATTTTTAATGCTGATTATTTCCTTGTCATTCCTTCTAGCCAATTAGCAATGCTGATTTCATTGTTCCTGTTGAAATTGATGGAACCATACATCAGGTGAGTGCTGCTTTTTCCTTCACCATTGTGTCCTGAGTCCCAGAATTTTGTTTTCCTCCATTTGCTGCTTTATATCTGATAATTTCTCCTTCTGCAAAGCATGGAAGCTGTGTATTCTGGAATGCAGACAGGCATCCCTGTGTGGTCAGGTTGAGTCTCTCAGGACTTCAATACTTGACTCTGTCAATTTTAAAACATTTTCAAACAGGAAATGATGTAAGGGTGGGGTTTCAAACATTGCTGCTTGAACACTGCATTTTTCATTCCCTCCAACACAAACAGGACATGTGTTGACCTTATTATCTGTTGGTAGCTCATATACTAAATGTCATTTATATTTTATAAAAGTATAAAGGAAGAATAGGCATTTATTCAGTTTTTGTGGCACTCTGTTTAATTTCTGTCCCTTTTTATTCCTGTAAGTAATTCAAGTTCCTCTGATAGGAGTTATTATATACTTCAGCATATTTGAAAGGTCTGGACAAAATCATGAGGAGACTGATTTCTGTGTCTTATTCTTTAAGAACTTCACTTAAGGCTCTAAGAAATGGTTTTGAGTAAATGCAAAACGCCCATAATTTGAAAATCAGTGCCCTCCATGTATCTTGGATTGGTGTCTTTAATCAGTAATCATTTCTGAAGGGTTGAATAAAATAAATTACAGTGCTGTTAGTTTCCCTCTTCAGGCAGACATTGAAGTCCTTGCTGGAGATGAATTAAACAGGTTAATGTGAAGTTGAGCATTTCTGATATGTGAACTCTGTAAATTGTTTGAATCTTCTGTTGGGTGTTGGATGTTACAGTTAGTGAGGAGCAAACCTTCCCTAGATGTGAACAGAAATTTTAAGTACTTTAAATTCTGAAATGTTGTTTATATATTATCTTTATGGATTATTCCTACTTGCACAAAGTGGTTTGTATATTTTAATCTTGTGCTAATTGGTGGATCATAGAGTTAGTTCATCATTTTGTCTGATTTGCTGTGATGGAAACTCTCCATGTATTTGTCACTCTTAAAATGGTTACTGAATATCAGTCAGTGGACTGAAACGTGCTTTAAAGTAATAGTTGTTTTGATAGTTTTTACACTGTGCCTGTTTTATGTAGAAAAAAATCAATATCTAGGTTACTTCCACCTGTAATGTTCACCAGAGCTGATGCTTACAATATTTAAGTGATGTTTTGGGAGATTTGTGATTTTCAATCCATGATTTGATGTGGGCTTTAGCTGTGTTTGTGTGCTGTGGAACAGACAAATTCTCTCTCCTAAAACTTTACAGAATGCTTTTGAAAGTGAATTTTTGAATGGCTTAGAGTCTTGTGATCACTTTGCTTGTCAAGATGACATATTTGCATTTGGAAACAAATCCCAATAAAAGGCTTGGGCTTTTTAGTCAAACATTTCAAAAGCTTTTGTTGCTTTTCCATTCCCTGCTGCAAACTCTTAGATGCTTCACCAAAAATGATGCAGTGTGGCACCTGAGATGACTCCATGTGGGGAAAAACAGCAACAAAAAAAACCCCTACAAACAAAACAAAAACCCCCACAGCTGGGTCCAAAGGGAATGGGGTTTGTGTATCTCCTTTGACAGAGGTGGGCAAGTGAAATTGGTCTCTGTGCTTTGCTGGAAACTCCCTGCATGATTTTCAAGGAAATTGCTTCACTCTTTGTATTTCAGGTTCTTAGCCTCTAAAATAGGTAAAAACCTCAGGCACATTTGGATGGTAAAAATGAAGGTGATTGTAAGGTGATTCTTGAAATAAAGGTAATTTGTGTGGCACACAGAATAGGCAGAGCCTGTGTGTGTGGTGCCTCTTGTAACATTGCTGACATTCAGGAATCTTTTCTTTTTTGTTTTGCACTGTGATAAAGGGCAAAAATGGATATTCTGGCTGAGTCTGATGTGCACTGACACAGGCTGTAGAGCTCTGACAACCTGCTCCCACTCCAAACCTGTAATTCTGAAGTCACTTAGAGCATAAGTGAACTGATCTGAGCAATTCCTGTCATTTACCAGGATTTGTCATCTCTGTCATGCATGTCCATTTTCCTAAGCAGTTTATAAACTCCAAGATTAATCACTGACATTGAGAAATATTTCCAGAATATCCCAGGCTATGGGAAATGTTGTTTTTTATCTCTGTTTTACCAGTGAGCCTGGTACCTTACCAGGCAGGAGGCTGACAGATTTTTATTGTCCTTGAACCCTTCCTTAGGCAGAACCCCAGTGGAAGCAAACTGAGAAACATCATTTTAGAGGTGCCCATTTGTAGAGAAACTTGAAATCATATGAGATTGTTCAGGTCTCATGTACCAAAAAATACAAGTTGTGGCAAATTGAATTGCTGTACTCCTGGAAGAGTTTTGAGATTGACTTATCTAACAAGTTTTTCTCATGGTAAATGCTGGTTGGGTTTTTTTTTTTTAAATGCACTTCAACAGAGGTCTAAAAAAAAAATAATGTTTTTAGTTTGGGGAATTTGTTTTCCCTTATATAATTTACAATCCAAAGGTCAGAAAGACTCTTGGGTTTTTTATAGGGAGGACAATTCATCATCTTAAAGGGTTCTTGGGTAATTGAGCTTCCCTAGATTAAAAAACAGCTTTTCTTAACATCCCTTCTCCCTTTCCCATCTTTCTTTCTCCAGCCTAAATTACCTTATCTTTCAAAAAGATTTGTCCTTCAAAGGATTTGGAGTTTAATTCCAGTAGATTTGGGCCTTGCTTTTGGGTGTCCAAAAGTAAAGAGAGCAGCCAGGAAGAGTTTGATTTGGTGTTATTTTGAATTTTATTTTTAAATATAATTTTTTAATTGATTAAAACTAATTTTTGAGTGTTTTTTTGGGGTGAGGAGGGAGTTAATTCAATTAATTGCTTATTTCTAATTGTTTAAAGCTGAAAGAACATTTGGCATATGCAATTATTTTTTTTATTTTTTTAATGATGGGGGGCGGAAAGGCTGTTTGAATAATAAATTTCCTTCCTGTAAAGCACAGAATTCCTGGATTTTCTTGCAGAAGGCTGTGGCCTGGTTCAAGTAATCCAGGATAGGCTGTATCCATTCTAACTGGCCTATTCTTGGTTACTTGCACTGGGACATGGCCACAACTGTGACCCAGGACCACGAGGGACACGTGGGATTTTCTGCTCACTGCTCAGAAGAGACATGAAACAGGAGATTACAGGAGTTGGAGTTGTCATGGGCAGATTTTTCAGTCATTGCTTGCAAATTTCCTCATTGTAAAGCTGGTTTTGGAATACAGTTCTATGTGTCCTGTTAAATGGATTTAAAATGAGCTGGGTTTGTCTTTGGGTTTCACAAATACTGAGTCTCTGTAGGTTGAGGCTGCTTTGAGGCATAGAAAATTCATGTGGAAGTATGAAATGCTTGGAAACAATTAAAGATAATTGCTTGTGTTCTGCCATTAGCAGCTGTAAGAATCCTGTGGAAACATGCCTAGTGCCTGATTTGTGCTTAAAATGAGTAGGGTTCACTTTAAATAAATAAAAAATACTATATTCCTCTAAATTCTTGCTGTGATAAGGAAAAAAATTAGTGAGAATACAACCAAAAAAAAAGATTATTTTTTTTTAAATGCCCTAAAGACAGTATATAAATCTCAGAAAAGTGCCAGGAGCCAGTTAGTCTAGAGATTTCAACTGAAGGCATCAGGCAATGGAGGAAAAAGCCAAGCCACAAATAACCATGCAGCATTGAGATTCAAGTCCAGCCACTAACAAAGTAAAGGGGAAAAAATTCCAAATGAGAAGGAAGGGGAGAAAAGAGCTGCACTGTCAGCTGAAGAAAGCTTTTTATGTGAAGTAAACCAAAGGGATTTTGTAGCCCAGGATACCAGCACATTTTGGAGTTACTTCCAGGGTCTAAGTAGGACTTCTCAAAGAAAACTTCAAGGAGAATAACTATCCAGGGTATTAAGATATGTTGTTCTGCAAAAAAAAATTTAAAAACTAAAAAAGTGTTGTTTAAAGAAAAATGCAAAGGAATTGGGGCTTTTTACAGAAGGAAAAATTTGGTGAGATTTCATCTTAAGAAATGGCATTTATTATTAATTAGGCATTTAACATGAGCAGCAAATCTGTTGGCCAGATCCCAGCAGGGAAAGATTTAAGGGAAAGCAGCAGGAGAAACTCAAGTGGAGGAGGCTGTGAGTGCTCTGTGCATCAGGAGAGACCATCCAACTAAAAATGCTGTGTATTCACAGCTAGTCCTGAGTTAGGTGCAGAATTAGGAGCCCTGCAAACATCCCAAGTGTTTATTGCAGAGGCTGGTAAATGCAGGGCAGGCTGTGGCTCAGAGCTCTGGGGTTGATTTACTGAGTGCTCCTGATGGAGGAGCTGGGTTGTGTTGCAAGCAGCAAAGTTCAGATCCTTGGCAGGCAGTTTGTAATTACATTCCAAGTGGAAATACTTCACTGACAGGGGCAGAGATAGGGATGGACAGCAAAGAGGAGACTCCTTCTGCTGGGGCTGGAAGCACTGAGCTTTAAAAGGGAAATTAATATTAAATTCCAGCACTTACTCTCCAAGAATGATGTTAAGACTCTGGGGTGCCCCTTTTGTGCCCTCAAAAATAAGTGTAGGAATAAAATTTAAGGCTAAAGAATTGAGAATTTAATTATTAACCTGGATCCTGCTGTCTTTCCTCTCACATCTGGGAAGTTGGATCCTCTCTGGTTACCCAGATGCAGAGGGACTGCAGCTGTCTTTAAAAAAATTCAAAGGTGGAATTTGGAGAGGAAATACTACAGCCCAACTTTGTGTAGAAAGAATTAAATGAAAAATTAATTGTGTTGTTACAGGAGAGGAAATTACTTCGTTTATGCCTGCTGAAATACAGGAAACATTGCTGTAATTATCTGGAAAGAGAGTGGTGTTGAAGTACATCTGTTAACTGTCTTTAATCCATAAAATGTCACAATTGTTTGATGGGTTAGGTGCTGTTGTGGTTGTTTAAAAAAAATCTGGGTTATAAATTGTTATCTGTATCAAAGTTTGAAAGTAATGCTTATGGGGCCAGCAACAGTTCAGATAAATTTCATAGAAATAACTTAAAAGAGATAAAGACTTCATGGTATGATCTGTATGCTGCATAAAGGGGAAAATTAACATTTCTGTCTTAGTCATTAAGGTGCAGCTCCATCCTATGTGTTTTAAAAATACTTTGCTTTCAAATTTAGGTTTTCAATTTCAATTACACAGTTTCTATTTTTTTTTCTTTTGCTGAAGGCTTTAATTGTTATACTTGAGTTCAAGCTGCTATTTGCATATTTTTCTCCTTCAGGCTTTTTCTCTGGGTACCTTGATTTTTTTTTACCTCTTATTAATAATAATCTAGTAAAATACATAGAATTAATCTAGTTTTCCGTATCAAAGAATGAAATTCCTGAAATATCATCAGTCTTGCAATTCCTCCTGAATTCAGCTCTATGCCAAACTTCTCCACTTGAAATTTCCAGCATTAGTGATTATTTGCCAAACAAAAGAAGATAAAATGCTGCCAATGTTTTCTCTCAAACTTTTAATCTAACTGCAAACAAGACAGATAAATATTTTTCAAGCAGACTCCCCTCTTCAGCTTCTATATTGTGAGCTGTTTCCAAGATTTCTGAGCAGCAGATTCCTTGTTTTGGTATTTGTGTGAGCACAGAATCATCTTGTGTGCCCTGAAAGGAGAGGCAGGGAGGTTTTAATATCTGCTAATCAGGTTGTGGACAGCAGGCAGCCAAGGCAGTGCTAAAAGGCAGGATGCTGAAGAGGAGAGAAATCCTGGGAATTTGCCATCTTTTGGCAAGGTCCTTTTTAGGAGATGCTGTAGATTTAGTCAGATTTCAAACCCAGCATTTTTAGACATTGTGCATGGTGCTGTGAAGATTTTTGGTGAAAAATGTTCTCTGTAGAGCTGGAGGGTTTGATCACTCTCCATGGTGAGTTGTGGTACTTAGCACCTGGAATTTCAGAAATGAAAGAATCAGCCACAGAATGAAAACAGGTCCCTGTTGTGCAATTCCTGCTGTCACAGAGGCTTCATCAGATTTATTCCTTCTGTGGAGCTCTTCAGCTTTCCAGCACCAGGATGGCTTTGGTGGGGAGATCCAAATCCTCCCTTCTTGAGAAGCCCTCCTGTCTCCCTTGGCCTTTAATGAGATTTTTTGAGGAGCTCCACTGCTGATGCTCAGTGTCTGCAGTTGTATAATCAGCAGGGGCTTGGCAGCCCATGTGTGCCAGTCTCTCATTATTGGATCTCTACTTTTATCTTGCATACTTCTCTTTTTCCTCAGCATTTCATTTGAACTGCTTCCCTGTTAACTCATTTCAAGTGCTGGGATTGCAGAAGTGGTTTTGTTGGGTTTTTTTTTTTGTTGTTTCCTTGGGCACCATCTGACCTAAATGCCATTATCATTCCAGGTTTATGTATTGAAACGACCACATGTGGACGAGTTTCTTCAGAGGATGGGAGAGCTCTTTGAATGTGTACTCTTCACAGCCAGTCTAGCCAAGGTTTGTCCCTCTCTTCATCTCTTTAACCCTTATGGTGCTGCTCAGTGGACTTTTGGTTGGGTTTTCTATGGATAATTATTTCCACAGTTGGTACTATCTTAATTTTTCCCCTTCTTTTCTGCTTCTTTGTCTGACAGTGTGTACTTTGTCTGCTAGTGTGTGGGTAAGTGTTTCCATGGTAACACCATCACATATGGGCTTGTCTCATAATGTAGCCTCCATGCATTGCTCATGATGCCAATATGAAAGGCTCACAAGTTACCATGGTTATAGTGAGAAATTAGAACAAATAGCGTGCAAGTGAAGCAGCACACTAGAGCTGGGCATGAAATAAAACACCCAATTAAACCCTGTCCACACCACCAACCAGTGACTCAAAACTCACTGGAAACTGGGAGCCACACTTCTTGCTCTGGTGAGGTGCAATTGCAACCAGGAGTTAGAAAATGAGGCCTTTTTGCCAAGCTTGGAAGGTCCCCAGGAATATTTTGTGCCCTGTGGTTCTGCAGTAGCAGTAGTGGCTCATAGGTAGTTTTTGTGGTAGATGTTTCAGTAGTAGACTGATCTGGAATTCTTCACTTCCCTCAGTGTATTGTATTTGTGGTGTCTTGTTTGTAAAATGAAATTGGTTTTATTTGTAAATAATGCTCTAGCATAGCAAGCTTTTGCTCCAGGCTGGTGTAGGGATGGTGGAAGGGGACAGGACCCTGATCTTCCATAAAGCCTTTTTCCCTGCACTCTCTTTACCACATACTGCTCAGTCATGTTTAAAAAATCCTAAATACTGCCCCAATTTCATACTAGAATTATGTGCCTTATTTCATAATCAAAAGATGATTGATTTCAACATCAGGTTTTTTTCCTTGGATTAAAATACAGGAAAATGGTAACTCCTGTTGTGCAGTAATAAGATAAAATTACCATTTTCAATTGTGTGGTTATTCATGTTTGAGTTTATTTGGATATTTCTTCTTGGTCAGTTTATGTAAATTGTTGGATTCTAAGCTGTGCCTCACTTTAAGTATCATCTTACATATAAAATGAGAATTTTCCTGGTATTGTACATGAAAATTTTTATTAATAACATCTTTGGCTGATCTCTTTTGGCCTAATTATGCAATTTGGTAATCTTAAGAGTCTTGCTGACCCAGCTGCTCCAAGGGCATCATTGGCAGAGCCCATCAGACTCAGATTTGTTCACTGCAGTTTATCTTCAGAGGCACATGGAAACAAATCAGCTGGGGAAAAGCTTCATATTGATTTTCTATTAACTTTGGCTGGGTTTATGGTAATGGTAGGTGAGATCTCTGGGTCCGTCAACCTCTAGAAAACTCTCAGGATAACTCTAAGTTGACCCTGAGAATAAAACCCAATCAATAAATCAAGAAAACATTTACACTGCAAGTTATCCTTCTCTAGAAAGATAATTGTCCTACTTCTGCTTTATCTCTTTATTAATCACTTCAGGTTTACAGGCAAGTGAGTTAATTACAAGGAGCAGGGAAGAATATGGAGAAAAAGGGCATTTTATCTGAAATTGTGTCCCTTCTTTGTCTGGTCTGTGAATCAGCCTTATCTGATGGATGCTAACTTGATGTTTCTGACTTCTATTTTTAAGTATGCAGACCCAGTAGCCGACTTGCTGGATCGCTGGGGTGTGTTCAGGGCAAGGCTCTTTAGAGAATCCTGTGTTTTCCACCGAGGGAATTACGTGAAGGATCTGAGTCGACTGGGCCGTGAGCTGAGTAAAGTTATTATAGTAGATAATTCTCCTGCATCTTACATCTTCCATCCTGAAAATGCAGTAAGTATTCAGAGCACTGGAGCAGAACTTCATCTCTCTGGCCCTTGCCCAGGTTTTGTGATTCACAGAATAGACTTGTCAGAGCGCTGGCTTGTGTCAGGTTCTGTTGTTTCCTTAGGCTGCAGGTGGGTTCTGGGGTTCTCTGCCAAATGGTGAAGGACATGGGCAAAGTGATCTTGACAGATGTCACAGCCATGACTGCTCGTGTGCTCTGTGCTTGGGCTGTTGGCTCCAGCAGTTTTGAGAAATACCAAGTGGAGTGGAACCTGAAAAACCAACCTAGCTCTGAGAAACAAAGCTGCCCTGCAGCACAGGTTCTGTTCTTTGGAGTAGTGATTGCAGAAAGAGTGGTTTGCTTGAACTTCTTTAGGTACTCCCATCTTTTTCATTGAGTGAATAATATTGTATTAGACAGGATAATTAATGCTTTATTGGTTGCTGCTGAGGTCTGTGTTTGTGGGTAAGGGAAAGAAAAAAAGGTCAAGATCCTGTTTTGTTGTTACACTCCTCTCTCAATTATTTCTGTCATAACTCCATAATTAGAACTGTTAGTCAACAAGTTCATCAAGGTTTAGGAATAAGGATAAAGGGCAGGCAGCAGTTCTGTAGGGGAGAGCAGTGAGCAGCAATGTGCATTTCCACTGTGTGTTTGTATCAGCTCCAGGAGCTCTGATGGAGAGGTCTGGGGTGCTCCATCCACTACAGCTGCTCACAGCTGCTTTGGCTGCCAGGGGAGAAGCTGGAACTCTCAGATCTGCTGACTTTTAGACAACCAGGCTGTTTGCTTTGATGTTTTTTAGGCTGCCTTCTTTGTGAACTGTTAAAATCAGTGTAGGAAATCTTTTATTAAGAACACTGCTTTGCACAGTCCTGCCTCTGCAGAATAGCTTTTTTTTTTCCTTTTTTTTGTAACATGAGCAATTTATCTTGCAGCAGTCAGCTTTCAAGTTCAGATCCTAATATTGTGATGCCCTAAGTGATGTGGTGAAAACATTTTTCTGGTTGGTGCCACACATGGTTTAAAGCTGCCATTTGTAATAACCAGGACCTGTAGCTCTAATTTATGTTCTTGGTTAAAATGAAAAACCTGATCCAAGATCATCATTTGCTATCTCAGAAATTGGTGCCAAGGAAATAACGAGCTGTAGAAATTTGGGAGATGAAATTAAGGGCCTTGTCAGAGTGGTTTAATCATGTATAGAAAAGTGCTGCTGGCTGACTGATACTCGAGTCTCTGCAGAAACCAGAGCTTGTAACAAGATCCAAGATAGTCTTGGAAAGACCTCAGTGTGCTCCCATAGTGAAGGTACACAGAACACCTTCCCCAAGTCCAGCCCACATATTTAAGAAGGGTTATTATATGTGTTGTTTTCTGAACCCACCCACAAGCTCTAACATTTTAACCTGAGCAATGTTCTGCCCTTGCAGTTAAACATTTCCTCCAAACCCTGTGCCAGAAGGGGTTGTTGCTGCCTGCCTGTGCCTGGTGACTCACTCTGATAATTCTTAGAGGGAGGAAAAAAAAAAAAAGATTTGCCTGTAAATAAAGTGTCAGTGCAGCTTCATAACCTGTGCCTGCCTCCAGTCAGTTCTGGATACCAAGGAGGCAAAGCAAGGAGAGCTGCCCAGTGTGGGGTCATGTGGGTCACCTGGCCATTCAGGGGAAGGTCACCTGTCCTGCCTGGGCTTGGGGTTGAACCTGCTGCTCCCCCTGAATGGTAATGAGTAGCTAATTGCCATGATTATTGCAGCATGATGCTGATGATGATGGTTACAGAACACCTACACAGACAAAACTCACGTGGCTTTTACATCATGAAACCCTCTCAGTGCTTGTTGGTTGCTTTGTTTCAGGTGCCTGTGCAGTCCTGGTTTGATGACATGACAGACACAGAGCTGCTAGATCTTATTCCTTTCTTTGAAGGACTAAGCAAAGAGGAAGAAGTTTACAGTATGCTTCATAAACTCTGCAACAGGTAGCCCTTAACTCTGACTGACTCCTGCTCCTAGATTGCAGTTGCTAGAGGCTGTCTCCATCTCTTTCAGCTCTTTCAAATGTAAGCTTTGGGGAGGTCACCCCTGTCAGAAGTGCTACTCTTGATCTTCCTGTTACATTGGACACGAAGGACAATCATGAGTGATGCTATTAAGCCTTCAGAAGCCTGACTCCTAAGGTCATGTGTTCAGACTACTTTTTTAAAGGAAAAAAAAAACAAAACAGAAGCTATTTTAAATGGGACTCTTTTAATTAATTTCATAAATGGACATCTTTTACTGGATCAGCTTTTCTTAAAACATGCCAAAAAAAGAAGCTTGTATTTCAGCAGTTGAATTTCTCTCCCTTTCTTCCCCTCCCACTATGCAGACAATTTTACCCCCCTGCTTAGAGCAGTTGACCTGACTCTGAATTTTTTCTTACAGAATGAAGTGCCTTTTTGAATGTTATTTTAAGATAAAAATTCATTTTTGTATAAGACGTATTTCCAGACATCTTTTAGTCTTGTATTGTCTAAATGCTTTAAAAGGAAAAAGGAAAAAAAAAAATTTATAGAGCACTGTAATATATAACAAAGGAAAAAGTTGAAACCAAGATGCTGGGCTCCTGTCTCCACGATGACATTGAGTTGTGTTACACTTTGTCATGCTCAGAAGGTTCAGGCATTCGTGGGAGGGGGTGAACTGGGGTCATTAACGTGGTTGTTTCACTGATGAGGATTTTGGGCACAGTTTTAAAACATATCTGCAGTTGTTTGAGTATTTAGGGAGTGATGGAGTTGAGGGAATGAGGTGGCTGATAGACCTAAAGCACCTTTAATTGCAGGCAGATGTTGTTCTGCTGTCTCTGCTTACGCACAACTGCCATGCCTCTTCTTGTTTGGAAAACCTTTCTCTTGGGAGAACGGCCAGGAGATCTATTTATTAGTTTTAAGATTCTTTTCTCAAAACAACCCATCTGGGTAAGCTGGATCTACATTGAGCTGTTTGGAGTACTTTTTTCTTTTAATTGCTGCTGCTGTATTCTCACCAAATGGAGTTGACCATCGGCTGTTATACTGTTTTTGCCACTGTGCCTGTGCTATGAGATATTTTCTGTAAGCTGCAAACTTGGGCAATAAATAAAATGCAGGCTTCATAACCCACCCCCATGGATTAATCCATTGGTATCTGATATACCAGAGAACCCAGTTAAAGGTGACCTGTAAAGGAATTTTTTTAAAATTTTTTTTCAATTAAGATGAAGCCCTCTCCTTTCTTTGATACATGAAAATGCAGGAAATATTTTACCCACACCTTTGATCTGTATTTCTTTTTCCCCAAGGTGTAGGGTACAGATTAGAAGCTGTATCAAGTCTTGCTGGAGGGGCAGAAGTTACTAGCCTAGACTAAAATTGGTCTTCTGGCTTTGGAGTTGAGTTAGACTCATCTCTGAATCTGAAAGCCTGCTTAACATCTTCTGCAGTGCCATAGGTACCTTTCAGATGAATGATTTTTAAATATTTTGTGCCTTTGAAGAACAAGGCACATCTTTTCTTTCCCCCTCCCTTTCCAGTGTCACCTTTCAATTATTGTCCACAGCAGAAATCTGCAAACATAAAAAGTGCAGCTGCATTTGGCTGTCATCAGAGAAGACTAAATGGACTATTTGGTGCTTCTAATTAGCCTCGTGCTAAATTCTGAATTGTAGACCCCCTTTGCCTTTTCTCTTTTCCTCAAAAAGTCCTGATGGCTTGAGGGGAAAAAAAAAAAAAATACAAATTTCTTTGCGATGGACTTTGAGGCTTTTGGACCTTGTGATCCTTGTCTCCAAAATGTTGGTGAAGCAGCTTAACAAATCCATGTGAGAGGGGCAGGCCAGTCTACACAGGCAGCGAGTGGGTTGTGGTGGGTGCAGTATCACACTGAGCCCCCCTTGCAGTGCAGCTGTGCTCCAGCTGTGCCCAGCTGTGGCTGGGCCCAGGGGTGCTGGAGGCAGTCCCATCACACCCCTGAGTCTGTAGAGCATCACCATTTTTGTTTCTTAACCAGCTGGCATCACCTTAGTACTGTATAAATCTGTGCCACAACAAAAAGACAAACTGTCGAGTTTAAAAATTCAAAATTAAGGAAAAAAAAAAAAAAAGCCTACTTTGTTTAAAAATATAACAAAAAAAAAAAAAGAAAAAAAAAAAAGGACGTATGGATTCTGGTTAGTCCATTAACGTTTACTTTCAGTTTAAAATGGTTTAATTTTGTATTTGACTCCAGAGTAATGAAACTGTAAGCTGCCAAAAAAAAAGTTGTTCTCTGAGCAGTATTTTCAACTGTGCCTGTGGCTCCTGGGCCCCAGTGCAGTTTGCAGGGAAGCATTCAGGTTGTAGTTAGTCGTGCAGGTATGAGAGGAATGGCTGAAGAAATGCAATGAGTTTTTCTTGTTAGCATCAGACCAAACAATCAGACAGTGAGTGAGTAACCCACGAGTGACAGCTGTGACCTGTGGGACGTGAGGCAAACCACGTCACCCGTGTGCATCTCTGGAAGCAGCGATTTCATGAACCAGTTGCCTTAAGTCTGTGAATGAATGTTGATTATATTATTAAAGTGTCTTGTATTGTTTTCAAATCCACATAGAACGGGCAACTGAACTTCTGCACCAGCCTCTGGAGGTTCTGATGATGCTCTGTACAACCATACTTGTACTGTATTATTTTGGCTCTTAAAACCCCCAAATTTTAAAAAACCCAACTTACTGTAACTTAGTACAGCATTAAAATAACACTTGGTGACAATACAAAGACAAAAAACTTAGCACAGCTTTGATCTCTGCTAGTATTAAGTTTTGATCAGTTCTATTTTTTTTTTATCTACCCAACTTGTATGGAGATAAAACTCAGAGTGCTCTGCAATCAGGTTTGGACTCCCCTGGATATTCAGATTTGGCCAAAGGGATCAAACTGTCACAGTTGTTTATTTTAACACTATCATCATACTTGAAATTTCAAGTGCTGAGTTTGTGTGGATATACATACACTATATATTTAGAGTTTCTAGATTCTGAAAAAAGCAATAGAGTTCTGTCCATAAAGTCAGACAACGAGTGGAATGTTTGTAAAATTTGCAATACGGGTATTTGATTGTATTTTAAATACAAGATTTTAAGAAAAAAAAATCAAATAGGAAAAAAAAAAAACACCAACAACTTGTTTCCTAAATCTCTTGCATATTTTGAAGTGCAGTTACTGCATGCAGGTCACCAGGGCAGTTATAAACCCTGGGTTTCAATTCTATTTCTGGATATTATAGAAATATTAAGAAGTCTTTTCCCAGTCATTCTAAAGAGATGCTGCCTGGCCTGAAGTTCTGTTGCCCTTTTTATGTTGGGTTCAAAAACGGTTTTTTGCCTGTATGGGTATTTTTAAATTAAGCTGTAAGGCAGAATGCCTTAGACCCTTGAAATCCAACGGGAGTGTTAACAGTGAAATTGCCATTTGTAACCTTAGGGCTGTGCGCAGAATCCTTGCCAGGCTGGGGATGGGGAGATGGTGGCAAGTGTACAATATTGCTGTGTTCATTTAGGTAGCTTTGGAAGAAATAATTTGTATCTTTGTTTCGCCCTTTTTTTGGTCTTTATTAAAACAGCAGAAGTTGTACGTGGAAGAAACTCAACACCTGGAGACGTTCTGGTTGTCAGTGTACGCAATCACTTTTCTTACAGCATGATTTTGATTAGACTGGTTGGGGACAATAAAGTATCTAAATGACACTGGTGTGTGCTGATGTTGCAGCTTTTGAAATTTCAGTGTATTTAAAAAAAAAAAACAGAAAAAGAATCTGTAGCTCTGTGACTTGGGAAGGCGTTAACCCTCTGTTGGACAGATTGTTTTTAACCTAATAAACCACAGGTCCGCACAGCCCTATTTGTACAACAAAAACAAGTTTGTGCCTCTGATTCCAAGGTGCTGTGATGTTTTTTTGCCTTTGTGGGGTGAGGAGGGGCAGGTGAGACTGGTGTGGGGCAATTGCTTCAGAATCTCTGGGCTAACTATGCAAAACCAGCTGTCAGTTTTCTGTTTCACATGATGTTGTAAAATCCCAGCTGACTCTCTCTTTATTTCTTGTTAAAGATCTATTGGGAGCTCCTCAGCAGAGGAGTAAGCAATGGAAATGTTTCTTTCTTTCTTTTTTTCCTTTTTTTTTCCTTATGATGGAGCTGTTTACACTTTGATGCAATGAACAATCCAGCAATACTTGAGAAACACTACAGATACCATATGAGTGTTTGCAGGAGAGAGGAGTGTTGTCAATCAGGTATTGAATGGTTTCTTTACTGTCACAAATAAAAAATTTTAACAATATAGTTACTTGTGCATGTAATACTTCTCTGGGAAAAAGCATTTCTGCACTTCTTCAGCAGCAGGCACTGCCCTGATTCAGCAGGGACTCCACCCCTGCCAGTGCACATCCATGTTGGAGGGTAAAATCACCCATCTCTGTCCCACCCTCCTCCCCCTCTCCTCTTTCTCAGTGCAGGACTCCTCAGTGGCTGCCCTGGCACCTGCTTGTGCAAACAGAGCTGATGAACTACTGATGAACTCTGCTAAATAAATTGGTGGCGACTCTTGCAGATGTTCCAGCTATTTAGCTCTCTTGGATGAGATCATACAATAATTTGTTCAAGTCTCAAAGCTGTGTGACTTCTTTTGAAGGGCTTACTTCAGCTACTTGAATAGCTGTTCTTAACATCACTGCCATATCCACATGAATATCTGAATAAAACACTTTATTTGGTTGAAAAAAATCTATTTTGGGATGTTTTATCTGACACAGTAAGACTTGGGCAGAGCCTTCCTTTCTAGGAAAAGGCACATATTATTGATGCTTTATGAGCAGAAAACCTCAGGCCTGTTGAATTAGCAGCTGGCTCAAGATAGCACAGTAGTTGCAATTAAAAGTATTTTTTAGTTAGTCTTATGATCTGTTGGAATGACCTGGCTTGCCTTTACTTTGTACTGGTTGATCAGGTTTTTGATTTTTTCAGGTTTGTTTTTGTTTTTAATGTTACCAATCTCCTTAGCTGCTACTTAGGATAAAGATGCCTTTCTTTTTTTACTTTTTTTTTTTTCACTTGGTAAAACAAGTGTTTCAAAATTCATAAAGCAGCTCATTTATAGTGGTGAGAAAGATCCTGTTGTTCTGTGCTGACAGAAACCAAGTGTCTGCAGAACTGAATACACAATAGTCTATACACCTATAGGCTTTCCAGTGGTTTTTTTTCCACCCTTTTTGTTGTCTTTGACTCTGAAGGGAAGCCAGCAGCTCCCTGCAGGATGGGATGGGGCTGTATTTGCTGGCAAGTGACCCAAGCCATCCAGACTTCCCAGCAGACCAGCCGTGGTGGAGCTGTGGAGTGCTGTGGTTCTGCTGGAGCTGCTGGAGGAGGAATGATCTGTGGGTGATCCATTGGCTGGGACAGCTTGGCAGGCTCAGCCTTGAGAGCTCCCAGGAGTTCTGTTGGGAAGGAGCAGTGCTGGGAGCAGGGTGTCCCTGATGGAATCTGAGTTCAGGGGCATTTCCAAGGCAGGGGACACACAGGGTCCCTCTGCAGTGCACCCCAGTGTCAAAGGGGAGGTTGGGCCATGGCTAGAATCAGACCAGAATGAGTTTGGGAGGTGCTGGCTGTGCTGGTGTCCCCCCATGGTGCCTCCCTCTGCTCTCCTTAATTGCTCAGGTGTGCAGCCACCTTTGATTTGGTGCTGGCACAGCTGGTGGGGATGGAAAAGGCAGGAAAAGCTGGACACGAGCACAGCACCCCTCAGCCTCCTCTCCTGGGGCTGCACTCCTGCAAGGACAAGGCAAACAGGAGTCACTGCTCAGCCAGAAACGTGTCACCCCCTCGGAGAACCTCCGTCCCTCCAGATAATGAGGGTGATCCTTTTGTCCCTACAAACGTGATGTCACCACCTCTGAATTCCCAGCCCTGTCAGTAAATGCTGCACTTGAAACCTCGGGGGGGTTGTTGGGGAGTTGCTGGCTTGACAATGGGTTGTTTTCTTTGATTTTAATGAGCTTTTGTGATGAAAACCAAATTTCTTTACAGTGTAACCTTGTAATTTTTTTTTCATGCTTTGATTCCGTTTGACAATAAACTGTTATTTTTTTTCATTCTCTTCACGTCTGATACTGCAAATAGTTCAGGTCTATTCCCAGAAATCCTCCTTTCTCTGTCCACATGCCATTCTCCATGGGGGAAACATTGGGAGGGGGAAGCAAAAACTTCAGAGAATCAGGCCACAAAGTTCTCATTCCATTCTTCTCACAGCTCTTGGGAGCTGCTGGGCTTCAGTAAAGATGAAAGCCTTGTCTGCAGAGCACCAAGGCTTTCCTCTGGCAGCAGATGTGGCAGAAAGGTTCAGCTCCTGTTCCTTTTGGCCAACCTGCTGAGGTTTGGATAAATCCAGCTGGCTGCTTTCCAAAGCCACCAAAGGCTGTGAGGTGGAGCTGAGAAAAGGAGCAAGATCCTGGGTTGTGGGAGGGGGTAAAGGGGCAGGAGGAAACGTGATGGTGGCAGGTGGGGTTTCTGTACAAACCCCTTTCAGTGCCCCTTGTGTGACATTCCCAGCATCCCTGAAGCACTGGTTTGGTTCCTCACCTGCCTGTCCTGGGTTTTCAGGGGATAAAAGGGGCTGAGAGTGGATCAGGAGCTCTGCCTTTACCCCTCTGTAACTGATGGTGATGCCTTGGGCTTTAGCTTTTATATTTTTCAGAATCTCTGCTGCTTAGTGTGTAACTCTGAAACTTCATGTTAGATGTTAGTAAGTTCTCTTAGGGGAAGTGAGACAAAACAATCCCTTCCCAGCTGGAGAATCAAGGACAACTGGTACCCAAAAATCAGAAATAACAGCAAAGGGAAAGGGGGGAGCAAGGCAGGGGGCTGAGACTTGATAGCCTGGGGTTGTGGTTGGATAATTGACCCCAAAACTTATGAAAGGGTGAAAACTCGTGACCAGGATCCATCTTGGATTTGATTTGGATGTAGCCCCAGCTGGGCTCTTGCCCTGCCCAAGGATCCTTTCAATAAATTCCTGTTTCATTCCTTTTGCTCTGTGCAGTCTCTGTTCCAGGTCAGCCTTTCCAGGGAGCAGTGGCAGTGCCTTTGTGAGTGCTGATGCTGAGCAGCTGAGCTGGCAGAGCTCTTGGGTCACCCAGTCTGCAGCCAAACATCCTTTTCCTGAGGGAAAGGAGAAGCTGGGGGAGCTCCCTGCTGCTGGAGGAGCCCGTGTGAAGCAGTTTCTCCCAAGTTAGGTCTGCATGGAGGCATCAGGCTGAAGAAGGTGGTTGCAAGTTAAGCATTTGCTGGAAGGCAAAGCAGCAGAAAGGTGAAAGTCTGGTATTTTCATGTGTGTTTTTAATAGGAAAAATATTTTATAAATGTTGTTTCTTTCTTCCTAATCTCTGCCTAATCCCCTGGTTAATACCTAGTGTACCCTAAAGAGACTGAGAACCAGAGATCTGTGTAAAATTTATCTGTGGGGGTTTTAGTTCACCTGAAATGAGCCATCTTCTTACTTCACAAGCAAATGCACCTAGAAGAAGAGGGGGAGATTTTTGTAAAGACTGAAGAACCCATTTAATCAGAGAATTACAGAATCATTTTGGTTGGAAGAATCCCAGCTGAGAGGCACCAGGTGCTGTGTAGGAGTAGGGCTGAGGCTGAGCATGGACAGGTCCTGCCCTTGGCTCTGCATCACAGGGCTGGAGCTCTGTGACTTTAACTTTCCTTCTGATTTTTCCTCTAAACAGTGCCTGGAGCCTTGGTCTCACTGGGATCCTCTGTAACAGATCTTGGTCACTCAGAGCAGGTTCAGATGAGTAATCACCCACTGTCTGATCCCTGATCTGCTGGATAGCTCTTGGAATAACAACCACAGGAATCAGGCAAATGCTTGGGACGATGAAGCTTGGAGAACAACTGGATTGTTGCATCCCAAAAAGGAGCGTGAGGGGGGAAGGTCTGGAGGGCTTTCATGGTCTGGCTTGTGCTGGTCCAAGCCATGGCATGGTCTGCAGTGGCAGCATTTGGCTTTGATGTGTCTGTGATGGAAGTCATGGAAAAAACAACCAGGTTTTTAAAGGTCCTGGCCATGCAGGGCCGGGTCACACCACGAGATGGTGCAGCCGTGCAGCGCTGCCCTTTAAAGGCGCCCTAGGGGAAATTACAGCACATTAATTATCTCAAGGAAGAGCATCACCACAGCCTTGGGTGTCTGAGTCCCCTGCCAGGACTGGGCTCCACAGGTCCATGAATAATGCCTTCCTTCAGGTAAAAAAAAAAATCTCTTTTGGTATTTCACAATAATTTCTTTATTTGCCCAATTATTCCTGAGTTTCCTTTGAAAAAGGAACCGGTGGCTCCACACCTGAATAGAGGATAAGTATTCATGATAATTCTAGTCACTAATTATTTTTTCTTCCATGAAAATGCAGAAATATGTGATCAGCACAGGAAAATAAAAGAGGGAAATCAGCACTTCTCAAATAGTTGAGTTCTACATTATGTCCTTACACCTCCCTTTTAGTGCTAAAACATTTTTTTCCTTCAAAAGCTTTGCTGCTCACTTTTTTTATTTTTTTCAAGCAACATCATTTTAAATTTTTGGCTGAGGTACATGAGGAGAACTGTGGACAAATGTTGAATCTCCAGGAGGGGGAGGTAAAAAAAAAAAATAAGGGATGGAAGTGGTGCCAAGCTGGCAGGTGTGTGCCAAGGCACATTCCCTGTGCCAGTTCTGCTCCCTGCCCGTGTCCAGCAGGGGTTGAGGGGACAGGGCAGCACAAGGGAGAGGGGCCAGGCTGCCCCTAAAGGGTTCCAGGAAATGCACTGGTGACAGGTATCTGCCAATAAAGGCAGAAGCTTCTCTTTGAAATGGAGAATGTAAACCCCCTTCCTTCAAATTATTATTATAATTTGGAAATTAAAGGGCTCTCAGGCAAAGATATGGGAATTAGGAATAACAGTTCTTTACTTAGGAAAATTAAAATAGAAATACAGTATTACAAAGAGCAATCCCAAAGCACTGCCAGAGTCAGAATCCAAGCTGACACCCGTCAGTCAGTCAGGGTGTTGGCAGCAGTCCCATTCAATGGTGGCTGCATCCTCCTGCAGTGGCAGATGTGGTTCAGCTGGAGCAGTGCTCCTGTAGAAGGTGCAGTTTCCTCTGAAGGTCCAGGGATGATGTGGAAAGGTCTGGCTTTCCTCTGGAATCCAGTGGAAAGAAGGTTCCTTGGTGTCCAAAATCTCAGTTTTTCTCTGGGTAGGAAAGGCTTGGCTCCTCCCCTGGCTGGAGCATCTCCCAGTGGGATGATGGAATTTTATCAGTCATGCCCTGGGACTCAATGGCCATGAACAGGAGATATCTCCTGGAGGGAGGATGGGCTGTGGGAAAGATAAAGATGATTGCCCAGCTGGTTTAAAGCTGGCCCATTAGCAGATAATATGTGCCAGGAGATCAGGGTCACTGCCCCACCCGGCTGCAGCAGATGGAGACAGAATTCACATTTCTGGCACATCCTGTGTTGCAACCCAAGACAACCCCACGCCTGCAGGGCTGCCTCTCCTCGTCATTCCCAACAGACTCTCGGGTTTTTTGGGAGGAAGGAGGGAGTTTCCAAGCCATGATCCACCCCTTTCAGCCCATCTCCTTGGCTTTTCCCACCTGGAAGCACCTGCCCTGTGAGGAA
Source organism: Luscinia megarhynchos (assembly GCA_034336665.1). NCBI lineage: Eukaryota > Metazoa > Chordata > Aves > Passeriformes > Muscicapidae > Luscinia > Luscinia megarhynchos. The sequence goes on along the minus strand of JAPFBE010000007.1, from coordinate 42,687,453 downwards.
GGACTGGAGGAGTTTGGTGCCTGCTGCCCTGAGATGAGAAGGCTCAGGGGGCCCCCATCACAGCACCCCAGTGCTGAAAGGTGCTGCAAGGAGGATGGAGGCTCTTTCTTCACACAGGGCTGTGGAGAGCATAACAAGGAAAGGCTACAAGGTTTTACCTTGACACAAGAAATCTTTACAGTGAGAATCATGGAAACAGCTTCCCCAGGGATGTGGTGGAGTCCCCATGGCTGGAGGATTTCAAGGTGTGACTGGACAATGCTGGAAAAGCTCACCTAGGCTCCCTTTCCATGAGAGGCTGGAGCAGATGATCAAGATCTCTTCCAGCCTGGGCTGCTCTTTGGCTCTGTGATTCCCTTTTGTCATTCTCCCCTCCTGGCTGGCTGTCCCCAGGAATGGAGTGACCATGGTGAAGCAGGAGTGCTCTGCAGCTCCAGCAGCTGAGGAGGAGCCATCCAGCCTTGGCTATTTCCTGCTGGCTTGGCTGGGCCCTCCTTTCCTGCCTCTCTTTTAATCCCTGAGGGTAAGACTGTCTTCAGAGCTAAATCCCAGGTCCTGGCTTTTCTGGGAGACAGCTTTGCCCATCCCAGGCAGCTCCAGCCACACGGGGACCTGGGGGTGCTGGAGCTGAGGGGAAGCTGCTGCAAGTAACTCCTGCATCTCTGTTAGCAAACAAAGACATTCTTGTCTGCAAAAATCAGATTATCTGCAAATCCATGCTCCCCGTGGGATGCAGGATGAAGGTGTAACTTGATGGATGTAACCCAGGCAATATGGAAAATTTAAATTAAAAGGAGAAAAATCCCTTGATAGGCATCTCTTAACCTTTACAGTGTGACAGGGAAAAGGTCAGGTTCCAGTTAATGTTTTGATGTTAAATCTGGGTCTCTCCAAGATCCAGTTTCTCCTCAAATTGTTTCAGTTCTTTGGATGCTGTTGGCACTTCTCACCTTCACTCCTATCAAAGGGAAGGAAATTATCTAAATCTCATTGTCCAAGGGGTAAAACCATTCCACAAACAATATATTTTCTTTCATATTCTGTAAAGGTTGTGGCCTCATCTCATTTGATTCCACATCACTCTTGTTCTCCTGAAAGTCTTTGGGTGCTGGGGGATAAATGTTTTTTATCTGCCTGCGATGACTCAGCTACAGGCAGCAAAGGGAGCCAGATTTTCTGGCTGATTTAGATTTTCTAAATTTCAACTTTACAGAAAAATCAAGTTCTTCTTTTAACTTTTTCATAACCAGGTTGTCAGCTGTGACACTTTGTTGTGATGTTTTTTAAAATAATGAATTTGATGTGCTTGCTGACAGGCTGGATCACACAGGCACTGGGTTTGTATGCTGTCACCCATTTTTAGGGATCTCACCACCAAAATAGGTATCAGCTCCATCCTGGAGACAGTCAGAAACGCTGAAGCAGAGCCACTAATTAGTCATAATGGTGGGTTCTTTTCCCTAATATCATTTTGAGCTTTAGAGCAGGCATCTCCTGAGAACTGATGGGTGATTACCAGTGAAGCAGAAATTGGATCATTAGAACCTCTGATAATAAAGAGAGCAGCAAATCCTCCAGCAAGACAAGCACATCCAGGGCTGCATCACAACTGGCACCAGCAGGTGGAGGGAGGTGATTCCCCCTCTGCTCTGCCCTTTGAGACCCCTCCTGCAGTGCTGGGACCATCTGGGGCTCCCAACACAACAAAAATGTGGAGCTGCTGGAGCAGCTCCAGAGGAGACCATGGAGATGTTCCAAAAGCTGGAGCCAGGCTGGAGAGCTGGGGGTGCTCACCTGGAGAGGAGAAAGATCCAGGGAGAGCTCAGAGCTCCTTCCAGAGCCTGAAGGGGCTCCAGGAGAGCTGGAGAGGGACTGGGGACAAGGGGTGGAGGGACAGGACAAGGGGAATGGCTTTAAGCTGAAAGAAAGAAGATTTGGATTAGATATTAAGAATAAATTCTTCCCTGTGAGGGTGGTGAGACCCTGGCACAGGGTGCCCAGAGAAGCTGGGGCTGCCCCTGGATCCCTGGCAGGGTCCAAGGCCAGGCTGGATGGGAATTGGAGCAGCCTGGGACAGTGGAAGGTGCCCCTGCCCATGGCAGGGGTGGAACTGGATGGGTTATAAGATCCCTTCTATCCCAAACCATTCTGGGACTGTAAGAGATCCCACCTGCCATGGCCCTGCTGAGAATGACAGCAATTAGAGATGGGTCAAAGTGCTCTGAGTTGCCTTTTTGAATGCCAATATTTTATCAAAACAAACAACATTGTGGATTCTTACAAACTTTCTGCTCCCCTCTGCTACTCTATGGAGCTCTGGAGCAATGCAAAAAAAAAAAAAAGTCTTCTTTTTCAACAGCATTTTTAAAATTCATAACAATTCTGTGATTATTATTTTATTTCCTTTTTTTCTTTAAATGAGCAACAACTACAGCTTTACTGCTTTTATCAGCCAACAGCCTTGAGGCTGTTATAAAAAAGCTGCAGTGCTGTAATGAAAGAAACACAGAGATGGGAAAACCAAGGCTGCTACTGTACCAGTGAGCTCTGTGTGGCCTCTGAACATTCAATTTCAGCTTGCAGGCAGCCTGAACCACTATTCAGGGAAGGAAAGGGCAGAGAGAGGCTGAATTCTAAATGGTCCCAGTCCAGATCTGTAAATTGTGTGAAAGCACAGCCCTGTTCTCCTAAATGCTCAGATCTTATCCTGATGCTCTATTTAAAATTGCACAGTGCAAGGTGGGAGGGGAGGATGGCTGTGTCAGGCTGAGGTAGGAGGGAGGATGGGGAGCACAAGCTGTTCAGGTGCTGGAGCTGCCCTCAGATCTGCAGCAGCTTCAAAGCTCTGCATCAAACCTTGCCTGTCTGAGCTGGAAATCACTCAGGAGTGGGGGAAATAACGCCAGGTGCCTGTTTGCTGGGGGAAAACAGGGTGGGAGAAGCCTCTCTCATCTCAGGTCAGCCCTAGGTGGGAATGGCTAAAGTCATTCATGGAATCATGGAATGGTTTGGGCTGGAAGGGACCTGAAAGCTCATCCAGCTCCAACACATCTCCCTGTGGGGGTTCTTTCTGACCCCCAGGTGCTCTAGAGCACCTAACTCCAGAGCTCTACAGGCTCCTACTTGTCAGGTTATCTTAAATAAGCAAGCAGCTAATAGTTAAAAAGGTTATTTATTGCAAAGCACATCTTATTACAAAGCACATCAGTCTCAACAGGCAAGCAGACAAGCAGTAGCAAAGCAATGGCAAATGCAGTGGCAATAAGTGAATGGCCAGAAGCCCTGACAAAAGCCAATGGCTAAAAGCACCAACTCTCCCAACACAAACTCTTATATAGCATTTTTCCAACAAGCTAAGATGCAAACTCAGACCATCACTCTTTAACCTATTAGAATTCTAGTTTCTTAGCACACCAGGTTACTTATACAACTACTCATACACTCTGTCTTGTTCTATCTAAGAAATGTAAGCAATATTCTTGCTATAGCTCTATTATGTCTAAGCACTGTGTACAACTGTGGGCTTGGAGCCTCTACTGAAGATATCAGTATGTTTGCAACCTTCCTAGAGCACAAGCTACTACTGTGGCATTTGAGACCTTTTACTTACTAAAAACATTAGAACTCGCTCTAAAACTTATTCAGTCCCTGCACTCTGATTTCTCTCTGAAGAATTCAGAGACCCCTGACTCCCTGACTCCAACAGGCAGGTTGAGGTCAGCGTTTCCCTTCTGTCACCTGCTCCTGATGTCTGTCCCCACCAGAGGTCTGGAATGCAGCTTTGCCCATCCTTCAGCTCCCCCAGTCTGACCAGAAGTGCTGCTTACAGAAAATCTGGGGGGAAAAACTGCTTTAGTCATGCCCAAAGCCCCCTGGAAAGAATAAACCCTCCTGTCTCAAGCTCGGTGGGCTTGGGGGGCTTTCCAAGCATCATTTCTTGAAGCAGATTCCTCAGGAGAGCCCTTTCCTGGCAGGATTTGGTTACTGCCTTGTGTGAGCTGAGCTGTGGAGCTGCAGGGAGATGAAAGCAAGGCTCTGTGTTAAACACTGCTGCTGTTTTAGGGAAGCTCTGTGCAAAAATCACATCGTTTGTCAGTGGGTCTGTGGATACAGCCACACCTGACTGAGGCTCCCCCAGCCAAACCAGGGAAGGGTGTCAGGGATGGATCTCTGAAGCCATGGAGGAACAATCTGCAGCTGAAACTCCATGAGGAGCAGAAGAGAGTTTTCCCTGGGAGTGATTGAAATCAGAGACGTGAGCAGGGAGATTTCCTTGAGTGACAAATCCATGCAGATCAAACACATTAACAGAGAGCAGGAAGATAAAAGGAGGTGGTAATGAAGTGGGAGTTGGTATTTTTTCCTGTGTAAGATGCCTTAGGACAAGGGGAAATGTCCCCAGGTTGTGTCAGGGGAGGTTTCATTTGGATATTAAGGAAAATTTCTTCACCACAAGGGTGGTTCAGGCATTGGAACAGGCTGCCCAGGGCAGTGGTGGAGCCACCACCCCTGGAAGTGTTCAAAAAACTGTAGATGTGGCACTTGGGGACAGGGTTTAGTGGTGGGCTTGGCAGTTCTGGGTTAAAGATTGGACTCATGGATCATAGAGGTTTTTCCCAAATTTAAAGATTGAATGATCCTGTGCAATGAATGACAAGGTCTGGCTGGATCACCTTTGCTGTGCTTCAGGAGGAAAAACAATCAGAAGCTTAAAACAACAAACCATTGCCAAAAAAATCCCCATCTTATTCTAGGAGTGGGGATTTTCAAAAGGGGAGTTATACAAAAGAGGTTGCAACTGGACATGCTAAACCCAAACCAGCCTAGGATTCTAGAGGAGGGAGAAAATTGTTACCAGGATAAATGCCTGGCTTTCAGCAGGATGTCTGATTTGTGTCACATCAAAAAGAAGGATTAATTCCCAACACAAAAATGAGATTTCAGCAATGTGTGAGGACAACCATACAGCTACATCCTTGCTGCAAGGGCACATATAGATCCTTTCCTTTCCTGAAAACCTCCTTCTCTTCTCTTCTCTTCTCTTCTCTTCTCTTCTCTTCTCTTCTCTTCTCTTCTCTTCTCTTCTCTTCTCTTCTCTTCTCTTCTCTTCTCTTCTCTTCTCTTCTCTTCTCTTCTCTTCTCTTCTCTTCTCTTCTCTTCTCTTCTCTTCTCTTCTCTTCTCTTCTCTTCTCTTCTCTTCTCTTCTCTTCTCTTCTCTTCTCTTCTCTTCTCTTCTCTTCTCTCTCCTCTCCTCCTCTCCTCTCTCTCTCTCCTCTCCTCCTCCTCCTCTCCTCTCCTCTCCCTCCCCTCTCCTCCCTCCTCCCTCCTCCCTCCCCTCCCCTCCCTCCCTCCCTCCCCTCCCCTCCCTCCCTCCCCTCCCTCCCTCCCCTCCCTCCCTCCTCTCCCTCCTCCTCTCCTCTCCTCTCCTCTCCTCTCCCTCTCCTCTCCTCTCCTCTCCTCTCCTCTCCTCTCCTCTCCTCTTCCAATATGCCAAAGAAGGACACCTGTAGCGTCTGTGAGCTCCTTTAAGTGAAGATATTAAAAAAATAAACCCATCCACTGGGCTCCAGCAGCACACACCTCTGCAGCCCCCAAACATGGCTGGGCAGGAGCTGTGTGTCCTCTTCAGGATCATCCACACTTCCCATTTCCCTTGTCTAAGTGGGGACACCCCTGATCTGGACAGGCACACACCCTGTCACTGTCACTGTCACTGTGCTGCAGGTGGAGATTCTGGCCACCCCTGCATCCCTGGCACCACAAGAACATCTGCAGCTGGAATCTTCTGGCACAAATGCATCGGGACTTGTCTTCAAAAGCAAATGTTGTGGAAGCTCCCAGCAGCCAGGAAGGATTTACCTGCTGCTGCTCTGCTTTCAGGGAGTGTGAGGTGCAGAGCACCCCAGTGAAGAGGGTTAGAGACTTTGGGAAGTGTAATCCAGCTGGGAAGGCTGATTTAGGAGAGGAAAGGGGATGTAAGGAAATAGCTTCAAGCCTGCATCACTGGAGATTTGAAGGGGTTTGGATTTTGGCTGAAAGGGCTGAGGCTGGGGTGTGGGCTTTTATTGAATAATCACCATTTTCTGTGCAAAGTGCAAAAATGTTCCTGAGAAACGTTCCTCTGATTTTTCAGTTGTTCAGACCACACATTCTTGCATGTAAAGTGTGGTCCTTTAGAAATGTCAGGTCCTTTGCTCCCTGGGCAGGTCATCTGAGCAGCAATCCCTGTTCCCTTTAGTTCCCCAATCGCTGAGTGCCCCAAATTCCTGTTTCCTGCAGTTCCCCAATCCCTGTTCCCTGTAGTTCCCCAACTCCTGTGTCCCCTGCAGTTCCCCAATCCCTGTTCCATGCAGTTGCCCCAATCCCTGTATCCCCTGAGTTCCCCAATCCCTGAGTGCCCCAATTCCTGTTTCCTGCAGTTCCCCAGTCCCTGTTCCCTGCAGTTTCCCAATCCCTGTTCCCTGCAATTCCCCAATTCCTGTGTCCCCTGAATTCCCTAATCCCTGTGTCCCCTGCAGTTCCCCAACCCCTGCAGTTCCCCAATCCCTGTTCCCTGCAGTTCCCCAGTCCCTGTGTCCCCTGCAGTTCTCCAATTCCCTATTCCCTGCAGTTCCCCAATCCCTGTCCTCTGCAGTTCCCCAGTCCCTGTGTCCCCTGAGTTCCCCAATCCCTGTTCCCTGCTGTTCTCCAATTCCTATTCCCTGCAGTTCCCCAATCCCTGTGTCCTCTGAGTTCCCCCATTCCTGTTCCCTGCTCCTGAGAGGGAGCAAAGGCTGCAGCTCAGCAGAGATGTGCAAACACACAGAGCTCAGTGCTAACTGCTCTCCTTCCCTTCACTCAGCTGCCTGAAGCTTGGAAACCAGTCCAGCCTGTTCCAACCCTCCCTCGACTGGCTCCTGGCCTTCAGTGCATCAGAGATGGGCTCTTTCCTAGTGGGACTGGAAAATGATTCATCCACCAGCACAGGAATGCAATCCTGGAGGCATCACTTGGGGTCTCTCCCAAAATCCTCTCTGGAGCTGGATTTCAACGTGGAAAAGTCCTCTCCAGTAAATCTCTGAGCCAAGAGGAGTCAAGTCCCACTCTAATTCTGATCCTCAGCCTCATCCAGATCCTTGCTGGGGACAGAAAACATCCTAAAGCCAAGGGTGGGTGCAGCAGATGTGCCTCAAGGGCCAGGATTCCTGCTCAGGTGGGAGTGCCCTGCCCTTCCCTCCTCCTCCTCCTCCTCCCTGTTTGCCAAGGGAGTGCTGCCTCTGGCTGCAGGCCAGGCAAACCCGAGCAGGCATGGGAGTGCCCAGGGCCCACGGATGCCACCACGCTGAGTGGAGCTGTCACTGCTGCATCCCTGCCTGTCCCCAGGGGGTTTGGTGGGCAGGGACACTGCCTGCAGTGCTGTGCTGTGCTGTGTTGGTGGTGCCCATCCACTCTGCTGGGTTTAATCCAAACCAGCCAAGCCCTGATTGTAAAGGGAGGCAAGTTCTGCAACTTCTCATGCTTTCCCCTCATGGCCAAATTCAGTGAGATAACCCTTTGCAGGACAAGCTCTTGGAGTGAGTGCTGCTGTTCAGAAGAGCCTGGAAAAGCAGGAGGGAGACACAAGAATCCAGCCAGATGCTGTTGGGGCATGGCACAGGGATGCCCCAAGAACAACCTCTCACTTGTATTAGGAATCCCATCCCACAGGGGAGTAACGTGAGCTTCTTGTTTGGTGTTCAGACACAGTAACCAGAACTTCCTGGGAAAAGGCTCTTGGCTCAGCTGAGCTCTGAGCCAGTGCTGGGCCATGTCAGTGTGAATATTCCAGTTGTGCTCATGGAATAACCCCAAAGGGTTCCTGGAAAGCTCTGGGTGTATCAGCCTTGTGGCAATGAAAGTTAGATGGTTTCAGGCTCCTGCTCCTCACCAGCCTGTCATGCACAGCTTGGGGGTGGCTGGGGGACACCATTCCTTGCTGGCACCCAAGGCTGTGGAAGGTTTTTTACCTCCACATGCCCAGAGGGCACAGGGGATACAGGAGCTGGGGTCCAGCTCTGCCTTGGGCTCTATGGAGATCACTTCTGATAAGGCAGCTGAAGTCTATAGACTGTGATGTTCCCTAAAAAATGGCTGCTTGAATTCCTCACTCATTGAAAAGTTGTAATAATACAAACCAGACTTGCACTTTATCTTGTGGGTATGCTTTGGTGATAAACATGGCAGTACTGGGTTAATGGTTTGACTTGATGATCTTACAAGATTTTCCAGCCTTAACTATTCTATCTCCCATTTTTGAGAAGTTCTGTGGGTCCCAGCTCACTCCATCCCACCCAGCTTGTGATCCCTGAGCTGATGTGCAAGAAGGAGATGATGGGCAGAGGGGCACAGGCTGCACAGGGGGGTGTGTACAGCACCAGTGGAGCTCCTGCTGCTCTTTCAGGCTGTGATGGGATCATCACCCTGAGGTGCTGGCAGCAGAGCAGAGGTGGCAGAGCTCCTGAGTGACCACCACCTGCCATGGGGCAATGTGCCAAGGAAGGATATCAGGCACAGGAGTGACTGCACAAAGCAGGGAGGGGTCACTGCAGCAGGGTGGCAGCTTCCAGCCTTTGGGGGGGTGGATTTTTGCTGCTCCTTCCTGGTTGGCACAGGCAGGGCTGCATTCCTGCAGACAATGGCTCTGCCTGGGCAGCCCTGGCCACCCGCTGTCCCCTGGCCCTGCAGGGACAGCCTCAGCTCTGCCTGCAGCTCCCCAGCTCAGGGGCTTGCAGGGCTTGTCCTCCCACTCCTCAGAGCTGGATTCATAGCTCTGTTTAGCAGATGTGAACAAGAGGAGGGATTAACTCAACTCAGCTGTCAGGCTACCTGTCCTGGAGAAATCTTTACTCTGTTTTGGGGAACAAACTCAAAAGTCCCTAAGAAAAATCCAGATTCCCTCCCAAGGCACAATTCCCACCTGACACAGGAAAAGGACATCCCCTATGCTGTCTAGATTGGTACCACAGTCCTAAAAATTTCATGGGAGAGGCTGGAGAAGCCTGGCAAAGGCAGGGATTCAGGATTGCATCCCCCATCCCACACCTGAGCCCATGGTGACTTTCTGTGCTCACACGTGCAGCCTGGGCACTGAAATGAGACGGGTTAAAAATTAAGTTTGCAAGGGAGGGTGGAGTTATTTTGTGGGCACTCAGGTATGGTCACCAACAGGAGCAAGCAGGTTTCCCACAGTTGTGAAAACCTCTGGTCTGCCTGAGGAAAAAAGGAAATGAGGAAAAAAGGAAATAAGCAGTGAGGGTGAGAGCCCCAGCTGCCTTCACCAGTAAAGCCAATCTGTTCATCAGCCACCTCAGCACCCAGTGATCCTGACCCACAGTAAAACCACTGGGATTAAAACCCAGCTGGATTACTGAGTGCTAAAGGAGCAGCCTTGTACCCTGCAGGGGAGAAACCCAGGCTACCTCTCCTGCAGGGTGGGGTGAGCTGTGGGGAAACTGAGCCAGCTTTCTGCTTCCTGCATGGACATCCCATGTAATCTTGTCCAAAAGGCATGAATAAACCTCTGTTTGCCCCAGCTCCCATGTTAGAACAAGGCATTAATCCTCATCTTGCTTGCTTGTGGTGTGATTGCCATGAAAGGACAGGCCCAAGGAACCTGAACCCTCTAGGGTTGTCACTGCCACAGCACAAGTGATTTCCTCCTCCATGGGATGCCATGGGATGGCCTTTGCCAGGCTCACACACCCATTAACCAGTGCTGGGGCTGAGCCTCCCCTGCCTGTGAAATGTCTCTTTTCTGCTGGATTCAGCTGACACTGGAAATGGCAGAGCCTCTGCATGATGAGCCCTGACCAAAGTGTGCTGGAATTTGCTGGGTTTCATAAGGTTTTCATTAGGGCTGTGAGAGAGCCCTTGAGGTTTTGTGAAACTCCTAAACTATCTGTACAGAGATTTGAGAACTCTCCTCTTTGCAGGGGTGTTTGTTCTTACTGATCCACTCTGCTTTTTTCCTTCTTCTCTCACTGTCTCCCTCTTCAAGGTGTACACATTGACTCTAAGGGAAACAAATATTTGATCCATACCATGGCTGAAAGGGCATTGGCACAGGCTGCCCAGGGAAGTGGTGGGATCACCATCCCTGGAAGTGTTCAAAATCAGGTAGATGTGGCAAGGGCAGGGTCTAGGACTAAACCCAAGGACAGGGTTTAGTGGAGGACCTGGCAGTGCTGGGTGAATGGATGGACTCAATGATCTGAGAGGTCTTTTCCATGATTCTGTGGCTGAGGGACAGGGTGGTGACAGGATGATCAGCAGGAGGTTGGGTACCATTACCAAGGCTTGTGTTTGGGTGATCTGGGTTTGGTTTTGCTCCTGCCTATGGTCTGGTTGGAAAACCTCTGTGTGCATCCTGTGCTTCCTCCCTGCTATCATCCCTCTCAGGGCAAGCAGTAATCCCTGCTAATTTTCCTGCCAGGAGGCAGGAAAACATCTCAGTGCAAAGCTCACACAATGCCTCACCTGGGATTAATTCCTGGACCAGGACTTGGAGATCTCTAGAAGACTGTAATTTAATATCAAGAACCAGCAGCTGATAGTCCAAATGGCTCAGCCAGTTGTGGCTTGTGTACAACTGAGAAAAACACTCAGGAACAGGAAGAGGAACAGCACAGCTTTGTTTTCCTGCACATTGTTCCCCCATGGAACTGTGTGAAGCTGCCATGAAACTCACCCTGTCAGACTCCATCTCTTTCCCTGAAGGGTCAGCTCCTGCTGAGTCCTTCCTGCACACCAAGCACTTCCCTAAAGCTTCTTGGCATTCTGGAAAAGCAGGCTCAATTTCTGCAGCAGCAAAACTAAGTTTTTCCTAGCACAAACCTCATCCATCTTTGCAGACAATGAGATAACCCAAAGCACACCTTGTGCCCAGCACTGGGAGCAGGGTTTAACAGGAACAAGGGGGTGATGGGTCTGGGGGATTTGGGTGCTTCTGGAAGCTTCCCCAGATAAAACAACGGCCTGAACACATCCAGATCTGGCCTGGGGCCCTGTGCTGCACTCCTCCTCTGGCTGGAAGGCAGCCAGTGCTGCCAGGGCACAGTCCCACCTGGGCCATCCTGTTTTCTCAGTGCACCTGTGGTTCCTGGCAGCGGGTGAGATTAAAGGGAGAGGCACAGAGAGCCCAGCCCACAGTGCACACAGCAGGGCTGCCCCTCCTCTGCCACCCCCTGCACCCAGCCAGCTGCAGATTTACCTCCTGCAAGGGGAGGGCAGCTCTTTTGCTCCAGGACAGTTGTTCACCAGCAGAAGTCTGGAATAAAGCTCCTCCACAAAGATTGTAATTCCATTGTAATCTCCAAATGTAATTTTGGAGAACATCCCTCTGCAAAACCTCCAGCCAGAGCTCACACAGACAGACCAAGGGACATGATGCAGCCATTCCATCAGGATTGTTGCAGTTATATTCACTGAGGTAATTCTCCTGCCTAGCAGAGACTTGGAGTTGTGCATCCCACCTTCCAGGATGGGTTATAGACATTCTAGGATGTAGGAGAGAGCCCAAGCCTGGCCTGTCAGACCTTGCTGTCAGTGCTGCAAGAAGTCACCACCTCTGTCTCTCTCTCAGGGGGAACTTTTGCCCATAAGCCTGAGGACACACAAGCCCCATCTCTCCAGTCCACAGCCCAACACAGATGGCTAAAATGGATTTTGCACCAACATGGCCAAGTAATAAATTGGAGCAACAGCTACAGGTTTGCCCCGTGCCAGAGACTGCTCCTGTCTTATCCTGCTGCGAGCTGCTGGCTCTGGAAGGCTGAACTGCATCTCCAGAGCTCTTGCCAAAGCTACTCCTGCCCCAAATCAGCATTTACCCTCATGCCCTTGCCCTTTCTTCAGAACAGTCCCATCCTGTTCCCTGTCCCTGTCCTGCCCAGGGCTCTGTGCACAGTGATGCCCCAGAGCTGTGCTGGGGGGCTCCTTAGGAGGATTGAGGGTTCTCTGTGTGCAGGGAGCCCCTGTCTGACAGGAGGGGACCAGAGCAGGGTGCAGCCACTCCCTGTGGCTGCAGAGGAGTGTGACAGACAGCCATGCTCCTCGACCTGAATGCCCAGGCACCTTCTCCTGTCCCCATACTCCCCTCTGCTGCTGTTAACCATTAAACCAGCACCCTGGTGCCTGCCATGGGCTGCTCTGTGCTGCCCTGTCAGCTGCTGCCCACAGAGCTCTAGAACAGGGTCACAGGATCATCTGGGTTGGAAAGGAGCCATAAGATCAAGTCCAGCTGCAAACCCAGCACTGCCAAGGCCACACCAAACCCTGTCCCCAGGTGCCACATCTCTATCTTTTAAATCCCTTTGGGGATAATGACTCCACCACTTCCCTGGCCAGCCTGTTCCAATGCCTGATAACCCTTGTGGTGAAGAAATCTTTTTTCCTAATATCCAAGCTAAACCTCCTTTGGCACAACCTGGAATCATTTCCTCTTTCTTTTTGTTACCTGGGAGAAAAGACCAACCCCCAGCTCCTGTCAGAGAGTTGCAGAGAGTGATAAGGTCTCATCTGAGAGATGATCTTGCAGTCAGCACACAAGCATTTGTATTGCCTTCCCAACATTTCCCCCACACCCAGGAGCACAGGAGGGGAGGGAGCAGTGGATTATAACCCCATCCTCCTCTATCAGATCAGTAGTTACACCCTCTAAGAGTCAGATTTTCATTTGGACATCCCCATTCTGTAGGGCAGAGAATGCCTGAGCCAGGCTACATGAGGGATGTGCAGTGAAATGTTACTTGCTTGGGCTGTGGGTCAAGGAAAGCTCTCCTGAAAGCTTCTCAGAAATTCATGCTTTCCCTATTACAGGTCAGAATCTTTAACCTCAGACTGATGGGTTTTGAGAAGCTTGGGGTTTTTTTTTTAACTCCTTCCCTTGCTTTTCCAAGGCATGAGGCCACTGCTGTGTTATCTCATCTGCAGGGCTTGGCCCTTCCCTCTTCCTCCCAGAGCTCCATACCCAAAGGAGGGCTGGAAATACCTTTGGAACGTGTCATTTTGCAAACACATCCTTGGCAGAGCCTGTTCCCCCATGCACAATGTCAACCTTGTCCACAGGCACGTGGGATCCTCCAGGCTGAGGCAGATGTTGGGCCATTCTCTGCCAAACCCTGAGTTTGCAGCTCTGCACTCTTCCTCCCAGCAGCTTCTGATTTACCCCAGCATGGACTGTGACAATGCTTTCAGTGTCTTGGGCTTGCACTGGGACACTGAAAACAGCCTCATCTGCCACCTGCATGCACAAAAAGATATCAAACCACATGGTCTCTGAGCTCTGGGAACACCAGGGCCAGGCTTAGGGCCAGGACATGAGGGCAGCAGGTTGTGCACACGGGAAGCACAGCTGGACAGGGACATCTCAGATCATGTTTCAGTTCTGAAAGTCAGGCTATGCTGTTTTCCACCACTGCTGAGTTAAACTGCTTGGAAATAATGTTTTCTGCTCTATAACCCCATGGCATGACCAGAATTAGCAGGAAGCAAAAATGCCTACAGCTCAGCACTAAATGAGCCCATGCTTTATGATGAAGACCTTCCTTTCCCCTGGCATTGACTGTTCTAAACTGCTTTATGCATATTTCTGCAGAGTTGGGCTCCTTCACAGCTCAACAGGGTAATTTACTGCTTTTTCACTGTGGCACTAATGGAGAGGAGGAGAGGGCAGGCAGCTCAGGCATCAGCTGTGTGAGTCTGAGGTGCATTAGCAAAGCTGTGGGTACAGGAATGACAGGCTCCATCCCAGAGCTCAAATTTGTGTAGTCACAGCCGTGGAAGTGGCTTGATTTACATCAGCACCAAAAAGCATCCAGATACACAACTGTTAATTAAATCCTTGGTTCTGGGGGTAATGAGGCCATGTGGCAAAAGGGGAATGGGAAAACAACATGACTTGGTGCTGATCCTCCAAAATTCCAGGTATTTTCAGCCCATCTTCCAACGTCTCCCACCAGATCTGCTGGTGTGTGACCCTCACTGCTGGGCCAGCAGTGGGCTTGGGGGGACTCCAAAGGTAAAAGCAGATCCTGTGGCAGGTCCCCATCCTCTGTGGACTGGAGGAAACATAAAACATTGTTCCTCTGTCCCCTGCAACAGACAAACACTCTCACCAGGGTGAAATGAAAGAATGAAATGAAGATAATGAAAAATGAAAGGTGAAGGCTGTTATGGGTTTATGAGCTGTAGCCTGCAGACAATAAGGGAGAAAGCACTTGCTAGGAGTTGGTTTTGCATCTTAAACCGTGAAACTCAGCTCTCTGCAGTGATCCTCTCAGAAATGGGCACACCCAGGCTGAATAAGCAGGGCCAGCCCACGCCCTGGTTTGCAGCTCTCTGGTTAGTGGCACACAGGTCTGCAGGCTGTGTCACTGGTATTTTGGGCACTCTTCCCATTACAGGTCCCTGAGGTCTAAGAGTGGTCAGTGGATGAGACCTGTGGGAGCTGTGGTTTAAACCTATTCAGCCACCTGGTTTAGCTGGTGAGCTGATTCATATTTATTTTCAGATTGTGGGGGCTAATCTAGAAAATTAAGGAAGTGACAAGAGTAAAAATGTGTCTGAAGGGAAGGCCTTGGATAGTTTCCAGTCCTGAGAGGTTGTGTGTAGTCTCCATCCTCAGAGATGTGCAGAACACAGCTGGACACAGCCCTGGGTTCCCCAAAAGTCTCCCATCCTCAGAGATGTGCAGAACACAGCTGGACACAGCCCTGGGTTCCCCAAAAGTCTCCATGCCTCAGAGATGTGCAGAACTCAGCTGGACACAGCCCTGGGTTCCCCAAAAGCAGAGCTGGTGGCTGATGACAAGGTACCATGTGGTGCCTTCTCCAGACAGTTGTCAGGAAAATTAATCCAAAACACCAGAGGTTTATGTCCAAAAAGGAGACAGAGGAGTCCTTTTTGCTTTATTCAAAAAAAAGGGAGAGGCCATGGGGCATTTCCCCTGGGATGTCTCCAATTTTTGGAGGATGCAGCCTCCTTTTATCCCAATTTCCCAGCTGCTTTTCCCTCTCTCTTTCCCCATTGTCTGAGGTACTTGAGAGGCACAGATTTCCCAGAACACCTGATACCTGAGATTCCCCTCTAATGTATAACCCTCTCTTTTAATTATAGAATTCATGGTTTTCCCTCATTGCTTCTTTCATCTCCCAACATCCAATTTCATTTAACAGCAAACCTACAGTTTGTTTGTGAATGCAAATATCCTTTTTCCATTCAATCAGTGGAATCCATCCTATTGTTTCTTTTATCTCTCAGTGCAAGCCTTATCTACCAGCAGACCCACAGCTCGTTTGTAAAGACAGATCTGATATTCCTCTCACAGGGATGTTCCCTCCACCAGCAGCCAGCAGCACCATGCACATGGCAGGCACGAACAGCTGATGTTTCTCTCCTCAGATGGTTTTTCCTCAGCTCGTCCCCAGCCAGTGACACCAGGAGCCTTCAGTGGCTGCGATATTACAGCCATCCTTCACAGGTAATTTTTTTTTCTCAGCAATAAGCTACAAGTGTCCCCTCACTCAGCTTTCTGCTGCTGAAGGTGGCTGGGCAAACACGGCTGGGGCAGTCTGGTTTATCATTACAGCCCGGTTAAACACTCCAGTGCTCTGTTACATCCCCATTCCAGTCACTAATCCACGGCAATCCTCACCCCTGCTCCCATCGCCCTGGGCACAGGGACACCCAGCTCGGCCTTGCAGCCAGCAAAAATCTTCCCCGAGCACTTTTCCCCTTGGAACAGCTTTGCCAAAATCCGGGACAGTCAGAGGCAGCGACTGGAGCTGGAAGTCTGTGACCCCAAGAGTTAACGCGGCACTGAGCAGCACCGCACCTTGCTTTGTACTAAAAAAAAAAAAAAAAAATCCCTCCGGTGCCTCCTAAACCCGGACAAAACAGGTTTTTAATGAAAGCAGCACTTAATCATTATTCCGTGAGTTCAGAGTGGTGGATATTTGATGCAGACACCGAGTTGGTTGGAACTCTCCCGTCCCGGCTCCCTCTTTGTCCCTCCGTGCGCCCGGGAATGGGTGTGATCTCCGGGTAGGAGTGTCTCTGCGGTTAGGCAGAGGATTGAATTACCCAACTGAGCTGTTCCCGGGCTGACAAGGTAGCAGAACAGCGAACAAAAGTGCCCTGGAACTCGGCGGAGAGGAGGGGAAGGCTTGGTGGAGAAGGGACACCTGCGCGCACTTCGTGGCGAGGTAAGCGATCCCCGCATCCCCGCCAGCTCTAAGAGCTGCTCCATGACTGCTGTCATGTGCGATAAGAAACAAAAAATTAATATGCTTCATACTTAAAAAAAAATCCTCCTCTGTTACAAGCCAAGATGTGTCTGCTGACAGGAGCCCACCCTGATTTACATGGTTTGGGGCTGAGCTTGCCAAGAACCCGCCCGGGCTCCCTATCAGCTCCGAGGACACATCTTTTCCTTTAACTCTCTGCACAGACTGGCTTTGATTTCCTGCAGCCACCAATTCACAGCGTTTTATTCGGGCCTGGATTGTTTTATGTGTTTTTTCTGCCGCGGGGATTTGCAGAAAGCTCGCCTGCCTTTGGGGCGCAGTTACGGGTCCGGGCGGCCGCAGAAAGTCTTTGGAAGTTCTCATCGATGGGTTTTATTGTCACCCGATCGGCAGATTGCTAATGGCCGAGCTGCTGTGCTCTGTAAATAGAATGTTTTCTCATCCCTGCTCCTCTGAGATGCGATTGCACTGAGGTGAAATTGAGTTGTAATGGAGTTGAGCTGCAGGCTCACTTGCCAGTATTTTTCTTAGGCGTGCCTATTAGGAACATAAATATTTAACACAAAGGAGAGTTGATATGAATTAGCATCTGTAGGAGGTTCACGCTTATTCAAGGCTGCCCTAGCGCAGATGTAAACAAGCGTTAGAGCAGCTGAAGCAAACTGGCCCCGCCAGAGCAGCACTTAGGTGGTGAATCATCCAGGTGCTTTTTACACAGCGCAGCTAAATGGGCTGATTAGAGCCTGCAGAGTAGAGATTACACAGTCACAGGGCACGGGCTCTCCTCTAGCCGGGGTTTTGCCGCTCCCCAGGGATGCCAGGTGGGAGGCAATGCAAGGGCAGATCAGAAAAAACCCTATAACCGTGTTCCCTCACCTTCCTCCTGGCAGGGCCAGGTGAGCCCTCCCCTCTCCTCCTCCCTGCACCAACAGGATGCCTTTATCCTCCTCCAGCTCCCTTCTCTGCCAGACACACAGGTCTCATGATGTTTTTTCCCAGGCAGGACTTTGAGGCAGCAGCTGCCAAGGTCTCCCAGCTGGGAGCAAAGGTTTTGTGCCATGGCTGCCAGCAGTGTCACCCTGATCTCCTGCCTTCTCCTTGGGGCTTCTGCTTAGGTTGAGTCAATAAATCCCTGCTGGTGCATGGCCAGGGATACTGAAGATGTTCACACTGTCTCCTGCTCTTTTCCACGGAGTTGTGCAAATTTTTCTGGGCTTTGAGCATGGAAGTTGTTATCTTTTGGGTAATGGACCACCCCTCCTGTGGTGATCCATCCCCAGCTGAGGAGCTGGCTTTTATCACCTGCCCTATGTTTGGAAATGTGCAGGGGCTCTGCTCTGTGCTGGGCACATCCTGCTGGACCAAAAGCCTTCCCTCAGTTTCCACAGAGTTAAATATGTGCTGGCCCACTTGGAAGCAGAGCCCTGAAATGTTCTGTGCAGTGAAGGGAGCTCAGGGCACAGCCAAAACCTCGGTGCTACCTTGGTGCTACCTGCCCCAGCTGCTTTTTTGTCACCCCTAGGGAACACTTGAGCCCCCCTGAACCTCCTCAAGGTCCCTCCTTCATCACATTTTTGTGTCAGCCTTCTGAGATTCTCACTGGATGACACAAGCCACAGGTTGGGCTTTCCATGTGTGAAACGTCCATCTGAGGAAGGATTCCAGTGTGGCCACACCACACCCAAAATATCTCTGCTCCAGCTCTTTGTTTATTCACATGTATTTATTCACATGTATTTATTCACATATATCCTTCAGCTTCTGTTGTCCCCTCAGAGGAACAGATCCTTCAGTCACAAGGGGAAATACTCTCCCACAACTCACTTAAAACCTCTCCTCTCATGAGCTCTCTATATAATACAACCCTGGAAATGGGTCTAATTATGGTTGATCCTGCATGATTATATATTTCTACTGTATTTCCACCCATCCTGGATGTGAAAGGGATGCAGAAAGGGTGTGAATATTGTCGCTTAAAGTCTTTGGCATCTTTCACTCTGAAAAGTCCAGGCATCAGGTGATGTGCATCCAATGCAGTTGCCTTGATTTCCAAGGATCTCTGCTTGTAACAGAAACCCTCTCATTTGTTATCTGTCTTTATCTGAGCCTCTCCAGGCTTATCTGAGGCACTGCTGGGTACAGTAACAGTGGAACTTGTTATTACCTTATATCCACGTCAAGGAGGTGACACGTGGGGGATGTTAAATTGCATGGTTGGGCTCCATCCTGGGCAGTTCCTGTGGAAGGAGCTATTCAGAGCAGTCGACCTCTTCTCCCTAAAAATGTCCTGTTGCCATGCCCTAGGATGAAAGGAGAGGTTTGTGCCTGGCCCTTCATTTGAAACTGCTCTTACAAAAACAGCTGCACAGGGTAGGAAACAGGCAGTGCTGGAAATCATGTTCTTTTTTTGGGCTAGAGAGACTATCTGGGTACCCATCTTTCCTTTGGGAGTGTGCTAGAGCCTGAATTACTGTCCTTTGTTGCTATCCCACCCATCCCAGCCTTTCAGATGCCTTCCTGGTGCTCAGACAAAACTCCCATTGCCAGCTGCAGGTGAAAAAGCTCGTCCAGGATGAGTGACTCTGTCCAAAGCTGTTTTTGCAGTGTTTTCAGGGATGTTTTATCCACCTGGCTTTGTGCAGGTGATGTGCTGCTCTCTGTGCTTTCATTTCTGCCCAGAGAAGCTGAGTGGCCCCTCCAGAGTCCCAGGAGAGCCCAGAGCAGCCTCAGGGGCTGGAAGGGCTGGATGACACAGTGACAAAAACTCCTGGGGTGTGGTGCGAGCACGAGCCGGGAGGGGACACTGCTCTGGGTGGTGCTGCCAGAAAGGTGTGTGGTGCTGCTGTTCCACTGCCAGGAGGGGCTGGGGAGGGCTGGCTCTGTTTCCAAGACCTTAAAGCTCAGAAAAGACAACTCACAGCCTGGCTCAGCACCCATCCCAGTGGAAGCTTGGGCTGGGTTAATTGGCCTCCTTTTGTTTTGACACAGGTCTTTCATTAGAGCTGTGTCAGCCAAAACTCACAAGGGATGAGCTTCCCTTTGCTGCTTGAGAAACAAAACTTCCCCCTGAATAAACCTTTTACATCTCTCTTCTAGAGATGGAAGTGCAGAGTCACCCACAAAGGTCCAGGGCTTTTCATTTGCAATCCAAAATGAAAACCTGTTTGGAGTTTTGGGGTTTTCTTTGTTTGGTTGTTTGGGTTTTTATTTTTTGTTTGTTTGTTTGTTTGTTTGTTTGTTTGCTTGTTGGGGGTTTTTGGGGGATGTTTTTTGGGGTTTGTTTGTTTCGTTGGTTGTTTTGTTTGTTTTTTTTTAATGGAAGTCCTGGGTTTCTCTTCCCAAGCTTGGTGTCATGCTTTCAGGTCTGAGCTGGGGCAAAACTGAAACAGTCTCTTCCTTTTGATAGTTAACATTAATCTTGCCACTTTCCACTGAGAAGCCAATGCTCTGGAACCAGTTCTCCATCGTGTCTGAGCATCTCCCCTGCTCCATCACCACCAAAAAAGGTCCTGAGGGCAAGTGCTTATTCAACTACCCTCATTTAAACTGTGCATGATGGAAAAGCTGCATTTTGTCTTGCCCACATACACCTGTGTGAATTCTTGCAATAAATATAAAACTATTACATGCAGCAGCAAAAATCTTAACACTTAGACTTGTTTTTTGACAAGGTGGGCACTGGCACTTGGGTTTACAGGAGGTTTTACTGATGGCATTTGTCTCAGCTCATGCTGGCAGAATCTTGGGGCACAGAGGGTGGCACTGAGCCCCCACACTCTGGGAGAGTGGGAGGGAAGTGTGGCAGGCTGGGCTCCCCACCCAGGGCTTTTCCTCTTAGGCCAAGGGAACAGCAAGTCTGTCCAAGAGTCACTGGATCTGCCCTAGAGCAAGCACCAGGATGGGGGAGCCATGCAGAGGGAAACCCTCCCCAGACCTGTGCAGCTGAACCTGAGACACCCAAGAGCAGGTGGATAAATCTCTAACCCCCTCTCCTCCCCTTCCTCCAGGCTCTGCAGAGAAAGCTGTGGCCTTTTCCTCAGTTTCAGCTAGGAAAATGCATTTTTTTTAGTTTTTGTCCTTCCTGTAAACTTTTGAAGAGCAGGTGCTCCCCAGGAGAACAAACACACTTTCTCCTCCCTAATGTCTCAGCTCTGTTTTTATTTAACCTGCAGCCATGGGGTTAAATAATGCTCTATTAAAACGCTGATGTGGGAGAGGATGGGAACTTTTTTCCTGGTGAGTAATTAGAAGTCAGTTAGAACCTGAACAACTTCCCTGGAAACTGGGAAGAAGAATTTAAATGGCTTTTCTTTCCCTCTGTGTGCATCTCCTGCACGAAGCCCTGCCTTTGGATGCAGTGCTGGTCCTGAGCCAGGAATCTCTCCCTTTCACCAGAGGAGAAAGAACTAAAAGAAAGGAGAGATTTGTTCCTGTGAATTGGCAAGCTGCCTACTCACCTTTCCCTTGGGATGGCTCTGTGCTGTTGCTGACTCACAAACCCCACGGAGAGGGGCTGGAGGTGCAATGGACACCTCTGAAGTAGCACCAAGATGAAATTTATTATGTGACAAAAATGCACCTGGCACCACTCCAGCACAATGCTGATGCAGGGGGTTTGTTGTTGGTTTTTTTTTGTTTGTTGTTTTTGTTTTCTCATGGATCTTCAGAGAGATGGGGTTTGTTATGGGTCCCAGGGGCTGATCTCAGGGAAAGTTCCTGCAGCTCAGCCTCTGCTGCTGCTCAGGAAAGCTTTGAGTCATTTAGGGCTGCCCTCAGCTTGCAGAGATCCTGGGACAGCCTCCTGCTTCCCAAGATCCTGGGGAAGGAGGATTTGCTGGGAGAGAATTGAGCCAGGAGCTGCGTGGGTGCTCTGACCTTCCCTGTAGGACACCCAGGCCAGCCCCACTTCAGCCAAGAGGCCAAGTCTGCCTTCTCCAGAGCCAGCCACTGCTGAGCTCTGGGCTCCACATCCAGCTGATTAATGTGGAAACTCAGACCTCATGACTTGGGAGCTGTGGCTGCAGTCAAAGGTCTGGTTTAATTGTTGTTCCTGCATTGTGAGGAGTTTGCTGGGACAATGCAGCTCCATCGTTCCCAGCACAAGCAGTCAGCTGGTGAAGTTTTAGAGGGAGGGCTCAGAAATAGCAGCAGTTTGGGGAAAAAAACAATCTGCTCTTACAAATCAGTCTCCCAAGACCATCTGGTTAAAGATCAGGCTGCTGGAACACCACCAGCAGTGAGATAAACAGAGGGGGACAGGGGGGGATCATGAAGAACATGTGGAGAGATGAGCAATATTTCCTGGATGGAGAGATGTGTTGAGCTGGAATTTATGGCAGGTGGAAATGCAGCTGCAGGGACTGGTCAATGAGGAGATAAACCATGAGATTACCTTCTAAATCAAATGTCCTCTGAGGAATTCAAAGAGGGGGATGAGATACAGATTGAGGGCTAGTGCAACTGGGAAGGTGGTTATTTCCCAGAAACCTGATATTTCCTTGTGCTCTTTGCTTTTATGTTAGGAACAATGGGAGGACTGGAGGATTAGTGCAAAGTCCATCCTCACAAGGGGCTGAAAGACAAAGCTCACAGCCTCAGTGGTTTTCTGGGAATGACCAAGTATCAGCTGCTAAATCCAAGATGCCAGAAATGGCCAGGAGGTGAAGGCACAGGTTGTAAGAAGTCACACTAAGCCAGAGGTCTGTCTCCTGTAAGGCCTGGGGTGGTGGCTTCAAGAGACAGAGCAACTGGATCCCAGGAACACTGGTCAGCTTTTTCTCAGGCAGGGCAAAATGCTTATTGCTCTTTTAGAGCCTGAGAAATTCCCTGGCTAGGGAATCCAGGTTTCTGCATCCTTTGAATTTCCTGAATAGGGAATTCAAACCTCTCCTGGGCTGTAGAGCACTTACAGTTTGAGAGGTCATCATTAAGATTAAACCATCTCTTCATCCCAGGCTCTGCCATCCTCACTCACTTTAACCCTGAGCAGGCTCAGCATCCTCAGCATCCAGCCCACGAGCAAAGAACAGAGCCCCAGTCACCTGTGGTGTCAGGTAGCTCGTGGTGTGGTGATCCCTGGCAGCCATCCATGGGAAAAACAGGGGAAAACTTGCCCTGCTTAAACCAGTGAAATCCCCTCTTATCTCCAGGGCCACTGACTCTGAGGAGAGGAGCACAATCTCAGTCCATCCCACCCAATGCCTCATCTCAGGCTTTGATCCAGCACTACTTAGCCTAAAAATGACCTTCAAACCATCTCAAGACCCATCCTGATGATTTTGTAGCATGGGCAGGGGATCTTTTCTGACCAGTGGAGGTGGCTGAAGCAGGAGGCCAGTCCAGGAGTTATTGCCAAAGCCTTGGGATGGAACAGTGCTGGGAGTGCAGCAGCCCATGGCCACAGAGCCCGAGGAGTGAGCCCAGCCTGCACAGCCCAGCCATTCAGCCACCTCATTTCAAAGACATTAACTAAAGCCAAGCCTGCCAGCTTCCCTGAGAAGCTGTTCCAATGTTTAATTGCCCACCGTGATCAGAAATAGCATCTTATTTCAAGGCCTGCTTTACGTAATTTTAGCTGCCAGGCAACAGCTCTTTCCAAGAAGGCTGAAGTGCTCTCTGTGGTCACCCAGGCGTGTCTGGGCACAGCCCTGGCCTTGCCTTGAGGCCACACTGAGCTCCTGAGCCTGGATCTCACAGCACTTGGAGCAGAGGATGAGCTGAGCTGTGCTTTTCCCTCTTTTCCCATCCCCACAATGCATATCCTGATCCCTGCCCTCATTGCTGTGTTCCAGCACATCCAGAATGGCTTGGAGGAAATTCTTACAGCTCTGAGTGTGTGACAACACAAGAGAGAACACAAACCCCATAGCTGGGCCTCCCTACCCATGATTTTCCTGTGGCATAAAAGCTGCTTTTTCTCCTCTTGCAACAGAGAAATAAAACACAGTTTAGCCAGGCTGAGTGCTGAATTTCTGAGCAGTCAGTCTCTAGAGACAGTCAAGCCCTGTCCTTGGCTTGAGGGCCACACTGAGCTCCTGAGCCTGGACCCCACAGCACTTGGAGCAGAGGATGAGCTGAGCTGTGCTTTTCCCTCTTTTCCCATCCCCACAATGCATATCCTGATCCCTGCCCTCCTCACCGTGTTCAGCACATCCAGCTCTGAGTGTGTGACAACATGTGAGAGAGCACAAACCCCATAGCTGGGCCTCCCTACACATGATTTTCCTGTGGCATAAAAAAGCTGCTTTTTCTCCTCTTACAGCAGGGACATGAAACACAGCTTAGCCAGGCTGAATGCTGAACTTCTGAGCACTCACTGGAGACAGTCACTGTCCCTGACCTGGAGCTGATGAGCCACACAAGGGAGCTCCAGTTTGAATTTCACTCCTCTGGGCAAAACAAGAGTTAACCACTGTCCTCTCTGCAAACAGAAAATGGCACCTACTTGGGCCCAGATACCCAACTATAGTGGAGACAATGAAAGCAATTCAAGAGCCCCTGGTTTACCTCATCTAATGCCAGTCCAAATATTCCCAATAATTAGGCCTTTCAGCCTGGAAAGGCTGGAGCCACAGCTGCTTCCTATTTTCCCAAAGCTGTACAGAGCATTAGTCATTGCACTGGCGTTTTTTATGGCCGTGACTACAGCCCAAAAGTAAAGCACGTGCCAAAACTCAGGCAAGCCAAACCAGGCTGAATTCAGAGTGTGCTTCAGGAGTCTGAAATGTTCCCCTTTCCCCTCTCTGAGTCCTGGGTTTTGCTCCCCACCCAAACAGCCCAACACTGCCTGGAGAAATGTCCTGCTGGAGAAATGTCTGGGCTCCCAACACAGCCTGGGCTGACCCAAATGAAGCAGTGATTGCTGGCACTTCCACCCCAGCTATTAATCATTCACCAGCCTTGGGAGTGACCTTGACACTTAATTAGTCATGTAGTCCTTCCTGGAGGCAAAGCTTTTCCCCACACTGTGCTGTAGGAGAGGGGATGAGGGTTGGATGTAGCAGGCAGGAGTGTTGCTGTGATTTTGGCACTGCACTATGGGCAGACCCATCTGCCTTCACCCACCAGCTCTGTTCCCTGGATTGTGACAGGAAAAGCTTTGATTTTAGCTCTGGAGGCCCCAGGTGCCCCTGGCTGTAACATCCAGGCAAGGGCCAGCCACACGTTTGGTTTCCAGGTTCTCTGCCCTCAGTCAGGAGCAGCATTTGATCTTTGCAATTTAATTAATAGCACTTTAACCAAGTGGTGATGACCCAGCAGAGCAGCTCCAGCCAGAGGTGCCTGTGCCCACATTCTTCTCCTCTTGCCATGGAGAGAGGAAAATTTCCCTGGAAATGGTGGCAATAGGATAGGCTGGCCCTGGAGGTGGGAACTGAGTGTTTTATTAATGTTATTAATGTTATTAACGTGGGGGCAGAGAGATGAGCTACAGCTGCTTCTCTGCCTTCACAGGTAAAGCTGTGTCTGCCCAAGGAAGCAAATCCATCCCCAAAACCAGTGATTTTCCCTGGGGAATTCCTGCCCCAGAGGTGGTTGACTCACACTTCTTGCCAATTTGCATTTCACCTAATGCTGAGCAAAACCGGTTTGACTGAGGTAAGGGCTGCCCCAGACACTGCTGCTCAAACCCCACAGTGAATGCCCCAAGACTCTAAACATCTCTTTTTTCCTCCTTCTTCTTTGCAAATTCTAAAGGTTTCTGCCCTTCATGATTTCAGCACAGACAGGAAGATTTCACTCCATAAATACCAGATTTCATGTCTGGACAGGAGTTGAATTATGGGATCATCTGATTAAAACCCCACATTAAATCATTAATGAAATGAGCTGTCTGATTATATAAGTCATATTCTTATTATTTCTAGCTTGGCCACTGGCCAAAAGAAGCTGGAAAGTCCAAAGAAACAGACAACCTTGTCTGTAGTTCACACTCCCCCAGCTAAAGCACTTAGGAGGAAGGGAGGGACACCATTTCTCAGAAAAGTGGGGGGTCAGCATTAATTGTGAGGTTTCAGATGGAGAAAGCATCCCCAGGAGTGAAGGGAGATCCAAAATCCTCATTTTTACTCAAATGAGTTTGACTGGGAATCTGTGGAGCAGTGCTGGGTCTCAGAGGGCTCTGCCTGTAGTCAGAGGAATCTCAGCATCCTTTGGGTTAATTTTTCCAGGAGAGGTTGGGATGCTGGGAGAAGCAGGGATCCAGCTGTGTCTCACAGCTGGCCAGCTGCTGGTTTCCTGAGCTGTTAGCAGGAGAGCAAGATGCCTGCTGCCTTCCACAGGGAGAAGTGTCAGTGGTGCTAAATACTTCACTGCCCTCAAAAATAAATGTCTTTACTGGCTTTGTTTTCAGGTTCTTTCTGTTTAGATGCTGGAAGGAAAAAACCCTAAATAAATTAAAAAGATGGCTGAGGGAAGAAGGCTTCACTTGGGTTTTTCTTAGGGACTTTTTGGGTGTAATGTTGAAAGAAAGAAGAGGTCTTTTGGCTAAAGATCTGAACTAAGGGCCATGTTTTTGTATTTAGTGCCTGATAGCTCTGTACTGCAGGGCTGTAGGTGAGTCAGGACACCATTTAGAGCAGTGTCTGGGACACTGAAATATCTTCCTGGATCTAGCTTTTAATCTGTGTGGGTGTCAATCACCTTTCTGGGAATTGAAGTGAAAAATGTGGGTTTTTTATCCTTGCTGTTTGTCCTTCCTGCCTGGAAGCTCTCTGGAGGACCTGAGAGGGAGCTGAAGGTCACTGAATGTGTTCCTGATGCCACAGGGACTCAGTCTGCAGCAGTCCTTGTGTGTTCAGGAAGGGATGAGCCCTTCTGAGTGCTGCTGCTGAGCTCTGCAGGTAGCACAGAGGTGCTGGGGCTGCCCTCCACACCCAGCAAACACCTGCATCTCCCTTCTGCCTGAGCAAGGAGCCAGGGGCTGGCAGCTCTGGCCTGTGGGAGGTCTGGCTGGACCAGGGTTCCTGCCTGTGGCTGCATTTTTTGTGCTCTTAATTAATGTGCAAACTCTGACACTCGTTAGGGCTTCATGGTGTCACATGCAGCACTGGCAACACGATCAACAAACACCTTCTGGCAGGGATCACACCTCTGCTCTTCCCCTCCTTCAGCAGAACACTGAGTGTGCTTTCTCTGTGATTTGAGAGCAGGACTGGCTCGTGGGGAAGAGGCTGGTGTGGGTTGTGTCCCCTGGCTGCTGCAGTGGAGCCAGCTCTGATAGGGTGTAACTCCACATTTTTGTGTACATTGCTTTGGGATTCCACTTGCTGCAGGAAGTAAACAGGCTGGGTTCAGAAGTTGCTTCTTGAGCAAAACCCTCAGCAGCAGGAACAGGAAGCATAGCTAAGGATACTCCTCTTTTTTCCCCCCACAACTGGTAGATAGGATAAAGAATGGATGGGAGACCTCCACCCATCAGAGGGGCAGTGGAGACACAAAAAGCATCTCAAATATTCTTACACCTTTGTGTGGGCAACCTGAAACCTGCAGAGCTTAGGAAGATGCTGGGATTTGTCTAAAATCGACATTCTGGGTATTGGTTGGATCACTCAGTGTGTGCTGGGAGCCTGGTGCCCTAAACTGAGATACCTGTCCCAGTTTAGACCTGAATATTGACCTGGCTTCATTCCTTGGGCTCCCAGTGCCCCAAGGCCTGGCCTGACCTGACCTCCAGGGAGAGACAGAGACACCTCAAAGTGTGGATTTCTGTACTAAACCTGCTCTGATGATAAGAGCTGACCTGCACACTCACTGTTGCATCTAATTATATAATTATTTTTTGTTTTCTTCCTCCTTTGCCTTCTAGCTCAGACTGCAGGATGACAGAAGGTGACACAAATCTCCCAACCATCGAGAGAAAGCTGGGACTGCAGATATGGGGCATAGAGGTAGGACAAAAGTGATGGCACATGTCCTCTGTCACAGTCATGGCACATGTCCTGTGCACATCTGTGTTTATGTTTCAAGGAAAATGAACTCTTGCAGTAAACTGTGTGGGAAAAGAGGGTCCTACAGATAAGATACAGTGGGAAACAGGCTCAGTATTTCCCCATGAAATGTTCAACATGTTATTGTTTTGGTTTCCTTCTCTGTTAAACAAAGATGATGATATTTATTAAGGAAATGGGAATGTGGCGGGACTGAAATCATTCCTCCAGCACTGCAGGCTTTTCTCACTCCTTCTTGGAATCAATGCAAGGCTGCTTTAACAGACCAGAAATTCCCTGGTTCACCAAGATGGGTTATCCATGGGTAGCCTTGGCCCACATCAGCACTGCCGTGGGGCAGACACCTATTTTTGCAGCAAAGGCAGTCCATGGAGTCTATTTGTATTTCTTCCTTGCCTTTCCTACTCTGTGTCACTGCAAAGACAGATCCTGCAGCCTGTGAGGTTGCCTTTCTGCTGCTGGTGGTATCTGATTTTGGATTGGAACCAACCTTTGCTCAATTCTGCCTTTTTTCTGGCCCAATTCACCAAGAATATTCCCCTGCAATGAGAGTGGGTTTAGACTGAGGTGCAGATCCCACTCAGGGCAGCAGTGGGAAGAGGCTTCAATGTCTCCAAGTGATATTCAGCAGATCACAACCATGTTCCAAATACCACAGGGTCTTCACCTTGCCATTCCTCTCCAAAGCACTGTGCTGAGCAGCTTTCCAGAGGATCTGTAATTAGAGCTGTGAGGGCTCACAGGGGTCAAGCTGGAATGCTGGGAGACAAGTCAGACCAGCAGAAGAATGTGTGTCTCTAATTTCAGGGAAGCTCAGAGGCAGCTCCAGCCCAGGAGCTGTGTGTGGACTGGTGGGTGGCACAGCCAGGACCTGTGCTGGGCAGGCATGGCTGGTTAATTGTGCACTTGTGCCAGAGGAAGTCTGCAATTAGGGTCTGGAGGGGTGAGGGA
Source organism: Luscinia megarhynchos (assembly GCA_034336665.1). Taxonomy (NCBI): domain Eukaryota; kingdom Metazoa; phylum Chordata; class Aves; order Passeriformes; family Muscicapidae; genus Luscinia; species Luscinia megarhynchos. Next base: position 42,659,294 of record JAPFBE010000007.1, on the reverse strand, counting down.
CCATCAGTGGCCTCAACTCTTGTCAGCACTGCTGGTTGCCCTGAACCCCTAGCAGAGTGGTTATCCTAACAAAGTGCTGAAAGTTGTTCTTGAACTCATGGGCACTGGGTAAAAACTGTGCCCAAAACTGAACCTGGGATGAGATGTGCTCACTCTCCTGGGAAATGCCCTACAAATGCAAGCTCTGGAGCACTTCAGCCTGAACCCCAGGTCTAGATCTACAGGACTGCACAAGGGCAAGGGAGACTAAAACATACTTGTCTGTCCAAGCAAAATCGTCATTTTCCCTTCTCACTCCTTAGTACTTTGGAGATTTCCTCCAGAACTGGCTTTTCCCAGCTCACCAACTCAGCCCTGATTCTTCCTTCTCCAAACCCTGATTGTCACCTCAGTGTTTTGTGCACTCCAGCCTGTCCTGTTTCATACACACCAACTTCTGGCTCTTCACTTTCAGCAATGGCCCCAACTCTGCTTTCCTTACAGAACATGAAGATGGTTCCTGTACCTGAAAAAGCTTATGGGACTTTTTTTGAAGGAGACTGTTACATCATTTTGCACGTAAGTAAGACAGCAAACACTGGTCTCTGTTGGGCAATTGCTGCAACCCTTTCTATTTAGATCTGCCTTGCTTCCTGGGTACCCTGTCCTGTGGAAAAAGCACTGTTGAAGTGGTTGTGCATGTGTGCTCACCATCTAATCATGGATCTGAATTTCACAGGGCTGTTGTGACAACACTGTCTGTTTAGTAAATCAGAACTTCAGAGGAGCCATTAACTTAGTAATTCATTAAAAGTGTTTATCTTCCAATCAAGTGAGTCATGGTCAGGCATGGCAAAATGACCAGTACATTCCTGGAAAACTCAATCAAGGCCCACATTTAAATGATTTATGGGGGATGTGGGATGTGACCAGCTGGAGGGTCTCATTTCTAGCAGGTGGTGTGGGACATGCAGAGTTCCATGGTGTGTGTCATGTAAGCAGGAGAGGACACTTCAGCCCAAATTTGATCCAGACCTACCTGCAGCCAGCTGAACCTGGCTGTGAAGGACTGCTGAGAGCCAGCTCTGCTCTGTGCAGACTGCCTTGTGATCTCAGATTTTGGCAGGAGGATGATGTGTTACACTCACCTCCTAAAATCCTCTCCAAATCTCTTCATCTGCATAGAGCAGCCCAGGTCCCACGGTACCCCAAACCCATCCAGGTGGTGGAAAGCAGAAGCATTTCCCACTTCCTGGGTCTGAGTGTGCCTCCTGCAAACATCTCTGTGGGTGGAGAGGCAGCAAAGCCTCCAGTGCCCTGCAATAACCAACTGCACATCCCCCATATGCCAGCATGGGAAAGCAGGCTGGGGTAGCAGCACAGGATGTGTCTCCTGCTCAAATGCCCCCCACACATGTCTTAGGGCACCTTTTGAGTGCTGAAAGCCTGAGGTACAGCCCCACAAGCTTAGAGCAGAATACTGGAGTCCTTGCAGGGAGCTGGCAGTGTAAATATGGATTTTGATGCTCACAGGCTCTGTTTCTGTTGTAAAAACTTCCCCAGGCAGAAAAGCCCTTCATCAGCCCACTATTGTCCTTTTCCCTGGAAGACAGGAGGGCAAAAACATTCATCTTTGCATTCTACTTCTTTACTGGAGCCTCTCCAAATAAAGATTGTCTGTGGGACAATGGGGCTTTGATCATCTTCAATAGCAATGCATTAAATTGAGTGATTTTTCCACAAATTAATTATCTGTGCCTGAGAAACAGAGCTGTATTTTTTTCAACTCCTTCTGCTGTGTTTCACTGTGGTATCACTGCACAAAGCAAATAAACAGAACTTAGTGTCAAATCCAGCTTATAAAATGAGCTATTATTACCTTTCCCAGGTGTCCACAATGGGATTTAACACAGTGGGATCCTGAAAAATAACTTGGCAGAACTCAAACAACAATGAGCACACCTTCTTCTCAGCCTGCTTGCCTCCTTTTTCTAGGCTGCTGGGGTTTTCTGTAATAAGATGAATCCCAGCATGCACACACTGGCTCAGCTTCATTTGGAGTTATGTCTGTTTTGCAAGTCAGCAGGAATTCCAAGACAGTTTGTGCTGCTCTGTCATGTGCTATGTGAACAACAACAGGAAAGAAAGGGTAGCATCTCCAGGCAAATAAATAGCAGTGTGCATTGCATTTCAAAAGGTGAACTATGGGAAGAATCTGCTTTAAGTCTTAATATCAAAATATACAATAGTAGGACAAGCTGAACGTGTTAATTGCACAGGAGCTCAGTTTTCCTTGATAATAGGAGTTACAAAAGAATATCAAAAATATCAGTTCAGTTCATAAAATGTGGGAGAAACAGGACTTCTGGACAGTAAATTAATATGATTATGCAGAAGCCAATTTATTGTTTACTTTTTAGTCTTAATTATACATTCTTAGACTACTGTCTGTGTGATTACACATTTCTTGATTGGTGCTTTTATGCTGTTCATGCTCTTTGTATGAGCCTTTCGAGTACAATGATTGGTGGCTGTCTTGAACTTTAATGCCTACTTTTATTTTGGGGCTCTTAATCTTGGTATTCTGTTTTATAGCTTTTTTCCTTTCGATTTAGCACAATTTATGTTTTAGTGGCCTTGAAGGGTCTCAACAAATAGCAGAAAAACACCTAAAATGGCTCATTTTGTGCACCTGTTATAAACAGTGGTCTAAACTAAGAAATATACAGAAAAACATCTAAGTGTGTGAAGAAGCAGCAAAATATGTAGAAAAACAACTAGACAGTAAAATATGGAGTAAAAATATAGTTTTAGAAAAAATGTAGCTAAATATAGTTTAGCTGGTGCATACGATACAGACCACAGCCTGGACTTGCTTAGACATGTTGCTGTGGCCCAAAATTGTTCAGTATTACTGCAATAAAATCCATAAATTGCTCTGCTGAATAAGGACATGTCCTGGTTTGAAGGACAGGTGTCTGCCAATAAAGGCAGAAGCTTCTCTTTCAAATGGAAAATGTAAACCCCCTCCCACCAAATTATTATAATTTTGAAATTAAGGGGCTCTTAGTCAAAGATATGGGAATTAGGAATAACAGTTCTTTACTAGGAAAATTAAAATAGAAATACAGTATTACAAAGAACAATCCCAATCCCACAGAGTCAGAATCCAAGCTGACACCCTGTCAGTCAGTCAGGGTGTTGGCAGCAGTCCCATTCAATGGTGGCTGCATCCTCCTGCAGTGGCAGATGTGGTTCAGCTGGAGCAGTGCTCCTGTAACTTCTGTTCCAAAATTGCAGTTTTTATCTGGGTAGGAAAGGCTTGGCTCCTCCCCCTGGGTGGACATCTCCCAATGGGATGATGTAATTTTATCAGTCATGCACTGGGACTCAATGGCCCAGCAGCAGATGATATCTTCCTGGAGGGAGGATGGGCTGTGGGAAAGATCAAGATGATTGCCCCAGCTGGTTTAAAGATGGCCCATTAGCAGATAATATGTGCCAGGAGATAAGGGTCACTGCTCCCACCTGGCTGCAACAGATGGTGAGAGAATTCACATTTCTGGCCACGTCCTATATTGCAACCCAAGACAGGAGAGCTCCAGGCTGCGCTCCCAGGGCATACCTGAGGCTCAGGAGAAAAGCAGAAGTGTGGAAGGGCTCCGTGGTCACTGGGCTCTCCAACACAAAAACGGGCTGTGCCTTCACCTTGACTTGTCCTTGCCACCTCTTGCAGACCAAGAGGACATCCCGTGGCTCAGCTGTGGATCTGCACTACTGGCTGGGCAGGGATTCCTCCCAGGACGAGCAGGGCGCCGCGGCCGTGTACGTGACGCAGCTGGACGCAGCGCTGGGGGGCAGCCCCGTGCAGCACCGCGAGGTGCAGGGACACGAGTCCGAGACCTTCCAGAGCTATTTCCGCCACGGCATCATGTGAGTGCCTCCAAATCTCCTGCACCCAGCTGGCTCCTAGCACCCGGGCTTCCCTCTGCTTCTCTGCAGGTGTCTCAGAGATCCCCATGTCTCAAAAATGTGAAAAATACAGGTCAGCATTGATGCTGGTTGAAATTCAGAGCAGAGGATTTCCATTGTCTTGGTCTGGAGGACAGGTGTCTGCCAATAAAGGCAGAAGCTTCTCTTTAAAATGGAAAATGTAAACCCCCTCCCACCAAATTATTATTATAATTTTGAAATTAAGAGGGCTCTTAGTCAAAGATATGGGAATTAGGAAAAACAATTCTTTACTAGGAAAATTAAAATAGAAATACAATATTACAAAGAACAATCCCAAAGCACTGCCAGAGTCAGAATCCAAGCTGACACCCATCAGTCAGTCAGGGTGTTGGCAGCAGTCCCATTCAATGGTGGCTGCATCCTCCTGCAGTGGCAGATGTGGTTCAGCTGGAGCAGTGCTCCTGTAGAAGGTGCAGTTTTCCTCTGAGGCTCCAGGGATGATGTGGAAAGGTCTGGCTTTCCTCTGGAATCCAGTGGAAAGAAGGTTCCTTGGTGTCCAAAATCTCAGTTTTTCTCTGGGTAGGAAAGGCTTGGCTCCTCCCCTGGCTGGAGCATCTCCCAGTGGGATGATGTAATTTTATCAGTCATGCCCTGGGACTCAATGGCCCAGCAGCAGATGATATCTCCTGGAGGGAGGATGGGTTGTGGAAAAGATAAAGATGATTGCCCCAGCTGGTTTAAAGATGGCCCATTAGCAGATAATATGTGCCAGGAGATAAGGGTCACTGCCCCACCCGGCTCCAACAGATGGTGATAGAATGCATATTTCTGGTCACATCCTGTATTGCAACCCAAGACACACATTTTGAAGGAATTATTTATAGCATTCAGTCTGGAGCTGTGGTATTCTGTTCCTCTGCTTATTTTCCCAGATATTTGTAGTAATTGTGTCTTAACCTCCCTTTTGTTCACCTCAGGGTCTTGGTTCCTCTCCTCCACAGACATTCAAGTGCCAATTCAGAGCACTTCAGACTAATATCCATCTTAAAGTGGAGTGCTGATTTGGCTCATACTGGGTGTAATGTTCCTGTAGTGCAAGGAAAAAGTGACTGAACTTCTGTCATCTAAAAGATACTGTTGAATATATGATATGTTGTTATGTTGAATCCAATTCCAGGGTCTTTGCTCACTCTGGGGTTTTTGGAAGGACTCCAGTCACTGTCCTCCAAGGAAGATCTTTATTGGCAAGAAACAGCCTGAGTGTTTTTGTTTCAAACTGCTGAAGGAAACTCAGATGAAAACCCACTCTGGGTCAACATCCTCTATCCCAGTCTGGCTGGGTATCTCTATCTTGTGCATCTCAACAACCTCACATGAATCTCCTCAGAACTTTTCTGAGACAGAAAAGTACTTTTAGGCTCATCCTAAAGATGAGTGAGTGGCATGGAGGACTGAAAATCAGACCCTCAAACCCAGTCTATTTGGAAACCTATATGCCTCTGAAATGAGCATGAATTAAAATTCATCTGGGTCTGAACCCCATGCCCATGGTCAGAGAGGAAGTCTGGGGCAGAATGAGGAATTAAAGCAAGATCTTTCCACATCATGGCAGGTGGACAAACCTCCAGAGCATCCTTCTGTGGATATCTTAATCTTGGCCAAACAAGTCTAAAATGCTGTGAGTCACATTTCTGACCACATTAGCCAGTATTTTTCCAGATACAGTAAAATGTATCTATCACCCACATGGCAAAAACTACAGCCAACAATTGTTTCTTTTTTCCCCTAAACGACAACTGCATTATGTGCAATTATTGCTATAGTGTGAACAATGGATCTGTTTTCTAAAATGGTCTAGGATATGTAAGAGTGAATTAGACTTACCCAAAAAAACCCATTAAAAGTTGTGTAGGGCTTCCCTCTCATGATTGTGCAAAGTTGCCACAGGAGAGGGGATGGCATTGTGGCGTGAGGTGGTAACACTGCTGAGAGTGGCTGCTGCAAATTCTGTGTTCAAGGATGGAAGAAAAAGATTGGGAGGTAAAATCTGAGAGAAGGACAGTGTCCTGTACCTGTTTAGAGTTTTGTTCTGCTTTTGCTGAGAGTTCCCTGTCTAAGCTGCTTTTAATAGAATAACTGTTTGGAAGGAAACAAAATTTTAGCAAGAAGTCTTTTTTTTTTTCTGCCTAGTCTGTTTCATATTTTAATTGAATGCTTATGGAGTAGTTCAATTTTGGGATGCCACTGCCAGGATCAATGGGATTTTCAGTTTGGTTGTGTTACAATTCCATTGCCATCCCTGACCTGCCTGTTCATCATCTCCCAGGATGTTTAATGCTTGAAATCGATGCTCTTGGAAGTCTTGTCCAACATAAATGATTTTTTGATTCTATAATTGTGTGCACAGCAGCAACACAACACCCTTAAGACAGAAACACCATGAACATGAAGGACCATGAACAGCAGTGAGGCAGCACAGCATTTGCCACTGCAGTTTTAGGACTTTGAGGTTATTTTGCCTCTAGATTTTTTAGTTGCTTCCAAAGATTGGGATGTTCTCAGAGGACAGAGAGAAAGGTGTTTCCTAACCAGCTCTAACTCTTTATGTTTTTGCACAACAGCTACAAGAAGGGAGGAGTGGCTTCAGGATTTAAGCATGTGGAGACCAACATGTACAACATCAAACGTCTTCTTCACGTCAAGGGCAAGAAGCATGTGTCAGCCACAGAGGTAAGAAGAAGACCCTGCTCTTCTTGTGGATCATTTCTCCTTCCCTCTCCTCCTGCACTCGTTTTTGAGCAGATTTGCCTGGTGGCTATCTCATTTCTGCTCAAGAACTTCTATTTCAGGACACTTTTCAAGTCCTCACTTGCGGGTTTGGTGTTAACCATGAGAGAAGTCACTGCTCAGTGAGGAGCTGAGTGCCAGCTCAGAATGAGCAGTCACTGCAAACCCGTTCTTTCATCCCCAGGGGTGGGTTTGCCATGGCTATGATTTGTCACCTGCAGCTCTCCTCATCCTCCCCACCTTGCCAAACTCTCTCATTTCCTTGTGACAGGTAGCTCTATCCTGGGACAGTTTTAATAAGGGAGATGTTTTCTTGCTGGACCTTGGTAAGGTGCTGATCCAGTGGAATGGACCCAGCTGCAGCATTGCTGAGAAATCCAGAGTGAGTACAAGCAAAAGCCACTTTTAATTTCAGGTGGCATTTTTTGATAACTAAGGGGAAAAAAATAAAAAAAATAAAAAAGCAACTCCCAGTGTTTTCACATCTAAAATTTTAAGAGCAGCAACACAGAGATGATGTAAACAGTGACAAATTTTCTGCTTCCCCATCTGCTGGTTTTAGATGCCCATGAAATTGCTTTGCTCCAGTTCAGACCTGGCCTCAGCTTGTGTTTCATAGTCACCCAAGGGCTCATCACTAGTTCCAGCCCCAGAAAGTCAGCCAGCTCCCTCTGGAGCTCATCTCCATCCCTCTGTGCCCAGTTGTTTGCATGGCATAGGATTAGAAGATCAACAGCTCCAGTAGGTTTAGCTGCAGTAACCACCTCAGGGTAGATTAATTTTAATTTTTGTTTACAGCATCAACAGGGAATTCTGGCTTGGTCAGTATGAGACAAGCAGGAATACATAACCCAGGTGCTGATAGATAGGTCAGATCTAAAGCTCTTAAGGCACTTTGCAAGGGGATCATTATCCTTATTTTACTGATACAGAGATACAATAAAGCAAGATACAGTAGTGGCTCATCAGCAAAGCTGGTGGCCAAGTTTGTGGTCATTATAATATTAAAAGGCAGGTGGGTCTGCTCTGTGCATGGTGTCCCCTGATGAACTGGGAGAGAGGAGATCTTCACTGGGAGAGGGGGAATCTCCACAGGGAGTGCCATTTTTGGGCCACAGTGGAGATCCTGTGGATACTGAAGATACAAAACAATCCTCAACACAGGAGGGGGAGCATGTTCACATCTGCTGGCTTCATCTCAGACCTCAAGCAGATCATTCCTTGTATCTAATAAAGAGAGGAGTCTTTCAAAGCTATTGCAGCGAGAGTCATGGGAACAACAAAAAAAAAATTCAACTGAAGATGGAGATTTCAGCCTAATTAGCTGCTTGACATTTCACGCTGCTTTTTTCACAGAAGACATGCACGGTTTTTAACACTTGAAAACCATTTAAATGTAAAACGTCGCCGCGGGGCGGCTGGGGTCCTGCAGCTCTGCAGCATCCTGCCTCGCTGGCCTCAGCCTGTGTTCATCTCTCCCCAGACCATCCCTCCAGACCACTGGGCCTGCTGGTGCACATCACACACGGGCAGTGCCCATTGTGGCTCCCACACGCCCGTGCCCTGCAGGAGCAGCACCAGCAGCGACTACCATTAGCAACATTTACCCATGAATTAGTTAATAATCAGGCATTACAGACATATCTACTTCTTTAACAGCTAAATTTGGAGGACACTAGGAGAGCTGTGATAATCTGGCTTGGGCTGTTGGTTCTCAGTCATTGCTGGGGTCTGGGTTTGTGGTGTGTGTCAGGACTTAACCCCTGCAGGTCCTTGAGTTTACCCATGAGTTAGTTAATAACCAGGCATTACAAACATATCTTCTTCTTTAACAGCTAAATTTGGAGGACACTAGGAGCTTCAGAGAGCTGTGATAATCTGGCTTGGGCTGTTGGTTCTCAGTCATTGCTGGGGTCTGGGTTTGTGGTGTCAGTCATTAACCCCTGCGGGTCCTTGTGCAGGGCCTGGCTCTGGCTCGGAGCATCAGGGACAGCGAGAGGGGCGGCCGTGCCCAGATTGGCATCATTGACAACGAGAGGGACTCTGCAGAGCTGCTGCAGATCATGAGGATGGTGCTGGGCGAGCGGCGCGGGGAGCTGCGCGACGCCGTCCCCGACACCAAAGCGGACGAGCTGCAGAAGGCGAACGTGCGGCTGTACCAGTGAGTGCTGGGCTGGGCTCCCAACCCACCCCTGCTCACTGGGGGCTCTGCAGGCTCTGACTCAGCTGGCTGTCTCTGTCTTGCAGTGTCTATGAGAAGGACAATGACCTGGTGGTGCAGGAGATCGCCACCCGAGCCCCTGACGCAGGATCTGCTCCAGCACGAGGTGAGACGAAGCCAGAGTGAGAAAAGGAGGCTGTGGCTCACTTTGTTTTCAGCTCAGCACCTGTTTCCTGGAAATTATCAGCTTTCCATCACTAGGAGAGCTTAGCCCTGCTGTTAGGTTAGGACAGCTTAGCCCTGCTACAGTCTCAGCAGCCGGAGGTAGGTGGTGTGTTGAAGCTGTTCCAAGAAGAGATGGCAAATTGATGCTCTCAGCCAAGGATTATATTAGCTTGGCAAATCACAGTGAGGGAGGGCTGCATACCAGGAATAAATTCCAGATGGAATGAAGGCTTCTTAATACCTGATGTTCAGGGATAGCCTTCCCTCTGCTGACTCTAGAGCAAATAAATACTCTGCTCATGAAACCATGGAGATTTGTTTTCCTGCCGTAGCAAGTGGCTGGACTCAGTGACCCACCCTGGAAGGAGATTTCCTGACAGACCCTCTGTGCAGAGTTTTTCAGAAAACAGAGGCTTTTCCTCTGACTAGAATTTGGCAGAAAATTGCTCATCCTTAATTCTCTGCAGTGCAGATCAGCCTATTCCAACGCAGCACTGTGCTGCAAAGGCTCCCACTCCCCTCTTCATCTCATGTCAGCCTTGTTAAAATCTCAGCCTCCCTTTGCAGATACATGAAGCCTTTTTTCTTCTTTCAAAGTTCAGTTTGAAAAAGGAGCAGCCTTGGTCCCACAGTGTGTTTAGAGCATGGCAATGGGCTCAGCACACACCTCAACCCCTTTGGGTTCAGGGTCCTGCTGTGTTCACAGCAATGCAACACTTTGAGCTCCAGATCAGGGATCTCAATGAGGACAAAATATTCATGCAAAAGACGTCTAACTTGGACCTTTCCTGCTCCTTTAGTCACAGACTTGGGCATAAATGCAGGCAGCAGCAGGCTGGGGTTGGTATGTCTCCTGGACCCTTTTAGAGCTGGTGGTGGTTTTGGTTTGAGGACACCTCCTGAGGTGGTAATAGCCAGTTTTTAGCAATGCCCAAGAAGAAAACATACTTTAAATAGTTACAGTTATAAATCAGCAGCCTGGGCCAGTTATGCCCACACCTGTGAACCCCTGCCCTGTGGGTTGGTGTAGTTGTACTCCATTCATAAACCATAAGAAATTCATTCTCTGTCAGCTCTGATAATGACTGCACCAGGGTTAGAGCTCTGCAAGGCAGAGGAATGAGCTAGATACACATCTAACCTAAATCTTCAGGAAGGATCCAACCTGATTAGGCTACAAATGATGAGTTTTTCCTGCACAGAGCTTTTCACATCTGGTTTTTTTCTGTTTCCTGTTTTTTCGGTTTAACCTCAGGACTGCTACATTTTAGACCAAGGTGGCTTCAAAATTTATGTCTGGAGAGGAAAAGCCTCCAGCCCAGAAGAGAAAAAAGCAGCATTCACTCGAGCTGTGGTGAGTTGTAACAGAGTGCAAACAATGTCGTGGGCGGTTGATATGTGCTGATCTAGATCTGACCACTAATTACCATTAAGTGTAGGTCTTGGGGAGCTGCCTGTGTAATAACAGAGAGAGAGAAGTTAAACGTCTAGGGGAGGCATAAACACAGAATTGTTAGTCATCAAATTGTGCTAGGACTAAGACATGCCACTAAAACTAGGAAAAAAAATTGTAAAAGAAAATAAAGTATAAAAGAAAATACTTTTCTACATGGTAAATAGTGAACTTCTGGAAACTGTTGGTTCAAGGGATGGTGGAGTCAGAGAGGACCAGCAGGGTCAAGATAGGATTAGACAAATTCATGGTCGAAAAGATACATAAATAGATAATAAAGAGGCTCTGACATCCATGTGTTATTTTGTGTCAGAACATTCCTCAGCTCTTCCTCTCAGAAGAAATTAGCCTCAAGGGAGCATGAGCAAGTATTTGGTATTTTTTCACAAGATGGCATGTGGAAGTGAAGGCTATGAGGCAGCATGGTGTTTAATTAGACATTTTCTTAATGGAAGACCATAAATGGCTTCGTCTTCCATGAGATTTAACTAGGAGACCTTCAGTGGTTCCACCTTCAGTAAGGGAGACACCCAGCTTCAATAGGATTGCACTATCATCTCAGAGAAAAAACCTCGAACACTTTGCCTTGAAACTTACCTCATTGTCCTCTGTGCTCCTTTCAAGAGCTTGACTCAGGCTCATTTTAGTAGGCAATCATCTCTGCAAATTCTGGCCCTGAGCTACACATGCAGAACAAAAGATATGTCTGTCTCAGTGTGGCAGGTGGGAGGGACAGGAGGACCATCTGCTCTGCTTTTCCCTGAGGGCAGTGTGTGGCTGCAGTTTTTGCAGCACAAGTTGGATGCTCAGAAAGCCACAGTCAGGCTCCTTCCCTGAACCAAGGCTGCCAGTACTGCACCTCGGGTCATCCTGGAGCCTTCTGAGATAAACACAGAGTGGTTCCCAAAACTGAGCAAGGATTTTGGCATGGTGGCAGAACACAGAATATTTTTTTCCACTCATATTGTATCAAGAACCTCTGTTGGAGTAGTCTTTTAACTCAATGGCAGCACTCTTGCAAAAAAAGTAATATGGGTTTAGGGAAAAATAAGTAAGAAGAAAGATTGGTGAGAGTTTAGTCCCTTCAGAACAGACTTCATGTTCTTGGGATGCTGAGCTGCTTCCACCCTTTACTCCCATGCTGTCTACCAGGCTACAGGCAGGACAATCTTCCTGGCTTAGAGAGGGACAAAAAGTTTGGATAAAAGGGGTAGGGGTAGGAGTAGACCCCTAAAGACAGAAACAAACATGGATACTAAGCAAGAGTCTTCAGTTAGTTCTGATTAGTCTGAATGAAATTCCTGGACTGAATTCCTGTGTTCAGTGAGGGACACTCACTCTTCAAGCTGGTTCAGGTCCACACCCCTCTCCTCACGTGTATAAAAAGTAAAAAGCTCACTAATGACCTTTCTGAACTCCCCAGGGTTTTATCCAAGCCAAAGGCTATCCTTCATCCACCAACGTGGAGGTGATCAATGATGGAGCAGAGTCTGCCATGTTCAAACAGCTCTTCCAGAGGTGGACAGAGAAGAACGAAACACAAGGGCTGGGCAAGGTCTACACCACAGGCAAAATTGGTGAGCACATTGGGCCTGGGTTTGGCTTTCCTACCTGTGCTAAGCAATAGCTGAGGGAACATCATTCACATCTGCTGTCTCCTGCCTTCAGGATCTCGAAAATCTATTGTACCCTCTCCTACTGCCTTCTGCTTTCCATCTTCTTCAGTAGATGGAAAGGATTCATGAACCAATGACATTCAGCTCTGCTGAATTTTCCTAGTATGAACCAAATTGCCACTTACTCTAAATGTAAATGTTGGCAGAGAGTCACTCCCCTCTGAACAATTGTATGCGAAACTTCCCACTTGCAGAACTTTTGAATTTCTTTTATAAAGGACTAATGCTGAGCCTGATAAGGAGTTCTGCTTTCATTTACACTGGCATCCATCCAGTCCCCTCATGAGGTCAATGTAATGATGCTGTATTTACACTGGGTGTAAATGGTGCATTTATCACACAGCTGAAGGGAATATTACAATGCATTAACCCCGAAGACTGAACAATTTCAAAGAGAGAGAACTTGTTGATGAATGATGGGGAGGTGACAGAGATGCTGAACGAGACCATCAATAACAGCTTGAGAGCCACAAATCTCTTCCCCTTGCAACTTTTGTCTTTTCTCTCCATCTCTGTTTCTCTCTGTGCTGTCCATAAATACTCTCTTTTGTCATGAGCTGGAAAAATGTAGGAAAAATGTTTATTTTTGAAATCAGCATTTTAAGAGGAAAGAAATATTTATAGATTTGGAGAAAAATTAAGAATTTTCCATCAGGAGACTGCTAATATTTTTGCCAGCCAGCCAATTCCAGTAACAGGTCAACACTGAAGTGTGTGAGCTCTTGCATATTCCAAAATCAGTGCTGGTTTACTGGGGCAGGTTCTTGCAAACCTGGACCAGGTTTTCCTTGCTGTGCAGTGATGGCGTGTGAGGATGAGGGGAAGGGTTTGAGCATTGTGGTGCATTCACTGGGTTCTTGTTTTTGTTCTGCTGGTGCTCTCAGCCAAGGTGGAGCAGGTGAAGTTTGACACCACCCAGCTCCACGCCAGACCTGAGCTCGCCGCTGAGCAGAGGATGGTCGACGATGCCTCTGGGGAGATCGAGGTGAGACAGCTCCTTTGGCTGGCAGAGGGTGCAATATCCAGCCTGTTTCCAGCATTGCTTGGTTTGTTCAGCTTGGGGGAGGCAGAGGATGGACCTCATGGCAGTTTACAGCTTCCTCACGAGGGGCAGGCTGATCTCCTCCATCTGCTAACCTGAGGGAACACCTGAAGCTTCAGTGGTGGGGTAGCCAAAGGGTTGTGCTCTGTCCTCACCCTGACTCCACTGCTGCTTACCAAGATTTGTTCCCTAGGTGTGGAGGATTGAGGATTTGCAAATGCAGCCTGTGAACCCCAAGACATACGGGCAGTTCTACGGGGGGGATTGCTACCTGGTCCTGTACACCTACCTGAGGTCAGGCAGACCCCACTACGTCCTCTACATGTGGCAGGTAGGTCAAAGCAGGGCAGAGGGCACTGTGCTGTGCCTGCTGTGCAAGCCTAAAGCTGAAGGAAGCAATTGCACACAAAAAAATCCCAACCCAAGCACCCAGAAGAATTCAGATACCTTTTGCTCATCATTCTCAAATATCCCAAACTGTCCTTTGTAGGCAGTATGGTCACTGATCCCAAACTGGCATCAGTCTGAGCACCAGCAAAATCAGACAGAAAGACTGAAGGGTGATGGGGCTTACAGGGCTGAGGTCAAATTTTAGGGTCAGATCGTCCCTTAAAGCCTCATTTCCTAGAGTTTAGTGGTATATGAACATCTCTGCTTTCCTTTTTAAACTACATTTTCATGCCGAGAGAAAATGGGTCTCCAAAGTCTACAAAACCAGAGTGCCAGTGAAATCTAAATATCTGGAAGTTTTAACTCTGATCTCATGATTGGCAAGTGTTGGATTGTGAAGAGATTTGCTCTCATCACAGTGTGTGTGTCACCTCTCTGTCCCCCAGGGCCGCCACGCCTCCGTGGATGAAATCACTGCCTGTGCCCTCAATGCCATCGAGCTGGACAAGAAACACGGGGACGAGGCCGTGCAGGTGCGAGTGACCATGGGCAAGGAGCCCAGGCACTTCCTGGCCATCTTCAAGGGCAGGCTGGTCATCTACGAGGTAACGTGCCTTTGGGAGGTGGGGGCACCAGCAGTCTCCACTTGGCAGCTGCAGTGGAAAGAGGCCAATAAAAATGAGCTGATACTCAGGAAAGGAGCCTGCCAGCTCTGCCCCAGCTGGCAGAGGGGACATTTCTAGTACTCCTCAGGCAGTCTGGACACCGAGTAAACACAGTCCTGGGCTGACCCAACTCAACTGTGCACCCCTGAGCTCCAGCAGTGATGTGTGAGGTTCATTCCAACTCTGTCCCAAAGTATTTTGCAGAGTTAGAATAAGGCAGGCATCCTGTGAATTACCAGTGCTGCTATCCAGAGAGAGTCCTTCAAAATATCCTCCAAACATGACTTGAATTGTCCTTGCCTGAGTTACATCACATAACTACCAACCCACTTCACTTGCTGCCTTGGCTGCTGATGTTTCTGGTGGAGAAATTCCAAATGGCTGTGGGAGAGCAGGATTGCCCTGAGCTCTCAGTGCTGGTCTGGTCCCACTGTATGGTTTCTGTGGCAGATGTGCAGTTAAGATGAGCACAGCTGGAAATCAGGGTACAGCTGCCTTGCCCTCTACAGACACCAAAATCTGTTCACGTGGATCTTGAGGATCTTGATGGGAGCTGGCCAAGACTCATTAATTAGGGAGAAATGTGGGAGTTTGTCATTAGATACTGCTGGGAACCAGGAAAAAAACCAGCTTTGAGGCCTTGCCTTTCTTAGGCCTTTACAAGGTCAACAAATAATAATGATTATTTGCAGGGTGTGTGAGAGACATGATGTTTTGTAAAAGCATATTTTTGAGAGAGGTGTGGTCTTCTTTGACCCAATGAGTCTTTTCTATTTTGTTTTGCATGAACTACCCTATATATGTGTGTAGTGTTTCTTTAAATAAAGCTCTATCTCTTTTGCTTCTCCATTACACAAGGAACTATGTTGCATTATCCTTTTTGCTGCTCCTGCAGCCTTAAAATGCAACAGGAGTTGTGTTGTGTAGGTTCCATTCTGCCCAGGAATCAGAAGATATTTGGATTTCTTTTCGCCTGCTCAGTGCAGAACCGTGGTCCACCACTGCAACAGTGGGCAGGGCTGTGAGCCCAAAGCCTTTTTTCAAATCAGTGCCACCCTGGGTGTGTGTGTCCTGCTCACCCTCCCCTCTCTGTCGTTGCAGGGCGGCACGAGCCGGGCTCAGAAGAGCACCCCCGAGCCAGCAATCCGCCTCTTCCAGGTCAGGGGCACGGACCAGGTGAACACCAAGGCCACGGAGGTGCCAGCCCGAGCCTCCTCCCTCAACTCCAACGATGTCTTCCTGCTCACCACCAGCCAAGTCTGCTACCTGTGGTGTGGGAAGGTGAGTCTGCAGCCAAAGGGAGTCTGAAATTGCTGAGCTGGGGCTTGAGCCTCCTGCCTCTGCTGGGTCATGGAGATGAATCCTTGGGCAGGTGGCACATTAATTCAGTGCAGAAACACCCTCAAGTTGTGCCAGGGGAGCACAATATCTTAATACTAAATATTAGGAAAAATTCCTTCACAGAAAGGTGGGGTATTCTATTGTTTCATGGTAATTCAGTAACTAAGGCTTTCCTGTAACATCTTCCCTCTCCCCAACACTTCCCCAACAGAAAGGGATGTCAAGCACTGAAAAAGGCTGCCCAGGGAAATGATGGAGTCAAAAATGTTCAAAAAAATATGTGGATGTGGCACTTGATGTGATTTAGTGGTGCTGGGCTGATGGTTGCACTTCATGATCTTAAAGGTCTTTTTCAAGCTGAATGATTCAATGATTCTGTGAGGAAAGTGCACCCAGGAAAGGGCTCTGTCTGTGAAGGGTCAGCAGTAGCAGCCCTCTCTACAAAAGTAACCCATGTCAGGGTTCACCTCACCTCATTCTAGATATTCATACAGCTGTCAGATGAATAAATCATCCCAGATTTTCCAGCTGTAAGAAATCAGGCAGGATGAGAGCAAATTCATTTATCTTCTTTCAGTTGTGTGTCAGGAAGAGATGTAGATCAAACCAAAGCAGAGAACTTGTGGATGCCCATCCCTGGAAGTGTCCAAAGCCAGGCTGTATATGGCTTGGAGCATCCTGTTGGAGTGGAAGGGGCTCCTAATAATCTCTAAAGTCCCTCCTAACCCAAATCATTCCCTGAGTTTTGTGAATTTTTGCATAGGTGCCATTGGCTGCACTAAAAGTCCCCTCAAGGGCTAGAAGTGGATTCTGAGTGATCAGCTCAGGAGCATTCAAGCAGCTCTCCAGAGGGCCAAGCCAGCTTTTCCCCATGGGTGAGTTTTGCCCCTAACCAGCCCTCAATCTCTCTCCCTGAGCACAGGGATGCAGCGGAGATGAGCGGGAGATGGCGAAGATGGTGGCTGACATCGTCTCCAGGCGGGACAAGCACACCATTCTGGAAGGACAGGAGCCAGCAGAGTTCTGGGAAGCTCTGGGAGGCAGAGCACCTTATGCCAGTGAAAAGAGGTAATAGTGACCTGCTCTTTCCTCTGGGGACATTAAGCAAGGGATCAAAGCTCTTCAGGAAAGTGAATACTTTGATACTGTGTCCTCAATAAAGGGAGCACCAGGCCAGAATATCACCAAGACCTTGGTCAGAAACCACACCAAGGTGTTTTTATCCTGGCTTTTGGGGGCAGGAGTTCTCCTGAAGTGGGAGCTACAGGTCCGAAGCCTGCAGACAAGGGTGTGTACATCCTCCTTTCTCCCCAGTAAACCTGTCCCATGTCCCATCCTGAGGGCTGCAGGAACCCCACGCTCCATTTCCAGCCATTATCAGCAGCAGCCCCAGAGGAGTCACAAGACTAGATCTGCTTTTGGACAACATGGAATTCTCCAGCCCTCTGGGCTGGTGATGGTTTCCTTTGCAGGAAAATGATCTGTTGTGGCTTTCACCTGACATCAGGCTCATTGCCACAGTGAGGGAAGGCTTCTGCTTTTCCTCTTTGGGTGGAGAAAAAAAATTACCTTTGAAAAATCATTAAAACAGTCCGAGAATCCCCTGATATCATTGCTGACTTCCAGGCCTTTAGACGAGTGTTGCCATTTTCCACCCCTTCCTCCAAGGCCACAACAAGTAGCTTCAGTAAGCCAGGAGGGAAAGATTCCCACCTTTGTTGGTTTTCCCCCCCTGCCGTGCCTGAGGCAGGTTCCAGGAGCAGATCACACACTACCAGCCTCGCCTCTTCGAGTGCTCCAACCAGACAGGTCGCTTCATCATGACCGAGGTGGTCGGGTTCTGCCAGGAGGACCTGGATGAAGATGATGTCATGCTGCTGGACACATGGGAAGAGGTCAGAAAAAGCCTCCCCCCCCTCTCCTCAGATATATTTCCGAACAGGTTTTGGATTTAGTTTGTCTTACTTGAGTTGGATTTTGGCCCGTGACTGGGTTCAGCTACCTTGAAAAGTGCACAAGCTGTTACCTGAAGTATTTAGGCTACATACTTGTCTCAAAAGCAAAATCTTCTTTAGCTGGGGGTAAATTGGGGCCTCAGAATCACAGGGGACTATTGGGAAAACACATTTCCAGTCTTACCTCTGCTGCCACTGGCAGGGGAGAGCAGAGAGCTGTGTCTGCACAGGTTCTGGTGCCTCTCTGACCTCCAACCTTCTCCCTTGCAGATTTTCCTTTGGGTTGGCAAAGCCTCCAATGCACAGGAGAGGAACGAGGCAATTGCCTCAGCTAAGGAGTATCTCAAGACCCATCCAGCTGGGAGAGACCTGGCAACTCCCATCATCCTGGTGAAGCAGGGCTATGAACCCCTCAACTTCACAGGCTGGTTCAACGCCTGGGACCCCTACAAGTGGAGTGTAAGTTGCTGGAAAAGCCCTGAGGTGTTGTCAGGGAATATAGGATGCATGGAGTGAAACCTCACTAGGACAGTTCCTGAGCTTCACAAAGTCATGGAATGGCTTGGGTTGGAAGGGACCTTAAAGATCACCCCAGTTCCACCCCCCTGCCATGAGCAGTGAGTTCCTGGTGCTGTCTGGGCAGCTTCTGCTCCTTCACCAACAAAAAACAACCTCTGTGGTGAAACAGAGGCTTTTGCAAATGTGCTTGAATTCACAATATTCATATTTTCATAAATATCAGGTTCCAGATCAAGTTTTTGTTTTCAGACAAAAAGAGGTGGAGACTATGAGTAGTAAAATCAAGTTCGGAGAGAAAACAGACCCACACACATCATTAAAAACAAAAAACAAACCAAACAAAACCAACACAAGTTCATTGTTGAAAAGGCAGCCACAGAGGCAAATTTATAAATTTATGATCCAGCTTTAAGGGCAAACTGTGGTGAAATGAAAGATGTGAGCAGACAGGTCTCCTGTTCAGGTTTGTGCAAAGCCCATCAGAGCCCAGGAAGAGCAAGGTCACCCTTGGTCCCTGCACACCAGCCTTCAAAAGCAGAGTTACAAACACCAGCTCCTCCCATACAGAAATGGAAACCTGCCCCAGGAGGTGACTGGGAAAGAAAAATTCTGTTCTACCCTCTTTCCCCAGGACTTCACACTGCAGGAAGACCCTTACAGAGATTTTTTTTTCCTGTATCTGAATTTGCATTGTCTTTCTTTCCAATACATGTGGTGGTGGATCCAGTCTTGACAGCTGGATCTGGAGAGATAAGACAGCAACTCAAAATGACCCTTAAAAATATGTTGTTGCTCAGAACAAAGGTCAAAACTTGTGGGTTTGTTTTGATTTTTTTTCCTGAGGAACTGCTGGAAAACAAGGATACAGCTCATAAAATATGTGCCTCTAAAAATATCCCCTGTAGGCAGCTTCAGCAACTACAGACAAGCCATCCAAACTGTTGACATCCCAGAAACATCTGGTGTGTGTTCTTTGCTCAGTTTTGGGTCTAAATCTGTTTTCTCTGCAGTCCATGTGTTTATGTTGCTTGTTCTTGTTGGGAAACTTTGTTGGATGATTCTGTTAAGAACTGACATCTCCTGGCTGCTTAGGAAAACACACTCATGAGCTTTGCCAATTTATCTAGCATATTCCATTTTTTTAATAGAAAATAAGAGGTATCTCATAATGCATGGAACCTAATTGCAAGGAGTCAGGACTTGAGGCTTTGAAAAAGTCTGTTGTTTTAGCTAAATGAACCAGGAAAGCTGGAAAAAGAAATACTATTTCAGGCATTGCAAGATTAATAAAAAATGCAAAAGATTTAAATCCAGCAGTAAATATTATTTCTCTTTATTTGCCCTCTGCTCTAAAGTCTTTAAATTTCCCAGTTTTGCCTATTATTATACAACTACAAAGGCTGAAGCCTTTTTTTTGTTGTTGTTGTTTTCAAGTGAAAGCTTAGATTCTGGCAGTCTTCTGATTGCAGGGGCTGAGGTTTGCAGGAGCTGCCACATCAGTGGCCATCACTGGGCTTTCAAATCCACAATCTCCTGGCCCAGCAGTGTGGACTTAAGACCCAGGAGTGTGGGTTAGACCCAGGAGTGTGGGCTAAAGGCAGCCCATGGCTCTCACAACTCCCTCTTTCCCTTTAGGATGGCAAGTCCTACGAGGAAATGAAGAACAGCTTGGGAGATGTGTTGGCCATATCTGAGATCAAAGTGGTGAGTTGTGTCATGGCCATACAAGCAGGAAACACCTGGGTTCACACAGCACCACATCCCCCAGCCTGTTTGCACCAAGGAGGGGACACCAGGATCAGGGCAGGGATGGGGACCTCAGGCTGCCAGCATCAGGGCTGTGCTGCTCTGTGGGAAGCAGAGGGAGATGTGATAAATCACCCAGAAATACACCCAGACCTCCTGGGCCTTTTGCAGTGAGCAGGATATTGTCCAGCTGCTCTAATGCAGAATAAATTGAGGTGTGAGCAGCTCAAAGAGGGTGCAGTTAAGTGTTTTGTGGATAGTTCACAGTGGTGGAGCCCCTGAGACCCCAAACAAGGTCAAGAAGAGCATAGCCCAGTGGGGCATCCTTCAAAGTACATGAGGTCCCAAGCAGTGCTGAGTGCCATTGCCACACTGGCACTCACCCTGGCAGGGTCAGAGTGAAGGCTGGAAGGAAGTGGCAGGTTTGGATGAGGACAGATGGCTCATCAGGGAGGGGTGTGCAGGTAATTTAGGTGTTTTAGCCATGGCAGACATCTAACCTCACCTTCTGTCGTCCCACATGTGCCTTCCCCTGGTGTTATCTTGAGAAGAATGAGACTGCTGTAAGTATCCTCAGTTCTTTGTAAGAGCTCTCACTAGTGTGTGCTTTTAGCAGTCCTAACATCAAGGTGTAGCACTTAGGGAGGCACTGCACTAATGCTTTAGTTGGGGTTTTCCCCTTGCTGCTTTGGAGCTACAGATGGTCTGTGCCAGAAACAATCCCCCACAACCCCAGCAGAAAGATGCTGGCACCATCCCCAGCTTGCTGTGCCACAGCATCTCATCATGACGTGCTTTCCTCCATCTGGCAGGACCTGAACAACCTCAGCCTGAACAAGAGAACCCTCAGCACGACCAACCTGGCTGGTTCAGGTACAGCTAATTCCTCCTCAGAGTACAAATCCCACTTCAGCCACAGTGACAGCAACAGCCACAGCCACAGCAGCAGCCACAGCAGCAACCTCAGCAGCAGCAGCCACAGCAGCAGCAGCCTCAGCAGCCCTGCCGTGGTGCCCAACGGGGAGGGGATTTACTCCCGGGAGGTGCTGATGCACAGGACGGTGGATGAGCTTCCTGAAGGCGTGGACCCCACTAAAAAAGAGGTGACAGCATTGCTGGTTTGGTGCCTTTCTAACTGAACCTGGAACTGCATAAGTGTACTCTAAACTCCCAAGCCCTGCTCAGACTCAGGGGGTACACAGGTGTCACCAAAAGCAGGAGCTTTGTGTGAGGAAGTTCAAGAATGGGCTGGGTTGGAAGGGACCTTAAAGATCATCTAGTTCCCCCCTGCTGTGGACAGGGACACCTTGTGGTGGTTTTAGCCCAGCTGAAATAATTATGGGAGTTTCTATGGGAAAAAAAAATTAAGTAACAATTTTTTAAAAATGTTTTCTTCTGGTAGAATTGTTTCGCTCTGCCACGCAACTTCTGTCCTCAGAGGGGCAGGGGGACAAGGTGACACAGCTGAGAACAAAGCCAGAATTTGCATTTTACTGATCTGTAGGTGAATGTTTTCATTTGAGACTCCTCTCAGAGGGGATGGTTTGGTTTTGTTTTTTTAATTGACAGCTTGCATTTCAGCAGTTTTCAATTTCTGAAGAAGTTACATATCCCAGATTTCCTATCAGCCCCAGGATTTTGGCAGTTCTGCAGTTGAATCTAAGCAATCTGATGGTGGGGGGGACAGAGGATTGATTCCCTCTACTCCCTGCAATCCTTGTTTGACCAATGTCTTGCCCAACAAAGGCCAACACCCACAGCCAGAGTCACGATCCACAGCTGGGCTCTACATGGGTTCTTCTACCCAAAATACCAGGAAAAACTCAACCTCCCATTCCCACAGGGCCTTTGTCAGTATGATGAGCCTGCTTTCTGCTTTCCAGCAATGGGAGTGAACATCTCCAGTGAATATTTTAGGGGAGGGGACTGAGCGAGGGGGAGATGCTTTCACTGTGAATCACTGCCTAAGGAACCACCCAAAACTCTGGCCAGCAGAGCTTCCCTGGTGGACCATAAATTGTCCTGGCCCCTGTATGATCAGCAGGGGTTAAATTCCAGCCAGAGCATGCTAACTCCTCAGAACTGGAGCATCTCTTTGGGCTGGTGGGCTGATGTTGGAGTCAGGGAGTCAGGGGTCTCTCTGAATTCTTCAGAGAGAAATCAGAGTGCAGGGATTGAATTAAAGCCTGTGGATGCATTGAAGTATATTAAGCCACTCATACATAAAATGAAATTTAAGTAGAAGTAAGTCAGTTTTAGGGTGAGCTGTGATGCTTTTAGTAAGTAAAAGGTTCAAATGCCAGAGTAGCAGAGTGAGTTTTAGTGAAGGTTAATAAACACACTGATGTTTTTAGTAGAGGCTCCAGGCCCACAGTTGTAGACAGGACTTAGACATAATAGAGCTGTAGTAAGAATATTGCTTACGTTTTTCAGATAGAACAAGATAGGTTGTATGCATAGTCTGTACGTAACCTGGTGTGTTAAGAAACTGGAATTGTAATAGGTTAAGGAGTGATGGTCTGAGTTTGTGTCTTGGCTTGTTGGGAAAATCCTATATAAGAGTTTGTATTGGGGAGAGTTGGTGCTTTTAGCCATTTGGCTTTTAGCCATCTGCTTCTTTCCACTTGTTTCTTGCTATTGCTTTTGCCATTGCCTTTTGAGACTGATGTGCTTTGTAATAAATAACCTTTTCAGCAACTATTAGCTGCTTTGCTTATTTAAGATAACCTGACTAAGTTGGTGCCTAGAGCTCCAGAGGTCAAGAGCCTCAGAGGGTTTTATTGCCCTGGTGCTTTGGGGAGGGGGGTGAGGAACTGGGATGTTCCATTTCCCACCACGAGGACAGGGAGCTGAACAGGAGCTGTTGGTCTGGAGTCAGAGGTCAGCACTGGCATGGTGGGGAGGGCATGCAGCTCTGGGTGTGAGGCTCTGCAGAAGCCACGGCTGACCTGTGCTTTGTCTCTCTCCGCTGCAGTGCTATCTCTCCGATGCCGATTTCCACGACATCTTCGGGAAGTCCAAGGATGAGTTCTACCAGATGCCCAAATGGAAGCAGCAGAACGAGAAGAAGCAATTTGGACTCTTCTGAGACTGCAGGGGGGAACTGATGACGCTGGGACCAGCCCCTGCTCCCTCAGGAGCTGCAGGAAAGCAGTGCAGGCATTTGCCCAATGACCCCAACCCAGCACAGTTATTCCAGCAGCCTCTGTCCAGGGGATGGCTCCTTTCTCCCTGCAAACCCAGAACCCCAGGAGGCAAAACCTTTTTCAGGAACAGCTTTGACAGGATGTTTTTGCTTCCTCCTGACACTTTATTGCTGATAGCCATGAAGACAAGTGTGTGCCACACAAGTGCATTGTAGCCTCATCTCTCCTTTCCCTTTTATGCAAATTGCCACATGCACGAGGCCATGATCCTCTTTCATTTGTAGAAGTCTAAAGTTAGTCAAGACAAAGGCCATTTGCAGCTGCTGTGTAAATTCTGGGTGGGGAAAGCCCTAAGAGGATGGAGGGGGAGCCTTGAGGTCAGGAAAAAGGTGATGGAGTAGCCAGATGCCCGATGGGGTAGCCTGTTGGGTGACACCAGACAGTTCTGCCCCTTCTCACCTTGTGGAAAAACTACTCACCAAAGAACAGCAAGAATCAGTTCCAGATTAACATGCATAGCCCAGGGCAGCTAAAGCACATCAGAGCCTGGTTTGGGGGGAAGAAATCACTTATTATGAGCATATTTATTAGCTGATCTGTTTTAAGAGGATGGTGACACTAAAGGCTAGACACAAATGCCGATTTCTGACTGCCAGACAAGACTCTGTCTACTTTTTTCTTCTCATTCAGACAGTATCTGCAATCTCTCCTGGCCTCCCTGACCAGGTGGATGTCAGGAGTCCACCTGCCCACAGACCAGAGGCTTGAGGAAGCCAGGAGGGTTTTGGGCATGACCTGAGGCAGAGGTGTCCTGCTGGAGCTTTTATCAGGGCTCCATCCCTGTGATGTCCATGGGGCTCAGAGTGCTGTTTCCACACTATGGATCAGTCTGACTGGGGAGGGCAGTGGGAAGTGTGAGCAATCAGTGATTATGGGATAAAACTGTAAACAAAAGGAAGAAACACTGCCTTAATAACTCAGAGAATGTGGGTTTGCAGCTTCACTCCATTTCCAACCTGATCAGTGATTCCAATAAACACCCAGCAGCAGCACTGTAAGTGTCCTTGATCAGCATGGGGGTAGGATGGCAGCAGATAAAAAACCCTGCAATGCCACAGATCCTTCAAACACCTGGTCATCAGTGAAATTTTGGATTTTTTTGAAAAGAACAAACTGAGGAGGTGGAGCCCCTTCTGTTCCCAAACTCCACAGAGCTTGGGCCATTTGTCCCCCCATGCCCTGAGGCCCCATTGCAGTACCTGGCAGTTCAGCATTGGCCTGAGTGCCCAGCCCTGCTGCAGGGATGTGGGCACGGAGCTGGGGAGCTCCAGGCTGTTGATTGAGGGGAAAAGAGCTCTCACTCAGCACCCAAGGACCACATCATCGTGCTGAAGTGTCACCATCTGGCTGGGCTGGGGCAGGAACCTCCAGGTGATGGGGTGCTCTGGACAGAACTTTGCATTTAAGAATTGGTAATTAACTCAAATAAACCCCACCCCCATCATTATGTCCCTGTTTCTACCACCACTTCATCCCATTTCTGCTTAAGGGTGCAGCCCAAAACCCACTGGAGCTCCCTGTGCAGGGTAAGTGTCAAGCAGAGACACAAATCAGCTGAATTACCTGTGTGATTGCTCCTGTTGTGTTCACAAGAGATGCAATCAGTGCACATTACCCATGTTTCAACCTCTGCTGGCACTGCAGGAACCAGCAATGTTTGCCTTGCCTGGCTGAGGAGTGCTGCTGCCAGCTCCCAGACTGATGCATGTGCTTCTCAGAAAGATGCAGGAATGCCACCACCTGTGGGCCAACGTGCTTCACACAGTCAAATGAAGAGCAGCCAAAATGCAGTCAGATTATAGATTTTTAGGCCAGTTTGGTACAAATGGCTTTAATTCTTGTGGCCACCACACTCACCAACACCAGTGGAGTGCTCAGGACTCAGGAACCAGCCTGGGATTTCACAGACCATGGAGCCTTCTGATATCTGGGCCTGATGGAAACCTCTGCTGCACTCCTCTTCTCATGGGAGAGCTGCTTTTACTCCCCACCTCTGGTTTCTAAAGGAAAGAGCCTCTCCCACCTCCTCCCCTTGGTACATTTTGCTGATGTCAGTGGCCATGTCCTCTTTCTCTTCTCTTCTCTCCAGTGGGCTCCAGCACTTCCCAATCTGCTCAGAGATGAGCTCACTTGTACCAACACAGACCACGTCCCTTCCTTTGGGGAGAGAGGCCTTGCAGCACTGGCATCATGCTCTGCCCATCCCATCTCCATCTCAGCTCCTTTCCCACCTGGCTGTAGTTGCTTTCCCCAGCTGTTCTTACCTGATGAGGGATGTTTTTTTCTTCCCATGGATCTTGCCTACCTTTAAGTGCAAAACAGGCAGAGGAAAACCCAGCCTCTCTGTGCAATCCATGCAAGCCCATCCTCACCCTGTCCCTCACTTCTGTGCTGCCCACAGCAGGCAGGTGAGGGCTTCAGCTCAATCATCCAGCTGAAATCTAGTCCTGCCACCCAAAAAATTCAAGTAATATGCTCACAGCCAGCCCAGGGGGCTGATCTGGCTTCACACAGGAGCAGAATTACAGAATGGTTTGCATTGGGAGGGACCCTAAAGATCATCCAGTTCCAAGTCCCTGCCATGGACAGGGACACCTTCCCCTGTCCCAGGTTGTTCAGAGCCCCAGCCAGAAGTGGCCTTGAACATTGCCAGTGATGGGGCACCCACAACTTCTCTTGCAAACCTCTTCCAGTGCCTCACTGCTCTCACAGGAAAGAAATTCTTCCTAATTTGCCCCACAAGAGCTGATACAAGGTGCAGGAGCACTTCTTGCCACCTTCACCTGCACTTTTCATCCCAAGGCTCCCTAAAACAAAGTGCTGGGAGGACACTGAGAGCAGGGACCAAACTCAGGCTGTCCCTGGGTGGATGTTCCATCTTTGGTCTTCAAATATGTCCCCAACAATGTGCCCCATCCCAGAGGTGACTCTGCCTTGCTGGCCACTCCTGAGCTCTAACACCTGGCTGGTTCTAAATGCAGTATCATCCTTGGAGGTGTGGGTTTAATTCACGTTTAATCTGCCACTGGTTTACAACATCACACTGTATTGCAGTCAAGAGGAAAAATCAATGTGTCCAGCAGTGTTCACTGCAGCATAACAAACTCCAAGGAGGACTAAATGAAACTCAGCTTTACATTGGCCCTAAGAATCACTAAATCCAGTGATTTTGGGCTAAAAAAAATAAGATGACCAGCGTTATGTTTAAAAGGACGTTAACATCTTTGGCATCAGCCCCTCATCTTCATCCCCAGGGATCAGAACCCCCATGAAGCCTGATAATTTAAGAAATCAAGCAGGTCTTTTTCCAAATTAATGTATGTTGCATTCAAGTAGGACAAAGAGACAAACAGTGCAAGTAATTGAACGCTTCCAGAATTTTTTTTTAAACTTTTAATTGTCTAACATACTGTTAGTAACAGAGTTGGCACTTCAAAATATATATTATTTTATTTCAACAATATTCCCTTAACTCTGTAGTTCTACTTGAAGACAAATCACTCGTTGCCATAAATACTGTGCTGTTCTCAAAACACTCTCGTGCTGGGTTACAGTGCAACTGGGACCTGCTAGGACTTACAACATTTACTCCCTCTCTGTTAAAGAAATGACATTTTTCTGTAAAAAACAAACAAAGTTTTACTGTGTTAAAAAAAAAAAAAAAGAAAAAAAAGCCCTGCTGGCAGTTGTTGAGCATGTTTTCACTTCTTTGGCAAAAGACCTTCTCTGAGGTCCCTTTGAGTGGGTTTCACTTTGGGTCAGAGGGAAATCTGCTGTTCAGCAGCTTCTTTCTCCTTCACAGGATGAGAGCCTGGCTTTGAATGCAAAGTGGGCTGGCTGAGAGCCAGGCACACAGGCAGAGTAGTGCTCATGTATTTTTTATTACAACACAAAAGGAAACTCGGGTTACATAAGACGGGGCTTTGTAGTGCAGCTTTCTTCTTTAATCTGTAACAGAAAGGAGGGGAATGGTGGCTCCCATTCTGGACTCCACATGGTGAAGGATGGCTGACACCTGCAGCTGCAAGGAGTCACCTGGCACCTGGCCACTGATTGCAGTGCTGAGGGAGACTTTTCCTTGCACACATGTTGGGTGCTTTGCCCAGATGCCTGACCGAGCCCAACCCAAGAGCTGTGCTTCACTAAAAAAGGAGTCCCTATCCTCTCACTAAAAGCAACATTAATAATAAAAAATCGAAATAAAGTGAACTAAAACCACAGCTGGATTGGCAGAACAGGTACAAAACGTCAAGAGCAGCATTAGGATGGTTCCAGCA
Organism: Luscinia megarhynchos; assembly: GCA_034336665.1. NCBI lineage: Eukaryota > Metazoa > Chordata > Aves > Passeriformes > Muscicapidae > Luscinia > Luscinia megarhynchos. The sequence continues at coordinate 42,631,918 of JAPFBE010000007.1, read as the reverse complement.
GGCAGCAGGAGAAGGTGGATGGCTGTCTCACATCAGAGTGCTGCTCCAGGGAAGGTGCTGGGGACTGACCCTGGCACTGGTCACACTCTGAGTTCCTTCCAGCTCTGTAAGGAGACACACTGTGGCCTGGAGGAGCAGCTGCTAATCACTGTCCTGGATACTGATGTAGACAAAGAGGGTGGAGGAGGAGTAGGGGTCTCCATTCTTGGTCAGGAGATGGATGTGGCGATAACCTGGGAGCAGAGACACAGGTGGGACATGGCCTTTAGTCCAGCTGGGAAAGTATTTGCTGGTGTTTGCCAAGACCCTGCACAAACAGCTCCCTGCCCCAGCTTCCCACAGGATCCTGAGCAGGCAGCTCCCAGAGGCACAGCTCTGAGTGTGGGTAACACAACATGCCCAGGGTCTCTGGTGACAAGAGGACCCTCCCCTAGAGACAGCTGCCCCAAAAATCCACCCTGACCCCAGCTGTGACGGATCTGGGGCACTCATCCAGGACACTGGAGCTGCCCAAAGGGCTCAGTGGCTGTGAGGAGCAGGCAGCAGGGCCTTACCTTGCTTCAGACTCGTGAAGGGAAGGGTGTACTGCCCAATGAAGTCATTCTTGGTCGACATGTCAAAGTCCTCCACCACAAACCGGACCAGGGCAAGTGCAGGGACCTCTATGTCAAATGTAAACTCCTCATTCCAGTTTGGGTTGAAGCCTGGGCAACACAGACAAGGATGGAGGTCAGAGATGCTGGCAGTAAGAATGGTGGTCTGAGGTGTTTGCAAATGGATGGAGACTCTTCCTGACTGTCAACCTGATCTGACCTAGACCAAGGCTCTTAGGAGCTGCCAAGAGCCTTGTTCCCAGCTTTGAATACTGTGTTTGCTACCTGGAATTAATAAATCCTTCAGCTTGGGCTGTTCACTGCAGACCTTGGTCCTAGAAAAGAGTGAGGTGCAGGAGAGGGGAGGAACTCAGCTCAGCTCCACAGGCTCTTGCTGGATGGTACATGGCTGTCTTTGGTTGCCATTGGACAGATGGAAACATTTTTAGCCCTAAACCAGGGGAAGGAAGAGAGGAAAGCTGTGCTTTTGTGTTGAGACAGCCTTCTGGGGCCTTAAGCCTCTCCAACTGCTTGAGATACATCCATCTAAGCACCACTATGTGCCCCAATTCACCTGTCTGCAAGGAAAGTTAATGAGGAATGTCTGATGACAAAAAGCATCATCAAGTCAGGAAAAGGGTCATGTGGTCCAGAATCACAAAGCAAACAAAACTGAGACTGACACACATGAAATGCAGAGCAAGCTCAGTGCCCTCTCTCCAGGCCATGGCAGGTGCAGTGTCAATAAACCACTCCCCAGAAGCAAACAGGAGAGATCCTGTTGGAAACCCTTCTGCCTGTGCACAGCAGAGACCAGGGACAGCAAAATGTCCCCTGGAGCCTGCTGGTCATGCTGGGTTTGTGAGTGATTCAGCAGGAGACAGGGATCTTTCACCTGGCCCTGAAGGTGCTGAGATGGTCCTGTGGTGTCTTTATTGTTTGATTTGCTTTCCACAAGGCAGCACTTACCATTCCAGCACCATTCCAGCATTGTGCCAGCTGGAGAAGGGCTGGGAGTGCTCAGCAGCCCTGAGGAACAGGCCTGGCAGGTCTGAAATGTTCCCTACACAACTTTCACTTGACAGGCTGTACAAAATTATTGTAGGGGAGGGAAGTGGCCATGAGCTTTAGGAGCAGGGCCAGATTTACTCAAACAGGAAAGAGGAAAAGGGAAACATTGTTAGCAGGCAGGAAAATATGCACCAGCTTTCCAGTGCTTGGCTCTTACTCCACACAGAAAAGCAGAGTGTGTGTGTTGGTGCAGAAGGCAATAATATTCAAACCCTCAGTGCACAGAGGGGAGCCACAGGCATGTCTGACTGGTAAGAAATGGTCCTCCAGCTTCTGAGATATTCAAAATTCATCTGGGCAATACCTTGAGCAGCTTGAGTAAATTCTGTATGGCCCTGCTTCAGGCAGAGGCTGGAACAGACAGCACTGAAGTTCCTTGCAACATCAATCTTTTGTGAGTTTGTGACAGTTTTGGGGTACAATGAGGTCAAATCCAACTGCATGGAGGTAAAGAGCACTTCCAAAGCCCTAGCTCTGCAAATCTGGCAGCCAGCCCCAAACAACTCACATGGCTGATGGTGTTTTACAGGGAATTTCTGTCTCCAAACACCAGAAGAACAACACCCCATGTATCTGCTTAGTGTGGGCACTCTGGGTGCCCTGGGCAGGTCTGCCCACAGGACAGGAGTCTTGCCAAGGAACAGAAAAGGTTCCTGCCCATGGGAGCAGAGCTTGGAGGAACCCCTCACCATTGTTCTCAACCACTTTGGTCTGCTTCTTGTTGTTGTCCTGCTGGACTCCGTGGATCTCTATTGTCACCTTGGGATCCACAATGGAGTTCTTGCTTTTGTTCACCTTTGGCAGCTGCTGACCAGAGATTATCTGTGGAGGAAGCAGGGGAAGAGGTCAGCTCATCACTAGGAGAGGGGGCTCCCTGGAAGATTGCCTCTCCTTCCCCAGGAGTGCAGGCTCTGCTGGGAGAGGCTGCTGCTGCCCTTCCAGAGCTGCTGCTGGGACATCCTTCAGAGGAAGCTGTCATGAGCTAAAGCACCTAAAGAACTTTGCTCCAGCCCAGCCAGCTGGCTTTGGGACAACTTTTCTGTCCGTCCCCACAGTGCTCAGCTGGCATTGGGAACACCAGAGGTGGCTGCTGCTGGCATGTCTGCAGAGTTCTGAGTGACAGTGAGTGTTGTCATTAACCTATTGCCCAACATGAACATGTGAGTAGATCCCTGGAGGATCCAAACCCATGAGAGCCCCCAGATGGGGGAAATCAGCAGGGTTAGGACAACACTGAAGGCAGGACCAGGAGAAGAAGGTACAACCTACACACCCCCCATAAATGAATGTTACTGAGATGTTTCCCAACTTCTATTCTTACTTTAAGCAGGAGCTTCTTCTTTGTCCCCCATGTTCCTTCTGTGATGGATTTTGGGTTGAATTTGGTTTGTTCATCCCGGAGGAATTCTGGCTTTAAGACATACCCAGAAAACCCATTGTCCTGGAACCGACCCTGGTACACATCCATTTCTGTGCCTGCTGTCTGGAAATTCAGGGCAACTGCAACATAAATAAATAACTTCAGTCACTCAGATAAATCAATAGGAATCTTTTCATGCTGATTCTGCTCACGTGAAACTGCACTTCATGGACATAAACATTGGCTTTTCCACGCTTCAAAGAGCAGTGGTAAACTCTGACCCTCACAGCCTGCTAGCCCTGAGGATTTCTTGCATTCAGAGGTGACAGAGACAGGAGGAGCCATTACAGCCATCCTGCCTTCCCCAGGATCAAAAATTGTCCTGCAAGGAATTTATGCTACCTAGAGAACAGCATCTCTTAGATAAACCTCTTCATTTCTATGCTGAAGGAGCTCTCTCCTGTAGTGAAGCCAGCAAATCCCTCTCAGATCATTTCTCTGGCTACTTAGCCTCATTATAAAACCTCCTTTCCAGCCCAGATCTGCCTGTTTCCATTTGCCATCCCGAGGGGCATCAATGCCTCTGTTGTTTGGACCAGAGAGCTCCTCATTGTCTGAACTCCTCAGGTGGCAGCACAGAGCTGTGATCAAGCTGTGACCTCTTTACTGTCTGCTGCCCAAAATAGATCAAGCCTCGCTGGTGTCCTAACACCAGGCACATTCCTTGTATTCTTCCCAATTTGTCAATACCTTTTTTAAAGGCATTGATGTAAAACCTGGAGCAGTCTCTGTGAACAGCCACTGATACCACACAGGGAATGCACATGGATCCCAACAGCTCCTCAGGGCTCCCCTGATTTCCTCAAGGATGATTTTAAACCCTTTAGCAACATCTAAGACACAGAAATGTGTCCTGGTCACATGTCCTTCATGCCTGCTTGTACTTGAAACCTGAGAGCATTTTAAGGCACTTCCCAATTTTTCCACCTGCAGCAAGACTTTGATAACTGCAGTACACTGGTTTTCCTGGGAGCTGAAAGTACTCAGGGCTTCTGAAAAATCTTATTTTAGGTGCTCAAATACTGAATTCAGGTCTGGCCTTCCCCAAGGGAACTGGTGGTGCCCCCCAAGTACTGCCCTGAGGCCAAACCAAGGGGTGCTACCTGTATCCACAGAGCTCATGCTCCCTCCTCCTTTGTTAATTGGCAATAACTCTGCTGACAGTGAAATTGCAGAGATTTGCACATTCATGTGCAGAAAAGCCTCTCCTAATGGATCTGAGACAGAAAATGGTCTAGGGAAAGTCACTGGGCACTGTTTGGAAAGCTGGTTTTCTCCCAGTGGCTGCTGAGCCTTTCGGCTGCCAAGGGCTGGAGATCCTGCCTCAGGTGAAGCCCTCCACAGGCAGGGCATGGGTGACCAGACAGGGACCCCTCCAGGCCCCCAGGGACACCCACCAATCTGGCAGCCAACATTCCACAAGTCCACGGGGCTGTAGTTGGAAGAGTCTGTCCTCCAGCCTGCAGGGTAGATCCGGCTCAGGTGCCTGATGTTGTGATGGATAAAACTGGTTCCTACAGAGAAAGGAAAAAAAAAATAGAAGAAAATGGCCTTTTTCAGTGGTGGGGTTACTTTTATCTCTTCTTGCTGCTGCTGTGTGTTCCCCTCTGCCTGGCAAGGCTGGCTGAATGGGAACCATCTCCAAAAATGCCCTTCTTGGTAACAGCCTCGAGGATGATTAAGTTCTTCCCACTTTTCTCAGAGACATGCTTGAGCAGAGATACAACCCATGTTTTTTGGGATGCCTTTTCCACCAGCAGCTGTCCCTTTTTGGGGAGCAGGGACAGAGGAGGGAAGGACACACGTACCAGACTCCTGGGCCAGTTTCAGAGCTTTGCTCTCTGAGAATGATGACATCTCATAGAAAGCCCGAGGATGGTTGGGGTCATCAAAGCCTTCAAAGTGGACACTCTTGCAGTAAACAACTATGTCTGACAGCTCCTTGGCCAGCTTCAAGGTGTCACTCTACAAAAAAAAAGAGTGAGAGGTTTGTGGGGAGTTTTTGCTGTTGTGCTCAAAAGTGCAAGTTGTGTTTTCCCTATAGGACCCCTGGGGCTTCTCTTCTCCACCACTTCCACAAAAAAAGATGCACAATCTCAACACCCAGGGGCTGGTGGTGTGCCCTCTGTGCAGGAAAGGTTGGGAAAGGATTTCCCCCTTTGCTGGTGGGATGCCCTTCCTTGCTGCTCTCTGCAGGATCATTTCTATTTCAGCACCCACATCTGTCCCCATTTGCTAAACTTTACAGCAGAGCCTTAGCAATGACTTTTCCATATTGTCCTGATCCCAGGCATGCAAAGCTGGAAATAAAGGGAAGAGAAAGGTGTTTTGGCCTCCACAGAGCTTGGGCTTTTTTCCCCTTGAACTAGGAAGTTCTTTGAAGATTCCAACACCACAGCCACATTCACTGGTGCAAGTGAGAGTGCCCAGCTCCCCATCAGGGGCAAGAAAAGGAAGTGACAGATGTCAAAATAATGTACATGTTATTGAATAGAGAGCAGAGAAATAAATAAGACACACAAAGAGTGAGCAACTCATCAAAGGGAAACATAAATCAGACCAGATGCAGAGGTAACACCAGTCAGCTTTGCCTCAGTGGGGCTGAATGTGTCTGTGCCACCTGTGAAGCCACCCTGTGAGGGACATGGGCCTCACAAGGACCTGCACGCTGGAAAAATCCATTTCCTCACATGATGGGGCAGAACACTTGTGTAAAGGCCAGCCTTTTCCTTCCAGAAATCATCATACAAACTGCTTTAGTAACTGGACACCCCCTCCCCACATATCTTCCCTTCCTCCCTCCTCCAGGTCAGAAACAAGCAGCCAGTGAGGGTGCAGGCATATCCCAAAATGTGACTGCAAAAGCCAAAGTCTTGGCTGTACCACGACAAACAGATTTCTGGAAATACAACAGACAGATTGCACATGTGCCCTCCCTCTGCTTCCATAAATGCTGCATGTTCTGTCCCACTGCAGCCTCCTCTTAGAGACAGAAAAGCCAACACTTTTTGCTTGGCTGGTTCTGCAAGATCTCTGTTTGTGCTTGGGACAGAGGGCATTAAGCTGGGCAAGCACCAGGATCCTCAGCCCCAGCAATTTCAACAATTCACCCTTACATATCCCCAGCTGAGTAGCTGAAACCACACTGAGACCTGTCTTGGCTGGGAACACATGAGAAATTGTATTTTAACTACTTTTCTTTTTTTAGATCTTTGGGCATGGTATAAAACCCACCTAAAAAGTGATTTCTCAGTGATCACTTCTTTCACTTACCTTTCCCTTCTGCTCTACCTTTGTCTTCACAGATTCATCTTCAATTTCAGCTGCTTCATCTTCATCAGAGACATCCTCAGCCTCCAGGTTGTTGTTGCCATTGATGGGGTCCTCCTGCCTGCTCAGCTTCTTGCCTTTCACCAGGATCTTCCCTTTCAATTGCTGCACAAGGAAAAGTGGACAAAACACCTGGTGGTTAGAGAAGGTTCTGACCCACCCTGAAGAAGCCCCTCAGCTGTAACCTGTGCTTTTACAGCTGCATCAGTGACTGGTTATTACCCAGAGACACAGGTAAAAATAAGTCTGTTTTTACACTGAGACCACAAGCCATGAGCCTGAAAACTCCAGAGAGCCCTGAGAGATTCCTCTCTGCTGTAAAGCTGACCATCCCCTCAACCAGACAACTGAAAGAGTTGTGCTGTTCAAGATAATTAAAATATACTTTTTTTTGTTTGTTTTTTCAGGACTGAAATGTTGCTCAGCAAACAAGGCAGAGCCTGGAGGTCTGGGCTGCTGGAAGAAATCTGTGGCACCATTTTTGCTTCTCTGTGTGGCCTGTTATTTAATCCACTCCTTGCTCTGCAGTGTGTGGTTACAAACCTGTGCACAACTCTGAGATCCAAGCAGGGGTTGAGGCAGTGCAGCCTCTGCTCCACAGACATTTTAATGGGGAGAGAGGGCCAATAAATTCTGGACAGCAGACATGGAATTTTTATACATTTGGCATTTTGCAGGTGACACCTTTGGGTGCTGAGAGCCTCAGGAGGAGTTCCCAGACCCTTTCCAATGCTAAATCCTCTTCAGGGAGCAGCTTCTCCTGGCACTGCTGGGATGGTGCAACACTGAGCACAGCCAGCAGCATGCACCAGTGCATCACAGCTGGTGCAGAGGAGTCCTGGGAGCACCTTCCTTGTGCTAGAATCAATTCTCTCCAGCCTCTTTCATGTGAACCCTCACCACTGATGTATCCTTAGTGCAAGCCCTGGCTGTGGGAGGAAGGCTGGAGCCTGGAAATGGATGATTTAGAGCCCAAACAAGGCAGCAGCAAGGCTTGGGATGGGGAGAAGTATAGAGAAAGGTGAATGGTTTGGGTTATGCCTTAAAATCAAGAGCACCACTAGACCTGGCAGCTTCCAGGAACAGGAGATTTGCTGCCACCTGGACGTGTTTGGTACTCCTAGCTTTGGAGGGTGTGAGTTATTCCAGAAAAATGCCATCTTGGAATTACAACCCCTCTGTCTGTGTAGCATGTTCCTCCTTCCTCAGCAACACCCTATATTTACCTTTTCTGCAACAGCAAAAGCAACAAAACCCCACCACATTCAAATGACAGGACCCTGAAAAACTTTTATAAAACAGCACAGGCATTTTCAAAGGACCCCATTCCCCCTTTGCACCCTTTGTGGGTTCAAGCAAATTGCATCACACCTTTCCAGAGACCAGCCCCACTCCTCTTCACCTGGCAAAGCTGTGGATGAAGCTGAGTTTGAGCAGAAATCCAACACTGGCACCTGAGGCAGCAGCCAAGAGCATTTTTATTCAGCTACCAGGAATGAGCAGTTTGCACTGGGGCACTTTGCCTGTCACTCAGAGGAGCAGTCAGAGCACAGCAATACCCTCCTCCCCATCCCCAGACCATCCTCCCATCCTGAGCTGTGCTCTGCTTCCTCACATCCAGGGCTGGGAGATGAGTCAGCTCATCTTCAGATCCTGACTTCATCCTGCTGCTCTCATGCCCCTTCCCACCCTCCTGCCTCAACACCCAGCTCTACACTGCTCTTCCACCACAAAATCCAGTTCTGTGAGAGCTTTTATCCCCCTTGTCCCCTGCAGGCTGCAGGTACCACCCTGGTATTTAATACATTATCTGCCTCTGCTTTCTAATGGCCCACAAGAAATGTTACTGCCTTCCCCTCACAGCTCAGCAGTGGAGAACTAAAGATAAGGTATTTGGGGCAGCCTGCTTGATTCTTAATTACCAGCAGGTAATTAAGCTATTTAAGCTTCTCCCATTCAGCCTGCACAGCAAGTGGGAGGTGCAGTTCCTGGCTCAGACCAATCCTGCATGGCTGAAGAACACCACGAGGGAAGGCACAGCAGCACAGCCTCCACTGTGTCTCCTCACACAGCCCACGCCAGGGCTGCCAGCAGCAGGTCCTCAGTGCTGCTGTTACCTGTCTAGCCTGTGGTTCCTCTGGAAAACCTTGGATATGGTGCAGATGCTCCCCATGGGCACAGGACACTGCTCCTATGCCTGCAAGGGAGAGCAGCCCATGTGCCAACTAACTCAGAGGAGATCCTTTGGCTTATCTGCCCACAAGAAGGGGTGAGACTCACCCCAAAGAGAGGCATTTTCATCCCCATTTCCTGCAAAAGGTGCTATCCTGTAGCAGCACTGCAGTGAATTCCCCCTGCAGAGGAAGCAAAGTCCTAAATCTGAGAGTTCTTCTTTATCAAGGTGTTAAATAAGCTGATATAGACAGTCACAAACACACACATGCCCTTGCTCCTTCTCTCTTTGTTCCCCTTCATGTGATATTAAGTATTTCTAGCCTGAGGCAAAAGACACTCAGCTCATCAGTTCAGCTCTGCTGAGCAGATCCCTTGTCTTAGGAGGAAGCAATAGCTGAAATACTCAATAAATGTTCTCCAAGTAGGCCATAAAGCCATCCCAGCTGTCTGTGGGAAGCCCAAGGTGGAGTACAGCCCCAGGAAAGGCTACAAGGACACTGGACTCCACTGAGAACACACAGAGGAGTGGCTGCTGGAACTCAGCCCTTCTTCACATGCCCTATAAATGGCTTTCCCTTAGTCCCTCTGAAGTGCAGCTCATCTGCTCCCCCACCTTTCCCACTGCACACTGAACAAGCTCAGCTCTGCAGGTGAAATGGTTCTGACAACACTGGCATATGGAAACCATCTTAAAGGAAAGCACTGATTTTATCAGGAGCAGAAGCTGCAATGAGCAGAGGGTTTTTAAAGATCTGCATACACAGGTTTATCCCACCTGAAACTTCCTGCCCCTAAGAGCAATCTGAGAGCCACAGCAAGGTCTGAATTCCAGTTTTCATCTCCGTGGGAATGAAAGATTTGCAAAGTGATCCACCTCAACAAACTTTCTGTGGCTTCAGCACCTCCTTTAGAGTCAACAGAGAAAAACCAAACACTCCCAGGGTGTGATTCCTCCTCTGTTTGGGCAAACACTGAGGAGGAGGTGGACAACACCTCCAACTCCTCTGCTTCCCCAAAGGAGCCCGAGTGAAGTGCTCAGGAACACGGATGCACAGGGTCTGAGCCCCACCACCTGGCATCCCACCTCCAGACTTCTGAGAAGAGGTGAGGAACAACATATTCACATTCATGGGGAGATGTGCAGATTGATATCACATCTCCACCTGTGCAGATTAATATCACATCTCCACCTGTGCACGTCCCTCAGCTGCAAACTCAAGTGCTGCACCAGAGGATGGGGAGAGTCTCCCAGGAAAGGGGAAGAAACATTACTGAAGGAGGTTTTGGAGGATTGAAGGAAACTCAGCTCAAGAACTTCAGGCAAGAAGATGTACTGCAGACAAGCTGGGCTAAGGCTGGAGGAACAGAGATGTGCAGATGGACCTGAAGCCCCACTGGCACAAAATGTGTGGGTGATGCCCAAAGCCACTGTCCTCATAAACAGGGAATTCCAGGAACAAAGAACTGTAGGGATTTCAGACACACTCAGTACACTGAATAGTTCCAACACTGGGAGCAGTTCTAGTCTCATTCTAGGACTGTGGCTTTGCAGCATCTCCAGCTGGGATTTAAGGACAGAGGCAAGGGGCTCTGGCAGATCAGAGGCAGAAGGGCAAAAACCCACCAGCAGCAGGGACTGGAACACTGGTGCTGCCTGGAGCTTTTATGTGGCTTTTGGCCTTTCATCCAACAGCCTTTAATTCACTGCTAAACTAAAGACAGCAGCTTGGGGGAGATATTTAGGGTAGCCCAACACTGTTCCTGAATGGAGCCTAATAAATCTGAGTCCTGCCCCGGGCTGTGCCACGAATCGTTAGCACAAATCCAAACCATGTCAATCTTCCTTTAATTACTGCCTTGTTTTCCCTGTGACACAATCGGCAGCAATCCTTCGACTGTTTGTGTTTACAGCCTCCAGCCCTTTGCCCAGTGGCAGATCCCCCCCTTTTCCTGATATAAAAAATACCTTGTTGTCCCGGCTTTCCTCATGTAAACACCACAAGGGAGTGGAAAAGCCAAGGGATTCCTGCTTTGTTTGTTTGTTTTTCCCTCATGGTTCCGTTTCAATGGATTTTACACCCGAAAAAAATCAGCATTTCAGCCCTTTGCACTGTCCTATTTCACACAACAGGAAGGCAGAGGAAAAGTACCAGAAGGAAAAGGACAGGTGTTGCAACATTGGCAATTTTTCTCTGTTTAAACTAAACGATCAGTCCCCGCAGTGGAGCAGATCAGCCCAAATCCATTCCCTAGGGTAGATCTGGGCATTGTGCTCAGCTGGGGCCCTGTGTCTGTTTGGGCAATCAAAATCAGGATGGTTTGATGAGCACAGGCATGGAAAAAACATCTTTGGGAAGTTGGGGTCATCCCCTTACACTCATAAATCACACACTTCTTTGCTTGGTGTTTCTCCTTTCTTTCATCATATCATTGCCATCAGCTGAAAAGCCATCAGCAGTTTTCCTGATCCTGCACCAGGATAAATAGCAAGTCAGGAGAGGACACTGAAGACATGTTTTTCCAACTCAGTAAGAGCCTGCAAAGACTGATCTCCGTGCTGGGAGTGTCCTCACCCTGGGAGAGCCACTTCTCCCACTGGAGGCACCTTGTCTGTGCCAAAGTCCTGCTGAAGCAGCAGCAATAAAAATTACAATTCATCCTAATTTATTGCCCTGGTGCTTAGGGACCAGCCCAGAGCAGCTTTCCTCTGTGCCAGGCATTGTATCAAACGAGGCATGACACTCCCAACAAGAGGGGAAAGTCAGAAAAGGAAGGGAGATAAAGGAAGAGGGAGAACAAATATAGAAGATATTCTGGGTAGATTGTTTTCCTCTCCTTTCTCCCCTGCTGACTGCCAGCTTTATCTCACCCACAAACTCCTTCCAGCTCTGACTAGGCATGTTCATCCAATTTTTGGTGAATGAGCAAAGAAATGCAATTTAAAGGGAACTGCAGCTAACAGGAAGGGAGGAAGGGAGGAAGGGAGGGAGGGAGGAAGGGAGGAAAGGAAGGAAGGAAAGGAAGGAAAGGAAGGAAAGGAAGGAAAGGAAGGAAAGGAAGGAAAGGAAGGAAGGAGAGAGAGAAAGAGAGAAAGAGAGAAAGAGAGAAAGAGAGAAAGAGAGAAAGAGAGAAAGAGAGAAAGAGAGAAAGAGAGAAAGAGAGAAAGAGAGAAAGAGAGAAAGAGAGAAAGAGAGAAAGAGAGAAAGAAAGAAAGAAAGAAAGAAAGAAAGAAAGAAAGAAAGAAAGAAAGAAAGAAAGAAAGAAAGAAAGAAAGAAAGAAAGAAAGAAAGAAAGAAAGAAAGAAAGAACCACATGGATAGAAATAGATTGTTTCCTGCTTTAGAGACATATTTTTCATATCAAGATTCCATTTTCAGTTTTTTCTGCTGGCTAATGATTTTATAGTGGTGGCCACTGCTGAGGGCTGTGTAGCTCTTTCCTCTTGCAAGGCCAGGGCTCAGCTCCCAGCCTGACAGCTGCCCTGATTCCTGGGAATCAAAGGGGCATCTCCAGGCAGCCTCCTGCTTCCCTTTTTCCTCCATGGACATCTCCATCCCCAGCAGCCCCAGCCACTCCCAGGACACACTCAATGGCAGGACATTTTGTGTCTAATACACCTTCAGGCTACTTGCAGTGGTTTTCTCCTTGAGTTTTGAACTTTGCACTCAGCAAGAAGAAAAGCTTCCCTCTTGTCGAACCCTCAGAAGGCAGACTGTGCTGGAGTGGCCTTGCTTACCTCTGGGGAGGGGAACTGGGATTTGTTTCCATCCACTGGGGCAACCAAGAGCATGTCCTGCAGGATGGTGGTCATGTGCTGGGCCATGACCTTCTGCTGCTCCACGCTGCAGTGGTTCTCCAGGGAGAGGATGACAGGGTAAGGTGAGGTCTGGAACAAAACAGCAACACACACACCATCAGTGAGTGATTTCACTGCAGTTTTACCAGTCTGGAGTAATTGGGATGAACCCCAGGGCTGTTTTCTCTGGGAATGAGTGTGTCTCCTAAAACAAGGATTTGTTAAAAATGGACAGATGTAACTGTGCAGTAGTTACTCAGATCTGTGCTGATGCCTTCCAGAGATGATGATCCAATGGAGAAGGCAGCAGGATGGGTCAGGATTGCCTCTCACAGACTTTCTGGGCACTCCCTGTGCCTCCATTCTCCACTTGCACTGTGGGTCTGAGCACCTTCCTGCCCACCTTCAGAGCAAGGACTGGGAAGGGGGCTGTAAAATCACAGGGTTTGCTCAAACCCTGAAGTGATATCAATCCTTCCTCCATTCCTGCAGAGGCCTGATCTGGTTCCCTGTGCCCCCAGGTCATTCTGTGTGCTGAAGGCATTGGCATTATTGTCATTGTCACTCCTTTATGGCCCCAAACAAAACGTGACACCAGATCCAAAGTGCACTGAAGGAAAACAGCAGAGAGTCCAGTGAGTCTGGACAGACCTAAGGTTTTCTGAGGCCTGCTGCCATACAAGACTCCAGCCCTGCTCATCCCTTTTAAAGCAGAACAAAAGCACATCCAAGACATGCACATGGCTTCAACTAAATAAGAAACAGACCCTGAGACATCAAAGCCACATAAACCATGGGCTTGCTGCTGTGTCCCACCAGGTATGCTCAGGATTCTGGGCATCACTGCCCTTGCAGTGGGGTGCAGGATGCAGCTGTGCTGGCACAGCTTCAAACCCATCCTCAGAGGGTGCTCTCCTGTGCAGCAAGCCCCAGGAATGGATCTCTGCAGGAAGCACAGCTGGTGCTTGGACAGAAGGACACATCTTGTCCTTGCTGAGGTGAAGCTTTCATTGCTCCTGCTCTGTGCTGGGAGGGAAGAGCTCTACTGTCAGTCCTGAGTTGTGCAACATGAGAAGAAGTCCCTGGTCCTTACTTTGAATGCATAGTTCTTGATGGCCTTAATGACATCACTGAAGAGGATCTTGGAGGTGAGAGTGTAGCCGTGATAAATGACAGGCTCTGAGTTGGGGCCATCCCAGCAATCCAGCTCCACACAGCGACAGCCTTTGGTCAGGGCTCTGGAAACAAAGAAGGGACCTGGTTGGCTTCTGCACCTTCTGCTCCATCTCCAAGTGAGGGTACACCAGGCACAGGTGCTGCCTGGGAAGACTGAAGGAAGTTCAGGGAGCAAGGGAGAAGAAAGGAGCTTGGAGAAACAGGAAAGCAGATAAAGGATGGGATGAGGTGAAATCAGGAGAGATCTCAAGGTTGAGCAAGGAAAGCACAGAAGGATCTGAGAAATAAGGTAGTGGAAGTCCAAGGCAGAATTATACAAAGAATAAGACATAGAGAGTGCCAGATGAGAAAGGACACAGATGACTGCCCCAAGTCTTTCCCCAAAGATGGTGAAGAGAAGATAAAATCAAGAGTGGCTGCAGTGGAAGAATGACAGTCAGCCTTAGAAGCCAGGTCTCAAAGTTTAGATGATGTGATTTCTTCATCTAGGTCTGATATGACATGAGGGAGAATCCTCAGAGCTGGGGGGGAAGGAGGGAGCCATGGGAACTCCACCACAGCTGAGGAGACTGCTGAGGGCCAGTTTCCTAAACTGAGTCTACAGATCGAATTTCCAAAGGTGAAATTCCCACCTTTACATACCCATACTTCCATTTCAATTTATTTTCGAATGTAGATTCCCCCTCCCATCTATCTAGGAGGTGATCTTGTCTCTTTATAGTAATTCCCTAAACATTTCAGATTACAAAACTCTTTTAGCTCATTGCAATAGAATCACAGAATGGTTTGGGTTGGAAGGAACCTTAAAGACCATCCAGTTCCAGCCCCTTGCCATGGGAAGGGACAGCTTCCACTAGCCCAGGTCACTCAGAGCTCTCTCCAGCCTGGCATTGGACACTTCCAGGGATGGAGCATCCACAGCATCTCTGGGAAACCTGTTCCAACCAAAATATACATCTACAATTTTAAGACTCTGTAAGATGAATTCAAAGAGCTAATGAGAAGTAACTTGTTCCAGGTTTCACTCTCAACACCTTTGACCTTGTGACTCCAGTCATTCATTGCTCCTGAGAAGAAGTCAAACAAAGGCAGGATTGCTGTTGACTGGCTCATAAGGAAACACAGTCTCACCTGATCAAACAAGGAGTAAGGAAAAGGGATGTGTAAATTACTCAAGGGTCACTGCACCCATCTGGCCATGAGACATCAGACAAAGGCAGACACAGGCAACACCTAATGCTCAGTGCAGGGTACTGTGGGAATATCTGAGAGGCTAAATTCAGGAGTAAATTCTCCTGATCACTCACCCTGCTCCACCAGCTCACATTCCACCTCTTTTTTTTTTTTTTTTGCTCAAAAATAAACCCCTGCATGGTTGTGGGGACAGTCCCTGCCATGGGCTTCTCCCAAAAAAACAGGGCAGAGCATCAGCACCATGACTCTGTGCAGCATTTTGGCTCCTTCCAGACCTGCAGCTCTGTCCCAAAAATCTTTGTATCTTGTAAGCTCCTTGCACTCTCCCATGCCAAATTTTGGGGGATGCAACACCCCCTCAGCATCATGCTTTGAAAACAGCAGGCCAGAGGGCTGTAATCCAGCCTCCATCTGACTACAGGTATTTTACTGCTTCCAAATGTAGTTTTGGAACTACAGGTGGACACCAGATGAGATCCAGGTCAAAGAGCTGTGAAAAGGAGGCACAGCCAACCTGGAAACATGAGCCAGCCCACATTACCTGTCTGGTGGGAGACTGCTTCATAAGAAGACACATGTCTTCTGAAAGAAAGAGGTTAACCTCCCAAACACACACCAGCAAACACACTCCTCACCTGATATAGGCCTCTGTGCTGCTTGGCCCTGTGATCTGGTCTTCCATGAGATAGGTGTTGTGTGAGGATGACACCAGGTAGTGGCTGAGAGGCTGAGTCATGTCCTGGTAAACTTTCCTGTGGGAGGGGTTGAAGATGTTCCCCTCATCTGACAGCAGGTACATCAGGAAACCATCCTTGGTCATGGCATTGCCCCTCTTGGCTGCCAGGAAAACAGAGAGAAAGCCCCACAATGAAAATGTGACACCATCAGGCTGTGCCACCACCTTCACCACGGAGCCTCTGGGCCCCAGGCAGTCAGTCAAACCAGAGATATTGATGTTCTCCAAACAAGGATGACACCTTCAGCTGCCTGAAAATGCTTCTAAAGGCCCTTCACAATCCCCTTTACTGTCCTTGATAACATCTTAAAAGTGTCAAAGACAGACCTTACCTCATCTGTCTCTAGAGATTTCCAGCATGAAAATCTCCATTTGAGCATTTCAACCCAGAGAAGCTGTCAGATGTCTAAACACAGCCAGATAAATCCTGTCTGGATTATCCAGTGCAAATACATGACTTGCAAAGAGGAAATACAGAATTACTCCCCATTTTGAGGGACTGAACTAGATCTCAGTCTAATCCTAAAGCCTGACAGCTGCAAAACCTTGTCCCTCTCCTGGAGGAATAGCAGGACAGTGGAAAACCAGCCATGATTCTGAGCTGGCTCTTTGAACACACCCTCCAAGGTGCTCCAGACTGGTGATTCACCCACGTTTGAGCAGACAGACAGTTCAGTGGCTGCCTCCTGAACAGCTGTCACCTCCTTGGCCTCTCCTCAGAGATCTCATCTGCAGATGGCTTTACAGCTGCCCACCATCAAGGACATCTGCCTCCACTCCAGCTTCTGCAGAACACAAATATTGCTACATTCTCAGCCTCAAAAAACCACATGAATAACCCATCTGAGTCTTGCCCTCAGGATTTTCATCATCCTCTGGTCAAACCTGTATCAATCCCTCTCCTGCTGTTCAGTGCACCCAAAATAAAACTGGAGAGAGAGATTTCCCAGCCTCTCCTCTGCCCTCCTCTCCTAGAGCTGTTAATGTTCCCCTAGGAGAGTGGTGTTTTAGAAGCAGCTGGGGAGAAAATAATACACATGACTATAGAAAAAAACAAACAACAGCAATGCAATTCATAGTTCATCAAAAAACCAAGATTTTGAAGCAAACCAGCCATGGTTTTGAACCTACCTCTTTCATTTGGCTCATATCTCTGAATTAAGGCAGGGGCAGCAACAACAGCATCTTCTTCCTGCTGGATCTCATAGAGAAACCTCACCAGGTTCTGGCAGGACATGAACCCTTCAGGGTCCGAGTACACTTGGAAGATGCTGTCTATTTCCTTCCTCTCTGTCAGTATCTTGTAAAATTCCTCTATCTCATCATCCTCCAGAGCCTCTGTTTTGGACTTGTCACAGTGCTGTAAACGTAGAGGGGAGAAGGAGTGAAAACCTTCTTTCCTTCTGGCATAGGCCAGCCGTAATCTGCACCAGGGCTACACAACGCAGAACACAAAATAATTGCACAGAGTTACTGGCCAGTGAGTGAGGAGCAGGTGGTCAATGACAATGGCTCTCATTGACAAGGCAAATGGTCATAAAACAGTTAAATTATCAGCATTTATACATTATCAGTCTGCTCAAAAGCATCAGCCTGGAGTTCCATCACTTGGTGTGCTTCAGCTCAAAATAATCCAAGCACAAATTAGAGGTCAAAAGAAATGTAATTCTTAATCTCAGGAGGAATAAAGGGAAACTATTAACTCTTTTCAATAGTGATAGAGAGTATAGCCAAAAATGCAGTAAGATTAGTGAAAAGAACCCTCTCCTTGACCTCAGTGCCTCAGACCTCAAGAGGTTGTCAAGACTCACAGCAGGGCTGTTTGCAAAAATGGCATCAAAAACAACTTAAAACCCCACAACTGCTAAACATGAGCATGTCTAGGTATGAAAAAATCCACCTCTCCATGGAAATTTTCCATTCTCATCCAAAGCCTGCCACGTAAAAAAATCCCCACAGATTTCAAATCAGATATTATCTTCTCACAAGGAACTGTAATTCAGGTTCTCCATCTTCCTCTGTGGGGTTTGAACTTTTCCAGTAGATACCATCTCTGACAAAGCACCACAGCCAGGACCTGATTGACCATGAAAGATGGGGAGCTCGAGATATATATGTTAATGCCTCCATGGACACAACTTTTCCAAAAACAAGTTTTTCCAGTGTATTTAAAATACTTCCAGGTTCAATTTTTCATCAGAAACAACTTTGGTTGTTTTTTTTTTTTCTTTGTTGTTTGTTCCTAGCAGCATTCTTCAACTTGTCAAACCAGAGGAATTAAATTGCTTTCCATCTTTGATCCCCTGTGACAGATAGAGCTATTTTCCTGGCTTTTATGATGAAAATGCCTGTTTTAGTTTAACCAGCCATCACACTAATTCAACCTAGCTCAGCCAGTGATCTCAGTGATGGCCACGGTGGCTTTGGCAGCATCCCAAGATGATAATGAGGGACTTTCATCCCCTGCAAATCCTTCACTATCTGTTTATGGAGCACATATAAAACCAAAGAACATTATCATGATGCCTAGCATTTCACAAACTGAAGTGACAGAAAATAAAGAGCTCAACTTGTCCTGATTTCAGAACCTGCTGGGTAGAAGCTATGGGCTCATTTCAGGGATGGGACAACCTGTGACACATTTAATACTGTATACCTAAAATATATACTAAAATACTTCCAAAATAAGTTTGAGAGTTCGAGAATTGCCTTTTCCTTGCTGCCTTCCATGTCTGTGACCCTGTGCTGTGGCTCTGGCAGATCCCTCAAGCTAAGCTGAGCATGATGCTTAGCAACTGCAGAAGGAATATAAAGAGGGAAAGCAGCTGGTGGAGATGGCTGTGAATTACAAATGTTCTGTTCTTTAAGACATGACAAGGAAAATGACAAGATATTTCTTCTAGAAAAGTGGCATTTTAAGTGGTGTGCCTCAGGAAATTAATTCATTAGTTGCCATTAAAGGCTGTGATGAGAACAGGACAATAGCACTGCACCAGAGTCAAACTCCAGGACAGATAGATGCACGGTATAAACTGGGCTCCTTCTGCTTTGGTGACAAGAGGTCCAAATTAGAGAGAGAATCTCAACCCAAAATATGTGTTTTACCTCCTATGCAGCCACCACAAGCCATGAGTCCTGAATGACCCTTGGCCTGCCACAAAAACACCTTCCTGATGCATCAGCATGAATATTCAGGTTGAAATGAAGTGAGCAATGAGAGGAGCTTTGCACAGTTTCTGGTTGCATTGCAATATGTTTTACTCAGGTGTCTCAAACCTAGATGTGGACACAGAGCCATGTGATGAAAGGCAAGAATAATGTGAGAACTTGCCCTGCAGCCCCCACCTGAGCCCCTGAACACCCTTCCTTCCTGTGACTAAATGAAGAAAAACTCTCTGAGACAGAAAGGATCACCCTTTAATAGGCTGTAATGCCCTAGTCCATCTGAGCTGAGGCAGGATGCAAACTGAAAATGTAATTGCTTTAGGAGCAAGACAAACCACTCCTGGAGGCAGATCAGTCCTTGGCAGATCTGAATTAACCTCCAAAGAGCCTCTCTTCCCAGTGGCTATACAGGAAATTATATATACAATTATATATACAATTACTTGCCTAATGATGGCACTTCAACTAACTACCTGCATTTCAGTGGGTTGAATCAAGGTTTAGCAATTACTAGGAATCTTTAAGCAAAAAGGATTAATTTCATCAAGTTTCCTCTCCTAGAGCTCCCTTGTAACTATCCTGACAGCAGAAGAGGTCCATTAAATAAGAGGAGAAATATTTATACAAAATATAAAAATATAAAATAAAAGATAAATATAATATAAAATATATAAACACATATTTACATTTATTATATTATTTTAATATATTTTATATAAATATATTATTTATATATTCATTAATATATAATATATAATGTATAATAATAGAAATAAAAATATAGAATAAATATATAAAATATATAAAAATATAAAATACAAAATATTAAAAAAATTTTTTAAAAAACCAACTAACAAACCAAGAGTGATTTTTTTTTCAGGCTGTTGATATGTGAAGTTGTGGGAGTGATTAATCTGCTGTATGTGAGATGTATCCCTTAGGAGGAGGAGATTCACACCCTGGTCCCCACTGCCTTCACCTGCACAGACTGCAAAGGAAGTATTGGCAACTACTTCTATGGAGACATGAACTCAACCAGTGGATTCCCAGCCTTATTTCCACCCTTCCAGGATCTTCCTGGGCAGGGAATAAAGGATGGGATGCACCAGCCAGGGCAGTACAACAGGAATATTTTGTGAGCTGAAATTCTTTAAGATCTGCTGATGATCTTCCCCCTAATTCCTGAGCAGTTACCAGAGAGATGTCTATACAGCAAAGATAAAGAAACCTGGACCTGTTTTGGGGGAAGGCTGCCTGCTCACATGGAGGAGCAGAACTCCTGCCCAGTGGCCAAAACCACCCACGTGTTTACCACTGATCAGAAAAAAAAAATATTTCTGAAACTGCACACCCATTAATTCAAACCCTGCTTCAGACAGGATGGAAGTTTGGAAATTATCCAGATGTTTTATCTCCCCTCAGCAGGATGGATTCTCTAGAGAGAAACCAAAAGCTTAACAACTGAGAAATTTTCATCCCTTTCTTATCTTCTGATAGGCTCAGCCAGCAAGCTGAATCTTGAAAATTTAGAAGTGTACATCCCTGACCAGATTAAATATACATTGGGAGTATTAAATCAATCATACTAGTCCAGGCTTGGGTGCAATGTTGTGTATCTACCATGAACCTGGAAAGGTTTTTCTCCTAATTTGCACTTTTTTTTCTTTGTTTATACTGTCACTTTGCATCCTCCTCCTCTGAGATGGTGAGGATCTGGGTTCCCAATTGCAACCAAATAAAATTCAGCCAGGCTTAGGCATTGACATGCAGCTGTGGCACACAAAACTCCTGAAACCCCTGGGACTTCAACTTTGTTTCCCTTTTTCTTGCATTATCCATGTTTGCATCTCATTTTCTGCTTTTTCTGCTTCTATGGCAAAACTGGGCATCGATTATGAAGAAAGATCTTAACACACTCACATCAAAAAGCATTGTGCTGGCCTAACTTAGTGGGAATCAATCATTCTAAGCAATAAATTACTGAGCACCAAAACCTGAGAGCCCTTCCTTGGTACAAGAAAAGCAGCCAGGAGTTCACCTGGTGAGGTGTCCAAGCCAGGCTGAAAGCTCTGGGACACCCTGACCTCAGCCAATAGCAAACCCTTTTTCTGCTTGCTCCCATTACCTGGAAAATCTTCTTGGCATGGTAGTCATCGACTTCAATGTTCACTTCTTTCAGGAAGTCTTTGAGCTCTTTCAGGCTCATCTTGTTGTCTTTGTTTTTGTCAGCTTTCCGCAGGCAGGTGTGAATCCAGCTGCAGGGTGATGTAAGGAAACCTTTCCAGGTCAGTGCCTAGCCTCAACACCTCAAACACCTTCTGCTGCACATAGCAGGGGGGAAATCCTCTTCTAATCCTCTTCTACAGGCTCTGAGCCACCTCTCCAGCTGCTGAAAATCAGCAGCAGCTGACAGCACCTCACCTTCTGCTCCCACCGAGCACAATGGTGCCTTGGCAGAAGGAAAATGTGCTCTGACACAACTGATGGTGACCTGGGACAAGCTTTTCACCATCTGGCCAAGGCTGGATCAGCTCTCTTTACCCTGTAGGAGTTTCTGGCCACAGCCAGAAACAGTTTGATTTCTCTTTTATGACAGAAAGTACTTTCTGCTCCAGATGGTTAAAAGGGGATAAAGGAAAGAATGAAAACAGCTCCCAAGAGAAGCTTGGTAAACTCAGTCATGGATTTGTTCAATATTCAGTGTGTCACAGTGAACAATGAACTCTAGAAGTATCAATAATAATTTTTGAAATCACCTTAAGCATAATTTTGGGGATTTCTACTTACATCTCCTAAGAAATTTGTTGTGAGGGAATCAAACCAAACTTTGTGGGTTCTGCCTTCTTCCCCTGATGAAATGCAGGGGGTCTGTTACTGTGCTGTACTGTGATAATATTTCAGAAGAGCTTGGTTTTTAATAACTTCAGTATATCTATGGATCTGGAGTAACTGCTATAAGAATGATCTTCTTAATGTGATGTCACATAATTTGAACTGGGTATCCCATTTTCTTTCAGTCTCTAAAATCATGTTAGACAGTTGAAACACACTGCAGTTTTAAACACCAAAAAACTTCATGCTTTTTGCATCATGGAACTGACTGTCTAATTTGCTTTACTGTCAAATAACAAAGGTCATCCAGAAAAATATCTACTTTTCAATAGGGAAAAAAATGATCAAAGTAAGAATTTGATCTCCAAGAATAACCTTCCATGTCTCACATAGGAAACAATGCTTCAAACTCATTCCAGAAAAACTTCCAAAAAAATACCCAATCTGAATGTTAATCAGAGAAAAGCTCAGGATCAGCAATAGCAGCTGAGGCATATAGTGCTGTAACATTTAAACTGGGCCTTTGAAAATAACCCTGAAAAAGGATATTAACAGCCTTAGGGGCTGTAAACACAACCCTGAAACAGGGTTTGCCAGAGCTACCCCTGCACTGAAGTATTTCCCAGTGATGGAGATATGTGTAAACTGTTAGTGAGTATTGTTTGTCTCATGGAAAGTCGAACTTTCTGACTTTAAAAATCTTGGCAGGTGCTAAGCAATGACCTCACCCCACATCCGTCTTAGCCTGGTCATATTAATATTCCCCTTCTTCAGACATGGAAACCAAAATAAAGAGAGGCTGCATTTCCCAAGAACAGTCCAGAGCCCTGAACCAGGGTCTGGCTTGGACTGATTCTTCCAGAAAATCCAGCTTGATCATGAAGCTCCCATGAGCAGAGGATGCTGTGCTGGGAGAACACCACAGCCACCCTGGGGTGCAGAACACCCCCTCCACCAGCTCTGCTCCAGAGAGGGTCTGCTCAGACTGTCACCCTGGTGCCACCCACGGGTCTGCTCAGACTGTCACTGTCACCCTGGTGCCACCCACTCACACCTGACCCTGCACCCTGGATCCCCTTCCCAGCCCTTCCCTAAAAACAACAGGCAGGAGGAACGCCCAATTCTGCTGAGCCAAGAGGAAATCTGCCACAGCCAGAGGTGAGCAGTAGGGGGGACAAAAACTATTATTTTGTGCATAGAAACTAATGTTTTTGTGCTAACCACTGTGAAAAACCACATTTTTTTAAAGAGTCTGCATAATTTCCTCTGATAATGAGCACCAGAGGTCATGCACATACCCAAAGTCCTCTCTGGAAGGCAAAATGTGGGCAGTAAATGCAAAAGAGTATGCCCAGGTCCTACCTGTGAATGGAGGATGATGCTTTTCTCTTAGATCCCTTCCCAGGAGGCTGAGAAATGCAGAAGGGAAATCAGAGAGCCCAGGAAGAGCCCAGGCACACACAGTGGGTCCTCTTGCTGCAAGGGCAAGCAGCAAAGAGAGAAAAAGGAGAGTACAGACAACTGAGATCTCAGTAAACAGCAGCATTCTGGCCCCAAAATACCCAAACTCCCCAATCACCTGGATCCCCTCAGCTTTGGGTGAGCTTGGAGGAGCTGAAAGTGCTCTCATCTGGTACAAACACCATTTTTAAGTCCTGGCTGTGGGTCTTCCTTTCAGCTTCTGCACCTCTGTGGGTCAGAGTGGATGGGAAAGCTGCTCCCATTTCTGTATAAATCCAGGGAGAGCCTGCCTCCTGCCTCTTGTTTTTAAAGGACATGCCAGCTCCAGGTCTACCAGCCTTCTCTTAGTTCCAGTCATCCCTCTTTGGTTTCTGTCTGGCAGATATCCCATGAATGTGCTCAGAACAGAAATGCTGCAGAACTTCTGGTAAGTGCTTTCAAACCAGAAGAAACACTCACACATAAACCCCAGAACTGAAGCAGACAGAGCCACCCTGCTCAAATGAAAAGTCCTCTGTATTTTCTGGTCTAAAGTCTTCCCTCTGCACACATACCTGCAATATTTGCTAAATGACCTATGCCAGCTTGCTGCAAGGGTGAATCTGAGGCTTATTAAAACAGAAATCTGTGTATAAGAACATCAGAAATGCTCATCAAGCATGTGGGAGTTTTATCTGAATGGGAATATAGGACAGGAAAAATACATCAGACACTGAATGCAGTCCCTTTCTACCACAGGCAACTCCACTGAATTTCAAACTGAACGAGCTCCCATCTGAAAGCAGCAGAGTTTTTGCTTTCAATCCTTGTTTTCAAAAACTTGCACATTCTTGACTTGTTTTGCAAGGCTTTGGGAGGCTGGAAAAGATACCCTGCAAGGCAATTCTCCAGTCAGGGGGGACAGGCAGGGGACACAACACTCTCATCTCCTGACTCGTCCCCTTCTGTGCTCACAGATGCAGAGAACACTCCTGAGGTTTAAGGGAGATCTGAGCAAGCCCACGCTGCCAAGCAAACCCAGCAAAGGCAGACTAAATTTAAAATCCCAGGCTTTAATTAAACATCATCAAATTTCAAATGAGAAATCATGCTGTTCTGTAATTCCAGGTTACGTTAAATGGCCTGAGACAAGCCCAGATTGGAAGCCAGCACTGCACAGTAATTACTCTTCCAGAAATATGGTTTGCCTACCCACCCTATTTAGCTTCAATTCTGCTTTCCAAAGACAGAAAGGCACTTTTCCATGCTGGAAATTTACAGCCTTCTTCCTTTGCAAATGTCATTGTTATTTTTCCCCCCTTAACAATCTTGTCTCTTCTTACAGGCAAGTTTTTCAGAAATATATTTAACTTGATATCCTCCAGGGACAACTTTCTGTAGCCCAGATTTTCCCCTACACACTGTGGGGTGGCTGAGGAGTGACCTTACAGCCCAGAGCTTGAAAAACCATCCAAAAAAAGAGCCTTACAATGCAGGAGATAAACAGGACATCCCAGGCACATCAGAACTAATGGAGTCTGATTCCTTTAAGTGAACAGTGCTGTGGCTGTTCAGACCTCAGAGAATCCACAGAAGAGTAAAGGCTGATGAAAGCTCAGCATTTATGCACCATCTCCTTCTCCATCAGTACATTATTACCCAGAAGAGAACCCACATGGAATGAAAACTTAACTGAGGGCACGACTTCCTGGTGCCAGCTCAGACTTCAGCTCCAGTTTGTGATTTTTCCCAGCTGAGGATTTTGCATCTCCCTTCCTCTCTGATGTTTGGTGTCAAACATGCCATGAAGCCCACCAAGCCTTCTCTTCCCAAGAGTGATATCTGTTTTCCTCTCTGATACTTACAAGAACCTAATATTTTATGATTATTGTGGTTTTGTCAAATCAGGGTGAAATCAGCCAACAGCTTCAGATGTCACAGTCACAGTCCCAGACACACAGGGACTGAAGAAAATCCATCCAAAACTGCACCCACAGATACTCTCTCTTTTCATACATGAAACCTCTGTTTGCAAAGCAACTTATTGAGTGAAATGCAGCCCCAGGGAAAATTCTCTGTGAATTCAGCAGAGCCAGGATTTCACCCGATAACCAGCCCCTCTCCATTTCATAATCAATTCACTCTTCACTCCTGCTCTGTGCCTTTTCCTTTCTGATCTCTGCATTGTCTCTAGAGCAACTGCAGATTTTTTCAGGGTAAAACTTCCTCCCATGCTGAGGCTAATAAGGAGTAATTTCACTCAAGTCAGTGGAGCTACCCTGGAGTAAATTTGGCAGTGAGGAGAATCAGTTCCCTCTCCTTGTATTACCAAGAAACACAGTAAACAGAGCAGGCTTTTCATGCCCTGCCAAAAAGTGCCTGTTCTGGAGTTTACTGCAATGCAAGTGAAACAGACCCCTGAAGAACACAAAAAAAATAATGATTGTTTTATCTGGAGCTCCATGAAAGAGGGAATTCTTTGCTTAAGGAGCCACATTAAGCCTGACTCCACTCTTGCTGGTATCACTGTAAAACAGAGGGAAAAAGCATTTGAAACCAGAAGGAGCTTGCCTGGGTGCAAAATCAGTGCAAGAGAAACCCCAGAGCCCAAGGGCCAAGAGGGAAAAAAGGAGGTTAGTCTACCATCCCCACCCACAGGGAAAGACAAGTGCATCTTTGTCCGTGATTAATCACTTCATAAGGCAAAGGATACTGTTGGAGTTTCTGTTTCTGGTTCATGGAGTTGCTGTGGGCTATGATTTTCCCAAGGCCGGCGATCCAGTGGTTGGCATCATCCTCTGAGCTCGCAATGAGGTCCAGGTTTTTCCTCTGGTCTTTGAAGATGATGGAAAAGCAGCGATACTCCGGGACATCCTTGGCGTATTTTTCCATCCCTTCTGTTTTATGGCCTGACCTCACATCCCGGATATCTTCAATGGAGACTGTGGAAAGAAAGCAGAGCCTGCTGTCAGCAGGGGTTCAGTCAGCCTTATCTCTGCTTGCTGAGGGATATTCAAAAATTACTCTTTCTCCTTTTCCTGAAACCTCTGGAGGGTTCCCTTCCCCTTTCCCCCTTCCCCAAGCTTTAGTACTAAAAATTCAAACTCAAAAGGACCAGAAAGAGCAAGAAACTTTAAAAACAAAACCTACTTCTCCATGTTCTTTCTTTAATAAAGAAGCAGAATATGCTGTAGTGCCATACTGTGATGTCCTGTTCATGAGACACAAATCACAACAAAGAGTTTGGTTCCAAGTCCTTGGAGCATCCCTGATTTGAGCATCCCCTAACTCATTCCTCCTGACAATGAGGAGTGGAGCTGTGCCTCCCTGTGAACACCACCCCACAGGAAAATCCTAAAACCACAGAATGGTTTGGGTTGGAAGGGACCTTAAAGATCATCCAGTTCCAAACCCCTGAAATGGACAGGGATACTTTTCACTAGATCAGGTTGCTCCAAGCCCCATCCAGCTGGCCTTGAACAGTTCCAGGGATGAGAAATCCACAGTCTCTCTGGGCAAAATAAGAGGTGACTTCAGTAGGAGGAGAAGGAACAAAATTGTCCTTCTTTAGGTTGCAAAAATAATGAGAATGTAAGATTTAAGATCTCATCTCCATCACAGTAGTGTGAATTAAGGAAGCAAAAACCAAAGCTTCAGAGCAGTCTGGTGTCACCCATGCTCCATCCTAACCCCTGTCAAGGGTAGAATTTATCCTCCTTGCTGTAAGAAATAAAAACATCCTTCCCTGCTTCCATCTCTGCTCTTCAGCTGGTGGAAATGAACCCTGAAGTTGCTCCAAGTTTGCTAAATGCACACACAAGGCAATCCAGAAGGAGCAGTGTATAAAGAGACTTTTATTAAACAAATATAAGTAACAGAGACAACCCTAAAATGCCCTTGAGAGCAATGCCCTCAAACTGGGCTGAAATCAGGTGATTCCAGCACCCACAGCCTCTTTTTGTCTTTCATGGGTCACTTCAGACATCTACAAAGCACTGGCATGGGTTACCCTGAGCAGTTGTGGATGCCCCATCCCTGGAAGTATTCAAGGCTATGTTGGATGGGCTTGAAGCAACCTGGTCTGGAGCTCTGTTAAAAAGCAGTGCATGAATATAAAATATCCCCAAAGTTTAGCTGAATAGGACAAACTTGCCTTTAAACATGCATTTCACCATTAAAATGCCCAGCTCATTCAAAGTCAACACTGTAGAAAAACCCAACTCAGCATCCACCTGCACATTTTTGGCATGGCTGCCTTAGGATCATCCAAAATTCATCAGATACTCATTAGAGGTTTGAAAACTTTCCTTTTCTTCCCAGAGCAATCGTGATAATGCTCAGCTGCTGGGAAAAAAAAACCACAACAAAAAAACTTGCAAAAAAAAAAAGCAAAATTTCAGTCTTCTAAAATCAGTGACTTTCCAAAAGCAACACTTAACATTTGCTCCAAGTTCTCACCAGATTCTGGGGTGGTCAAACACCTTGTACAGCACTTTGCTGGTTTGGTTCCTACACAAGAACACACCACGAGGAGCTCCCTGGGGCTGGCAAAGCTCTTCCCTGACAATTATGAGCTGTTATCTCTGTGTGGTCTTTGATTATCACTGCCTAAAGGCCAACAGAGGGGAGGGGAGGAAAAGGTTGGGTTGGGATGGGCTGCTGTGGAATTATATTATCTGGCCAATTTACAATCGAGTAAGTTTATGGGTTTGAGTACCAAAACCAGCTTAAAAAGAAAAAAAATGCTGCAATTCCTCCACAGATGGGCCTTGCCCTTTAACCAGGACATTAATCTAAATTATTCCATCTTGTGCCTAAGGTGGAACTTTGCCTTTAATGTAAAGCATCTAACTGTGTTTGGCCAGATTCAGCTCAATCAAAAAGTCTAAAGTTTATTTAGGCTTCTTTTATAGCCAGTGGGAAATAAAGTAGCTTTTAGAACACAGCTGTTCTGTCCTATTCAAACAAAAACTTCAGGGTAAGGTAAGATTTACCCTTAATCCATGGCTCCAGTGGAACCTTGACCAGAAAGAAGTGCAAGCTGGGCATCTCATATATCCATAAGAATGGGATTCTCCTCCTCTCCAGATCTCTCCTGCTCATGGCAGGGAAGTGGAAGGATCATCCTGTTATTCCTCTTCACCTGCCAGCTGCTCACCACTGCCTGGCTCACAGGAGCTATTGTCCTGCAGAGTGGCTCCTTAGCCTGCTTGTGCAATCAGTCCCTAAACTTGGGGTTGGCAATGGCCTCGTGTTTCCAAGACCAGAAAATCTGATGTTAAATATTGGAAATTTAGAATGGATTCTTTGGAAACCATTACGTGGCTGCACGAATCCACTGGAAAAGAGAACTGTGTGGGAGGAAAAAAAGATTGAAAACCTGTGTCTGGAAGGGCTGCCTTGATCTTTTCAGGGGGTGCTGAGAAGAGGATGATTTTGATAAAAGAGCTCCTCAATACAGAAAGGGTACAAGGAAGACTGAAGAGCAGGACTGGTGCCTATTGTAGTCACACAAGAGAGAAGGAGAGAAACTATCACCACAGGAACTATTAAACACAGGGTAAGGAAGGACACTTTTTATAGCTTTCCATAGCTTGGTTGTGTGTACTGTTTTCATCTATCAATAAAAAAGCTGAAGCCAAAAGGACTCAGCCCAAGCCATCTGCTAAAGTTATCTCTTTTCTGGAAAATCTTAACCCAGCATGAGTACTTTATCAGCTGCTCCCAGGCAGCGACTGTACTCTATTAGGAGTCCCTAACTGTGTGTTCAGCTGAGCTATCTGCAAGGAGAAATCAAAAATAACTGGGGGACAGAGAAGTTTCACAGCAGAAGAACACTGGCAGCAAACAGCCATCAATCACAACTCCCTGCAGCCTCCCTGCTCCTTCCCCATCACACCACAGCGAGGAGATAACCACAAGCAGAAGAGAATCTGGAAAGTTCGCATCTCCTCCTGAGTGTTTGTGTCTGCTGAAGAGGTGGTTTTTGTAGAGAGCCCAAAGCATGACACACAGCACAAGGAAGGCTGTGTTCTTCCTGGCTACAGACACAGAGTCACACAGGTTATGTCCTGGTCAGCCCTCCTGGCTGCTGAGGATGCTGCTGGATAGCCAAAAGCTGACACAGGCACACAGCTGCCTTCCCTGGAGCCAGTGAAACCCCTCCTGTCTGAACTACTCTCAGGGAGATGCTGAGAACTCTCTTTCTAGCTCTCCTTTCATCCCTGCTCCTGTGCTTCTCCCTTGCTGATTTTCATTTTTTTGCCCTTCTCCTCTTTCACCCCTGGCATCAGCAGGCAGGGGTGACTCAGGCATTCAAGATTCTTTTGACAGCTCAGGGTATTTTCAAGCAACCAACATTTATCTTTTGGGTATCTCTCTTGATTTGGATTTTGCTCTTCATGGCTTTCCAGGAGCTTGGTGTTACACTTGCAAACTCATCTCCTCATGCAGAAGGAACACCTCTTAAAGGAAATCAGCTGGATCATCTTTAAGGCCCCTTCCAACCCAAGCCACTCTATGATTCTGGTGTTGAAGAGCCACAGGATGAGTCTGACAACTTCCTAATGATGAAAGCACTTGTCTGAGAGAGGAGCCCTGGCCTCTCCATCCCTCACCTCTGCTCCACAACTGAAATGTCCAGACCGTGCTGGGAGCCAAGCAGTAACACTTTGCTAATCCTAAGGAATAGAGGGAAAGGAGGAGCAAAGGCAGAGAACAATCCCTTTGTTTTCCTCCTGCTTGATAGGCAGCCCTTTGAGATGAGACATTTTGTCAAGAGTATTTGTCAGGAGAGAAAATAAGAAACTGAATCTGCATTTCCTGCAAACTACTGAGCATGTGAAGGACAAGGGCTGGCAGGTGTTTTTCCTTTCTTGTGCCTTTGCTGGTGCAGGGGGAGAGAAGGGTCCCTGTATGGGCACTGCCCAAACAGCCTTCCTTGAGTTCCTCCTTGGGGAAGGGGGCAGCTTTTCACTCTGGGGGAAGAACTCAGATCCTTCCCTTATCCCACCCTGTCAGTAACAGGTGATCTGTGCAGTGTGGCATTCAGTCACACTGAATTACTCCATCCCACTCTAACTGGCTCAGTAATCACTTCTGTTTACTCTCAAAAAATGCAGATGAGAAACATGCCCAGCACACCACCCTGCATGTCTGCAGAGAGGCCAGACCTCACCAGCTGCACCTCGGCTCAGCATCCTGTCAGGAACAGATGAAAGCTGCTGCCTGACCCCAGGACCATCCTGCAGAGACACTCCATGGGGGTCACAACACACTGAGTGTGCCCCATGTGCTGCTTCTCACTTTAGTTTCGCCCCAGGAGGAGCCACTCAGCTGATTTTGGTTTCACCAGGGGGGGCTGATGCTAATGGCCAAACACAGCTGGGATCAGGACCTTTGGAATCAGCAGGAGCAGAAGCACTCTCAGGAATACCAAAGGCTATCCATCCATCACCCTCATCCCTGAGGGATATCTAACATAATGGCTCAGGGTGGGTTCAGCATGAGCCCAGCCCTGCTGGCATTGCTCTTTCACCTCCCTGTGTGTGAATTACAGCAGGTCCCAGCTGCTGATTCCTCATCCATTCCCTTCTCCACTCCCCTCCACTGACACACTCAGCAGGTTGTTCTCACTCCAGATCTGCTGCACAGCAGTTTGCCCTCATTGCTGGCGTGTGTTTACCAGCTGGCAACCAGTGACACAATGCACATGCAATTTTACAGGTTGTTTGGAAATACCCTTTCATATAAGGTACTTACCTTATACAAAAGGTCTTTATATGGGTATAAAGTCTTCCAGTCTGCCCATCATTGAGGCATTGAAGCAAAGACAGTGATCTCTATTTGCATTCCTTCCACACCACTAGGGCCCGTGCAAACTATTTTGGCGACCAGCTCCTACTCCCCCTGCCATCACAGCACTGCTAAATTTGGATCTGAGGCTCTCAACACTTTGCATTTAACATATGCTACAGAGAATAGGGTCAATATTTGTCAGTGATGAAAACTGTCCCAGCGCCTCCCGCGGTGGCCTGGTTCAAATCTCAATCCAAGGACAGGCAGCTCTGCATCTGAAATGACATGCTGGATGGCTTGAGTGATTTTGTAAAAGCTAACGAGGCCTGCAGACAGATGGGTTTGTTTTCACAGCTGACGGCCGCCTTGCATAACGCACTCGCATCAGCAAATATTCTTCCAGGGATAAATGCATGTCTGGCCACGAAAGCAATGATTCCTCAAGAAGCTGCAGAAGGAAGCTGTCGGTGCAGCCAGCTACCTGCTGTGTGCACACAGGTTGCTGAGAGTTTCTGTTGACTTTAGACACTTATCAGGAGCAATTTCAAGCTTTTGCTTCGTGACTCGAGCAAACACAAAGCAATATTACATCCTTCCTGTTCTTCTGCAAGCAA
Organism: Luscinia megarhynchos; assembly: GCA_034336665.1. Lineage (NCBI taxonomy): Eukaryota > Metazoa > Chordata > Aves > Passeriformes > Muscicapidae > Luscinia > Luscinia megarhynchos. The sequence continues at coordinate 42,600,579 of JAPFBE010000007.1, read as the reverse complement.
GTTCAGGACAGTAATTCAATGGAGACAATAATTCATTCTTCCACAAAAGTGGTGTGGTATGTTCACTGCATGGTATTTTAAGGATATTCATAAATTTTCACAGCAAGCCAAAAGCAAAGGAAAAAGTTTTCTGCTCAATACTGGTAGTAGGCTATAAACATAAACCCTCTGTACTGTGCTTAAACCAAACAAACTATAACCTAAAACTGTACACGAAACCAGAGGAACAGAAACAAATTCTGTGCTTTTTTAACAGTGAGAATTACTAATTATCAGATCAAAAGATCAATTTCATGACTTTAAGTAATAATACAGTCATCACTTGCAACACTCAGTAGTGCAACTGAGTTTAGCTCACCTCCCAAAACTGATTATTTTAACCAAAAAAACAGAAAAAGAAAAAACCCAACAATGATAGTTTTTACATAAAGCTTTTGGCTAGAAAGGGAAATATTTCAGCTGCAGCTCCTGACGTTCTCTCTTGACTTCACTGCTGCGACTCAAGGATGCAGCCCCAGTGAGTCATGCCTGGTGCAGTGTGTGAAGCTTTTCAGGCTGCCATGGAGAACAGTGCAGACACAGGAGGTGCCAGAGCACCATCTCTGGATTCCCACTGTAGCACCCCTAAACTTAACTGACTTGTTCAGCCTTTCCCCTCTGCCTTTGAATACTCTGTTCCTCCACCAACTGCTCAAAGGGATGATTCACTGGAAAGTTTTCAACCATTCCCACAAATCCCCAAGTTTAGAGAGTTTTTAAAGGGATTGAGTCTGGCTTAAGTGAGCTCACACTAGGGATTACAGCTGGTTTAAGAAAATACTTTCAGAAATCAATTCCACTGAAAGCAGCAAATGCCTTTTGGCTTTTTTTTTCACCTACATGAGATCTGATATTTGACCACAGCTAAACAAGACAGTGCTGCTGCTCTGCCCCCTTTGGCTCTCCTCCCTCATACCACAGTGATGCTCAGCAGAGAACTGCCTCAGAATGAACTGTTTTCCAGCTCCCTTGCACAAATCTTTTCTTTGCCCCAAAACTGTTAATCCAGACACTTTAATTCTGTAAAAATTCTGTAAAAGCCTCATGAGCCAAAGAAGCATCCACCCTACACACCAGTAAGGATAATGAGAACAGCATGTGTTTGTGGATCTGCTTGTAGCTCAGCCACAGGAAGGAGCAACCTGTAGTGAAAAATGGATTTCTAAAGGTGCTTCTGAGCAGCCCTTGGTGCTCAGCACCTCTGTGTTTCTGCTGGAGGTAACCAGAGAGTACACACAGGGCAGAACATGCTTGTTGGAAAACTGACTGCAGATGCTTCAAGGCCTTTTGGAAAAAAAAAAATAAAAATAAGTGCCCTGAGGCCTAAATGGAACATACTGGAAAACAAGGGATTATTGACAATAAGGAAAAAATGGATTATTCTATGAGATCAGAAACCATTTTGGAAGGACAGCTTATCCCCAAAGCCCTGTTTGGATAATGCAGCTATGAAGACAGCATCTGATTTAAATTCCTAGTTGTCTTAAAATAAAGACAACAGAGGAAGGTACTGCTTATGCCCCATGTATCTGATCCAGGCAACATCTGCTCCTGTCACAGCCCTGATAAGGGGGGTTTTTTGAACTTCAGACATCTGAGATTCTCCTAACCTTGGCAGCCCCCAGTTTTATCTACTGGACTCCATCACACAATGGTTTACAAATAGCTTTTCCACATGGCCATAGGAATACCAACAGGAATAACAAGAAACTATCCAAACAGAAACATAACCTTTAGTCTACCCAGGCTTCCCTCCTGTGAGGTGCATCCATCGCTGTCAGCAATGCTGCAGATAAGATTAGACCTGCTGCTAAACCTCCCAATTTCCATTCTGCTCATCCTTTTTTCCATCCTGCAAAGGGAGCTTATCTGCAGCTTTAGAAAAGCTTTGTCCTGGGGAGCAAAGTCAGTGTCTGTTAACAAGGAAATGTGACCCTCTGCAGAGACTCTCCCTGAAGTCCCAGATTTTGGGTCTCAAATCATGACCCTGCACTCTTCCTCTGATGTGAGAGCCTTCCCACTGGACCAAATGAGAAAGCAGACGTGGTGATAGAGCCAGAGGCAGGGGTAATCCACTCTGTACCTGCACCCAAAGCAGCCTGGTGAAGTTAAAAGCTCCAGAATGAAACCCAAACACAGTGATAACTCTGGAAACTCATGAGTGGAAGGTCTCAGAGGATCAATAAAAGAGAAAGGCAAGGAGAAACTTGACCAGAAGGTTGAGGGAAGTGATTTTGTCCCTCTCCTCTGCACTCATGACACAACACCTCCAGTATTGCAGCTCTGGGGTGTCCAAGGGTGTGAATCTGTTGGAGCAAGCCCAGAGCAACCACAAAAATGCTCCAAGGGCTCGAGCCCTCTGCTCTGGGAGAGCTGGGGATGCTCAACCTGAAGAGAAGCTCCAGGGAGACATCAGAGCCTCTCCCAGTACCCAAAGGGGCTCCAAGAGATCAGGGGTGAGGGACTTTTGACAAGGGCCTGGAGTGATGGGACAGAGGGGAATGGGTTCACACTGCCAGAAAGCAGGGTTAGATCAGCCATGAGGCAGTGATTCTTTACAGTGAGGGCAGTGGGGCACAGCCTGCCCACAGGAGCTGTGGCTGTCCACATCCCTGGAAATGTTCAAGTCCCTTCCAAACCAAACCATTCTCTGATTTTAGGAAAATAGACCTCTTTGATGTTCTGGTTTGGGACTTGGCAGTGATCAGTACTCATCTCTCTCACTGACTTCCAGGCTCAGGTGTGCCCAGAGCACCTGCTGGAAGCAGCCCCAGGGTGTCCCCCCAGCCCTCCCACGAGTTTGGCACAGGAGTGCAGGCACAGGCTCACATGCTCCCAGGAGCACGAGGGACACAGCCTGCCCTGCTCCCACTGCCAGTGTGGCCACAGCCTGGCCAGAACTAGCTCTGCCTCTACTGACTTGTCTCCATTGCTGCTACCCTGATGACAAAAATAAAATAGAATTCTTTCCCTGGGAAAGGTGTGCCTGCATGGAGTGTCAAGGAGCAGGGACATGCTGGGAGCCAGCAGGTGCCATTGCTCCATCTCCACGTGTCCCTGGGGACACTCCCAGGGCACAGCACGCTCTCCTGCCCACAGTGGCACTGCCTGCCTCCAGCAGTGTGGCAATGCTGGCTGTGCCCAGTTACCAAAGGGTACCTGGAGTGCTGTAAACCCACACCCACGCAGACACACCCCCAGCCTGTGCTCAGAGCCCAGCTCAAAGCGTTTGATCTCTTCTTTACAAAACAGCCACAGTCTCACCCCTTCTGCATGCCCCTGCCACAGCCATGGACCCACCAGGGCTCCTCCAGACAAACACCAGGGTACCTGGAGCCACAGCACGAGGATCCTTCCCATTTCCTTCCAAGGACTAGGTGGGGTCAGGACTGGTGCTGTAGGTGCTCTCAGACCCCATAATTTGGAAACTGCTGGCTCAGAGCACAGGAAAGGGAGCTCTGAAAGTCACTCTTCTCAACTCACACCCTTATTTGATTTAGAGCCAGTTATATTAGCAAGATATGTTACATAGAGAAAGATACATATTTATCTGGGAAAGGACTTTGGTTTTATATGGGACAGAGCTCTGCAGAGCAGGCATTCCCAGGGAGCAAACATTCACTGAGGACTTTCTGTTTGTTGTTGTTATGATGGGTTATTGCACTGGGACACCTGAAGAGCTCAGATGAGCTCAGGACCCACCAGGCTGGGCAGCCAAACACCCAGGAGGGGACAGCCTCCAACCCAAGCCTCAGGGGAGATCTCACTGCAGCCTTCCCCCTTTATAAAAAAGGAGAGAGAAGACTTTTTACAAGGGTGGAGAGGGGTGGACAAGGGGGGACAGTTTTAAACTAAGAAAGGAGAGACTTACATGAGATGTCAGAATGAAATTCTTTGCTCAAAGTGTGACAAGACACTGGTACAGGTTGCTCAAGGAAGCTGTGGATGCCCCATTCCTGGAATTGCCCAAGTCCAGACTGGATGGGGCTTGGAGCAACCTGGTCCAGCTGTCCTTGCCCATGGCAGGGAGCTGGAACTGGATGATCTTTAATGCCTCTTTCAGCCCAAACCTCTGTGATTCTATGATTCAAAGCCTTCTACAGTTTGTTAGAGGGAAGAGAAAGAAAGTGTGTGGAGAAGGATGCACAAAGACATTCAATGAGCTCCCCAAGATAAGACTCTGGCCACTAGGGTTACAAACCAAACATATTTTACTCTGCTACTTTGCTCCTCCTACTGGAAATCTTATCACTGTTTGTGGGAGGAAGGGAGGTAATTTGAAAGACCCCACCCTTCATTTAGTTAATTGTGATCATTACCAAAAGAATTGTGCAATTAACACATTTCAGCATGCCATAAAACATATTCCACGTTACTAATTTATCTCTTGGATTTACAAGACCACAATGATTAGTGAAATAAGAGAGAAAAAATGTCAGAAAATACAGAGAAATGTGTCAGAAAAATATGGAATGAGAAGAAAAAAAAAGATATAAACAGACACACACCCTGCCTGATTCCATTTTGACTGCACAATTGGGTTCAATTGTGGTCCCAATTATGGTGCCAAGCTGGGTGCTGCTGGAACAGAATGGTTTTCCTGTGCCATATAATGGTGATTGTAGTATCTGAACTTTTAACAGCAGGGCAGATTCTGGGTTTCCAAGATAAGGATGAGAATAGGTTTTGATTTTTTTTCCCAGAGACATCTCCTGTCAGCCCTTGGATTTCCACATCTCTGCAGTTCCCCTGTGAGGTTTAAATGCCATTTTTCCTGGGGCTGCAGGCAGGAAAGGAGCAACAGCCCCACACCAGACCACAAATGCTCACACCGTGTCTCACACTGAACTAGGGCTCGGGCACCTGAGTGACCTGGACAATTTGGGCAGGAAACGAGGCAGGCAGGGCTGCTGAGACCAGCACAGCCCACCCCACAACCACCTGAGGCAGCAGCTCATGAGCCTGGGCAATGTGACCATTCCTGACACGGCAGATTCCTCTGGCTGTGCCAGAGCTGAGAGCATCACTCACTCTGTGTGTCACAGGAGGAACGAAGCACCTGCTCCCCTGGCTCCAAACCCTCCCTGCACACCACATAATGGTCCTGGTCCACCCCAGGCACCTCTGACACAGCAAACTTTACTCACAGATCTGTGACTCTGGGGATCTCAGCACCTTCTTTGACTCCTGCCATATGGTTTTGCAGTCCTCCTGGAGCTTATAGAAGCGCTCCTTTCTCCAGGAGCTTGACTTCACTTTCAGCAGGTGGCTGCCCTTCAGGAGGAACTTCAGGTCCTTGTCATCTTTGAGGCCTGTGGAAAAACAGAAATGGTAATGTTTGAAGAGACAGCTCAACAAATGATGCTCAAAGAGTTTTCCCTTCCCAGGTCTGGGGAGGAGAGCAGAGCAGAGAGACCAGAAATCCTCCATGCCCCTTCATGATCACAGAAGAGGCTGAAGCCTTGTACACTTCTCAGATTGAGTCTGAAGACTTTGTGTCATAATTCTCAGGATTTTTACAAAGATAAAGTATCTCCTCAGCAAATACTGTTAGGATGCAAAAGCTACAACGAAACCAACAACAGAACAGTAGAAGCAGAGAAAGGAAAATTGCATAACTTGTAACTGGAATGCTGTCAGGAACTTTCAAGTGATTTCAAATCTATTCTGCAACAAAATTTCCTTTGCGGAAACAGGAATACACAAAGATATCGCTCATCCTCCTCTGGCAAGCAGTGCCTTCCTCCCCACGTGGGAATTTGGCAGGAGTTTGGTGGCAGGCAGCACCAGATGCCTAAGGCAGCAGTAAGGGGCAGCCACGATCCCCTCATTGCTCAGCCATCCGAAGGGTCTTTGTCTTTCTACACCACGAGGCCAATGCAATGTCAGCAACAACAACCAAACCTTCTGCTTGTGGGAACTTCAGATTTCACAGCTTAGCCTAGATTCAGGAGGGCACTTAAGACATCTAGAGAGGAAAACAGGAACCCACTGAGACTCTGAAAACACAGATTTGGCATTCCATGTCATTTTCAGTGTCTCAGCAGTGCATGACTTCCACGTACCTAAATACCTTGGAGAATCTGTCCCTCTAGCCAACCATTAATTACAGATCTGAAGCACGCAGACTGAGGAGGGTGAGAGCATGAAACACAAGAAACACACCCTGGGCTTTCTGTAATAGGCACCTTGCAGCTCTGGGACACTGCAAGAAAGGCTGGTTCAGAGCTGGGGAAGCAGCATTTAACTCTGCAGTGCTGACCACGCACATCCCAGCTCAGAGGAAACTTTTCTAACCTCACCTTGACAGTGCAGGTAGCCACTTGGCCACCTGCAGCCACCTGACCCTCACCTCCAGGGAAATTCCTCAGTACTATACAAACATAACATGGAGTCTCATAAATAACATTTTTCACTGCAGTGTCCCCTGTCACATTGGGGTTGGTTCTTCTCCGGGAGACACAGCTGCTTTGAATCACTGGTTTTTAAACAAGGCAAGACAATAAACTACCAGGCATCAGACCTGCTTGAAAAACAAAACCATGAGATCCAAGTGTCCAAATTCCCAGTCTCCTGACATTCCATACAGGAAACTGAAGTGCCAGGTGCTGCAAACGTGAGTCATGATGGCAACAGCAAAAACCAGCACTGTGAGTTTGTAACTGGGATACACTGGCCTAAAGAGAGCACTTTAGGCTGCCAAAACCTGAGATTTACATCAGAGAGAAATACCAGGGGTGTCCAGTGTCCACTTTGTGAGTGGCTCACACCATTTATTGGTTTTGCACAGCTAAAGGAGCATGCCCAGAGCTGAGCCAGGCTGAAACATCCAGAGCTGAAAGCATCAGAGTCGAAGCTGGAGATCCTGCAAAGGTGGCTTTTGGCTTCTCTCTTTCTCAGAGTTAAATTAGGTATCTCACTAATTGTCTTCCCCACTACAGCACTGCTTGGCTTCTCAGCTCATGAGTGGTCTGGAGGTTTCTAAGAGGGGAATTTGAATGCTTCCCCCACAGAAAACCTCAGAAAAAAATTCATGGAGAGAAGAAAAAAAGCTGTCTCCTGCAAAGCACAGAAGGGTGACAGAGCTGAGGCCAGCTATGGGGCCTGGGACAGGATTCCCAGGGGGTCTGATGAGATGCCAGATCATCCAGGGGAAGGACACACACAACAGCCTCACAGGTTCTTGGTCTCCTGAGCTGGCTTTAAAGCAAAGCTCCTCCAAGTGCACAGACTGCAGCCTCAGGAACATCCCTGGGGCTCCCCTCCAGGCTCCTGGAGAGGAAACCAATTCCTCTCTTCTCACTATTCACCCTCATTTCTATTCTGGCTCCCAGCTTGATTCCTTCTTTTTCTTCAGATCCCATCCACTCGAGGAATCACTACAGGACTAGGAGGAGGACGTGTCAGCCCAGGGTGACATGACAAGGAAAGCAGAAAACCCATGAAATCCTTTGGATGCCCATGTCTGTAAGTGTGAAATGAGAAATCAATTTAACCAGGGCATGTTTTGTTCCACAGACCCTGCATGCAGCATCTGTAATGTGTCCTCCTACCAGGACATCCCAAAGAGCTGCACCAATGTACTGGAAAAAAATCTGGACGGGCACAGGTGGTGGGCAAGGGCAGATTCCTCTCTCCAGGCTTGAACCACTCACTTCTGACACACCTGGAGCTCAGAGCCCTTCATCCTGTTCACCAGCACAGCCCTGTCAGTGTAATAGTGTAGTCAAAACTCCCCTTCTTCTTCCCCAGTGCTTCATGCCTCCTATGCCCAACCAGCACTGGCACAAACTCTTTTTTTAGGTGACTCACTTAACTTCTGTATTCCTACCTGCATTTTGTTAGGCCAGAGATGCAGCATAAGACACTCTGATCTGCTGATACAGGAACCACAAACACACCCTGATGTGTCAGTGGGACATTACTCTCAGCTGGTTATTTGAACTGCTTTCCAGAAAAAACCCCCAGCAGAAACCTGAAGATTTCTTCCTAACAACCCCATGGAGAACCATGGAATGGTTTGGGTTGGAAGGAACCTTACAGGTCATCCCATTCCACCCCCCTGTCAGGGGCAGGGACACTTCCACTAGACCAGATTGCTCAAAGCCTTAAGTGGAGGAGGTTTGTGGTCCAGACCTCCATCTCACAGCAATGAAAACTCATTTCTAAGAATTCATTGTACACATACACCATTTAAAAGTTAAAAAACACTGTGCAGCAGGACAAGGATTGACTCCCAACTATATAACAACATTTAGCATAAGAAGCACAACCACTGCACTGAAACAGATGTGCAAATCCTGCCTGAAGCATGTGGCAAGGCTGTGTCTTGCTTAGCATCCTCTGTAAAATACCAAATACACACTTAGCATGCAAAATTCCAGAGTGCCTTTCAAGGGTCAGGACCTCCCTCCTTGCAAAACATCAGTCACACACTTCCTGAACAGAGTATATTCAGCATGCAGTGATGCTCAGAGTGCAAATCATGTTTGGCCAAGGTAGGAGCACCTTGAGCACGCACAGCACTGCAATAACCACGTTAACACGCTGCACAAGTTTCAGACACTGAGACATCAGAAATGGTAACCTTTGGCTTATCTAGCTCAGGTTTACAGCAAGCAGGAAGCCAAATAAAACAAGAGCTGCCACGGTAGGAGCTGGGCTTTGTGCTCACTGAGGAGACAGGATGGCAGTGATAACCTGTACTGCTGCACTGTTCTCATAAATCTGCTGATCTGATATAATTTAATTACAGCCACTATAAAACAAGTCTTCTCCTGCCCGCCCTCCCCCTCCCACCTGTTACAGACCAGGCTTAACTCAGGTTTGCTGGTTTAAAAGGGCAGAAAGCCTTTCTGGTAAAACCTAAGGGAACTCGGGTGGGTAAGTGGCTATTTGCCACTTCCATCCACCCTCTGTGTCCACAGCCATCCAGGAACTCGCATCCACCGGGGCTGTGCCTCCAGAGAGCAGGAACCAGCAATGAGTTCACAGCCAGGCACACCAGTTATGAAACTCCCCGGGTTTCCTCTTTCTCCGGCAGCCTCTGCCTGGTTCCCTGGGCTCTTACAGCAACAGGCAGGGTCGAAACCGGGCAGGAGGAGGGCTCTGCCCTCCCCAAACACCCTCCATCAGAGAAAGCCCAGCAAGAGATTTGGGAACTGAGCCTAAGCTCGCATTCTTTGATGCCTCCAGCGAATCGCACATCTGGCGTGCAGTTACAGGCAAAAGAAAGGAGAGGAAAACTTGGGATTTAAAAATAACCCTGTAGTTCAGGGTGGAGCGCTGCCTCTGCGCAGGGAAAAGAGCGAGAAGCAGCTGGCGGTGCGCAGGTCTGCCCCAGCCGTCCCTTACCCAGCCTGATGCCATTCAGCGCGGCCACCCTGCGGCTCTGCTCCAGCAGCACGTTCTCCTGGGACGCGGTGCGCTTGGGCTGCCTGCGGATGCACTGCATGCTGCAGGGCAGGGCTGGGGGCCGTGCCACCCCCGCGGGCACCGCTGCTCATCCAGCAGCTCCGGGGACAGAGCAGGGCAGAGTCCGGCCGGGGGTGGGACTCGGGAAGTCTCTCCTCCTGCTTCGCACGCTGGATGCGAGATCAAGAGGAGCAGCCCGCCGGCAGCTGCCCAGGTAGAGGGAACAAGTTTTCCACCAGTGGGATCTTACGCATGGTTTCCAGAGGCTGGAGGAGTCGCAGATATTGTTTGTGGCTTCTAATCACTGCCTTGTCCTGCCCACGAACGCTGGACCCGAGCGAGCCTGGCTCCACCCTTCTCCTCCGTGCGGAGCCGCTCCGTCTGCTCGCAGTGACAGCGCTGAACGCGGTGCCTAAAACACCTCCTAGCCGGGGCAGATGTGCCCCAAAAGATGCTCGGAAACGGAGTTTTAATGCTCTTCCTTTTCCACCAACGGAAGAGTATTTTCCTAAGAGTGTCTTCTCTGCCACCGATTTCCCGTGTGACTTGGGTGAGTCACTGACCCCACATTTCTGCATAGCTTTGGGTTTGTTCTTGCAATTCAGATTTGCCCTGCACTCTGGTACAGGAATAAGCCCCCTCAGGGATTTAGCAAGTCAATGATTACACAGAATCACGAAATAATTCAGGTCGGAATAAACCTCTGGGGCTCCCTTGTTCAACCACCCATTCAAAGTGAAGTGTCACATTCAAAGATAGATCTGGTTGCTTGCAGCCTTGTCCAGGTGAGTTTGGATATCTCTATGGACAGAGACTCCAAAGCCAATTTAAATACCTGTACAAGAGCTCAGATGTTCTCAGTATATGTTTGTTATGACCAGTATAAATTTCCTTTGCTGAAACTCACAGCCATTCCTCATTCTCCTGGCAAATGGCTAAAATCCACCTCTCCCCTAGCCACGACCTTTCCTGAAGGGAAAAACAGCAGCTATGCACACACCTTGTCACTTTTTTTTTTTTTTTTTTGTCATTGCCTGTGCAAGCTGCTGCTGTAAGGGTGAAGGTATTGCAGGGACACAGGTCAAACTGGGGTGAATGTTCCTTACTGCAGAATCAGCATATACCCAAGAAACCTAATATCAAACCACACGTCACTGTTTCAGTCACTGTTTGCGACCTAAATGAGCAGTCACCATTCACCAGCCCCTCATCACATTCAATACAGGTTTTATAAACATTATCTCTGTTTCTGGTGTCTGTCAATCCAGATATCTTCCCCTTATTTCTCTGTAGGTTGAAGGAATCCCTGCCAGCCCTCACAGGGAAGCACAGAGGACTGGGTTGTTTGACCAGCACAAGGGCAGGGTCAGAGTCACAAATCACTGCCATACACTGCAGGTGAGAAACTGTCTGGGGACAACACAGAGCCATTGAATGGCCTTGGACAGCAGTACATCTAATAACTCTTTATTTACACACAGCTATTGCAGATCACAGACAGCAAAGCAGAATAAAGGCAATTTCTGGATGGGACATGGCTGAACACATCAGCCAGGCTGTCAGTGGGTGTTTGGGAAACACCTCCAGCCTTTCTGGGCCCCTGAACAGACAGGGGCTGGATGTGAGAGCTGTGATCTCCACAACACTCCCCTGGGAGCTGGGAGCTTTGTTTTTGCCCTGGCAAGGAGGTGAGCACCATGATGTAATGGCTGGATGATATTTATTAGCTATCAGTCTCTGAGCACTTCCCATATTTCACATTGTGCTGGAGAGGACTGATCTAATTTAAGGAGTGGGGAAGTCTCCTGTAATTGCCTTAGCAAAACAATTTGCTTCTACACTCCAGCTCTCCTGTCCAGCAGCAACCAGCATCCCATAGGGATTGATCTGGGAACACACAGAGCCCCTGTGCTTCACTTTCTCATTAATTGCTAATAGCAGTGCCAGTGACAGCTCTGCTCAAAGCTTTCCATGCCCTTGGAGAACATTTTACTGTACTTAGCCTTGAAGTTAGCTCATCCACAAAACACAGGGTCAGCATTAAATTATTTTAGACACCTCTCCAGAACAGCAATGTGCAAGTTTTGCTGTTGTGAGGGATTCAGAGATGCAAAGCTGTTCAAATCAGTTTGTTTTTAAAATGAAGATGAGATAATCAGGACAGAAATTGCCTGCTTTGGGAAATGACTGGACTGGATTTATGGCGGTCTTGAGCTCATTTAAAGACAATGCCCCAGCTCACAGAAGAAGCCTGATGGGTCAGTGTGACATGGGAATTGATGTTACATGGTGCTGTCGTCACTCCAGCATGGGAGGAAGTGATTCCTGCAAATGGCTCATGAAAAAATTCTTCAAGCCTTATTCACTGCAGGTAACTGCACCTCAGTGGGTCGTGCAATTTTACCCACATGACCAATACCAATTAAATAAATAGGTGAAGTTATCCACGTCCCTGTGCCCAGGGCTGGGGCTGTGCTCATCACCCTATTGATTCCAGCTGGATTACTCACAGAGCACATGGAAATCCATGGGAATGAGGATGTCAGAACATGGTCCCAAAGTTAGCAAAATGCTTGAATATCCAGGAAACAGGCACTTGCAGATGGAGTGGCTGTAGTGTCTGGTAGGAAATGGGCTATGTGAGAACACTACAATCCACAGGCTGTTCTTCAGATGATTTCCAAAATTGATTAATCTCCATCACATCCTTTCACAAGGGAGCACTATTGCCACTTCACACTGGGAGAAGCAGCTTGGCTTTTGAGTTCTTTATTAGGGCTGCACTTGTTCTCCCACCACCATCATATTTAGGCAACACCAAAAGTGGTGCAAACCTATTTCTCATCACAGTCTCTTTAGAGCACACTGACAAAAATGATGTGACAAAACTCAGCTGCTGATTTGCCCAGACTTGTGGTAATTCAGGAGCAGAATAAAAATACCTGTGCTGGTGATGATCTCACCACTTCCCCATCTTGCACATGATGCAAGTTAGAGCTAGTAATGCCTATGAGAACTACATATCAAATAATAAATGTCATGTTCAGGGGAGATTTTCCCCCTAAAGAGGCCAAAGGTTGTGCCTTGCTCTGTATTTGTTACCAAGAAGAAAAAAACCAGGTCTGTTTTACTTCATGCTATTCTTCTTACTAAAGAATGAGACAGAAAGGTGCCTTCCACATCTGCAGGTCCCCACCTGCCCTGTCCTTCCCTCTGGAGTCTGTTCCTCACTTCATCCATGCCCTGCCATATTCTACCTGCAGAAATCTTCTTTCCTCCTTCTCTGCTACCTCCAGGACAACACTCAGTGCTCTCAGCTTATTCTCCCAGTGACACCTCACATCCTTGCTGTAGGCACAGCTTCCCAGCTCCAGCAAAAGATGCCTGTGGATCCTCTACACCAGCACCTTCCTTCTTGCTCCCTGTGGGGAAGTGGGGATCAGGGAGTGGGTGCTGATTCCAGATGCATGGGTGCATCCCTGGCCCAGGATGCTGCTGCTTGTTCCCAGTGGGTGTCTCTTCAGAGCATGTGGTATGTACCAAGTTCCACCTTGTGGTCACACTGAGAACGGGCTTCTCCAGCAGCAAACCTCCTCCTCCTCTTCCTTATATTGCCTTTTCTTGCCCTCTCCCTTTCCAGAGTGTTTGAGATATCCTGCTGAGTTGGGGCAGAAACCATATACATGAAACCTTAAAAATTCATACAGGAGGAGTTCTCCCAAGTCTTGTGTTGTGCTGTCCTCCAAATCACTGCCTAAAGCTCCCTCTGCCTGCACACTGCCAGAAGCTGTGTGATGGGAACAGCACTGCCACCCTGCCCAGCATTTCTCAGCCCCACTTTCTCTCTGTACCCTTTGGCTGTCTCACCTTGTCTGAACGGTCTCTGGGAGGAGAATGGTCCCTCCTCCCGCTCTGCCAAGTCCAGGCAGCCCATCTTTCCCCAAAACAGGCTGGTTGTATCCACTGGGAAGGGCTGCAGGCCCATCTCTCAGACCATGCCATCTGCCAGCTTGCTGTGGATTGAAACCATTGGGGAATGTGCTGGCAATTAAACAGTGCAGAGCCCTGGCCCTGCTTTGTGCAAACCAAGCCAGGCTGCCTGCTCAGACATTTCATAGACAAATCATGACCTTTATTTGTGAAAACCTTCACACATCTTCCTGCCAGTCCAGGTGCCTCACAGGGAGCTTGGATCAGGGCAGGGAACAGGCTGTGACCCATCAAAAGCTACTGCCCTGTGCTCTTGATGAATTCCAGGAAAAAAAACCACCCAGCTAAAGTTCATCGTGCTTGGGAACCCAAAACCAGTTTGCTGCTTCCACTGGTCCCTTCATCACACTGCATATAGAAATTTGGACTGCAAACAGTGTAAAAAAATACTGGCTTGCAATAAATTACAGCTTTTCCAGTAGCTGGTGTGGAAAGAAAGTAATTGAAAAGAAGGATATCAACTTGATGGATAGGACCAGGATCAGCAGTCGGGAGCACTCGAGCAGCTCAGTTGCCCAATTCCCAAGTCATGTTCCTGGGAACATGCTGATGAAGATGTTCTCTTCATAAACCCAAAGTCAGTAGGTGGGTCCCAGCTTCATTTTTTAAAGGCCACTTAACAGCTTTACTCAACATTTTCTCCAGGAGCTGAAATTTCTTCCATAGACAAAACGCAGGTCATTCTCAGTATTCTGCAGCAGGGCAAAATTTGTGCAATAATTAAATTGCACAACTGAATTATGCAAAACTAGGAAAAAAAACTTTTTTTTTTTCCCCTAAGGGATTTATCTGGAATTTCTGTAGCCAAAACCAGCCACTGAGACTTGTTGTGTGGTACCTCAGCTTTAAAAGTACCATGAGAGGGGAAGCCTGAGGTGTGAGAATTTCCCCACACACAGTGTTTAGGCTGGCTCATTTAAGGTGTGGAAGTATTTCAGTTTAGAAGAAACTGTGTCAAAATCTTCTCTGCCTGCAAAATGAATAAAAAGCAACCTCTATGTCTGACCAAGGTCTGCAGCCTTCTGGTCTGGTGGCTTGGCTGAGTGAGGACTGAGACCCTCCACCCACAGGAAGGAGCTCAGGGACTCATGGCTGGGAGTCAGTCTGCAGAATTTAATTATCTACAGTGCCAACAAGGGGCCAGGAGAAAACAGGATGCAATGCTCCTGTCTAGATCCCTACAAGCCTAAAATTTCTTAGAGATATCACACTGACCCAGCTGAATCCCACCCTGCGTGATCAGATCACCAAGGGTTTATCTGCAGCTTTCCTTCCAAAACACCTTTTTAAATTGATGTCCCTGTACAGGAAACTCTGCTTGGCTACCAAATCATTGACACCTTTGGCTCCCAGTGCTGCCTGTCCAGGCAGCTGAGTTTCCATTCCTACACAAACCATCCCTTCCCCACACACCTCTCACTCTTGCTTTTCCCTGTAGTTGGCTGAATCCTTTCATCTCTGCTATCTGCAGCACTTTTCCAAGTGACTGCACTTCCCTCTTCTTTCTTTCTCATTTCCTCATTAAAATCTATTTTTTCCCTAGCATCCTCTGGCCCTGTCCTAGCTACTTTTGGGGCTGATGAGGCTTTACACACTGGCAACAGTCTCAGAACCAAATGTGGGCTTTAATTTTAATAAAATACACTGCTCACATGGAAAATTTAGCAGCTTTTGTGTCAAAATAAAAATAACCTAAAGTGAATTTTACTTGTCCTGTCCGAAAAAGGGACACATTGACTATTTAATGTAATGGGATGTGTCAGTATCCCAAATTCCCCTGGACTATGGGGAACTATGGCTCACTAAACTCCCATGTAGTGCACCAAGCACAACCTGCACCAAAGGTGGGAACTGGGAGAATTTTGTTGGAAGGAAAGGAGATCAAAGTCACCCATTTTTCCAGAGCAGACCCCAGCTGATCCCAAGCTGCATCACCTCCACCCCTGGAGCTTCAAGCCCAGAAGGAGACTCCTCAGTGCTCCCAGCACACAAGGGCAGGTGGAGATGATTCATTTGGAAATTTCAATATAGATGTTAATCCTGAGGACTTGCTGGCAGAGGAAACAAGGGAATGGCCTGTCTTGTAGCATTTTACAAGCTGATCCTCCCTCTGGACTGTGGCAGAGGGCATTCCCCTCACAATATACACAGTGTCTTGGGTGAAAAGTCAGTGTATAAGAATAAGGCAGAGCACAAATTAGCTATTCTACAATCTTTGAGCACAAGGGCTCCCAGTTCAGAAACAAACCAACTTCATGAGGCAAGAGAAAGAGTATTAATAGCCCACATTAATTCTGACATGGTAAATACAGCTGTTGTTGTATCTACATTGGGAAAATAAAAAAAAAAAAAAGAGAGAAACTGAAAGAAAGAACCTGAGTTTCAACAGAGCCAGGGACAAAGCATATCCACAACTCACAGTATCAGAAATTTCTGACAAACTACATATCACAAGTCTGATCCTGCTAAGAAGTTCACATGTGAGCAACTCCTCTTGTCTAAGTAGTCTGGCATTTGGAGTGACTATGGCACTTGTGTGTGTGTGTTATGTGTCAAGGAATTTCAGTAAATACTTTTTTTAATTCTTGGCTCATTCAACATTTGGGTATTTTTCTGCTTCAGACAAAAAATAGATTACCAGCCACTGAGTTCTTCTTGGTTCCCAAACCCAGAGGACTAAATAATATTCACTGAAAAATAACCCACAGGCCAAAATGGGAAATGTTTTAACAGTTCCAGATGTGTTTCTTAGCTTTCTTTCCCCAGTGGCTGTATAATGAATGAGATACCTACAAAAATTATAACATTAACCTCTGGTTCACCCTCCTGTTGGATTTCTACCATCTGGGAAAATCAGAGTGAAGATTTCATCAGCCTGGGGGAATCTTTTCAAATTTCTGCTGCCAACACTAAAATGATTGTGTTCATGAGTAATCACTTATTGTTGTATCAGTTTATTTTTGTTTATAGCATGTCTGTAGTAGGAGAGCACCCATCTCCTGAAATAAAAGAAGTACTGGAGGCTTTTCCCATTTCTTGGGAATCAAAATATTCCGTTTCAACCTGTAGCTGTCACAGCCCTGAGTTGTTTCTGCTCCTCAGGAGTAAGTAAAATATAACAAAAGGGGTAACAAAGCAATACATAAAGTCGGGTGAGGGAATAAGGGGGGATATTTCATTACCCTGTCTATCACACAAGCCTGCCAGACTTGGCACCAATAAATCTCACTTGCTGCGAGGGCAGAGAGAACTTCTTTTTTTAGAAACATTACTTATTTTGTACTTAAATATTTGCAGTGTCACAGGGCCAGCCCCTGAGCCCAGGTGTTTATCCAGGCTCTGGTGAAGACAGCAGAATAAACTCAGCAGAGCAGCCATCCCGCTTTCAGTTTTCCATAAAGGGGAGGAGATCTGGATCCACTTTTTTGAACTTGCAGATGCTTCCCCAGCCAACAGAGAAAAACCTGTCCCCTCTCTCTGTAACAGCGATGAAACGCCCAAAAGGGAGAAGCGGAGAAAGGAGGAGAAGAGAGGAGGAAAAACAGAGCTCTTGGACAAGAGAAGAGAGCTGAAACACTTGGCCAGACTCACTGTTGCAGGCGAGGAATGTGCCATTGGGCTCCATGGCCGCGGCAGGAGCCGGCAGCAGCAGCAGCAGCAGCAGGATCCGGCAGCTGCGCCCAGCGGTGCCCAGCTGTGCCCAGCGGTGCTCAGCGCCGCCGCGGGGCTGGAGCCGCCGGGCTGCTGCTCCCGGCTCCAGCGATGCCCGAGCGCAGCTCCCTGCGCAGGGGCTGCTCCTGGCGCTGGGCTGCAGTTCCGTCCTGCCGCTGCCTGCTCATTTATCTCTCCGCATCCGCACGCTGCCTGCCCCGCGCCCCGAGCGCGGCCGAGCGCGGCTCCCTCTGCTCCTGGCTCCTCCCTGCTCCGAATCCGCGTCTCCGCCGCTGGCCCGGCCTCCTCCTGCCCCTGGAGCTTCCCAGCCACGCTGCTTTTCCTGTGCCTGACGCTTTTTCGTGCTCTGAATCCATCCTCGGTGGTCCGCAAATCAAGGAAAGGGTCTTAAGCAGATGCCACAGAGTTTAGAACTAGTGATTTTTTTAGGTGCTGGTGGAGGCATAATTCTTTTCACAAGTTATAAAAAAATACAAAAACAAAACAGTCAGAACTTGCCGGTGTAGAAATAGAAACTGTAACCACAAACGCTCGCAAAGGCATGAGCTTAGAGAAAAAAAAAAAAAAAAAAAAAAAGTTATGAGCTTTGCATTTGAGACAGCGAGACAGAAACTACTGCACTGTCCTAAGGCTTTTAGTGAGTGGAACTGATTTATTCAACTCTGTTCCCTCCTCCTGAATTAAATACCTTTGAAGGGTAGAAAAATGATGATGGCAAACAGGGAGAGGAAAAGGAAAGGAAGCCAGTGTGGGGAGAAAAGTTTCCCTCTACTTGAATGTGTTTTAGTAATTGGTTTGCTATTGTTTATGTATGTTTCTGTTTATTTAGGTTATCCTGATGGAAACACTTGATGGAGTTACTGGGAGAAGCCCTCTCTCCTCAGCAGTTCCACTGACAGAAGAGAGAAGTCTCTTTCTGATGGTGACAGATCTAGAAAACATGCAGTGAAAAATATTTTGGGACAGTTTGTCTCTCTCTGCCAGGAACTGGGCTGCTCCTCTGAGAGCCCAGACCTTGCTCTCAGAGAGTTTTATGGTCCACAAATACAAGGCTGCTGCCACCACCCACGGCAAACAGCCCTAATATAGCAAAACTCCTCATGCTAGGACAAAACTAACAAAGTGGAGCAAAAAAGAGCAGAGATTTCACCCCATGATTCCTCCCAAGTCCACTCTTCTACATCACAGTCACCAGCTTGGCATGGAGAGGGCTCATCCCCTGCTAGACACTTTCCAAAGGACCCAGGAAGGAATATTCCTTTTTTAAACCCACAGACATTGATTCTGATGGGACAATCTGGCAGCTGCTGGTTGGCAGGACAGCAGCTGGGAGCACCCAGAAGATTCCTGGTAGAGCCCTAAAAGCCTCAAGGTAGGGGATTTTGGGAGGACACTTCACTGCCTGTCACCCTTTCAGCTGATGGGGAAGAGTACTGGAGGGACTGTAGAGGAAGGCTGCTGGAGGAGTCAGCCAGACCGGAAGCTCCAGTAAAGCTGAGGTGGTGAGGACAAGATGGTTTTCACAAGAGAGGAAAGGGAGAGAAGAGCAGTTTGAAAGTGGTGCACAAAATGGCATTGTAGTGACTCCTTCCCTGTTCTCTGTGTCACACCCCATTGTGCTCTCTCACTGCCTGGCACAAGTCCTCATTTAGAAATGGACTGGTCAGTGTCCCTGTGCCCTCTGTGGCAAAGGGGACAGTGTCAGAGAGCTCCATTACTCCCAGAAATGACATGGACCCTCTTGTGGTTAGAACCTCTTCACAGCAGCAGGGGGTACAGTGTGAACACAACAGAACCCTCTGCTGTGAACACAGCCATCGTTACCTCTGGACAGGCTTCACCAAGAAAACACAACTGAGCTTCTCTGCCATCATCCCTTGAGACTTGAAGATCATCCCCTGATTTACCCCTTGATGACAGCCCACTGTATGTCCTTGTGCTACCTTCTTGCCATGCTACCTTTTCCATGGTCATAGCTGAAGTAGAAGCTGGAACCATAGAATCACTACGGGTGGAAAAGACCTCCCAAGATCATCAACATTAACCCAGTATCATCATATTCACCACTAAACCTTATCCCCAAGTGCCACATCCAAATGCTTCTCAGGAGTTCTCACAAAACCTTGCCCAACTTTTCACTTTTTGCAAATCCATTTACTCTCCCTGCTTCTGTGCACATCCAGAGGCATCACCACTTAGGCTGCTTGGAGCACTTGGGGACCTTTCTGCCACCCTAAGCTAAGTGATCACCATTTCTAAATCCTTGATGGGCTTGACATGAGTGTGTGCTCAGAGCAAGCCAGGCAGTAGCAGACAGTCGTGCACTTCTTGAATTCATCAGAAAGTACAGCAGTCACCATCAGAGCACTGATATGCTGCAGCAAACACCCAGAACTGGAGATCCCACAGCACAGATCTCATCACAGCTTTGTTTCAGAAGGCTACAGTCCTTTGAGTTGTACTTCTGCATGTGCTTGAATTCCCTCTCCTTTGCATTGCTGAAAACAATATACACCCAAAATAACAACAAAACCAAAGGGATCTGAGGAACCACTGGGCTTCTGTGAGCTGCAAAAATCCTACTAATAAAAAATTCTAAGAATAATACAGAAATTTAAGAATGTCATGTGAATATGCATTTTTTCTTGTCCACACCTCACAGCTGTGCTCATAGAGAAGCAAAGTGAAGGCATTTCTAGGCCTGGAGACAGGCTGAAGGTTGGCACTGCCTTCCCAAAGCAAAGCTGCACCTGAAAAGCACAAGGTCAGGGCTGTGATATTTTACTGAGGGACAAGCCTAAAGCCAGGACACATCTGGATTATTCCCTTTGCTCTCCAGCCACCGAGGTGAGACTGGAAGGAGTTAAATGTCAGGCAGGCTGGGTGAGGAGCCTCTGTAACACACCCTCTAACACAGATGTCCATATGTAAAGGTGCCAAGATCATCAGCTGAACTGGAGCCTTGCAAAGTCAAGATCTCCCATTTCTCTCACTCCTACCCCCCTTTGCAATCTCCTCCCTTGTTTTGTACACACAGCCCAGCCCAGACAGCAAAGAGTGGTCCCAGAGCTCAGAGCCAGAAATGTTTGCAGGGTTTGATTCCACAGTGAACCATAAATCACAGCAAACCTACAGCAAAGCAGTTTACCTGTCTCCATTCCGAAAGCATGACTCAAGTGTTGACTTAATTGCACACAGGGGAAGGAGCAGCTTTTCATCTCAGAGGAATGCTACACCACCCCAACACCGAGTGTTTCCAATGGAGAAGATGCCTCCTGGCTCCCTCTGCCCTTCAGAATCTCACACACACCCTCCTCACCCCTACTGAAATGTTCCCAACCACTTCTCCAAAGGACAACAGCAAAGGTCTTTGTTTGCTTGGCAAAAAGCACTCAGCATTTCTGCCACAGTTACAGAGTGTAAGAAGCATTTGGGGGTTCTATAGCCAACAGGGAGCTTTGGCAGCCACGTGGGGCTGTTTTTGTTAGCAGGAGAATTACAAAAACCTACACAAAAGAAAATGTCATATTAAATAGAGTTCATGTCAATGCAGAAGTGGGACAGGAATTCTCAAACACTTTACTTATGGTCTGGCTGTTCACTGAAATGTTTGTTTTTATGCCTCTTCCCAGTCTGTTTACTGGTTTAGATGGGGTGTGATACTACCCTCAGATCATCAGGTCTCTCTAAATCCTACTCTCATATAAATAGATTCATAGAATCATGGAATAGTTTGGGTTGGAAAAGACATTAAAGCTCATCTTTGTTCCAAACCTCTGCCATGGGCAGGGACACCTTCCACTAGGCTGAATAAATAAGTCTATAGCTGATGGACAGCAAAATGTCAAATTTCCTTTTACATTTTGGGAAGTGCCAGAACTCTCACCAAGGAGCCTGAACAGCCCTGTGGGAGGCCAGCTCCAGTGCCCTGGTGACTCACCTGCTGTAAAGGCAATCATTACTCTTTGGCTATCAGTGCTGTCTTTCATTAGCTGGACACAGCTCTTGTTCCTAACAATTCCCTGCCCATGCAAGACTTGGGATTCCTGGGAGTGATCCTGCCACTGAGTCTGCTCCACCCCATATTTACCTACTGGCAAATTTTCCCAGCACTCCCAGGTCTGCAGCACCTGCTGGTCCCTCACTTGCAAGGAACACATTGGACTGTGGGGAAGAGCAGCCTTGTGGATCTGCAGGAGCTGGTGGAGATCAGCACCTTTGGAAATCAGGTTCCCTTAGGAGATAAATTGAAAAAAGCTCATGAAGGCAATTTATGGCTGTAAGAACAGTGAGATTGTTGGTTTTATGGACAAGTCACTGGACAGATTAATTCACCATAGTTTATAAACTAGGCTGGGATGGAATTAACACCAGTATCATGCAGTTAGGAAATGGGAAGGACAGCCAGATGCCTTGTTTATCACCATGGACAGCTGTGCCAAAGTACCTTCAGAGTAAATTATATTCATGTATACATCTGCATTTAAACCATTTATTGCAGCAGTTACTCCCATTCAGGAGAGCTGTACATGGCCACAGAGGAAAAGGAACCAACAGATGTTGGGATGTGTAAAGCTAAACCTGCTGCTGGCAGAATCCTGTACAAGTCCCATTAAAATTAATGAGGTATTTCTGCTTGAGCAGAAGATAAATTCGACTTGCTAAGCCAGAAATACACCTACCTGACTTACTGTATCTTAAGTATCTCAAAGGGTTTTCCCTCCACTCAGACTAAGTGATCAAGAGCAGTAACCACCAAATAAAGCAATAAAACAATCAAAGGAGACATTTATTACTGTATGGTCATAATTAAAGACTTAAAGAGTTGACAGTTCAACAAATCTCACATTGATTTCAGGCTGAAAAATTATAGGAAGATAGAATTAAAAGCAAGATTATGCATAATATTTAGAAATTAAAGTCCTAAGTTCCTCAGGGTATTCCAAGGAGTTCATTCTTGGAATTTCAGTATAAAGGAGACAGTTAAATAATTTTACATCAGTTTGACATTGCTTGGTATTTGGACATCTCATGAATTTTGTCTTCAGACTAATTTTGTGCTGAAAGTTTTATTTCACATTTGTTTACCTCATTGCTCCCACTATAGGACAGATTTTATGAGTGTCTGAGAGTAATTCTTATGCATTTCCATGCTTTAACAAATGTAGATTTAAGTAGGCCCTCTTATGTTAAATTCCCTGACTTTAAATATTTTGATTCTGGGAGAACGAAAATGTCTTTACCAGAGAGTTGTACAGAAAAGTACATTTAGTCTAAAACACTTATAGGAAGATTTTTTGGGGGAAGGAGACCCTAGAGACTTCTTTTTAAGCTCTGAAAAGCTCATCTATTAACAGTGAATGAGAAGCTCGAAGAAAACATGGTGCATTCATCTCATCAGCCACTCAGTTCAGTGCATCAGTAAACACCAGGGATCAGCCACACAATGCTATCATTTATAACTGTGTGAATGATTTTGTGAATCTGACCATTAACATGAAGTTATTGTTGCATGGATGAGAAACAATAACCTAATTGGGGAAACTAATGATGTACTAGACTTGCTGCAGTGAAAACATTACATGGAGTGATTATCTCTGTTTGGAAAGAACAGCAGGAGATTGGTCCCAAGGTCCTGCTGCTTTTATCCATTAATGGCTCCTTCTGATATTTGACAGGACGAGAGGAAATGGCCTCAAGTTCCACCAGGGGAGGTTCAGATTAGATATTGGGGAAAAAAAACCCTTCACTTAAATACACTCCAAGGCATTGGAAGGACTCCAAGGAACAGACTCTACAGGGAAGCTGTGGAATCAGCATTCCTGGAAATGTTCAAAAGCCATGTGGATGTGGCTGCAGGGGGCAGGGACAGGGTTTAGTGGTGGACACAGGCTCAATGATCTTGGTGGCTTTTCCACCCTTAGTGATTCTGATTCTCTCATCCCAGATTACAGCTGAGCACACACCCCAAGCTTCACAACCACCGATGTCCACGTCAGCAAACTCATTTCTAGCCTTAAAAGACCACAGTCCTTAGGCCAAATCTTCTGCTGTCAGGAATGCCTGACATGCATCTCTTCTTTTTTGCACTATTGTCTCTTTCCCATAGCACTAGGGTATACAGGTTAAGTATGGGGGAGGGTTGATGATTAATGTCATAATGGCTCCTTTTAATATATTTCATCTGTCAGCTTAATTCCCTGCAACTGGGATAATCACAATAATTAGATGCAATTGTTCAGATCATTACCTAATTGCAGCTTTTTTCACTGTAGCTGGTTCATGTGACTTTTAAATGTGCAGAAAAGATGGAAAGTCTGAATTACACCTCTGTTATAGAAAATCCTAGATATAAGAATGCCCCACAAGTTTAAACTGCACATGAGGATCTTATGATTCCAGAGTGTGCAACATGGGTAATCAGGGATGTTACAAGTAATGCACTTTTATTTCTGATCCCAAAGAGTTAAAACTATGCTTCACATAAACACAGTGACATCAGACTTCCCTTCACCTCCATCTGAACAAGCCATGCAGAATCAGAAAATGTTCTTGAACTGCAAACATCTCCAGAGCAGATGCTTATGCAGAAGGTATGCAAGGAATTCCTGTATCTCCCTGGTCCTAACAGAGAGCCAGCATTTATGGTGTTCATTCATAAACAGCCTTGCTCTTTGAGCAGCCAAACATGAGATGAAGAGAACGACAAAAACTGAAACTTGTGGCCAAAAAAAAAATCAACCCAGACCAGAGGGCAATTTATTACTAGATTAATTTTTAGATTAAGATATTTCCTAAATGAATAAAAGAATGAACTTGTAAAATTCCATCAAGTATTCACCACCTCTGATTTAGCTTCTTACTGGATCTAGCTTCATTTTGTAAGATGAAAGTTAGAAGCACAGCTCAATAAGCTGTCACTGAAGAGAAAGAAGCCCTTTGAAAAGGATGAAGTGGACCAAATTAAGATGCTAAAGTATCTCAAAATAGAATAAATACCCTTCAGAGAGGTGTTTTAAGTCTGAGATCACAATCTCTCTCTTTCTTACAAAGGGAATAATGAACTTTTGCTTTAAATGCAAAGTAGAACTCAAGTTTATATGTAAAAGTACAACTGCTACTTCCAAAATGACACATTTATACACCTGACAGAGTCAAATGCAGCCCCATTCCTCTGGCCAGTGGTGTTATTTGGGTTTTGGAAAAGAAAACACCAAGGGGATACCAGGATGTAGAAAGAACCACACAAGTTGCCCACTTGAGGAAGTGTTTTATTGGGTTTTGGTGCCTCCTCATCAGTTTTGCAAGCCCGGTGCAGCCAAAGCAGAAAGGTTGAATGACTCATTTCCTTCCTGCTCCTGTTGTCAGGCACCTCAACCATTGAAGCCTTCCCACAGACACGTCTCCCCTCCGGTCAGAGGAGCCCTGGTTTGAGCAACTGCACGTGGATGTGCCTTGGAACAATTCCCGGAAAGTCCCACACAGGGCTGGGATCACCGCTGCTGGGATCCCAGCTCCGAGCCCGTGGGCTCTACAAGAGCCAGAGAATCCAACTCTGCAACTGCCACTGAGTTTGTGGCACCTCAGACACCTCCCTAAGCTCCTCAGGGCTCCCCTCATTCACCTTGTCACCTGTCCTTGTGCCCACCATGGGATGTTTGAATTGAGAAAACTTCACCCTCCTTGCTGCCTCTGGCACTTGCTTGGTGGAGAAGAAGGGAAGAATCCCTGTCAAAATCTATTTTTCTACAGAAATAGCAGACAGACCCTGCTTTTTATCAGTGTTGGATCTACTTTGGATGAAAGGTAAAAAGGGCTGCTCTGCCAAAACATAAGACAACCCAACAAACCAGCTTTGGCTGCTTAATGAACAGTTTCACTGAAAAGTGTTGCAAGCCTGTGGAGTTTCAGCACACAAACACACCAGAAGGACGTGATGGGACATGCTCTCACTGGCTTATGCCTTGTATTCTTAACTCCAATCAGGATGAACACCTGATGCATTTCATTCCAAGGTACCAGCTGCAGTTTGGGTTAAAATGAGCTTTTGAAAGGTTTTTCACACTTTCTAATACATCAGAGATAATTCTATGCTGCTGGAGCAGCACAGGAGTGTGTATTTTTAAGGCCAAGTGCAACCAAAAAAAAAGGATTTGCCCATTCCACTTAATACAGAAAAAATGTAGAAGCCCCCAAATGCAAGCATTTCTTCCTGTACTAGGTAACTGGCTCTTTCCAGGTCAAAACCAACACTGTAATGAATTTCATGTGAAAGTGTAACACTTTTGGTCATACTTTGATTTTTAATCAGTTGCTGACAGTTTCTGGGTGCTCCTGGAGGGGGGAAAAGTGCTGCACCTCAAACTTAACAACTGTAAAAACAGTACTTCACAGAAGTCTTCATGTCATTTCAAGTGCTGCAGGTTGTCCCAGTTGGTCACCTGTTTTTATTGCTCAGACCCTTGATTAATGTATGGATCCTGCCATATATATACTATGGATATATCCCAGTATATGTTTATGTATCCTTGGGCATCTTATGACATAGGGGCAATTGTAGGCAATACTGTCCTAAGAGCAAAATCTTCCCTTGGGAGACCTTTCCTTACTCAAAACTCTAAGGAAATTCCTGTTTTAGAAATAAGTCCTAACAAGTAAAAAAAAAAAAATATAATGTAAGTAGCTCCTAGAGTAGCCTGCCCAGAGATAAGCTTTGATACAAACACAATCAGCTTAATAGATGGGTTGTTAGGTGTGGTTTACTGCAGGGCATAATAGAGAGAAAATTATTTTGGGACCTCCACACTGGGGCTGTTCCTTGTCTCAGTGGCTAGAGTGAAGGCCAGTTAGATGGCACTAAATGAAGGTGAATGGAAACAACTTATACCTTGTTTCATGAATTCCTGGGCATGGTAAAAGGGTACCACAATCCTCATTCCCCACAGCCACTGATTGTGTTCTGCTATCCCAGGCAGGGAAGAAGATGCTGATTTTCTAGGCAGGTCCCAGCTCCTCTGGCTGGTGAACTCACTGCCTTTGATCCACTGCAGGGCTCACATGGAAAAGCACATACAAGCCTGATGGTTTGGCTGAGCCAGCCTTATCTTTCCCTACCAGCAAAAATGAAATAATACACTGGGAAAGCAAGGTGATAACACAGCTGTGCATTTTGCTGATGACAGACTCTGTGTGCCCTCAGGACATCATCACCTCTCACACTCTCCCATCCCAGTGGGATGGATTTTCTTTCTCTCATACCGAATTATCTTGACTCCTACAAACACTCTGTTTCCAGTGAGATTCCTCCCAATCCACAGGAGCTAGGGCACAGTTTGGAGAAATTAAAAGTGAAACCAGGCCTCTTTAATAAATCCAAATCCCTTCCATTTCATTGCAGATTCTACAGCTTCATGCCCTCTCCTTGTCCTCTCCTTGCACTCCAACCCTGTGCAGCAGATGACACTGTGTTTCCTGGAATGAATTTACTTATGTCTAAAACTACCCTTGCAAGGGCTTTTGGAAATTGCTCTAGCAACCCATACTCACGTTGTCCCAAAGTGAATAAACAGCCTGCTTGAGATGATGTTTTGGAACTAGAGCAAGATGTTCTTGGTCAGTTGTGCAGCCCTAACTCAGCTGGCCTTCTGGGTCATCATCTGTGCCCAAGATCCTGGGGATAAAGGGATATAAAATCCATTTAAACCAACCCTGTTCATCACCCTGAAACAATATTTCCAGGAATGATATTGTTTGGAGCTTGGCCTAAATTAGCAGTTTTCTGGGACCTGAAAATAACTCAAGGTAAAAGGTAAAAAGCTTTTCTCCTGATGTTCTTCTTGGAGGGGTTGGGATTCCTTTTCCTTCTGAGTTAGGTGGCAGCTCCTCATTGCCCAACACTTTACAGGAGGCAAATTTTGAGTCTTCCCCATCTGCTACTCCAAATATTCAGACCTTACCCCATCTTTTAACAGCCGAGGGCCTTGCTCAGCACATCCTCACATTGCAAACACCTGGAGCACAGACAGGCATGGAAGAATGATTTGCATTTTTCCCTCTAACTAATTCACCTGATTCACTCACCCAAACCAGGAGAGCAGAGGAATATCTGCAAACCAATTGTGTCTGACAGTTTGCTGAGAAAACACTTGCCAGATAAAGGTAAGAAAAAAGGAGTTTAATTCCTTGTGCACAAGATTACAAGACAAGAGGGGTGACTTTACAGTACTGAGGCACTGGGACAGCACAAGACAGGCCCAAGCCATGGTCTTCTGACAGCCATAGCTGGGATGAATGAGCCCAGACAGGTAAATCACAAAGGGATAAAAAATAAGTAGTAAGGGGAACTCAGACAGGAGCTCCTAAGGGTGATGAGAAAAGCAGAAGGAACAGACTGAAAGTTTCTCCTCTGCCAAGGTTTATTTTTTGCATTTATAGAAATCCTGGCTGCTGTGTTGAAAGAACTTCCAAAAGAACTGAAACCCAGAAGGGAAAAAAGATCCATATTTCCTGCTAAAAAGTGTCAATCATTGGGTTATTCCCAGCAGCATAAATTAGCTGTGGAGTTCTGCCACGGCATGCCAGATTGCTTCCAGGACAGAAGAGGTTCATACAAATCTAATCCATGTGTGTATATATATATACAGATATATATATGTATGTATATGCAAACCTGGAATCTGCAGTGCAGTGCAGGTCTGGGGTACAGACATCTCCCCAGTGATATCTCTGAATGGTGGATGAACACTATAAAGCATCAGCTAAATATTTTTCTACAGCAAAATCTTTAAGATCTGGAGAGATGAAGGCTGTGATCCACCATCAGGTGCCAAGAAATTGATTTCTACCAAAACTAGAGCCAAGTTGAGCCTTTGTGATCGTAAGGGAAAATATTCTGGAGTGTGAAAATGCTAACCTTCTTCTTTAATTTGGGGACAAAAAGTATATCTGTAAGAAGCAGCCAAATACTGCCTTGTAAATCTGTTTCCTTGTTAGTTTTCATGGACTCCTTATAAATAATTGGTAGAACACCATATAGTCATGGGAGCACAAAATGAAAATCTCTCATTTTAACAAAAGATGTCACTTGGTTAAATTGTGTTGGGTTAGAGGTAATAACTTTTGAGAAAAGGAGGTTAGACTGTAATCCAATAACCCTCTCTGACTCAGGGATCTGGGGTCATCAGTAGAGTGGGAGCCCCTTGTTCTGGCTCTGCTTGAGAGTAACAAAGAGTGTGACATCTGCACTGTGTCCTCCAGCTGCATCTCTGTGGTGAAGGATTCCAGGATCTCTGCATGGAATGGTTTCATGGAGGATCCCAGGATCTCTGCATGGAATGGTTTCATGGAGGATCCCAGGATCTCTGCATGGAGTGGTTTCATGGAGGATCCCAGGATCTCTGTGTGGAGTGGTTTCATGGAGGATCCCAGGATCTCTGCATGGAATGGTTTCATGGAGGATCCCAGGATCTCTGCGTGGAATGGTTTCATGGAGGATCCCAGGATCTCTGCATGGAGTGGTTTCATGGAGGATCCCAGGATCTCTGCGTGGAATGGTTTCATGGAGGATCCCAGGATCTCTGCATGGAGTGGTTTCATGGAGGATCCCAGGATCTCTGCATGGAGTGGTTTCATGGAGGATCCCAGGATCTCTGCATAGAATGGTTTCATGGAGGATCCCAGGATCTCTGTGTGGAGGCATAGCCTATTTCCACTTTAATTAGAGTGATGTATCTGCCCAGCCACTGCCAAAAAGGGATGACTGGGCCCTTTGTGTATGCATTTTCCACATGCTTCTCCTACTTGTTGGGTGTGTCTGGTTTGTAAATCCCATGTGGCCTGAGTGAAATTACAGCCTAAGTATTCCAGCAGAAGCACAGCAATACCCACGGACATGTTTTAGAGAGGGACAGACTTCTAGGTACAGGAAAGAAGTGCAGGAAACACAGAAATGCTTAAAATCAGGAAATGTAAACTGGAAGCAAGTGACATGGTTGACTTATGTCAGGAAAGAGTCACAAAATAACCCCACATTTAATAATGAAAAATATCCAGGTGGAACTGCCAGTTGCAGGCTATTTCAGACTGCCTCCAGGAGAACTGGAAATGACCACAGCACACCCAGAAAGGTCAGATCTGTAACATACAGATTGTCCCCAAACTAGGACATTTGAAGAAAAAAAACATCTTTGGCAAGACAGAAAAGCAGTGCATTGGGAGAAGCCAGCTTTTACAAACTGAGCTCTTTGGCACTTTTCACCTGAAAGGTTATTTCTCAATTTTCCTTATCTGCAGGTTTTACTTGGGTCTTTAAGTCATTCTGTGGATGTTGGTTTTAGCTCTTCTTCAAGAAGGAGTGACTTCCATGGTAACATGCAAAGGAGATCTGCATTCCAGTGATACCTGTTTGGCTGCATCTGCAATAATTACAAGTTATTACATAGTTTTGCCAGTGAAAAGCATTTTACTCAATACACTGGTAAGAGAATATGCCAGATTGCATAGATGGAAATATTAATGCCTGCTCAGTTGCCTAATCAAAACAAAGATTTAATGCAATGTTTGTTTTTACAGGCTTTCCTGAAAACATGGAAACCTTAACAGGACCACTGGAGGGCAGCAATGTCAAAGTGAATCATCCATCACTGCATTTTTGGGAATTACTTCGTGAAACCCCCCAAAAAAACTTAGCAAAAAAATATAAATAATTAGAAATTATTTTCTGCTGCCCAAATGCAAGTGTGCAAAACAGTGCAATTCCTCCAGAGCAAAAGGCAGCACTGCAGTGTCAATTCCCTTGCTTTTCCACATCTAAAGAATGCCACCTGAAGCCTGCAACAAGCCTGTCTTGTTGTCAGAAAATGCTAAAAATATAAAAAAATACCTGGTGTCTTGATTTATTCTGAACCCCAAGGATTCGTGTTGTTTGTTTTTTTTAATAGATATAAATGCCAAGACTATTTTGTATATATTTATATAAATTTGAATTATATTTACATTTGAGCTATGCATAAGTACATACTTCTAAATTCATCCATACTGTTGTATTAACATAAGGGGGGCAAACCATTGATTATTATTTTTAAGAGGGTCCTAAATTCCATAATTTCACAGAAATCTTTCAAACACCAAGTGGGTGAAATCACTATAATGAGTGTTCCCTCTCTAAAGAAGTCCACTGACAGTAGTGAAGATTTTGGCATCACTAGGAAGATAAATATATGAACTTTTCCACAAGAATTGAAAGAATGCTATTCCAGTGTTTGCACATTTAAAGAATATATGTTCACAATAATTTAAGATTATAGTCATACACAGTAGCTCATTGGTTACAAATACAGAAATAATAAGAAATGTACTAGCTGACTTGCAGACCCAGGACATAACATCTGTGTATATTTTTCATAAAAGAGGAGTGAGATAAATAAAACTGGTATGGAGCTTAATATTTTTGTAAAAAATGTACGATACAGTTCCACTCTGCAATTCTGTTATGTACACATAACATCTTGCTAAGTAATTGAGCTCCCTGTTTGCATTTAAATCACATCCAGCTATTTTATATGCAAAAATGTTCTGTTATTGTCAGTCTTGGAAAGGAGAAGGAAGGAGCTGGGCTTGTCCTATCACAGTTTCATTTGGCACCTGGATGCCTGAACAAATCACCTCCAGGACTCTGATTTTGTTAGATTACAATGGGAAGGATCTTTTCTGATCATGTGGCTACCAGAAAAAATAAGGGGTTTGGACAACACCTGAAGAAGAGTCCCCATGGAATAACAAGGAATATGTGAGGGATCACCTGGGGAGTGTGACCAAAATAAATACAGAAAAACAATATGATCCTGACAAGACATGGAGACTTCTTTAAAAAGTGGAATAATCTGTATTTTAGCAGAACTCATGATTCCTCTAATGTCTGTGACAGGCATTTGGGCATATTTTATTTCAGATTACCTTGTTCCTGGTCCTGCAGACTGAGAGCTGATGGAGCAGATCAGGTGATCCTGGAGAGCTCAGTTTCAGATTAGTTTCCTCCAAGAAAAATTCCCCTGTGCTTCACAGTGCACACAAGCATCAAGGTGGGGCCCTTGGGAGTCTGTTCAGATCCACAGACTCAATCCAAACCTAAAACCCACCATAAAATTCAGCCTTACATGGTACAGAGGGGATATCTAAGGTAAAACACCTGGTAGAAGTCACACATGGCAGTTAGATAAAATGTGTACATTTACACATACAAATATTTATACCTGTATATTTATACCTAAAAATGTAGGATAAAATTACACTTTGAGGTTTGGTGGTTTTTTTTCCATTCCCCACATGCATGAGTCTCTCTTCAGCCTTTGGAACTCAAGTATCTTATAATGATGATAAAGAAGATGATACAGTTGCAAATTGTTCTTAATGTTCATCATATTTTTATGAAAATATGTGTGTGTGACACACAGATATGTGAATTAAACAGTACAATAGGAACTGTGGCATTTATTTTTTATCTGACTAAATGATGATGGCATAAAAATAGAAATCTAAGAAAAAATATCTCATTGTCATATGGGAAACAATTGTGCATTGCTCTGGAACAGTGGTTTACACCCCTCCTTCTGATCCTGCAGTTGGCTTCTGGGAAGATGGATCTCACCTTCACTTCCAGATTTTATGGACTGTACTTTGAAAAACAAAATCCAGCTTCTAAGCTGAGATGATGTGCTTGGCAAGTTACTGAAAGACAGTAAAGATGAAAGTACAGAAAGTTTTTTCCACAGTCAGTTTTCATGTGCTTCTATATACTGTTTTAAACAAAAACATCTGCTTTACTGACACCATTTTAAAGGCTGGGAAAGAATTATTTTTTAAAATCCTGGATTTTACTAACGTTCCAGTTAGCAAACAGATGTTAAAATCAATTGTAATAGCACGTGATGAGAAAAGTTGGACTTCTAATATGGAAACATGTTAAAATGTGCATGCAGTGAATCTTAAAGATGAGAATCTACAAGCCTGCACAGAAACAAAATTGTTTGAAAACACAAATTGGAACAAGGAGAAGCTGAGGGAGCTGGGAAAGAGGCTCAGCCTGGAGAAAAGGAGGCTCAGGGGGGACATTCTGGTTCTGCACAACTCCCTGACAGGAGGGGACAGCCAGGTGAGGGTCAGGCTCTGCTCCCAGGAAATAAGGGCAGGACCAGATGAAATGGTCATCAGCGAAGGTTTATTTTGAATATTAGCAAAGGTATCTTTGCTGAAGGGTTTATCAAGCATTGGAATAGCTGCTCAAGGCAGTGGTGGAGTCCCTTCCACCCTTGGAAGCCTTCAAAAAGTGTTTAGATGTGGCTGACAGGGTTTAGTGGTCATCTCAGTGGTGGTGGAGTAATAGCAGGACTTGATGATCTTACAGATCTTTTTCATCCTTAGTGATTCTGTGAGTCTATGAAAGCTGTGAACCTTTTCTGTTGGAAAGCACAGGTACCTAGTCCTGCCCTTGCAGACATCTGTGATTTCTCTGCCTTAATTTCTGGAACAGGATAGTGCAGATTTGCCAAGCTTTCTCTTGGGCAAGCTTCCCTTTTTCACAGGGAAATTAAAACCACAACAGTGCCTCTGGCTTTAATTTGGTGCTTCATTCCAATCGCAGACATTGGTGAGCTGAGGACCTGAAGCTTGTGACACCCTGTGGTCTCAAGTCCGTGTGCCATACACTTAAATAAACCACATTGAATTTCAACCACCCCCATTGTTGCTGTGGGATTTACACCCACAGCCTTTGGGTTATCTGCTGGTGGAACAACACCTGTTAGTAAATTCCAATTATTTTTGCCATAGTTATTTTCCATTCAGGGTGTAACATTACTCAACTCGTCCAAAGCCCTATAGAGCCAAAAGACCCTGATAGTGATCGAGGGGGCCACAGTCAGGTTCCCTCACTCTGAGCAAAAAGGGTGGAAGAGGGGGAGCAAAAAGAAAGAATAAAAAGGCAGCAGGACAAGAAGAAAACCTACACCGCGATGGTTTCTCTGGAAAATATCACAGGATTCAGCAGAGCCTGTTGTTAGCAACCAGTGTACACAGCCAGGCCCGCAGGCAGAGCGGGGAGATGGATGGCTGGGGCTGCTGGTGAATATTCCCATTCCCAGCCCGGCTCCAGCGGCGGGGATGAGCGCGGTTTCCTCGTCCCACCTGTGGGCAATCAGGAGAGGATTTCGCCTCTTCCCTCAGCTCCAGCGGTGGAGGGGCGAGCACTCCCCCCAAAGTCCAAATCCCCTTCGCAGGTTGCAAGTCAACGTTTTATTTCTTATTAAGTCACGAGGCTACTCGTCCTTAAAAGATCACAAGTGCATGGCAGGGAAAGAGACGGGCTACGAGCCCCTCAGAGAGCCGGGGGCTCTGAGGGGCGATGGCGGCGGGGAGGGGAAGGGGGCACCGCCATTACCGGCCCGCCCGCACGGTCACTCGGCAACGGCGGCGCCGGGAGCCTGAGCAGGGCCGGGCCGGCCGTGGCTGCGGAGAGCACGAGTATCGACACACCCGGCCACAGCGACATGGCTGAGGGGCGA
Source organism: Luscinia megarhynchos (assembly GCA_034336665.1). Classification (NCBI taxonomy): domain Eukaryota; kingdom Metazoa; phylum Chordata; class Aves; order Passeriformes; family Muscicapidae; genus Luscinia; species Luscinia megarhynchos. Next base: position 42,566,908 of record JAPFBE010000007.1, on the reverse strand, counting down.
GCCCCGGCTCCGACAGGCAGGATTCCGACGCTGGGCTGGACATGGCTGAGGGGAGCCTCAGCACCGGGCTGGACATGGCTGAGGGGAGCTCCAGCCCAGAGGAGCCCAGCGCCGGGCTGGACATGGCTGAGGGGAGCCTCAGCCCAGAGGATCTCGGCACCGGGGTGGACATGGCTGAGGGGAGCCCCAGCCGCGACCCCCAGGTAAGGCAGCGGGGCTGGGCAGCACTGGCACAAATAGCGGAGCCCCCAGTAGCACCACAGCCCTGCAAACAGCCTCACACAGAGACCTGCACTTCGGCTTGGGACACACAGACACACACAGACACACACAGACACACATCCACACATACAGAGACTCCCCTGCACACACAGACCCCGCTGCAAGCAGCATCACACACAGAACACCCTGCAAGCATGTTCACACACAGACCCTCACCATGAACAGCCTCACAAACACACTCACAGCCTCGCACAGACCCTGCTGCAAACAGCCTCTCACATCCCTGCACGTACAGATCCCCCTGCTAACAGCCTAACACACAAACGCCTCAGACACAGAAACCCCTGCACACACAAACCCCCATACAAACATCTCAGACACAGAAACCCCTTACCACACAAACCCCCAAACGAACACCTCAGACACACAAACCTCCTGCACACACAAACCCCCATGCAAACACCTCAGACACAGAAACCCCTGCACACACAAACCCCCATACAAACACCTCACACAACCCCTGCACACACAAACCCCCCATACAAACACCTCAGACACAGAAACCCCTGCACACACAAACCCCCATACAAACACCTCAGACACACAAACCCCCATACAAACACCTCGGACACACAACCCCCTGCACACACAAACGCCCAAACAAACACCTCACACACACAACCCCCTGCACACACAAACCCCCACAGAAACAGCCTCACATGCACAAACCCCCTACAAAAAGCCTCACGCACTCCTGCACACACCCTGCACAATCACTGACACACACACACACATTCCCTGTGCAGTACTCATATCTCCCTCCCACACTCAGCCCCATCCCTGCACAAACCATCACACCCATTGCACAGAGCTGTGCCCATCACCATCACCACACATGCAGCCAGCACAGACACACTGTCCCACAGCACACACACAGACATCCACACCTCAGTGTTCATGTGCACACACATGCCCTTTCCAGTACCTTTTCCCATTTGCTAATTACAGCTGTTTGCATGCACCCAGTGATCTCTTCCCATCCTGTCTCTTGCCTTAAGCTCTAAACATCCTCACTTTTCTTTCCCCAGGACATCTCCCATGTGCTGGCTAGTGCCTTTAAGGACCTGTACACTGGAGATCTTTTTGATGTGGACATGGCAACAAACTGGATTAAGTCCCAAAGAGAAGACAGTACTTATCAAGACAGTTATACAGATGAGCTAGAGAAGGTACAAATCCAAACCAAGTCAGAGTTTGGAGCTCTTTAGTCGCTACTTAGATCTTCTGTAAAATAAAATTTAAAGGCAGGTGTTGATCCTACAATTGACATTTTAATGGAAATTTACTTGAGCAGAGTTTCCTACAGAACCTTTGAAGTAAGTTAATATTCACATGATCCTTCATTACATTGTTATCTCTAGTTGGCTTTTCAGACACAGACAGCAAACAGTAAAAGCAGTAGCCCTTTAAATGCCCATTATACTGGCTGGAAACTTTCCTTGTGCCTGCTGATCAGTGGCCCAGGTTTCTTGTCATCCTTCCAATAGCTGTTGTCAGTGTATAAAAGTAGAGGCTGGATGATTTGAGACACAGGTGGTTTTTTTCTGTTTTGTGTCATCGTGGAATGACAGTGTTTTAGCAGGCCAGTTGATGCTTGTAAAGTAGTGATGTTTTACTAACATGTCTGTGTTTACCTCTCAAAGACAAATAGAAAACATCTGCCTGAAACAGCTCAAATTTCTCTTTATTCACCCATGCCCATGGCAGCTTCTGGCTGAGTATAAGAGCCGACTGGCAGAAGCTGACAAAGTTGAAGAGGAGATCATTAAGGCACAGGCCCGAGCAGAAGATGAAGAGGAAAGGGTTCTAAACCAGATGAAGGTTGTTGCAGGGGAAGATTTCCACAAACTGGGGCTGCCACCAGGTGAGGATTCTGGAATGTTGCTCCCCAGTACATGCTTATGGTACCTGGACACCAACCTGAGGTTGGCTTTACATAACAGAACAACTTTTGAAAGATTTTGTGCAGAGCTTCAAGTAGAGTAACATCTGTTTAACATTGAGAAACTAAACAATCAGGTCATGTTCAAGGTATTAAATTTGGATTGGGGGTTACCACCTAAATATTACAAGCATACATTCCTTCATATATAGCAGCAAGAAACATTAAATGTTTCTCCAGTGGGTGCTTAGCTGGGTTTGAACTGAATTTAGAATTGTGGAGATGCATGGGATTAAAATACCAGATTATTTTCTATAGTATTATGTTATATAAAATATATATAATATTCTATATGATATAGTATTATTTTCTATAAAATAATATTACCTGACAGGGAATGAGGTGTAAAAACAACATTACTTTGACTTGATCAAGACAGTTTTGTTTTAAGGGGCTATTATTTTGCTTTTTTTAAATTTTTGTTTGTTTGTTGGCTTTACTGTTGCAGTGGCATCCTCTTTTAGGTGGATTGTGGATAATAAACTTCTCAGAAAACATAATTTAATCTGTCCTGAGGATTACATCACTGAGAAATTACCTCTTGCTAAAGCACCAAAAGGTAACTTTTGAAGCAGAAAGTAATTTAGACTTTTTAGAACACTCTGAAAATGTGCCCTTAGTGGAATCTTATGCTTAAAATACTAGAGTCCCTTCTGCTGTGGCAGAAAACTATAAAAATATACTCAGATCTGCTACATCCTCCAATACTTCAATTACAAAGTATAATTGGTAAATTCAAAACTCCTGAGTTTAGATGTTCTTAAATACGATGTTTAATTGTTATTGCATTTTTGTTTACAGTTCTTTCCATCTCACACAAATTCTGCATTAGTATTCTGTCTCCATCCAATTTCATTAGCACAAAAACTGCAACTACATCTTGTTTATAGAAAAGAGAAGCAGTTACATTAATGTAAAAACTATTTTTGGTTAAATAAAATTTTATTCTTTATTTAGGGTTTCAAAGTTTTCCAGTTCTGGAAATATATTGATTTTATTTGCATATGAAGATCAGTAAGGAAAATAGTTTGGACAATGTCAAGACTTCTTTATTTCTTTTATTTATGTGAGAGCCAAGATGAAAGGCTTTAGGATCATTGAAATGAATTTTTTCAGTCCAGCTAAAACTAACTTACCAGAGTAATAAACTTAGTCACAAATTTCAAGATGTGTTTTGGTTTTTTCCATTGTAATTCTAAACAAAAGTGAAAAATCTCACATCCCTTTTAAAGTTAACATATCTTTCTGGGAGTAATATAACTGTATACAGTCTGTTTAATTACTGCTTCTAAAAACTTTCTTATTAAAGTACTTAGCTTTGTACAAAATAAATTCTAAAAGTACATTAAATTATAGAGGATTTTTGCCAGCAACAAACCTTAAAATAAACTCATACACCTATGCTTAGACTAAATACTTGTCATTCATGTTTTCCTCTTTCAGAATTTTTTTTTTTTCTTTCAATTGCAGGAGAATCAGAACCTGGATATCTGAAAGGGGCACGTAAACAACGTGCTTTTTCACTGGATGAGAGTATCTACCTGCCTGGCAGTGTGACAAGTGTGTCTTCAACTCTGTCCTCAGCTCTAGACTCCAGCCTCGAGGCTAAAACCATAAGCAAGGTACATTTTACAAGTTAGTTTTAGTCTGCCTGATCTGTCAGGCCTGCTGCTCTTCCTGCAGCAAAGGGTGAATAGTGACCCTTTGTTGATTTGACTCCAGTACTTATAAATAATCTGTTAAAAAAGAATAAATATTGTGCTTTCTATATCAATTTTCATTGTTGTGTAGCTTTAATTACACATGTGCAGCTCCCTTTTTTCTCATCCTCAAAATCACTGTGCTTAATGGTGCACTGTGCATTCTTGTTTTTCAAAGAAAACTAAAGCCCCACAGAAACGAGCTGGGAAAGAGAGTAAGTCCTGGAAAGCAGAGGAATTAAGTGAGTACCTCTCCAGACTTGAGAAAAGTGAGAATTTCTTGAAGAACCCACGTTTTTTCCCACCAAATACTCTGCATGGAGGCAAATCTCTTGTAATTTCTCAAGAAAAAGTGGAAGAAATCATAGCCAGAAGAAAAGCAGAAGATGCCAAAGGGTATGCAGTGTGTACAGTTTCTGGATTCTGGGCTGGAGCACACAGAGCTTCACTGTAGAATTGCTGTGGATTTACCCAGAGCTATTTTGAGCTAAAAATCTTACATAGTCTCTTAGTAACTAAGTATGTCTCTATGATATTTTGGTTTTGCCAAAGGAGACATTTTGCAATTTCTCATTTTATCAATATTTAGAGAACAAGACAGTAAGATAACGTCTCCTTTTTTTTAATCTTTCAGTGATACTTCATTTGTTCCTGTGTTTCTTGCCAGTCCACCTTCTGTCCTGTTTTCTTATGATAAAGCTGGACAGGTTTATGAGGTGAGAAGGTTCTTTGTAGAGAGTTAATTCTGCCTCTCTGAAGAATTATATCCTGTCATGATCTACATATTTCATTCAATATTCAGCCTTTTTGAGTTTTAATAAAAGTCTGAGTTTCTTCTGTATATTGAATTTATGACCCTTTAACTTCCTTGAAGATAATCCATCACACCTGCCACTGACACACAAACCAGTGAAGACTAAATGGGCTCTTCTCAGTCTCTGCTTTGTTTTGGTACTGTCTGATTCAGCCTCTGTTGAATAAACTGGGATTTTGGGGTTGGTGGTGATGATGATGATAGTTACTCCTAGCAGTAGTACCAGGGAATTGCAAATATTTTAATGAGTGATGATAAATACAGTGGAGCATTTTATTTTCTTTTTCAAATGAAGATGACTGTAGAGCTACGGAACATCACTTCAACAGGTCAACATGTAAGACTTATCCCCCCCTCTACTTCAGTATTTTTCATTTTGCCAGGTAAGGGTTCTTCTGCCTTTAAAATGTTAACACATTAAAAATAAGAGACTTTCCAGAGATGTTCTGTTTGGTTCTGTTATCCATAGTGCTCAGTTCTTTAGAAGCTGAAAGCTGACTTAGGGCATTCACATGCAACTCATAAGCAGATTGAAATGGTCTAATGAGGAGTTCAAGAAGACTAAATTAAAATGTTTTATGATAGATCAAAATGTGTCTGTGGAATACCTAGACTGAGTCTTATCTAAAATTAATCTAGGAACAGGTGTAGTTTCCACTGAAAAAATTAGAAGGAGAGGGCAAGAAATAACAATAAAGAAGGATAGGTTAGAGGGAAATTAAGAAAATTATCTTTCCTACAGTAGGATAGCCAGGCACTGGAGTAGATTGCCTAAGGACATTGTGATACCCCAGGAACTGGAGGAATATTTAGAAGTTAGATGCCTCCATGGAATTCCTTTTGTCTTGTGATAAAGCAAAACTGGGTAATGTCTCTAAGTTTCTCTTCACTGTTTTCTGTGTTTATGAGGAATACATTTCAGACAAAGCAATCTTTGAGATCCCTGGAACATGTGCACATTCCCAGATTGCACTGCCAGGCCTCTTATGCTCATCTCTTTTTATCAGCTTGACTTAGGCAATAAATGGGGGGAGTTTACAGGCACCTTTCCAGAGGAAGATGTGATCATAAATACTACTGCCAATTTAGGGAGGTTTTGATTTTTTACAAATAAATATTCTGCCTTTTTTTTGTTTCTGTTTTTCCCCCCAAGGAAAATATCCAGGAAAGGGAGGAATGATTGCTCCTGGGATGGCATGCCAGTATATAGTCCAGTTTATTCCTGAATATCTGGGAGAGTATGAAGATCATATATTAGTGGAGAGTCAACTATCAGAACCTTTTGTCATCCCAATCCAAGCTAAAGTATCACTTCCAGTATTAACATGTTAGTAGTGTCCAAATACTAAATTTCTCTGAAGTTAAGCAGACTTGTTTTTTTTTTTTTATTTAACTGTCTTCAATTTTGTGTCACGAAACAAATGTGGAAAAAATTGGCAGTGCAGTTTCTGCATTTTGATATCTATCTCATTTTCACTTATCATAGATTTATTAGTTATTAAAATGTAATCCTATTGAATTTTTCCTCAATTATTTGTTCTTGCCATCTTAGGTTTTTTTTTCACTATATTAGAGGAGTGAGTAGGGGCCACATTCCTAGATTTGTGTTTTGTTGATTCCTGAACTCCCAATTTTAATTAATAATGCTAAATATTATGGAATTGTGATTTAATTTTAACTATTTGATGCTATTCAGTAATGTTCATGGAATGTGAAATTAATGATATATGGATATGGAATACCTGCACCTCTCAGATATCTAAGCTCAACTATAATAAACAGGATTACTTTTGCAAAAATTTGCTTTGATGTTTTGTGAATTCACCTTCCCTGTTTTACTGAGCTTTTCTAAAAAAACACCTTTTTATCATTTAATAGTCTTTAAGGAGGAAAGATCATCTTACATCATTAAAATGTAAGATGAATGTAGAAATACACATCTCACACTGTCCAACTTTGAAATGGAAAGAATTTGAGGGGGTTCAGGATTGCAAAAACCTGGCGTGGTCTCATGCAGTAATGTCTGTAAAGAGTTATTTAATCAGCAGCCTTCATTCTCTCTGGAGTCTGATTTTATTTCTTTTTTCACTCCTTGCAGTGCCTGACAATATAGACTGTGGTTCCTGCCTTGTTGGAGGAATAAAAACAACAGCAGTTTTATGCAGAAATGAGGGAGTTAGGACTGGGAATTTCTCTATAGTGCCAGAGAAAGCCTGGCCAGCTCCTGATTCTGGGGTGAGTGATTAGAAGGGGGGATACTTGACCCAGCATGGTGTGGGTGCCCTGTGTGAGGGCCCTTGGAGCTAGTCATGGTGTATTAGCACAGAAGTCATAGGGCCTTGCTGGAGACATCTGCATTGTGCCATTCCTTCAGGAATTCACCTTTATCCTGAAGACCAATCTCCCTGGATGGCTGTACCTTCTTCTGCTCTGGTTTTCCTGTGGAAGGGGTTGTCTTGCTCAGGGGAGAGGTAAACTGAGGTGTAGATGAGGGAGAGGAAAACTGGCTTGAACTTTAACCTTGCACTTGAAGCAAAGAAGCTCTAGCATTGCTTGAGGTAATTTTCTCTCCCTCCTCAACAAAAACATCCCTTACTGACTTTGCTGCACCTGTAGACACAGCAATCCAATCCAATCCAATCCAATCTTGCTCTGTAGTCCCCATCACAAACCAGGGTCTGATTGGGATGGACAAAGGATATAGAATGGGACAGGTATTTTTGGTGCTGCAGAAAGAGCAGATGGGCCAAGTTGCCCCTCCAGAGACTTTGCAGTTCCCACTCAGTGAGTGTTAAGCATGGAGAAGCAGACAGAGCCCCTCTCTCCAGCAGAGCTGCTCTGCTGTGAACATGAGTATTAGGGCTTCTGCCAGTCATTTATCTTCAGAGACTGCACTTTCCCTCCTTTCACCAAAGTCATTATAAAGCAGGGAGCATTTGTTTGTTTTTTAATTAAGCCATATTTATGATCCATGCTCTTTTGAGGTGTGTGAAAAAATGTATGGCAAGAGGTAGAACAGTGATGTTCTATTATATTGCCTGTTTCAGGTAAATTTTTAAACACAGCAACCTGATAAATTTAATTTATTAATATTTTTTTCTTTCTTTCTTTCTTTTTTTTTTTTTTTTTTTGTTTTAATATCTTAGGTGGCTGCCACTGCTGATTTTGTGATCCAGGATCCTTTTGCAGTCCAGCCTGCTGTTTTGGAACTAGCTCCAGGGCAGAATGCAACAGTAGAGGTTAGTGCCAACTGCTACAGAAAGGGTTTTTACTTCACCAAATAAACTTAACAAGCAAGATCATTCTAGAAGACCTGGCTGGACCTTGCAAGTTTGGGTTTATGTGAGCAAAAATTGACTCTGTTTCTTGCAAGTGTTACTTTTAATTACTAATCATTAAAACTGTCCTTAAGGGAATATTTGTAAATTGAAATGTATTACTTAGGGGAGAGAAATCAGTTACAGACCTTGCTATTTACCTTCTCTCTTTCAGGTAGTGTTTTTCCCTTCTTTGCCAGAAGCCTTACAGCAAACATTCATCATTTTGTGTGACAATTATCCAATCAGTTATGTTACAGTCACAGGTTTGTTTTTAGCACCTTTCTAATTCTGTAGATATTCAGATAATGTGAGTGGTGATCGTTGGTGTGAAGTGATGGTGACATTTTGTGTCATTGGATTAAGCAAATACTGTGTCCCCTGCTGGCATTTTTTTTTTTGTATTGTTATTACTGCTCCTTCCCTGTGCATGGAATACACTGGATTCAGAAAACATTGAGCTCTTAACCTTTGGTAGGCAAAAATCCAAATACAAACTGTCACCAAGTCACAGAAAAGAAATGCAGTTGTCAGGTGCAACTCATCTCTTACTTTTCTGTCAATAAGATTACTTGGCAAACTATGAAACCTGAGGTGTAACAGGGCAGAAATGAACATTTGGGCACATCTTAGATAAAGGTGTTCAGGAGAGGTAGGCAATCTTTGGATTAGCTAATGAAACCAGTTCAAATTCTTGTAAATGTTGGTGGTTGTACTATAATATAACTGTGAGTGCTATAACATGAGGCTTGGTTGTCTTTTAAATCAATTTATCACATGTATTTACTTTGGATTTTTTTTATACTTCATTTGCTGCTAATTTTAATTTTAATATGCTGCTCAAAACATCTGTGAGCCACATTGTCAACCACTGTAAACACCCTGCTCATGGTTTCAGTGAAACCATGCTGATGTAAGTGAGCTGAGGCTGTGGCCCTGAAGTCCCTATCTGTGAAATTCATGAACAGAAGGTCTCTGTTAACACATGAATACATGTTAATACAGGAAAATATTGTACAATCAACACATTGGAGTTCTGAAACTTGAGGAAAAACCAGATATAATCACTGATGGCCACTAATGACATTTGCTGTTGATGATGTGAACTATGTTAATAGTCAGATAATAAACAGTAATACTTAACTATTTCTTCTAGGGGTTGGAGAGTTGATTGCTCTGGAGCTTTTGTTTGTCACGGGGGGAGAAAACAAAGCTCAGCTGGGTGAAGTCACAGATGCAACAGCACAACATCTCATACGATTCGAGCCCCAAAACCCACACACCACTAAGGAGAAGACACTGGTTATAAAGAACTGCACGTAGGTAGCTGCTGTTAGAGTAATGCTCTGCACTGGGGGCATACTGGTAGGGGTCTCATTTGTCATACTCTGCTCTCTCAAGCTGGAGAAACCTTGATAAATTTTTGCTTCTTTTTGCTCATTGTTTGGTAATTAAAGTTCAAGGAATGTTGTACATTGTTCAGGCATTATGGCAGCCATTAGCTAAGGTCAATATATTTGCTTCAATAGAGGTAAATCTACAAAAAATTCATAAATATACATGTTTGCAGGAAATACTTACAGGGTGATCCAAATGAGATTTATCTAACTTTAAATGTCTGCTATATATACTTGTGCTACTGAGAGAAGCACTCTTTTCCTTTCATAGTGCAGGGAATAGTTGCTTCCAAGGATACAATTCTGACTGTAGACATCTCCCATAGAAAAGTCATAATACATCCTGGAGTCCACTGGATTAAAATGGGAGCCCAATGTAATTAACTCACATTAAAACTCTCACATGGTTCCTACAACTAAGTCCTTACAGATTTAAATATAAATTCAGTTTGAAGTCAATGAATGTGTCTTTATGGACAATTACACCATATTGCACATAGTAGTGTCCTGATTTTTCTCAGAATCAGTCAGACTTTAACAGAAATACACTCATGCATGATTGCAGCAGATAGAGGCTATGGACCATCAAAGCAGTGAGAAGGTCAGTGCTGGGTTTAGGACCATTAATGTAAATTGCTGTTTGCAAGCAGTGAGTATCTGGCAGCTTATTTTGTGGCCTGGAAATCACACATGCATAATGCCAGAACAGGCTGGTGTTTGGGTAAAGAAAGTGTGATTGAATATTGTAAACTGACAAAGGATGTGACTGTGCCAATTTCCTTGTTTTCTCTGTGCTATAATCACCACAGCACTCCCTGCACATCTGGTGTCAGCATTTGTGTAAAACAGAGAGTAAACTCCATAGAAGCAGGAAGGAGAAACCTTTCTGCTACAGAAAGTGATACAATAAAATTGTAAATGTTTAATTTTATTAGTGATGCTTTCAAATTCCAGTGTCCTTCTTCCCCCTTACTAAGTCAGAATTTTTGAGGTCAGCATGAGCAAGATTCTCAAACCCATGAAGACATTCCATGGAATACACTTCTGCTGAAACAACCTAGTTAAGCAACCTTTTCTGGATTGCAGAGAGTGAGGCTGAGCCATGTCTATAATTTTAGCTGGAGCCATTGTGTTTGTTGACATGTTAAAGACCACATCTTGCATTTGGATTAAATTCAGAATGGGATGTAGGTCATCAGCAGTGATCCAAGGCAAATGCACTGGTGTCAGCAGGAATCATCCTGTTCATCCCAGATCTTTGAAAGAAGAATTGTAGAGTTTCTAAAAGCTGGGTTACATTACAAGTTCAAATAAGGCAAGAAAGTGTTAAGATATCTTACACATTTATAGAATTTACTTTCATATATTAGCATGTTCTTTGTATATTTATATATTCTGACTCTATGCTGCCTCAACAGCTTTGTGGCTCACAAAAATTAGTATGTCAAACCCTTGTAAGCTGTAAAGAGTGGAATTTCCTACCTGGAAAAGGGATCTGTACATTTTCTTAATATAATTTACTCAAAAATACCTGATCTTTAATCATAGCTTTTCTGTTGTTCATTGATTTCTTTGCAGCCATATAGAACTTCCTTTCTTCTGGCAGATAACAAAGCCTAATCTGAAACCATTTATACCAAAAGAAACTGCAGACTTTACAGAGGTCAAACATGATCAAGACCCAGAGTCAGCCTTCTCCCTAAATCCTGAGCAGGGAGTTTTGCTTCCCTGTGCAGATCATGAGTTTATTCTCACTTACACTCCACAGGAGGTATGGCTTGTGATTCCTTCCTATCTACAAACTCCAGCTGTGTATTTTTATTCAATTCATAAAATCCTTGCTGTGCAACTTTTCTAAATTAAATTTAATTAGCTGGTACTATGCTCTGATAAACAGTGCTCAAAATGTAGAAAGTTACTGAAAGAAAACATGTTTTGACTGCAAAATGTGAGATAGTTTCTGATCTCATGTAATTTTTGACTGGACACAGTTAATTTTACACTGAAATTGTGGGCACATCCTCATGCTGCAGCTGTGCTGGCTGGTGAATTTACCACCCTCACCCCTCTATCAGCTCCTCCACCAGCTCCTGACCCTTCTCCCCCTCTCTTTGGGGGTGTGCTTTGTACCTACTCCAGCCTAAATAAGTTGGTTAACAAACACTGATTATTTAAACTGTTTCCAGCTGTAGTTTTTTTGGTCTGAAATGGCTTCAGTGAGCAGCTGAATGGTGAATTAAGGGGATAGTAGGAGCCTTTGGCAGAAAAATGCTGTGTGCAGCTGTGGGTAAAGAGGGGTGCAAGGATGTTGGAATGCAGTTGTCTCAGGGACTGTTCTCTTAGTTTCTGCTCCCCTGTCTCTGTAAATAAGGAGCATGAGCTCACTGTATTTAGAGAAACCTGATCCAAAAAAAGCCCAAGAGTGGGAATGTCCTATGCTGTGTTAATTGACAGACATAAGAAATACCTCAAATATGTATGGAAGAGAAATTACCTGGCTTTTAAAAAATAATTAGTCCATAGAATATATATTGAATTAAAATATATGTCAAAATTACTTTCTGTCTACAAACAAATTAAGCTTTTTCATAGCCCTACAGATTTAAGAGCTGCTTCTGTGTTTCTTTCTCCCCCCACCCCCCTCCATTAGAATACAGAAGGCATTCTCTTCCCATGATGGAAAAGTCATGTTTCTTACTCAAGATCAGATTGGTGGTCAATTAAGCTGAATACTCTGGAGCAGTTAGAAGAAACTTCTCAATTAGTACAGCAGTACTGAGCTCAATTTGGGGAGCCTTTGCAGATGCTTGTGTGTAGTATGCAATGTACAGGGGAAATAATAACAGGCATGTCAAAAATTAGTATTTTTCTTGGAACCATACACCATGAGGTCAGAATCTGGCTTAATGTTTTGCAGTCAAACATGTTTTCTTTTAGTAACTCCAGAGTTTGAATATTGTTTATCAGAGCTTACTACTCTGATGATGATCATTTATCCTTTACATGAAAACCACTTTTCCATCTTTTTTTGATCTTCTTTTGATTTTTTGCTTTACACTAAAATCTTTTTCTCCTTCATCTGTGCAGCTGAAGAGTTATCACAGTGTGATTCAGATGGTACTGAGGAACATCCCAGAATCACCTTGGTAAGCTGAGAAACATTTCCCACTAAGATATGTAACCACAATTTATCTGTGCTATTACATTAAGTTACTGGGGTTTTTCTTCTTTCTGGTGATGATGGATTGATAAGTATAAAGAATATTATCTGCACGAGTAGTTGTGGTACAAAAAGCATCTCTGATATCCTCTCCCATGCCCAGACACATTCCTGGCCCTAGCTTTTCCTCTCCTGGAAAAAGATAATACTCTCACTTTGTCTGCTTATTTTCCAGGGTTTCCTGTTATTACTCTTTGTCACAGCAGTATGTGACTTACTTACTTGTTCATGGACAGACTGGGACAACTAGAATACCTTAAAGTATAATGAAGTCTTTAATTGGCTGAGCTAATTGCCCATGGGCAATCTGTACTTGAGAAACTTGTGATGGTTATCAGTTTTGATCTGGCAATTAAAAGACAGGATCCAGTTTAACATATTTAATGATTCTACCATATTTCCTCCAAAGTTTAGTAAAAGAGGGGATGCTTCAAAACATTCCAGAATGCAGAGTAGAGGATGTAATAGCACTGGAAATAGAAGTTAAAGGCTCAACAGAACCATTTCATTTTCTTCTGGAACCATATGCCATTATTGTCCCTGGAGAAAACTTCATTGGTGTAAATGTCAAGAAAACATTTAAGGTTTGTGTGCTTTTGACTTCAGTGTTGTCATATGGTTTGTGTCACTAGATGTCATAGGTGTTATTAGAAGATCTCAGACAGTCAGTGTTAGTTTTTCTGAAATGTTTTTAAAGGAGGCCATGACTCCAGGAGGGTCTGCACTGAAGTGCCCTACCCAGCCTGTTCAGCCCTACACTCCAGGCAGCAGCCTTTGTTCCTTCTTCATCCCTCCAGTTTGATACCATGGAGTTTGACCCTTCTCAATGCTTTTCTGGGTCACTAACCTGTTACTTATCACTTTGTCACTCCTTTAGTGTGAAAGTTTTCCAGCTGGGAGGAATAGTCAATAGATGATTCAATTAGTTCATAATTGAGGCACTGTTCATGCACAGAACTACAGGAAGCACAGAAGAGCTACAAAAATCAGACATGCTGCAGCTGAGTAGATGTTATTCTTTCCTGCAGGTTCTGGTAATTTCTCTTTGCCCATTCTGGGACAGAATGCTGCTGCAGTTGTCCCCTCACACAGCATCCCCTTCACTACAGATCAGGATCCTTTTGATCTTAGACTCACTTGGGAAAAACAGATCTGTTCACAAGAGCCAGGGCAGGAAGACATTTCCCAGTTAATGGTTTTCCCATTTTTTCTTAGAGATCCTGCTAATCAGCATTTGATTTTATAATTTCTCTTCCTATATCTTACTTTTTTCAATTTAAGGAAATCATTGCATACTTCCCAGCAATCCAGTATAGCTATGTATGTGATAGAGGTAATTAAGTCATTTACTGATGATGTAACAACATCCTTTGCAGTTTCCAACTGGTTTTTTTAATCTTAAAAAGATAAGAATTTGAACTGTGCTTAGAGACAGTTGTGTTTCAGACAACATATTTGCTGTAATTAAGAAATGTTTTGACTAGATCTGAAGAGCAGACCAAACATTTCAAGAGCTTGCATGTTCCTCACAAACAGAGCTACACTCAAAAGATTTTCAGTTTATGTTTAGAAATTCTGTTACATTTTTGAAAAATGGGAGGAAAGTTTAAAAGTCTCAAATATAATGTTCTTGGAATGAATTGTTAATGGATTTCTTCAGGTTTGAGGGAACACCTTCACCTATGTGAAGGAGACTAATGATGACTCACAAAACTTAGTTTGCAGTGTATCAGTGCTCTTAGCAAATTGACTTATTACTGTGAAAGCTTAAAGTGCATTAATTGTCTCACTGATATGAATTGTTTCAGCTGTGGAACAACAGCAGAACATTGATCAAGTACACATGGGAGAAAATCATGGCCTGTGAGATCATGGAAGTTGAACCTTGTTCCGGTGTCATAGGTAAAGTTTCTGTAACTTGCAAGCAATAATTACTGAAAGACATTAAATTAATTGGTTGTATCAATTTATGACAGTCACAGAGCACTATAATGCAAACTGAAAAATTACCTGATCCCCAGCCCACTGGAGCCAGCAGGAGCCTTAATTTGATTCCAGAAGCTTCAGTAACACACTTGAGGCAGGTGGCTTCTTACAAAAATGTGAGACAGGAGCCTGATATTTTCTCTTCTAGATGTGAATGGCTGCTGTGAATTTGTCCTGGCAATTTCTGGAAGCAAGCCTGGGGTCATCAGCCGTAACCTGCAGTGTTACATTGAGCTGTGTCCAGAGCCAGTTGTGTTGCATGTTGAGGCTGCTTTCAAGGTAAAGAACAGTTCAGTCTTGCAGGGGGATGAACCTAGTGTGGCCTGGCCATTGTCCAAATAAAGCTTTTTTGCCTCTCAATGGCTTGAGAAATCTTAAGTAGTTACAAACAGGAGTTATTTTTGCTGTAGTGACTATTGAGTCAATGTTGATATTCCCGTGGCACACATATTTTTTCTGCATTACACAGTGCATTTGCTTTCTGATATTCTCTGTGAAATCAAAAATTAATCCTAGATAATATATGTTTCTTAACTAGGCAGTTTTGGCAAAGGTGTTCATTCTGATGCCATTTTCCTGCTGTCCTAGGGTCCATTTCTTTGTATTGATGTTCCATCACTTCGGTTTGGTTTGACTAAGCAGGGTGAGACGGTGTCAAGAACCTTTGAGATTAAAAATCTCAGCCAGGTGCCAGCACAGTGGAGGATGCAAGAAAGCCAGGTTTTTCTAGCTGAAAGGAATGAAGAGGTAAGTCACTGCTACAGCTGGCTCTATTCCCTTCTAAGCTATTTTATTTCTTCTGCTTAAGAGTTGTATTATTCATTCCAGCTACCAGAAGTTCCTATTGTTGTGACTTCTTACAAAACTAGTCCTGCACAGTTTCATAAGTGCATGGGTGCTTTTGAGGTTGCTTCTTTAAAATTTTTTTCCATTTCTCTTTACTACAAATCCCCTGCCAGCCTGATTCAAAGAGACATGGAGTATTTCTGAATGACAGTGATTTCAGCTTCTGCTAGTATGAGTAAGAGTTTAAGGCTTTACACCTCCACACCCCCACATCAGCATCTCAGACAAGAATCTGAGCTCCCACTCCTCACTGATGCTCTTCCTGTCTCCACTCTCCCAACCCTCCTTCCTCCCCCTTCTGCCCAAGAACTTTTCTCACTCGTGGCACCTTGCTGTTGCCTGGGAGCAGGTGCTGCTGCTGAGGCTCATTGCTTCTCTTTCATGTTCCCTGTCAGTCCATGCACAGCTGACCCTGCTGTGCACCTTGGCTCTGACAACCCTTCTTTCAGAAGCAAAGCCCTACCTCCTTGTGCAGCCAGGCTTTCACAAAGTTGGCACTGTGCTTCCTGACATCAACCCAGGTGGGACTCAAGGAGCAGAGAGAAAGGACACATCTGAGCAAAAATGAGACACTTGGAAGCCCTAATTAGATTGTGTGGCTTCAGCATTTTACCCTTGCTTTGCATATGTCAAAAAAAATTTCTGTTCCCTCTCTTCTCTCCTAGGTATCTAGCTTCAGTATCCAGCCATCAGCTGGAGAAATACCTCCTTTGGGTCTATGCAGAGTTTCAGTTCACTTCACATCATTGCAGTGCCAGCGTCTCCAGACAGTGCTGGAGCTGGAGGTAGAAAATGGAGAAAGAAGGTAAGGAGGAAAAGCTGCATTTGTTTTGTTTTTCTTGAGAGTCACATCTGGTTTTCACTTCAGGTAGTTTTCTCTCCTACAACAAAAATATGAACTCAGAGTGGGATTGTGTAACCTGTCAATGAACTATCAAATTTCTAATATTGCTAAATAAACATAAACATCATTCTTCCCAGCATGCTGTTTTATGTCTAGCACGTTTCATTAACAATAACAATAGACCATCTGTGTGTTTATTTCCAGTCATCTTCCTGTTTTTGTTGAAGTTCAGACCCCCCAAGTGTGCCTGATATCTAGTCATCTAGTATTCACTGAAATTTATAATGGAGTTCCTGTTAAAGCAACCAGTAAACTTTTTAACCAGACACTGCTGCCATCAAAATACTTATGGGGAAAGGTAAATGCTCTTCTAATGGGTGAAGCATACAGCAGGGATGGAAATTGCAGTTTCAGTAGGAATACAAATAATGACTATTAAAAGCTTTTGTGATGTATGTTTTGAGTAGTCATTGCTGTTTACTGGCTTGGGAGCAGAACTTCAGCTTTAGACCAACCTTTATGAAACTATTAACTACTAGTTGAAGTTAATATGTTCTTACTGTCTGTGGATCCCTGGGAAAATGAGTGAGCAGATGTAGGATGTAGTCACCAGAGTATTAAACAAAGCACAGAGTTTGCACTTCATGTAGCAAAGCAAAGAAATTATGGTGCTTTTGAATTGTGTCTGATTCAGGTTACAGAGTAGGAGCCCTACATTTAGTGTCAGTATTTAAGCTGTGGTCTGAACTATCTTTTCATTCAATGGAAAATTGTCAATGCCTTGGTCATTCAGATCTACTCTGACATCCAGGGTTCAGCTCAGCTACCTACATAAAAGCACTCAGTGCCATCCAGGATGTCCCTAGGTGCCCAAGGGATCCTAGCAGAGCATGTGGAGGGTATAGAACCTGCAGGAAAACCCTTTGGAGCATCGAGCCTAGGAGGGATGTGTAGAGCATTTTCCTGATACCTGATGTTGATGTGTGAATAAATAAGTGGAAGCCCTTGGTACATTCCATGCTGGTCACTTAGGGAAGGTGCCAGCACCAGGATTGTCTCTCCCCCACCTCTATAGTGGAGAGAGGTGGGACACATCTGGGATCCTGCTCTGATATCAGATGGATTGGCTTCACCCTGGAAAGGCTTGAGGCTGTGAGAGGGATGACTGACTGCTCCCAGCCCAGCAGCCTCAGCTGGGCACCTGAAGTTACTTGGAGTGAATGTAGGCATGAGGGTCTTATCATCCATGGGGAATTGTAAAGCTAGTCTTGACAAGCTGTAGGTGCTGCTGCCTGAAAGTGTGCTAAGCCTGAGAATAGCTTGGTGTTTTTAGAAGAGACAGTGTGAGGGAATCAGCATGAGCTGAATGTCCTTTCTGTTTGGCAGCTCACTGGAAGCCAGGCAGCTTCCTGCTCTGTTGTGGTGACCCCTGCCAGTGGCACCTTAGGTCCACATGAAGAGAAGGAATTCTGCATAGAGCTGGCAGCTAACACTGTGGTAAGTTTACAATGGATGCACTTCTATAAAACAGCAACACTGGCTTTTTCATCTCACATCCATCTGGCAAAAGGAAGGAATTCTTTGTACAAAACCATATACTCTTTTTCCCATACAATATCTCTGAAATGGTTTTGCTTTAGAGGTACCACAGTTTAAGGCAAGAATTAAAGAAGTGCACATGGTGTGTAATTTCTACCCTGCCTCTTTATATCTCTGCTGTTGCTGTTTTCTTCCTTTCTTGAAGTCCTGTACAATTGCTCTTAATGCTTATCACTCTTCTTGGAGCATACAGATCCTCACTTTGGATTATCTGGGAAGATACAGAGCAGAGTCACATATATAATGGATATTTGGTTTTCTGAATGCAGCTAGGCTCATAATATTTTGATATTTGAAAACTTAAAAGGGGCTGATAGGAACAAAATACAGAAGCAGACCTTACAAACTCCAGGAATTCAGAAGATTTTACAAGAGCATTCAAACAGCTGAGCTAATGCAGTTAAATACAGGATCTTCCTATAGGTATGGTCTATAGGACTATATAGACTATAGTCTTAGTTCCCATTACAGTCACTGGAGACTTAGGTTTCATTTATTTGCTTGAAAGTAGGTGTTCAGTACTACCGGAGTTAGTATTTAAAATTATGTATCTGTGGCACTTGGGAACATGGTTTAGTGGTGGCCTTGGCAGTGTTGGATTAATGTTTGGACTGAATCATTTTAGAAGTCTTTCCCAACCTAAATGATTCTGTGATTCAATACTTAGAGTATAGGGATTATATCAGAAATCAGTAATGGAGCAGATACAGGCTCACAGACAGCTGCACGTACAAAGCCACAAATTTTACCTCAGTACTGCCTTCTAAGGAACTGTGCTGCAGAAAACACACTGTACAATTCAGTACAAAACTTCTCACAATTCTATTGCTTTTGGGTTTAATCCAGGGAAGTTTACACACTTTTTAAAAAGTAAATACCCTAAAGAGTCTGCCTTTCTTCTGTGATATATGCTTCATTCACCTGAAGGAAACCTAATTCTTTGCTTTTCAGGGTGAGCTGAAAGACCTCAAGCTTTCCTGTAGCATAGAAGACATGGCTGAACCCCTCTTTCTGAGCATTTCTGGAGAAGTACAAGGACTACATATCACCTACACAGTACCTTCTGGCAGTGGAGTTGACAGGTAGTATTTGACTGATTTTAATTTTATTTTTCTGATACACAGAACGATTACTATATTTTGGAGCATACTTATCATTATGTCTCTTCATATCTTTTCACATAAATAAATATGTCTCTAATTTGGTAGACTGGCATGTTATATAGGATAAAAATTCGGCCCCAAATAAATTCTTACATGGGTAGAAGTGAAAAAATGAAAATGCTGATGACAAAAATCATAGACTGCATGGTCCTTTTACGCTGTGCATCACAAACACATTGCATGGTGCACATTTTTAAATCTCCTGAAATCATCTGTGGCATAGGAAAATAAGACCCATGTCTTAATACTACTGTTATTTTTTTCTGGTAGTGATGAAGGACAAATGCCACAAAGCCCATGTGAGCTTCTTTTGGACTTTGGGTCTGAAGTTGCATTCAAAGATGTTGTAAAGCGTCAGCTGATTCTTACAAATTGTACCTTAATCAGTGCTCCATTCACACTGGAAGCTGAGTATTTTAGTGCCTGTTTGCTGCCTCCAGAACAAGCATCCTCCCCGTGAGTCTTGCATCATGACTTAAATACTAATTTAGGTCTGGTTTAAATCTAAAATCAGATTTATTTGGTTTTTTTTTTATGCTCTCCAAGCTACCTGGTGAAAAGAAAGGGGCCTGTCAGAGAACACTCAGCCAGAAAAGTAAAGTCAGGTATGAAAATACCTCTTCAGTGGAGAGATGGTGAAAGCCAGGTGACTGCCATATTCAGAACTAAATGTGCCAGTCAGGCACATCCTTTCACAGCTGGAGTATTTGGTGAAGTCTAAACTGTTAAATTACTTAGTTCCTCAGTTCATTTCTGAGTTTGAAAGCCCATCTTGCATAAGCATTAGGTCAATCTCTCTCTTGCCTTTCTGCTTTTTTCTCCTTTTTCCTCCCTTTCTTTCTCTCTCTTCATGTTTTTCTTGCAAACAACAGTATGAAACAAAGTTGGTGATTCTGGTGACAGTTCACTCCCAGAACAGTCCAGCACACGGGATGGGTGACATGCAGAATGTTTGGCTCTTTCTCTCCTGCACAGCTTCCCAGTACCAGTGCAGCAGGCTTTTCTCCCTCAAGCCCTTTACCATACCCTCCCCACTGTGGAAAGTTACAGCACAGCCCATCTGTCTTTTCTGATGTGTTGTACTGAAAAATTATAATATTTAGAGCCACAGGAGACTGAGGGAGGGAGGAAATGGGAGCAAAAAGCTGTGAAGTGTGGATGTGTCTTCTGTATCCAAAATAAAACTTGCACATATTGGTACCTTGCCATAGAGTTTGGTATCTGTTCCACAGACAGAGCTTTTCAGCTGTTGAATTCGTGCTTAAGATGAGAAGAATGCTGTTCTGACAGATTCCATGCAGGCCTAGGTGACTCAGAATGTGGAAAGGCATTGCTCTTTGTAATTAATTCTTTGCATGGAAGAGCACACAGAGGTAAACAGGCAGATGCTAATGGAACAAGAAACAGTCAACACAAATCCCAGCCTGTTTTTCTCAAATTGAAAGTGTTTTTTCATGTAACCAGTTAGTGCTTTGCATATCCCAAAGAGTCCTGGATCAGGGAATCAGGTTGTTGGAAGGGTTGTCTTGCTGTAAAATATTATGGGCGAAGCACTAACTCTGAAAAACAGAGTAAGACTCACTCCAGAAGGGAGCTTGAGTAAAGTGGTATAAATGTGAGCTGTGTAAATGATCCCAGGGTTTCTAAGTCGGTGAGGTTAAGCAGATAAAAGGCAACTAAAACCATGTATTCTTTGAAATACTAACTTTATTCCATTTCCTCAAAATTAATGGAATGCTTCTTTGCTGTGCTCCTTCAGCATTTACAGCAGCGTTGCTGTCTCAGGGGAAGGGAGCAGCTTTCTATATCCAGCCTTCCACAGGAACTCTGGAAGCTTTCCAGCAGCTCACCATAGAAATAGCAGCTTACAACAACATGTGGGGAGAGTACCAAGATAACCTTGTCTGTAAGGTAGGTGGGGTTTCACTTTTACCATGGCAGATTTTGCACCAATTGTATTTCCCAGATCTCTTTCTGTTAGAAACACTTTTTCAGTTTTTTATTCTGTAAAAATTCAGGGAGGATCTGGCTATACAACCTCCAACTATATGTACAGAACAATTGTTTGGTTTTAGGGGGACATGTTTATTCCTTGGGAGGTTTTCATGTGCCTTGAAAATGGCTGGAGTAGTTTTGATTTATAACATCTGTTTGGGAACTGGCCAGTGCACTGCTCTGCTCTACCAATACCTAGGTTGTGTTGTGTAGAAAAGCAGCAGGGAAGCTGATAAATGCATGAGGTATTGCATTCTCCTGCTGAGAAGAGTTGTTGTTAGCATATGAATTAGAAGCTGTCAAAGGAAACTAGTCAAAAATATTTGAAAATCCACTCAGTTTCACGGAGAATCACACAGAACCACTAGGTGAGAAGAGACATTCAAGATCATTGAGTCCAACCCATGCCCTAACACCTTAAATAAACCATGGCACAGAGTGCCACCTCCAGTCTTTTTTAAAACACATTATAACATAGAGAACTAAGGTGTTATCTTGATTCTAATTTCATTTTAATAGGTGGGAGACTTACAACCTGAATTAATTCCTATGCAAATGTCTGTGAAAGGCTGTCCAATCTTCCTGCAGGTGACAGGACCACAACCAGAGCCACCCATTATCAGGTATAGTGCAAAATACTGTGATGCAAATCAGAGAACTAAATACCAATGGACTTCAGCCAGCACATACACAGCTGTTCCATCTTGTGATATAATGAGAAAGTCAGCAAAATGGTGGTAAAAGTACAGTATCTGCTTCTAGAACATCAACACATTTTTCTCTGCCAACACAATTAGGAAATAATCTGCATGCAAGATTGCTAAAGTTTGCCAGCTGTCTCTGTTCTGGGCTTACAGTTGTAGAATTTCACCCAGTGCAGCCTCATCTGACTCTGTGGAGATGGCAACTGGCACATGGTGGCAATTCTCATCATCCACAGCTCATTTCTTCCTGACCCTTTTCCTGGACAAGGAGAAATGCAGCCCTGAGGTCAACAGTGGCAGGGGAAGGTTTAAACCCTCTCATACAGCAAAGGGCATCTGCACCTCGGGATGAGGGTTAAGGGTTGGTTTTTGGGGAACCCCAGCACTGCACGTGGTTACACTGAAATGTCTGAGACAACTGAAAAAATTGGGGAAAAAAGAAAAGAGAGATAAATTAAACCAATATTGTACTTCACAGTGTAGGCCATGCCTTACCTGAGAGCCATTCCAGTGCAGCCAGATTGGTTTTACTGTTAAACAGCTCTTCAGTGATTTCAGACACTTCAGTCCTCTGCATGCACTGACAGCAAGGTTCCCTGTGCAGGTTTGGCACTCGAGTCTCGGGAGGGTCCCCTGTGCTTCGGAGGGTCCAGCTCAACAATCCCACTCCCTTTGGTAAGGATGGCTTTTGTACAGCAAACATTGATGCATTCATTGTGTTCCTTAAAGAAATAAAAGTAGAAAGATCCATTAACATGATAATTAACAGGCATACTTGTTCCCTAATGAAGATGTTTTCAGTAAAAATAGTGTAAAAGAGAATGATTCAGTGTGTTGCTACCACACAATTGCACATCTCTTATTGGTGTAGCTGGGTTTTCCCTCATAGAAATGGTGGGAATTCAAGATTTTCCATCCCGTTTTTTTTAATTTGTCCCAACACTCAGCCTGGTCAATTAGATGTGCTACCTGCTTTTTACTGGCATCATCTTGCTTTTCTGTTTAATCTTTTTAGCACTTGAGTGAAATTGTAAGCCTTTCAGAGCAAAGTCAATCACCATTTTAAAAAAAATTATACTAAATCCATTTGTTTAAACAAAATACTCATAATTTATTTTTATTACAGTTTAGGACATAGAAAGTGTCCAAACTATAGCAAGCTCTTAAATAATTTGAGTTTACAGCAAACATGGAAAACCTGAGAGATAGGCTTTAATGCAAATCCAGTTGCCAGACACAAATTTGTTACTTGATATTCTAGTACTGTCCTGGTTTGAAGGACAGGTGTCTGCCAATAAAGGCAGAAGCTTCTCTTTGAAATGGAGAATGTAAACCCCCTTCCTCCAAATTATTTTTATAATTTTGAAATTAAGGGACTCTCATGCAAAGATATGGGAATTAGGAATAACAGTTCTTTTACTAGGAAAATTAAAATAGAAATGCAGCATTACAAAGAGCAATCCCAAAACCCTGCCAGAGTCAGAATCCAAGCTGACACCCATCAGTCAGTCAGGGTGTTGGCAGCAGTCCCATTCAATGGTGGCTGCATCCTCCTGCAGTGGCAGATGTGGTTCAGCTGAAGCAGTGCTCCTGTACAAGGTGCAGTTTTCCTCTGAAAGTCCAGAGATGATATGGAAAAGGTTTTTCCCTGGAATCCAGTGGAAAGAAGGTTCCTTAGTGTCCAAAATCTCAGTTTTTATCTGGGTAGGAAAGGCTTGACTCCTCCCCCTGGGTGGAGCATCTCCCAGTGGGATGATGGAATTTTATCAGTCATGCCCTGGGACTCAATGGCCCAGCAGCAGATGATATCTCCTGGAGGGAGGATGGGCTGTGGGAAAGATAAAGATGATTGCCCCAGCTGGTTTGAAGATGGCCCATTAGCAGATAATATGTGCCAGGAGATAAGGGTCACTGCCCCACCCGGCTGCAGCAGATGGTGACAGAATTCACATTTCTGGCCACATCAACCCAACACAGCTACCAGGTGAAACCATGAGTCCTCTCACTGACTAGAAGTAATTGCCCATTTTTCCTTTCCCATTCAGACATCCGCATGGACTTGGAAATTTACAACCAAGAGCCAGATGATGAAAAGCTGGTGGACCTGTTGGTGCTCTTTGGATACCCATTTCCTCCTGCAGCCATGGCTGGAAATGAGGCTGCATCAAGTGGTAGCACCTCAGAGTCAGAGGTCGTGTTAAAGCTGGATCCAACTGCCATTCCCTGTGGAAGCATTTATCCAGCTTTGGAAACCACGGATGAGGTCAGCTGTGGCTGTTTCTTGTACTGCTGCTGAGATACATGATGGGTTTTTTGGCATGAAAGGTTGAAAACAATAACAAGAGATAAAACTTGTAACTAAGAGCTGGATTGTTAAAAGAAATGTCAGCTCCTCTCCCAGTCAAACATGCAATACATGGGTAGGTGGCTATGGGGATCAGCAATCTGTTTCCAGAGTGAGCTATAAGCAATTAGCTCTCCTTAAAAGTGTTTAAAAAGCTAAAGAAATACTATTTAAAATACTGTCACTGATGAACTATTGTCATTATTACATGAAAGAATTAAAATAACTAAAACTCTTTTATTTGGTTCTGCTTTTCTCATGGGTGCTTTTTGGTGTCAACATGTGCTGTAATCAGGGAGCAGAATCTACCCTGCAAATTTCAAATTGCAGCTAATGATATGGAGGTATTTATCCCAGTGCTAAAATTAGATTGGTTATGTTAGAATGTGGTAACATCTATTACACATGAAGTTTGATTATAATGGGGTAATTTACTGTCTTGAGGGGCTGGGAGTGACAGGGAGAAGGTATCCCACAGGATATTGTCTATTTCTCTGGCAAAAGCTTCACAGAAAAGATACTAAACCCACATTTTTTTCTGCTTCAGCTCAGCATGCACAGTTGTTTGGAACACAGCTCAAACCTTTCTGCTGCACAAAGGGATCAGTACTGCCCCAGAGAGCTGGTTTGTATAAAGGACCAGAGGTGTCATGATTGGGTGCTTCTCTGGGTAGAACAGGACCCAAGCATGCACATTTTCCAAGGAATTCAGGAGCAATTTCAGGAGAGCTATTCTGTGGATAAGAAAATTAATGTACAGGACACATCCACGTGTCCAGCCCTTGTGCCAGAAAGAAACACTGGAGCTGGTCATGCTTCCTGACCAGTGCAGCAGTTCCCTGTGCACATCACTCACATTCCTCCCTTGCAGTGTAACAGTGTTAACCATTCCCCACCCCTGTGTCTCTGCAGCCTCCAGGTTCTGACAGCAAAGAGACAGAAATCAGCAGTCAGGAGTCTACAGGAGAGAAAATTGTCTCTGTACTTCTCCGACCTCATGTGGGGGTGCTTGCAGACAGCCCCTACTCCATTGCTCCAAGGCAGATAGTAAGCTCTTATATTTTCTTTGGGCTTAGATTTAGCACATTTTCTGCAGGACAAAGGAGACATGGAAGGAGAAGGAGGTAGCTTTGAGTTTGGTTTGAGGTAGACTCTACTAAACAGTGAAACATCAGGCTAGAGGGCTTTGGAGATGATCATGAGAAGAGTTTGCAAGGTCAACATAAAATGTCCTATTTACATCTGAGCAGTGACTTGGGTTGGCATGGTGAAATGTGGGAGCCATCCAGCCTGAAGCTTTGGAAACCTGCAGAGCTGGAAATCAGGCTGCTGGGAAAGGGGTACTCTGTAGACCCACAGTGCTTCACACAAGTCACAGTGTCACAATCCCTTAGGATCATAAAGACAGCATTGGGAAGATGTAGCTATGAGTGACTGGGTTGCCCAAAACATCAGTGTGCCAGTTTTATTTTTCAATTTTTTTTGCCAAAGGGTTTCAGTTACAAGTTAAAATGAGCTAAAGATTATATAAAAAAGAAATTATGACAGAAATGAAACTGCAGTCAGCCCTGAGGTGGCTGAGACTGAGAAAGGTCAGACAAACAAGTGTCTCACTGTGGAGGCAGCTTTTGTGGGGTATAGCCAGCAGCAATATCAGGATTTAACCATAACCTGCATAATTCACCTAAAGAAAACAGAATCTATTCAACCTGTAAATCCCAGAAAATCCACTGCAGCTGGCTAGTGCATGTGATTACATTCCCTGCTGTCATGTAAAATTAGAAAATAGCTAAGACTAAACTGAACTGTAAAATACTCTTAGTTCACACTTGTAACTCTTCAAAAAATGTTTCATATATACTTAAATTGTGGAATAATCACCTGAGGTAGCCAGGGAGTAAGCTTGGGCAGAACTGGATATTTTTTAAAACAAACAGATGTGTATGTGTGTTTGTGTACTTAGAGAGTTGGTCTGTGACTGTTGATGCTAAACAGTGGCCACAGTGATATTTGCAGTTGAAGTAATTGTCAGTTTTGCTGTCACATGTTGGCATTTTGGTGCGAGCCTGAGCCCGTGCCTGGGGGATTTCATGCTGCTTGTGCAACTCAGTTTTGGCAGCTGAGTCCCGAGGGTTCTTGTGCAATCCCTGGCAGGTCCCTGCACTAAACGCTCTCTCCCGGCCTCAGGTGATTCCAGGAGGTGGCAGCAGCGACGTTTACATCTCCTTCACCCCGCCCGTCCTCCCGGAGTCCGAGGCTGAGCAGCGATGTGAAGGGGTGGTGCTGGGCTTCATGAGCCTGGACGACAAGGTAAACTGGCTGTCACAGCAAGGCCAAAGGTAACTGAGGAATAGCGTTTCCCTTCCTGTAATTTATCTACAGGCTGCTGCTACCTGGCCAGTCTGTGTAAACAGTCCTGTTCCTGCTATCCTCAACATCCTTCCTTAACCAGGGTTGTGCATCTGTTGCATTTCTCTTTGAGCTTGGAAGCATTCTGGGGTGGGAATGTCACCATCTTCTTGCATTGTCTAGGGCAGCAGACCCCAGACAAAAGCCCAGAAATGCTATCACAACATCAGGTTTTATTGATAACAATAGTTAACAATGGAAGTGAGACACAGGAGTGCTGAGTCCTGTTCCTGGCTCTGCATCCACCTTCCTGTGTGAATTTGGACAGCATATTTCTCCTCTGGGAAACTTCCTCTTCAACAACTGTTGACGTGAGGCTTGAACAGTGTTTTATGAATGGCTCAGTGATTCTCTGGCATTAATTGTTGCAAAGGTGCAAGGTAACCTGAATGAGTGATAATACAATGTTCAATAAAAAACAACCCTAATAATCCTTATGCCTGAAGAGAGAAATGTAGACTAATAGAGTCCTGAAATGGTATGAGTTGGAAAAGAACATCTAGCTCCACCCCCCTGCCCTGGGCAGTGATATCTTTAACCAGAAAAAGTTGCACCACACTCCATCCAACCTGGCCTTGAATGCTTCCAGAGATGGGTCATCCACAGCTTCTCTGGGCAACCTGTGCTAGGGCCTTACCACCCTCAGAGTGAAGAATTTCTTATCTAAACCTGCCCTGCCTCTGTATCACCCACAGCCATTCAGAGTCCAGCTACTGCTTGGCCTCTGCTGTTCCATCATGTCTTACAAACAAGCACTACATTTCCAAGCAGAATCATATTTTGGCTGACAGCTTTTTGGGCTCAGAGCAGGTTTAGTGCTACCATTTTACCATTTCCCACATGATTTCTGTTTCCATGCTGCTGTCAGCGTGCAAGGATGGTGCCCAGCAAGGTGCGGCGCAGCCAGGGCTACGAAGCTCCACCATTCCAAGTGCACGTGGAGGCTGTCCTGAGGCATCCCCTGTAAGTGCCATGTGCTCACAGCTGGCACCCTCATGCAATGGGACAGCCTGGGCCAGGGCTGTGACCAGCCCTGCTTCTCTACACTCAGGTTAGAAGTGGAGACAGATCATGACAGAGGAATGGTGTTCTATGCAGTGGCAAGTGATCTCCTTCCTGCTAGGCCTTTTTACAGAGTAAGTATTTCCCACACTGATGGATTTGGATGCTTTGTATTGCTGTGCTGCTGGGAGAATTCAGAGCACTGTGCACATGGCTTTGAAAATGCACCTTAATCAACAGTAGCCTCATTGTCTATATTGTATGTAATAAGATAGGGAACAAAAAAAAGCAGTACAAGTACTTGTTAGCCAGAAATAAGAAAATCTGAGCTCAGACAATGCCTGTTTTATTCAATTTTTTTCTTTCATTGTAGGGGAGTTCATAAGTAGAAAAATAAGTTCTGATTTTCAGGACATAACGATCCAAAAGGAAAATGAGCCACTTCAGTTGCTGTGACCCTTGTCATTCAAAAACTAAACTTTATTATGTTACTTTTATTTTAGTTTTTTACTCAAGAATTGTTGAATAACATGGGTAGAAAATACTGGGTTGCTTTGGGGTAAAATCCTTCAGATCCCTGCTGGTGCTCCATGACCAGACAGAGCAACACAAACCTCTCCAGGGAGTTAAAACTGACCAATTCTGAATCATTTCTCCCTCAGGTTTTGACAGATTCAGTAATTACTCAGTGTTTGAAACTCATGAATTGTACCAAGGCTCCTCTGTACTTCAGGCTCTTCCTGTCTACGCCCTCTATGCCCTTCAGCCTCTCCAGTGCAGGTCCCAAGAAGAGCACCAAAACATCCCACAGCAAGAAGGAGGAAAGGGAACAACAACTGCAACATGTACTTTATCCACAGCAAAACATGCTGGTAGGCTCAAAAATAATAATCCTGTGCCAGAATAGAGAGTTTAGTAATTGGTGTGCTAGTGTGGCCCAGATGAACCACAGAAAAACACAACCAGCATAGAAATCTCCCAGTGTCAGGGGAAATGGTGGTGTATTAGTAAATACTAATTACTTCCATTTTGCCTGCTGTATTACAGGTGCAGATAATTTTTTTCTGCAAATACTCCTTTTCTGTTCCTGATGTGCTTTTCCCATCAACTTTGATGTGCTGCAAACTTCTGCAGTAAACCCTGTGGGTTTGGAGCTCACTCAAATCAATAGCCATATATATGTTGGACAAATTAAAATATTTCCAGTGACTGCAGTCTTCCCTCATTTCCTTAAATTAGATGTAGGCACTGCAAGGAGAGGAAAATTTGATTAGTTTTGGGTGTAGAAATTGCATTAAAGGAAACAAAGTCCCCGAGTAGAGAATTAGGTAACCTGCAAAGAATGAGTAACTTGCATTTTTGAAGTGTGCTTCTCATTTTGCTGTGTTCATTTTGACATGGAGACACACACATCTCAATTCTGCATGTGTGGGAAGAAAGAGGATTTACATGTCTAAGACAGCTGTGGGAACATGGTATTTTTACCCTCAGAAGTCAAAACCTTCAGCTTGCTAGAGACTGTTTCTCTCCTGTAGTTCAGAGATCAGCTGTTCACCTTTACAGTCCATCTCCCTGTACTAGATTCTTAGGAAATAGCTGGTTTTTTTCTTTAATTGTATTCCTTTGTTCCAGTGGGAATTTGGCTGCTGGCATGACACCTTTGGGTTCCAATGGGAAAATGTGTGTCTGGGCCTTTGTTGCAATGTGTACTTTGGATTTCCTGCACACAATGTTGTCTTATGTGATATTCATGGGAATTCCTCTTCCCACAGGTGAAAGTGTCATTCCACACAACTCTGGAGTTACTTAGGTATCAACATTTGCCAGAGACCCAGCTGCTTCCTGGATGCCAAGTGCTCCAGCTGGAGAGTGGAGAGAGAAAGCTGAAGTTTAATCAAAATCTGGTCATTGAGCACAGTAACTACAAGACCCAGGTAAGGTCAGGGCAGGATCTCTGGGCCCTGGGAAAGGGCTGTTTCAGCAGCATCTCTGACTTGGATTAGGATTTACTCAGCCTTGAATTACAGGCACCTCTAGAGTAAATGGGGCATCCAGGTAAAGAAAGTGGCTTTGGGGTTGCTCTCTGCTGAGACTGCAGGAGACTCCCAGATGAGCTGTGCAGTTGGGGTCACACCCTGGTGCTGCTACCCCAGCTCTCTGCATGGCAGCCCAGGTGCCACTCAAAGGGCCACATGCTCAGTCACAGGATGACTCTGAGACAGAGTCAGGGCTGGCTCAGGGAGCCTGAGTCACCAGGCACTGCCTCCTGCAGCACCCAAGGGCTTCTGGAGCTCCTGCAGTGTGGTCAAAACACACGTGCATTTAAAGACTGATCCCTTCCAGTCAGAAATCTGTAATCCCCTTCCCAGCCTTCAGCATCCTAGTACACTGCAGGCACTTCTATTTTCTTTTCATACCAGGTATTTCTGAGGCATGACCTGTGTAACACTGAGCACCATATCTAAGTTACAGAAAACTGAATCATAATCTTGGGCAATCTGCATAAACTGAATGACTCACAGTGGGCCATATACAGTCCTGAGGGACCAGGAGATGCTGTAATGTCTGCAACTCCACAGAAAACCCTAAAAACAAATGAGGACGTTCACTCCATGTTACTTCATTAAGACCACAGTGTCTGGTTTGAAAACCTGTCCCAAAAAAGTGAAACACGAGCAACAACTTAATTCATGCAAGGCTGTAGAATGGGAATTAACTCTTGTGAAAGAACACAGAACATTGCCTCTTGGTTCAAGTGGTTGGGGTTAAGAATGATCCAGCTGGAGCAGGAATTACTAAGGCTCTATAAAAATGAGGTGGGTTTTATTCTCTTTTCCCTTTCCCTTGTTTTGCAGCTGGTCCCACTGACTGCCTACCTCACTGTTCCAGTCCTGGAGCTCTCCTGTGACATGGTTGATTTCCAGACCTGCTTTGTTGCACAGACCAAGACAGAACACGTCTTCCTGTATAACCTGAGCAGCTGCAGAAGCTACTGGGCTGCTTTGCTGGGTATTCTGGTTTTGCAATTGATGTCCTCATTACAGAGTTTCACTATTCAGTGTTTTTATTAAGACTGCATGCACTCAATATAGGGCCAGTATGTGTTAATCTTGGGTATAAACATCTATGATCTGCTTTTGTTCTCACTAATGTGGGCCTTTTCTCTCCCTTTTTTGACATTATTGTACCACTATTGATTTCAGCAGTTACTCCACATCTAACCAAAAGATTGTGTCTCAGCCCTCACAATTCTTGGGACATGCTCTGCTCATTTATAAATCAGTCCTGAGGGGCAACAAGAAGCAGCAGCTCCTCATGGGTTCAGTTTGAGCACGAGCCTAATGCTGTTAATAACAGATGGGCTCCAGAGGAAAGAGGATCAGGGCCTCATTATTTCAATGTGGAGACCACTGATCACTGCCCTTGACTGGAGGATGAAAACAGGGTCTGGGCACATGCACAGAAACCCTCTGACAGTGTGAGACATGATTTATTAGTTGCTCAGCAAAGAGGTGCATTGCCATGAGTGCTACTTGCTGTACACACTTACACAAAGGATCTTGTATGGCTTTGTTTGATATTTGCCCCTTCCACTGCAGATGAACAGAAAAAGCCTAAGGACATGGAAGTATTTTCCATCTTCCCAACTAAAGGTGTTTTGGAGGCACGCAAAGGGGAGGCACCTACCAGAGAGATTCTGCAGATCAGCTTTGCTGCAAGGTACAGTTAACAGGACTGAAAGTGTGCTGTTGACAGAGAGCTGTGGTTGTTCAGCCTGGAGAAGAGAAGGCTCTGTGGGGAGCCTCAGAGCCCCTTCCAGTATCTAAAGGGTCCTGGGACAAGAGGGAATGGCTTCACACTGCCAGAGGGCAGGGTTAGACTAGAAAGAACTTCAGCATTGTGAGGCCCTGGCACAGGTTGCCCAGATAAACTGTGGCTGCCCCATCTCTGGAATTGTTTAAGGCCAGGCTGGATGAGGCTTTGAGCAACCTGTTCTAGTGGAAGGCTTCCCTGCCCAGGGCAGGGGCTTGGAACAAGATGAGCTTTGCTGTCTCTTCCAATCCAAAACATTCCATGATCCTATGATAACCCAAAGACTTTAATTTCTTTGTTCTGATTAGGGAGATGCAACTCCTGTTAAAAAAATTTTAAAAAATCATTTTCCATTACAAACTATTTTTGGATGGTATCCCATGGTGGCAGGAAGTTAAAATAAGTCTATCCCAGTGATTTCAGTGAGCTCTGAAAACTGCTGACAGGGAAATTTCAAGCCAGCTGTAGGTGAGTTATTGTTATAACTTCCATCTCCTTGGAACACAATCCAGTGATTTCCATCACTGAAGCTACTGATATTGCAGTGGGATGGAGCCTTGAGCAGCTGCACTAAACTGGCCCTACTTAGAGGGAGCATGGTGGAGTAGAAGCCTCCCCAGGTTCCTGACTGCCTTGATTTTTCTGGAATTCTGCTGAACATGCCTGAAGCACTTCTTTTGTCTGACAAATACACTAATCAGCATGGCTGGAAATATCAGAACGCAAAGATGTTGCTGTATTGCAGCCAGCTCATCTGTGGGGCTCCACAGGAAGAATTCCCAACACAGCAGAGGGTGGGATCAATGTGGCATTAGGAGATAATTACATGCAAGGTGGGAGGTGATTTTAATAATTCACCTCCCCAAATCAGTGGTCTTTCTACAGGGGAATTCTTTTATGAGAAGGAAAAATCAAAGATTGTGTAGCAGAACAGACATTTGCCTCAGGCTCTAACAACAGCTGGCACTTGGGCACAAAGAAGTCCTTCACAGGAACAGTCTCAGAAGCACTGAGTGGCATTAGCCTTGGGCAAGCTATGCTCTTCAAATTGGTGCAAAACTGGAGTTGTAATCTTTTTGATGTTAATTTACAATTTGGACTCCACTGACTGCCCCTTGTCTCAGGGGAGTGACAGAAACTTTTCTCTTCTAACTTTGTTGCAGAGAGCAGTTTTCACATCAAGGCAGTGCAGGTGTTTGCTCCCAGGACAGCTTCATTCAATTTATTCACCTAAAACAGAATTTCACAAGTAGGATGATATTCTCATTCCTTCAGATATTAATTCAATGTCTTCAGGCACAGACCTGAACATTCTTTTCAAACACCATGTAATTTATGCCCATGGAACACAACCCTGTGGACTTGGCACTAACATTAGTGACCTGTGCTTGTGACTTGGAGCATTCTTAGGACACCATTCTCCCCTTTTCATCTCATCCCTAAACACAGGACTGCATGTAGCTGTAACTGAACTTTCTGCTGTGCATTTTAGGAAGCAACACTGACTATGAAGCTGTTGTGACCATTTCTGGAATGCTGGAAGAGAAGCCTTGCAAGCTGCACCTCAGAGGGCGAGGAGTGCACTGCAGGAAGGTGAATTAAGCAGGACAATGTGGGACAAATGTCAAGGTAACAGGCTGGATGCAGGTGTGCCATCAGCTGAGCCTGTATTTTCATCTACTGTTGTTTTAGCAGAATGAAAATTCCGGTTATGAGAGAAGAAATTCTCATGGTACCTTAACCAGTTGTAGTTACAGTCTGTACTGTTACTTTTATTGCTGTGATAAGCTTAGCTTTAGGTACAGAACAAAGTTTTAAATAGCAAAGCAGCTGTGTAAGTCAGGCCAAAGCCCTCTGCAGAGCCCAGCATGCCTTGCATTACAGATGAAGACTATTCATACCTTAAAGTAGCTTTTGTTTTGCCTCATTTATTTGTTTGACATTAAAATAGACATTGACACACAATAAAAGCAAGAATTGGTGAATAGGCCAGCATTCCCCAGGCTGTTTTCTCTGTGCCTTACATGAAAAGGGGAAGAGCCAACTTTCCCTGGTCTCCTTGGAAAATTACCAACCTGTGTGTTTCATCATGCTTGGGCCTTGAGAACATCCCCATTAGCAACAGAGGGAGGAACCCTTCTTCCTTTTCATTCTTTCCCCCCACATGGTTCCCATTTATTCTCACTTCTCTTTAAATTATTTTAGTATTATTTTAGCTAAAGGTCACTGGAATTCCCTCTTCTGAGTCTCTTAAATTTTCCACTCCCATTAAATAAAAGGCTTTTACTAATGGCTCATTATCCCCTCTAAATAATTCAATTTTTTTGGCTCTAACACAGAGCCTGTGTGATTGCTGGATGAGACAGGCTACAGCATGGGATTGTGAAAATATCAAAGAGCTCTAACTCATCATGACCTTCAACTAAAAATCATCATAAAAAGGAAACAAATGTATTGCAAGAACCCAATTGTATTATTAAGTGCAAAAACAAAAGTCAGTACAAAGAACTTCAGTTTGTTACAAATTTAAAGCAGCAATGAGTAAATTTCTTTTTCAAGCTGAGTTTCAGTGATCTTCCTGTTCAGACAAGACAAGAAATAAGGGATTACAAAAGACACAAGATGGAACATGTTTGTATTAGCACTGCAGGACTGAGCTATCACTGATCTTCATGCAGTGCTTGCAGTAAATGTAGTGCTGCAATTTGCTTTATGTTAGGTAAGTAAATATGATTATGCACAAGATTGTCCTTGGAGTCACACAAACTGATAACTCACATGTATTGTAAAAGAAGGAATGGCCACATCCAAATCCTGGCTTCTAGCAACTGAACAGAACCTTTCCATTCAGGCATTTCCTGTGGAAATTATGTTTCAGTCCTTCCACTTTCCCCCACTGGAGGCTTCAGAGCAGCTCCACCAGCAGTGAGCTGTAGTGTAAGGACAATTTAAGACACAGACAACTTCTGAGTAGGCTAGGACAGACACAGTTTTAAGGAAAGGCAAGGATGTCAAGTCTTTGCTTCAAAACAAGCTCTTTTAAGCTTCTTACAAAATGGTGAAACCTTTTAAGGAAATGCTGGAAAAATCTTTTCACGTGGACTGATGTTCTTCATTTTGAGTGACTCTTTTTGCCAATTTGTCATACAAAAATACTGTCCCATGAACTATTCTTCCCTGTGGTAATATTCACAGAATAAAGAGATCAATTAAATTTAAAATATTCATTCATAATCACACCAGGGCCTATAGTTGAATTTCAGCTGAGCTAATTTCTTATGTCAGGAAGCCATGTGCCAGTTTTGCATTTCCTCACCTTCTTCACAGAGCTGCACCATTGATTCTACTTCACAATTTCTGCCTAAAATTTGTAGATCTAGTAACAAATCCCAGAGGCCACTTGATTTCAGTGGGAATCACCTGCTCTGCCCAGGAAGGCAGAGTGAGTGTGGTGCTGCTGTGCCAGCACTGGAGCTCACTTCCCCGGGTACTCGAACACGGCCGCAGCGCCCATGCCGGTGCCAATGCACATGGACACGACTCCGTACGCCCTGAAACAAACACGGGGGATTAAGGAAAAGGAAGAAGACAGCTCAGGTTTACATCATCCAGGAAAAAAATAAAGAACACAATAAATTTGAGCTTTATACTCCTCTCCTGTTTCACTAGGAGAGCCCCAAGGAATTCAGGTTCAAAGCCAGCCATGCAATGGACAAAGCTTAACCCAAAGGGACAGTTACCTCATCCAAGGGATGGAGAAAGCTTAACCCAAGCTGGTTACCCTGAGCCTGGGGGAGCTGCACACCCAGCCTGGGGGGGCTGCACACCCAGCAGGTGTGAGGCCAATGCTGATGCTCAGCACTCACCTCTTGCCTCTGCGCTTCAGTTCATTGAGCAAAGTGACAACCTGCCGAGCACCAGTGCAGCCCAGGGGGTGTCCCAGTGCTATGGCTCCTCCCAGGGGGTTCACCTTCTCCATGGGAATGCCCAGCTTTTCAACACAGTACACAGCCTGGAAAGACACAGGGAATTATTTCACAGAGATGCTCTTATCTTCCTTAGTTCTCAGCTCTCCAAGGTCAGAGGCCTGACGCCAGCTAGACCATCGTTCTCAGGGGAACAGAGTGGAACTGATCCAAGGTACAGAGAAGTGAGCTAGAACTGTCCACTTCATCTCAAACTGAGCCCACACACATTCAGACAGACAACTGACAATAAATCCCTGGTGAAACAGATGTTGCAAGCTGGTATGAGAGTACAATAGCCAATTCTTAGTGGACTTTTTTTTTCAAATATTAAGCTGTATAAGCAATGCCCTGGTCATTTTTATTTGAAGGAAAAGGAAAATAATCTGCACATGTTATAAACATTTGGCTGAAGATGTAATATGTGGAACAAGTTAAAAATCTTAACCTGGAGACCAAGCTGAAATACACTCGGTTGCCAAGCAATGCAGCAATACAAACATGATCCTCACTCACCTGGCTTGCAAAGGCTTCATTAATTTCATATATATCAATGTCATTCAAAGTCAGACCTATGGGCCAGAAAAGTCAGGAGTTAAAAGGAGGTATTTTTGCCTCATGACTATATCAAAGAAAGTAATTGCCTGACAGCCTCCCTCTATGAATTCCAGTTCTACTCCAGCTAAAAAAGAGGAACCTCAGCTCCACGTGGGGTATTAACACTTGAACAAGTTTATGTACAGCAGTGTCTGAAGACTGCAAAACATCACAGTTCATGGCATTGTGTCACTGAGTCTGCCAAATTTCCTCAGATTAAGTGTGATTTCTCTGCAGAGGGATTAAGAGGGTGTTTGGAGAGTGAAAGAGTAAAGCTACAGGTGGGCATGTGACTGTAGCCAGGCCAGGCTAAATCAGCTCATCAGCTACAAAAGCTGTTTAACCCAATGAATGTGATAAAAAAAAGTGATATGACAAAATTGTAAAGAGAAAAACCAAAGAGAAAACCACCCCCTACACATTGGTCATGATAAAGGAAAAACAGCACTAAGTGAACACTAAATCACTTGCCACATGTCAACTCTTGTTGAGCCTGTGCAGGGATTTACTCCTGAGCTTCTCAAAGGTGAGTGAATGACAATTTACACACCAGTACAATGGAAAAGCATTGCAACAATCTGAAGCAAGACCTCTTTTAAGGTTTCACGATTTAACTTTACCATTCCTGGGGCCAACAGCTGCACATGCTTGCATAACACAACCTTAAATCTCAGTCCAAGGAGTCTGATTTGCTTGTGCCCAGCACTGGCTGAATGACAGGTGGTTCTCACCTGCCTTTTCCACAGCAACAGGGATGGCATAGGCTGGCCCTATGCCCATCACATCAGGTGGGACCCCCACCACAGCAAAGGACCTCAGCACCCCCAGCACCGGCAGTCCCAGCTGCGCTGCCTTGGAACGTTTGGCCAGGAGAACAGCAGCTGCTCCATCGCTGACCTGGCTGGCATTCCCTGTTGGAAGAGACCTATTAACATGCTTTTTGTTCTAGGAAAGGCAGGTAAACCAGAGGAACAGCACAAACCTAACAGCTGAGCTGACCTGCTGTAGTGCTGCCATCATCTTTGAAGGCAGGTTTCAGCTTTGCCAAGCCTTCCAGCGTTGTGGAGGGCCTGATCCCTTCATCTTGCTGCACAATGACTGGTTTTTTGTTGCCCTCAGCATCTGCAACAGTGGTCTTCACTGGAACAATCTCAGTTTTGAACAGTCCCATCTGCTGAGCTTTTGCTGCTCTGGTTAAAAAAAGAAAGAGTACGAAAGGTTAAAATACTTTGGAGGTGAACTGCAGGAGAACTAAAGTGAAGGAAAGCAGTTAGAGAATGAACTAAGGTGGGATTTGGTACATCATCGCTGAGTGGTGGTGAAGACAACAGGCAAATTCTTATTTCCATTCATGGGAAGACAAACTTTTTACCTCTACATCAACATTATGGGTATTGTCCCCAAATCTGTGTCACAGGATCACTCATTTTGGAGCAAGATCCCCATTCTGTTCCCATCAACACCTCCGTGCCTGACCACCCCCAGCCCCCAACATGAAGTTTTATTTGTTCAGGGGTACAGCCATATCATAACAGTAAGAGAATAAATGAAGCCCTGAACTAGCAGCAGTCAACAACTGTCATGATCAGGCAGAACACAATTAACTAAACCAAAATTAGCACAAGCCATGTAGATTTAACCTTTCCTATCAACGAGATATTTTAAAAGCCTTCAGAGCAGAGCTTATTTAGATTCACCTTTCAGAGGTAAATCCTTCACAGAGAATACAAATTGGAGACTAAAAGCTTTGCACTTTTATCAATAAAATTAAAGTATTTAATGCTTCCAGGTAAGACAATTGGAGCAAAATGGTGAAGGACAGGTCAGTAACTCCACAGACATCCTGAAACCAAGGCCATAAAGTCACCCCTTGCCTCATGTGAGTGTGAGGATCACATTCACATACCCTTTTGGTTATCAGTTCCATGGCAGTGAGAAAGGCTGGCATGCCAAGTTCCCTGAGCAGCAGGGCCGGAATTTAAAGGTTAACTACCCTGTGCAGTGGCTTCCTGTGTTAGATAAATAATTGGACCAGGCTGGTGCTTAAACAGAGTTCTGAAAGCAAGTTTAACTCTTTGATGGCAGAAACTTTATCACCTGCCACTGCTCTGCCAGTACAGCCCCATGGATTCTGGGGTCAGTTGACTTTGGCAGTGATTTAACCCAAGAGGAAGGTTATCAGAGGTAGGACTGGATGCTCTCAGAGCCAAACACCTGCAGTGAGGACAAGCCACTCTTCTCACAAGCTCAGCAGTTCTCTATGAACAGCCACACTCATGGGAAAGGCTCCTTCTGCAGCTGCTCCCACATTCAGGTTCCAGTGATCCTGAGCCAAAGGCACTATGAAAATACCTCACCATGCACTCGTTCCAGAAACCTCCCTGAGGTTCTGTCATAGAAACACAGAATGGTTTGGGTTGGAAGGGACCTTAAAGATCACCCAGTTACACCCCCACTGCCATGGGCAGGGACTTTTGGAAGCAGGGCACTCACTGTTCAGTATCTGTGTGATACTTGTGTGAGGTCAGTCACACAATGCCAATACAGCTCTGGACTCCAGCTCCCTCATCACACACAACCCTGCACAGGCCCTGAATTTTGGTCAGACCCCCTCAAGCTTCCTTGTTCACTCTTAAGGGCCAGAAGGCAACACAAAGGCTGCACTTCACCAGGAAGTAGCAGTGTGCTTTCTAGCTGTACTTACTTCTTCACTAAAAGGTTAAAAAACCCAAAAAGACTAAAAAAAAAAGCATTTACTTTTGTTGGGAAGCCAAGGCAAAGGCATCTTGCTTCTTCCGGGAAACTCCAAACTTCTCTGCCACATTTTCTGACGTTATTCTGGGGAAAAAACATCACTGAGTTAATCCAAGGACACATCTAATGAAGCTGCATTTGGCTTCTACTAACATCACACAAGGTACAAGCAATGGCTTTAGTTTAAAAGCCAACTGCTGCATTCTCAACTTAGAACTGCTGGCAGAAGCGAATCCTGAATCAAATCTAGCACCAGAACAAGGTTCAAATCTCTTCTCGTTGCTCAACAAGCCACTGGTCTGACAAGAAAATCTTTGATCAGAGTTGATAACTTCCCCCCATTTCACATCATTAATCTTCCACCACGACCAAGGATGCCAAAACATGGCTCCAAGCTCACCACAATCAGGCTGATTTGTAACTATGGTCACTGAGGAGTCAGAGCCTTGTAAAACTCTTAAACTGTGGGAAGGGGAAAACACTTACCCCATAGGAATAAGGCAATCTCGAGCTTTGGGGTTATCCATCATGTTGGAACTGATATCACCAGGGTTATTTGCACTTCTGAGGGACATTGTTTCCACACTAAACACAAGAAAAATTTGAATTGCTCCATTAAGGCTGATCAAAACTCAGTATCCTGACAACATGCTTTTCTATTATCCCACAGAAACACAGCTGCTAATTAGGAATTGGCTGAGGCAGAAGCTATTTAATCATCAATTTAAGAGTTATCATGAAATGAAAACAGATTGTGAGATTCAATTGGTTCTTGCTTCACTAGAACAGGATACCAATGTCAGCAGTTAATTTCTTGTGTTTCCACAGCTAGGAAGGAATTGCTATGATTCTGGCACATTTGTCCTCAAACATAATGAGGTTCAAGGGCTGGAGTTTTCAGTGAGATTGTTAACAGACATAAAAAATATCACTCAGATCTGAACAACAGGTTGGCAGTAGAAAAAGAAGTATTGAGCAAACCATGGCAAAGAGCTTTCAATGAGTTGCACCATTTGTGTTTCGCAACACAAAGAATTTCAGACGTGGGTTCCACAGGGTGTAATCTTTGACCCACAAATGAATTAACACATTGAAGATACTCAAATTTACTGCAGAAATACAAAGCCATCACTTAAGACTCATGAGCTTTTGTAAGGCCAATCTAGATTATGAAGCCTACAATGGGAAGAGGGTTTGAATTGTACTCTAC
This sequence comes from Luscinia megarhynchos, assembly GCA_034336665.1. Classification (NCBI taxonomy): domain Eukaryota; kingdom Metazoa; phylum Chordata; class Aves; order Passeriformes; family Muscicapidae; genus Luscinia; species Luscinia megarhynchos. The sequence goes on along the minus strand of JAPFBE010000007.1, from coordinate 42,527,005 downwards.
ACCACACAAATACCTTCATGAAGAATTAATAACAAAGAAACTACTCCTGGAAAATGAAAGGCAAGCAGAAAGTAAGGCAGCTTGCAGTAAGCACTATCAGCAATTTACATTAGCTCTAAGATGGGACACTCCATCATTGACTTCAGCTGCATCTGCTCCTGAAGGAAAGCATAGGACTGAGTTTTAAGTAAGAGAAATCCCAGGTGTTTTCATCCCAGGTTTCTCAACTCTGTGGAAGAATAAAACTTGGGATAAACTCAGCTCCCCAAAGCTATTTGTTACTTATGGACTGTATGTCTTCATGGAGGACCCTGCAGGGCAGAGGCCAGATAACTTTCCCACAACAAAACCCAGTGCCTGGCACAGCCAGGGGTGCAAAGGCCATCAGTCCCTTTAAGCACAACATCTTGGTGGACATTACTGTGTGCAGTAATAATTAATGAAAGATTACAGTCATCAAGCTATTAAAAAAAAAAAAAAAGACAAACCCAGTATTTTAGCCTCAGGATTACTGAGTATTTTGTTTTCACTGCTTCTTCTGAAGTCAATGTGTATGTGGTCAGTAATATTTCCCCAAAACCAACCTAATGTTTACATAATCCTCTAAAAAATAAACATTGCTTGTGATATTAGGACTGAAGCACAGAACAGATCCTGTAAGTCTGCAGAACACTCATTAGCACATGTAGGATATTAATTTCTTCATCCAAGAGAGCTGCTGGTCTTTCAAAAAGCTAGTTAATTGGAGATTAGCTAAAAAGCTAATTATGGCAGGCTATTGCACAGGGACAGTGTGTTACCTTCAGGAAGCCTAAGCAAGCACTATGAAAAGACTTCCTTACCCACAGGCCAAGCCAATGTCATACGATCCATTTCGGATGCCACCTGTAACAGCAGTGCATAAATATTCTTACTGTCATCAGGAGCAAAAGCATTTCCAGCCCAGCTGCAGCTTCCAAACACCTGAGCACCCAGTACAGCCAAATGGGCATTTCCTCACCCTGCCAGAGTGAAAGCCAGGTCCAGGAGCTGATGGGGCTGAGGACTAACATGGGGCCAGGGAGAACTGGAGGGACCCTACTGGAAGCTGCCTGATATGGAGGTGATGGTGGAACTTATCCCCAGAAAACCAAGTTACTTCTCTAGGGATAAACTCGGCCACTTAATGATATAAAAGTATTTAACTAACACCACACAGAAAATTCCCTACAGCACAAGACATGATCACTGCTTCACTGCTCAGAGAGACTGGAGGACAGGAAAATGAGCCCTTGGGGTGGGACAGGCATTGACTCTGATGCCACAGCACCTACCAGCAATGTTGATAATGGCCTGCAGCCCCGAGGAGCACTGCCGGTTCACACTGGAGCACGGCACGGTCTCTGGAATGCCACTGGAAAACAAGACAGCCTTGGTAAAAACTAGTGATAAATACCAACAACAACAACAACCCAAAGCTCTAGGAGTGCATTAATCCACTTGATTAAACTTTAGCCCTCAAGCTCCAGGCAGATTCCTTTATCCATTTCTTGATCTATTTGGTCCTGCACCAAGGGAAACCAAAGTTCAAAGATAATTTCCTCACTTCATCTGCAAATGGTTCCAAGTGCTGTGTTTCCCCATGGGTCTGTCTTCAGAAGGTGCTCTGTAAGCAAGGCCCTCCCCTGGAGATCCTGAGCTCTCACCCAGGCCAGAAACCCTGAAATGCTCTGTAATATTCATAACTATGGCAGGCTGTGCCTGGACCTCTCTAAAGTGGTAGTTGTGCAGTGACTGACAGAAGCAAAGAATGGCAACAGAAACTGGCTGAAATATCTGGAATCTGGGATCCAGCTCAGTAGGAGCAATTGACCAGCACTGGGCAATGACAGGAAGATCTGAGCTCACCCATGGTTTTGGGACCAGAGAGTGCAGCTGGGAGCCCACAAAACATGATTTTCCTTTCAGAGGCCCAACACAAATAGATTAAACAGCTTCACCTGCCTCCTGTCTCTTTGCCACCAGTGTTCTCTGAGCACTTGATCAAAGTCCAGTTTCCAGGCAAAAGGTGATTTGCTGTAATTCCTGGGACTGCATGAGCCTCACTGCAATCTCTGCCCCTCTGCTACTCCATGGCCCAAGGCGAAGAGGAAGAACCTCAGTCTGACTGAGAGCTTACCTTAGAAACTGTGCAACTCTTGCAATCAAGGCACCAGCTCCAGGCTGCAGCACATTTCCTGAGTGCAGACACAATTCCAGTCAATTGGCTGCATTCCCCTCACAGCCATTGAAGCAACGTTCCCATCACCACAGCTCAGTACTGCCCAGCACCAGATCAGAGCCCCACTACCAACAGGACAGGGTGAAAACCCAATGCTACGCACTGACCCCTTCCAGCCCCATGAGACTTGTGAGTTTCCCACACAGCTGTCCAGACAGGAGTTCCACCGGGCAGAGACGGTCACTCACCCACACAGATGTCTCCCAGGAGCTCAGGACGGAGGTTGACATCCTGAAGCACAGCTGTCATCACAGCAGCCAGCAGCTCATCGGGTGTCGTGTCCTAAAAGCACAAGGGATCAGCACCACCAGTGAACACCAGTAAGTTCTCTGTCACCAGTTCAGCATCAGAGGCTGGCCAGTGCTGCTAAGGCAGCTTTACTCCACTCCTCAGCTCACAGTGGTTGTTCTCCTACCACAGCAGAATTACGTGCATGTTTTTACCCCAGGTTTCCTTCAGGCACTGTAACACACACTCTGCTTTACCTTCCTTGGATTTACAGGAATATGCCCTGCAAGGCCTTCAAAATCACACAGCTACAGAGGTTTATGTGACAAGACCCAGCAAATGGAGCCACTCCATTTAATTCGTGAAAGAAACAGAGGTGACGCCTCAGCTGGTGGGAAGCGCCGCCAGCATGAGGAGACCTGTCTGGAAGGAAGACAAGGAACGAGCATCCTTCGGGGACATCCCGGCACCGCGTTCCTGCCCAGGGAGAAGCGGGTCCGTGCCGAGCGCGCAGGTGAGGGACACGCCGCGGCTGCTCCGTGTGACAGCGGGCTGTGACTGCTGCCCGGGCTGCCAGGGACCCCTCGGCACAACGCAGGGGTCCAGCAGCCAGGCGAAGAAGGGAGCACCGCTCTCCCCATGGCGGTGCCGAGCACCTGCGGGACAGCATCCCCCGGGCCGTACCTTGAAGCCGCCGCGGCGGGCGCGGCCGATGGCGGTCCTGCGGCCGTGCACCACCACCACATCGTCGGGGCTGTTGGCCCGCGGGGGGCCCCCGGCACAGGGCACGGCCCTGGGAGCGACTCCCCGGGCCCGGCGCGGCCCCGGCCAAGTGCCCCAGCACCAGCTGCGCCCGCCGCGCCGCCGCCATCTTGTCACTGCGCCGACCCCTCGCTGCGTGACCCCGCCCCTCATTTGCATTCCCCGCCCCTTCATTTGCATGGCCACGCCCCGGCTGAAGCGCGCTCCGTCCCGAGGCCAACAAACCAAAATAAACATACAATAAAAAAAGGGGGGAAAAGGAAAAACAGGAGGGCGAACGTGAAGAAAACAAGAAAAATAGGAGGGGAGAAAAGGACGGGGGAAAAAAAGGACAAAAGGAAAATAAGGGAAAAAAGGACAAAAGCAAAATAAGGGAAGAAAGGAGGGGGAAAGGATGAAAAAAGAAAATAATGGAAAAAAGGACGGGGAAATGGATGAAAAAAGAAAATAACAGGAAAAAAAAGGAGAGAGGGAAAGGATGAAAAAAGAAAATAAGGGGGAAAAAAAGGAGGGGAAAGGATGAAAAAAGAAAATAAGGGAAAAAGGGGGAGGACAAGAATAGGATAGAGAAAATGGGGGGAGGAGTGGGAAAATGAAGATGAAATAGAAATAAAGAAAAACACTCAAAACTTTAAAATAAAAATGAATAAATTAAAATAAATGACAAGTTTAGAAGCACAAAAGCTGTGCATTGGGAGTCCAAGGTGGAATGTCAGGACAAAGGGACATGCAGAACCATCGGCTCTGAGAGCAGCACGGATCCATCTGTTCCAGAAAATCCCAGGAACCAACAAATCTCATCCCCCAGCCCCACTGCCCCTGGAACAGTCACACTGAGTCCCCTGTGCCCCCACCCATGCTGGGAACCGCCCTGGAATCACTGAGGTTAGAAAAGACCTCCAAGGTGATGGAATCCCACCATGTTCACCCACCAAACCACATCCACAAGCCTTTTGAACACTTCCAGGGATGGTGATTCCACCACTCTCCTGGACAGCCTGTTCCAATGTCCTGCTCCAGCCCACCCCCCAAAAGGAATTAATTACTCCATGGACACATGGCACTGCACAGGGAAAGCTGCAGGGCCCACTCCAGGCAAAATAAAATAAAAACAAACCAAACAGAAAAAGACTTTACATGGCAGAATAATTCAATTTGCTTTTCCCAGTTCCATTCTGTACATCAGAACACTGCAAGGGTTTTACAAACCAGAAAGGCAAAGGCACCTGAGGAGTGTCTCACACTCACACACACACATTCACACTCACACGAGCCACATCCATCCACGGGAGGATTTAGGTGGTTTGAGGGCCCTGGGAGCATTTTGGGGCAGCCAGGATCCCCCTCTGGCTCTCAAATCTTTGGAAAGAAGGAAAACACCCACCCACCACTGAAGGGCTGAGAAAACTCAAACCAAACAGATTTAATGAAAGAAGAGAAAACAGTCTAAAAATTGTTTTGATTTTTCTTTTTTTTTTTTTTAGCTTTGGTGAACACACACTTTGTTATCCTCTTCTGCCAAACTCGTTCCCAGACAACACTGATTTTTTTCCCTTGTGTTTGTTTCCATCCACCCATCCCATACTACTGACCAGATTGATGGATTTGGTCCTACTCACAGAATAAAATTCTTCATTCCCCTCAGCAAAAGGAGACTTTTCCCCCTCCCTGTGATGGTGATGCCCATCACCAGCATGGCTGACTGACCCAGTGCTGCTCCAGCATTGGACCCCAGCTGCACTGAAACCTGGCCTGGAAATAAATGGCTTTGGGAGCTGTCAGACAAATTTATAAGGAATTCTTTTAGTTGTTTCTTTTAATTTGCCCTAATACTCACAGTGTTTCTTCTTTAAGAACTGAAATAATTCTTAAAATCATAAAATCTTTGAATGGTTTGGGTTGGAAGGGACCTTAGAGCTCATCTCATTCCAACCCCTTGCCATGGGGCAGGGACACTGTTTTACTAGACCAGGTTGCTCCAAGTTATATCCAACCTTGAATGTTTCCAGAAATGGGACATCCACAGCAACACTGGGCAACCTCCTAAATTTTGTTTCTCTGTTGAGAGCTGAGGACATGGACATGCTCTCACCACCACAACCAGCAATGCAAAGTCTTGATCCACATGGAACAATTCAAGGATGTGTTCACACAATCAATTTGTCACTTCCCTCTTAAGTCTAAGCAACACTTGTGATTTTTGCTGAAAGCCAGCATTAAAATAAACCTGTGTCTGACACACTGGCCTGAGGATGGAATCTCCTGGTAACTGCTTTTTGAACCCTTTGCTGAGTTGGTGGAAACAGTTAATGCAGCAGAGAACGGGGAGGTGGGATGGGAAATTTATCCCAAACACCCCAAGATCCGATTAATTAATTAACGAGCTTCCAGGCACTCCATGCATGTTTCCATGCTGGTTTTCCAGCAGGGTAGTGCTGGTCAGAGGCTGTAGTCCAGCTCTGCTTTTGACTGACATTTTCTCGTACAACTTGAAACCTACTGCAGGGAGGAATCTGCTTCCAGCTGCCCTCCACTGCTGCAGCTCCACTTTCCCAGTCTGAGGCTCCACTGCCCTGGGCACCACCATGGAAGTGATGCTCCCCTTCCCTGCACCTGGGGATGGTTCACAAGGCACAGAGGAGGAGGTGCCAGAGGACGCACCCAGATTCACAGGCACCAGTCCTCTGCCTAATTTTAGGCACTCTCTTGGGTTTTACAGAGATCCACTGGGCTCTCCCTGCAGCTCCACTTCCAGAACACGATGGTAGCCTCAGCACAGAAGAACTCTGGCTATGAGCAGAGCTGTCCTTGCTGATATTCTCTTCAGCTCCCACCTGAATCCTGGCTCCCAGCAGACCCTGGCTGCTGCTGAGCCCTGCCCAGCACCAGCACCATCACTTACCCACCCCTCAGCCGTGGCAGGGGTCCCGGGCATCCGTCCGCGGGCGCACCCGGCACAGACCTCCTGCACCCCGAGGAGACCCCCTTGTTCCCAGACACACACGCACACACACACGGCAAAGTCAACACGGCTGCTGCATCCTCACACCAGACCCGAGCCGAGCATCACTCCTTGATTGCAACCGCGTAAGGCACAGGACAGTGTGAAACGCCGCCCGCGGAGCCGCCCCTGCTCCAGCGGGGCCGGTCCCCTCGAGAACGGGGACGCCCAGGTCCCCCCGACTCTGCGCTCCGAGGATCATCTGAAGCCCTGTCTGTTCCTCTGCGGAAGGCGGTGACGGCCCCCGAGCACCGATTCCCCCGCTGTCCCGGGGATGCTGCCAGCACCGCCGCCGTGCCGGGGGGACATCTCCCGCTTGTCACGCTTCCCCCGGAGAGCAGTTCCTTGGCGAGGGGCCACGACCCCGGTACCGCCGGCAGCAGGGAGGTTCCGTGGTCCAGCACAGGCCGGGAAATCCCTCGCTCTGAATCCCAACAGTCCCGAGCGCAGCTTGAAACCCGAACGCGGCGGGGCCGCGGCAGCGCGGGCGAGGTGGGGCTGAGACTGAGATCCAGCCCCGCTGAGGTGAGGTCCGACCTCCGCCGGCGCTCCCGGCCCCGCTGCCGGCGCTCAGAGCCCGCAGCTGACAAAGGGGTGTCGCAGCAGGTCCTCGGCCGTCGGCCGCCGCTTCTCCTCCACGAAGATCTGCTTGAGGAAGTTGCGGCAGCAGCTGGAGACGCCGTCGGGCAGCTGGGGGTTGGTCGGCTGCGTGGCGATTTTAAAAATCGCCGCCATGGCCTCGAACTCTGCCCAGGGCGGCTTCTCCGTTAGCATCTCCACCACGGTGCAGGCCACGCTCCTGCAAGGACCGAGCACAGCGTGAGGCACCGAGGCCAGGCCCTGCAGTCTGAGTCTAACCAGCTCCGCCTAAAGGGGCTGTGCAGAGAGCAAAGCTGCAGGGGACGGGCACAGGTCCCTGCAATGCCTGCTCCCCTGAAGCTCACACAGGTCCTCGGCACTGGACTTTCCACTCCCATAGCAGGAATGAATGCAGGAGCCTTGCCCTAAAGCTGGTGGCTTTTCTGCCCGCTTTAAATGGCAGGTAAGTACAAAGTTTCATAAAAGCTCAGCTGGCAGATACATAAAAACTCACTGGAGCATCCCCTGAAGGGAACCCAAGCACAGCTTCAGCAATAGCATGTAGTTCCCAGAGAAGCTGAACCTGAATGAAACGTTTGCCCACATCCAACTTCATCTCTGAGGTGTACCAGAGAAGGAGCACCTGGGATGAGCAGCAAAGAGCCTGAGAGGTTTCCCTCTGCTTGCTCAAGAATCCTGGTATCAGCAGAGATGCTCTGCTCCCCCTATTCGTAAACAATCTTAAAAATTAAGCCTATCCTGAGCCTATCCTATTGATCCTAAAAAATTTCAAAATTAAACATTTGCCTCCCATCAGCCAGTGCAGGTGGCACAGGACACATGGACACCTGCTAAGGACATTCTAGGTTTTCCCACCCAATTAGGGTTCTCTTGGAAGGATTATTTTTTGTTGACCCTCTTTGCTTGGGCACCCAACAAAAACTTCCTCCTCATATACTGGGAAGATTAGTGGTGTCATCCCAACTCCTCCAGGTTCCATCTGTCATCCTCCACAGATCAAAACATTCACAAGCAGCCAATGATTTTGGTTGTCTTTGTGCCTGAGCCACATGCAAACATCCAGCAGCAGATTTGGGAAGGCCACTGAAGATCCCCTGAGCTGGATTTAGTGAACCCAAAATCAGGGCCACCAAAACTCAACAGGCCTTTTAGTGAGCTTTGCTATCAACCTGCTTCCAGAATTAAAAAGCAGTTATGAGGATGAGCTGGACGTGGGATTCACACAAGACAAGAGCTCCCAAAAGCAAGCTGTGATTCTGAGTGCTCCTGTTTTGGGAACTTAGCTACAACATGCTTCCTCTGGATATCTCCACAGTTGACCCTAACATGTATCTCCTGTTTTCCATCCTTTGCACTGCTTCCAGCTACTAGCTGTTGCTCCCATGACAGCTTCCCAAAAGGATTGTTTGATTTAGGTAGCAGTGGTGGGGTTTTGACTGTGTTCCTTACCACACATCAGCTTTCCTTCCATAGCCCTCTCCACTGATCACCTCTGGGCTCATCCAGTATGGTGTTCCTGTGACAGATTTAATCCCAGTGCCAGACATGCAGATGGTCTGGATGCGTTTGCTGGCCCCAAAATCTCCAAGTTTCACATTTCCAGCAGAATCTCTCAGAATATTGGCACCTGGGGTGAGAAGCAAAGACAAGACCCCCAAGAAATGAATCAGCAATCCAAACTGGCTACAGTGAGGAGAGTAGGAAGGGCACAGTTAGAGCACCAGGCAGGAGGGAGCCCAAAGGGCTGTGGTGGGGCTGGATTCAGCATTATTTCAAATCCTTCTCTCCTAAGGCAGCTGCTGTCCAAGAGAGTTGACTCCCACCAGCATCCCCTCATTCAGCAGGTTTCCCAAAAATGAGCAGTGCATGGGGGCAAACAGATTCTCCTGCCCACCCACAGCAGCAAGGAGCCTCAGACCTCTCCAAATGCCAGAGTCTCTCAGCTCTTGCCTATGGTACCCCAGATTTTCAGATGTGTAAGGGCAGTTAACAATAATCCCTTGAGAGAGGAAACAGCACAAGATTTTGGTTTCAGCTGCTTGCTCAAGATTTCCATGGTTCCATCTGGTGAAGGAGCAGGGGCAAAAATACTTCAAACAGCAGATCCCAGCACTATGCTGTGCACAAGGATTTGCACTGGGGCAGGGGGAGGCTGGCTCAACAAACCCAAGCAAGCAAGAAGCCTCTCAATTATCCACTCACCTTTAATATCCCTGTGGACAATCATATTGCTGTGTAGGTAGAAGACTCCCTGCAGGATCTGCCTGGTGTATTTCCGTGTGACATTCTCAGTCAGAGCACCGTAAGCTTTTAGCTGGTCCTTTATTGAGCCCTGTTGCAAAGAAACAACCATAAGGACCAGAGAAACCATCATGCCACAGCAACTTCTTAAACCCTCCTGATCACTTCCAGCTCAAAAAAAAACCCAAATCTTATTTGCAGAAACAGCAGAAATCCACTAAGTGCTGAACAGAGCAAAGACTTGTCCTGGTGTCCCAGATCCCCAGGGAGGTGAAGGCACAGGTTTGGTGCCTGTCACAGTTTCCTCCTGCCAACACCACAGACCTTCTTCCCCCTCTAGTGGCTGGAGGGGTGCCACCAATAGTTCATTGAGAAGGAACAAACTGATGAGGAATTCCAGCTTAAATGAGAAGATCAACTCGATTAATTAGTTTAATAGAATCTTTAAGGTTCAAAAAAACCTCTGAGACCATTCCAATCATTAACCCAGCACTACCAGGTCCACCACTAAACCATGTGGCTTTTTGAGCATTTCCAATAATGGTGATTGCACTACTTCCCTGGGCAGCCTATTTTGATGCTTGACAACCCTTTCAGTGAAATTGTTTCTAATACCCAATCTAAATCTCTGCTGGTGCAGCTTGAGGCCATGTCCCCTTTTCCTATCACTTGTTACCTGTGAGAAAAGACCAACTCCCACGTGTCTCCAATCTCCTTTCAGGGAGTTGTAGAGAGCCACTTCTTTAGGGTCAAGATAAGGAGTCAGTCTTTGAAAGCCTCCTCCCAAAACTTTGCACAGCAAGAACACCTACAGCCACGAGGGACAACCAGCCCCACAAGGGACTGCTCCAACAAGACCACCCAGGGTAGATCATTTGCAAATCATTGAATTTCTGACCCAGGCATGCAGGCTCAAACTGGTCTGATGGTATTGATCAAAGAGGGAAGGAAGCAGGGGTGCAGATTTATCATCTGCAGCAGGCTGATCCCCTTGGATTTAGGGCTTTTGGCAGGGATGAACCAGGGGCAGATTTTGGGTTCACACTCAGCTCTACCTCCAGTATTCAGGTTAGCTGGGAAGTGAAACCCATCCTGTTTCTGCCTGTCCTGCAGCTCTGGGGCTGATCTGAGATTGCCAGCCCTGTTCTGGGAACAGTGGCTGCTCTGCTTCAAGCCAGGCCATCAAACTGTATTAGCTTTTCCACATCCACCCATCTCTGCTGTTGCTCTGCCCAGCTACTGTTTTGGCTTCTTTTGAGGCTGGTGGTGATCCTGTGGATGTGCCTCTCCTTCTCCTTTCTCAGCACTGCTGAAGCAGCCCGAGGTGCTCTAAATGATCCCCTCAATATAACCTGTATGCAGGGTCATTCCCTCACCACAACCAAAACAGATTTCTTATCCTGCCCTCCCTCATGATGATTAGGAGATATCAAAAAAGGTTCTTTCAGGTCTGTGGTCAAATGGACCACTCTGTTTTCCAAGCATAATTTAAAAAACAGCTTATGGGCAGGACAGAAACTACAGAGTCAGCTATTAACTGAGGGATGTCATAAGAATGGCAGCCTAAGGGTGCACCCAAACTTGGCCCTGTGAAGATTCTGCCAAGCTGACTGTCTTAAACTGGAAGCTTGGCCAGACCCAGCTTTGCAGAGCTGCTATCCTGCAAGGTTTGGGAACTCCCTCACTTCCACTGGCCTTGGAAACCAGAGCCCTGAGCTGCTTTTGTCAAACAAGCTGTTGTTGCAGCAGCAAAGTCAATCTGTATTTGGTCAGAGCTCGGCTTTATCATTTAAAAAAACAAACACTGAATTTCCAGCCCTGCTGCACACTGCCCCAGCATCAAATGCTGGTTTCCTGGCTGCTAACAAACATCAGCACACTGTGGAATAAGCAGCAAAGGGACTGCTGGAATTCCTGGGATTTACTCCTCTGGGTCCACGCCCTGTGGTAGAGCCTGAAGGCAAGATGCCCCCAGGGACAGAGGGAGGACAGGGCTTGGAAGGGACTCAGAGGCATGGAAGTCCACCTGATCACTCACATGCATTCAGACAGCCTCTAGCACATAACAACCAAAATCATTTGCAACCAAATGACTCAATTGTCCCTTCTGACCTTACAAAGCTCTGTATAAACAAGGTTTTATTCTCCCACACTCTGGGGAACAAATCCAGCTGGACAGAAGGGACTTAGGAGAACACATCCTCCAGCAATGTAAATAGCATGATGCTGTTTTACACCATCAGTCTAATGGCTGATGTAATTCACAAGCTCCCAAACACAGAGATGCTCAACTCACCCATGTACATTCTCCAGCCCCTGCTTAAACTCCCTCAAAGCATTCTGATCTTTTTCCCTGTGGCTGTTCCATCCTATATCAGCAAAGCCACAAACTGAAGCCACTCCTGCACAAGAGGATAATGCTGCCCACAAACAGCTCTGTCCTCAACAGCAGACTCTAAGTGAATATCACTGTTTTTAACAGACACGTGCTGAAAGCCAAAATAATTGGTGACAGCTGTGGGTGGACAGTTGTACTATTAGCTTGTCCTGCAGGGATTTGCAGTAAATACTTAAGGATGGGCTCAGGCCACAGTGTTTGGAGCAAGATCTGGATCATGTCCCACATTCACCAAGCTCAGAATCCAGACTGCAAACACACCCTGCTTCAGGATTCAAACCTAAAACCTGCCTGCAAAGCTTTTCATTTCACCCTGTGCTTGCTGAGGGGCTTCACCATCTGACTCACATCCTAAGCTCTCCCAAGCCCTAGGGATGCATCCACTGCTTTGGTTTGGTTCCTCAGCTTGTTTCCTCAGTGTCCAGCAGCTCTGATGGACAGATACAAATTTCACCAAAGTCCAGGAAACTCTAAATCTGCCACTCAGGACAATCTCCAGCAGGAACTACACTCACCCCTGGCATGTATTCCACAAAGATGGACAGTTTCTTCTCCTCAGGGTCCCTCAGGCACCCATAGTACTGCACGATCCTTTCGTGACGGAGAGTCTTCAGCAGCTGAATCTCACATTCTAGAGCATTCACCTCCTGTAACAAACCAGACAGGCTTCCTGACCAAAGGAATCAATGGGGTCTTTGGGAACATGATATAAATACTGCTCTGTGCTGAGCACAGTAGCAGCTGTGAAGATGCCCATGAAGACATTGTCCACATGAGGCTCAGAAATAAGAACCACTGCCCTAAGGGAAAGGCAAGGAGAAAGACTGGGGTCAGCTTTGAGACACGTTTACTTATTATTATTATTATTACTTCTGTTTAAGGAGTTTTTCTGGAAAGATTTCAATGAAGTTACTGAGCAGAACTGAGAGAAGGTGAAGTGAGCATGAAGGACAAAACTAGGGAAGATCAGACAGACCTGCAAGAGGTGATATCTGACATAGAGCAGGGCATTGTAACCAAGGAACTGGGAGGCAGAGAAGTCACCAGAGCACTGACTGGTGCCACGAGCCATTCAGAACTACTCCAGAGAGGGAAAACAACACCCTGTCTCCACACCCTGCTTTCCAGGGCCATGGACACCTCTACCCCCAGCCCACAGCTCCCCAAGGAGCTGCAGAACTGCCCTGCCCTTGTACTCACCTTACTTGTCTCCTGGCTGTCAGGGTCAAAAGGCACCTGCTTCACTGACAGCTCCCGGCCCGTGTCAGCATCGTAGCACAGGTAAACTTCCCCAAAAGCTCCTCTTCCCAGCAGCTTCCCCAGCCTCCAGTTCACAGGTGCCTGCAGGGCTACAGGAGACAGGAGAGGGTTGAGAGAAAGGAGACTTCAGCATCAGGGTCCATCTGACCCTACAGAGTACAGGGCAGTCAGTGAGCCACTCCCTTCCAGGGGCACCAGGACAAAACAGTTTTAACTACACTGGTGCTATTGGTGTGGGGGGAATGTTTTCCAGTCTGCATAAAGCAGAAACAAATCCCAGAAAAGTCCTATTTCATTAAGAGTCTTTCCTCTAAAAACTGTTTTCTTAGCCAACACTGGAATTTCCCTTCTGCTGTGGGAGTGTTTAGAATACAGGATGGCTGAGCAGCAATCCAGGCAGGGACCAGTAAAGGGTTTCATCTCACTGGTCATTTCTGAGATGTTATCCACCACTAAACAGGCCCAAAATGCACCAGCTTCTATATCATGGGCAGCCTTGCAATAGCAGAGGAGCCTGCAAGACCATCTTTGGGAGCTGGGGTGACAGCAATGCAAGCCAAGGAACAGAAACTCTGGAGGGATTTGCTCCCACATCCCAAGTCTTCTGGGAAGCCTCTGCTGTGTGACCACAGTGACAGTCCAACACACAAGCAATCATCTGCAACCCAGCAGTGCTAAACACCAGCTGACCCCACACAGCTCTCAGCCAAAGGCCAAGCTAAGACACAGGGTGCTGTACTGAACCTTAATTTGTACTAAACCTTTCTCATGAGACAGAAGCTGGTGCAATGTGCCTCATGATGGTGGGGGTGCATTCAAAGTTCATCCATGGCTGGCTTAGCTGGTGCCCAGTAACTCAGCAGGGCACAAGAACTCAATTTTGTGCCCAATCCCAGCTCTGCTGAGACCTCAGGCACTCGGGGCTTTGGCTCACTCACAGTTCCTGGCTTTTGTAGGAGAGGTGCTGAAGGCCTGCAGACCCTTTTCACAATTGTTCCAACACTTGGGCCTGTACTCATCATACTGCAGAGTGCTGAGCTTGCTGTCCCCAGTAAAGCTCTTGGTTCTGCTGGAAGGGACGAGCTGAAACAGGTTTTCCTGTGGGAAGTAACTCCTGGGGAAAGTCCTCCTGCCTGCAGGGAAAAGGGGCAAAGTTACAGCCAGAACACACACACCAGCCTGGATCCACCTGCCACCACCTTCTCACATCACTGCCCAGACCCTCACCTCTTCAAATTAAGCACAGCAAGTGCAATGAAACTGAAGCAAAGCCCTGTGAAGATTTAAAATTCAATTTAAGAGTTGATAACAGCAGGCATTAGATCTAATGCAGATGTTTCCAGAGGGGGTTTGCAACAGTTTAATTACATCAGGAGGTTTCTTGGTTGTTAATCACAATTAAACATGGAACAGGCAGAGATTTACATTGAAAATTATCCCTGCCATCCCCTAAGTCCATGTGCAAATGACCACACAGCAGGGCCTGCTTTCACAAGGGTGTCAGTGAGAAATGAAGTTCATTCTGGAAAGTTCAATATGCTCTCTGCATGTCCTCAGTACATTTTTCCCAGGGGAATTTTTGCCTCCCACTATTTGCAGTCTCATACAGTGAAAGAATGAGCAGGGAAAAGGTGATGGAGTGGGCCCCAAAGCTCAGAGCTCACCAGCTTAAAACAGAGAAGCAAACAGATACTGCTACCCTGAAATTGCTTGGGGATTTCCTACAGCTCAGTGAGAAACCTGCTGTAAAGGTCACAAAAAGCATCCTCAAAGGCAAGCAATTTAGGGGAATAGGAAGGTTGACAGTGCCAGGGATGAGAAATGCCAATCATCCCCATGGCTAATTTAAAACAGGAGGTGTAAGCAGAGGACAGGCTGTAGATGCTCAGCCCTTCCCAAGAGCAGAACTGCAAGGTCTCACAGAGAACACCCTTCTGAAAACACAACTGAATCCCAAAGCACTGGGTGCTTCTCCCTTTATTAGAAACCTCTCCTTCCCAAGTCCTCCCAGTCCCAGGAACTGTCTCAAGCCACCAAGGTGTGATCACTCCCTCCCCATCACTTCCTTGCCTCAAGCCACCAAGGTGTGATCACCTCCTCCCCATCACCTCCTTACCATCACTGTAGTCCTTGCGACTTTGGGAGAGGTGGTACTGCCTCGGGAAGGTCCCACCTTTCCCAAACCTCTCACAGAATGGGATGTCAAAATCTGGCAGGAGGGAAGAAGACACAGATATTTCTGAGATCAGCTCAGTATCAAATGCTCAGAGTGTTTCTTTTGGGAAATACTGGGTCAGAGGCAAGAAGGAGGTGACAAAGTGTTCATTTACACAGCATACCCCAAGGCTCCCTGTGAAATCTGCCCACACTCACAAACTCTTCAGTGGAAGGTCAGGGTTAGACACACTGCCCTTAGTGCCCCTAAAGTAGAGGTTTAACTACTGAATTTATGCACCCTGGCCCACATTGTTCAAGTGCAAGGCAGTGGATTAACACAGACCATGCTTGGTTTCCAAGGCAGAGCACTGAAACATCTTATTTGCACTTGGAAAATGCAAAAAAATCAATGTGCAAAGAGAACTATCAGGCAGGTCAGGCCTAGACACATCCACTCCAAAACCTCTGCTCTGATATCAGCTATTTCCAGGGAAATGCAAAAAATCCAGTATTTAGCTGATAATATCTCCCCTCTTTCCTCTCAGATGTGACTCCTCCCCTCTGAAAGCCAATTTAAACCTCCAGAGCTCCAAACTCTTATATTTATTTGATTAAATGCTAGAAAGAGAATATACAGAAAGGATTAAAGACCATCACAGAGTTTAGACACTGGATGATGAGAGAGATGGATGGACATGCAAGATAAGGACATATTTCTTTAATAAAAACCACAGCACAGGAAGCCATTGCTGGTAGCACCAAATAACTTGAGATTAAAATATCTGTCATTCCACCCCCTTCTTTCACCTGCTGTTTTTCCTCCATCCAATTCTAATGACACAGCCCCTTCTGATTGTTTGTTTGTCTTAGCCTGGGGCCAGCAGCAGCTCCTCAGAGGCCATTCCTGGCCTCTGCTGTACCTCAGTGTGATTGCCAAAAAGAGCACATAATGGCTGAAATATGGTCAGCAAGAGGAGCAACAAGGACAGGGCAAGAGGTTCTTGGTGAGCCACGTGTGCCCAGAGGTGTCTCAAAGCAAAGTGCCACGGGGGAAGCATTAAAAGCTTCAGCAACAAGGGCTGACTGCAGCTTCATCTCTGCAGCTCAATCTAGAAATCCTGCCTCAGGCCAGCAATGAGTTATCCTGCCACAGGCTGCCTGCCATTTGCTCATTTTTAATAGTGCAAGTCATTACAATATTACAGAGTTTCCATTATTTAACCAGCTGGATGTTTGTAAGTGATTAAGCAGTAACCTATGATCTGTGCAAGCACCAATACAGTTTCTCTCACTGCATTTGCAGTGCTGCAGATTATTATTCATGCAAGTGGAAGAGGTGTAACTCCCTAGAGAGTTGGGGTTTGCTGTGTAGGAAGTTGAGATCCTGCAGGGGCAACTCCCAGATGACAAAAAACAGGCAAAAGCTGATCTCCTACAAGGGTGTTCCCAGCTTGTCAGCACCTTGCAGTTGCCTGCAAACACAAGGGCAACATCTTCCAACACAGATCTCTCTACAGCTTTGCCTGCTTGCCTCCACCTCAGGGCCCCAGATGTCCAGTTTGGACTACTGTTACTCTCAACTGATTCCCAAACCAGTCCCAAAGGTATTGCTGCAGAGCCAAGAAGGGCTAATGAAGACAAGAGCAGCCCTGCCTGCATTTGATGCTCTGGGCTTTTTGATTTTAGAGAACATTCACATTTGATCATTGCAGGGTCAATTCTAAGCCATGAAGCTGGTTTGCTTGATTGCTTTAATTACTTTTCATGCAGTACCGTCTCTCTAATAGTGCTCACCCAGCCTCTTTACTACATTCTTTTTGTACTTTTCAGCAAATAGAAACCACCAAGAGTGCTTACCCATGCAATCAAGACCATCTTTGGGATGACTCTTCCTTCCAGGAACAGGGGTTTGGGGAAAGGGAGGGCTGTAAAAGGATGGAAAAAAGATAATTTATTATATCAGAAGGGCTATGGAACTAATAAACTAGGGAAAGGACAGGATAAACCACAAGCTGCATTGATCAGTGAGCTCCCATCCTTATCCTGCACCAGAATGAAGATTGCTTTTTTGGCTGGATCACAGCTTGTTCCTGTAGCAAACAAAAGGCATGCTGCAAAAACCACAGTCACCAGGCTGAAGTGGCAAAGATCATCACCCCTGTGCATGGGGCAGCACAGAAGGAGGGCCACAGGCTTCTGTTCCCTCAGCATCAAGTATTCAACCACACACCTCTGCTTTCCATGAACAGTGCCAGTTGCTGCAGGTGTACACACCACAGTCCTTCAGTCATGCTCAGTTCATGCAGGCTTCCCTTCTGTCCAGCATCACCTCCCACAGACTCTGCACCACCCCTGGGAACACCCAGCCTCCCATGAGACCAGGAGGGAGAGTGGGGCATTGGTGCCTCAAGGTCTTTAAACTACAGTGAGAGAATGAAAAAAGCACTGCAAAGGGATTTCAGCAATCCAAATTTCACCCCAGGCTCTTAAAGAGTGATCAGGGCATGTGGGTTTTCCATTCCCTCTTTTAAATACGGGCACAGAGTAGAAATCAGCTTTGTGAAGTGCTCTGAAACCTACTCATGTCAAAGCTGATCATTGCTGTGGCAAAGAGGAGTTTGTGGTGCTGTTCTTAACTCTCAGCCTAGTGACTTTCTCTGTCCTCTTGGGCTGATGCCATCCCAAACTGGCTGCAAAGGCATCTGCCACCCCTTTGTAGGAGTACTCCCACTGACTCCTCTTCCTTGCAATAATACAACCCTCCTTGTGTCTTTTCCAGCTCCTAGACCCATGACTGAGCACATCTGCCTGCTCTGCAGAGGAAATCAGGCCATGCCACCCTCTCACAAACAGAGTGAACAGCCTAAAGCTCTTCTCTCAGTTCTCAGCAGGGTTACAAACAGCCCGTGCTCCTTCTGCTGTTCTTCTTGGCAAAATCCACGCAAAAGCAAAGCTGGGGCAGAGAGGTTGGGAACACAAGGAATTCAGCTTCGATACGGCCACAACAATGAGCAAATACATCACAGGAAATTATTAAAAGGCACAAAAAGGAAATGGACCTTGATGCTGAGACAGATCCAAAGCACAGGGAGCTGCAAACCCGAAGCACGCTACACAATCAACGCTGGAACGCAGCCTCAGCGCTGTATGGCAACAGCAACAGCGGAAAAAAATAGAAAATCTTTGATGCAGATGGAAAAAAACCCCAGACTGCTTCCCAAAAGGACACTGTGTCTTATCCAGAGCTCACCCTGCACAGCAGCAAACACACGGGTTCTGTGCACGTGTGAGCCGGGACCCAGCTCAATGGCACCAGCCTGGGTTAGTACAGCGTGTCCCAGTTGCTTCCTGCTGAGCAGCTAAACTTAGTTACTGCTCATCTGGTGTCCTCAGCACCTTGAGTGACACGTCTGTGGCTGCTGGCACTGCACAGGGGCTGCTGGGTTTGCCAGTGGTCTGGGGAGAGCAGACAGCGTGCCTGGGGAGGCTGATGGAATATTGATCTGGTGACTGCAGAGAGCCAGAGGGGAAGGAGGTGCTGTCAGGGTGGTGAAGCACTGGAACAGGATGCCCAGAGAAATTAAGGATGCCCTTTCTCTGGAAGAGTTCAAGGCCAGGCTAAATGGAGCACTGAGCAACCTGGTCCAGTGGAAGGTGGCACTGCCCATGGCAGGGGATTGGAACTGGATGATCTTTAAGGTCCCTTCCAACCCAAACCATTGTGTGATTCTGTGAGAATTTTCATCTCAAAAGACAAAAAAGGAAACCTGGTTACACAAAGCTAGGCTGTCTTTGTCCAGCTCAGATTACTGCAATTCAAATCATACAATTGCACAGACATCCCTGCTAGGATCTGGTTTTCAGTGATAAAGATAAATTTGTTTTCCTCAGGTGCATCCTCATCTCAACAGAAACCTTAGGGGTTGCCACTGATCCTGCTGTGGAGCAGGGGCTGCAGCTCAGCTTGTGAACATGGTGACACACACAACTCACCTGTCCACTGACCTGTCCAGAGACTGGCAGCTCCCAGACAGCGAGTCATCGGGGCTGATGAAAGCTTCAAGCATCTGACAGAGGAAGAAAAGGGGAAACAATAAAACCATGCACTGCAGCTCTCCAAGCTCCAGAACTAGCAGACCTCTGCAGGGTCACCCATTTATGATGCCCCTTCTCTGCATTGTTTTTTCCAACTGCTATTTGCTGGTAGGAAAACTGAAGCAAAGATAATTAGCACCCTGATGTCCAGAGCGTGCAGAGAAGTCAATGAGATTCAAAACGCTCAAAGTATTTGGGAGAAATAATATTACTACTAAAGGAAAATATGTATCAGGACACAAATGATGTGCCCAAGGCCAAGTGGATATTGTGTAGCAGGGCTAGGACTCCTGACTTCCCGAGCTGCCCTGGCACACGAGCCCAGCCTTCCTCCCCGCTGATAAGAGCAGCATCATCAGGGTTCTTGGCTGGAAGAACTGCCTTGGCTCTCACCAGCTCAGTGAGTCAAAAGCTGCATTTGTGTCGCTTCCTGGATGAGACATTGTACTGGCCAGGGTTATTTATAGCTAGCTAGTAACAATAGAGGGTTTGTATGGAGTGGTAAACCCTGGAGCTGTGTGCACTTCCCACATGGAGCAGAGCCTGTTCCATGCCACACTGTGCTGCCAGCAGTGCCACAGCAGTGCCATGCTCCCTCCTGGCTGTGGACATCCCCCAACCCCTGCTCCACAGCTCACTCCTGGGAAAGCTGAGCATCGAGGGTTAAACACCATGTGGAGCCACGCTTTGCTGCTTCCCACATCCCTCCTCCTTCCCCAACAGCCTCCCTTTCCACAGGCTGCTCCCTTTCCACAGCCCTTCAGCTGGTTGTCATAACAGCTCGTGCTGTTTTGGCCAGGCAGTCCCAACTGCAAAGTGCAATTTTTCTCTGCTTCCTAGTTTTTACCCCAAAACCTCCTTTAAAATGCACTAGGCCAAAGAGGAGCAAGCACTCTGATAGAAACCACTCTGCACGTCTGCCAGGTCTCTTCCAGCAGTTAAAGCTGAAAGCAGACTCATTTCTCAAAAGCATAAAATTGGGAATTGGGGCATGCTCCATACTCAGCCTCTGTTCATCTGCCAGGCTGGTCTCAAGACCACAGTTACATCACAGGCTTGCACAGGGACATTCCCCAAAAGGCAGCAAGCTCCAGCTTCTGAGTGGTTTTCCACGAGGCACATATGGAAGCAGCAGCACAAGGACATTCTGAAGGCAAAGCCCATATAGGGAAAAGCATGGCTGCTCAATGAGGGAAGACAAAAAAATCCCAAACCATTCCCCAAACCACTTTTCCTTGCTTTTAAATTGCCAGCAAAGGGCTGCAGGCCACCCACAGTGTAATGTTGGGGAAAAGCAAGGAGAGCATCTGGGAACCTTCATCTGGAGCAGGCTCAGGGCTCTGAATTAATGGAGCTCCAAGAACAGCCAGTGGAGCTAGACTGATTTACACCCAAGGGGGTCACTGGGACCCTCCCCTTGCACACACACACACTTTGTCTTTGTCCTCCCCAACATGTTTTGGAGGCATGTGAAAACAATAGAGAGCCAACTTTTGGCTGCAAGGAGCACATGATACATCTGCACTCTGACGCTGCCAAGACTCACCCAGAGTGACTTCTCATTTTATTAATGGCTGTATAACAAACTGTTGAAAACACAACTTTGCCATGGAAACACTGGCACAGCCTGCATGCAAATGTGGAGCTAGTGGGTGCTTCTGAGTGTAGGAAATACACATTTCCCCAGGGATATCCTTGGGGGCCAGCAGAGCAGCCTGATGGATTGAGCTTGGTGCCTTCCAGATGTCCCTCCATGTCCCTCCTGCAAACTCTGGGTCTTGGTCCTGTGTTTCCATGAGCTTTGTAAGAATTACAAGTGCCCAGACAGCCCAGCTGACTTTACAGGATCTATACTAAGCTCTTCAGAGCTATAGATTGAGCAGAAATGCAAACAGAGAGGGAGGTGAAAGCTGCTCCCACTGTGGTGCCTTGACACTGCAGTTTCCCTCACCATGGGTACCAAACTGACTGGAGGATGAGGTTCTGCTCAGCACTGAGGAACCTGCTGCTCCTTCATTACTGAGGGACTGGAATATACAATTATCTTATTAAGAGAGTTTAAAAAAAAGTATAAATGGGGGAGGGACAGAGACACAAAACCACAGAGGCCATGGGCAGAGCCAAGAACTGTAACTGGAGCTCAGGCAGAAACACCACATGGGAAGCAGCCAGAGCTGCTGATATCCCCAGGCTGTTGCAATCACAGGCAATCGGCTGCTTGGCACATTCCCTCATGGTCCTGGGATCTGGGAATGCTGTGGCCACGAGGGCCTGGCAGCTGGTGCACATGTGTGCCCCAGATCTGTGCTGCTCCAGAGCTATCTGAGGTGCCTGGGCACATTTGCCATCCCCACAGCAGCTGGCTCCCAGAGTTCCTGGAAACCAGACTTTCCCAGGCATGTCAAGCCTGGGGGCACCCATTCCTGGAAAAAGCTGGCCCCAAGCACAGGCACTGCTGGGATTGAGTGGTGGGAGCAGCTCTCCCCGCCCAGCCCAGCCCCGCCCCACTCACGTTCTGGTCCATGGTCTCGGGGATGAACTCGCCCTCGCTGTTGATGCTGGTGTAGGAGCCCTGGCGCGCGATCTGCTGCTGCTCCTCGGGAACGCTGCCCGGCGGCGGCGAGCTGCGCCCGGTGTGCAGAGAGCCTGCAACGGGGACAAGTCAGGCAGCAACCTCCACCCCAGCCCTGACTGGGTACTGCTCCATGCTCCAGGGCTCTGGAGATGCTGCTGGGTGCCAGCTCGTGAGGGCGGAGTGGAGCTGAGGGGAGATGCTGCTCATGGGCATCCTCCAAAGCTTTGGCAACAGGGGGACTTTGTCACTGTGGGACCACACAATGTGTAGCAGATTTGACCTTCAACACACCCTGGATCCCAAAAGTTGCCACTGTATCCAGGTGCCATGACAGAAAGGAAAGAGCTCTGGGAGTTTTGTTGTCACAATCAGTCAACCTCAAAGCAAACCACAAACCACAAACCCACCCTCCCTTTGATCTCTGGGCATTCCCTCCCTGACGCGGGGTCATTGCCTTGTCCAGGCACCTGGGAAACAGCCTGGCTGTGCTCAGTGCAACATCACTGGAACACTTGTTATATGGAAAAGGACTTGCACTCAAATACCCTCTTCTCCCTCCTTTCCCTCCATGAAAGTAAAGGGGAAGGAAAATCAGCCCTCAAATCCAAAAATCCCGGGGCAGAAATGACCTATGGGATGGGTTTTTAAGGCCAAGGGAATTGTCTCCCCTGTCTATAACCCCAGAGCCTCCATCCTGTGCACCCTATGCACAGACAGCAAATCTTCCACTGGCTCCCTCACAGGGCTTATTTAGCAGAAGGTGATTTCCATTTTGCACCTGGGAGAGAACTCCACACCTTCTTTATGACAATTCCTGCAAATCCACTCTATCCTTGTGCCTCTTCCAGCATAAGGGATTGCTGCCCTTGCTTGGCCCAGGCTGCACAGTCTTGGCTGTGCTTGACTCCCTGCAGTCCCTCCCCTCCATCCCTATGCTGTCATCACTCCATGGCAAGGATTTGCTGATGGAGATCTGTGTGGATCCGTGCTGGAGCTTCAGCTGGTTGGCACTGTGCAACGTGAGCTTCCACACAACACAACCACTTGTTCCTGAAAAAGCACACATCCTTGAGGAGATTGAAAGCACATGGAGATGTGTTTCCTCACATTTTGTCTCCATTTTTGTGGCACTCTCCCCAGTTCTAGGGTTCATTACTACCATTTGCTAACAACATGCCCAGGGCTAAGCACAGGAGAAAGGTACTGGGAGGGGGCCCACCCCATCATGGAAAGGCAACACTGATCTATCAACACAACACTTCTGCCTCTCCTGCTGCTAATTCTGCATCACAGTTTCTGTGCCAGAAGGATCTCTGGAAGAAATCCATCTGCACGATCAACACTACAAACCCAAGTTCCCACCTTTCACTTAAGCAGATACTCATCAGGAGCTGTGAATGTTAACAGTGTCACACAGCATTAAAGATCATTAAATCAGGCATTTTTGCTGGATTTACACCAAACACACATATTTTTCTGTCCCATGCTACATCTTCCTTCTGACTCCTTGCTTAGATTGTAAAAATAAAATGTCATATGGCTTTGAGTTACTTTTTTTTTTCTTCTTCCTATTTTCTCCTTTACAGATTTCCTGCAGGATAAGAACACAGTGAAAAAACTCCAACTGAAGTAATGCCAAGATCAAGAGGAGAGAATCTCAAGTGCTGCAGCACTCATAACGAACTGGCTTTCCACCAGCCCTAAAACAAAACCAGTTGGGAAGTACAGCATCCTTTCTTTGAAGATAAATAAATAAACTTTTAACTATTGAGAAGTTCGAGCACCCTGAATAAATCACTGCATCAGCAGCTCCTTGCTCAGCAGATGCCAATCTGGAAAGCAGCACAAG
Source organism: Luscinia megarhynchos (assembly GCA_034336665.1). Classification (NCBI taxonomy): domain Eukaryota; kingdom Metazoa; phylum Chordata; class Aves; order Passeriformes; family Muscicapidae; genus Luscinia; species Luscinia megarhynchos. The sequence goes on along the minus strand of JAPFBE010000007.1, from coordinate 42,503,579 downwards.
GACATTTGGGTGGCTCTTGCCCCAAAAGGCTGCTGGAGGATTTAGTGAGGGGTAACTGCGGTATCTGAGCTCTGCTGAGCATTCCTGTTACTGCTGCAATGAAGTGTGGGCATGCTCATGCACTACTGGGAACTCTTGCTCCAACAAGCCACTTGTTATCCAGAAACCCTCTGCCTGTGATTTGACAAAGAGCTGTGCATGCCCTGTTTAACTCTGAACCCAGGGAGTTAAACCAGATTTATCACAAGCACAAAGACTTCACATCATCTTGCATTAAGCCTTTGTCTGTAACAACTACTCCCATCCATAGATCAGCTGTGTTGACCTTCCAGAGTCACATTTCCTGCCAAAAACTTTAAAAGGGATAAGGCACCAGCTATTTCCCAGCAGGTAAGGAAATTAAAGTGCTTAGGCTTTTGCATGCTTGGAAACTGCTGGAGTGAAGCAGATCCCTTTTCAGCCAGGCTGTTTGGGCAGAAGTGCTGCCCAAAGTAATTCCTGCAGCTTCACACCTCCAGGAGCACTGGTTGCTGCTGCTTTGCATCCATGCATGCTCTTCCACCTGGGAGAAACCAGGGAGGTGCTGGGAGCAGAGCTCTGGAGCTCAGGGTTGATTCTCCACTCCAGCCCTATCCTGCTCTGTTTACAAAACCTCAGGCAGTCCCCGTGGTGCTGGAGGAGGGGAGGAATGGAAAACAGAGGAATATGGTCAGAGAAAGAGAGCAACAGTAGTACTTCATAGCAGGCTTAATTAATAATGGGGAAAACACAAGGCACATTGGATATATTGGATAATGCTGATTAATCCACCCTGAGGCACAGGAAGAAACAGAAAAGTCCCAGATCTGCCTGTCTGACACATCACAGTTGCTCTTCACACTTGACCTAATACCCAAGAAACAGCAGCAGCACCAGGCAGGGAGAGGAGACCCCCAAGGACTGTCCTGGCTCAGTGGGATGCCAGCTCCAGTGGGGATGGGGCAGGCTGTGAGGCACTCCTGTACAGGCAGAGTGCTGCTCAGCTCTCAGCAGCTCTGTTTGGGATTCCTGGGCTCAGAGTTGGCACTGGTTGAGCATCTGACCTGGGTTCCCCTCTGCAGCAAGGTGCTCTGGGGAGGGATTCCTGCTCCATGCTACACACAAATGTAAAGCCATAATTTGAGATGAGAGCACAGCGTGTCCTGAGGACAGAGAACTGGGACAGCACGGAGACTCAGTCACTGCTGGCACCCACTGGGGCCTTTCATGTTCCCTTCTGATATTTTCATTTAACAAGTGCCTTTCATGCAGTATGTGCAGAGCTCGTGGTGCTGCACGTACAGCCAGCTCCCCTGTGCCAGGCTTGGCTTCCCTCCACCCCCACATTCCCTGGCTTCATCTTCCCCTGCTCTTCCCAAAACTTCACCCATTCCTGAGCAGCATCAGGCAGGGAAGAGCAGCCCCTGCACAGCCAGAGCCAGAGCTGGGGAGGGTTTGCTGGCAGCTGCTCTGCTCACAGCTGCAGCCACAGGCAGCCCAGCCCTGGGATGACGTCCCCAAGATGTGCTGCTCCTCTGAGCCCTGGCAGAAACACCAGGCTCAGGCCAGGAGAGAGAGAGAGAGAAAACCTGCTGGAAATTTCTCTCTCTGGTCCTGTCAAGGGGAACTGTGAGCAGATGGACCAAATCTCCCTCAATTTCTTCTTTCTACAAGTCTCCCTCCTCTCCTTGCTGATCCTTCTGAGCATGGATTTCTGCAGTTTGATTTAAGGCAAACTTAGGGTACTTTTAACCTAGAACCTATTTTCTAGCTCTAAAGCAGCTGGCATAATGCACATAGATAAATGTTCCTCCTCTTCTAAAAACAGAGCAGGTATCATCCAAACTCCTGAAGTACTCCTAGTCCAGAGAAAGCTGGCAAGGCACATGAAGCCATGGCTCAGCAGCCTGGTTTTCCATGAAAAAACCAGTAAAATAAAGCTTCTGGTAAATGTTTCCACTGAAGTGATGCTGTAATGGGGCTGTAAAATAATTTTTGGATAATGTTCTGAAACATGTATATCAAAGTAAATAAAAACAATCCTCAGCTTTCTGAAAATCCAGAACCTAAAAAGTTTTCTTTTTTCAGTCCAAGCTCCCCTGTGCTTTTGCTGGCCACCAAAAAACTGGAAGGGGATTTCCACTGAAAAACGTTTATAGGGAAAAAAAAAAAGAAAATATTGACTTTGCATAAGGTTTTTCAGGGACATGGCCTGAAGACATTTTCTGCCCAGCAGAAGCAAAAACAGCTAAATCCTCCCCAGAACATCTACCTCCCTTCCAATGTGCTTGTGCCAATTACATACAGTTTTATTATTTTCCACTGCTGTTTACATGGCAGAGTCAGCAGAAAAACATGAGACATCTCAGAAACATGGAGAACATGACCCTGAACTACCTTTCATTATAAAGACATTTTAAATCTCCTTTTAAATGTGGTTTCAAGAGAAAAGCTGAACTGAGTTAAGATCCTCTTTTGATAGCAACCACTTTGGATGACAGCAGAAGGAAAACACTGTGAAATGCCTTGTGACTGCAAGGGAAAAAGAGTTTCTCCTACAAAGTTCCCAGCCTCTTAGGATGCCTTTTGACTGTGCACCAAGTTCAGTGAAATCCCCACTTTGAGAAAACAAAACACAGCATCATGTCTGTCTGTCTATTCCCTGACACTGGGTTTTATGCTCCATTTGAAATGCTGTTCTCCCTTTCAGCTCCCTGGAGTTTCTGCCCAGCTGCTGGATTGCCCAGCTCTGACTCAGGAGGTCAAAAATGCATCTGCTGGATTGTCAGCACCCCCAAGCAGAGCTGCAGTAGCTGCTACACACCCCAGATAACACAAAGAGAAGAGTGACCTTCTGTTGGCATCCACAGGGCTTGTTGAAACCTCTTTGCAAGACTGATGGTTTACATGGAAAAAGAAACAGGTATGAGTGATGCTCAGGCTGGTTACTTTTGCCACCTGACCTTGTAAAAGTGCCAAGGACTCAGAGATTGGCACATTAGCTCCTGAAAATCCCAACATCAGCACACTCTGCATCCCACAGCTGGTGCTGCCCAGTGCTCCCCCTTGTTACCCTGACTAAAGCATCATGTTATGTCCACTCCTGCACTCTGCTCCTCAAGCATTCCCTCAAAATCCACTTGTACCTCAGGCTTGCAGAGCTGGTATCTCACCCTTTGTCTGCCTTGCCTTGGCTCAGGGCATTCTTAAGGCAGTGACACCTCACAGTCAGTGCTGCAGAGCTGGTCAGGAATCAGCAGCTCCAAAACAGGAAGGACAAGCCAAAGCATAGCATAAAAGTTGGGAGGAAAGTCTTAACTTTGCAAGAACATCTTCCCACTAGCACAGCCATACACAGAATCAATCCTGCCCATCACAGGCCCACATGCCAGTGACAGCTCCCAGTGCCACAGCATTCTGCTCATTAACAGCCATACTAAAAAAAAACAAGGCCAGCAGAGAAGTTTTGCACCATTTCTGCTGAGACTCTGTGCTTTATGTGAGCATTGAGGGTCATCTGATGACTCTGCCAAACTCTCAAAAACCATGTGAGCTAGGAAAAAATAAACCCCAATAGAAAAAGACAAACCTGGTACATCTCAATACCAGGCTCATAGAGAGTCCTTGCACATGTGCCACCCACCCCTGGCACCAATAAAAGCTGGCTATGGCTACACAAAGGATATGTTGGACCTACCCTAGAATAACATTTTCTATACATCTTGTCTGAGATGCAGCAAACCACAGGATGTTATCAGCACAAGCTATGAAACAGAGAAGGGGCAAGTCCTTGGAGAAAAACACTCTTGTTGCACAGAGAAGTGTTTGGAAATATTTACTGCCATATAAGCCACGAGAGGATCTTTAGAGGATGAAGTATTTCTCCATTTCTGAAGGAGGGCTCCACTTTATTCAAGGCTGTCAGTTCTACAGCTGGCAAGTACTTGCATGAAAATGATAAAAATCTGTAGGAATGACCCTATAACCTGCACCCACAGACACAGAGAGAATATTCACTGTGTGAAAAAAACATTCCAGCCTGCAGGCTGGAATATGAATAATTATGCTCCTGCTACACAGTCCTACATACTGCTTTACCAATTCTGCACAAGGCACCCTGCCCTCTACAAAATCCTACAAGGTTCTTCACACAAAAGCTCCTACAGATAGCTGATTACAAACAGCTCCTCCTGAAAATCCTAATTTTCAACAGGATTTCAAAAAACTCAGTATTTTAGAAAGCAAGGAAAACATAAACTCAAGCTCAGAAAACTAAAGAAAATCACACAAGGCTACAAACCAACTCCAGTCCCTGCAGGGCTGCAGGAGATCAGCTGTTTGCCAGCCTGGTTTCAGGGAGTTGCAGGCACCTACTTCCAGCACCTCTGAAGGAAAGGGATGCTCTCCTTCCTTGGAATGTCACCACTGCAAAGCACTGCACACAGGCCCCTGAGAAAGCCCAGAAACAGCTACCACAGATGTCATTTCACCCACAGGAACAGACTGATGCCACACAGACACATATTTGGTCTTGATGTAGTGAAGGTGGTCCCAGCCAGCTGAGGAGCCCAAGCCCACTCAGCTACATTATCCTGCCACCTGAGAAAGGGGATAAATACTCACAGAACAACAGCACACAGTCAAAGGAATAGCCAAAAGTCCCAAACAGCCTTGGCTTTCTACAGATTATCACTGTTCACTTTGATAAAGCTCAGTGGAATCAAATTAACTGGAAATTTTTATCACTGCATCTCCCACCCCCAAATTACACCCCAGGTCCCCTGTTCTCTTCATTTTATGCTCCAAGTGCCCAGCACAACCTCAACCTGCAGAGTCTGTTCCTCAGCCTGAGGATGAGCAGCATCTGCACTGAGTTACTGTGAGGGACATCAGGGTGGCCATGCAGACTGTAACACCCACAGGGCTGTGACAAGGAGAGGAACAGGGTGGTGGGCAGGCTGAAATAGCACAGAGCCCCCACAGGGAGCTGTGTCTCACTCACCTGTCGAGTACTTGCGTGTCCTCTCGGAGTCTTTGTACAGGGATCCCATGATATCACCCATGGATCTGGAGATCCTCATCTCATGCTGCTTGCTGTTGTTGGGCTGCAGGAGCTGCTAATCAGACAGAGGGAATGATCAGAATTGGCCAGAGCCCATGTGAAACCCTGTATTTGGCTCCCCGTGACCATATTACCCAAGAACTATTAAAAAAAAAAAAAAAAAAAAAAAGGAAAGAAAGAAGACTTGCACGTAATCTAGAGTGATCCAAAAAACATTCACAAACAATTCACATCTGCTAATAAAACAGTCTAATAAAATTAAGCACCCACAGATAATGGCAAATACAGATATTTGACATAAAAGACTGTGCCTGCACTCCATTATCTCCAGATAGGTACAGAGACTGATCACTGGACTGAAAAACACTTGCAACCCCAAAATCAGCACCTCTCCTCCGTGCTGCCTAGACTCCAGTGGCAGCCTAGGCACTGCAGAGGCTGCTCTGTAACAGGGCAGAGGAACAAAGTGGAAGGTCAGGGAAGACAGGTAAGGGATGTGCAAATAAATGCATATCCAGCTGTAACTTGGAAGTGGCCAGGTTTTACTAAGACAACACGCTACAGTGAAGTGTGATTTTGTGATAATTTCATGTATGACCTTGGAACCATGTGTTCTCACACACAGCAGCACAGCCACACGCTTCAGGAAGAGATGGAAATGCTCTCAAAGGCAGGCAGGAATTCACCTGGCTCCTCTGCTCCCAGCAGCTGCCTTGCAGCACTGTTGTGTTCCCACAAACTGCCCCATTTCCCACCCAGGGTTTAGGAAACCCCAGCTGATGGCTCAGCTTCCCCTAGGACTCTGCTCCCTGCACTTCCCAAGCCTCTCAAAATGAGTGGAGAAGCTCCAAGGGCTGTGAACACCAGCAGTAGAACACTGTGAGTTTCAAGACTCCCAGCCTCTCCAGTACTTCTAGGAAATAAAAAGAAGAAACAGGAGTTGCAACATCTACAAATCCCTTGCTTTACAGCCCGTGCTTGGGGCAGCACGACATGTGCTTTGGCAAGACACTCTGTGCAAGCAAGGTCAGGCTAACAGGCTTAACTGCAAAACCACTGAGCTCAGGAAAAACTAATAAATAAATAAAGATGGAAAAAACCCAGGCAGTTCTGCATGAGACTGAAGGATTCTCCAGTTTTGTCTCCTCAGCCTTTAACACCACTGCAGCACGTGGAGGGAACAGTCCCCACGCTGCCACCCAGCATGGCAAGGGCCAGGGCATCACCCTGAACACAGAGGAGAGGGGAGAAAAGGAATGGTGGCAGTATCTCCAGAAAAAAAGCACAAGGAGTTCTCTCAGGGTTTAACCTCGTTTGAGGGTCAGTCTGGTATTTAACCCTTCTCAGGATGCAGGAGGAGCCAGAGGGAGCTGAGCTCAGCCTTTGGGCTACTACCACAGGAAGACTTCTGAGCAGCTGAGCCAGAGCAGGGCTGACCCCCCTGATCAGCAGCTTGCCCTCTGCTCTGCACTGTCAGGAGATTCTTTTCCACTCCCCACCACAATAACAAAGCACCTCACTCGGACACAAAGGAGCAGAGAAGGTGAAGGGCTCACGTTCGCTTTCTTTGGAGCGCTCACAAGGATCCGCAGGCTCTTCAGGGAAGGGCTCAGCTCCAACTGCTCCATGGCTTTGTCCAAATCTTCCTGGGATTTCAGTGGGATCAGGAGCTGGAAGGGATTAAACAAACACCAGAGGATGGCAATGTCACACTTTTGGGTAAACAGAAGGAGCCAGATTCTTACAGGGAGCAGCTTGGGAATTGGGGGAGAGGGAGGAACTCAAGGAGACAATGGAAAACAGAGCCCCTGTGCCCTCCAGCTTGTCAAACTCTAACATTTTCTTCCAAGACCTCATTTACTGAGGAACAGACACACACAAAAAAAAAATATCACAACAAACAACATCTGCAAGGAGAAAGCTTAAAGGTCACACCAGAGATCCAGCTAGTGGGAAAGGGAGATGGCTGGGATGAAACCTTGGGCTTGCTGCCTGCTGCTAGCCAGCCCCAAAACAACCCCACACGTTCTTCCTGGGCTGATGGTCATGCAGTGCTGCTCCAAGACACCAGACAGTTGCACCCAAGGATTTACTCTGGCAGATGCTTTGTGCCCTTTCCTACTGCTGCAACCTGTGTTCCTGCACACTGACACAGCTCCCAAGTTTCTGGCCATCAGGTAAAACCAGGGAACATCCCACAAATAAAAGTATTTTTGCTTTTGATGTGAAAGGTGTGCATTGCTCTCCTTCCAAGAACCACTTCTTTCACTCCCAACAGAATAAATTCAGCTTCTGTTCTTTTTAAGAACAGAGAACTACACAGTGCCTTGTCTGTCAGGCAGCAAAAAGACCTGGTGTTTTCCTGGGAAATGGCAGACTATTGCCCTCATACCTCCACGGGGAATGTGACCCTCCCAACCCTGCTGTGTGGTGTACCATGTCCTGCAGACAGCCTGCAAAGCCTCCAACACCCCACACAGCTGCACTTCAGAGGAGCTCTGTGCCTTCTGCTGCCCTGAGCTAAGATTAAAAGCACAACTTCTTGCCCCTCATTCCAGAATATTCTGCTTAATCTCATATCAAACAGGCCTCAGCCTCTGCAGGTTGCCTGAGGCACTGAATCTGGCCAACACAGCACATGTTATTCTCTTGCCTGTGCCAAAGTACACTGTAAATCTACTGACCAAATCCACAGCTCCCAGCAGGCTCTCACTGGTCTTACTGGAAGCCACAGCTTCCCAGAACTCCTGAAAAGTGGCTCAGCCCTCTGGGTGATCAGGGCTCTGCCACCAGCCACAGCAAAGGCACCTCAGAGCAGCTGTCACACCAGGTGACACTCCCAAGCCAGCTGGGACACCCTTTTTGATCCCAGGGTGGTGCCAAGGGTTTGGCTGCTGGCCTGTGGGCACAGACACCTCAGGCTGTGTGCCCTCGGCCTCATGGCCAAGAAGGCCAGAGATGCCCTGGGGTGCATTGGGAAAAGCATTTCCAGCAGGTCAGGGAAGGGATCCTGCCCCTCTGCCCAGCCCTGTCAGGCACACCTGGAGTGCTGTGCCCAGCTCTGGGCTCCAGAGACACAGAGAGCTCCTGGAACAGGGCCAGACGAGGGTACAAGGAAGATTAAGGGAGCATCCTTCTCATGAGGAAAGGCTGAAGGAGCTGGAGCTGTCCAGGCTCAAGAGGGGATGCTGAGAGGGGACCTTATCCCTGGCTGTGCCTGTCTGCAGAGAGGACTCAATATGGCCCAAGCTCTGCTGCTTGGGGGGCCAGCAATGGGACAGGAGGAACAGAAAGGAACTGATCCCAGAATTTCCCCCTGGACATGGGGAAGAACTTCCCTGTGCAGTGACCAAGTCCTGAACTGATTGTCCAGGGAGGGTGTGGATTCTCCCTCCCTGGGGATATTCCAGAACCATCTGGGCACAATCCTGTGCCACATGCTTCTCTCTCTTCTTGACCCTACTTAAGAAGGGAGGTTGGAGCAGATGACCAACTTGTAGTCTTGACCCATTCTGCAATCCTGCGATTTCCTCCCATCCCTTCATTCATATTGGAATGAACAACCTGTATTCCCCACAGGTATCAGATGAAGATGGTAGTGAGTATGTCTCTTAAAAGCAGTGCTCAGCCTGCTCCCCTAGGCAGTAGAGGAGGAGAGGTTCCCTTGGGGCACTGCTTAACCCTCTTGAAGCTCACAAAGGCTCTGCCTTAAGCAGACAAGGCTCCTCCTCTACACTCACCCAGACAGACAGAACTGCTCTCTGCTGTTTCAGCACCAAGCAGAATTTGACTCTGAACTCCAAGCTCAGCCCCACTGCTCACCCATCCCTGCACTGAGCTCCTCACAAGTGTTCAGAGCAAGCCCCAAGCTGCTGCTCTGAACAGAACGTTCTGTAGGTCACCCCATCTCTCCAACATCAGAACATGAACATGTTTGCATGCCCTCTTCAGAGGAGCCAAAAACATCAGTGAGAAATTGCCCTCTTGTAAAAGGAACTAGAGCCAGTATTTAGCTTGGCTTTACCTGTTACCCACATCTGGCAAGAAAACTCTGCTCCATTTGGCTTCCAGACTGTGGCACATATGGATATCAGGAACAGGTATCTGCTAGGCATGAAACTCAAAACAGACTTGTGCAGAACCATGAAAGTAATTACCAGGCTGGATTTCCAGAAACTGGGTTTATTTGATCTAAAGGCTGAGTAGCTGTGATTAACAGCAAAGTTTACCTACACAGAAGTTGCACAAATAGAGCTTATTCAATTTTTTTTTCTTGCTTTTAAATAGCATCCTCCCCTGGAGCCTGATGTTTTAGTGGGGGACTTGATGCTCTCTCCACTGCAGGTTGAGAAAGTGAGGGCAAAAGGCTGAGGCTCCACCAACTACAGCAGCACTATCAGACCTCACTCTGTAAGACACCACAGAGAGCCAAAGAATTGTAGGAAACAGGGTTGGGGAAAAATCTGAGAGGTCAATTAGTTCATCTTCCTGCCCAACACAGGACCAACTGGCACCAACAACTCTCAACAAATGTTTGTTAAATATGCTTTTATCTCCTCCCTCCCCCCAGTAATGGTGCCTCCACCACTTCCCCAGGCTTTAACTCTCCCTAAGCTCCCAGAATGATGCTGAGGGGCAGCCTTGGAGCAGACAACAGGAGGGCAGAAGAGATGTGGTGGCACATGGAGACTCAGTGAACATCTGCCCAAGGCCACATCACAAGCTGGTGTCTGTGCTGCTCCCTGGCCAGGCCAGGCTTTGCTGTCCCACTCCTCAGAAAGTTGAGCCCAGCCTAGAACTAACACCAACATGCCCCATGGGGGACACCCATGGCCAGGCCCTGCTCTTATCTACAGCAGCCCCAGCCTGCTGATTCTGATTCCGTGGGCCCACCAGGATGTGATTCATGTGTGCCCCTGCTCCACCCAGCTGGCATGCTCATCTCACTGATCCTGGCCTCAGAACTCCTCCTCCACCAGGACAGGGACTGCCACTCAGTGAGATTCTGCAGGAGTGGCTGACCTCAGTGTAAATTTGGTCTACAAAGTGCCAACAGCAGAGAGATGTCTGATGGCTGCAAAGAATTACTGCACAGCTCCCCTGGAGCATAAAGACAGGCTGAAATATTTATCTGCAATGAGCCTGTGGTCATGTTCCCCCTGAAACTTGCAGTCATGACACCCAAAACACCAACCCAGGAGCCAGATGCTGGGGTGTCACCTCATGGACACATATGCTAGGTCCCCAAAGATCCCTCTTGTCTATTTACAGTGTTTTTACAACAACAGCCCTGAGTTACTACTCCTCAGGCATCATCCCAGAGCTGTGGGCTCTCACAAGGTGGAATTTTTATATATAGGAAAACAAAGCACTGAAAGTCATCCCCAGCCCTAAGAATTCAAGAGTACCCAAAGGCCTGCTCATGGCCCTGCTATGTGCTGTGCACATGCCCAGAGAGACAGTCTCTAACATGGGATAAAATGCATTATTCAAGCTTCTGTTTGCTGTTGTTGGAAAGAAATCCTCTTCCAGTGGGAAGAAACCTGGAATGAAATGAGTCATTCCTGGAGAATTCAATGGCAGGCTTTTCCCAGAGGGCTGTCAAAGAAAATGCCCAAGATTAGAAACCTGACTGCATTCAAAGTCAAAACCCAGTGGACACTTTGGTATCATGGGGTACCCATTGTAAAAGAATAGGAACTTTCTTTGTGGAGCAAATCTTTATTGAAACAGAAGGGAGAAAATAATAAATGGTGGGGAGAGGAGGGGAAGAAGAAAGAGCTCCTCAGGACCTCTTTCCATTCATACTTTAATCAAAGGCTGCAGGTCATCTGCAATTAATACTCAAACATGACAGCTGCCAGGGCAGATCCAAAAGGATCTGTGTTGAAAAGCCCACCTCTTTTCCATTTGGCCCTCTCCTTCTTACTAAAGCCAAACCCACTCAGAGTCCAGTCGCCCCAGATGCCTCACAGGAAAACACTGAGCACACCAAAACAGCTGCCAAGGATTTCCCCTTGTGCTAACAGCTCTAGCAGGACCCTCCTTTCACACTCAGTGCTGGACTCAAAGAGAAAGTGGGAAAAACACAGAGGCCTGTGTGATGAATGATGGAGGAGAAAGATCTTCAAGCCTTAAAATGCAAGGATTGCAGAGGGTGGGTTTCTTGGCTGCTTTCATGTGGCCACAGGAGCTGCTGGAGGGACGTTCAGCCATGCACATTTCACTGCAGACCCAGCCACAAGAATGTGCTGGGGAGGTTTGGGTGAGACAAAGTCAGGGCTAGATAAAAGAACACTGTGTGAGGAGCACTGTCCCTCCTGCTCTGCACTTCATGCTCCTGCAATTGCCTTCATATCACTGATTGAGTGAAGGGGATCTTTTGTTCTGGGGAAAAGACAATGTTCCTGTGTAACAGGCCTTACTTGAAATAATTTTGACAAAGGAAAATCCCAGCTTGGAGTCTGAGAATCCATCTGAGCTGTGTCCAGACAACAGCTCTTGTGCACTCAACTAGCTGGGAACCACAAAACAAGGTTATTTTTCTTCACCTCCAAGTGAAACAAAAAAATCAGGGCCTTCAGAACAAGCCAGAGCTCAATTCTGAAGCTGGCAGCAGGCAGCCCAAAGCTGCCCTGAGCAGTAAGGAGAAGAGTACCTCATTGTTCACAGAGACCAAGTCCATCGTCTGTCCAAAAGCATCCGTGACCTTCTGCACCACCTCCTTGAATCTGACTGGTCTTGGAAACTGGATAATCCTGTACACACAAACAAATACAACAGTCTCAGTTTAGTGGAAGCATACTGGGATTTGACTGACAGTACAAAAGAAAGGACTTGTATTCTATCACAAAGCATAAAGACTGCTCCTTGCTTTTACACTCACAGAAATGCTGCTCCTCTGCTGTGCCAAGAGGGGACCTGACTACCCTGCAAGAATATCTACCAAAAATCCTTGTGCAGCTCCTCTCCCTAATGTGAGGTCAGGTGAAAAAAAGTCCAGCAGCCCTCCACTGGAGAAAACCCAGATCAGGCAATGGTCAGTGATTTATCATCTCTCTTTTCAGCAAGAGGCTCTGAATGGGGACAAGGGCTGGAAGTGGGGACAATGCAGTTTGCCATCCTGTGACTCTCCTGTACCACCACATGCAGCACCTCTGTAGGTATTTACATCAGGTACAGTCTAACCCTAAAACAACACTACTTAAATTTTCTTTGGCTTTAACACGCACCTTGGACCATCAGCCTGTGTCCTGCCCTGTCACAGTCACCAAGCAGAAGTGATTCCATGAAAATGTCAAGCAGGGAAGGGCTGACAAGCTTTAAATCCCAGCCCTATTTTTATGGGAGCCATGCCCAAAATCTGGTTATCTTAAGTAAGTGTCATGGACTGCTAATCAAAGGACATATTTCTGTAGAGTTCCAGCTCTACTGTGGTTCAGCAGGGCTTAAGGATTAACAAGAGAAAAGGATCCAAGTGTGCACCCTATGTCACTGGTAAAAGAGGCATTTCACGACTTCCAGCTTGGAACCATTTTGCCTGCATGCAAATCCCAGGAGCTTCTTGTGGCAAATGGGATGATCAGGCAGGGCTCTTGCATGGAAAAGTGCAGCTGATTTTGGGGGAATGAATCCTGCTGTGAGCTCAGCTGCAGCTGGCTGAAGTCAGCCAGACAGTTTTGGGTGGAAAAGGTAATTTCTCCCCATATTCACAGGGACTGGACTAGGTACCTACCTTTTCTCTCCTTCATATTCAAACTTGATCCTGACACTTCGCTGCTGCAAGAAAAAACAGAGAATGGTGAGGTCCCAAACTGCATCCTGGACTCACTCAAAGACCCAAAGCTGACAGGAGTTCTCAGGGAGACTCTCCTAACTCTGTAAGGCATCTGGTTTATTTAGGCCAAGCTGCCTGGTAGAATCACAGCCTTTGGGGACACTCCACATTGTTGAGGAATGTGCTTGTCAAAAAATAAGTTCTTCTGTAAACAAGAAGACACTAATCTAAATAACTGCTAGTTTTAATAAAATGCATTCATAAGGTGGTAAACAGTCCTGAACTCACTTGGGATTAAAGCACTATTATCAAAGAGGTCAATATGGTAAGGATCTGATGCCTGTCCACCTTCAGTGCTTCCCAGGGTTTTACCCTTGTACTTTTTCTGTTGGAACCTCAAAAAACAAAGCTCAGAGGATGCTTACTAGAACACAAGAATATTTGGGGTGAAGAATTAAGAAGTAAAAGCAAGCATTCTCTAATGGAAGTGGGGAGAGTCTGAAATTTTTAAGCCAACAGTAGGATGGTTGAAGACTGGCTGCTATTTTGTGGAGACCTACAAAATGTAAAGTGTATTAGGCCCAATGCACAGCAAATGCCCACCCTGAACTGACCCATTGCTCACCTCAAGAGAGACCACAAAATTTACCCAAAGAAGAGCCAGTGGACTCACAGGCACACTGAGCACACAGCTGTGCAGGGACCAGTAAAAACCACTTCTCCCATCTTCTATTTGTGCATATTTAGCAGCAATCAAGACCACAAGGAGCTTTTTCATCCCTTCAGACCAAGCCTGAGCCAAGCATCCCTTAGATCATTCCAGAACTTTCCAACAGTCTCCAGCACAGATCAAAACCCTCTTTACTTCCCAGACCAGGTCTAGTCAGTCCACTTAACCAGCATTTCCCCCCCACAGTGCCCACCAGCCTCCTCTAACACCTCTCTTGCCATGCAGAGAAGTGCTGGCCACCTCCCTGTGAGGTGTAGCCCCAGGGAGGGCTCGGTCCTGCTCTCCCAGGGATAACTCCCAGCTGGGAGGGTGACAGCCCTTCCTGAGCACAGCACTTATCTCTGGGCCTGGGCTGCCAGTGTGTGAAGGCACACTTTCCATCCTCCCAGAGGGAAAGCAGAGCTGCCCTGGAGCAGCTTTGTTTCTAACAAGGAAAGAGCTGGACTGGCGCCCTCCCCTTTGTTTTTAAACTGACAGCTCCTTGAGCTCTGCAAACACCCACTGAAATTCAGGAACTCAAGGCTGGAGGCAATTCTGTTGAAAATCTTTAGTAGATTCAGGGTAAACATGCTGGATCACCCAAAACTCATCCTTGTTATCTCTGCTCATAGCATTTTCTGTGTTTCCAGAAGGGCTGGGAAGAACCAGTGCTGGGACAGTCACCAATGGAGCACTCCAGGCTGGGCTAAACAGGCACTTACATCACCTCAGTGGCTAAAGCCAGTTCTCCAGACCCACAAAGTCTGGACAGTCTCCAGGTTCATTTCCAGAACCAGGCCCACCTTGTAAAAATACCAGATTAATTCTAAACCAGTCCAAAATTCAAAAGGAGAAGAGATGACCATAACCAACCTCATGCTGAAGGTTCAAATCAGTCTGGAGAGACAGGCAAATACAGGTGGGATTGCCACCTTGATTTACCTGTGCTGGAAAAAAAAAATAAAGATACAGGTTCTTTCATGCCAATTTTTATTTGCACATGCCTCTCTGAGCAGGTCTGGCTGGTTCATCCCTCCTGGATGCTGACAAAAAATTAGAGTCAGTAAACCCACACTGGCCAACACCACAAAATCCTCCTCTAAAGAAAAAAAAATTAAAAAAAAAAAAAATCAAGGCAAGGAACTTTCGAGGTTTCTCCTAACAAAAGAGCAGGACGTGGAAGGGGAAGAGCTCACACAGCTCTGGCCTCACTGCAGGAAACCTTTCAAAACACAGGTTTCACTTTCAGCACAGCCCTGAACACTGCACTGAGCTGGGATGTAGCACACGCTGCCTGGCTGTGCTGAGCAGCACAGATTTCACAGACAAACAAGTTTTGAAAAACAGCTTATGGCTGGAAAATGTCAGAACACTCGTCTAAAGCTCCAGAGAGAAGAAAATGAAAAAAAAGAGCCACGACCCTGCTGCATCCTTTTCTTCTACATCAACAAGGCTGATGTGCCATGGCCCGGTGCCAGCAGAAGGACGCCAGCTGCCCCACACTGCTCTGCTTCTGAGCAGAGCTACAAACACATGGGCTGCAACAGGGAAATGAAAACCCACTTCATTTCTTAATTAGATAACATTTTTCTTCAATATAAAACACACTAACCTCTTGCCTCCCTCAAAGAAACCAAGACCTTTAGCTTGCAAGCATTTGGAAGAGGGATAAAATATTTATCAGTCTGAGAAGTTGATTACTGTCTAATTTTTCAGGCTTCCCTTGCCTTGCTCATGTTTTTGACCCACAGCTCAAGCTGAATTCATCACTGCTATCAGCAACAAATACTTTTTTCCTTTTATAAAGAGGAAAAAAAAAAACGAGTGGGCAGTGCCCAAAGTACTAGGAAATCTCAGGGGATGCAAAGCACTTCCTAAATGCTGGAGCAGGCTGTGATTTTTTACACCCATGGAAGTCTGGTTTTGCAGCAACTGGTTTAAGATTACACAGGGAGCCTGGGGCACTGCCAAGTGCTGGAGCAGAACCTCCTGTGAGTCTGCACCCAGCATCTCAAATGAACAACCAAGGGGAATGCAGGACCAGCACCTTCTGCACCAGGAACTCAACACAGAAGGCAAATGGTGAGGTGGAAGAGGGGTGGGTGGTGGAGGCTGCTGGGTCCTACTCACTTGTGCAATTTTGTGAGGAATGTGACTCCTTGCACAATCCAGGTTGGAATATTCACTGTCCCTGCCATCAGGTGTCACAGGAGGTCAAGGGCAGCCCTGTTCTCCTTCAATCAAGAGGTCCTTAGTGGGAGTAGGAGAACAAGCTGAGCCATCCAAAGGATTGTGTTAAATACAGTGCAGGAGAGGGGTAAAGACAGTCACAGGTACCAGCCTTAAACCCTGAGCTCTGGCAGAGCATTTAAACAGTATTTTCATCAGCACTGTGAGAGTTCAAACAGATAATGGAGCAAGCAAAAGAAACTGAGGCACAAAGGCAGGAGGGGTTTTGGCCAAGGGTGTGAAGAAAAAGCCCAGGAAAAGGCTCCATGGAGCCCTTATTGCAACATTTCAAGATATAAAAGGGGCTTCAAAGGATGGAGAGAGACTTTTTACCAAGTCCTGTAGTGACTGGATGAAAGCAACAGTTTTCAACAGCAAGAGGCTATACTGAAGTTTGGATATAAGGAAGAAATTTTCTACCATTGGGTTGATGAGCCACTGGAACAGGTTGCCCAAAAAAGCTGTGGATGCCCCACCCCTGCAAGTGCACAAGGCCGGGTTGGATTGAGCAACCTGGTCTAGTGACAGACGTCCCAGAGCAGACAGCCTGGCCTTTAAAACCCTGCCCAGACCATTCTGTGATTCACTCCCTGAAGCAGTCGAGGGGCAGGGAAGCACAGAAGGTGGGTGTTTGTCCCCTGGGCAGTTTTCTGTGTGTCTCTGAGCAGTTTTCCCCCTCTGCGTTTCCGCGGGCACGGAGCGGCCCAGGCCCGGCTGGCGCCTGCAGGCCCCGCTGTGACAAACAGCACAGCGACAGCCCCGGCAGGAAATGCCAGAGCCATTCCTCTGCTTCTGCAGGGATTCCTGCTCCAAAACACCCTGCAACGCCACAGCCATTCCTCTGCCTCTGCGAGGATTCCTGCTCCAAAACACCCTGCAATGCCACAGCCATTCCTCTGCTTCTGCGAGGATTCCTGCTCCAAAACACCCTGCAACGCCACAGCCATTCCTCTGCTTCTGCAGGGATTCCTGCTCCAAAACACCCTGCAACGCCACAGCCATTCCTCTGCTTCTGTGAGGATTCCTGCTCCAAAACACCCTGCAACGCCACAGCCATTCCTCTGCTTCTGCAGGGATTCCTGCTCCAAAACACCCTGCAACGCCACAGCCATTCCTCTGCTTCTGCAGGGATTCCTGCTCCAAAACACCCTGCAACGCCACAGCCATTCCTCTGCTTCTGCAGGGATTCCTGCTCCAAACCACCCTGCAACGCCACAGCCATTCCTCTGCTTCTGCAGGGATTCCTGCTCCAAAACACCCTGCAACGCCAGAGCCATTCCTCTGCTTCTGCAGGGATTCCTGCTCCAAAACACCCTGCAACGCCAGAGCCATTCCTCTGCTTCTGCAGGGATTCCTGCTCCAAAACACCCTGCAACGCCAGAGCCATTCCTCTGCTTCTGCAGGGATTCCTGCTCCAAAACACCCTGCAACGCCAGAGCCATTCCTCTGCTTCTGCAGGGATTCCTGCTCCAAAACACCCTGCAACGCCAGAGCCATTCCTCTGCTTCTGCAGGGATTCCTGCTCCAAAACACCCTGCAACGCCAGAGCCATTCCTCTGCTTCTGCAGGATTCCTGCTCCAAAACACCCTGCAACGCCAGAGCCATTCCTCTGCTTCTGCAGGGATTCCTGCTCCAAAACACCCTGCAACGCCAGAGCCATTCCTCTGCTTCTGCAGGGATTCCTGCTCCAAAACACCCTGCAACGCCAGAGCCATTCCTCTGCTTCTGCGAGATTCCTGCTCCAAAACACCCTGCAACGCCAGAGCCATTCCTCTGCTTCTGCGAGGATTCCTGCTCCAAAACACCCTGCAACGCCAGAGCCATTCCTCTGCTTCTGCGAGGATTCCTGCTCCAAAACACCCTGCAACGCCAGAGCCATTCCTCTGCTTCTGCGAGGATTCCTGCTCCAAAACACCCTGCAACGCCACAGCCATTCCTCTGCTTCTGCGAGGGATTCCTGCTCCAAAACACCCTGCAACGCCACAGCCATTCCTCTGCTTCTGCGAGGATTCCTGCTCCAAAACACCCTGCAACGCCACAGCCATTCCTCTGCTTCTGCGAGGATTCCTGCTCCAAAACACCCTGCAACGCCACAGCCATTCCTCTGCTTCTGCGAGGGATTCCTGCTCCAAAACACCCTGCAACGCCACAGCCATTCCTCTGCTTCTGCAGAAATTCCTGCTCCAAAACACCCTGCACTGCCAGAGCCATTCCTCTGCTTCTGCGAGGGATTCCTGCTCCAAAACACCCTGCACTGCCAGAGCCATTCCTCTGCTTCTGGAAGGATTCCTGCTCCAAAACACCCTGCACTGCCAGAGCCATTCCTCTGCTTCTGCGAGGATTCCTGCTCCAAAACACCCTGCAACGCCACAGCCATTCCTCTGCTTCTGCAGGGGATTCCTGCTCCAAAACACACTGCACCGCCACAGCCATTCCTCTGCTTCTCGAGTTCCTGCTCAAAACACCCTGCACTGCCAGAGCCATTCCTCTGCTTCTGAGATTCCCGCTCCAAAACACCCTGCAACGCCACAGCTATTCCTCTGCTTCTGCGAGGATTCCTGCTCCAAAACACCCTGCAACGCCACAGCCATTCCTCTGCTTCTGCGAGGATTCCTGCTCCAAAACACCCTGCAACGCCACAGCCATTCCTCTGCTTCTGCGAGGATTCCTGCTCCAAAACACCCTGCAACGCCACAGCCATTCCTCTGCTTCTGCAGGGATTCCTGCTCCAAAACACACTGCACCGCCACAGCCATTCCTCTGCTTCTGCGAGGATTCCTGCTCCAAAACACCCTGCAACGCCACAGCCATTCCTCTGCTTCTGCAGGGATTCCTGCTCCAAAACACACTGCACCGCCACAGCCATTCCTCTGCTTCTGCGAGGATTCCTGCTCCAAAACACCCTGCACTGCCAGAGCCATTCCTCTGCTTCTGCGAGGATTCCTGCTCCAAAACACCCTGCAACGCCACAGCTATTCCTCTGCTTCTGCGAGGATTCCTGCTCCAAAACACCCTGCAATGCCACAGCCATTCCTCTGCTTCTGGAAGGATTCCTGCTCCAAAATGCCCTACAACACCACAGCCACTGCTTCTGCAAGGATTCCTGCTCCAAAATCCCCCACGGCATTTCCTCCAGCCCTGCACACACACAGGATTGAACTCCTTCTTGCCATATTGCTCCGAGAGGAAAAAGCAAAGCCAGCGCTGTGGCCACAAACCCAGCACCATCTTTCCAGGCTTTCCTTGAGGTATTTTTGGCTCTTTCCTCAGAACTTCTGATTTCAGAGAAAAAGACCACAGCTGCCAAACTTCAGAGAGGGAATCTGGGGAGAAAAGGGGCAACTGCTTTTGCCTCTTGGCTGGGGACCACGTACCCCAGCAGGCTTGGCCAAGCTCAGCCCTCAGAGCTGGAGCAACAGCCTTGTGTGCTGGTTTAGATTAAGGAAAACGTTGGAAAAAGACGGAAAAAGTGTTTCCAAACGAGGTGAATCATGATTTTGTACAGAGATCCCTGAAGAGCTGACTGCTGTTTGTAATAAAAGCACACACAGAGAGCAGGAAAACAAGCAGCTAGTCCTAAAATGGAAGCGGCTCTGGAGGAGCAGAAGATGCTGAGCACCCTCCCTCACTGCTGAACAGCCAGAGGGTTGCTCAGATTGGGGTACAGGTCCAAGCTGAGCCTGTGCAGAAGGTTGTCTAATGGCAGAGGCAGCAGAGGAGCAGCCCTGCACCTCCATGCCTGTCTGTGTCACTGAAACAACTAAAACTGCCACTCTAGAAAAATCCCAGACTAGCACAAATTCAAGGATTCCCCCCATCATGTCTCTCCTGTTCCTAAACTCAGCTTATGACCAGAAACAGTGCTCTGCACAGATCCCACTTCTGTGGCTTGCTTTAGATCTGCTCCCATCAAATCTAACCAGGGGACAGCTTTGCCCATACTGAGACATCACAAGGATGGGGCCTTCAGAGCATTATCTTCCACCCAAATCCACAGCTGCCTCACAAACCAACTGGGACAAAGCCTCTGACTTCAGCATTAACCCTTCTGTGGCCAGAAAGGCGGGAAAAAAGGAGTCTCCTATTCCCCATGGTGCTGCTCATTCCTTGCTCACATTCACCAGCAAGACCTCAGGCACTTATTCTGCCCCAGTTTCCCCCCTGGGTAATACAGGGGCAACAAAATACACCCACTTTTGCATGCCACAGGGTGACCAGAGGGATTGTTTTCACTTCTCTCATTTTCTCCTCGCTGGATTAGGAAACAATGAGAAAAACCCCGTGGAGCCACGCAGGCATGAGCGCTCAAGTTACTCCCTTTGTACAAAACCACCGAGCAGTGGGATTCCTCCTCACTCCTGGCTCTGGCTGAGAGCATTCAGCACCACAGGGCCAGGCTGAGGGGACTCCTCCAGCTCCCCAAGGTGCAGGTTGTTTGCATCAGCCCTGCTCGTTCCTTACACGCCAGACAGCTGGAGCACAGCCCCAGACCGCAGCAGGAGATGACTAATCCACGTCACTGGGAATTATCTGCACAGAACCCCCACGCACGCCGGCTTGTTCAGCAGTCAGACAGAAAGGAGTTGCTCTGGCACTGCCCCCTTCTCATTTCAGGGGCAGAAGGCACAATGTACCCCAGTCCTCCTGGATCTTTGCAGCTTTCTTCCCCTCTGAAAGCAAGTCCAGCAGCTCAGAGGACAGTGGAAAGATGTTTAGAAAGTTCACTGCTGCCTGTTACAGACATTTCTGTTTCAGACTGCAGCAGAAATCACAGGCTTCAAAACATTTATCTAAAACCACCCACCTGGCAGGGAATAGCTTTTTTCCCAGCTGGATTTCTCACTGGTATCACCCTCTTCACACCCAAGTCAGCTCAACACACAAACATTGGAAAGCCTCTTAAATCCTTGGGACTCTGCTGCCTTGGCCATCTCCAAACCAAGCCCTTCCCAGCCAGTGATGCTCCTCCTTGGCCACTTATTTCTGCTCCCCAGGTGGGGGAAACCCTGCAGATCCCCTCATAGAGACTCCCATCTTCATCACATCCCTCAAATGCAATACAGGTGATAAAACCAAACTCCTTTTTTAGGCTGCTCAAAGACCCACAGAGAGCCCTTCAAAATGAGCTGTATTTTACTGGAGTTGTGAGCAAGCCTTGTCTTTTATCCAGCTTGCCAAAGAGAAGAGTCCAGAGGTAATTTGCTAAAAGGACAACTTTTGGGACAGTCTGACATATGATGTACACTGAGAAACATTTCCTACAAATATTTAATTGCCGTGGGAGAACCTGCCATGGTGATTAAGGTGGCAGAGGAACTGCTGGCTGTCACTGGCTGTGACAGAGGGCCACTGACAAGCAGTTTCATACTGCCAGTTGCCAAGTGCTATTTATAGAAATGAATGGATGTGCACATAAATAGATACAAAATAAATGCTAATTTAATTGCTCTTCTCCCTCCATCCTTTTGTTCAGGATTTCCTAATTATTCAGGGTTTCCTTCTTATTCCACTCATCTTTTTCCTTAATGAACACAACGCAGATCTTCATTCTCCTGTTTCTTTCTCCCCCTCTTCAGCGACATTTCTATGAGAAAACTCCCTTGTTCAGCCCAAGAGATAGCCTGAAAGGACTCCTTCCAGCCATGCCACAGGATGCACAAGGAATAACACAGTGATTAAAGGAGTAACAGAGGAATTCCAGCACAGAAGCTGCACTAGGAGTAATGTCAGAACAATCCCTCTATTCCCAAAGAATGGCTCCACTTTAACCCACATGAGGAAGGAAAAGATGCCTGTCTCTGTAATTGCCAGAAGGCAGAGAGGCAGGGACAATGTAGTGGCTGCCACACCTGACCAGGACTCAGGAGAATCCAGCTCAGCCATCACATCTGCTGCCAGCTGCCTGGGCAATTCAAGGGAGGAAAACCATCCACACTATTCTAATTTCCAGCATGTTCTGCAACGAGGCATTGCACATCCAGAAACACAGCCTTCACCCTAAACTCATTTGTGAGGAAAGAAAACTAAAAAAAGAAAGATTTTCATTGAATTTGCCAAAAGGTTGTTAATTTCTTAAGATGAACTGAAGCAAAACCATTGATATTTTGGGAAAAATATTTTTGAGCATGCACCACCAACAAGCTGTTTTCTTGTGGCCCAAGCCTACCAGGAATACAATCTGGCAGGATTCAAATTTTAACTTGTGTCAAGAGAGCACTAAGAAGCCCTCCAGGAGACAGGAATGAGATAGCACTTTGGTTGTGTTTCTCTGTGTACCAAAAAACTGCTGCAAGCCACAGAGAACTGGCTAGTTAGCCAACACATTCTTGTTGTGAACTCTGTCTTTCAGTGGAAATTTGGAACACCAACTAAAGGATTCCCAAGCCTCAGAAAAAACATTTTTTCCACAAAAAAGAAATATTATTTCATTAATTTACTAACTGAACTCCCAAACCCAAGCAGTTCAATGTGAGCAGGTTGCTGCAGGGTCTCATGAGAAGCACCAGCAATGAGATGACCAAGAGGACATTTTATCACCAAATTACCCCTATGCCTCATTCCCCCTCCAAGAAAGGAAATTCTTCAGCCCAACCAAGCCAACCTAATCACAGGAAAAAATAAACAACAAAAAGGGAAAACCAGGAACCAAAGAAAGAACAAATCACAGGCACAACAACAGCATATCCAAATCAATCTCTCCCCCACGTCAATTTCTGTCCTACAAAACAACCCTAAAAGAGACCCAAACAAGCTGATCAAACTGAGTTACAACCATGAACCAAGTCCCCACTAATTCCACCTCCTCTGGCCACTCCCCACCTCCCAAACTCGCCTCCTGCTGTGCTGCAGGCCAGACGTGTTTCAGCCAGACCAATTCAGTGAGGCAGCAACTCAACATCCTCCAATGCTCCCCCATCTCCTGGGGCCTGCTGGTCTGAACCCTCAGCTCTGGATGTGTGAGCAGAGAGGGATCCTGAGCATCCTCATCTCCTCCATCACAGAGCTCTGAGCAACCCTGAACATGCAGCCAAGGATTCTATACTTCTGGATAAAAAGAAAAATCATAAAGGAGGAAGTGTTCCTCCAAGCATTAGTGGTCTAATAAGAGGGAAAGTTTGATTCCTATAATAAAGATATATACTAAAATATATAATAAAAATGCAATAAAATTAAACATCTCACAGCCAACTATTCTAAAGGTGATATCAGAGCACAGCATACCTCCATTGGTGATTTATAAATGAAGATGCAGAGTGGACAGGCTGTGGGTTTGAATTTGATTGCAAGATACCAGCTTTATGCAGCTAAGAACTCAATCAATAAAAACTATAATTTTCCTTATTTTCAACTAATTATCTGCTTTACTGTGCATGTACTGCATTAACAGCCCAGGTCTCAAAACCAACAGCAGGGATCTTCCCCCACTGCACAAAACAAATGTTTTAAGAAGAGCCTGAAAAGCTTTGCCACCCTGAAAGCAACTCAGCAGGCTCCACGCAGTCCCCACCCATCACCATGCACAAGACACCCTTGCAGCCACCCAAAGCTTTGCTGGGTTTTCTGCTTTGCCTGCAGCTGCAGGGAGCCAGCCCTGAGCTCCTCTGCTCAGCTCTGTAAACATCTTGGACTTATTTCAGCCTGAGCTGAACACAAACCCAGTGACTCAGCTTGGGCAGCAGCTGCCGCCAGGACTCGCTTTGAGCGGAGACGCGCGCACGTGTTTTCGTCTGCGTGAGGCTGGGAAGTCCAGAGGGACTGGGGAAGGGATTTCTCCTCCCTGCACCCAGACTTCCTTGTTTGCAGCACAAGTGCCACTAAAAAATGCATGATGACAATTTGTTTTCTCCCGGGCTAGGCATCCAGCAGTTGCAGAGTTGACTGCAAGCTCCTTCTAAACCACAGCACTAGAGGTGGAATTCCAAGTGGATTTGCTGCCATGCTTCCAGCAGCTTCCCAGTTGTCCTAATCTTCTTCTCTTGCTATTTTGACAACTGAATTCTTTCTTCACAACTTTCATGTTAGCATAATATTTGTTCCATACACAAACATGTGATTAAATCCACTTCAGCTATTGTATCAATGTCAGCAAATAATTTCTGACATTGCTCAAGGGACAATGTTTTTTGCTCACTAAAACACCTCTGAATGGCCAAAACT
Organism: Luscinia megarhynchos; assembly: GCA_034336665.1. NCBI lineage: Eukaryota > Metazoa > Chordata > Aves > Passeriformes > Muscicapidae > Luscinia > Luscinia megarhynchos. The sequence goes on along the minus strand of JAPFBE010000007.1, from coordinate 42,479,626 downwards.
TTTGGGTTTAGGAGCATAAAGATAAACAGCAGTAACTCCTAATTAAACACTTTATGTAAGAATGACATTATTCCTCCCCAAAGAGCCTGGGTGTCTACAGTTCAGAATTGGCAGTCTGTCCTTCAGATATCTGAAGCAAAATGTGCAGATAATAAATATTGTATTTCATTAACGCTGTCAATAGAAAACAATTGACTTATCCAAGTGCTAGAGCTGCACAGCCCGAAACAAGTTCTGCAAATTTCAGAGCTAAACAAGAGTTAGAAGTGCCTTGAGGTGGGACTCAAATCCCAGTTCCAGGCTCAGTTGTTATATTTGTGAATAATTTGGGGCATTACTCTGTTCCTCTGTCATATAGGAACACCTGTAACTTCCTTTCAGCTCTCCAAAAAGAGAGGTCATAAACCTTGTAACTTGGTAAAATTATGGAATTTCTGATGTGCTATGCACTTGTTAACTTGAGTTGTAACATTTAAACTCTGCCAGCATGGCAAGCACCACACCCACCTCTGTGGTCTGCTGGAGTTTGCCATACCTGTTTGTTGGAGTGGACACTGGTTTTATTCCTGTTGTTGTCCAGCAGACCCCCACACTTGCCCAACGCTGCCAAATCCTTCATAATAGAGTTCAGAGCTGCTTCTTCATCTGCAAGAAAAGAAGAGAATTGAGGTGTGGAAGACAGCCCTGCCCTGGGATGTGCAGAGTGAAAATACAGCACTGCAAATATAAACTTGCAACACAAATGGGTCAAAAAACCCAATGTCCTGTTAAGAGGCATTCAAGGACCACACCAGTCTCTCCCAGCCCAATCTGTCTTTAAAATACAGGTTCCTTCATCACAGATGAGACACAATGAAATGTCATTGTCCCCATCTGAAAGGGCATGCAAGAAAGCTGGAGAAGGACTCTCCACAAGGGCGTGCAGTGATAGGACAAAAGAAAATGCCATTAAATTGAAAGAGGGCAGGTTTACATTAGATATTAGGAAGAAATTTTCCTCAGTGAGGGTGGTGAGACCCTGGCACAGTCGCCCAGTTGTGGTTGCCCCATCCCTGGACATGTACAAGGTCAGGCTGGATGGGGTTTGGAGTAACCTGGGCTAGTGAAAGGCGTTCCTGTCTTTTCTCCCTGCTTCTTTAAAGGTGCTCAAGAGCCACAATTAACTTTCACAACCAGAAGCAGTGAGAAACCAGGGGAGAGGGCAAGGAACCCATGAGAAGACCAGCAATGCTGGACAGAAGAGACAGAGCCCTCATAGGATTTCTGATTTCTGCAGTAATGGGAGAACTTTGAAGGACCCCTCAGATCTGAAAGCAATCTCCTTTTCAACACTTTAGCATCTGTGCTTGTGGGCTCTTAAAGCAGCTATGAAGTGTTAAATGCAAAATACCAACCACAAGAGCTAAGAACCCTGTCACAATCTAGGGCAGGGCACAAATGTTAGGGGTGTGTGAGACCCCACTGCACACTCCATGCCCATAACACAGCCAAGGCAAACGTTAGGTACATGCAGCTATTACTGTAAAAAAAATACAAACACAGCTAAAAATCTTGTCTAAAAATTAGTGTCTCCAGGGACAGAACCACCCCTAAGCCAGGCCAGCCTGCAGATTTAACTCAAAGTCCACAAATATGTGAAAAATGACAAAAACTACATGAAATCAGACAGGACTGGACCCAAACACTGAGGGTGTTTCTCCCAGGGAGGTGTATGTCCTGGATTCTCGTGCTCAGATATAACACCATCTCTTTTTCTGCTCCTCCTGCTGGGTTCTATAAGCATTGAAGCTATGAAAAAACCCAGATATGAGAAAAAGACTTCTTGTGCATGCTCTGCTCCCACAATATAATAAAGAAATAAAGGAAAAAAAAAAGTGGGGGAAATGTTTAAATCCAGTCTCATATTTCAGAACTCAGAAATGAGCTCTAATGCCTACTTCAATATATTAGGAAAAAGCCTACATTTTCCTGTAAGCAACGTGTATACATGCTCAATATATAAACACATCTGTATATCAATACTAAAAATTTAATTCATAAAGTAATAAAATTCATGCCTAAGTACATTAAAATGTAATCCCTTTTGCCTTTCACATCTCCCTATTTACTAAAAGCACAGATATTTTTTTCAGAGGGGTGACAGGGAGCACAGCCTGAAATGCTACAGGAAAGAACTCAAGATAATTTTTAGTTCAAGTTCAAGAGGAAAAAAAAAAGAAACATATCCAGACCATCCCCAAAGTCCAGGTTTGAGGTGTTTTTCTTTTGTTGTTGGTTTATTTTGGTCTTTTTTTAGGACCTCTGGGACAAGCATAGTTTTCCACACAGATTTTGTAGTAGGAAAATACCCAATAAAAAAAAGGCAAAAAAGCCCTTTTTTGTGGAGGGGGGAGGGACAAGCTAAAACAAACCCACAAAAACAAAACCCCCTTACGCTGCCCTCCAGGAATTTTCCACCAAAGCTTTAATCTCTACAGTGCCCCTCACTTTTTTTTTTTTTCCAGCAAGTGACAACACAAGTTTCCTGAGCTGCCTGACACAAAACACAATCTGAAATGTCCTGGGCCAACAGGGCCAGCAGAGCCTGGTTTGATACCGAAACCACCCAATTCCTCACTCCCTCTCCCACTTCCAAACCTCCCTGGCAACATCTTCCAGAAGAAAAACCTCTGGTCAACCCACCAGTGCCCTGGTTTACATAACATTGTCTTCCTCCCTCTATGTACACATTAATCTTGCCAAACTTTTTGTAACAGTCCACCAAACAGGTTTAAAAATTCCTGGTGCTGCAAATCCAGTAATAAGTCACATTTCTTAGGAAGACAGGCTAAAAAACTCTGCCAGAAGTGACACTTTGCATCTCTCCAAACCTAGCAAAGCAAGGAGAATCCACTCATTTTCAGTAACTGCTTAAATTCAGCTGGTTTCCAGGAATCCCCAACCATCAGCTTAGGAAGGCCTAGAGTAAGTGGTGTAAAACTGGGCCCCAGCTGTTATGAATCAGGTACTGACAAAAAAAAGCTATTTCTTGTATTTGACTGTCAAAGCAGCATTTCCTTCCTTTATCTACAAAAAAATTACACAAAAGAGCATTTTGAAAAGCATCTGAGGATTTTAAGTTAAACATGACTGTTGATTGTCAAACTACTAGAATCCACATCCATGACATCACTGCCACAAAATAAGATAACTTCTTCCTATACAAGCATAAAAGAGCAAGAAACTTCTTCATGTACAAGCATCCTCCTGCTGCTGGAGGGTGAAAGATGACTTAAGCACAAGCAGAAATACAGTATTTCCTTAAACTAGCATATTTCTATATGGTTAAGTATTTCTCAGCTGCTTTTAACAGTGTGTTTTTACTCCAGAACTGAGATTTCAGGGAGGCAATGACCAAAACCTTAACTGCTCAAAACAAATCCCCCCACACCAGGCTCTGAAGCAACTTCTGAGCAGCAGCACAATTTGCATCATCGGTTGCAAAATCAACACTTCCCAGTCCTCTCTGGGACAGCTTTGCACAGGCACTGATGCTTCCCAGACAGAACCTCCTGCCCATCCTAATTACAGCTCTTGGGGTCTCCCAGCTGACTCCCAAGAAGGGTGGAGGACTTTGTTCCATGGAAATACGCAGCCAGCTCAGCCAGTGCAGTCAAAATTCAAACAAGCACTGGAGCTAACTGGATAATTAAATCCAAATGCCACTCCCAAGCCTTTCCAGCAGGAGGGGCGTCTCAGGCTGCTCCTGCTCTCTTTGGCTTGGTTTGAGTCAGGAGAGGGTGAAGGATGGATGGCTCTCCCAAGGACAAAATGCCAATTTTTGTCAGGAATCCCGTGCCCAAGGGACAGGAAAAATCCTTCTTCTCCTGATCCAGCCCTGGCAGGACCCAATAATTCTTCAGCCTTGTGAGAAGGCAGCATTGAGGCAGCACAGCAAACACCTCCCCAGGCTCTGCCATGGCTCCAGAACAAAACAGCTGTGAGTTGCACAACACCATGAAGTATCCTTGGAGCTGGGATGGACTTGGAGACTCCTGGAAATCTTTGTGCAATGTGAGCAGGTTCCTGCTCCCAACAACCTCCTGGGCCAGCTCCACTCTGGCATCATTTTGCACAAATTCACTTAAGGTGCTGAGGGCTGACAGGATGAATTGTACAGCAAATCCCACTTGATCTCCAACACAACATGTAAACAGGATTATTTCTACCATGGAAGATCAGGACAGAGAAAAGCTGATTAGAGAGACAGCAAAAATGAAACTTAAAAATAAATTGTGTTTAGTACTGTTCCTCTGTCCCCAATGTCTCTTTTTCTATCCTCAGCTTTCAGCTATTTCCCTTAGTAGGAAACCAATTTCTTTCTTCTCTGCTTTCCACCAACACACTTAATTTTGTGCTTTTTAAATCAGCTTCCTGTGACAAAGCTTGTTTGATCACACTGCCAAGCCCTTCCAACCAAGGATCACTTCCAACCAAAAAGAATAGATGTTTCAAAAGATATTAATTTCCCAGAGGTTTGGGGGTGAGGGGAAATATCCATAACCACAGAGAGGAACACACGAGCAGAAAGCCAAGAGCACTCCCAGGAAGCAATGACCAGTGGAGCTCCAGTAGACAGGGTTTATATTTTTACTAAAATACACTCATCCATTTTGGCAGGATCCTAGATCAAAACCAGAATGCCTCCTTCTCTCATCAAGTTTTCAGTTCTGCAAGATGTTAAGACTCTCAAGTCCCAGGCATTACCAGTATGAATCTGGGGTATTTGGCTACTTGGCAAACCCAAGCAGGGAGTGAAACCAAAAAACCAGCAGATGACACATCCTCCTGCCCTTCAGAGACACATTTCCAGTGCTACTATGTGGCCTTGGCTCCAGCCTGGGTGAGGGAGAGAGGAACCTGGACTTTCAGTCTTAGTACAGCAAGTTCACTGCTCAAAGAGAGGGGGAAAAAAACTTTAAAAGGGAGAAAAAAAGCCTGAAGGTCAACAGGGACCACCCAAAACAATTCAAGAGGCAGGAGAGAAAGCAAGTGAAGAAGGGACAAAGGAATAATTTAGCTGTGTGATGGTCTAGACATTGCTGTTATTGTTGGCTTCACTAATAGGTCATTGCTAAGAGGCAGCTTATGGTAGTTCCATGAAGCTGCTTCCATCAACACTGAAAAAAAAAATTAAAGACAAGCAGCAGCTGGATGAAGCCCACAGGAAAGCCTGCAGAAGTAAAGCACAATCCTGTAAAACATGGGTTGTGATTTGTGATTCTCTTACATACACACCAGGCAGAACCAGGGCTGGGAAGAGTGGGGGGAAAAGTCCTGGGTGTTGCAGGAGGGAGGAATACTGCCCTGTGAGTCATTCCTGAGCAGGGCTGGAGCAGGCAGCTCCAGGGCCCTGCAGCCACTGGGATCCAGAGAAAAACTTCAGCTGTGACCACTCGTGGTCACTGAAGATCCCACTGTGCTTTTCACAGCCCTGATGCTGATGGAGCATTTGCCTGTGTAAACTCCAGCAGCTCCCTCCACCGCCAGCATCCACCTCTCCAGAAGGTGATGCAGCCACTGGGGATGTCCCCAGGCAGAGGGAAGAGCTCTGTGAAAGTTGAGAGGGGGATGAAGAGAGGATGGGGAGCCACACAGAAACACCATCACCTTCAGTAAAATCCCTTCCAATGGGCAAAGCCTCGAATATATAGTGACAAAAACACTGAAATATACTACAACACAGTGAAAATAAATATGGAGCCAAGTGATGACTAACAATATGCTGAATTTGGTCTGAAGATACATCAGCCATTCCTTTTCACTGGCTTTTTTTGAAAACACACTTTTTGGATTGACTGGTATGCAACATTTATCACTTAGCAAAGGGAACCTGAACTGAAAGACAAAACTCACTCTCCTGGCATCACTCAGCTCCTGCAAAGGGCAGTCCCTGTCCTGATGGAATTTCAGCTACACTCAGAGGGAAAGGGAGATGGGCTGGATTTTCACTCATTTGATGGACAGAAATCTGAGACAGACAAAAGCCTTGCTCAAGACCACATGAGTCTGCAGCCTGAGCTAAGCACATTAAAGGAGCTTAAATTCAGAGATTGATCTGGCCTTCCTGGTTGTAAACAAAGTGCACAGCAATTCATTTAGCAGCTTCCACATCCCAGCTTTGACCTGGAATCACACAAAGCAGCCTCTTCAGAAAGCCTTAGCTGGAAGAGCTCATGTACTTACTCCAGTAACCCCTCTTTCCAACAAATATCTCAATTCCAGTTTGAGAATAGAGCTTGGTCTGTATTCTACTCATTAGATCTTGATACCCCCCCCGTATCTTGGAGATCCCTCTGTTAATAGACACTCCCCATCTTCTCCAGACTGATTTCATCTCCTTTTAACCCTTCTTCCCTTAAGTAAATTGAAATACACAGCTTGTGCCACTACAGTGATACTTCATTGATTTCTGCAGCTCTTTCAAGTGAGGTTTTTATGGGTTTGTTGCTTTTTTTTTAATCAAGAGGAAAGATCAAAGAAGCACATAATGTTCAGTGGCCAAAGCACCTTTTCATGTCTGTTTGCTGTGGGATCAGGGGGTAACAGCAATCCTGGCCCACATGTTCCAGTGGAAGTCCACATCTGTCAGACCAGCAGCCACCTGGGCTGCCCACTGCCCCTCCCAGAAGGTCAGGACCAGACCAGGCCAGGTCTCTCCTGGTCCAGGGACAGGACACACTCACCCATTTGAGAGCACATGTCAAAGAACTCACTTGTGAAGATAAAGACTGCCTCTTCTCCAAAAGCCAGATGGGGAAAAAGGGCTGGAGACAAAGAAAACCCCTGAGCTGGGGTTTTTTCAGTACCTGCAAACACCATGAACAGGCAGGTACAGCCAAAGCATTCAGGCTGTGCACAAACACCAAGGGGCCAAGATACCAAACCAGCACAGACTTGATGATCCTAAGGGTCTTTTCTAAAATAAATTATTCTGATTCTTAACAGAAGGGATCAATTAGTAAGTAAATACCATCACTGACTGTCCCAATCAATACCAGGAAGGAGCCCAGTGAGCCAGAGGCTCAGGAGCCTGACCTGGACTATGACAAAAGCCCCAAGCAAGCAAAGAAGGGACCCAGACACTCTGACAGGCAGCTGCAAACACTGTTGTGCAATTCACTCCCTTGGAAGGGCTGTCTGTGAATGATCTGTGGCCAGCAGCATGCTGCCTGCACCCACCTAGTGAGACCCAGACAAACCTCCCCATAAATCCAACCCACACGCACAAAGCATTTTGCCACTGTCTGGAGCTGTGTCCAGAGCCTGATAAAGAGAAAAATTATCCAATTACCTCCCCCAGAGCAGAGTGCAGTGCAGCAGACACCAGTGGAGCACGTTCCCTTTGCAAGTCAGCAAAGGCTCAGCAGCAGCTGGATCCTGCTGCCCTTCTCCCTTCGGCAGCCCCACCCAAGGGATGCCAAGGTCACCTCTTGTGCAGGACTGAAGGGCAGGGCACAGCCCAGCAGGTCAAGCAGAGCAATTACACAGGAGGAAATGAGGAAAGACCCTCCTATGTGCTGGAGTTCTTGGCAGGAGTTTGCTCACTGATGTCTTGAGCTCAGGACACACAAACTCATGTAGAAAAGCAGTGCTGTGATGTGCTGGGGGTTCTTGTAAGCACACTTCTTCTCAGAGAATTATGATGCTAAAGGGTGCACCAGGCAGAGGAGATTAATAATCTTCAACTTGACAAATTGATGCTCAACTCTTGTTCTCCATAAATGACATTGGTTTGGATTTTTAATTCCACTTCTATAGCACAATCAGTAATTGCTTTGTAAAAAGAAACAAAACTAAAGCTATCAGAGGCTTTTGACAGCTGCAGATGTCCATCACACCAAGTGCCCAACAGAACATCTGTGGGTTCAGGGCACAGTTACACTATCCCACATACTCCTTTTCTTGGGGCTAGAGCTGAGCTCCTGCCTCCTATTCCCCCTCTAACCTGTGCCAGCCCTCAGGTGATCCACACAACTATTGGGAAAATTGCATAGCCAAATTGGAGACCATGTTAGGATCAAAAACAACTCTTCCTTTACATCCCCCTGCAAAAGTGTAGAGAAACCAGAGCTCAGGAATAGGCTTGGAGAGGAAGGCAAAAATCCATTAAAAAAAAACTAAACCAGTTATTTTAAAAATCATAAATGTATATCACAAATAGCTAAATCAAATCACCAATGACAGGACCCAACCAGTCTCCTAAATACTCATGCACACAAACAAGTAAACACTCCCAATGTAATCCAGACATGCTAAGACTCCAATCAATTAATGAGAGCATGGAGAAAACAGCAAAAGACCAACCTGGCACATAAATTCATGTACTATGGCAGAACCCATTTGAGAGCCAGGGTGAGATCATGAACTTGAACTGCCCTCTGAATTTCCCCAGGAAAAACCAAAAGCAAAGGCAAAGCTACTGGGACTGCACCTCAGCTTAACGGAGCTGAGAGTGATGCCCTTAAAACCCTGAGTGATCAGTACCTTGCAAACACCAAAACCAGAGCCTTTGGGATGGCAAGTTCTATCACAGTGGAAGTTTCAGTGGTTAGGCCACAAATCAAACAAGAAATTTCTCCTGACGAGCTGCGAAGCGCCGTGGCACAGCCCCAATATTCCCTGGCCCCGGGGGCTGCAATGGAAAAGGACTTGGGATCCAAAAGGTGTTTGGTTTAGCTCAGGGCAGGGAAAGCAAGGTTACATCTGCGGTTCACCACAAGCCTCCACTCCCAAAATAGCCATCCCTGACAGCACAAGTAAAATTCCACGGGATCAGAGCCGCTGGCAGAGCTTTCCCAGGCTCTGCACACACTGCTCTCCTCCACAGCCACATCCCTGGGCACAGCTGGCACAAGTCCCCTGTACATCCCTGCAGGCTTGGAGGGTGGCAAAGCCCAGCTATGCAGCCAATTTCCCCCCAGGTACAGCCCATGACATCCTGGCAGCAGCTCTCTCTCAGCTCCCCACCTCCAGCAGCTCAGGAGCACAACCCATGGAGGTGCTGCCACCTCAGCCTTCACCCCTTCTGGGCTAATGGGGAACATATCTGGGCTGAAATTGGGTAGCATTTGGTGGGGGAAGATTCGCTGAAGAGGGCAGAGTCTGGGCAAACAGCTCTTGCCCATCACATCCAGGCAGTGACTGGGATGCTGGAACAGAAGACAGGATCTGAGCCCAACCATAAACCTACCACTACCCGTGACAACCTCTTGTTTCTCGTTGCTTTTGCAAATTAAAGTTAGGCTAGGAGAGCTGCAAGCAGGGGCTAGACCCCTAAAAAGAAAAACTAACCACATTTAAGAAAATTTCTGCATGCCTGTAGCTCTGCTACTCCTCACCACTTCAAAGGCACCAGGTTTCTCATCCCACAAGAAACTTTCACAACTTTTTTGCTAACTCTGCCCTTTGCTCCACAAACACCAATTTTCCTCTAATGGATTAACATAATTGAATTAAACTTGGGCCAATTATTCCAGCAGTTTCCCTGCTAAGCTTAAAATTTGCTCCTTCTGAAGAAGGGCTTATGTGCCTGAAAGGCAGCCTGGTTTTTTTCCACCTCTATCATTTGGTCTAATAAAAGATATTACCTCTCCCCACAACCTGTACCTCTCTCTTGAGCACACTTGAAAGGAGAAAAATGTTTACCCAGCAAAGAAATGTAACTGGCAAGTTATTTCCCCTGACTGGCTCCAATACCTCTGGAGGTTATTTGAGGGATCATAAAGAACCCGTTCTCCCTCCCAGCCCAGCGACTTCCAGCACTCAAAGCCTCAGCCTAGAGCCCATGAACTCTTAACCTGTTGCTGCAGCAACAGCTACAACATTCTAGATGTGGTGCAGGTCCAATCCCACATTCCCCAGGTACCTAAGGCACCCTAAATTTGAGCCCTGGGTACAATGGGTGCAGTGCCAGGAAAGGGAGAAGGAGACCATGGGCACCTTTTAACTCAGACACCTCTCAAAAACAACAAAACCTGAGCTAGAAAGCCTGATGTGTGTTATTATATTATAAAGTGCTGCAAGTCAACATCAATTTTTCATTAATAGCTTCCATCATCCAAAGAGAAAATAAAGAGCAATAAGGATGTGAAGAGCAAAAGCATTGCCTGCTGAGGAATGAGGGTAACACAGCATGGGAGGACTGAGACACCCATGGGATAGGATCTGTTCTGCCCCCATCACCTCCAGCAGTTCTCTCTGTTTCAGCAGCCCCCCAAAAACTCAAGGAGCTGGGCAGAATGGCCATGCCATGACTGTTCAAATAAGCCTGCAGCTGTGCCTTCAGCCAGCCCAACCTGCAATCACACACTCTGTCCAGTCAATACCACAAACAATTCCATTCTCCCATCTCCCACACCTCAGATGACCTTCCTGCTGAAGCAAAAGTCACACTCACTCCAGCAAAGCACTAAAGACCTAAACCTTTGAGTTGTATGGATGTACACTGAGCAGAATAGATCAGCCTTCCTGGAGTTTTTACCACCAGAAACACATGCATGTACACAATATTTCATAACCACAACTGAAAATAATTGAACCCTTTAAAAACAAACAAACAGTTAAGCAATAAACAAGCTGGTGCTTTTTGTACCAAGTCCTGCAGTTTTAGTGTTACTCTTACTGTGGTGTCATGTTTAAACACAGCAATTTTTAATACTTATTGCTCATGGCTTTTCCACTGCCTTGCACCAGAGATGTGGGCACCTTGGAAAGTGTCATAAGCACTCTTGGATTGGATTTGGGTGTAGCCCCTGCCAGGCTCTTGCAGTGCCCAAGGTGGATCCTTTCAATAAATTCCATTTTACTCCTTTTGCCCTGCCTAGTCTCTGTTCCAGGTCAGCATTTCCAGGCATCAGTTTGATCAAATTCCAAAGAGCCTTGGACACTTGAGGAGAGGCTGCAGATAGAAATGGACTGTAAGATGAATAAAAAGACTCAATGCCAAGGACTTAGGCTGGTCCCAAGCTGGCACATGCAGAGACACTGCACCAGCCCTGGGACACCCCAGCTGCACAGGGCTGGTCCAAGCACTGCATGACACACAGACGCCAGAAGTCCCCACTTCCCATCTTGTGGTCACCATGCAAGGTCATGCAGCTTCCCTAGAACATGTCTAGGAGTGAACAGTCCTGTGCTGAACTCTGACACACTGAGCAAATAGGGTATCAGAAAAAAAAAAACCAACAAGGTACAGACTGTCAGATCACCTCACCCAACATATCTCTGTGGTCTTTGCCAGAAGGAAATAAATGATGTGATGGCAATTTCCCTTGCAAATGTTCCCTCACCCCAATGCATGAGTAAACAAACACATATAAAAGGAAGAGGGTGAGAAGTGAAACTAATAAACCCTCAAAATTTAGCCTGAATTCCTGTATATCAGCAAAGCTATTACAGTGATTCTTTAACTGAGAAGCACCACTCAGGGACACTGATGGGAACACACAACACTTCACCCACCTCACCCTGGCAGCTGAGCCACAGACCAGACTGGGATCACAGCACGATCCCATCTGAACAGATCCTGGCAGATCTAACCCACACAGGTCTGGGGATGCTGCTGGTGAAGAGCCACAAACCAGACTGGCATCACAGCACAATCCCATCTGGACAGATCCTGGCAGATCTAACCCACACAGGTGGGGATGCTGCTGGTGATGAGCCACAGACCAGACTGGCATCACAGCACGATCCCATCTGGACAGATCCTGGCAGATCTAACCCACACAGGTGTGGGTGCTGCTGGTGAAGAGCCACAGACCAGACTGGCATCACAGCACGATCCCATCTGGACAGATCCTGGCAGATCTAACCCACACAGGTGTGGGTGCTGCTGGTGAAGAGCCACAAACCAGACTGGGATCACAGCACGATCCCATCTGGACAGATCCTGGCAGATCTAACCCACACAGGTGTGGATGCTGCTGGTGATGAGCCACAGCAATGACATCTTGGTGAGGGGACATGCACAGCACCTTCCACCCACACACAAGTGCAAGAACAACTCCAAACCTGCACAGAGCTCTATTGATTCAACCCCCAGTCCCAAAAACCAGCCACAGTGCCTCTCTTCACTACAGAATCCCCACAATTAATGCTGCAGTGTACCCACACTACATTTGCAGCTGGCAGGCTGAGGGCACCTTGAGCAGGTCCTATCAGCCACTCTCTGTACAAGAAATCACCAAATTTACAAACTCCTGAGAACTGGGCTGGAGCCAGCAACTCCTCCCCTGCTGGTGTTCAGGGCAAGTCTGAGCTTTCCTTGTTAAAATAACCCACATTGCCTTGACAGAACAGTGACTTTTGCTTTCAAAGTGAAAATGTTTCTAAAAATTTTTGGGGTTAGTCACCAGGGATTTTAAACTGAAATTTGTCATTCTTTATATTGAAGAAGCAGATCTGGACTCTCTTCCCTTCCCCTTTTTTTAAACCTAGCTTTAAATTAGTCCTCTTCCCACAAAACCTCTCTTCTAGGTAACAGAAAGAACAAAAACAACACAAATCATACAGCATTCTGTGATTCTACACACTTGCAAGAACAAACCCTGCATTTGCTGGTATTTCCACACACAACACTTTTTTTTTCCTTCTTTAAAAGCATCATTTCAGCCATCCCTGAAAAGCTTTGGGTGAACTTGTATACAATAATGCAAATGTACAAATAAAGCACTCAGATTCAACCAGGACTCCAAGATCTCTTGTCCTTTCTTGGGTCACCAGCTCAGGAAGCCATTTAAGCACTTCCAAGTGGTCCCAATTCCTGACAGTTTTCTTCAGGAGAAAGTTCTTTCTATAGAGAAGATCAAAATCATTATGTACCTCCAGAACTATAAATAATTCCCACTTAATAAAGTTTCCCTCAGCCCCACAGAGCATCTGATACACAACTGTTCCAGCAGAAGAGGGAGAAGGTGGAAATTAGAAAAGCAATATATTCAGGTTTTGAAACAGAAAATTCCTTGGGAGAAGATCTACAGAGAATGAAGACTGCAGAGAAATACAAGGCACACTTGGGAAAAGACTGCACAACCCACCAGATCATACTCAGAATAAGAAAATTTGTCCAATTTTGGCACAACTAAAATACTAAACATAAATTAGAAAGCAATATCATAGTTAGAGCATCTTAGCAATGTATCCCAGTCTGTTGCCACGCTTGGTAGTCCCAACCAAAACTAACAGGCTGCAGAAAATTAATTGTTCAGGGGAATCCAGTTCTTACCCATCTTTCCAACTACATCAGGCCTCCATTCCACTGGTCCCAGACTCTTGTGCCTTACCCTCCTCTCTCAAGCATCCACCTGTAACAAACATACACAGATTAATTTTCATGTGACAACAGGGTCATGGACCACTTTTCACAAAGCCTCCCCCCATCATCCCCTGGGAAGGAGGAAAGAGGAGAACCTTTAGTCAGGAATGGAGACCAGGAGTCTGCACACACCAAAGGTAACACCACAAACTGGGACCTTCATGGCTTTAAAACCTTGTACCTCAAGAGCAGAACATTTTAAGTACATTATATTTTAATGAGTTTTTACATGATTAATGTAACCCTAAAGCAATAGCATCTTTAACACTTCAGAGTCCACAGCATCCCTGTGGGATAACACTCACTTGGGGAACAGACTGACAGCAGGACATGGAAAAACAGTCCTGAATCAAAGCAGAAACCTAAATTTAAGCCTTCCAAATGGCAGTCAAGGTTCCCCAAGGCTGGACCAGCTTTTCTATGAGTGCAGGCAGCTCCCAGCAGCAGTGACTGCCCTGCACATCCCTCATGGGAGGTGTGTCCCAGGGAGCCCCCCCAGAGTTTCTGCCTTCAATCTGCCCCCAACACCAGCACAGAAGTGGGCTGAGTTATTTCCCATCCCTGCATTCAGCCAAACTCTCACACCCAGTAAGGTTTTCTGGGGTTTTTTTTAGTCACCAAGAAATTAAAGCTCACTGGAGCCTGTCCTGCTTACTAATGAAAAGCCTCATTTTAGACTGAACAAAGGAAAAATCACCTAAAGATGGGCATCTTTTAAAGGGCACTGTGATAGAAGACAACATCAAATTCTACTTTAGCTGCCTGATAAGCCCTCAGGTTTCTTGGTCATAAACCTGTGTGATAGCACAGGAAAAGGGAGAAACACCTCAAGAACTTGATCAGGCTTGCACAGGGAATAAGATATTGCTGTCCTGCAGCCAGTGCTGCCTTCAAGTCACTGAGAGCCCCAGGACACTGACACAGATCTTTGAGTGTTAAATATGAGGCACTGGTCAAAAAAGACACTTTGAAAACCACTTGGCTTGGTCAAACCAATCCAAACACAGCAACAAATCCAAAGAGAACCAGTAACAATCCCAAGCATAGACTGAAACAATTTTCTGCAGCTCTGGTGAGGAATATTTATCCAGCCTATTCTGAGAAAGATGACCAGGAAGGGAAGGCAGCAGATAAGAGCAGCAGAGGTGGAGATCTCCTGTGTCCCCAAAAATGTTCCTTCTGCAGCTTCCTCCAGGACAGCATCACTCAGCCTGAGAGCCCAGGGCCACCAGCAACCCTGCTCTGCCCATTTTCAAACCAAGGAGGAGGCAAAGAAGAAAGCAAACAGCTTGAATGGTTAAAAATCTGACCTCGAGAAGGAGCTGGTCAGTCTGTGCAATGCTGAATCAAGAGGGAGCAGAAAACCAGCAAAAAAGCAGGGTAAAAATTCCATCTGATTATAACAAGAGCAGGAAACAGCTCAAACCTTCACTTTTGCTTTCAAAACTGCTGTGACACTTCCAGGAATTAAGCTGAGTGCATAGTTTGCACCATGGGCCACAGTCTGGATTAAATTCTGTAAATTCCTGGGACAGCCCTCCTATCAGAGTAATGGATTTTTCTAACATCTTTCTGGAGACCTTCCAGACCTTTCCAAACCATACCTAGTCACAAAAACAAGCACCTACAGGAACTGTGCAAACGAGCCCTGGAAAAAACAGGTGACCTTTCCATCAGCAGGGCCCTCCCCTGTGCTGCTCTCCATCACCTCTGCCACAGCAAACCCCCGAGACCCCACTGCCCTCAGGAGCAAAGCAGCCCCTGCACGACAGGGCAGGAAATCTCCACTGATACACGAGAGAAAAGAGTTTTCTGTTTTAACAGAAAATCCTTCAATGCTGAGTACAGCCAGCCTTCAAACTGGACTGCAAACACTGGCCATTTCCGTGGCTTCCCAAAAATACATACCAGCAGCTTCCTGTTACAGAAGGACAAATTCCTGTTTCTAGTACAAATTCTGTCCTATTATTATATCCCTTAAAAAACAAGGAGGGGGGGGGAAAAATAAGAGGGAAAAAAAAAGGGAAAATCCTTTTCCTGTAGATGGTGTTCCAAGCAGCCTCTCCTCCCACTAAGCTCCCTGATCAGAGCTGGCAGTTTGGGACAGAAAACCAGTGAGTATCTGAAACTGGGCTCCCACTGGCCACTGCACCACTCCCACAGCCCACAGACCTCTGTAAATCTACTTGAGCTGTCCCTGGTAAAGCACCTGGCAAGCAGTGAGAGAGCTGAGCAAGGTGTTGGCTCCCAGGGATGCTGGGGCAATGTATTCCAGGTTTGTGTTGTGCATGCAAGAGACTCTGCTGCTGCAGTCTGCTCAGGGAACTGCTGGAAGTCACTGCACCTGCAGAAAAGCCCAGGACAGATGTTCTCATCCAGGGGAAAAGCAGTTTTCATTTGCCTGAGCTGAATTCTGCAGAGTGGCTCAATTTCATTATGGCTCCATGAGTGCAGGGTATGAGTATCTACATGAGATATGTATGCAAGGTTATTAATTCACTTTGAAAATTAATGCCAGTTCTTCCTTTTTTCTCCTGGGAAGGGATTTAAGCAAGACTGAGCTCAAGGGAAACAACAGCTGAGCTATTACATGTCTGTGCATCCATGACTCTTGCCTCTGTGGATCTAAGTTACAGAAAGCAAAGCAGGGGAGGAGAGGATGGAGAAGTGTGATTTTCTCCCTGGATGCAAGCAAAGACAAAACAAATTGACCAAGAGATTTACCATGAGGAATTATGTAGGATGAAGCTTAGGAAAGCAGGAAGAGTGCAGCCCAGCACTGAGAGCTGGAGTCACCTGCAGTCTACTATTGCTATATGGGATTTACAGTCTCACCCACCCCAAAAAGGGTTGTTCTTACCCCACAGAGGCTCAGCATTCACCACAAAACACGGATTTCAAGCCAGCATGTCTGGCCACTACTGCAGCACAAGCAAGCAGCATGTCCCTCTGCAGTTTATCAACCCCAGGCTTCCAGGGAAAGCAGCACCTACTTATTCCTGCCTGAGCACCACTTAGCACTTCAGTTTGAAGGTGTAGGGACACACCACTGTAAAAAAAAAAAAATAAGCCACAGTTGCCCCTGAAACAGGGCTCGGCTGGAAAGCTACTCAAACTAGCATTGCTAAAATTGGGACTTTCCTTGTTTTTTCAAGCAGCAGGGAACATGTTGGGCTCAGAGAGTTTAACAAGCAAGAGTCAAGCGGAAAAAATCTCTCCTTTTTAAGAGCTGACCACATTAACTTTCAGCAAGTTTCCGGGAGTCCTGCCAGAGCACTGGAGTTTTGTATACTACGGAACTGTTAAAAATATTATTGTAAATGTTATTTTCAAAAAGCCTCAGAGGCCAGCGCTGGGGTAGTATTAAAAACAACAGCAAAGCAAATGAGATTGTTTTAATGGTGAGAACACAAATGTATGTGTGCTGATAGCTCAGGCAGCCTGCAGGCTTGGCAAAGAGGGATGCAAAGGGAGACTGGTTGGAATATTACAGATTTTCTCTGATCATCCCAACCTCATCCTTATAGTTTCCTCTAGACACTACAGAACATTCAACCTGCTGTACTTAGAACTACCCTGGAACTTTGATCCATATTCTGGGATACAGCTAAATTTTGGAGCCACTCCAAACACATATGACCCTGCCCTCATGGCATTTTCCACCCAGGTTATCCAAAGGATATACCATGCAAGGGAAGTAAAAAAATAGCAATTTAAGACTGTGCATCTTTGTAGATATAGCACTTAGGGACAGGGCTTAGCCATGGACTTGGCAGTTCTGGCAGGACTCTGATGTTAAGAGTTCTTTTCCAGCCTAAATAATTCCCTGGTTCCATGTTTATGAGCACGCAGCTGGGATGGACTTTCTGCAGACAAGTGTGTAACCAGCCCAGGTCTGCAGGTGTATCTCCCCAGAGAGCTCCAGGGACAAAGTTCATGAGGCAGGAGGAGGAAAATAAAACCTCCCCTGATCAGGCTAAGCTGGAAGTGACATGCACAGACCAGCACAGCTCACAGAAGGAGCCAGCCCATGAAACCCAACAAACAGCTCTGTATCAGAACCCATCAGCTGAGGCTTCTTCTCCCCAGTTTTGGCCATGACACCCCAAAACTGCTGAAGAATTTCTCACAACACTTATTTCTGGGAGAAGAGGTGTATATTTAAAAGCTACTGTGCTCAGTGGAGGATTCCTCCAGTCAGGGACCCGGCCAGGGTAGCTGCACTCAACAGCTGCTCCTGGAGAAAAAAAAAAATCTCCTGAGACATCCTGCTTGCTCTAGCACGATGTGTACTGAGAATAAGAAATTTAGAACCTGCCTGAGTCCTGCTGTCAGCATCTCTGACAGCCCTTTAAACGAAGCCATTGAGAGCTTGAAACAAATCCTCTTCTCTGAAATTACTTTATAAATTAAATGTTCCAGACAGCACACTCCAGGGAGTTAGAGTGGTTTGGGAAGGAAAGGATCTTAAAGATCTTCTAGTTCCAATCCCCTGTCATGGGCAGAGACACTTTCCACTAGTCCTGTCCAGCCTGGCCTTGGACACTTCCAGGGACCCAGGGGCAGCCACAGCTTCTCTGGGCATCCTGTGCCAGGGGCTCATCACCCTCACAGGAAGACTTTCTTCCTAACATCCAATCTAAATCTCCCCTCTGTCAGTTTAAGACCATTCCTCCTTGTCCTATTACTCCTTGTAAGAAGTCCCTCTTCAGTTCTCACATAGCCCCTTTAGGTACTGCTATTTTTCCCATCCCTTTTCTTGCTTTGCAGTAATATTGCTTTTACTAAAGTCAGTGCAGTAATCAGTAATGTATACTGACATATTAAATAGCTTTGATTTTCCATACAGATCTCAAACTTCTGTAACAATAAAACAAAGAAGCAAATCAAAAGGATTAAAAAGGGCTCTTCTATCAGCAAAGCTCAGAATTAATCTATTTTACATATAACAGACAGGTCAAGCAAATCAGGTGTCCAGACAACACATGTCCCACCTGTTTGGGTTTTTATTTCTATCAGGGTCTGCACAACACAGAATTGTGTCTCTGCTGAACTCACATTTTCCTACAGAGGAACCTCTCCCAGCAACTGGTGGAGATGAACCAATCTGCAGACACCTGACCACACCCCAAATCCCACCTCAGTCCCACTGTGCCTAAATCCAAATATTCAAACCAGGCACTGAAGCCTCATCTCCTGCAAGCCTGAACATTCACCTCCCCAGATGAAGCTGAGCCAGGATTATTTACACACAGCCCTGCCTGTGAGGATGAAGATCTGCAGCTAGGGGAGAGCACTGCCCTGCATCATTTTCCCTTTCACAGAGCAAAATCCTGTCCTCAGCTAGTTCTCTGTGCACTTATGAGTCAGAGGGAAGCCCTGATGCCAGTTACACCTACAGAAACCCTCTGATCCCAATGAACATTCCCCTCTAAGTGAACACAGCAAAGGAAAGGTATTTCTACATATAATATGAAAACCAAGGCAGAAGAATGTTGTCATTTCTTCCTCCCGCAGATTTTCATTGCCTTATTTTTGTCTTTCTCCTCAAATGACCAAAGATTTTGTGGGAGGGAAATTAAAGTAAAAAGAAATATTTGGAAAAGTAAAGCTTCAGGCCTCTTTCTTCCAATTTTCTGGGAAAAAAGGAAGGAGAAGGAGCAGAAACCAAAAAGGAGGAATAGATAGTAAAATAGTAAATAAGATAAACAGTATTTTCAGGTAAAATAAGCCATCAGAAAAGTCTTTTTCTCAGAAGAAAATATTTCATGGACAAAGCAATTGGGAGAAAATCATCTGGTATGAGAAACAAAGTCTCCATGCATGAAGCTTTACACCAAAGCCAATGCTGTGCCATGGAGAGCCTGGCCTGAGAGCTGGAATCTGCACCAGGGACTGGGATGCCCAGATGATAATGGCAGGCAGAAACCAACCCTGCCTCTGTAGCTTCAACACCTAAGAGTATCAAAAACATAATCAGCCTTATGGCTGATCCAACAGGGATTTTAACACTAAGTGACCAAGCTCTGGACAGAAAGAAGATCCATCCCATGGCTTTGGCATGACACCATGGCAGGATCAGGCCAATTTCCACACTCATCCCACATCTCTGAGCCCCTTTCTCTCCCTTGCAGCAGCCCTGAGAGCCCAGAGGGTAACACACCTGCACATCCCAGAGCCACCATCACACAGCCCCTGTAATCCAGCATTTACCCTCAGCCTGCCACAATCGATAGTCCCTCACAGCCATCCCCTGCAGCTTCCTCTTTAACAAGCCACAGCCTCATCCCTGCAGCCTGGCTGGATCTTATTGATCCCAGCACAACTTTCTGATTGACTGTGAAGCCGAGGGCTCAGGACTAATTGACCACACTCTGCTCTCTCAGCAGCTGCCTGCTTGATTTGTTCCTGCTCTGTGGGCAAGGAGCACAACCTCCAGAGCACACAGGGAGACCAGGACCCCAACAGCCACCACCAGTTTGGACAGGTCCTTTCCCTGCTCCTGCCACTCTGCAACTCTGGATTTGAGATTTCTCCAGTGGGAGATGGAACCCTGGAAACTGGGAGTGTTGAACTTTCTGTGCTGTCAGGCACTGACCCCTCAAAAGAACACTGCTTTTGGCATTAGGCCTTGGAGAAGGCTTCCAAAATGGAATGCTAGAGCTAAAAATCACTGCTGTCTAGTTTGAATAGATGTGTTTAATATCACACGGTGAAGGATTTGGAATTTGGGGTTTTAGAATATAGTAATAGGTATAAGGCAAGATGAAGGTTTTAGGAGGTTTTCTTTCTTCTTCACCTTCCTCGTCATGGGTATAGGTTGGATAGAAAATGCCACACTGCAGGTCACAGGTGTTTGGTCATTGGATCAAAATTAAAAATAATTTAGGTGCTAGTTCTTAACTGGATAACTAGGCCTTAAAAGATCTTGTAACACAAAAGATCGATCACCATTTTTAGCTTGTTAGCTACAAGTGCTATAGCACTCACTGTAACATAAATAAGAATTAATAAACATCTGAGTCCAAACATGAAATTCCATCTCTCATGCTTTTAATCCTGACTCTGACAGGAGAGAGCAGAGCTCAGTGAGTGCTTAGTGGCAAGCAAAGATGAGAAGCCAGCTGTGGTTTAGGGCAGCAGGACCAGGTTTCTGCTCAGCCCCAGGACCGTGCTGCCTCCATGAGCTGCTGCTGGGTTATGAAACAAGCATGTGGGGCAGCTGGCACAGAGGCTTTGTTCTCCTCGTCCTCTGGACTTGCAGTATCACATGAACTCAAGTGCACTTGCCTTCTCAGTAAAAAATGAGGCATCACCAGTGCAGAACCAGCCTGAGCACACAGAGCCTCACAGCCTGCAGAGCACTCACACAGCCCAAAGCTCAGGGCACTCAGGGCCTCCCAGCTCTGCCCTGCCTCTCCTGCCAGCCCTTCCCCACCCAGTTTTCACAAAGCTGTGCTTCTGCAGAGCCTGAGCACAGCTGTTGCTTGCTGCAGTGCAAGGCAACTTCTCCAAGCTGTGCCATCACCAAGAGTGACCTGCTCCCCCAGTGCAAGGCAGCACCTTCCTGATGCTGCACTCACTCTAATCCCCAAAAACGGTGGAGGGGAGAACAGCTGATGACACTGAGGAAAAGGCACATCTTGCCTCTAAACCCAGCTCAGGGCATTGCAGAACTCGAGACTGAGAGCATGACAGCTCACCAAGCCAAGAGCAGGCTGCAGGGGAGGCAGTGGGATGAGTAATTTCCTCTCCTACGATGTCCAGCCTGGTGTGGAGCAATGGAAAGTCACTGTGGGCATTTTGTCCAGCTCAGAGGAAGTCTGACCTGGAGACTTTCAGAAAAGAGAAGCCCACCACCCTCGAGAAACCATGAGCCAGCCTCTCACCAAGGCAGCTGTACAACACCTCTGAACTGGCAGACCAGCTGCTCAGCAGCTCCCAAATCAGGTCACTTATTAGGCACAGTGGGGAAGCAGACAGCTACTTTTAGAAGAAAGCTCTGGAGAAATACAGTTCAGCTCAATATTGATTCCCACAGCTCTGTTACAGACAGACAGAATTAATTTCCAGGATGGAAAGAAACATATGCCTGCATATCAAAACAAAACACAGAAGCTTTTCCAGTCCTCCTGCTGCATTTCAATGGAAACCAGAAGGCTGTCATGATAGAAAGATCTCAGTTTTCTAATTAATCCTCCCTGCTGAGAGTTTAATGCTGCTAATTGATGAGGAGAGGTGGTGTCCAGACAGTGCCTGTAATTCCTTTTTACATCTTTAGGCCAAGTTCACTCTAAATTAAATAAGGCAGATTTGTTCCCTGTGTGCACTGTGCCCTGCTCCAGCTCCCTCCTCCCTAGGAGATGTCTGGGGGAGGGAAGGGAGGCAAAGCCCATGTCAGAGCTCTTTACAAGTGTTGGAAGTTTTCCTGGAAAACGTCATCTGTGATATTGTCACTTCCACAGGACAAGCCAAGAGAAAGACCAGTGGTGCCAGGGACACTGCCTGTACCATGAAACACCCTCCATGGATCTGGGAGAGCTTCTCCCCATGCCACAGAGCAATTGCTCAGCCAAGAGACGTCCCATAGCACCTCCAAAACCCACACAGAATGTACTGTGGTGTCAGGAAATAGATCATCAGACCCTGCAGAACAGCCCCTGGTGTCCAACCAAGTGCCACCACCAGCAAAAAGATGTCACCTGTGCAGAGGAAGGCTGGCTGCCTGCACCACAGAATGGTTCTCATCCTCAAACCTAAATATTGAGGTCACACTGGTGCTGACCAGGAGGCACCTCTGGAGCCAGCAGAGCAATCCTAAGTGCAAAAACCAGCAGAGTCTCAGTAGCAGAAAACTGTTCACATGCCTGGATAGGAAATTCCTGCTCCCATTCCCCACCAGAGCACATGCTCTAGTTCTCCCCTGATCTAGGTAAGGACACAATTTGTCTCTTTATTCTCACTCAACCCAAGAGCTCTGAGCAGCAATTGGGAATGCAAAACAAAACCCAATGCATGTGCTGTGGTTACCAAGCAGTAACAAACCAAGCAGTGCTGATGGTCCCCAGGCTCTGACACTGCAGCACTGCTCTGTTTGTCATGGCAATAGCATTTCCACCTGCACCTCTCTGACACCTCCTCTGGGAGCCTAGAGCATGGCCAGCTGTGCAGAGGTCCAGCTGGCTGACCTCTCCTTTCCAAAACGCTGCTATTTTTTCCTCCCCCTTATTATTATTAGTTTTCAAGCCACCTACTCCATCATAAATATGAAGTAAAATTAGCTTATTCCTAGAATGCTATAAAAAGACAAGCTCATGCCTGCACAAACTGACAGCAAGTTAAGGGGAAAACTCAAAACACACCAAGAATGGCAAGTTGAGAGCTTTTGGCCCTTTTCTCTTTTTGCTATTTTGCTGCAAGCAACGTGTGCACGTGCAGGTTGAGTCACATGCAGGCAGTCCCTCACCTGAGCAAACCACTCCTGCCTGCCCATAAACACACACCAGGGAGAAGAGTTGCTGGCCAGCAGGGAGGTGGATGAGATGATCTAATAGGACCTTTTCCATCCCTTAGCTTTTCTGCTTAGTCACAGGATAAATATCCCCCACGTCGCAGAGAAACACGCTGGCCTCGCTCCTGGTGGGAGAGTCGCCCTGTGAGACATTTTGTTTTCCAGATGTTCACAGAATCCCAGAGCAGCTGTGCTGGGAAGGGAGCTCTGGAGGTCTCCCAGTCCAGCCCCACTGCTGGAGGAGGCTCACCTGGAGCAGGCTGCACGCCCAGGCACGTTTTGAATATTCCAGAGACAGCTAACAGGGCTTGCCCAGGCAAAGTTAAGCAACAGAGGACTCACATTAGCCTGGTTTTCAGCTTCAGTGAGCTCTGAGGCACCCAAGCAAGTCCCCCAATTCCTGTCCCACAGCCAAAAGCAGCACAGGAACCTCATTTTTGTCCTATTTGTGCTTCTCCAAGCTCTCCTCCTGCTCCAAGATGGAAAGGCACTTTTTTTACTTTTGCAGAAGGCAGGCTGGCAAGAGCACAGACAGCAGGCAACCAAGCCAAGCCTCCTGTGATAGACTGTCAGAAAAAAGCTCAAAAAACCCTAACCACCCTAGAAAAAGAAATGCAAGGAACCAAAGGGTTTGGGGAGAAGAAGCTCCAATGCAGCTGTTTAGGTTTTCATGGCAATTTGCATTGGCATTGATTCATGCCAGAACAGCAGCAAGGCTCTCTCTTGGTTTTAAAATGCCTAAAAAGTGCAAGGCTTCCACAAGAGACCATCCTCACACAACTCAGAGCACCTGAGAGTCCCAAGGCCACAGATCTGCAAATTTAATCATGCAAGGAGAAAAATATTTCACCATATAAATCATAAAAAAGACCCCACACCAGGAAAAAAGCCTTACAGCCTAAATATCTCTTGCAACAAGATGGACACCAAGGGATAAAGCAGCAACTCTGGAAAGGGAGCTGGGAATAGAAGGTTTTACTTCATTTTCTGCTGAACAATGGGATAACCCTGAGCACTGCAAATTCTCACAGGATTTTCTGTTTTTCATAAGAACCTTGTTTCCTGGAGTCACATGATTACATCAGAATCCACACTTCCCTTTTTTTTTGTTAAAAAGAACTATTTGCAGATGGCAAAAGTTGAAGAAGTGCAAGTCGTGTCTGAAATGCTCAAACAAGAAATAATAGAAACATCCACTTTAAAAGAAATAAATCTGCATTTTTTCGGAGGAAAGAATGCAATCCAGGATTCCTTTTCACCAATACTATACATTGGAAACCTTAGACTGGACAGGGAATAACTTAATTTTGGGGAGAGATGGGCTCCTTCAACATCTCCATCTGTAAGAAAGAGATGGAAAATAGTTCATAGCAACACCTGCCTAGAAACTAAGCAGCCCTTTTGGGGTACCCTGATACTGGGTTTTCTAGTCAAAAAGAACATTATGCACTGGGGGACAGTATCAAGGCATACCAGTTTAAAAAAAAAAATACAGCAGAACATTTTTCCCAATTTTATTTCCACTTCTCCTATCCAGCTTTGAGCAGGATAAAGATATGGAATTCAGCTATGCCAGCCCATCTGGCATTCTCTGCTCGCCAAAACTACCAGACTCACAGCTACTGGTGGATCTTGCCCAGCAGAAATTTACCTGATGGTAAAAATTAGTCCATAAATAAGGACTTGACTTTCTGAAAAAGCCTGTGTTGGATTTCACAGAGCTCATCCCATGTCTTGCTGAGCTTGGGGCAGTGTCACCATGGCACTACAGGCACCTGCCCACCACTCCAAAAAAATAAACTTTGGCCACATGTTCAAATACTCACAAGCACCACAAAGAGAAGACCTCAAACCATGTTTTTTGCTATTTTTGCTTGTAACAAAATAACTAAGATGTAGCAGACTTGGATCTGTGGCATGCTAACCTATGCATTGAATACATTATGGCCATGGAAAAAGAGGGTAAAGATTACACTTCTGGTTAAATCAGTGGTCTTACCCATTCTGCCCAAACCAACCAGCAAAGGTGCAGAGAAATTCAGAGGTGGAGGAGATCATGAAGGGCCTGAGCAGTTGTGGTGCTCAGGGTGAGCCAAGCCCTGGGGGTGGCATCCATCACCCTCCCTGGAGCTCAGCCGTGCCATTCCTCGAGCTCCAAGGGTTTGCTTTTCATCAGCTTCTCAGACAGCAGCAGCTCCTCCTGCTCAGCAGGCACACACAAGGGCACAGCAAGGAAACCTCTCTGGCAAAGCCTCTGTTTGTGCATGACCTCAGCTCCAGGATGGCAGGAAGGGAGCACAGACCCGTTCAGGCACATTGTTCCCGCTCAGCCCTGGCCGAGAGCCGGGCCATTGAGCTGCTGTGCTGCTGCTGCTCCCAGCACAGCCCCGGGCAGCTGCAGCCCCATCCCCTGCCTGCAGAACCCAGCCCATGCCCAGCATTAGGGGCTGCTTCACAGCTCCCAAATCTCTGAGCTCTGCATTGGAGTGTGCCACGCACCAAACCCTCACTCCTCCCAGCCCTGCAAAGGACGGGCAAACCCAAATCTCCCTATCCAAACAATTACCTACTGCCTACTCAGGATTTCCCGTCCCTTCTCTCTGTCTGCTCTCAGGAATTGGGAAGGATCCCACAGAGGCTGCTTTAACCTGGCTGCAGAGGTGCCAGAACACCTGGGACCTCCTGCCCTCTGCAGCTCTCACTCTCTTCTGGTTAATGCTTATCTCACTGCACTCAGTTCTCAAGGATGTCTGTGCTGCTGCCTTTGGACCACACAGGAAAAAAAACAAAGCGACTCCAGGATCTACAAATAAATATTTTTAAAATAATAATCAGACTAACCAAACACTAAAACAACTCTTGCTAACACTCTGCTCTGCTGCCCCTATTTGAGCAAACATGGTCCCCCAAAAAAAAATTAATTACAGTTTTGTTTGCAGAATTTCCTTTATACCTCCTTCTCCAGAAGGATTTGCTCTAAAAGGAAAATACCATCCAGTGTTTCTATCCTTGCTTATGTAAGAGGAGAAACAGCATACAACTCTGTAATTTTATTAGCACCTTTCCCCTTTTTACACCAAACTATGACTAAATGAAACATGGTACAAAAACTAAAGACATGGAAGTTACAGGTTCTTTTTTTATCCCCTTTTTAAAACGAAGTAAGTGCTTTCTGTGCCAAGCTCTAGAAACCAGATCACACATACAAAGAAACGAATTTGGAAATCCCCCTCCCTCCACCCCCACTGCTATTTGCCAAGGAAACCAGATGCCCAAAGCCAGCCAAAAAATGATCTCAGCCATTCTTAAGAGAGCCTACAGTGCATTTTCATGAGTCATGGAAAGCAACAACTCGTTGCTTTGGTAATGCTAGGTAAGCAAGTGGTCATCCATCCCCAGCCAGACTTTCAGCAGTAAGTCAAAGAGCAGCCCCTGTCTTGACAGATTACGTCAGAGGCAGCCCCAAAATAGAGCTGTGCAGCAAGGTACCTTGCAGGGGGTTTTATGGGAGATGCCATGAATTGTGTCCCATGAGAGCATTTAGCACAGCCTGCAGCAGCCAGGCTCCCCCATGGTGCTGCTGCAGGGGTGTCACCAGTGCCCCCCACTCAGGGCAGGCAGAGATTCCTGCTACAGGCAGCAAGGGGAGAGGGATGAGCAAGAGCCCTCTGTGGGCTGGAGACACTGCAGGGCACCACTCCATGGTGACACTCCTGAACATGGCCACGAGGGTGGTGATGTCCTGGGATGCAGCCTAGAGCCCCTCACTCACATCTGTGCAAGGGTTTGGAAACCCAGCCCAGGCAGGGCAGGGAGGTGGTAGGATCCCCATGCACCAGGGGGAGATCCTGTTCAACACATCCCGTGTTCTTCCACAAGCATTTCCCACCTTCATCACCTCCTGGTGACTCCCACAGCAGCCACACAGCTACTGCTGCCTGGGCAGCTCCCACAGGGCTCAGACACCAAACTGTTCCTCTCTGGCAGCACCAGGTGAGAAAGGCAAATCAGCTTCCCAAGTGATGATGAACCAGGTACAGGCAGCCTTGCTCCATCCCATCCAAGCTCAGTGTGCCACACCACCTCCCTGAACAGCCCCACTGGGCTCCTGAAAGGGAAACTCTCCAGAACAGGATTTCCTGGACACAGACCAAGACTAGAACGAGCTCATTCCCATCCAGAGATGAAGATGTTACAATATTCAGTACTTTTTGTGCTGAGTCTAAAAGCCAACTGTGAAAACACATCCTTAGCCCTCACAGCCAACCAGGCTCACACCAGATTTTATTCACACCTGTAATGCGAGAGGTGAAGTTGCTGAAATATTTGAATGATTAAACAAACATTTTCTCTCTTTCTTGTGTCATCACCAGGTGCATTGTGCATGTCTTTAACATTTCAGCTTCTCAGTAAACACCCCCAATCCAAACAAAAAAAGGCAAGAACAGGCATGGCTCCTCAAATCCCTCATTTCAGCCATGTCACAAGAGCAGTGAGCAGATCTTAGCCTAGGCCACCAGATTCATCCAGCCAAGCCACCAGGAGCCATCCTAGCAGAAAACTGAGGACAGGAGTGGGACAGAGCACCACTCTGTGCTGTGTGGTTCCACATCCAGGCAGATCTGACAGTCCCACCCCAGCAGATGTCAGCAGGGCTTCTCTTGGCTGCCACTGCCACAGCAGGAGCAGCTCGGGGAGCTTAACAGGAGCTAAGGGCAGAGCTTCCCAGTGCAAAGCCAAGAAATTAACCTGACAGAACTTGTCCCATCATGAACTCTACTAAGACACTTCAGCCACAGCCACCGACTCACAAGGAACACAGAGAGATCACTAAAATGATGCCTTTCCCAAACATTTTCCCTCTGGCACAGCACAGCTCAGGAGCAGCTCAAATGCATCCTGCAACAACATCCAGAGCTGGACCTTGACCCTTTCAGTAAAACCAGTGATGCAATAAGCTAAGCACAGCTCAACACAATCTGTTTCTCTTTTACTTGCTACCAGCACCATCCAAAGAGAAATAACTGGAATATCTTGCATATTTCTTTAATGACTCTTGGTATTCTGTTAGCACCAGCACTGAGGGACTAAGACCAAGGAGCAGCAAACCAGTGGTTTATTAACCACCAGGTGCTGAGGTTTCCCAAAAGCCACTCTCTAAGAGCAGAAGGATTCCAGTAGAGGGACCAGTGCTGTTGGTTTTATGCTGAAAGGCAAACAGAAGGCATTGAGGCTGCAGTATGAACACTCTCCATCAGAAAGGAAAGCTCTCCAGGAGCTTGGCCAGCCTGGTATCTTAATTAAAGGATGCTTCATCAAACAAGCCCTGCTCCCCACAACACTAATGCACAGATCAGTCTCAACAAAAGGAAGCCCAAATCTCTGATTTCAAGGTACTGGTTATTCATCACTTACCCAGCCCACAAACCTCCCTCCAGCCACAAACTCCCACAGCATAGTGACTTCAGGGTGATCACCCCTCTGTAGATCAGGCAGTCATCAGCCCCATCTGCATCACCCAGCTGTAGATAACACTGTTATCAGCTGCCCTGGCAATGACACTGCACTGACCCTGCAGAAGGGGGACAGATCCCCCAGGGCACTCCCCAGGTAGTGACAGAGAGGAAGAGGAGAGAGGCTAAAAGGAATAAGGTATTTAACAGGGAGTTTCTCTGCATGCACTCTCACCTGTTCTGCTGCCCACCTCCATCACCTGTGGTAACAGACCTCGACCCTCACACCTGCCCAAGCCATTCAACCTGACAGTAAACACACAGCTGCCACCAAAGATGGCACCAGCCATTTATTATCCAACAGTAAAACTTTCACACCTCTCCCCTGATTGACAGCAGGCTCAGATGACTGACATTGAAGATGGTGACAAGCATCAGCCCTTTTCTCTGCAAACTTCCATGGACATCAGCACACCACCAACTCCTTCTCTCCCTCCTTCTATCTTCTTCTCTTACACAAGCAGCCAGCCCAGCCTTTTTAACACACATCCTAACTGGACACAGCTGCAACCCATTAAGGGCAAGGCTGTTTCCACTCTTTGGTAATTAGCACAGCTGTAACTCATCGGGGCAAGGCTGCCCACAGCACCATCTCTATTCTCTCACAATCCATTCTCCCACATTGATCCTAACAACCCTTCCTTAGCAAATCACTGCCCCATACAGGGGATGCCCCAACACTTGAATTTGTATCTAGGCAAGATATTGCTGTTATTAAGAGCTGGTGAGAGCCTGATGTGCTCATCACCCTGTGTCCACCACCCTTCTGCAGGATGCTCATGGCTTGGGATAGAGCATCCCTGTTGCCACCTTGCAGAGTAAATGGTGCAGACAGTCCACTGTGAAGAGATTAAGGATCTGCTAAATTCTTCTGGGCTCTTATTTACCATGGATGGCACTGCACTATTTCCAGCTCACAACTAGACTGTGATGATATGACCTCTGCTCAGTACAAAAGCCCCAAAAACAAGAAGCTGCAGCACAAAAGTACTAAGCAATCCAAGTAATTCACCATCCTCATCACAATGGACTTCTGAGCACATCCATAGAATGGAATAGTTCAACTGAAAGGGATCTACAATGATCATCCAGGCCAGCTGCCTGACTACCCCAGGGCTGCAGGACAAGGACAACCCCAACAAGGACAGACCTCACCAGATGTGCCAAAGCAGCAGCAGCTTCCTGCAGCAGTTCAACACAGGGTTCACTCTTACACACAATATCAGTGCTAAGGGCAGTCATGTGCACAGTTTTCAATGTTCCCTTGGGGATCTGGGAGCACCTGAAAGCCACTGTGCATGACACACCTGCACGTGGACAAGTCAAACATAACCATGCCAAGACAGGAGCACTCTGAGCCTTGCAGGGCCACACACACCCTGCAGCACCGATGGATGCAAGGCATTCCTACCTCCATCAGTCTTCTTATCTCACGAATTATTTTCCCAAAGCAACTGTACAAAGTCTTTTTCTCCATGTGAATCACCCTGCTATCAATCAGAGGACTTTCTGTCCCTTCAGCACGCACGTCCCTGGCCACATCAGTACTGCAGAGCACCTCTAACCCACCCACCCAGGGCTGGCTTTTCCGAGCAATTTGGTGTTTCATCACTACCTGAACACCCCTCCATCCTCCTGCCCCCCAGGACCTGGCCTGAACACATGGTGTTTACACAGCAGCCCAGGCAGGAGCTTGGCCAGCTCCTTCCAGGATCTGGCCCGAGCTGCTGGGCACGGCACGCTGTGCCAGCAGGACTTTGTCCCAGGCAGCTGCCGAGCCAAACCCTGCCTCAGCTCCACCCTGCTGCACTGCTGTGCAGCTCCTTCTCCCTGGGCTGCACTGAATCATTCCCCAGAGTGGAGAGAAGAAAATCAGAGCAGCTCTCACAGAAGTCACAGTTAGTCCTGCATAAAATGGTGGCCAGGCTGGGGTTTAACTCAGGAGAGCAAAACCAACCACAGATTCCCATTGAACTCTGAGCCACTTCATCTCCACTAACATTTATATTAGGCTCTTCCAGCATAGAAAAAAAGGTGCTTGGGGATGCGTTTGGGAGTTGAACCCCCTGTTTTAGAGGGTACAGTATATCTTTCACCTTGGACCTCTAAAAGCTTCAGAAAGCCCAGGTAAACCCTCTGGGTTTCTCTTCACAGACATTCCAAGTGCCCTGGGACCAGAAGCTGGCACCTGAGACCAGCCACAGCAATGATGTGCAATGGTGTGTCCCCACCCCTGGTCACACAGGCAGGGATGTAGAGCTGCAGGGGTCCCCATCAGGGGCCAGGCTGATGCTGCTTCTTCCACCACCCTGGTCTCAGCCTGGCCCCAAGCCCTGTGGCTCCAGGGGAAGCTCCTGGAGCAACATCCCCAGTGCCAAAACAAAGCAGGGAGCCAGGTACCCCCAGCCTGCAGCCCCTCTGCCTGTGCTCCTCGTGCCTGTGCAACAGGTTTGCTGCAGGGAACAGCTCCCCAGGGCCTTTGAGGAGCAAGGCATTGATTTTTAAAGGTTCTAGCTTTTCATTTCTTGTGTCATTAAAGATGAACTGAGACAGACTGACTGGATCATAGTATCACTAAGGCTGGAAAAGACCTCTGACATCATTGAGTACAATTATTAACTCAGCACTGCCAAGTCCACCACTAAACCACATCCCCAATGCCACATCTACTCTGTTTTTGAACACTTCCAGGGATGGTGATTCCACCACTTCCCGTGGGCAGCCTGTCCCAATGCCTGACCACCCTTTTGATTTGGGCACAAGCAGCATTTTAATGACTAACAGGAAGATTACTTGGCTAGACCAGATCAGAACAGCAGCGACACAACAAAACAAACAAAAATGCCCACATATCCACACTCCTGCGTGCTCACCTGCACCTTCACAGACAGAAAACCCCTCATCTTGCCTGTCTGATGCTCACCACAGCACTGACCACACCAGATAAAGGCTCATGCCATGTGGGATATGCCAGCCTACAGAGACAGTGTGATTCAGGCACAACTGAGATGACATTCACCAGCCCTTCATCTCACACTGCACTCAGAAAAGACAGAAAAGGTGCCAGAAAGAAATGCTGAACTGCCCTGGCCTGTGGGAAAGAGGACCTGCTCCTTGGAGGGACTCACCAAAAACACCAGGTCACCCATTTCCCCTTAAACAGCTAAATAAATAAACCTGGACATTGAGGGTGAACCTGCCAGTTCCAAGTATAAATGGGCCATCTATAGCTTTCCCCCCTCTGTCTGGGAAAATAATAAAAACCAAAAAAAGTTTAAATGCATATTCCACTCTATGGCTCCACACTGCATTTTCCATCTCCCCAGTGCACAGCTGACATTCTGCACATTTCTGTGCACACTGTGCTTGGCCTGTGCTCTGTGCAAAGAGGGGAGTGGAAGGGACTGAGCCCAGCAGCCTCCTGCTGCTGTCAGGCATCAGTGAGCACCACCCCTGTCTCCCACAGGCTGGAAAGGGCTCGGCCACCTCCTGTGAAGGGCTGGCAACGTGGGATGCATCTCAGGATCTAAGGAGCCCAGAGATCTGCAGAGGGATGAAGTGTGCTTCCTCTGGCCAGATGAACTGCACAGGTTGAACTGTAGTTGAATCTGTCTTTTTTTTCTGTCTTTTCTGATTCCCTCAGTCTGGAGAGCCAAGGCAGACTCCAAGCAATCACTCCCTCCTTTCTCCTACGTGCACTCCAAAGCCAGCCTGCCTTCCCTGAGCAGTCTAATAAAAGATATCCCTTCTAACAGCAAACCCTGACTCACTTCCCTCTAGCCTCGACCAGCAGGTCTCCGACAGCAGGGCCAGATCCAGCAGCACAGAAGATCCTGCCAGCCCTCGCTCTCGTTCCCACGTCCGTCTGGGGAGAGCAGGGCTGGAAGCACAACACTTTCCATGCTGCAGCAGCACACTCCATCCCACGGCTCTGCCAGGGAGCCAGACACGCCGTGGGAGCGCCTTCCCAACGGGAGAATTCGCACAGCATCGAGTCCAGGCTGCAGGATAAAGCCACGGAGCATCCCCAAGCAGCAGGAACGTTCTGGACGGGACGGAGCCGCTCCTCTGGCCGCGGCGCTCGCCGCCTTCCCGCGCCGGAGCCGCTGCGTCTGGGTGAAAATCCAGACCACATCTCTCTGCCTGAGCACACTTCCCTCTGACAGGCTCCAAAAAAATAAATGCATTGCCCATCAGCACACGTCGAC
The DNA here is from genome assembly GCA_034336665.1 of Luscinia megarhynchos. Taxonomy (NCBI): domain Eukaryota; kingdom Metazoa; phylum Chordata; class Aves; order Passeriformes; family Muscicapidae; genus Luscinia; species Luscinia megarhynchos. The sequence continues at coordinate 42,447,037 of JAPFBE010000007.1, read as the reverse complement.
AGGGCAGAGCTGTGGGTTTCTGGCGGAGATTAAGGACCCATGGAAAAAATTGCGGCACCAAAACCCGTTCACACGAGGAAGGTATAAAAGGTCCTTTACATCCACATCCCACCAGGCTGGCAGCTCATCCAGCCTCACGTCCTGCCTCAACAGAGGAGCTTTTACAGGCTGCAAAACCTTCCCAGGGCAAAGGCTGTGCCCAGCTCTGGAGGTCTGCTCTGATCTGCAGGAGCCCTGGGAAACCTTGAAATCCCTGTTTATATTTAATGTCTGGAAGTTGGACCATTTGACACAGGTTTTGAGACACAGGTAGAGCAAAACCCCAAATGCAACTGATCTCACACACACCTGAGGAGCTGCTTCCAAGAGCTGCACTCCATGCACAAACCCTGCACAGAGCTACGTCAAACTGCACATACCAGACTGGAAATAAATCCAGAAGGTGTCAGAAAGAAATCCCCCCCAACCATTCACTCTCACCAAAGAAGTGAAATAGCTTGACCCTGGAAATCCCTGGGATCACTTAAACCCTGCACAAATCCCAAACGAGCCCCGTGGTTTTGGTTCATGCACCAGCAACACGTGCAAGACCCATTTCCGAACCGGGAGTGGGTCCACTCCCAAAAACTACTGGATTCCAAGACAGGAATTGAAGAGGAGGATAAAAGCAGCAGCCGAGGGAGAAGCCTCTCTCCGAGCTGCGCCAGGGCCAGCGAGAGCTGCACTTGGCCACCGTGCCCACCTGCCCAGCTGGTCCGCGGCTCCCAGCTCTGCTCCGCTCCTCCCGCACAGCCGCGGAGGGCAGAGGCTCGGTGCTGATCACAAATCCCTCCCGAGCATCACCCCGAGCCGCGGCTCTGCCCCGCGGCAGCGCTGGCTCCGTGCAGGTGCGAACGCGGCTTTCCTCGACCACGCGGGGACGGGCTCCGGTCCGTGCCCAGCAGAGCCTTCCTCCCCGCGCTCATCCCACCCAGAGAGCTCTGCAGGACAGCGAGGGATGGCCAAGTACCCCCGCACCTCCCTGGATGCTTTCCAGGGACCCGGAGCCAAGCGACCGCATCCAGAATCCGCTGGCTCCAGACGCCAGTGCATCCCAAAACGGGGACTGGAGTCTAATCCCTGCAGCTGGGACAAGCCACAGGCAACAACCTGAGGAAAACAGCGACAGAGAGCAGCAGCACAGGGCAGGGGTGTGCGGGGAGCCCCGGGGAAGGGCAGTCCTTCAATGGCTCTGCACGGACACGGCGACCCGCGCCCTGCTCCTGGGCAGCGCATTTGGGGACCCCCCGCTTCCCCCCGCGGCTCCCCAAACATACCCGCAGGGACAAGCTCCCACTTGCCAGGCTAGAAAGGAAGGAAGAAAAAGCCACGGAAGCCAGAGCCGGCTGCAAAACTCTCGGTCACCACTGCGGACAGCAGGATAATTAAAAGAACGAAACTATTCACGGAGGCAAGGACCCAGCGCCCGCGGAAAGGGGGCTGAGGACGGACTCACCGGGGTCACCCGCGGAGGGACATGCGCGGCCACAGGGGCTGGTGTCACCGCCTCGGGTCCCAGCGCCTGGCGCGGCTCCGAACAGCTCAGCTCAGCTCGGCTCGGTTCAGCTCAGCTCGGCTCGGCTCGGCTCGGCCGGAGCTGGGCTGGGGCGGTGCACAAAAGCGGGAGGAAGCGGTGACGCGCGGAGCGGCCGCGGACCAATGGCACAGGGATGGGGCCGGGGGCGGACCGGCCCCGCCAGCGCCGACCGAGCGGGGATGGGGCCGGGCCGGGCACCACCTCCGGGGGGCGACACCGGGCCCCGGGGCGACACCGAGCCCTGGGGCAGCTCCGGAACCCGGGGGCGACACCGAGCCCTGGGGCAGCTCCGGAACCCTGGGGTGACACCGAGCCCCGGGGTGACACCGACCCGTGGAGCGACACCAACCCGCGGGGCAGCTCCGGGACCCTGGGGCGACACCGAGCCCCGGGGCAACTCCGGGACCCGGGGGCGACACCGAGTCCCGGGGCAACTCCGGAACCCTGGGGCACTCCGACCCCCTCGGCGGCTCCGAAACCCGGCGTGGTTCCGAGCCCTGGGGCAGCTCCGAAACCCGGCGTGGTTCCGAGCCTCGGGGCAGCTCCGGAGCCCGGGTTGGTTCCGGTCCAGGTGCAGTTCTCCCCCCGGAGGATGCCCCGTCCCGCAGCCCCGCTCGGTCCCGGTGGTGCATCCCCGACCCTGCAGGTGGGATTAGCCCCGGTAGACTCGAGATGAGCTCTGACCCACGGGGCGGTTCCGAATCCCGGGGCAGCTCCAACCCCTGGGGCGGTTCCGATTCCCGGTGGGCTCGGACACCCGGGGCGGTTCCTGCCCCGCTCGGTCCCGGTGCAGTGCCCCGTGCTCCCGCAGGTCACATCAGCCCTGGTGAGACACCGTGGGATTCCCGGCTGTGCTTTCCAGAAGGATGGAATGTGACCTCTGCTCTTCAGCTGAGGTTCTGCTACCTTCTGGAAAAACGGGGCTGGATGCGAGCTGTCCTACCTAGGGCTGGCATAAAAAATCAGGAGATGGTGAAAACGGGTGAAACCCCTTGATTCTGGGATGAGGCTTCATCAGGATGCTGGTGAAGATGGTGGTACCTTGTTGCCTTCTGCAGGACCCAGCTTTCTCCACACAGCTGGGATGTGAAGCAGTTGCTCGGAATGACTTGGTTTGGGTTTGCCTCTTTGGGGCAATTAAAGTAAAATTGAGTATAGTTAAAACCAAAGAGCTTTAGGCTGTTCCTGAGTCACAGCTTGCTCTCCGGAACAGCTCAGGGCTCCCTGGGCAGCTCCCTGGAAAGGTAGAGAAGGCTCTGGGCTGTTCTGATCTACACCCACTGTCCCAAATCTCTGTTGTGTGTCCAAGTTCCTTTGGACTCTCTGTATGGAAGGAGCCAACAATGGCATAGAAGCAAAATTATCCCTAAAAAGGGCCAACCAGAGGCTGAAAAACAGATGGAAGTGGGAGCTGAGTTATGTACCAGATATCCCTCAGACTGGTGGGAAAGAGAAAATTCATGCAGACAATGGAAAAAGTAAGTAAGAATATTTCTCTGATTATTTCCTTGCTTCCCCATTTAGTAAATGTGTTGTGGAGAGGAAGAGGAACAAAGTAAATTCAAGATTTCAGTGGGGGAGAAAAAAAAATGGGCTGGAACCTAAAAGCATCCCCATTCCCCTCAAGTTTTTAAGGAGTTACTGCTGCAAGAAAGTTTGAGCCATTGCCTATAAAGGCAATAGAAACCCCAACCAGGGACCCCTCTGGAGAGATTCAGATCTCACATCCTCGTATACAATCGCGTGACCTGTTAATAAAATCCATAGAAACCGATTCTGTATATCCCAAATAACTGCAGCTGGCTCCAGCCCAAACCGCTCCGGGTTCCCTCACTCCATAAATGACTTTACTAGGGCCAGTCGTGATCTTGATGTAATTGAATAGGTTTCACTCTTTTCTCTCTCCCTCCCCCTGCCCAGAATATTTGTGCAGCTTACAGAGACACATCCAGGGGGACTGAGCTGTTGCTGGAAGGAACCTCTGACTCCAGCTTGCCTCATCCATTCGGGAAGCAGCGTGAGTCGAGCCTAAGCCACCTGGCTTTGGGAAGGAGGGTGCTTTTCTCTGCACCTTCCCTCTAACTCTTTACAGCTTTTAATAAAATTCTGGCAACTTGGCACATTTGAAAAGTTGGCTGCTGCCCATCAGGGATGTATGTCATGAATTCCTGTGCTGCAGATGCCTTTCTGAAATAAATCACATGTGTTTACCTTGGGAACCAGGCACAGGACCCCAGGACTTGAGGTTCAAGTATTATAAGGCACTAAAGTGACAAGCAGCTCCTTTAAAACCACCTGGTTTTAATGGGAATTGATTCTGCACACACCAATTACTGCTGAAAGCTGTAATTCTTCCATGCATCTCTCCTTTCCTGAATGTGTTTGGTGGCCCATGAATCCTGCTAGGGGGATTTCAATTCTAGGCTGTCCCTAAGGATCCTCATGTGTGTCCAGGCTGTTTCCACTGGTTTCCACAGCTCTCTGCTGATGGGTGTGCTGAGGACCTGCCCCTGGATTCTGCCAGCTTGGGTCGCTCTTGGAAGCATTTCCAAAGGCTGGTGGAAGGATGGGCAGAGGTGTGTGGCTCTGTGCAGAGTTTCAGGAGTTGTACAGGTGCTGGCTGCCAGTTTCTGGAGGGGAGTGAACACCTCTGGAGAGGGCACGGTGGGGAGCAGTGGTGAACCCAAGTGTTGCAGCAGTGGCTGTCGTGGCTCTGTACAGTGAAATTAAACAGCTCTGTGTGCCTGAGACAACAGGGGTGCACACCTTGTACCCACAGAGCCAAACTCTCCCTTCTTTTCCAAAACACTGTCCAAAACTCCCACCAGGACACTTTTTTTGGTGCATGCTGTCCCAGTCAGTGAGACAAAAACCACATCACACATAAAACCTATAGATGGGAGCTCTGATTGTTAGCTGACTGGTGTAAGTGTTGGGTGGATATGAAAGCCTATTTCATCCTGATAGCATCTTGAGTGCAAAGTTTGATGGCACAAGTGGGTAATAGTGAGCTACAAGAAAAGCTGATGGTTCATGCACAGATCAAGAACTTTGCAAATCACAGCCCCAGGCTTGTTCTATTTATGCTTCTCCTTTAATGACGTAAGCATTAGTATTTGCTGTGGGGAGAAAAATGGGAAGATATTTGGCTTTTACCTAACTGCTACTATTTTGGGCTGTGCTAGGGTTCCTGCAGGAAGTGAACACAGGTCCCAGAGCACTGACCCAATTCTTCTGTGACTAAGTATGCTCCATCTAACCTGAAATTCTCCCATGCCTTCTGTTTGATATAATATCCTTTCTTACTTCCTGTCCTGAGCAGCAGCATAAAGCTGCTGTCTGCCAGGCCTTCTCTCCCATCAACATGAGAATGGTGGGTGAAATCATTCCTATACTTAGTTTGCAAACTGTACAGGAGTGATGCTGTCTCAGGGGTAAAGAAAAGGAACCAATTACTTTCTCAGAGGTTGTGAGCTGCTCCTCAGCTGAAGGCTGGAGCTGGGGGTGGGTCTGGAGGAGATGTCAGCAAATAAATCCAAGCCTGTGATGCTGAAACCTCTGCACGGCAGTGCCTGGGCTTGGCAGGTCTGTGTTAACTGCAGCTCCTCCTCACCGAAAATTAATGGCAGGTCTGCTGCTTCCTGCAGAAAAGCAGGTGGAAAAGGAGACTTAGAGCTCTCCTATGTCACTCTTACTGTTAGCATCCACAGAAAGACCACATTTATTTCACTAAAATATTTCTCATGTGTTCTGAGCCAACTGGGGACTGCCTGATAGACAAACCTGGCACAAACCACATGCCAGCATTCCTAGGGGTTTTGTGCTCCTCCTCAGAAATGCCCACAGGTATGCAGAGGTTTTCTGGGGACAAACATTTGGGGATGGCATTTCATCCCTACCTCTGCTTCTGTTTGACAATCACAGTGTGTTGGAGTGGTTGAGGAGGATGAGAGCTGGGTTCAGATCTCAGTTGCTGTGGGGCCACACAGTTCCCAGCCACCTTTCTCTGCACCTCCTGTGGCATGAAATGCTCCCTGGATGATATGAGCACCTGCTCTGCAGGGCAGGTGCCAAAATCTGCTGTATGAAAGCCCTCACTGCCAGGCAAGAGCTAGAAGTGATCTCTTGATGGGTTTTGAAACCTTTCCTCTTCCATGGCAGGAAATGTTTTGCAGATAAAGCCTCCTGTCCACACAACAAATTGACCTCGTGGTTTGTAGCTTGGGCTTAGCTTTTAGGATGAGGAGGAAATCCTGGGCTCCTTCCTAGGCTCAATACAGAGTATTTCTAGGATCCACTCCGGCACAAAAGGTAGGTGGCAGCAGCAGGCACTGTAATTTAAAAGGCAAGGATGAGTCCTGTGCTTGAAGACAAAATGCTCAGTGTCCATCCTGGAGGAGAAGGTTCAGGGCATGAAAACCCAAGAGCAGGGAGCCACCCTCCGTGCACTGCCACCCACCAGACACTTGGGAATACTGCTTCCCATCTCGAGGGGTTGGGAAGTTGCTCCATCAGGGGGGCAGAAAAAAAGAGATTCCCCCTAGCCCTCTCTGACCAACATTTCTGTCCATCCACCTGGCTGGACACAGCTGCCTGGAGAGAGATTTCAGATCTTACCAAGCAAAGGCTATGTGTGACATGCAGAGGAAGCAGCTTGCAGCAGCCAGCAGTGTCAATCAACCAAAACAAACAGGCTTAAACTCATATTTCTTCGAAGCTGGGTGTGACTTACACTGAGATTGAGTTGTGTGGATGATGTTTTTTTTCATTGTAGTCATAACATGCACTTTCATAGCTGAATGTAAATTTCCACACTGCCTCTGCTCCATGACTCACCTCCTCTGCCCAAACAGAGGGAAAAATATCTCCAAAAAGGACAGAGTGAAAGTGAAGAGGGTCTGATTTCTGGGTGGGTTGTTAAGGAAACATCATTGAAGGGCATTTTTCTGTGAAGCTTTTTCACATGTACATTGTGCTTGGAACTTCTGCAAGTTCAACCAAACCAAACTGTATTTGCAAGGTGACTGTCACACTGGTGAAAAGTGTGAAGCTGGAAGCCCTGCAGAATCACCCTGCTTATCTGCAAACAGGCTCAGTTTAAACTTTCTCAGGTAAGGTCAGAACTATTCCAGAATATTTATGGGTTCATCTGGCACCTGAATATTGTGGGAAATCACACAAAAAATATTATCTTTGTGGCATTTGCAGCTGAGACTGCAAGAAAGCCAAAAATTGCAATGGACATCCTGTGTTTCCATCTCGGCTCCTCAGGAACTTCAGAGAAAAAACTTGAGACTTTCCCTGAAAAGAACCAAGATTCTGCACCCTGCAGCTGGCTTTTCTTGAGTAGAGTGTAAGGAACAAGAGAAGGACTGAAAGAGCGTGGCCCAGACATGGATATAGGTATTTGTGTCCAGAGAGCCCTGCTCTTTGTCCCCACTGATAATAGGATTTTGTTCTTTGAGAATATGACCCTATTTCTCTAATCTGTCTCTTGATTTGAAAGATAATCAATCTACAGGGGTGTAGTCAAAGCCACCCGTTATAATCACTGGATTTTGGCTGCCTTTTCAATTGGTATTTTACACTATTTACTGTACTCCTGCCAGGAGCTTTTCAGGAATATTTGTACTCCTACAGCTGAAAGGGGATCGTGTAGAGCAGCCATCGAGCCCCTGTTTCTTTGTATTTCTCCCCATTTACCCACATGGAGCTGGATTTTGGGTGACAGAAATCAAAGGAAGTATGGAGTGATTTACTGCAAGTGGGATCTCTCCCATTTGCCACGGAGTTATCTGCACGCACCAAGTGGAAACCTCCAGTTTTCCCTTTACATCTGTCACGAGGGGGAAGAAATCACCGAAACAATCAAAACCTGGCTGTTTACACGTGTTTTGTTTTATAAATGGACTTGTATAGAAAGTTGCAGGGCTGCTGCACAGACAGCTCCCATAAATCTCTTATCACAAAAGCCATATGTCCTCATTTCCTCATCTGCGGTGAAACACAAGCGGCGGCGCTCCCATAATTAGGAAGCTGGAGGTAAAAGCACTCAGCATCCAGCAGGAGGAAAGTGGATGTGGGTGAAGGTTGCACAAAAAAAAAAACAAAAAACCAAAACAAAAAAAACCAGAGCAGTTTGGGTTCGAGCCGTGCCACTCGTCCACACAACTTTCCATTGCGCGCCTGTCGCTTGCGTGTTTACAAACCAGTTCCTCCACAGAGGGATACTGGGAGCACTGGGAGGCTCTGAGGGTGCCTCATCTTCCCCACTGGGTTTGCTGTGAGCTGGCAGCCTGGCTGCTGGCCTTTGCTGGGCAGAAATCCTTCCTTTGTAAAGGACTCCAGGCCAGAGCTCAGAAGGCAGAGAACTGACCCTGTCCCATTCCAGTTCCTTTGGTGGGATCTCCAGACAGGCAGAGGGGTAGAAAAGCACCACTGATGGTCCTGGAAAAATCCTTCTCCTTGGATGGACAGATGGCACAGTGGGGGATTCCCTGTTCCTTCCCCAGTTTCATCAGGGAAGAAGGAGCTGAAAGGTCCCAGAGGACCACTCAGACATTTTTTGGCTTCTCCCCTTACCAAAAACTCAAGATGACTGCACCTGTGACCCTTGCTGGCTCTGGTAAACCAAGCCAGTGTCACTCACTAACTTAGAAATTCTAAATTACATTATTTACTTACAAATTTCCATAAAAGCCACTCTGAGATGGACAAAAATTGACTGTCAGTGTACAATTAGCACAGCTGCTGTTATGGCATGTCTGGATCCTTCCAAACTTTTTTTTTTCCCCTCAAAAAAGAGACATTTCCTAAATTTCAGATCAGCCAGCAATGGTGAAATGCCCTTTTGCCCAGCTTGGTGTGCTTTGTGTGAGGGGTATTTATTTAATCCATCTGAAACTACATGAGAAAGGAGAGAAATATCCCGGCGGCGAGATAAGATGATTATCTTCCTGGCAAACAATAGGAACGTGGTCAAAATTAAAAATAATTTGATTGCAAATAGGAAGCCTAGTAAAGCAGCAGGACTAGAGGAAACATGACTAATTTTTTTTTTAGCTTGTCTGAACTCAGAGAGCAGAGCTTTGCGAGAGCCATAACTTTGAAATATAGATCTGTAGAAAACCCATGGGGGGAGGATGGCAGCAGTCCAACTGCAATAGTACAACAGAGGTAAGTTCATGCAGCTGGTAGATCTGACCTAAATGGCTAAATAGCAACAGACAAAAGCTATTTTAGGTGTAGTTTGGTGGGGACTACAGTAAATATGAATTGGGGAGGAGTGGAGAAAGTGATGGCTGTTTTTTTCAAGTCTTTTTCTTTTTGTTTCCATTCCTTTGCCATTCTCCTTGGCCAAACCATGATGCTGCAGGAGCAGCACTAAGCTCTCCACACTGAGCCTGCAGGCCAGGGTTTCACATCCCTGGTCAATGTTGGTTCTTCCCATCTCTAGCAAAGAGCCTCACTCTCTGCAGGGCAAAGAGAAGATGGCTGCAGGACATGATCCCCTTGGGGTTTGTCTCCAAGAGAAAATTCCAGTAGATGTGACACCTTAAAATGGCATTTCCTTCTAATAGCAATTACCCTGCAAAAGTGTTTATGTCATTCCCAGAAATATTGTCTGCTGGACTGCTGCCCCCTTAAAATGAAACTCAACATGAATCCTCTGTCCAGTGGGGGTGTGAAGAAGAAAAGAGGGTGTAGGATAGCTGTTCCTCAGCACCCATGGCAGGACTGTAACATCTTCCTCTGTCCCTGACAGCACCCATATCTGCTGTAGACATCCCACTGAGCTGTCCTTGTGTCACAGCCTGTGTGTCTGAAATTGCCTGGTGACTATTGATTTTTAACTCAGTGGACATGAACATTTGGATGTTTTTAAGTACCTAAGATGATTTGACTGTAACCCCTCTATATATTATTTTCTAGAATTTTTTGTGCTTTTAATAGCACCCTTAGGGCTGGGTGTCTGATATGAAGGCAGTCATCACTCAAACTGTAAGAAGGGAAGTGATGTTACATCCATTTTGCAGCAGAAGAAATTCTGCTGTAGGCAGAGGGTTGAAATGATCCCTTCCAAGAACAGAGGGAGAAGCATGGAGCAGAACACAACACAGACATCATGTTCCCAGGTCTAGTTGTGACCACAAAACCACAGCTGCTTTTTTTTCTTTTCCCCACTTTAAAAGCCTCTTGAACAGAGATTTTTTTTGTCAGCTGAGGGTTGAAGTAAATCCTTGGTTAGCTCTGTTGAATTCCATCAGCCAAGGATGTGAGTACACTCGACTGATATTAAGCTACTTCAGTTGCAGTGGTGCATGTCTGATCACGTGCCTGGGTAGATATTTTTTTGTAGCATTTTGAGGATATAATAAAAGCCAGGTGAGAGTGTGTTTCAAACCTGTGTGCTAGCCATAAGCAGCAGCTGACACCGGAGACTAAACAGTATTTAACCCACTTGGCAAAGCTGACACAGGTCCAGTAATTGTAGGTGGATGAGAGCTTGCAGAGGGTCATTAGGTTCCCTGATGGAGGAAACACTGCTGAAAGGCAGAAGAGGAAATGACAGATTTAATGAATAGTGGTCACAAGCTGAACTACAAAGAGCAGTCGGTCTCTGTGTTTTCCTACAAGGACGATCACAGCAGAGCCAAGGCCAGACAGTCCCTGCACTGTCTCTGGTGGCAAGAGCCCTCCAATCCAGAGTGACAAATGGCATCTGGGAAAAGCCTCTGACCTGAAGAAAGAGTGGCTGCATTTCTGCAGGCAGAGAACTGAACCCATGGAGCAGGGCTATGTCCCTCTACTTCCACCAGGGAAGAGAGTGCCAATCCTTTTGCATTGTCTCTGGAAGGCAGTTTGCATTAAAAGCAGGTTGTCATAGTTAATGATGGTTCAAAAAGCTGAAAGATAGATCTAGGTGCAGCATCAGATATGCATGAAAAGAGAGAGGTGTTTGGTGGATGGGATTTATCATGCTACTCAAACTGTGCTTGTCATAGTCAACGAGCCATTAGAGCACACACTTGGATGCAACAGGACTGGTGACAGAATCTCTGGTCTGTCCCTGAGCAGAGCTGCTCCCTGTGTTGATCCTAGAGTTTTTGATGCTTTTATGGAAACAGCTAATGATGACATGATTCAAGATTCTGTGAAGAGCTCAGAGGGAGAATCAGTAAAACATCAAATAACATTGTCAAACTTTTCATGCATGACAAGCTAAATGCAAAAGCATCATCCTCGCAGGAGACTTGAAAGGAGCAACAGTTGGGATTTGCTTCCAAAGTGAAAAAGGAAAATTTTCAGGCCAATTTGTGCTTTTGACAGGTGAAACACCATCTGAATTGAGATGGTGGGTACACGTTGTGAATGAAATTGGGAGCAGGTGCTCGTGAACATGAGAGGGGAGGGAAGGAGAGAAGAAAGGAGAGGAAAAGAAAAGAGAAATCTCATAAAACTGGCTGTATTTCTAAAGTATTTCTGTATTTGTTCAGCAAAAGCCATAGAGGTGAGCTTACTGCAGGGGTGATGAGGTACAGTCCTCTGACTCTCTTATCCAGGATGGGTACAACAGGCAGTTCTGTCACACTCACCACCAGGAATAAACAACAGACCATAAATGGCTTCAATGAGTGAAAAAGGACACCCAAAGCAGCCAGGGGAAAAGGACTGCTGAATGGTTATTGCCTTGGAAGTTGTCTGTTCCTGACCTAGTATCCCAGGTTTTCTCTGAGAAATTAAGAGCTCACATGCTGCTGTTCACATTGACATCCAGTTCTTCTATTACAGGTTCCCTGTGTAACTTTGTCAAAGCTCAGAGACTTTCTCCCGAGTCCCATGAATTGCCTAACTTCAGGGCTGCAGGAAAGGAGCTGGTTCTTGGAGGATACTTAGAAGAACAAAAATGACAGTGGACAGCTTGTTCCCTCTGTATTGGCATAGAGATTGCTGGTACTGCAAGCAGGCACTGCTTCCCTGCTTCCCAAAGGGAGAATGGAAAGCTGGAACACCATCCTGGAGTAAAGAGACAGGTGTCAGTGGGGAAAAAAGAAAGCTTTTGTTCTTGTGGTCTGTGTTCATCTGAATGGAAAATCCAGGCAAGGAGACTGGCAGGCCTGCAGTTCACAATGCCAGGTCTCCTGCTTTCTAATTTTAGAACAAAGTACTCCTGCCCACACTGCCTTTCCCAAACACCCCTTCTACACTTATTTTCAGAGGATGATTTCATCAGGTCTCACAGAAGCAGGACCAGGCAGATGCACTTGCAGAATCTGAAGGGAAGAAACTGTGTAAGTAAAAAAACTATCCTTTTTCTCTGGGTAGAATTCAGAGTGGATATGATCAGCACTGAAGTGTTCAACAGGATTTGTACTGTCCTGCAAGAGTGCAAAAGAAATAAAGCCAACATCCAGCCATGTGACAGAAAGGGTATGGTGTTAATAAATCTGGGTTCTTGGGCCTGAGCAAGCTGCCCATCCCTTATAGGACATCTGTTTTTCCTGCCTGGATCACCACATCCAACAGCTGTGGGTGCAGAGTCTGTTGTGCTGCTCCTGCTGCCACTGTTGGACACCTCAGACCTTTTATATCAACACAAATCCGAAGCTGGCAGAGACTTGCTGTTAAACCCACTTTTCTTTCCTCACTGTCACATCAAGAGTTTCAGACCTTCTCTGAGTGTTCTGTTGCAGAGGTGTGTGTTTAGTGGGAACCAGCCTGCCTTGCCAGTGGGAAACACCCCCTTTGCAGGCCCAGGGCACCCCTTCTTGCACAGCCTTTGATGAGGCTCTTGGCATTGCAGTGCACGTGGGTGGCTGGCTGAGTAAGCTGCAGGAGGATGTCAGCACTGCCAGACTTGGCCCAGCTTCACGTCAACCAAGACACTGTGGGGGAAGCTGACTGCAAACAAAAGCAAAGCCAACTGCACTGTTTGTCCTCGTCCAAATGCAGGCAAAGGCAAACAGGGAAGATTTATAAACTGGGTTGTTTTTTTTTCCATTATTTCTAATATGATAAAGAGACATGTTGTCTTCTAAGCATTGCAAGAGGACAGCAGTGTTTTCCTTGGGCATAAGCCAAAGTTTTGGCTCCTCTTTTCTTTTACCAAACATGAGCCCTCTGGGATGAGTCACTGGTTCTCAATGGGCTGCAGCTGCTGAGCCAGGAAAAGGAGCCCTTGGTGCACAGAGAAGGGGTCAGGAGATGATGTGTCATGTGAGTTACACAAGGGAGCCACATCACTGCCCACTGCCAGCTGATGCAGGCTGCCTGCAGAGCACCACCAGGTCTGGAGGAGATGCACATGAACCCAGGACTCCCCAGGACTCACTGGGGTTTGGATAGCACGTTTAATCTCTGGTCAGAGTCCATGTGGCTTCACCAAAAACTCAACTTCAGCAATTCAGGTACTTAAATGAGCTGCAGGAACTCATTGCTGTAAACTCAGATCCTGAATCATCACCAGCTCCTTGTTGCAACGTGTTAAAGCCTTCTCCACTTCCATTCCATCCCAGAACAATCAGTGGAGTTACACAAGGGAAGCAGGTGGCTGGAGAACACATCATCCAAGCATTTCACAGAATCATAGAATCGTTTAAGCCTCGAGTCCAGCCATTAACCCAGCACTGCCACATGCACCCCTAAGCTGTGTCCCTAAGGATGGTGACTCCACTGCTTCCTTGGGCAGCGGGAGGGAACTGGCAGCAGTTCCTGTGCTTGGTTTCCTCTTATGAGAGTAGCTGAATGAAAGAAAAAAAAAAAAAAAAAAGGATCCTCAGGGACAATTCAGTGAGTAAGGGATGTGTGACCAATGTCAGCTGATGGAAGCCATAGGATGAGGCAAAGCCTTTTCACTTCAGCCACTTCTTCCAGCGCTGAGAACCAAGTGCATTAATTATTGCCAATGCACAGCTCGCCTTTTGTGGGTCAGCAGGTGGCAAGCTCTGTGCAAAGCTGGCTCCTGTGCTAGCCTTGGCGTTTAAAGGATGGGCACCGATCAGCACCGCCGGAGCAGGGCGGGGCTCCGTGCCACCCACCTCTGCAGAGGGTGGCTGCTGTCACCGCGCCTGTTGGGTGAGAGATAAAGAGGTTTAAAAAGATGAAGAGGTTTGGAAAAAAACACCCAGCAATAAGAGAAATAAGAGAAATAAGAGACATAAGAGAAATAAGAGAAATAAGATAAATAAGAGAAATAAGAGAAACAAGAGACATAAGAGAAATAAGAGAAATAAGAGCAATACGGCTGGGGCAGAGCTCTGGTGAGACTCCAGGGGTCCGGGAAAGGGAACTCGCTGCGCTGCCGCTGCCCTGCAGGGATGCGGGACGGGACCTGCCCGCACGGGATGAACGATCCCCGTGGGATGCGCCGGGGGCGGACACGGGGATCGGAGCAGGACGGCTCCTCCCCGTCGGGGCGGGATGAGGGGCCGGGCAGAGGGGGACAGAGCCGGTCCGGGCGAGGTGGCGCCGAGCAGGACGCGGGAGGATGTCGGGGACAGCGGGCACGGCCATCTGCCTGCTGCGCTGCGACCTGCGCGCACACGACAACCAGGTAGGGGCGCCGGGGGTTCTGCAGTGCTGGGAGAGATGAGGAGTTAACAGCAAAGTCTCACAGACATATATATATATGTATGTATGTATAACAGAAAGATTTTTGAATGTAGAATCTGAAGAAAGTATAAAGCTGATAGCAAGTTTTGATGTAGAAGAAAAGAATTGCTAAGCGAGTTTTGCTGGGTAACTAAGAAGGCAAAGGGCAAGTGAGTTAGAAGGGGCTTTTATGACTCTGAGCAAAGGATAAATCCACCTCAAACAAAAGATGCTTTTACCAAGCAAAAAAAAAAATCTCACAAACAAAAGTGCCATGTTGCAAGTAAAGAAAAGATCTCAGAATTTTCCACTGAAAAACAACTTCTAACTTAAACTGTAACATGCTAACCTTTTGTGATTAGAAAATCGTAACAGAAATATGGTAGTGGTAGTAAGTATGATAGGCTATAGGTAATAGCAAAGGTATTGATTGGTTGTCATGTTTTAAGATGCTCTGTAATGAAAAGTGTGTAATGCATTGTAACCAGAACTAGAAGAAGCTTTCAGATGAACCCACAGCTGTGGGCTGGGCTTTGTCACCCACGACCCCTGAATTGCTGCATCATTTGGATACAATAAACAGCATTTTAAAGAGCCCGCCTGGAGTCCCGCATCCCTCGTTTTTAAGCTCTTACACTGCAGGATCAGCCCTGCAGGATGCGCAGGGATTTCCCTGCGCCCTGCCCCGGCTCTCACAGCCCTCTCTGTATCCTCAGGTGCTCCACTGGGCTCAGCACAACGCGGATTTCGTGGTTCCCCTCTACTGCTTCGACCCGCGGCACTACCTGGGCACCCACTGCTACGGCTTGCCCAAGACGGGGCCCCACAGGCTCCGGTTTCTGCTGGAAAGTGTGAAGGATCTCCGGGAAACGCTCAAGAGAAAAGGAAGGTAGTTGAGTAAGCACCGTGCGAATGACATCTGCATTTCTGTTTCCTGCTCTTTTCAGCACATGTGCTGTGACTCAGATCGGGTACCCTGGGCTCTGATGCTCATTTCAGTCCCTTCTGAAGATGCAGGAGGGTCCCACGTGTAGCCCCCGCTGAGGTGAGCTGCTGTGGTCACTGCACAGGGGACAAAGCCATCCGGGCTCTGTGCCACCTGGGCTTTGCTTTCTCAGGTGCCCCAGATGAGTGTCAGCCTTGAGTGCTTTGCCCAGAGTGCTGACAGTGGGAAGCACGAACAGCAGAATTTTGAGATGTGGGCAATTTCAGTAGCCACTGTGGCCTGGAGCCTTCCTTGTCCCTGGAGAGCTTTCCGTGGGAGCTGGCTTGAGACAGACCAGTGTGGATCCTGGTTTCTGAGACTGGAGAGTTACATTTCCTTATGCCTTGTCCCACTAAACCCAGTCTCTAGGCTCAGATATCCTTGTTTATGATGTCTTTAGAACCATTATTGGGCTAGATCAGGGCCTGAAGAATCCATTACCAGTTAACATCTGGCTTTGCAGAGTGAAAGATCATGGAGTCATAGAATAGTTTGGGTTGCGGAAGGGAACTTGAAAGGCCATCTAGTCCAACCCCCTGCAATGAGCAGGGGACATCCTCAACCAGATCATGTTCAGAGCCCTGTTTAATCTGATCTTGAATATTTCCAGGGATGGGACAACCTCTCTGAGAAGCTTGGACAAGGTGGATCAGCCAGCCCTTGAATCTCTTTAGTGTGTGAGGATGAACAGATTCACATTTAGGTAACAGCCTGGCTTTGTGCCCAGTCATCATCCTTTCTAAGGCATCCAGAGTGGCAGGAATGTGACACAAACTAAGCCCCAGAGGCTTACAAACTCTGTTCAGGGGCTCCTAAAAAATGCAGCCTGGTCAAATCCTGTTTGTCTGCCTCCACACACAGTGCTGCATAGAAAACCAGGACATGAGTGCCTGCCTGGGCTGGGATGATGGCCTCTTGTGCCCATAAATAACAGCAACATCAGGACTATTTCAGGCCAATATTTTGTATTTCAGCACCCTGGTTGTGAGGAAGGGGAAGCCAGAAGATGTGGTCTGTGATCTGATTACTCAGCTGGGCTCTGTCACCGCCGTGGTTTTCCATGAAGAGGTAAAGGAAATACTCGAGTGACAGAGTTAAAAGATAAAATTATGCTGTGAAGGTTTCTTCCACGACCAAGTGGTGATGCAGATGCTGTGTGTTCAGAGCCTTTCTGGGCTGTGGTGTTGTTAGCCTTGGGGAAGCTGGGTAGTTCCTGGGGTGGGGACTCCCTGAGTGGGGCAAAGGGATGAAGGCAATGTGGAGAGGAGTGAGGAGGGCAGGACCAGGGGCTTTGTGCATGGGGAAGCTGCATTTGTGCCTCACTCTGTTGTTCTCCCTAGGCCACGCAGGAGGAGCTGGACGTGGAGAAGGGGCTGTGCCAGGTGTGTAGGCAGCACGGGGTGCAGAGTCAGACATTTTGGGGGTCCACGCTGTATCATCGGGATGATCTTCCCTTCAGGCCTATTGACAGGTGGGCTGCTCTGTGGTGTCACCCCTGTTTCTCACTCAGCAGGGCTCCCAGTCCCCTGTCCCACAGAGAAAGGACCAATTAGTCCATCTGTTTGTGCTTTTATGGATCAATGCTCAGGCACACAAAGGGGAAGCAGCCCATTCAGCCCTCTGCACTAGTAGGATTTTTGCTTCTGTATGTTTAAAGCCAAGGTGTGTGTTTGACCATTCATTAAGGGACTGGAAAACACCTCTAAGATCATAAATTCAAACCCCAAATCAAAATTAACAAGCCAAGCTCACCAGTAAACCATGTCCTTCAATGCCACATCCCCATATCTTTTAAATCCTCCAGGGACAGTGACTCCACCACTTCCCTGGACAGCTGGACAGCTTGTTCCAGCCTGACCACCCTTTCTGTGAAGGAACTTTTCCTAATATCCAATCCAAGCTTCACCTGAAGCAGCTTCATAGAACCATTAAATGGTTTGGGTTGGAAGGGAGCTAAGATGATTTACTTTCCAACCCCCTTGGTATGTGTACTCTTCACTGCTCCCTCAGCAGTCACTTGAAGTGTAGTTTTGTAGAAAATGTATATAACTAAGAGCAGACAAGTCAGGCCATGAAAATGCCTGTTTTTCTCCTTTGCCTGAAAAGGCACCAGGAGGATGTAGATTTTTACCCTGAGATCAGCTGTGTTAATCAGGTGAGAGAAATCTGGCTCTCACCATTTCCCCACCAGGGCACACCTTAGATTGAAGAGGCACGATTGGCATCAGAAGCAGAAAGAAATTGGGCCAAGGGCTGAGCTCCTGGTGGCTGTTCTCCCCGGGGGCATCTGCCCCTGTTGTGCCTGGCAGGGTTCAGACAGGCATCACAAAGGAGAGAGGACAGGCTGGAACGCTGATCCTCCTGGGGAGCGGGGTGTGACCCGGCTGCTCCCATCTCTGCAGGCTGCCCGATGTCTACACCCACTTCCGAAAAGCGCTGGAATGCGGGGCCAGGGTGCGGCCAACGCTGAGGATGGCAGACCAGCTCAAAGCCCCTGGCCCCAGGGCTGGAAGAAGGGGACATCCCTACAATGGAGGATTTTGGGCAGAAGGGTGAGAAAACTTCATTTGGAAGCTGCTCTAATAAAATCCTGCTTAGATGCTGTTCTTAAAAAATATCCAACTGAGATCTGTTTTGAAAAAATGTGGTTTGCAAAGTAAATAATTTCCTGCTGCTCCGGATTCCCAGATGTTCAGCCAGAGTGAAGTAGGTACCTGCAGTGGCTGCACTTGAGCTCTGATGGTTAATACAAACCAAACATCTTGCAGGGCATATTATATTCTGTCACAGAAAAAATGTCCTTTTGTAAAAATGCAGAAGCAACTAGTGCTTGAGAGATACATGAAATTAGTCCCTAAGGGTGATTGGATTATCATGTCCCTTTCAGTCTGGGAGGTGCTGTAGAAGCATCTGTCTTTAGTTGCAGGGTCAGGCAGATACTTGTCTTCAAATTAAAAGAAAGTAGTTTTAGATTAGATGTGAGAAAAAAAATTGATTCCTGTGAGGATGGTGAGGCACTGGCACAGGTTGCCCAGAGAAGCTGTGGATGTGCCATCCCTGGAAGTGTGCAAGGCCAGCTTGGACAGGGCTTGGAGCAACCTGGGACAGTGGAATTTGTCCCTGCCCATGGCAGGAGGTTGAAACTGGATGATTTTTAATTTCCCTTCCAACCCAAACCATTCTGTGAGTCTATGATACGTCTCTTACCAAGAACCAAATCATGGGAGGCAGAGGTTGCCCTTCAAACTGTAACTAAGCCTCAGTTCACTCACAAATGAAAATTAAATTAAATTCCCTGTGTGGAGGAGCAGCTGGGTTGGAAACATCCTCTTAGTGATTTTTAATATATTTGATATTACCCTTATTTTAAAGGAAGGCCACACAATCCTTTATGCTCCCAAAGCAGACATCCCCACTGCTGAGCATCCCTGGATTTTAAGCTCCCTGCCTTTGAGATGCATTCCCAGGGGGTAACAAGGTGTTGGTTTTTTCTTGTGGCAGATCCTGTGACTGATCCCCGAACAGCCTTTCCCTGCAGTGGAGGAGAGACCCAGGCTCTGATGAGGCTGCAATATTATTTTTGGGACACGGTAACTCTTACATTTCCTTGCCTACATCCTCCCCCTTGTACACATGGCTGTGCAAGTGGGTGAGGCTGCAATTTCACTTCCTAATAATATTTCCTTAGCTCCTGTATAAAACTTCACAGAGGAGGGAATTAGCATTATTTCAATTTTTCAGAGAGACAAAACTAGACCAAAAAGGAGTCATCTGGGACTGGGGAATGCAAGCCAAATGCTTAGGAGCCTAGTTTATTGGCCATCTCTCTGGGGAATTTTTTTCCATTAACTTCTGGGACTTGGGACAAAATTTTTTAGCTGCTTTACCTTGATTTGCTCCTTCTATGCTCAAGTCCCACGTCATCAGCAATGTAGTTCCTCTGTTTTGGAGGAGTGAAAAGTGGCCTGAAGGGCTGGAATTGCAACTGGGGTGAGGAACAACCGACCCAAGTTCTGCCCACAGTTATAAATAGTAGGAGGTTTCTGCAGTCTGGTTTGAAATCTTGCAGCCAGTGATGACAGCTACTATTTGTTTCCCTGCTTTGGTGGAGTGGAGCTCCTGCTGACTGCCTTTTGTCAGACAGTTTTTGATCTTCTTCCTGGTCTGGTTTTGAGGAACTGTCTTAAATCTGCCATGTCTGAATTCAAATGTGCATGAGCTGTTTTCCAACAGCATCAGGCCCCAGGCAGTTTCTGGATAAAGGAGGGAGCACCTCTCCAGCTGGGATGGATTAAAAGTGTGGTGTTCCCAGTGCCTCGCTGGGACAGCCCCCAGGGCATCCTTTCAGCTGTGTTTCTAGAGTTCCTGCATGCCTTTGCTTTTGGGGAGCACTGTCCTGGTTTAACCCCATGAGGCAGCTCAGCCCTACAGCAGCTGCTCCCTCAGTTCCTGCCAGTGAGAAGGAGGAGAGATTCAGAAGGATTAAAGTGAGAAAAATCACGTGTTGAGTTAAAGACCATTTAATAGGAAAGGCAAAAGCTGTGTGCACAGGCAAAGCAAGGTAAGGATTCATTTAATACTTCCCACCAGTGGGCAGGTTTTCAGCATCCCCAGGAAAGCAGGGCTCCATCACAGTTACTTGGAAAGACAAGTGGCATCACTCCAAACATCCTGACTTCCAGCTTTATATGCTGAGCATGACATCATTATGGTCTAGAGTACCCCCTGGGTCAGCTGGGGCCAGCTGTCCCAGCTGGGTCCTCTCCCAAATCCTTGTGCACCCCCAGCCTGCTCAGGGTGGGGTGGTGAGAGAAGCAGAAAAGGCCTTGAGGCTGTGTGAGCTCTGCTCAGCAGTAAGGAAAACATTGCTGTGCTATCTGCACTGTTTTCAGCACAAATCCAAAACAGCCCCAGATTAGCTGCAATGAAAAAAATGAACTCCATCCCAACCAAAGTGAGTACAAGTGTGCATAGTTTCTGCTCTTGGTCAAGCATTAATATCATCAGAGCTGGAAAACATTTCTTCTTTTTTTTTTTTTTGTAATGCAAATATTGTCTTCCCCAGTGAGCTAGAACAGCCCTTTAACAATTGTAACCTGTGCAGTGAAGATCAAGGAGAGATTGGTCTTCCCTCTGTCCTCTGCATTGGAATGCTCAGGACGTGGGGGACCTGCATCCTGCTGTAAATATATAAAGTACAGAAAGAGCAGGGTCAGGGGTCCTGCAGCTGGGTGCTGGCTGCTGTCACTCTGGTTCTACACCCCCAAACAAGCAGCCACAAGGCTGCCACTTCCACTGGTGCTTTTCAGAGGGTTTTTGAGCCAGAATCAGGTGGGAATGGGCAGGGAGCAGCACAGCCAGGTGCACAGTGCTTGTAGAAAGAAACGTGCTACAGGCTTGGCTTGGAGTGACTTTATGATGCTTGTATTTAGATGCTTTAGAGCAGCTAGACTGTAACAAGGCTGAAGAGGGGAGCACAGCTTGTGACAGACACACACCCCAGAGCTGTAATGGAAACTGCTGGCCTGACTCCTGCCTGTGTGAGGCAGGAATTGGGCAGCTGTGCAATCCTTGCAGGAGCCGTGAGAGGGAGCCCAGCCCTGCCAGACTGCTCTGGCTCCACAAGGACAGAACATCGAGCAGGCTGCTTTAAAGTATTAAAACCTTTTGTCCTTTTGCTCTCACAGAACCTGGTGGCCTCTTACAAGGAGACTCGGAATGGGCTGGTGGGAATGGATTACTCAACCAAATTTGCACCATGGTAAAGATTTTTGTTGGGATGGAAAACCCTTCTCTGCTTCCATCCCAAACTGATGTTACCTGCCTGCTGAGTGCTTCTGGGCAGGGGTGGGGGTCTGGGTGTGATTCCTGAGGCTGCACTTCCCTGGAACTGCTGCAGTGAGGCAGAGCTGTGCTGAGAGCTGGGTGTGCAGGAGGGACTCACCATTCACCTTGGGCTTTGTGCTGCTTGGTGTGGGAAGGGAAAGGCAGGGAGGCAACACAGCTTCAGTGTGCTAGGGCTGTAGGAGAACTCAGCCCAGTCCTGGTTTCCTGAATACTCTGGGGAAAGACACCCCACCTCACTGCCATTCTCTTTTTCTGTGGGGTGAAGAGACACTTCTGATTATTCCTGTTGGAAAGGATCTTTTGTTCAGATAAATATTTAGATTTTTAATTAGGGGCTTTAGTCCCTAGTGCTGGAAGAGGCAGTGTTAATTCCAGACTGGAATTGCAGCAGCAGAACCCAGTTCAGCCTAAGCTGAGAGCATCTGAATTCTCCCAACAGAATTGCAATGAGAACCAAATTTCTGAGGCTGTTACAGGTCAGGATTTTTCGTTTCCAGCAAGCTTTGTGCTTTGATGGTTGCAGTGGATGGCTCCATCTGGTGGCACATCAGGATCTCAGGACTGCTGGCTCTGTGGAAGTTTGTTAGTTGTGGCCTCCACTTGAGTTTTTCCATTTGCACAGAGCACAGAGTCCTGATCTGCCTGCCCCAAAACGTTCCTCTGTCACATAATCAGAATCAGAGCAGTTCAGGTTGCAGCCATTCATTCCCATCTCACACTGGCCATTAGAGCTGGTCAGCAATTAAGGAAAAACTCTTCAAAGCCTTTCTTCCTGTTTTTCACAATTCATTAGAACATCCAGTGTTTCCACAAGCTGTAGTGGAAACGGCAGTAAAATGCATTTCTAGGAAAAGCAAGCTAAAAGTTGTTCTTTATCACTCTGTATGATGGGGTTGGAGTCTGCAAGTTCTTTCCTGTCTTGCAATAACATGGATTTGGCACAAATGGAAGGAGCCCAGTGGGTTGAAATGCCAGAGCAGGGTTTGATTCCCTAGTTTTCCTGCCAGGGCTCAAATTTTCAGCAGTCACTTGCCTTCTGTGGTTGCTCAAATGAGCCACTGAGGTTCTGCAGGAAGAGGAGCCCTGGGCATAGGTTGAGGAGGTTTGTGGTAAAAGAACAGGACATGTGATGCAGAGGTTGACAATTGAGAGTCTTTTCATTAGGTTTGTTAAATCATTTAGGCAAAACTTGCCAAACTTGAGTAAAATGATTTATCTCCATAGCTTGGAGACTCCTGTAACAGTCATACCCCAGGAAGGGGAGGATTTTGATTCTTGGAAGGGAATTCTCTCTCTTGAAGAGTTGCAGAGAAATTACAACTTGACTAAAGCCATTAGGGTCAGAAATGCAAGCCAAACAACATTTTTTAGACAGCAACTCAACACAAAACTGCCCCTGCCCTCCCTCTGAGCTGACATCAAGTGTCAGTCCTGCAAGGCACTCAGGACATCCTTCCTCTGCTTCCAGGCTGGCACTGGGCTGCATCTCACCTCGATACATCTATGAGCAGATCCAGAAGTATGAGAGAGAGAGAACAGCAAATCAGAGCACGTACTGGTATGTCTGCACCATCACATGGTTTATTTCCTCTGAAAAGGAGCCTGGCATTTCCTGCACAGAAGAGTGATTTGTTAACTCTCTTCATAATTAATGTTTGTTTTTCCTGTGCCTGCTGGCTGGTTCCTCTGGGTTGCACTGTAGTTCTTTCAGTAGTGATTTATTAGTCTGTCCTCAGCACCCAGGGGCTTTAGGCACTTTGTAAGTAAAGATTATAAATGCCAGTTGTCATTATTATTGCTAGAAAACCATGGTTCATGAAAACAATCTCAGCAAATCAGCACCATCCATCACTGTTCTTATGGGCTAAATGAGAAGGAAGAATAATTTACAAATAAAAGAGCCAAAGGGTTTCTCAGACCAAGATATGAGCCCCAAAGTATCAGTGGCTGGGTGACTTGTGCAATTCTCATAGCAGAGGGGAAGAGGGCACTGGGAATTGGGTTTAATGCAGCCCATCTTGTCAGCCATGCTCTTCCTCACCTCTCAGATTATCCATCCCTGGGCTGGCCTTGAACTTGTTCTGCCCAGACACTGAGAATCAGAACCTGGAGCTCTGATAGAGAAACAGGTTCATGTCAGAGCCTGGCCTAACACTAGACATGGATGGGAAAAATCCCAAACCATAAGGTCTGTGCAAACTCTAGAACTAAATATTCATTTGGTTTGTTACATTTCAACGTGTCAAACAGGACAGTGGTTGGTGAAGAGCAGGCAGAACACTGCCAACCATTCTGGCTGCTCATTTTCATTAAAATTCAGATGACAGATAAAATATCAACACCTATGAAGTGTATGTTTGGTTGTTTATTTTTTTACTTCAAAGGCAGTTAAGAGAGGAAAGAGTTCAAGAAATGAACATACTCCTGTTTTCTATCCAATGGTCAGCCAGCCTGCTGGCATGCCATGGTGATTTTAGCATTTTAAAGTGTTCAGTAATTATAAAAATGAAGCTGTCAAGCTCCCAAAGCAGTCACCTGTACAATGAAGTACAATGGTGGCTGCACATGAGGGACTCATTAAACCTCAGTCACAGTTTTTAGGATTTGGACAGTGCCCTGTTCAGATTGGACATTTGGAGGAATTTCTTCACTGGAAGGGTGATTAGACATGGCAGTGGATTTCCCAGGGAGGTGGTGGAGCCACTGTCCCTGAAGGTATTTAAGGAAAGACTGACACAGTGATGTTTGGCCATCCAGATGGCCCTGGATGACCTCAGAGGTCTTTTCCAACCTGATTCCCTAATTCTGTGATTCTGTTCTGTAACCAGATTATCCAGAAGGATCTTGTCAGCCTAAAAATCAGCTGAGCAGGGTGCTTCCCATATGGCACAGAGCTGAAGCAGATCTCTGAGACTGTGTGCCATCATTTTATAAGGAGCTCTTTTTCCCATGGGCCTAGCACCTGATCTAATGGGCTGGACCACTGTAAACCTGTAAATGGATTGGCTGCACCACCTAATTAGTGGCTTGTCTTCATTTTCTTCTGCCTTCACCCAGAGTCTGGATTAAAAACATGAAAGAGATTAATTTTCTCACGTTCAGGCTTGGTTGTTTATTAAATAATATCTAAAGTAGAGAGAGTTCTGCAACACTTCTAGCTACCAGCTAAAAGTGGGCAAAATGGAGCTGAATCCAGCTAGTTACAAGGTCTTTTAAAGCTGAACAGTCCAATAGAGAATTAACACCTATATTATTTATACTTTTGACCCAATAACCAAACTCCTGTGACCCTCAGTGCAGCACTAACTGTCCAACCAGAAACTAGAAGAAGGAAGAACAAGACAAAAAGAGACAACACCCAAAATCCTCCATCTTGTCCCATACCTATTACTATATTATAAAAACCTCAAATTCAAAACCCTTAACCATGTGAAATCACACACTTCTGTTTTAACTACACATCCATGATTTTTAACTCCATCACTTAAATTGGGAAGCCTTCTCCAAGGCCTCAAGTCAAAGCAGTGTTCTCTAGGGGCGTGTCAGTGTCAGAAAGCTCAGAACTCCCAGGTTTCTGGGTCCCAACATAAACCAGTTTTGAAAGGTGTCCTAGAGTCCCTTGCAAAGGTGATTGCTCAAAGGAGCACAAAGCTCTCAGGAATGTGCTGATGTGCTGGTTCCTGGGGAGGTGTGGAGCTGAATCAGGCCCTCACCCTGCTCTGGGAGAATTACATCCCAGCAGGGATGGAGCAGGAACATGCTTCCTGAAACTCTGAGGGAAGCTTCCCAGGTGATTCATGCAGAGTTTGCTTTCCCTGTAAGCAGGGGAAGGAGGCTTGGGGGAAGAACTGGAGTCACAGGGAAGGTCCCTGAAATCTCTCATTGTGAATAAACCTCACAGTGTTAATGATGGGTTGTATGGAAGCAAAATCCCAGTTCAGTGATCATAAGTCACCCACAGTGAAATACTGAGGTGGTTTTGTGTTTCAGGGTTTTGTTTGAACTGCTGTGGAGGGATTACTTTCGGTTTGTGGCCCTGAAGTATGGCAGAAGGATCTTCTCATTAAAAGGTGTGTATGGATCAGCACATTTGGGGGAAAGTATTCTCTTACAACAGGGAAAGTAAGAGAAGAGGCTGTTGGCATTAACTTGTACCAATGTTCTTCTCATGGTGCTTGTGTCCCCACCCTGGGATGCTGCTGGGAATTCTGTTAGCACAGAAGTGCCTCAGCAGCAGGGTGCTGGACACTGATCCCCAAATCTGGTGAGATTCAGGGGTATTCCTGACACATGTGGGCAAACAGCAGCACAAGGGGAGTGAGGATGCTGTTTCCAGAGACATTCCACCTTTCAGCAGAATCCAGGCTTCAGGCTTGCACAGGTTCTCCAGAGGGACTGGGACAGAGCAGGAAAAGCCCAGCAGGGTGAATCCCTAAAACCAGATACTGCACTGCACAGGAATCAGAATGAGGTTCAGCTCCAGCCCCAGTGACAGGAGTGTGCATGTGAAATGGGGGTCTGAACCAACACCCAGCCCGTGTGTCAGGAGACTCTGCCTGAGCTGGGTGAGCTGCTCTCAGGGATGCAGTGCTGGCTCAGGGCTCAGGGCAGCCTGCCTGGCATCCAGCTGTGGGGAAACATCTCCCCCAGTGCCACATCTGCCAGGCCTGTGTGGCTGTTCTGATGGCACTGATGCCAGTGGTGGGCCTGACCTTCAGTGTTTGTAGCTGGAGCTGAATTGTCCCTGCTGCCTCTACCCCACTGCACAGAAGGCTGTAATTGCCACTGGATGCTGCAAACATTAAATCATCCCCCTCATCTGTTCCTGTCCCATTTGCAGGAGCAAAGTGTTACCTGGGGCTTCTGCCAGGTAATTCTGGGTGTAGTAGCTGCTACAGAAACAGATTTCACATAAACATTGTCCTGGAGTAAAGCTGAAAAAGAAAATACCAGCCTGGGCCAGAGCACATCTCTGTCCACTTGTGAGGTCTGAGTAATTTTTAATTAAAAAAAAAGAAAAAGCAAATATCAGCTAAATAAATAGACAAAATCCATTAGAGTTTGAGCACCCTCTGTGTGCAAAAGACATCCCTTTGCCACACTGGAGGGGAGGAATGGATCATCTCTAAACCTGGGCAGAAGGTTTGTTTGTAGTGGCACTGAGAGTCTGAGCTTCCCCTCATGCCTTGTGTCAACCAAGCACCCCTGGCTGTGTGCTGTGAGCAACTGTGTCAGTATTTCTTCATCAGCAGGTCATTATTTTCCTCCACAGGGCTTCAAAGTAAAGAGATCCCCTGGAAAAAGGACCTTCAGCTCTTTGAGTGCTGGAAAGGTCAGTAGAAAGGTGTGGCTGGGTGTGCCCTGCTCCCCAGGTTCTCTTGGGGCTCACACGTGCCCCAGCTCTGGCTCAGGGCTCTAGGGCAGCTGCCAGCACATCAGGGCTGGCACTGGAGCAGCATCACGGGGCTGGATGTGTGTGCCCTCCCTTCCCAGCCTGGCACTGCCCAGGTGCAGCCCACAGGGTTACCCTGCTCTGGAGGGCACTGCAGGTAGGTTTGCCTGCCCAGGAGGGAGGGTTTGTGACCTGCTGGTCCCTTCCTTTTAGTCACACAGAGGCTGACCAGCCCTTCTTGTCAATATTAGATTGCCATGCCTGCTATGTTTGGTTCTGTTTGCTTTTGGTAACAAGGTTACAACAGATTTAGACTAAGTCACATCTTCTGTAATCCCACAGCCTTTTCTTTAGCTGTTACAACTTTATGAATAGCAAGCATAATATCTCAAAATTTGGAGGGAGTAACAGATTAAAGTATTAGAATCAGTGCAATACACACCTCTGTATCTTTTTTTTGTGTTAATGCCACATACATCCATTTGCACACAGGATAAAATAAATCATCCAGGCAACAGTAAATCTTTTCCTTAACAACAGACAAACTCTACTTTTCAGGTACTAACCCTGGGGGATTTGTCCACTATATCCCTTTGTTAGTCACCTGTCAAGAATCTGTTCTTGGCCCATCTCACTGCTGTCTGTGTATTTATTTTACTCTGCAAAATTCCCT
Organism: Luscinia megarhynchos; assembly: GCA_034336665.1. Lineage (NCBI taxonomy): Eukaryota > Metazoa > Chordata > Aves > Passeriformes > Muscicapidae > Luscinia > Luscinia megarhynchos. The sequence goes on along the minus strand of JAPFBE010000007.1, from coordinate 42,419,973 downwards.
GCAACCCACTTGATTGTTTTTCCAGTCTGAGATTTTTCTGGTTTTTTTTTTTTGTTTTCTTCTTGCCAAAACTTCTCCCCAGCTTAATTTTCGGTATGATATCCCATTTAATTTCCAGTGGATCTCAGTGGCTGCACTCCAGCTAAACCACACTGAAATCTCTCCCTGCTGCTGTGCGCTGGCACTGTCCTGGAAATGGCTGTGAATACATGACCACAGGCTGGTTTATGAGTGCCCAAATCCATCCTGACATCTCAGGGCTGTGTTTTGTCTCTGCAGAGGGCAGAACTGGGGTTCCCTTTGTGGATGCCAACATGAGGGAGCTGAGTGCCACGGGCTTCATGTCGAACAGAGGGCGGCAGAACGTGGCCAGCTTCCTCACCAAGGACCTGGGGCTGGACTGGAGGATGGGGGCAGAATGGTTTGAATACCTGCTGGTAAGACTGAGCCCTTTGTGTACCTGGAGTTTAATGGCAGGCAGGAAGTCAGCCCTGATTTATGAGACAGGGTGCAGGTGATGATCAGTAATTTTCAGGCTGGTACAAGACCATGTAGATACTTTTTGTAGAGTGTAAGCTTCCCTAAGCTCACATAAGTAAAAGGAATTTTGCCACAGTGGAGCTGCCACAAACAAAGATGTAGCAGAGAAGTTTGCAGTAAGTGTTGATCCTCTGTGTCGGGTTTTAGCCAGAGATCCATAGCACTTGAACAAACTTCCAAACATGAATTATGCCAACAGTGCTCTGATTTGCTCACCCCAGAGGCTGGGCAGGAGGGCAGCCCAGAAATAGAACACAAAAAGAAGTGTGTGCTGGCACAGTGCCTGTGCACTGATGCTGTGGATGGGAAGCCTCTAGTCAAGCACAGGCAAGTAGGGACAATAGCTGGATCAGAGCTCCACCCTGGCTGGAGGCATCCTTCTTCATTCTGGCGTGTTACAGGCCTCCCTGCCAGCTGGAGCACCAATTCCTCTCACATATCAATCAGCAGCTGTGTGAGCTCAGTTAAATAGCTGGGTCACTTCTCTGACCCCATGGATTCTCATGGTACTGACTGAAAAAGGCCAAATGCTCACATCAGCCTCACATTAAAGGTCTTATCTGTGGGATACAGGAGGCTACTGGCAATCAGAAAACTTTCTACTCAGAGTACTGGATGGGCAAAGAAAGCCCAGTTGCCTTGCCAATACCTGCAATTAAAAAAGACTTAACTTTTTTTGTGAATATAATTTTTTTTAACTTCCGTGGAGCTGGGCTCTGACATGGCTTTGGCTGCAGGAGGAAAATCTGGGTGCTCTCTCATGTCAGTGGGCTTGGACAACAACACAGTGCAGGACTTCAGGATCCTGCAGAAAAGGGTTTTGGGAGCCCCATGCTCAGATAAGAGCAAGAGGCTTCCACAAGTGTGTCCTATTCCACAGGTGAGGAAGACCTGGAAGGTCTCACACTAGAAAGTGTGTTATCTGCATGTATTCCTAAGGATATAAATACCAGCCTTGCTGGAAGCAGAATTTAGCATGCTGCACTGGCCCTTTCACCTTGGGAAGCCCCAGATGCTGGTGGCCACTGTAGGTTGGTGTGGCACAGCTGATCCTTGTGCTCTTCAGTCCCATCTTATGTCACACAGCTCTGTTCTGCAACCTGGTGGCATTCCCAGCACCCAGGGGACATCAGCTTGGTGGGGAGGATGTGGTGTAGAAGGGTAGAGCCCAGTGCAGAACTGAAACTGGTCTCACTTTCCTCTAAAAGAGGGAAAGCAATGCCTGTTTCATCTCCAATACTGCCAGCAAAGGCCCACCAAGTGTCTGTGTGTGCCATCCACACCAGACAGGCAGGGAAACTGAGGCACAGGCTCTCTGCTCTGCTGGAGCCAGGGGAAAGGCCAGAGACCACTGGTGTCCTGAACTGAGAATATCTCAGCTCTGCCTTCATTGATTTCATTCACAGGGTCAGGCCCCAGGGAAACAAACAGAGGAGAATGCCAGGAAGGGGCAAGGCTGAGGGGGAAGTGATCCTGCCTCCTCCAGGCCCCCTTGGATTGGCCCTCACTCCCACACACACTTTCCTGCATGCCAGTCACACAATCAGGCCAGTGGCATCTTTCTTCCCTCCTTATCTCACCGGCTGGAGGAAGTGAGCTGGGAAGGGGAAGCCTGGTGCAGAGCTGCTGCTGCTGCTCACCCTGACCCTGGTTCTGCAGAGAAAGGGCAGCTTGAGCTGTTCCTGAGCCCTCTGCCACCCTGCAGCATCGAGCTCCTCACTCCCAGGAGGGGCTGAGCTCTTGGAAACATCTCTTTGTGGGCTGGTTGCTGCTGTGGCTGCAGGAAAGGGAGAAGAGAGCAGCACTGAACCAGCTCTTTCTGCCACAGCTGCTGCTTTTGCAGCACAGACACCCCTAGGAAAGCTCAGAGATCCCAAACTCTCCTTGCTAGCACTTCCACTCCCCTCCTGAGCCGGGTTTGAATTGTCCTACAACTGGAAAACTTCTGGTGTTGGATTTAAACCGCCCTGCCCAGCTGAAGAGCACTCAGGTGGGATCATGTTCTGCTCTCACTTGTGCTTGTTCCAAAAGCTCTGCTCCATTTTATACAAGCATCCTTGAGAGCTTTTTATTTGTATAGAGAAGGAATAACTTGACAATGGGAAAATGCAGTGTTTGTATCGTTTGCATCCTCTATACACTGTGTGGTTTGTCTGCACAGTCTGAGTTAGACTTCTCTCCAAGCTGCCTAGTAGGATCTGCAGAGATGATTTTGCCAGTGTGTGGTGTTTGGGTAACTGATCAGAAGGAATATTCTCTCATATTTGAATACTTTCTTTTGGAATATGAGCGTTTGAATGTTAGGTCTACTTGTGAAGTCTGCCAAATGATGGCAGAAAGAGAAGGGTTTTCCTTTAAAAGGGAGGAAACTGAGACAGAGACTTTGGTTGGACTTTTATCTGTCTCACTGACCTAAGTATTGTGAATTGAAGTAGTCTGGGAAGCTGATCCCAGCTGTAAAAAGCAGCCATGCAGGTTCTTCTCTGAGCCAGGTGCCTGTATGAACATGGGGGTAGCTCTGACCACCCCTATCTGGCTGGAGTGAATCCCATTCAAGGAATTTTCCCCCTGAGCTAAAGGATGGAAGATAAGATTGACCAAGGGCCAGCCCAGCCCTCCTGACAGTTTTCTCCCTCTGTTCCCAAGGTGGACTACGATGTTTGCAGCAATTATGGCAACTGGTTATACAGTGCTGGCATTGGCAACGACCCACGGGGCAGCAGGAAGTTTAACATGATCAAACAAGGCCTGGAGTACGATGGGAATGTGAGTCTTGTGTGGCTGTTTCACAAGGATGAGTGCATGTGGTGCTTTCAGGGAGCAGAGATCAGTGTGCTCTGTGGATACTAAAGAAATTCTTGTGTCTCCTGGTTCCTCCTTGCGTGCAGAGCAGTTTAACTTTAACTGCTGCTCTCCCCAGGGAGGCTGGAACTCCCCACACCCTCCCTGGTCAGTGTTTCATCACCATTTCTTCTGAGTCACGGCCACATCCCATCAGTACCTCACACAGATGCTTCCCTGAGCACAGAGCAGCTGCTTGGAGATCTCAGGAGTTACCTGAGAGACAGAACCATTGCCTGAGAGCTGCTGAAGAGCAGATTAAACCTGTGACTCCTCTGACTGTCCTTTCTTAAGTGGTGTGAGCAGATAAATTGCCCTTTCCATGTGCTTAGCCAGTATTCAATACTGGATTTGCTTTGCCATTTCACATTCTGGATTACCTGTTCCCACATTATTCCTTAGCTTCACATCAGGCTGTGCTGTTGCCTTTTGGCACTGTAGCTGGCAAGATTTAGCAAGAAATCAGAAATTAGTCCTAGCAGAGGACACAGCAGTGGACTTAATAGGAGAGATTCAGGAACACAAGAGTGTGAAGCTGAGCTAGTCATCCTATTTTCCTTCAGTCATGGGAAATTTCTAGGGGGTGGCTTCATTTCAGGATGTCCTAAACAGGACAGTGCTGAAAATGCACCTCTGCCTCCCTCCTCTGCATCCCTCCTCTGCCTGCAGTGTGGGCTTGGGGGAAGAGCTCCAGCATCCAGGTCTCCCTTTAGGCACTAATTCTGGGTGGAGGATTTAGCAGGAGGGGCTGAGGCTTGTCAGAGGGGACTGATGCTGTACAACACCAGCCTCTCTACCTGGGAATCTGGCTCCTCTCTTTCCCATTGGCACAGGGCCTTGCTGGGAAGCACCTGCAGGCTGTCACTGAATGGATCCTGTCCTGTTCACTCTGATTGCAGGGGGATTACGTCCGGCTGTGGGTGCCAGAACTGCAGGGCATCAAGGGAGCAGACATCCACACCCCCTGGGCACTGAGCAGTGCTGCTCTCTCCCAGGCAGGAGTAACTCTAGGTGAGACCTACCCCCAGCCAGTGGTGACAGCCCCAGAGTGGAGCCAGCACATCCACCAGAGGCCTGTGAGTTCTGGGAAGGTGGGATGGGTGGGAGGGCTCCAGGGGCTGCTCTGCCTCACTCTCTGGGAGTTCTGCTCTTCTTGGACCTCCAGTGCTCTAGGCGCCTACTCTGGAGCTCTTAGGCTCCTACTTCAAGCTCTTGGCTCCTGCTTTGTTGTGTTATCTTAAATAAGCAAGCAGCTAATAGTTAAAAAGGTTATTTATTGCAAAGCACATCTTATTACAAAGCACATCAGTCTCAACAGGCAAGCAGACAAGCAGTAGCAAAGCAATGGCAAATGCAGTGGCAATAAGTGAATGGCCAGAAGCCCTGGCAAAAGCCAATGGCTAAAAGCACCAACTCTCCCCAACACAAACTCTTATATAGGATTTTTCCAACAAGCTAAGATGCAAACTCAGACCACCACTCCTTAATCTATTACAATTCTAGTTTCTTAACACCTCAGGTTACGTATAAACTACACATACAACCTATCTTGTTCTATCTGAAAAATGTAAGAAATATTCTTACTACAGCTCTATGTTTAAGCACTGTCTACAACCATGGCCCTGGAGCCTCTTGCTGAAGATATCACTATGTTTCAACCTTCACTAGAACTCACTCTGCTATTCTGGCATTTGAAATCTTTCACTTAATAAAAGCATTGAAACTCAGCCTAAAATTACTAGCTTGCTTCTACTTAGATGTCTACTTTATGTGTGAGTGGCTAAATATCCTTCAATGCATCCAGAGGCTCTGATTTCTCTCTGAAGAATTCAGAGAGACCCCTGACTCACTGACTCCAACAGCTCACATTACATCTCTGTGCAGCCAGGATTATTTGGCTGGCTGTCCTACCTGCTGTGGTGAAGGATGTAAATTTTTGCTGCTTCTCTGTCCCTTTTATAGTCAGCAGGGTTTAGCCTGTCCTTCTGAGCATCCTTCCATGCCCTGGCAGCCCTGCCAGAGGGATGGGGTTTCTCCAAGGCCTCCACTGGTGTGATCACCCCCTGATACAGGTGGACAGTAGAGAAACAACCCAGTGTCCTTTCTGTTCAGGTGGTGGAAATAAAAACAACCAAATTCCTGCTGGAGTGCATCCCAACTGGAGTCAGCAAGGCCTGTAAATATGGAGACTGCTCTTTGCTTTTTGGGTGTATCTCCTCCTTAAAATGGGGGCAGAACAAGATGTTGGTCCTGTCAAGGCTTTTATCTGCTGCCTGGGATGCTGTTCTTGGAGGAGATGGGTATGGAAGGAAATGGATGTAACCAAGGCTTTGTATTATAAGTGCATTCAGCATTTTGCCTTTTCCCCCATGCATCTTCCCTGCCTCTCTCTGTGTGAGAATACTTTGTGCAGGCTCAAATTTAGGTGTTGTACCAAGTCTGTGAAGAATGAAGCATGCCCCCATTTCAGGTTTTAATCCCAGGGTGCAGTACCAAATTTTTAGGCCAGATTCCTTTGCCATGAGTGGAAAGTTTTGTGGAAGCAAAGCCTTTGCTTCATCCATGCTGTTGGAGGCCCTGGGTTAGTAACCTGGGATGAGAGAAAGGACTCTGCAGGAGCACCTTAGTGAGACACCAGTTTGAGGCTGTGATGAAACTTGAAGCCAAAAAGCTTTTCCATCAGGCAAAAGTTCAATTTTGATCAACTTTCCCAGCTCACCTTACCAGAAACCCTGGTTTCCCAAATCCCAGCCTGGAGCAGTGCCTGTCAGGCTTTCCTGCCCTTTAGGGTAACTTGGGAGGCAGAAATTCCATGTGCACATTCTCCTGGATGTCAGCACTGCTTTGTGACCAAATCCACTCTGCAGCATCAGTAAATATCTTGCTGTTCCTTGTCACTTTTGCCACAGGGAGGAAGTCCCCACCCCAGGGGCAGGAGAGGACCAGCACAGCACAAGAACAGAGGGATTGATTTTTACTTCTCTCACAAGAAAGATGCTTGCTGAAGGCTGAAGGAGTGCTCAGCAGGAGGTTTTGCTGCTGAGGGTGCCTGGATAATGGTTAATCACCTTGAGCAAGCCAAAGATACAGGTTTGGCATGGTAAAATACAGGATCTGCCTGTCTGCTGTTCCAGGGACACTCTGCATGTGGGTGTTTGGAGGTTATCAGCACCTCTCCTTACAGCCTGGAGCCATTGGTTTATGTGGCAGGTGTTCAGTCAGAACTGAAACTTCTTATGCTAATTTTTAACCTTTTACAGTTTTGAACCCAGCAATCATTGTGAAATTAAAAGTTTATATATTTATATTATATAGTGGAATATCTTATCTTCCTCATTTCCACAGAGCTCCATAGATTGAGACTGCAGGGGATGTTCTTTTAGTGTGTCTCCTGCAGGACTTTGGAGAAGCAGTGTGTTCCTCCTGAAAACTTCCTTGCAGTACCCCTGTTGTTTTTGGTACCTGGAAAAATCCTGGAAACTGAAAAATTTTCAGTTCATAGCCAGGAATTGTGTTTTGTACCTGGCCAAAGACAGTTTGAAATGGATCCCTAACCATTTTTAGGATTTTATTTTTATGCAGAATGTTCTACTTGCTGGAAGAGTTTGTGAATTTGGAGATGGCCATATTTGTGCTGTCATGGAACATTGTCATCTGAGGGGAGCCCAGATCTCAACACTTTGACCACCAAAGATGGGTCATGGTTCTGGATTTATTCCTACTAGAGACCCACAGGGCCTGTTCTGTAAAGAATAACTGTAATACTGTAAAATCTCTGAACACTCTGGGTTGATGGGTTGAGGTCTGGGTAAGAAATAAACAGACATTGAACACAAGAGCAAGTTGTTCTGCCAAAAACAAAAAAACCAAGTGAGCTTGAACACAAGCCCTATCATGGCCACATTTACAATTCTACCATTTTAGGGACCTGGGCAGGAATGTGGCCATCAGGGGGTGATTTGGGGGGAATAGAGTGAAACAGCTTTTAGTGACAGCACTGTTCTCTCTGGCATAAGTGTCTCCACACACACAGCACAGATCCCTGGCCAGGCTGCTCCAGAGGGCAGGACACTACACTTGGACAAAGCCCAGCAGTAGATTCACAGAATCAGTTAGGTTGGAGAAGTCCTTTGAGGTCCTGGAGTCCAGCCTGTGACCCAACATCACCATGTCAGTGAGTGCCACATCCAGTCCTTCCTTGAACAGCTCCAGGGATGGTGATTCCACTTCTCTGGGGAAGCACATTCCAATGTAATCATCCTTTCTGGGAAGAAATTCTTCCTGATGTCCAACCTAAACTTACCCAGCACATTTCAAGACTATCATCTTGCCCTAACATTTATTGCCTGGGAGAAGAGGCCAACCCACACCTGTCTGCAACCTCCTGTCAGGAGGGAGCTTCAGAGAGTGATAATGAATCCCCTGGGCCTCCTTTTCTCCAAATTAAACACCCCCAGCTCCTTCACTCCTCGTGCTCCAGAGCATTCCCCAGCTCCAGTCCCTTCTCTGGACCTGCTCCAGCCCCTCAATGCCCTTCCTGAATTGAGCTCAGCATTGGACACAGCACTGGAGGTGCTGAGCACAGGGGGAGCATCCCTTCCCTGGTGCTGCTGGGCCCTGTCCCGATACCATCCATCCCATCCCTTCCCTGGGGCTGCTGGGCACTGTCCCAATGCCATCCATCCCTTCCCTGCTGCTGCTGGCCACTCTCCCGATGCTATCCCCTGCCTTTTGGCCACTGTCTCGATACCATCCATCCCATCCCTTCCCTGCTGCTCCTCTCCGGATACGCATCCCTTCCCTGCTGGCCACTCTCCGAACGCCATCTATCCCAGCCCATCCCGCTGCCCCTGTCCCTCCCCATCCCACCCCCTGTCCCTCCCTCCCATCCCGCTGTCCTTGTCCCTCCCCCAGCCCATCCTCTGTCCTCCTCCCCATCCCATCCCCTGTGCCTCCCCCATCCCATCCCCATCCCATCCCCCTGTCCCGCCCCATCCCATCCCCTGTCCCTCCCCATCCCATCCCATCCCCTGTCCCTCCCCATCCCATCCCATCCCATCCCATTCCCTGTCCCTCCCCATCCCATCCCCTGTCCCTCCCTCATCCCATCCCCATCCCATCCCATCCCCTGTCCCTCCCCCATCCCATCCCATCCCCTGTCCCTCCCCAGCCCATCCCCTGTCCCTCCCCTCCCCTCCCACCCCCTGTCCCTCCCTCCCATCCCGCTGTCCCTGTCCCTCCCCAGCCCATCCCCTGTCCCTCCCTCCCCATCCCCTGTCCCTCCCCATCCCACCCCACCCCCTGTCCCTCCCCCATCCCACCCCGCTGTCCCTGTCCCTCCCCATTCCCTCCCCTGTCCCTCCCCAGCCCATCCCCCTGTCCCTCCCCCATCCCACCCCCTGTCCCTCCCCCATCCCATCCCCTGTCCCTCCCCTCCCCATCCCCTCCCACCCCCTGTCCCTCCCCTCCCATCCCGCTGGCCGGGCCGGTCCCCGCGGGGCGGGCCGAGCCGTGCGGGGCGGGCCGAGCCGGGAAGCGAAAGCGCGGCCGGGGGAAGCGGGAGCGCGGCAGGGCCATGGCTGCAGCGCCGTCGGAGCCCGCAGCCCCCAGCCCGGCCCCGCGGCCCGACCCGCACGCCGTGCCCATGGTCGCGCTCAACTACGGCGTTCGCCGCCGCCTCGGGCTCTACCTGAACCCGCGGGCGGCCGCGGCCGCGGACTGGACGGCGCTGGCCGAGGCGCTGGGCTGCAGCTTCCTGGAGATCCGGCGGCTGGAAGCGCTGCCCGACCCCACGGGCGCGCTGCTGGACGAGTGGCCGGCGCGCTGCCCCGGCGGGGCCACGGTGGGACAGCTGCTGGACGTGCTGCGCGACCTGGGGCGCCACGATGTGCTGACAGACCTGGCCGGCAGCGTGGGTGAGTGATGCGCGTGGGGAGAGAGGGGGTAGCAGCGGAATCCTGGATAACCACGGGAGTTCTGGATAGCCCCGGGAATCCTGGATGACCAGGGGAGTTCTGGATAGCCCCGGGAATTCTGGATAAGCAGGGAATCCCGGATAGCCCGGGGAATCCTGGATAGCCCGGAGAATCCTGGATAGCCTAGGGAATACTGAATAGCTTGGGGAATTCTGGATAGCTCGGGGAATTCTGGATAACCAGGGGAATCCTGGATAGCCCGGAGAATCCTGGATAACCAGGGGAATCCTGGATAGCCCGGAGAATCCTGGATAACCAGGGGAATCCTGGATAGCCCGGAGAATCCTGGATAGCCCAGGGAATCCTGGATAGCCCGAAGAATCCTGGATAACCCCGGGAATACTGGATAGCCCAGGGAATACTGCATAACCCCGGGAATCCTACATAACCAGGGGAATCCTGGATAACCAGGGAATCCTGGATAGCCCGGGGAATTCCATCCAGGGAATCCCGGAGCCTGCCCTCGATGCTCTTTCCTTGGTGCCTGGGGAGGGAGGGATGCTGTTCATGTTGCTCTTTGCTGCTCTGTCTGTGGAGGTGAGGTTAAGAAGAAACCCTGCTGGAGAAGAAAAGCCCTTTCCAGATGATGGAGTGACATCCTCGGTGGTGTCAGGAGGACCACGAAGACTGGAGCACCTGTGCTGTGGAGCCAGGCTGAGAGAGCTGGGGGTGTTAAGAAGAAGAGAAAGCTCTGGGGAGACCTTAGAGCCCCTTCCAGTGCCTAGAAGAGGCTTATGAAAAGAGAGAGAGGGACTTGTTGCATGGACAGATAGTGAAAGGATAAGGGGGAACAACTTAAAACTAAAAGAAGAGAGATTTAGATTAGATATTAGATTAGCTATAAGGAAGAAATTCTTCCCCATGAGGGTGTTGAGGACCTGACACAGGTTCCCAGAGAAGCTGTGGCTGCCCCTGAATCCCTGGAAGTGTCAAAGGTCAGGCTGGATGTGGCTTTGAGCATCCTGGGATAGTGAAAGGTGTCCCTGCTCATGGCAGAGGGTTGGAATGAGATGACCTGTAAGGTCCCTTCCAGCCCAAACCATTCTGTGGTTCACAGAAAGCTCACCTGGCTTCCAGGAGAGACATGTGCTGTGTTTCTGCTAACCACAAGCCCTGCAAAGTAACCTGGAGCCCTGTTTTATCCCAAAGCTTCCATGAAAAAGTTTGTGTGTCAAAAGATGCTCTTATCCAGGAGACAGATTGCACTGACACCAGACAGTGTGAAAATTCTGATCTGTGGATATAGTGTGATAGGAAGATGTTTGTTGGGGGAAATGAGGAATGTGTGGAACTGGATAATGTCAGGAAAAAAAACTCCATGCAAACTGAAAAAATTGAGGCAGGTCAATGGGAAGAATTAAGGTCCTTGTGCTGTTCTGATAACTTTTTCTTTTTGAATTCTCTTTGTATTCTTTGTGGTCAAAGAAATTCCGAGGGAACCCAGCTGTCATCAGAAAGGGAAATTTTTTGCCAAAAGATTTCCAAAGCCTGAGAATTCCCTGCAGGCCTGTGTTGTACAACAGAGCTTACTGAGTTAGCAATGAGGAAGTAATAAATCTCACTTCCTGTTACTCATGGAGATAAAGGAAGATGTAGAAATCCATCTCTGTAGAGAGCCTGACCGAGGAGCGATGCAGGACTTCCCTTTGGCCCTGAGGTTCTTCCTGCTTAAGATCACAGTCTGAAGGCCACATTTTGGGAAAAAACAAAAGCATCAGTGTGCTTTGTCATCTGTTCCTAACAAATCTGGGGGAGCTTCCACTGTGCAGAAGATCTGGGGCTTCACAAAAGCGTTGGGATCATGCAGGGTGGTTCTGGCTCTGAGCCCTGTCCCACTGGAAGGGAGTGTGGTGGATGGGCTTGGTCAGAGCTGGGGTAGACTCCAGCAGAAGGAGTGGGAGGAGCCTGGGCTGCAGGAAAATCACAAGTTTTACCCAGAGCTGGGTCATGCTGATAAGAGGAGACAGGTAAATTCTGGGAAGAGAGGCTCACTTAAGGGCTATTCAACAAAAATACTGTCAGGAAATTCCTTAACTGTGAATGGTCCAAAAATAGATTATAAAAATAGATTGTAGACCTAAAAGATGAATTTTAGGGAAATACATACATACATATTATTACATATATATATATTAGGAAAATATTTATATAAGCTTATTTTATTCTTATGTTCCCCCCTAGACACCTGGTTTTGTGCAGTGCTTGAGACAGGATGAGGTTTGGGGCCAGTGGACCTTCAGCCTGACCAGTGTGACTGTTCCTCTTTTATGACTTTTGGCTGAGGACTGCACTGAGGGCCTGTGACTTCTTGCTGGTGCTGAGAGCTCTTGCAGAAGTCAGAGAAGGAAAGGAAAGGAAAGGAAAGGAAAGGAAAGGAAAGGAAAGGAAAGGAAAGGAAAGGAAAGGAAAGGAAAGGAAAGGAAAGGAAAGGAAAGGAAAGGAAAGGAAAGGAAAGGAAAGGAAAGGAAAGGAAAGGAAAGGAAAGGAAAGGAAAGGAAAGGAAAAGGAAAGGAAAGGAAAGGAAAGGGAAGGGAAGGGAAGGGAAGGGAAGGGAAGGGAAGGGAAGGGAAGGGAAGGGAAGGGAAGGGAAGGGAAGGGAAGGGAAGGGAAGGGAAGGGAAGGGAAGGGAAGGGAAGGGGAAGGGAAGGGAAGGGAAGGGAAGGGGAAGGGGAAGGGAAGGGAAGGGAAGGAAGGGAAGGGAAGGGAAGGGAAGGGAAGGGAAGGGAAGGGAAGGGGAAAGGTTTCATGTACTCTTGTGCACAGTATTTCCTGATGCCAGGGGCATTTTTGTGTACCACTGGAACTTCTTCAGTGGGATCCAGCTCAGAATCAGAAGACATCAGTACTGATGTCCCAGCAGCTCTGCCCTAACTGTGATCTTCTCTGCAGTTTATTTTGCTGTAGAATTATCATCTTCAGAAATCTTCTTGCTTTAATACATTTCTGCTCTTTCCTTCTGAACCTCAATGGCTTTTTTTCCTTCTCTGGCCTGTTACCAAAGTGCTACTTTCCTGCCAGTTACTGGGTCAGTTACACTCAGTTTCCTGACAGTTACTGGGTCTGTTTGCTCTGTGTTCTCATCATGCTTCTGACTTTGTGCTTTAGATTTCATGTTTCTGTCCTTTTCTTTCTAGTTCTTTGGTAATTTGTTTGACTGCCAGAGGAATGTAAAGCCTCGTTAGGTGCTTGGTGGAGGAAGACAGCTTGGAAGAGTTTCTTGGTGCTTGGTTGTGTTGTTTAGCATCCTTTATCTTTATGGACTCAAAGTCATCCCTGGTCTTTGATCACTCTCATTAACCTGTACAGTCAGGTACTGTTTCCACCTGGGGACTGATCCATCCCAAATCAGAGGCAAGGAGAGAAGACTTGGAGCAAATACATTGAAAATAAACATTTCTGTATTGAGTACTATGCAATGCTGTTAAATAATTGCCTCTTCTTGTCTGTTCAGCAGTATTTTGGATTATGAACCTGGCTCCCAAGGGAATCAAGGCATATTTAAGGTGGTGGCTGTGTGCCAGTCCTTCCTCTGAGACTGCTGAACCTGTTGGCAACTTCAAAGTGTCTTTAATCATGATTTCAAAGATACTGACTTAGCTGACACACCTCATGCAACAGGCAGCTGGCAGAGAGGTGGGACCTGAGTTAGGGCTTTAGTGAGGAAATATATGAAATCTAAACCTCCTGGCTGGTAAAGAATGTGGCTGATTCTTCCCTTTGCAGCACTGGGAGGTTGAGGGGAGGAGAAAAGCAGACTGGGGATGCCTCAGCCTCAGGAAAAGCTTTGATCAGATCTGAGCCTTATTAGATTGGAGATAATCCAGTAAAGAGATGAAAGCTGAGGTAGAAGCAGGGGATGGGGCTCAGGCTGGGGCTCCTGCAGAGCTGCCTGTGCCAGGTTGTGTTACAGGAGGACTCACTGGGCTCCCACCAGCATCCTGCACCTCCAAGGGATCCTTTACTCTGCTGTTGCACCAGTCAGCTCTGCCAGCTGACCAGTACTGATTAACACTTGTTGGGAGGTTTTTTAAAATCTTAAGTAAAGGCAAAGTCTCTCAGGAGTTTGATCTTTTTCTTAATTCCTGTCTTCAAATCTCCTTTTACTTTCAGTTCTTCTGTAATTGCAGAGTAGCAGAGGCTGCAGAGCTTCTTGTTGCTTCCCCAAAGACTTCACATTTAGATTTATGATTTATTTTTAAACCAAGTAGGTTTATAATAGCTCTGTGCCCATCACTGACCTGATTGGGAAGCTGACAGCAGTGACTGTGACAGGTCTTTGCCCTTCAGTTATCTCAGGTGAGGTTCATGCCTATGCCACCCATCTCTGCTTGGGATAAGAGGATCCCTCTTGCTGTTGCACAAGATAAAAGCTGCTTCAGGGTCTCCTTAACATTTTAGATGGTCCTGCTGTATGTGGTGAGTGTGGAGTCACTGTCACCTGCAGTTGTCCTGGCTGGCAAAGGCTGGGGGTGTGAATCAGCTCTTGTGTGTCTGCAGGGAATTGCTAAGGTTGGAAAAGACTTAGAGGGTCATTGACCCAGCACTGCCAAGGCCACCTCTAAACACTGTCCCCAAGTGCCACATCTACACATCTTTTAAATCCCCCCCGGGGTGCTGACTCCACCATTGCCCTGGGCTGCCTGTTCCATTGCCTGACCACCCTTCCAGTGAAGAATTGTTCCCTAATATCCAATCTAAACCTCTCCTGGTGCAACTTGAGGCCACTTTGTCTTGTCTTATGGCTTTTTACATGGGCAGAAAGACACCATGAAAACCTCTCCAGCTGTTTTGTGATGTCAAATTCTCCAAACTGAATGAGAGCAGAAATCATAATTGGGACCTGCTCTGTACCTTACTCCTAGTATTAAATACTGGGATATGGTAGAGCTAAGGGGAGGACTAAAACAAATAAAAGAAAGTACTTCTTAAAATATCAAGAGTGATTTTCAGGAATTAATTGCTAGAGGAGGTGGTGGAGGCAGCACCAAGACATTCTGAAAGAGGTGAGAGAAATTCTGCATGCTGAAAAAACCAGACAGGGGTTTTCCCTCTAGCATCCCTGATCCATTAAATACTTACTCCTGTTTTAATGAGCTCCAGCAGTGTAACCCACGTCACAGGAGCCTCTTGCCCTGCTTGTGTGTTTTTGCAGAGGAGGACTGCAAGAAGTACTGGCAGAGGAAGCAGGAAGAGGCCAACCAGCCTCTGCAGGTGCCAGCAGTGGACAGCAGCGTGCCAAAGACATCAGAGCTGATGGGAATCACCATCAGGGATGATCCCTGTGGTAAGAGCCCCTGCTGCCATTGCTGCCTGACTCCTCCTGTTGGAATCTCCTTCCCCATGGGGACTGCAGAAAACCTGCTTGCTTTCATAATTCCCACAGCTTTTCATACCCCAGGCCAGAATGCTTTCTTCATTTTTCCTGGTTCTTAGAGCAGAGAGGGAAAGCAGCCCTGGGGAGCACTTCACCCAGGAGCAGGCTGGCACAGAGCCACTGGGCACACATGGGAGGGGACTTCAGGGAAATGTGTCCCTTAGCCCAGCCTGGCCAGAGCAGCAGCTGCTGAAGGCTCAAGGGGTTGGAGCCCAGGGGGAAGAGTGTCAGAGGTGATTTCCCTGCCCTGCCTGTGGCAGGTGGAACCACCCTGAATGAGAAGGAAGTGGTTTGAAGTAGGGCTGGGTGTGCAGTGGGTGGAGAGAGGAAATGGGTTCTGTGTGTGCAGTGCTGTGTGTGCAGCCCTGCATGTGCAGCCAGGTCTGTGCTGGCCAGACTCACTTCAGGTGGCCACCTTTGCTGCACGTGTGGACATCATTAAACCATCCCCAAATGTCCACAGAGCAATATCCTGCTGTTTGTACACAGCAGCTTTGCCTGATGTGACCCCCAAGTTAGCACCATTCCCCTGCAGCAGCACCCTCAGTTTGTCTGATCTGGCAGACATTCCTCTTCTGCTTCACTGGATGCTTCTTGGGCTGAATCTGCCTGCTGGGTTTATACTTTACTCAGCAGCTTTTAGAACCTGACCTATTTTTTCACTGTGGTAGGCTTTAATTGGCATAAAAAATTGAATATATCTGTAGTGACATTGATATAGAAAAAAATAACACAGTTGGAAACTAGCCAGCAGTATTAAGGCAATTATGAGAAACATTGCCCTTAAAATGCAGCACTTTAATATTTGGATAACTGCTAAATAAATAAGAGCTGCCAGCCATTAAAGGAATTGGAAAAGGGGCCCATTAGGATATGACTTCAGGTACCCAGGTTTGATCTCTTAGCCATAAAAATGACAGGTTCCCAATGTCAAGGCTCACCCATAGCTCCACTGGCAGCAGATGGCAGGACATTGCTGAATGCTCTTTTGGGAAATTTGAATCTCCATGATCTGAACTAGGTGAACTAGGGAAAAAGGATCCAGAGCCACAAGGATGTTATAGTTGTGAAACTCTCAGTGAAATCCCAGAGTGTCAGGGCTCTGAGTTGCATCCCCTGGGGTACTCTGCTCCCTCCAGCTCCTCCCAGACTCCCTGTGGCTGGATGTTATTGCCTCCACAGATTTTGCCTGTCTGCACCTCAGCTCCTTTCTCTGACCCCTGCCAGGCAATGTGTCTGTGTGTGAACAGCCTGGCCAGTGAAAGCAGCCAGGACACTGATGTGTGTTGCCTCCTGCCAGCCTGGTAAGGACAGGAGTCTGGGCTGAAGGGCAGCTCATCTAATAAAATGCTAAATTACCTTTGCAAGTTTGTCCAAACCTTTTCTCAGAGTCAGACTCCTGATTCTGAGTTAAAGTCTGTGGGAGCTCTTGAAAGTTCACTACAGGAGTGAACTTCATTTATAGTAGAAGATGACAGCTACATTTTTAATGGTTTCAGGGAGTGGAACAGAGATATTTGATGCCTTCATCTGCTACTGTCAGAAAGACCTCCAGTTTGTCCAGGAGATGATCAGGGAGCTGGAGCAAACAGAGTACAGACTGAAGCTGTGTGTATTTGATCGGGATGTCTTGCCAGGAGCCTGTGTGTGGTCCATCAGTGGAGAGCTTATAGAGAGGAGGTAAGTGAACCACGGCTCTTGGGGCCAGCTGTGAGTGCAGTGGAACATTCATTTTACAGTGATGTCTGCAGCATGGGGCCAGTGAAACAGCAAAAATCCACAAGAATGTCTCAGTGGGTTAGTTTCATGCTCTTGGCTCAAGAAGGACGACCCAGGCATTCCCCAGTGTGTCACTTCATTGAGTTCATGAGGAAGGTGCCACTGTGGTGATGCTGCTTATGTTCAGTCACTTTTCTTTGCCTTGTGTGTCATATATAGACACAGGATCACATAAAGGTTGCAGAGATAGTCTGGACTTCACTGTTTCCTCATTTTTTGGTACATGAGTGTGTATCTGTAATCAGGTTTTTCTGTGTAACATCTCTGTGTGTCTGTCAGTCGTTCCTGCTCTGCAGTTAATTCCTGCTGGAACACAGCCAGGTCCTTCTCCACTGGAGCAATTCAGAGCAGTACATGCTTCTGTTTGTAGGAATGAAAACCATCTCATTTGACATTTTATTTGTTTTCTCCCCTGCTTAATCTCCAGGTGTCGGAGGATGGTGGTTGTTGTTTCAGATGATTACTTGGAAAGCGAAGAATGTGATTTCCAGACCAAATTTGCTCTTAGTCTTTCCCCAGGTAGGATCACACAAATGTCCCATTAACAATTGCACATTATCATTTTTATTGCAGTGACATCTACCCCTTCAGCTGAGGTCAGTGGGCACTGGAACTAACAGGGGCTTCATAGTTTGGTTGTGCAGGGACGGGCTTGGGCTCAGTCCCTTGCCCTGCTCTTGACCTTCCTGATGTGGCTGTGAGCAAGGAGCTGCCTGTGCTGCACTGCTCCAGCTGTCAGTGGGATAATGCTGCCTGCTCCAGAAATGTCAGAGCTGCATGTCAGGCTTGTGAAGGGCTTCCAGATACATACAGGAGAATTTGCTGCTAAAGAGACTAGCAGTATAATAAATCTAGGCTGTGAGTAAAGCTGGGAATTAGGTGACAGGTAATGAACCTGCAGATTTCAAGGCCTGGCTGGGTGGGGCTCTGAGCAACCTGGTGTAGAAGGTGTCCCTGCCCATAGCAGGGAGGTTGGAACTGGATGATTTTCAAGTCCTCTTTCAACCCAGCCCATTCCATTTTGTGATTCTTGCAGGGATCCTTGTATGTTGTGGATAGGTAAAAAAAATATGGAGTGAATGTTCATCTTAGGTTGGGAAAATTTTTACATATTTTGTCCTGAATTGAAAAGCCACCAATTCACTTCTGCCAGGTCTGTTGTGATTACTCTTCTCTAGCCACTAGTTGTTCTGCAGTTGTCTGTATTGCTGGGGAGTAAGTGCAGCCCAGCCTAATAGTATGGAGGATATGTAGAATTGGGAAGAGTATCTGGATATAAAATCTCTTTTCTAGCTGAGGCATCTGTCATGATATTATAAAGGACATGGCAGAGGTTAGACTGGAAGCTGGTGGCAGAGACAGGAATTCACTTCATCTTCCTTGACACACTGATTTCATGATATCAGTTAATCCATTGAACACTCCCACGACTTTGTATCAGCCACCAGTCATCAAGATTTGTAGAAAAGTCCTTTTAGTTCTTCACCTGTTTTTTTTTGTGGGCATCACACCTTCCATTAGAACAGGAAAAGAAGTTCCATCTGCATGGAATGACCTGAGATCTGCCAGTGAGAGCATTGGTGGAAGTGCAGGCTTAGAGAAGTCACAGCATTACCTGTTTGTGTGGGGTATCAATAATGCACAGAAGGGTTTGGTGGCAGGCTCTGGGAGCTCCATGGATTACTCCAGAATCTGCTGCAATTATGAAATCTTGGTTATTTGCCTCATCCTGGTCTCAGTGTCATCACTTGTGCTGGGCACAGTGCAGGTGGTGGCAGGTGGAGAGCTACAAGGGCAGAAACTCCTCTGTAGAAGAGCTGCTCCTTCAATCAGCAGCAGTCACAGGGAGGGTGCTCTCATCTCAAAACCAGCAGTCCATGTTAGCAGGGGGATTCACTGGGGAACACCTGCAGCCTGAGTAAATCAGGAGTCAGAGACTTGCTCTCCAGAGTGAGAGCTGTTGCAGTATAATCAGATGATGCCCAGTCAGGAGCAAACGTGGGTGTGTGTGCTGTGGTGGGAGGGATGGCTGTGGGCTCTGCCTGTGCCTCTGTCTGACCCTCTGCCTGTGGCACCTCTCTTCCAGGTGCTCGTCACAAGCGGCTGATCCCAGTCAAGTACAAATCCATGAAAAACGAGTTTCCAAGTATCTTACGGTTCATCACGATTTGTGACTACACCAATCCTTGCACCAAAAAGTGGTTCTGGACCAGACTGGCAAAATCCCTCATGCTGCCCTGATGCAATGTCCTGAGAGCTGGGTGCTCCTGTAAGCTGTCCTGGCTGTGCCTTTGGACCAGGGCTGTCCTTGACACGGGGTTTTCCAGCACTTCAGAACCTGGATCCTGGCTTGAGCCTGTGGCTGGGAACAAAGAACTCTCTCCAGCACTTCTTCACAACTCTGAGGGGAAATAAAACAACTGTGGGGGTGTTCTGGGTTAAGTCAGTGAGCAGCAGCATCCAGCATTTGTGGAGTAAGCACTTTCACTAAAAATACTGAAAATATACATTTAAAGAGTGTCTGGTACAGGAAGACTCTGTTGTAGGAATTAACAAGACCTCAAAGCCTCACACTGCAGGGTTTTCAATATTTCAAAAGCTATAGTAACATCGAGGCTTGTGGGAATTTTATGATATTGAACAAGTCTGTCACTATTCAGGTAACCTTATACCAGCATTTAATATTCCCAGATATTACTAAATTTTACTTCTCCTTCAGGAGAAATTCAGACTTAAAATACATCTTTTCAGTGACAGTCCTTACACAAAGCAGGGGCTGCTGTTGCTCATTGACTTGACCAAGGTGTGCACCTCAGTGGGTCCAGATCTCAAATTCTTTCTTTAAAAGCCTTCCAAAACAAAGCAGCCTTTGGGATGCCTCAAAGGCACAGGGCTAAACACTGAATAAGGAGTGTATTAAATTGACATTTGGGCTGTTTAAAATATGGAGGTGAATGTTGCATTAATATGAAAGAGCCTAATTTAATTAACTGCCACAATAATTACTGTATTTCTGTGACTAAGGCTCAGAGCAATGTCAGGACTGCTCTGCTTGTTGGACTTGGCCTTGAATCCTGCCCATGACTACTGGATCTCATTGGTGCTCCAGGGTGGAGGTCATGAGTTCTACCCAAAGGAGTGTTTAAAGAGATCCATTGGTGTATTAGACAGATTTACAGTAAATATTGACTTTTTAAATTGGGGAAGAGAGGAATCTTGCTTATGTATCTGCAGTTGCTTGAACTCTGCCCCTTTGTTCATTACTTCAGCCACTGACGCATGTTGATTTTACAGCTTAATGTTTTACTAGTTTACATTTTTAAGGTTGCATCTGGATGTGATTTTATTTTTTTTCAATTTTAGCTTTGTTTTAAAGCATTACCAGGGCTGGGACAGAAATGTGCTCCTGCCCCTTCCCTCACACTCCCTGTCAGTGAATGATCCCTAACCAGGGATGCTGCCAAATCCTGTCCAGGTGCTGCTGCTGGTTCCTCCTGGCTGACAGCAGCAGCCCTTGACCTGAGCATGGTGAAGCTCATTCACACACATCATGTTGGCAGCAGCAGCCATTTTGGGATAGATCCAGGAGCTGGGTGTTTCTTCTACAAAAGTAACTGCTGCCATCGTTCCAAGGTGACATTTGCACCTTCCTCCCTTGCTAGAACAAGTGGGAAGTCTGTGGGCACGGGGAGGAGGAAAGTTAAGTTGATGAGGGGTTTCTGAACAGTTTGTCTTCCTGTCCTGTTGCCCTGGGGCCTCTCCTGCAGAAGTGGAGACAGCTGCTTGCCTCAGGCTTGCTGCATAATTGTTAAATGTTAATTATAGAAGAGCTTCAGGAGCTGCTTGATCCCCAGGTGCTCTGGGGCTCAGTGAATTCTCATACTCTGGAGAGTGCATAAACATCAATTATGGGTCATTACTCTCAGGACAGGCAGATTCCTCCTGCCTGGAGAGCTGGGAGGGCTCTGCTGGTGGTTCAGCATCTGCTGAGGCAGAGGAGCCCGGGCTGTGGACGCTAGAGGGAGGCCATGGCCCACGCCAGGGAATGCAGGTGGGATGGGGAGACACAGCCAGCAGGGCACAGACCCTGTGGGGCATGGAAAAAACACAAATGGGTTCTCCTCCTCTTCCCCTTGCTCCCCAAGGTATACCTAAACCAGCAAGAATTTCAGCAGCTTGAACCTCGTCCTAATGGTTTGGGACTTGGTGTGTTGCATACAAGGGGAAAATAACAGCTGGAAAAATAATGTTTGTAGTAAGTGATTTGGTGATGCCTTAACAGGGAAAGTGCTGGTTCTGGAAGGGAAAGCAAACAGAGGAGCTGGATTTCTAAATTTTTTTGGGTTCCAGTATATAAATGCCATATTCCAGTTAGTGGTGAAAGATGTTGGGATCTTGTTATCACCCTGCTTGTGGTGCCCTGGCCCTTCTTTCTGCTTGGCTTGGATGCTGGGAAGGTCTTACTGTTATGGGGCTGTTGCTTTCTTACAAGGCACTATATATCTTATAGGCTAAAATAATTATTTTGGGGTAAAGTAACAGCCCTAAAACATAAAATATTCTTTAAATATGTATTCTCTTCTATGTAAACCCCAGAGTTTATGCACTGTTACACTTTCATATCTGCCTTGTCACAGTAACCTGAAGTGTGACATTGTGAACCATTTGCCCATTTCAGTGGCATTTGGTGCTCTCCTCCCCTCTTTCATGCTCAATGGAAGGTTAAAATTTTTGAACACCTTTAAAAAAGGGATTTATAAAATTGTCACAGGTTTTTTCTATTTTGTCTCTGTCCCTCTCTGAAATTGTCTTGGTTGAATCTATTAGTGCCAAATCATTTATTTTTATATACAGACATATATGTTTATAATAATTTTGTGATCTGATACAAAGGGGGAAAGTCTTTATAGGCATTCTGAAAATAAACAATGTTTATATTTTTCTCCTCAAAAACCCGAACTTTTGCTACTTGTGAAAACATTTTAAAATAAAGAATGAAAAACCAGCAGGCTGAATCTGCTTTGTGGGCATCAAAGAACAAAACTGTGTCTCAAAATGAAGTTTAAGTGAGGAGTGAAATGGGATAGTTCTTTATTTTCATGTTGTGGATAAATGTCATCAGAGGGGGTAGTTGGCTGTGCCTGGGGGAGAGAGAAATAGAGTTATGTCGTGCCAGGAGGAAATTTTATCAAGGAATTCTACTTCAGACACATAGTTCCTCTCCAGGTCTTGTTTATGGGTTTGTGATCTGCGTTGCCATCGTGGATTTGTTCAGCCCTGGTGCCCATCAGGCTGGAGGGGATGGAGCCAGGGCTGAGCTGGGATGCTGCTCCTGTCCCACCTCTCTCTGGAGGCCCCAGCAGGGGTTCTGACAGCGCAGTGATCCGGGTGACTCTGCCAGCTTGATTTCCTTTGGCTCACACTCAGTCCAAGCCAGGGCCATAACTCAGAAACCAGCAGCTGTTGGGCCAAGGCCCTGCCACACAGGGAAAGACAAAGGATCACTAAGTCACAGAAGTGGTGGGAAGGAATGCCTGGAGGTCAAGGCTGAGCTGCTACCCTAAACCACTTGTGTTCCCTATAGAGCATATGAAGTCGTGCCTCTGCTATGGCTACTATGAACATATGGACAGCAGTAAGGAAACCACCCTGGAGAGATTATTCTAGATGGAAACTGCTGGCAAGAGCAGCCTGCCAGGAGGGTCCCATTCCCTGAAGTGCTGGCATCCCATCACTCCCAGTGCAGCTTTACACACTCCCCTGGTCTGGGGTTTGGAGCAGTTTATGATTCTTGCCATATTTGAACCTGAGCTCTGATTCAGGTCGGGTTGAGAGGTCCAGCAGCAGCAGCAACTCTTTTCCAGCTGTCATTCCACTTTTACTGAAGAAATTTTCCCAGTTCTCTGTTTTACTTTTGTGGAATATTGGTGTCATTTCCTCATTTACTGGAGGACAGTGTTTACCTGGTAAAACTGCTGCAGAATGTTCTCAGCTTCAGAAAGAGAGGACAAGTATTGACCTCGATGGATCAAATTCCATCCTTCCTTTTCACCAACGTGACAAGAGTTGTGTTACCATGAGGGACTGCTTGGTCCAGAGGGCACATTTAGACGAATTAAACTAGCATAGGGAAGCGTAAATATGCATAAAAAATATCTGGAAAAATATTACTTGAGCATCCTGAAAACAGATTTTAATAAGGCAATAAAAAACAACCCCCACAGGGTTCACACTGCTGGGAAACATGCTCATAGAGTTTATTAAAGAGCACCTCTGCCATGCCTTTTGGGGCTTTACAACATGTGTTGTGTACAAATATTTTGCTAAAGGTAATTTTCTCTAGGTGTTACAACCATTTTTGTATCCCCACTAGGACTTTGAGATGACTTTGAACCCAACCCAACCTCTTGATCAGCATTATCAAGCCCAGCCCTGGAAAAACTTGTTTATTTTGCAACAAAATCTGCAGTCAGGGGACTGAATAGTGTTGTATTCTCTCTGGGGCTCTGCTGTGCAAGTTTAATTAGTTGAAGCTGTGTTTAAGTCTTAAGCAGTTCCAAAGTCTGATTTACAAATAATGTAATGTTTCTATTCTGCAGCAGATCCCAGCTTAGCAGTGCCTTTTCCTCATCCTGCTCCCACTGATAAAGCTGCTCATGCCATGGCAGAAGTTGGGGCTGTCTTTGCCCACCAGACAGCCTGATCCTTCTAACTCAGCTGGATAGATGGTTTCCACAAAAGCAGGGGATGCATCCCTGCAGTTCAGAGCATCCAGTATCAGCTGATATGGAGCTTCTCCTCCCTCACAACCAGTGGAGGGGTTTTGACTCCCATTTCCCCAATTCTTAGTCTTGCTTAGAGTGGCTTTTGGTGGGGCTGGACTGGAAGGATGGAATGAATGTATCTGTATTGTCCATAAAACACTTAACTATGGCTCTCTACAAAAGGCTGCTTGGAGCTTTTTCTCCGTGCGTTTCCACAGGCTTTCCCCTGCCTTGGAGAGCAGGACAACGTGCAGTGTGTCTGGCTGAGCCCAAGGACAGCACAGCTGCTCCATCCTGTGCCTCCCTTCCCAGCAAACACAGAGAACCCCCAGTGAGGAGGCAGGTGGCAGATGGCTGGGAGCACAGAGGTTCTGGGACGAACATGCCAGCATTTCCTCAACAGTCAGGCATCCAAACCCTCCCCAGACCAGACAGATTTTGCTCAGCTCTCAGTCCTTCTGTGCATTCCTGCAGGGAAAGAGCAAAGCAGTGTGTCTGGCTGGGTGCCAGCCTCCAGGGAAAGATGCACTGGGTCCTGCTGGCTCCAAAGGGGAGAGGCTGCTTATCCACCTGTGCCAAGAGAGCAGAGGGCTCTGCAGAGGGGGCAGTGGGTGACATGATGCAGGACTATGAGAAGAACCCTTGCTCCAAGCCCAGTGAGAACATGGAGGCTCAATGCTACCAATCTTCTGTGGTTTCTTAATGAAATCAAAGTAATGAGGTGATAAAATAGATCTTTATCCACTGTTTAGGATGCTAGTCAGGAACTCACAGTGAATATGTTCAGGCAAATGTGGGGTTACCATGAATTTTCACAAAGTTTTTGCAGCGTTTTTCTAGCTCTGATCTTCAGTGTGTCCGCCTTCTGTCTGTGTCAGCAGAATGAGATGTATGAGCTGCAAGACCTGAGGTGTTTAACTGCTCATGTGCCATTTCTGAGGCTATTTCCTCAGAAACAAATATCACTCAGGAGGGGAAAAACTGGGAAAATAAACCTGGAGTTCGTGCACTTCCCTATCCCACTGGAGCCATGGCAGACCCTGCAGTTGGCTTTACAGAAACATTTTCAAAAGTATTCAGAATCTGGGTGACAGATTTAAAACTATTGAATCATAAAAGATTTAGTGTTTGATTTTTGTTAGCACTTGACAGAGACCCCTCCAGTGAAATATTCAGCAAAATGAGATTTCAAGTGTTTTGAGCTGAGGAATAAATTGGACACTGGCCTTAAACTATCACTGTCTCAGTATCAATAAAACCTTGCACAAGTATGCAAAGACCATAATTTTTCAATGTCAGTAAAGGACTTTTGAGATCTTTAGAAAGACAAAGAAGAGAAGCATCACATTTTTTACTTTAAATCTATTTAGTTTAAAATTAGCATTCCCTGCTTTTCCTAACGCTTATTCTCTAGACTCCTCGGTGCCTTCACCTTTTCTAGCACTGCACCTGGCATCTGCTGAGCTGTGTTTTCGAGCATGGGGAGTGGAAGCTTTTCAGGTTCCCTCTAGGATCTCACCTCATCAGCATGCTGCTCTTGCCAGACGGTCTTGTCTTCTGCTCCAAGACATGCATATTGATCAGTCATTTCCTTTTGTTACCTTGCATCCTGCCATCGATTTTAATTGTTCCCTACTGAACAGGAAGCATTCAGCACACGTACAATTACCAACGACAAAATTCTTGCTTTCCACACCTTTTGCCAGGCGGTGCCTGCGCTCAGCTCTCCAGAGCTGTGGATCTCTCTCCCTCTCAGCAAGCAGCAATCTGCACCAATCATGCAGCAGTCAATTTGTGTCTATTAAATCAATTTCTGATTCTCTATGACAGCTTTCCCTGCTGCATGATTTCACACTTCAGCACTTTGTTTCTGAGGTGCCATGTGGGTTTTTTTCTTTTTTGAAGGGATGATGGTGATAATGCATTTTATTTGCAGATACCTTACTCACATCTTCCCAGATCCTCTTTCCTGCTGCTGTCCTTGAGGGACTTGTACAACTTCAACTGACTCCTAGTGAGTCTCCTCTTATGGCTCCTCTTTGGATCCTCATCCCATAGGGCTGTTCCCTGGAGCTTCCTGCTGCTGAAGTGGAACAGCTTTTCCAACACAAAGCTGCAGCTTGGTCCTGTACCTCCCACCCCTATGGTGTAAAATACCAAAGCTGGGAACTGCTGTGATTCATTAATTCTTCTTTCCAAGATACCTTCTTAGATTGTTCCCATTTTTAAAAAGCATTCCTGCACTCTTGCAGGGCTTTCATTAAAAATATTTCCTGAAGGCTCTGTGTCTGAGGACCTTGGTCCCCTCCCACTGTCACTCTGATTCTAAGTTTTCCTTTAGATACATGAAAAGGATCCTATTTTTAGCAACTAGCAGTCAATGGCACAGGAATTCATGAGTAGGGAGGAAAGGATGTGAACTATCCAAATATATTTTTTTTTCCAAATGAGATCTCTTTACATTCCTATCACCACAGTAATAAGCCATGAGTCACTGTTAAACTGAACTATTAGACCATTATTGTAAACTCATGTCACTAGAATCTGCTAATGTGAACCATAAACCTTGCCTGCCCTCTGCTTTGCTGGGTTCAAGAAGATATTGGCCATTTATAAGGATAAGAACAGTATTCTCTCACAAATTTTATTCCCAGATGGCAAGAAGAAAATGAAATCTTATTAAATCCTATCTTTCTTTTCCTAAGGTTTCTCTTCTCATTGCCTTTTAAGAGAACTCCTCTTACTTCACTGTAACATTACAAAAGAAGTTTTATTTGATTTCTTCAAAGTTTGCCAGCTGTAAATTGGTTCCAAGCACTCCCAGCTGAGAGAATATCCATGCTGTACCACCTGGGAGCAGCAGTGTCACCTCCAAAAGCTGCTTTCTGTGCTCGGTCCTGCCATGGCCAACCCTCCCTGCCACTTGCTGTTGTGGCAGACAAGTCCCACATGTCCCTGGGCACTTCAGTCTCATTCTGAGGGTTTGTCAGGGGTTATGTCCAGACAGAGATTTTTTCTAGAAGAGTTTTGTTGAATAATAAAATGTCAAAATGGTCTTAAATACACACACAAAGCTTTACACCATAGAGCCAACAGTCCTTGCCCATCCTTCACCAGCTGCAGAAGAGTCAGGCCAGGCGTATCCACTTGTCCATCAGGGTCTGGCTGCTTCCACCAGGCTTATTTTGCACTTTCAAGAACCAGGGAGAAAAGCTGTGAAACATTCTCATCCCTGTCCCAGTCAGCTGCTCAAAAAACGCTTTATGATGGAGATTTACCCTTCACGGTGGGAAAAAGAGGTACAGGCATGTGAAGTGCCTTTCATTGGCTTTTGTAAAGACAAAGAGGAATGAAGAAAGCATTAT
Organism: Luscinia megarhynchos; assembly: GCA_034336665.1. Taxonomy (NCBI): domain Eukaryota; kingdom Metazoa; phylum Chordata; class Aves; order Passeriformes; family Muscicapidae; genus Luscinia; species Luscinia megarhynchos. The sequence continues at coordinate 42,393,335 of JAPFBE010000007.1, read as the reverse complement.
TGTAAACCAGAGCAGAGCAAGGGCTTATTGTTAATTGGTGGTTCAGGTATGTGCTAATGAAGATCTTGCTGCAATTATTTCTAAAGCCTGGCATTGATTTTATATTAGATTGGAAGGAGAAAGCAAAGTTTTAATTTGTTACAGAGAGGGTTAAATGGCTTTCAACTTATATACGAAAAAAGTCATAAAGATAGAAGAAAAGAGTAAGAAGTAAAAAACTTGTCTTGGTCTTAAACTCTTTGCTTGTTTCCTGGAGCTTAAAATCTGGGGGTTATTTTCAGTGAATGAAGTTAGAGAGCAGCACAGAGTCTCTGTGGAGAGGCAGGGTGCTGGGATGAGAAGTGTGTTTGCAGAGCGAAAGCTGGTTTCAGTAAACACCCTGTGAGAACCAGAATTCACCTGCTAAAACCGGGCCTTCAGCTACTTGACTTCAAAGTGACCTCAGAGCTGAATTTAAAATGGCTCAGCGACGGGGAGGAGATACAGGGCAGCACACGGATCACTTAGGAAAACCTGCTGGTGTGGTTTAGACTGGAATTTAGCTTGTGGTTTGAAAACAACTATTATTAAAAGCTTGCTCCAGTTGAGGGGTTTGAAATCATTGTTCCTTCCTCCATTGCAGGGTCCTCACCTCATTTCTCCAAAGCAAAGCTGCCAGGAGAAACCCCTGGAGATCGAGTGCAGTGCCTGCCTTTGTTTGTTGGAGAGGAAACTGCCTTGTACTTAGTTAAGTAATCAGCTGCAGTTTGATAGAGTAAGGTCCCTTCAATAAACCTGGAAGTGTTTCCATGAAGAGAGAACAGCAGGCAAATTCTGCAGTGGAACAAGGTCAGGCATTCTGCTCGAGGACACGGGCTTGCCCAGCTCCCAAGGCAATAAAAACAGGCATTGTTGGGCTTCCCTCAGCCCAGGCCTGTACCAGGCAGCTCCACAGGCACATTAACTGCCATTGTTTGCACCAGCCCTGGGAGCCACTGCATTTACACACAAGGTTTTATGGTGCCTTAAAGAGCTTTACACCATCAACATGGCAACACATGCCACAGCCCCTGAACACTGCTGACATGTGACAGCAAATGTCTCTGCGTGGCTCTGCTGAAAGAGCAACTTTGGCTTAAGCTCCAACAAGAAGAAAGTTATATACCTGAGAGGCTACATGGCAAGAAAGGTGAAATCTGCAGGGCCTCAGGACACAAACTGGGAGTTTAAATTAGTTTTCTGCACCCAAGCGTAAATAAAGTTAGTTTATGCTCACAGTTGTGATGATGATCATAGAATCATAAAAGAGTTTGGGTTGGAAAGGACCTTAAAAGGCCATCCAGCCCAACCTCCCTGCAATGAGCAGGGACATCTTCCACTAGAACAGGTTGCTCAGAGCCCCATCCAACCTGACCTCGAATATTTTCAGGAATGGGGCTTTACCACCTCTCTGTACCAGTGCCTCACCACCCTTAGGATAAAAAGCTTCTTTCTGATATCTCATCTAAGCTGACAGTCCTTCAGTTTAAAGTCATTCCCCCTTGTCCTATTGCAACAGGCCCTGCTAAAAAGTTTGTTTGCTTTTTTCTTACAGCAGAGTTGCTCCAGTATCTTTGTGGCCTCCTCTGGATTTGCTCCAACAGCTCCACGTCCTTCCTGTGCTGGGACCCTGGAGCTGGATGCAGCTCTGCAGGTGGGGTCTCACCAGACTGGAGTAGAGGGGCAGAATCACCTCCCTTGACCTGCTGACAAAACCCATCAAGGACCCTTTCCAGGTATTAAAGGTAGCAAATGTCTGTGTGCTGAGCATCAAAAACCAAGCTGGGCATTAAACACCATTTTTACAATATTACATGGATGGAAAAACCAAGCTCAGAGCTGGACAGTGCCAGTAAATCTCACTGAAACAATAAGTAATTGGCCCAGAAAGGCAGGAAACCATGTGCCTTACGAGAAGGGGAGCATTTTGTGAGAGAGCTTGAGTTGTGTGCCTGGTGTGCCAAGGCTTTGGCAGTGGAACACCAGCCCCAGGATATCAGTGAAATGCAGGAGCCAGGAGAAAGCCTCCATTCTGCTGCAGAATCAATGGAGGAGGAGGGCCCTGCCTGCCCTGATCCGTGGTGTTTTACTGGAAGTCAAAAAATTCAGGAAACCCAGCTCTGGATTTTTTTTTTCCTTGGGGAATTTTTTTTTTTTTCTCAGGCTGCAGCCTTCCCACCTGAAAGACACCTGAAGTTTTTCCACTTCTCAGTCTCCCCTAAAGCCCGGTCCAGAGCGGAGGTGGATACACCAGGAAGCTGCTTTTCCACTTCACATTTCCACTAAAATTTCTTGTTTTTACAAAAGAGCACTTGATTCAGCAGCACCACTTCACAGCTCTTTTATAAATAGAGGCATTGCTTCTGCCCTGAGGAGCTCACAGCCTACACGAGACAGGCAAAATACAGCAAATCAGGAAAAAGAGGATGAGCAGAAGTGATGAAAGAGGAGAAGGTGCTGCTTGGAGGGATGAAGGAATAAAAGCTTTGTGGAATCCAGCTCCATGTTTTTCATCCCTCAGCAGACTCAGACTGGAGCAACCCACTAAATGAATGAGTGCCACAGCAACCCCTGACTTTTGAGAGGCTCAAAATGCTGAGTTCATTAAAAAAAAAATGCAAAATTTATGAGACCTGGAATCTATGAGTGAATGAGAGATCTGGGTTTAAAAATATGGAAATGCATTTTTCATGGCAGAGCTGGAAAACTAAAACGCAGCACTCATCTCTCTATGCTCACGTGGCCACTTGAGGTCTTGCCAGTGAATGTTTTAAATTTTAATTTTGATCAAAGCCTGTGGTTATTCTTAAAGAACAAGGCACATTGTGGACCTAAGTCTATCCCAGTGGTCTAAAGCAGTAAGAGTTCTGGCATTGCCTTCAGGGAGAAGATTTTCTGCCCAGAATAAGAGAATCCAAAAGATGGTTCTGAATTTAAAAGCATGTGGTAAAATTAAGTGTATAAGTCTCTTTTTGTTGTTGGTGCCTGGCTCAGATCCATTTTTAACATGCTGTTAGCTATCAGAAATACGACACTAGCTACCCGGGTGCCTGCTCTGGGGTAAAACCTGTTTTTAATTGCTATATAAACTCCTTTTATAACACGGTTAAAAGATCACAGAGATGGTTCCGAGCAGTAATTAAGGCATATTTAACAAATATTAAAAATGGCTCGGCAGGGGAATGTTTAACACAGACAAGCAGGAAAACAAACAGCTTTTCAGTTGGAGGTTCTGCCTTCGACAGAGTTGTGGAGTGCCTGCACAGCAGTGAGAGAGACGGGACTGTGGGGCTTTTTGTGGAACACAAGAAATAAAGAGTAGAAGGAAGGAGCTGCTGTCCTGCATTAGAGCAGGAGTGAAAGCACTGTGGTCAGACCATGCCTTTGGCAGTGGCCCTCCACAGAGCCTGGTTCACCAGAGGCATCTCAGGAATTTGTCCTAATAAACTAAAAATACATGTAACTGATGTTCTTTGACCCACAGAAGGGCCTGACATCAAGCCACAAGAAGAACAGTGACCAGCAAAGAAGGATGAAACCCGATACTGAGATTCCAAGTGAGTTATCCTGATGGTTACAGTCTTGCATTGTAATACTGAGATGCTGTTTTCTCTCTTTTCGCGTTGGGCAAAAAAAATAATCCTCAAACAACAAAAAATTTAAATGTATATATATTAGAGAGAGACATCAGCCTTCATGAGTGCATGGTGCCACTTTTCACTCTTTTAAACCTCAACTTGTTTTCCTCATGACCACCAGATGTAGTCCTGAATGCATCCAGATAAAAAAGCTCCGGGTTAAAGCAGAGCCTTGAAGCACAGGACGAGCGTGCAGGACATCTCCATGAGGGTGTTGGACATATCCACGAGCGCTGGAACTGCAGCGTGGAGAGCAGAACTGCCCATCCTCGGGGGCTGCGAGGATACCAGGCCTCCTGACCCCTCACACGATTTTAAAGCAGGGAATGTGCGTCCCCGGAGCGCCCGGGCCGGGCCCCGCTGCCGCGGTCGGGACCGGGACCGGGACCGGGATGGGGACTGGGATGGGGATGGGGATCGGGGACCGGGATGGGGATCGGGATGGGGACCGGGATCGGGATCAGGCCCGGCCCCGCGGGCACAGGGACCCGGGAAACGCCGGCACGTGATTGACAGCCGCTGCACCAATGGGAGCAGCGGATCCGGCAGCGGGAGCGCTGCCCTCCCTGCTCTCAAACCGGCACCCGCTCCCGCCCTGTGCCTGAGGGCGGGGACGGTGGGCGCACCGCCATCTTGTGTGTGGCATCCCCGCCCTTCTCTTAGGGGCTCCTCCTCCGCTCTTCACTTTGGAGTCTTCCCGTACCGGCCCGTCCCCGAGGGCTGGTGGTGGTAACCGAGCAAACCGTGGCGTGGTCACCTTCTGGCGGCGGGCGGGGAGTCGCGGCGCCACGCTCAAGATGGCGGCGGGCGGCGCCCCGCCGTGGCGGGCGGGGCGCACGCGGGTGACGTTAGGCGCTCCGGGCATGGGCAGGTGCAGGAGGTGGCGGCGGCCGGAGTTGGGCCGGCGGTAGCGGCGGGAGAGGAGGAGGCGGAGGAGGAGGGGGCTCGGGCTCGGCCGGGGTTCGGGAATAGCCGGGACACCGCAGCGCCTCCTCTCCGCTTCCCTCGCCCCTCGGGGACGCTCCCCCTCGCGGCGCGGAGGGCGGCGGGCGCGGCGCGGCCATGGCCGAGGAGCCCAGCGCGCTGCCCTGGTCCATCAACAAGGATGACTACGAGCTGCAGGAGGTCATCGGTAAGCGGTCACCGGGGTCTGGGGGGTGCGGGGTGCCCCTTGGATCTGTGGGGATGTGAGTCCGCTGAGGGAAGGAGGGTCCAGCCCCCCTCAGCTGTGGGGGATCCTGTCACACACCCTGCAAAGGAGTGGGACTGTGTGGCTTCCCCCTCCCTCAACCATGTTAGAGTGTGAGAGGGTCCTTTCCCCCGCTCTGAGCTGTGTGAAGGTCTGGGGTACCCCTCAGCTGTGGAGGGTCTGTCCCCCCGCTCCGAGGGGTGTGAGGGTCTGGGGTGCCCCTCAGCCGGGAGGCGTCCCGTCTCACACGCCCCGTCACGGACTGGGACTGTGTGACCACCCCCCCAGCCACGTACGTAGAAAGGATGTGAGAGGATCTGTCCCCTCGCCTGAGGGTCTGTGGGACCCCTCTGCTGAGGCTGCCCCTCCTCATCCGTGTGTGGGGCTCACGGAAGGGGATGTGTGTCTGCTCTATCCCAGGAGAGGATTGTAGTGGTGGCGGGGACACCTCCCCGGCATGGGGCTCCTCCCTGGGCTCTGGGCAGGGTCTGTGTCCCCTCGTGTCGGGGTGAGTGGGACAGGACCCGCTTTGGGGTGGCTTTTCCTTCCTCAGATGTGCTGGGCATGAGGTGGTCAGCGGGAGTGAGCTCCAGAGCGTGCGTGGGCTCTCTCCTGGGGCACCCCCGTTCATTTGGGGCGATCACCCCTCTCAGCGGTTTCCGAGCCCGCACTGCTTTGGTCCCTGCACGGAGGGTTTGGCAGAGCCGCCGAACGAGCCTTTCACCCTGGGGTTTTGCTGCTGCCGTGCGTGTTCATTCATTGTCCTCAACTCGAGGCCCCAGCCCTTGCTCTCTCCATTAAATGATTTATTTTTTTTTCCGTCTTCACTCTCTCTTGGCGTTAAACTGCCCAGTTACCAAAGGCCTCCTGCTGTACTGATTTATTGGCTGTCTCGACCATTTTGTTGGGGTGTGTTTGAGGGATATATTGCTCTAGGGCGAGTGTGTGACACATCAGAGGTGGTGCCACAGGTGACTCTGAGGTCAGTCTCACCCTCCAGAGGCTCGGAATGAAGCAGGAGAGTGGCAAGGCAGGCTCCCGGCCAAAGGGTTTTAGGAAGGAGGTTAATTCTTTGAGTAATCTTTGTGGAGTGCTTTTATTTGAAGTTTCTGGATGACGTAGCACTGTCATGCCCAGGCTTTCCATCTCAGCCGAGTGGGGAGGCTTGTTTTCTGTTGAGGGTGGGAGAGTTTGTGAAAATGCTGTTTTAAGAGATTAAATCCGTAGCATTGTTTAAATGTAGGAAGGAACTAAAGCTGTGGAGTGGGGGAAATCCTTCTGGAAATCCCTGTTGCTCTGTGGGATCAGGCTTTGTCATCTCCCTCTACTCAGAGTGAGTAGCAGTGCTTTAGGAAGGAGACCAAATCCTTGTAAAGACAGGGAAGATGTAATCCTACAGACGAACTTTTTGAATCTTCTCTGGAAAATGTGCCCTGGGGAGAAGGGTGTTCAGCCTCCCTGAGGAGCAGGAGATACAGGTGTGGGGAGGAATGGGGAGAACATGCCACCCTTTTCCTGGGGAAACAGAACTGAATTTCTCTGTGTAGGAAATGCTTCCTTTTCTTTTGAATGCCTGCAAAGGGGTGCTTTGTGGTGGCACAAAGCAAGGATTTGGACCTGAGTAATCAAGGATAAGAGCAAATACCTCTTTGTAGCTGGGGATTGGGGTGGGATAGGAACAAAAGGGAATGTAAATACACTTCTGCTCTTGGGAGAACTTGCTGCTGGAGGCGCACGTCCCACAGCCTCAGAGTACTGGGAGGAGCACAGAGATGTGTTGTCTCGTGTTCACTGACAGAACTTGGGGAGAAATCTGGAAAAAGTGTTGAATTTCTTCTGTATCTTTTCCTTGTCCCTCTGCAAACTGAGGTTTCTGGATGGTGCTGGCTCACTGAAAGGTTGTGTTGGCATTTTGGCATGTGATGGAGTGTACACTGAGATGTGTATATTGCAAACATATGGTTTCTCTTTTTAACTTTCCTGTCCCCTGCCCCCCCTTTGCTCGTTTCAAACACTGGTGTGTCTGCCAGCGGCCTGGATGGAGATGTGACGCAAGTTTCCTAGCACGTATATGATTTGTGGGACAAAATGTCACTGTGTTAACTGAGCTGGACTGCCTTGCCTCCTGCTTCATGTCTCCTGTAAACCTCAAGGGTTTATTTTTTTTTTTTTTTTTTTTAAGCTCTCTTCATAACTGAAGAGCTGTAAAGGTTCTTCAGCATTGGAAAAAAGAGATGTTCTGGTGTGGAAAGAGATGAACCTTGCACCAGTGCTTTTAAAGGATTTAAGTTGTTTCCTGATGAAAAAAAATTACTCTTAAATTTTAAGAGTAAATTTTGAGATTACCATCTCAGCTGTTTTTTCACTTAGAATAGTGGAAAGCCATTTGTACTCCAGTTCTTTTGTTTGTACTGTTTTTGCCTGAAAATAGCCATATGTGGCTTTTTTTGGATGTGGATGGTTCCATACCACTCAAGTGTAGGAATAGAAAAAAAGCAAGTTTCCTACCTGCAAAGAGAACCTTACTGTAAAACTGCCCCCTGATTCTGGCTAATACTATATATAAATAAGAAAGGATTATTCAGCACTGGGGATGACTCATGCTATTATAAAGGTGTGGATTAATATCCGTGTTGATTATGCTTGGTTAGTGTTAATAACTGCTGAGTAGCCTCCTTAGGCTTAAATAACTTCTGGTACATCGAATCAAGGAACTTTGGTCAGATGAGAACCTGATTTCATTTTAAAAAAGGATAAAATGCTGGTGGGGTAGAGGAAGCAATTTAAAAAGCATTTCAATGAAATATATCCCTGGAGTAGTGAGAGTTCTGCAGGTGAATAGGGCCTTTGGAGACGCTGCAGTTTTTATCTAAAAAGCAGAATATAGTCTGTGCCGTGGTTGTGAAGGTGGTTGGTCTTCTGAGCGTGGATTGCATATAAATTACTGCAGTCTTCTTTTTGAAGCCTGCAAAAATTCGACCTCATGCTGCTTGTGCTGATCAGATACTCACACATGCGGGTTCCCCTGGATCTCACAATTCCTCTTGGAAATGCTGGGAGCGAGAGTGAAGTTGGTTGGAACTGGGTCATTCTCCTTTTGCTACTTTTTTGGAAAGATGAGAGCCGTGCTGACTGTGGCTGTTTGATTTAGGAGCATCCCCTTTGCTGCAAACAGCCCGTGCCAGAACCAGGAGATAAATTAGTGGTGGGAGTGCTCCCAGGCTCTGTTCCTGTGCCCGCTCTCCCCTGACAGATTCCTTCACAGCCACGAGGACAGCGCAGGCTGCATGAACAGATGTGGTGGGAGTTTCTTATCCCATCAGAAATCAAGCCTAAATTGAAAATTGAAGTCACCGTTTAAGGAATGATTAGTTTTTTAATGACTGTGGTTCAAGTAGCTTCGGAGTTGGGCTTTGCCTGTGAATGTGTTGATCTTTTGGGGACTGAATACTTTGATTTCTGTCTGTGCTCATCCCAGCCCTGTGTGGGTGAGCTCTTTTTTTTGTGGGTAGAGAGGAACTTCGTAGAATGAAGGTATCTGCTCTCCCAAATTTTACCAAGATATCAGTGTCTGGTGCTTGTGTAGCAGTCTCATGCGCTGAGAAATCACGGCCATTGGAAAAGAGCAGCCTTGGGGTGCTGACCAGGAGAGATTGGGGTCTGTGAATGTAAAAGCCAGGCTGGAACGGGAGGCTCTTGTCCAATGATAATTTTAGGGGTTGGATTTTTTTTTGGAGTGTGGTGTTCATTCTAGCTGTGCTGCCTGTGTGCTAGCTGCAGCCAGTTTCACACGCCTGATATTTAAAACCCATTCAAGAAAAATGTTACACTGTACGAAATATAACTGCCTGAGCTCTAAATGGAGTGTTTGAGATTCAGTCTTGGTGCCATATGTTTTGTTTTAGCATTTCCTCGTGGATTCCCACTCCTCCCCCTAGCTTTGCTGTGCGAAATTGATTCCTACACTGTATTCCCAGTATTCAGGCTGGTTAATTCATTTGAAGACTTTCTTTGTGTGCTCATTTTTTCCACATGAGGTTGGTGGAAAAGCCTTAGTTATTTTATATTATGTTAAGACTTGCAGTAATTTAACTGTAGGTAAATGTAAAGTTTAAAAATGAGTGGTCATTCATAGTACTTGTTCTGCTTGGGAATTCAAATGGGAGATGCTCAGTACCAGTTTTGCTGCTGCTTGGGTGTAGACAAATATATCTTGTGTGATCCCGAGTGCAACAGAATAGCCAAGCTACTCCTGCATCCAGGCTGTCTTTCCTCTGGATACTTCACACATCTCTTTTCTTTGAGACCTTTAATACCATTGCCCTGCTAGAGTTAGAGCTGAACTGAGTCGCTTTTCACCTCTGGGGAAGTGAAAGCAGAAGGTGTTTGGTCGTGCATGTGCCTTTTTTTAGTGCCCCTCTTGTCTGTGCCCTGATAGAAAGGAGGATAAAATGCACAAGGCAGCAAAATGAGGGCTTACAAAGCCAAGCATCGATGGAGAAGGCTGGCTGGGAAGAATATGTGTTGTTAGCCTTGCCTGCTGGTTGGAGGGGAGAGCAGACAGACCCTGCCGCTTTCAGCTGTTTGGGGTATTAAGGAAAAAACAGCGTGCAGGGTGTTTCATGTAGGAGGCTTCACACTTTGCTGGGGTTGGTTTCTTTGTAGCAGTTGCTTTCAGTACTGTTAGGTACCTGGACCGATTAATGTTTAACACTTCCATTTCTCAAGAATCCATTTAAATAATTTCAGTTTAATGCAAATATCTTGGCTGATGCTGGGGAGTGTGGCTGTGCTGTGCTTCCTCGGCACACCTAAGGAGTGTACATGCTGCCGACAAATGCATGCCTGGGAGGCTTCTTGCTTTTGCAGCTGATGAAATCTTGAAGAGAATCAACTCTTCCCCAGAATATTTGTCTATTTAAACTTGGCATCATCTCTTTTCTGAGTGTTAGCAGCTTGCCCACTAAACCAGAGTCCAGAGATGTAATCTTTTATTAAAAGATTGAGCTCTCTAAAATGATGGCAATAACACTTATTGCTAATTGTATTAGTGCGTTGCAACTAACTGTGTCTTGGTCAAATTTTCTTGGAAGATTTCCCCAAAAATGGCCAATATCCATCATAAATCTCTGCAGCAATAAATTTAGCTGTGGACATGCTGATGGAGTGCTTGTAAACTTGGTGTTACTAAACTTTCTTAATAGGGAGAGACAGACTTTAGGGCTTTGTGGGTGTAGAAGAATAGCTGTTGGAGCAGTGGAATTTGGCATTGCAAAATCCTTGAAATATTGGGATGCTGGGGCTTTCCAGACAAATTCAGCCTATTATTCTGCATTCCCTTTAGAACTGAACAACTGAGATGCAGATATGAAGGACTTGGCTCTCAAAATCACTGCAGTTTCCTGTGACTTCACCTAAGGGAGTTCAGCCTTGACGTTTCTAAAAAACACGTGAAACTCTGTCTCTCTTCCTGGCAGCCACATGGGAAAGTCTAGGAGACAGGGTTGTGTCCCTGGCTGACAGGCAGTCCAGGCTCTTAATCAGAACGTCATAGCTCTTGGTGTCTGAGAAGAGATGGGATACCTCTGATAGGCAAAATAATGCATATACTAATGAAGGGAGCCAGACTAAGAGCAAAATCCAAGTTGTCAAGTAAGACAAGATCACTTTAGCAAATGGTTGTAACTACAGCTGAATGGCAGCAGGGATACAGGAGCCTGGTACTGAGTGAGAATTTCTTGTGTCCCTCATGTGCATGAACATAAATGAAGGGACTGACCTTAGTGTCTGTCAGCCCTAAGTTTGAGCCCTTAACTTGTCTGAGTGTGTTGTTTGCCTTGAGACATTGCTCATGACTGGGGTTTTCATGTTACTCATCACAGCCTGCATTTTCCTTGGTTTTAACTGTATTAGGTGGTCCTGTCACACTGTACAAGCAGGCAGGGATTTGTGGTGATACAAGTGCACAAATGAAAAACTCAGTACTTTTCACAGCTGCTTAGCTGCTAAAACAACTAGCAAAGTTTTTTTTTCCATGTTTTTCTCTCACCAATCCTCGAGGTTCTTAGAGATTGTTTCCTGGTGTGTACCACTGCACACAGAATTTTTGCTTAATGTGAATTTTCTTGTAATTGAGAAATTCCATCCTGGAAAAAATTCTTGTTTATATATCAACCTCCATCAAACTGGAGTGCTATGTGCCTTGCCAGGGTTTCTGAGACTTCTTTGGTTCTACACATTGGTAAGTCTACAGGGGATGATGGTCTTCCACTCTTAAAGGCTTCACAGATCCCATCTGTGAATGAAGTACAGAGTAAATTCAGAGCACTGATTCATTTTTCTCACCAACTTACCACATTAGGCAAATCTTCCTTTCACGTCCCATCCCTTAGTTTTATACAGTTTATACTGCATGCTTGTGGAGCAATACATTCAGTCTGATAACTCAGTCAAATTAAAATACATTTGTGAGGGAATACAGAAGAGCTTTCCTGAATGAGGTTTTAATTTTTTGCCAGATTTCAATTTTCTGCTCCAACTGCCTTGTCTTGAGAGGTTGAGGCTGAGGAGAGAAAACTTCTTGTTTTCTTTAATTTCAGTGTTTCCATGCTAGACTGACTTTATAGCATTCTCTCCAATGGATATTTCCTTTGGGCAGGAAATGAGCCTATGTAAATTCTTTCTGGAAAGAAAAGGTATAAGCAGCTGTTAAGGAATAGTGTGAATTGAAATACTCCAGTGATCATCTCTTACTGTAGTAAATTCTCCTTGGGTTTTGCCAGAGTTTTACTGTTTTATAGTCATGAATGGTAATTTAAGGACAAACTTTACTTCTTATTGCTAGCACCTTGCTAATAATAAAGCTGTGTGGGAGGATGCTGTTCCCATTTCATCCATCCACAGAGTTGAATTAAGTTAAAACTGCAGAGTGAAAATTTGACCGTGAGTACCCACCTCACTTCTGGTGAGATCTGACTGAGCACGTGGCTTGTCCAGTGGTATCCTGTGCTGGCTTGTTGTGTGAAAGAATTGAAGTTGGCTTTTGCCTTAGAGCAGAGCTAATTGATGAATTTTGCAGCTCATCAGAAGAGGGAGGGTGTTATTTGTGAATGTGGAATTGTGTTGAGGTACTTGTGGCAGGATGTGAGATTACTGCATCTTGGGGCAGTTCAGCATGTGTTTTGTAAAACTGATGGTTTACTAAATATTGAATGAAAGCACCATAGTTCCTGTTTGATAGGTTGTGCATTTTCTCTGTGATTATCTCTGAGTTAGGCTCTTGTTCATTTTCAGTTGTAGGGGATTTTAAGAGCATTTCCTTAGGTTCTGAGCCTCATTCCAGCTCTTCTGAAAAGGAAGCCTTGAAAACAGTGCAGAGGGCATTGGAAAATGATGGTATTTGAAAAGTGAAGAGAGCACATTGATGGCTGTGGGATGAGAGCACTTAGAGAATATTTTTAACAAAATTATCAGCTCAGCTGTGGTCTGAGGTGATACCTGTTAAGTGGGGCAGCTGAAACTGCAGTTGGGAATTTCAGACTGTCTCCAGCTTTCCAGGTAGGCAACAAATATTAGATTATCTTGGTGTCTTGAAAATTTGTCCATTAGAGACAATGCTTCTTGTTGTGGAGTAAACACCTTTCCTGTGAAATCCATGGAGATGGATTTAATGGTGTCAATTTTCAGAACAAAACCGGAAAGCTGCTGTCACTTATTTTGCTGAGACACAGAGCTAGTGAGGACTCCCAGGGTCATGGAGCTCAGTCCCCTGCTCTGGCTGATGCCAAATTGTATAATCCCTATACTGAATTAATGAATGCTTGTGCTGGAAATGGCACATGGGGGAATTACTGACACACGTTCTATTAAACACTGAAATCTCCCTGTGACCCTGTCAGTGCTGGATGAAACAGCTGCTTAATGGATTCCCCACAGCAGTGGAAAGTAGCAGTGCCTTGTCTCATAGCACGTGGCTGAGGCTTAGTGGTTTTCTTACACTACTTGCTTTATGTTCAGGCTGTATCTGCAAGGACAGTTCCCTGTGAAGGTGCAGGAGAAGATGAACTCCAAACCTTAAAGGTGTTGATACAAATGTCTCCAGTTTGTGATGCCTCAAGATCTACCAATGGAAATGGAATTCTTTGGAAACTTGATGTGTTATGTCTTTACTTCCTAGGCCACTTCTTTTGAACCTTTCTCTCTCTCACCATGTGAGGTAGTCATAAAATTGTAGAGTCATGGGATCATTAAGATTGGAGAAGACCTTTAAGATCATCAAGTGTGGTCAAGTACCCTGCACCACTATGTTCACCCCTAAACCCTGTCCCCAGGTGCCACATCCAGTGTTTTTTGAACACTTCCAGGTGTGGTGATTCCACTACTTTCCTGTGCAGCCTGTTCCAAGGCCTGACTGCCCTCTCAAGGGAAGGTGGTTTTCCTGATATCTAATATAACCTCCCATGGTGCAACCTGGGAGAAGAGACTGACTCCCACCTTGCTACAGCCTCCTTTCAAGGAGTTGCAGAGGGCAATATGGTCCCCCCACCCAGGAGCAGCAAGCAAGGTGAAAGGTGAAGCCATAAGTTCCATCCTTTCACTGAAGTAAAAATAGTCATTGAGGATGCCAATTGCTGTCTAATAAATAGCTTGGTATTAGCAGCTAATAAATAGATAAATGCCAATACCTTGGTATTGACTTGCAGCAAACTGAACTTTACTGAAAAAAGCATCTTGAGTGTGAACAGTTTTCCTGTTGAACGACTCACCAATGCAAATCTTATTTGAACAGCTGAGAGGCTTGATGAATTGGCAACATCAGCTCAGTTATCGTCCAGATACTAAGGCTCAGGATGGTTCTTGTTACTCTTGGTTAAAGAATATAATTTTTAACTAGGACTAATCTTATGTGCTGAACAGACTAATAGATGCAGAAAATATTTACTAGGTCAAGATATTTGCTGAAAAGAAAGGATAATAGTCTTTGAGAGGGGATATATCTGATACTTAAAAGCTTATTTACCTAAAATAACCACAGTACTATCAAACATCTGCACTGTAAGCAGACAGATTGTTCTGTTGATTGGAAACTCGGCCAAATAAAATATCCTCTACAGCTGACAATTACATTTGAGACAGAGTTCAGAGATAAAGATTGGGAGGGAAGAAAGGACAACACTGGCTTGGCTACTGTACCAGTGCTGTATTTTGAGTCTTGGTAATACCTGATGACAGCCAGCATGATATTTACATTGCTGCATATGCTGTAAAGGCAACTGACAGTGATTAAAAGGGAAGGATGAACCTTCTCCACTAAAGTTGCTGTGTTTGGAAATGAGATGTTTGAGCCTGCTTTCCTTCGTGTAGAATTAACACTGCATAGCTGCAGTGCCCTTTAAATTAGCCAGAGATGTTGGCACCAAATCAAATAAATATAATTGGTTTCAAACTAAAAATCTAATTTAGGCGTGCTAATAGCATCTTAAGTGAATGTGGCAGGTCACGCAGGACTTGTGTAACTGGCCCTTGGAGCTTACTGTAGTTACTGCTGTGGGGAAAATGGTCTCAGAGGTGTTCCCCAAATCACCTGGGTACCTTGGACAGCTGGAGGGTGTTTTGTTAAAGGCATGACGGGAATGCCTGCTAGTCTGGACTGATTTGGGACGTTGTGAGGGCTGCAGGAGGTCAGGCACTCAGCCAGGGGCAGCACCCTCTGCCACCCTCTCTTCCATGCTTTGGTGTTTGCAGTAAGTTTTGGAGGAATGTCAGATGGGCTGATACTCCTCCCTGGTAATCCCTCTCTCTTCTGGTACCTTCTGTGGCCAGTGGATTTTCCTCTGGTCTTTTCTTTCCTTGCATCTCTTGCTCTGGTGTGGAGTCTGCTGCTGGGAGGCTGCAGCTCTGTGTCAGGGGGAGGCAGTGGAAAGCTTGCCTTGCTTCATGTGTGTGGGCTGGTGACTGCAGATGAAATCAAACAGCAAAGTGACCCGGTGACAACTTTGTCACTTCTTGCTGACACGCTCTGCATGGCTAGCACTATTCCTCGCCCTCTGTTCCAGTCCTGCCTGTTTTATATTGACAGGCTGACCATTTTTTCTCCAAGCCTGTCACTTCCCTGCTTAGTCTGTGAGGGTTCTCAACCTGAACGTTTGCCGAAGGTGGAAAACAGATGACGCTTTTCTATGTTCAGGGCCTAAGAGATATTGAAACATTTTTGAGAGAACAATGCAATGTGGGGTGGGGTGAAAATTTCCTTAAGACTCCCTCTCTGCAGCAACCTTGGCATTGAGTTGTTTAGATTACTGTAGCTAACCTCTCTCCGGCTTAGAAATCAATGCCATTTATCCATTTATTTATAGTTTAGAGTTCAGTGGGGCCATGGGGGATGTACCTAGCTTGGGGTATTGCCCATTAGTTGCTAATGACTCTGAAAATACTGAACTTCTTACATGTGATTGGATTTGGATATATATTCCTTCTTCTCAGTTTGAGATGTGAATTAAAGACTTGGATAATAAGTCTGCAGCATTGAGTGTTTCTGTATTAGTGGACCACTGAAGGGGAAGCATGTTTAAGCAAGTGCTGGCAGCATTGTGTGATCTTTTCTGGCTTATCATTTTCCACTGTACATGGAGCACTAGGAATCTTGAGAAATACATTGTCTTACATGGGCAGAAACCTCTGAGCTCTGGACACGATGTGTGGTTTTCAGTGGTATTCTCAACTGCGAGAGCTCTTGTCAAGATGTTGAATAACTCACTGTCAGCAAGTTTATGTGCTGTTCAAATGTTTTGGCTCTATTTCTAATTGGACAGCAGACTTTCAGGATATGCTTCTTATTTTCTGAAATTCTTTGAGCATGCTTGATTAATGCTGGAATATGGGTTGTTTGTTGGACACTGCAGGTGCTGACATAAATTGAGCAAAGACTCTCAGGCTTTGAGAAGGACACATAATGATGTCTTAATAGCAGAAATCCCTTTGTATTGGGAGTCTATTTGAAATATTTGGCCTCACAACTTGCTCAGAATCTCAAACTGCTTGAGCTCTGGCTGTACTAGAATAAATGATCAGAGCATTGCAAAGTGATACACCTGCAATTTAAATGAAACAAATAGGAGTTGATGACTGAAAACTGCTTTTTCCTATTCCTCCTTCCAATTCTTTAAAAGGTCGAGACTTTTTTTCTAGTCATCAGATGTGCTGGTGTGGAATGGAAGTCACTTGTATTTAAGTCTTAATTCTCTGCCTGGACTTGTTACCTCCCTATCCTTGCCCATGTCTTACTGTACCTGCAGCCACCTTTGGCTTGAACCCAGCTGAATGTTCCCAGCACTGGGCTGAGCTCAAGGTGAGCCTGAACTGGGAATGAGCCTGCTGCCTGCAGTGATGTGAGTTAGGCTGGACTGAAGGGTGGAGTGACATTATGACATTGACCACACAGAAATGCAAAGTTTTAAAATTATTTCTTTAAACCAGGGTTTAGCTGTTGTTCCTAAAGCCTTTTCATCAGAAATATGAGGGTAGCCTCTGTCTTGTAAATGAGAGAGTTCAGCTGTTACACTCCTGCAGGACTGTTGCATGCACATTGTGTGTACTCATGCTGTAGTCCGTGGGGATTGCTGCTTTTCCTCCACCCCCAATATAGGCTTTAAATTTGGCTCCCTCACAACTTTCCAGTTAAATCTGCTTTCACTTTCTGCCTTTGCTTATGCTTCTCTAATTTATTTCTTCCCTGCACTGTATTAGCAAGTGTTTCTCTCCTGCTTTTCTACACGGTATCTTTCCATCTCTGCTGTTGTGAGTTGAGAGGTGTACCAAGTTAAACCCGGCCTCTTATTACATCTACCAGAGTTTTAAATAGGTGCTTGTGCTGTGGATATGTCATCGTTCAGCTTGTAAAGAAATGTAAAGGTTCTTCCTCAATAGGCAGTACTATTCACAGTAAATTTGTATTGGGATTGAATTTGGAAAGTGAGTGTGGCTGTGTTTGGTGCAGCTCTGGGAGCTTCCTGGGGGTAGGTGCATGTCTGCACTTCAGTGTTGCTGTGGGAGGAGAGCTGTGCTCATTCCTGTGCTTTTGTGCCTCTTTTGTGTTGTGGCCATGGGTTATTGCTCTGCTGCTTCTTCAGTTTACCACAGGCTTCCCAACCAGGCACAGAGCAAGCCCAATTGCATTCTCTTACTGGTTTTGCTGCTGCTTCCAGTGTCTCTAAGAACAGTACTCAGAGCCAGCTTGCTCTCTGAGCAGTGCTAGAAGCACCCAAATGATCTTCCTGCTGATTTGAGGCTGTAACTCCACTTCTAGAATTGTTAACACTCTTCCTGCAGTCCCATGCTGAGTAGATGATACTTTGCTGTGAGAGCTTTTCCTCTCCACAGGTAAGCAGACTTTTTGCCCCCTCTGTGGCAATACTAGGAGTATGTCTGAGTCCTGAGTTATGAATTTCCTTTGGTTTTATTAATGCTATTTGTAGCTGTTATTGTAGATTGCATCTTCCATTTTGTAGTAAGAATGCCACATATAGTGAGGAGGTGGCTTGAAAAACATATTCAAGGACCATTAACATTGCATTACTTCACTGTTCCTGAATTATGAGGCTTGTGCCAGCAAAACTTTGACATCCAGTGGACTCTTGTTACCAAATCCTGCTTGGGGAAAGGAGTATTCCCACCCCATGCTGAGTTGGCTGGAAATTTGAGAGTAGGCTTTTTTTTTTGCTAGCTTGTTTTTAGAAGCAGTCCATTCTTTGCAAGAGGACTCTTCTCCCCAGAAGCCTCAAATGAGGTGCAGGAAATAGAGGCATTTGCCTCGTAGGAAATGGATCAAACAATGCAAGATTGGTCTGAATTTGCAATCCAGTATTTAATTTCTGGTTTAATTAGATCTGTTTGCCCTGTGCTCTGTAAGAACACATAAGAAGTTCTATTCCCAGTCTTGTAGCTTCTTGTTTTATTGCTGTATTGTCCTTGGAGTGAGTAATTAGAGTAGGGCTCCCACAGCTCTTTGGCATGAGGTTGTCAAAGAGTTGAAGCATCCAGAGATGGAATGAGCCTGCTGAGCCTGGGCTGTGAAGCATTACAGGTCTGCTGGGCTTTGGAGTACCTGGAACCTGAAAGTCATTGCTTGCTCCAGAGCAGCCTTGCAGGGAAGTGTTTTGTGTGCATTGTTCATAAGAGGAAAACCCGTGGGCACAATTATAAACAGAGCCTGCGTCACGAGCGGCTTTCTGGCACCGCACTCAGATAGTGGAGGATGGATTCCAGATCTTGCTTAAAAATAGAGAGGTCGTGTGTGTGCAGGGAAGGGGGGAAGCACTGGGCAGGGTTGTGCAGAGGTGTTTGGCTGGGCATTGCCCCATGCTGAAGGAGGCTTGGGAATGTGACTTATGAGGTAAGTATGGATTTCCCAGCCTTAGAGTTGTTGCTGTCCTCAGCTACCCTAGTGGGAAGTTCTAGAGGAGATGAAGCTGAGTTATACAGAGGTGCATGGAAGAAGGAGTGAAACTGGGAGATCTGATTATTTAGCAAAGGGGGAAAAATGTTTACCATGTGAGTGGTCAAACACAGAGACAAAAATATTGCAGAAATATCTCTTGTTAAGGAAAATCCAGACTAGGCTGAATTTGATGCTGAGGAACCTGATCTAAGCTGGGATTTGATCCTGCTTTCAGCAGGAGGTGGACTAGAGGTTCCTTCAAACCTAAGTTCATCATGTTCATTTGACCCTGGGAAAGAATATTTCCTCTGTAGAGGGGATTTGGAGCTGCAGTAGGATAGGGACTGATGCTCTAAGACTGTTATGGAACAGGTCCCCTGTTGATTGTAACAGCTTTGTGAGCAACTGAGTTACAGTGAAGGAAACTTTCACATCTCTGGGGGTGCCTGAAGTAGATGTAAAGGTTGAGCAACACTGTTTTGTGAGTCCTCCTTCTATGTAACTACTTCAAATTGCTCTTGCACGTGGTAGGAGAACACTGTCCTGGAGCCAGGATTTGATGCTTGTCTTGTAACCGTTTGGCATGACTGTTCCATTGCTCAACAGATCTCTCTGCCAAGAGGATCTCTGACTTGCATTTGACTGCGAAGAGGCATTGGTGCAATTCATCCCAGTCTTACTGGGAGAGCTGCAATGTCCTTATGTGGCTGCAGAGATTCAGTTAAATTGGTGACAAAGTGTGTGGGAACATGCTGTGTCCTCTGGTCAGTCCCCTGCCTTTCCACTTGTCCTGGTTTGAAGGACAGGTGTCTGCTGATAAAGGCAGAAGTTTCCCTTTGAAATAGAGACTTTAATTCCACTCCCCCCGAGTATTATAATTGTTTGAATCAAGGACTCTGAGGCAGAGATAAGGGTGTAGGAATAACAGCTCTTTTACTAATATAGCTAACCGTACAAGCAGAAACAACAGCAGTTGTTAAAATGACCAACAAAACAGAACAGATAACTCGGTTCCAGTCCTTTCTTTAGCTGCAGGCACACTCTCTCTGCCCTAGAGAAAGCGGGAGGGGCGGCAGCGGCCACGCCGGTCTCGGGTGGGAGCGGCTGGAGAGCGGCAGCTCCTCGCTCACCGCTGTGTCCGGGTGTCAGCCGTGTCCGCAGAGGCAGGAGCTGCAGCGGGGCAGGTGCAGGGCAGGTGATCGCACAGGGTCTGGCTCTCCTGCGTTCGGCAGCGGGGCTGCAGACGGGGCGTCCTCCTCCGAGCTCCCCGGAAACACGAATCCCGCTCCCAAAGCACGAGAGCCCCTCTGGAAGCCGCTCCCACCTACCCCTTTTGTCCAGAGTCGTCAAAGGTCCTGGTGTAACCCGGCCAGCTCCATTGGCGTGATAATGGGAAAAAGTCTTTAAATTGACACAGTAATAGAAAAACACTCAACCCCCAACACCACTCCTCTAATTATCCTTGAAGTAATTGGCTTCCATTAGCTTCAGCTGCGATCTCGGAGGGTTTGTCTTTATTTTCAAAAATGGAAGCTTCATGTAAATTGTGGAACTGTAGAAGAGATATCCAACCTCCTTTGAAAGCTGATGCTGGGCTTTGATGGGGACTTTGTCTCAACTGAAGGAGTTCAGGCTGGAGCTGTGGGTGCTGAAGGTACAGGGACCAGGGATCCAGAGGAGATAACCTGGAAAATCAGGCCTCAGTAACTGAGTGCTTGGAGACTTTTTTTTATTTGGGTTATTTTAATCCTTTTAGAGGTTGGTTTTATTTCAAGAAGAGCCATTTAATAGTAGAAACATGAAAGAAGCAGGGGTTGGAAAGGGTATGTTTTCCTCTTAAGGCGGTGTTTTCTAAAGTAGGTCGTGACCCTCTTATGCAGGAATTTTGCAGCTGCTATCCTAAGGGTTGGAACTATATCTGAGAGCCTACAGAGGCAAGAGCAGGGGGTATTAAGCAGATCCTAATACCAATTTGGGGTCTCTTTCCTCCCTATCATCCTTCAACAAAATGATCTGCTTTTCAGGAATAAAGCAGCAAGCATTTGGCTGTGCCTGGTTTTCATTGCTTTGCTAAGCCGTTATGTTGGAGGAGATTAACCAGGGAGCAAATTTTCTCCGAAAGCTGATCTTGAGAGAGGCAGAGGGAAGAGCCTCAGCACTGACCTTGATCAGAGTGTCTTGAGGTGGGGAGTGAGCAGGAACCCAGCACAGAAACATTAACCCTGTGCTGCCCACATCGTTGGGACTGCAGTTGGCTCTGATCACAGCAGATCTGTGACTACTGGGAGAGTTAGTTTGTCCAAGTTGTGCTACCCTGGCACAAACTGCCCTTGGGGTTTTTCCTCATTGAAAGTTGTTCATAGCAGCCCAGGAAATCTCTTCTCTCCCTGCTGTTTGCCCATATATTTGTTATCTGCTCCTAAACTTTCCAAAACTTCCTCGATTAACTTTCTCTCTGATGTCATCTCTCCCTATGCTTGTTTTCGCTTAGCAATGTCTTCAGCATCCTCGCTGCAGCTTCTCTCCTTTCTTTCTCATTCCACCCTGGCATTTAATAAACAAACCGTGTGGCTGCAGGGCCTGAAGTGCCCGTGTTGCCATGTTTCCTGAACTCTCCAAAGAAGCATGGAAAGCAGTCTTTGTTTGCTCCCAGCAGCACGGCACGCGGCTGCTGCCACCAAAGAGCAGCTTGCTTGTGGCACATCGTGCTGCAGCTTGGCTTAATCCTCGCTTGATACGCTTTTGAGATTTCATTGTTTCTCTATAATTAGTGCTACAGAGGAGCTGAAAGAAATGACGAATTAGCAGGAGAGGGGGGAGTGGGGGAGAGCAGGTGGTGATCGAACTAAAGAGAGCTGCCAGGAAAGTAGGAGCAGCAGGGAATTAAATGGGAGGAGTCTCGAGTTCAGATGATTCCCTGCCATGTGCCCAGAAGGATTTAGTTTGGGATTTCATTACTGTTCAAATAATGCCATACACTCATAACAGATCAAGTCCCTGTAGGCTGGGGCATTGTCCAGCACTTAGTGAAAAGCAGTTTTTGCCCTGAAGCCCTAGTGAGCATTGATCCTGCAGTCTCGAGGACTGGAAAGGGGCTGTGGCTTGAGTGGTCCTGCTTTTAATTAGGCTGCATCTATTGTTTCTGGTAGTTACATCCTAAAAGAATAAAACACAAAGCTATTCTTTGTGTGGTGACTTCTTTAAAACCCTGGACTTCATCTTGTGAAGGATTTGGTTCACAGTAATGATGTTGCATCTGGATTGTAAGAAGCACCTCTGCCAGTTGTGCTTACACAGAAATCCTGGGATGTCATGCTGTGGGGGGGAACAGGAATATGCTGACACTGTTGGGTGTCTGAGATACCCAGAAAGTCTTTGAACACAGATACCTGTGCTGATGAGGACAGGCAGCTTTAGAGGTAAAAATACACACTGAGAAACCAACTGGGGAATGAAAAGGGTTGTGTGACAAGGCAATCCTCTGAGGTGCATAGTCATATATTCTTCCAGCATCTGGCTTGTGTTTTCAGCCTCTATTACTATGCACCAAGACATCCAAAGAAAGAAATCATAATACTGGTGCTTTGAATGTGTCAGCAGCAACATTTCTTCTGGGATCTAACTCTTTCCAAAGAACTGATAAAATGTTTGTTTTTTGTTCTGACTTCCAAAAGGCTGTTGCTGTAGGGAGACCAGCAGTGCTAGGAAGTGCAAACTCACTTCTGCCTTTTGTCACCACTTCAGCATGTGCTGCTCTCTTTGTCTTGAGCCTTTGTGTTTTTACTTTTTTTCCCTAACCAAAGAAGCAGCAGAAACAAGACAAGAGAAGCAGGTACTGGGAAGAAGGGAGTAGGTCAGTGCCACCCAGGATTCCCATTGAGTGGGAATTCATTTGTGCTGGGGCTGCTGCTTTCCTGCTGGATTCCTGACCTGCTGGGCAGAGTGGCTACAGGGTGTGCCTGTGGAGTTTGCTTTTGGGCTGTTTGTCCTGCACTTAATGTTGAGTATTTCAGCCCTGCTCCTGGCAGTCTAACCAAACTTTGCTGTCAAAACCTCCCCCCTTGCTCTTTCTGAGCACTTTGTGTTAAATATCTGCATAGACCTCTCCATCATCTGTCATTTGCTCAAGAACCTACTTATAGCACTCAAAGTTTGTTCTCAAAGCCCCTTGTAAATATTCTTGCTGTTATTGCTGTCCTTTTCCTAATAACTGTTTTACCTTGTGCTATGAATAGTCTCTGAAAAACAATATGTGTGCAAGTAATAAATGGCCTTAGTTTTGAACTTCTTAAAAACCCATTTGCTTTGGGAAATAATAAAGCTTTAGCAACCTTAGCATTTTGTGTTCTGCACACTTCTGCCATTAAAAAGCAAGCTCCTGAGTACAGTGAGTCCTGGCAAGCTGATGCTGATGTCCAGGGTGCACTGGCCATGCCATATAAAGTGAAGTCAAAGTCCTGTAGCTCCACTCTAGCAGGTACTGGTTGAAGATTAGAGGAGCAGAGTCCCACAGTTCAGGGTTTTTCAATTTATTTCAGTGACTCAGAATGGAGCAGTTTTCCTCTATCTTTCAGGGCTAGTTTCAAGCTCTTTCACTCACCTGGAACTTTGAGTTGGTGTAACTTTGTGTGAGAAGTCTCTGGATGGTGATTGTAGGGAGCTTCAGTAGCCTTTGTTTGAAAATGAAAGTTTTTGTCCCCAGTTTGTGAATGTACTAGCAGAAAATCACAAAGCTTGCAAAAATGTCCTTTGCTTGAATTACAGAATCTGGAAATTGTTTTTATAGTGTTAAAAACAGGAGAATCTGCTAAAATAGATGTTACACCAAATGCAGAGTAGTTTTCATTTCTCTTTATTTTTATTAGCATTTTAAGGTATTTACAGTAGGAACCTTTGAGCTTTTTCCCACGTATCCTACCCCCTTTTTTATTCATGTGTGTTTACTCCATTCCAGTGAAGTGTGTGATTGTGGGGAACCATGATGAAGGTAGAAAGTAAAGCAACAAGGTGTCCTATTGATGGGACATGAATGTTGTAAAAGCTTCTGGAGGCCAACAAAAATGGACTTAACATCAAATAGATTTTAAGTCTCACTATTGCAAACTCCCTTTCATGTCAAAGGATGTGATGTTGCTGAGTACTTTAAATCCAGAACTCCCTGCTTGTAACAGTTTGAAGAACTGTGTTAAAATGTGGTATCTTTTCCCTATTGGAATTGAAATGTTCTGGAGCTGTGGTTTTCAACCCAGAAACTGAGGCAGTGTGAGAGCTGGAGCTGAACGTGCTTGAATGAAACCCACCTCATGTCTTTGCATAAAATGAGGAGAGATGAGAGCAGCAATTAATGCATAAAAATATTTCAAAAATCTCAGTGTCAGTAGCAAAGAGTGCCTTGTTTTGACACTTGGTGCAAACACATATGGTTAAAAGTCTGTGACCTCAGTGACATATCTTTTAAAAGTACATGAGTGGAATCACTCTTTTATGAGGAATCTGGAGTCTGGAGATGGTTTTTGGTCTGCAGAGCTGCAATGATCTCTGGAAGGGATCTGGAAGACCCTCTTGTTTTCCTTCAGCTTGCCCAGCACTCGGATGTGGTGGCTGAGCTGCACGGTGGGGAGTGCCTAGAGTGCTTTACTGGGTTTTTACCTGGCTCTGCTCTCGTTGTGCCCTGGCACTCAGAAGTTTGTTGTCTGGGCTCCCTCCCTTCCTGCTGAAGTCCCTGAGGTGTTGGTAACTCTCTCTTTCCCCCCAGGCAGCGGAGCGACCGCGGTGGTCCAGGCAGCGTTCTGCGCTCCCAAGAAGGAGAAGGTGGCGATTAAACGGATCAATCTCGAGAAGTGTCAGACCAGCATGGATGAACTCCTGGTACGCAAGCACAATTGGCTGGGGACTTGTGTTTCAGTTATTTCTGAAATATCTTTTTGCTAAGTGCCTTAAAACTTTTCCTGAGGTGGGGTGAAGGTGAGGGAGCTCGACTGACTTCATTAGAGGCAGCTCAGTTGTCCTGGTTGTGGGTGCTTAAAATGTTAAAAAGATCAATTGTTGCAAAGCATGAGACTGTTTAGAGCTCAGCACTTTGTATAATCCCTTTGTTTTGAACTGAGTTAATGTGCAAGTGTGAAGCTCTGCTGTACCCACAAGAGCTCTGAAGTTTGAAGGGGATCCAGAGCTACATGCTTTCAGAACATTTAAAATTTAAGGGAATGGCTTTGCTTGCTTTTTCTTTTCTAGCAGTTCTTTACATTTTTTCCCTTCACCTATAAAGAGAAAAACTGAATTAGCTGTTGTTCCTAATCTCTTTCTGGTACTGATGCCAGCTAAAGGGATCACTGACATATTGCAGGCTGCCATATGGAAATCCCCGTAATTCTGAGTTCAGGACAGGAGACTGAGTCCTTTGGAGCTGTTGTGCTGTAATTTTCTGCTGCTCTGTGCGTCTTTACTCAAGGTTGTCTCAATGAAAAACAGATTTTTGCAGTAGCTGTGGTGGTAGTAGTAGCTGAATTTTCCTTTTCTCATCTGGCCCCTGTGTTGATGGGCTTGGTTTGCTTCTCTATGTGTGAGCTGGTGCCTCTGCACTGCTCACTCACCCACCTCACATCTGGAAGGTCCCTGAATTTAAGCCAGGCAGACACAGACATTCCTGTGAACACTGAGGTGTCTCCACTAGAATGAGAGTTCTCTCTGGGGCAAAACTTTCCACAGTAAATATTGGCATTATGGAGATAAGGCCTGGTACCATCTTTTCTTCTGGAGCATCTCTCTAGGATTTTTATAATCCTGCCTTGTGTTTCTGTCCCCTTGAATCTTGATAGCTTCTATAGTTTACCTCAGGCACTTGTTTTGCTGCTTACAATTAGAAGGTAGAACAGAAATGGAATTTGGGAGTCCTGCTACCTCTACATTTGTACAATCTTCAGCAAATCACCTGCATCACAGTTGCACTTTCCATCTAGTGTCTAGTGGTATTTTGTCATTATGGGTATCTGCAGATCTGCCCTGGTTAGGAGGAAAGGCCCCATGCAGTCTGTCAGTGCCCTGTGGAGGGTTGTGTGTAGGACTCAAGGTGGCCTGTGTTCAAATCCTCTTACAGCTCATGCTAGTGTAGGAGTTCAAGATCTCTTCTCACAGTTTGTCTTTGTCCTTATACCAACCCTTGGGATCATTTTCAAGCCTTTTGTGTGGCTTGCCCATACTACCCTGCCTCACTGATATTCCTGACTGCATTGTCAGGATGTAGTAATTGAGACTGTGATTCTTTGAGTAATTGCCAATTCTGGCTAAAAACATTAGGTTCAGAAAGAGACACTGCAGAGACTTGATGTGTAATTTTAGATAAGTACTTCTAATTGCACATTTTAAGTCTCTGGCTGACCTGTTCCTCACAATGATTTTTCCTGTTTTGGGTGGGCCTGCAATGTATTGCTGTTGCCAGCTCTCCACAGCTTCCAGTTTTGTGACCAGATCTGGTGTGGGCCCTTCTCTGGGCTTAAGCATGCAGCTGTTGGTATTCTTCAACTTTAAAAGTCATAGAGGGGTAGAGGAGCACAAAGATGGTTTTGAGCTGTAGCAGCTTCTGGGGCAGAGGTTGCTGAGGTAGATGTGTTGTGTGAGTGTTTTCCCTGGGTTTGTTCTGAATTTGTCAGTCTGTTGGGCCACCAGTGTTTTTTCTCAGTGCAAGAGCCAAAAGAATGGAAGTTCCTGATTTTCCAGCTCTACGTGCTCTAACCTTCTCTTGTTTTTATCTTGTTTCCCTATCTGCTTCTACCCTAAAATAAATATTGTCAAGTTTTATGGTCTTGTAGTCTCCCTACATGGCAGTTTTCCCAATTATTTTAATTCACTTTTCTGAGCAACTACTTGGTATTGCAGGATTGTGCCTTCCCCATAAAAAAAAGATAACTGTAGATGCTTGTAGGTTAGTTGTTTTCAGAAGCAAATGCAAAGACAAATATGATGAGTTCACACTGGGATATGTTATATCCTCACCTTGCTTCCTCCTCTCCCCCAGTGCAGATAAAATCACCAACTGTGACTTTCATGAGCTCCATTATCCTTGTGTTGCTCTGAGGATGTCTGAGCACAGCAGCCAGCTTATGGTGAACTCTGCTTTCCTGCCTGTGGTCAGGAGAATGCTCTTGGGTTACAGCACTGCCCACTCATTGGACAGTGTGATAGCAAAGGGAAAATTGTACTTAAATTATTTCATAATTATTTTTCTGCAGTGCCTCAGACCCAGAGACTTCTCTGTTGAAGAGAAGTTCTTATTCCCAGAAGCTGCATAGCCAAGAGGATAGAACAGTCTCACATTTCTTGGGAGAGGATAGGGGGACCAGCAAACCATACTGCCATCCTTAAAAAGATGATTTGGTTCTTGTACAGCTCTTTCAGTGTCTGTGCTTCTTTGTGATTTGCATTTGTAGTGCTTGGGATGGAGAAGAGGAAGGTTAATTTGGAGTGGGAAATGCAGAGTAAGTGCCTCTGTCACCAGCTGGATGGATGAGTAGCCTTGAGCTTCCTTTAAGCTTAACAGGTGTCCAGAGGCCAGGAAATCTGGGACCATGTCCTTGCTTTGCAGAGGCTGTGTTTAGAGTGAATAAGTGCTATGGCTTGGCTCATTAAAGGTATTGATCTTGATCCTTTTATCTCAATATACGTTTGAGCTGTGTGGGTGGTCAGGAATAAACTGCACACTTTGCATATACTGTATGACATTCTAGGTTAATGCACTGTATTTATTTATTGCTGCTGTGGGGTATGGAAAATGCAGGAAGGGCCAGTTTTGTTGAATCATGAGCAAGCAAGTCAAGGGCATTCAGCTTTTCAGCTGAAGTTCTAATTGCTGTAAAGAATGTAGACAGCAGGAGCAATGCTGTGCAGAAATGGAGCTCTTTCTAACCCAGCTACTGAATTAGGTGATGCTTGTCAAGAATTTATTTCCATGCTTCATTTTTGTCTTTTTCTCTGTACCTTTTTGAATACTCCCAGATCTTTCCTGGGCTGCCTGTGGGATTCAGCTGACAGAAGTACAATGCAGCTTATAATTCTTGCTCAGGGATGTGACTGGGAGTGGAGTGTAAGGAGAGGTGATAAATATAGTGTTGCCTACAAATGATCTTGGACTTCTTAATTTATTACTGAAGTTGCACTTTTTATTTGTCTTGCAACCCACGGTAGTTAACAACCACACCAGTGTGGGTTTGCAAACAGTCTGCTTGCTCATGTGTTGTATTTCACAGCTGCACACCATTCAGAGCTGTGTTTTGCTCTCTTTTCCATTGTGGGATGCTGGTTGCTTTGCTGCCGTTGCCAGGCCTTGAAACAGTGGTGTAACATCTGCCTCAAAATAACCATGCCTCCAGCCTTTTTTCTTGTCTAAGTGTTTTCTTGTTTTAAAGAATTAGTGATCTAAAAGGCCTTAAATCCTCCCTCTGTCCTACAAACTCTACTTCATTTTCATGCAATTAAAGCTGAGTTTTCTTTCATCCAGATGGAGACTTTTTTCTTCATGAGTAGCATATGACGTGGGTTGTCAGCTTAGCAGTTACTAGGAATGTTGAACAGCAGAGAGAAACATAAGCTATGGGATATTTCACATTGGGCTTTCCCATCTTGGGGAAACTGCTGTCTGTTTATTCCCTGGATGATTCAACAGGAGACAGGCTTGGGAAAGAGCATTGGGAGATGTGGTGTTGCTGTTCCTAGAAAGATTCCAAAATCTTTCTAGTCCAGAGGCTGATTGCCCTGGGCCTGACAGGTTGCACACAAGAAATAAAGGTACTGTTCTTTCAGTGCTGTGGCCAGAGGGCAGTTAAGGAGGCTGAGGGAACAAGCTGAACTGCAGTTAAACAGAAATGTCCTTTAGAATTTCATGGAAATAACCCAGGGAACTTGCTGCCAATAACATGGAGATCAAACATTGCGTGAGATTAAATAAATCAACCTATAGTTGAGAAGGTTAAATTAGATAGGATTTAAAAAAGGGATTATGAGCTCCCCTGGTTTAAAGCATAAGCCAACTGTTAACTGCTCAGGCTTAGTCAGAAGTCTACCCTCTGGGCAGATAATTGTGTAACTGCTTTTTATAGGGTTTTTACACCTTCTTTTGAAGACTTGGACAGGATATTGAACAGCCTTTTGATCTGATGGAACACTTCCTACAAGTGGATTAATCAGACTGTGAGGTTGTTGGGAACAAAGCAGCAGATTGCTGTGGAAGTAGTACAGATGTTTCATCCATGCCTGTCATCTGATGGGAATTGCCATTATAACTCCATTTCCAGGCCTGAGGATCTTCACACTTGCTCCAGGGAAAAGTCCAAGTGTCAGTGCCAGGGAGTCTAATAAATGTGGTTTCTGCATGGTTATTTGATTTGCTGTGTTACATGTTCCTTGCATGTTGGGATTGCAGTTTAAGATTTAAACCTGTGCTGGGTACATCTTGTATTGTTTATCAAAACTGCAACAAAAGAAGTCCTGTTTACTGGCCTGGTATAGGTTTTGTTTTGGTTTTTTGTGTCAAGTTCACTAAGAACATCAGAATTAACGGTGGGTGAAATCCTGAGCACTGGATGTCTTCCTTCACTTGGATTGGATGAGATGGTGCATGTGAAGAACTGCAGAGGGTTTGCAGCTGTCTGGGCACCAGTCACACTGGCAGCATTGCTGAGCTGCAAGCACTGGGTGTTGATCTGAGCAGCTGTAAGGGTCAGTGATGGGTTAGTTGGGCATGTGGGTAAAGCTGGCTTGCTTGTAGCTGTGAGAGGAGGCAGTCACTCATGTTTGCTTTTTGGCTGAAACCAATATAAAATGGCCATGTAGTAATTGCTACACCACTACAGTTCTTCCTTCAGTGTATTTTCACTGATGCTGAAGATGTTTAAAGAGGGAATGACCACTGAATGAGACTGAAGACTAGCCATTAAAATGAGCAACTGCTGAATGACTTGCCATGGGACTGTTTTGTTCCCATCCCTGAAGATTACTTAATGGATGAACTTATCCCTTTCAGAATAGTTTCTTTTCCACTGTTGTTCTAGGGTAATCTAACCCCTCTTTACTCATGCCAGTTTAGCTTCTGTAGCATCTTGAGGCAAGGAGTTGAACTGGGTGATCCAGGGAGTGAGAGTTCAATCAGAATCTCTGATTTTTGTGCTTCTTCCCCACCTTGTTAAAATATCTTTTGAATTAATTTTGGTAGAAGAACATGTTTAGATTTGTTTTTTGTTTTTGGTTATGTTGCTGCCTCAAAAGGCAACTTAATTATTATTCTCAATTTTACAACCTTTTAGCTAAACTGTTAGAATTTCACTTGTAGTAGAATGAGAATGGTGATGGCTGCCTGTGGGACTGGAGCTCTAAATCCTGCTTTAAAAGGATGAAGAGCAGCTTTAATGCCTTATCTCTCAGCTGAAATCTCATGGTATAAGGTCTTTGACAGCCATAGTTGAAGCATTGGTGTTTTCAAGGGGTGACCACATCTGACCTGCTTTGATTTCTGCCCCAGCCATGCTTTCCCTCCCCACTTCTCTTATGGTTGTGATTCCCTTCAAACAGGGTAGCCACCTTGAGTCTCTGGACTCCTCTGAAGCTGCAGGTAGCCACGTGAAAGCACTCTGCTGCTGTGCTATATCTCTTGAGTTTGTCAGTATGTAGGAAGTAAAGCTAAATAAAACACAATTTTTATCCTGGTGTTTGAGAGCAAGTGCCTCTGAAGCAAGCCTCAGGGGCAGATAAATGCAGAGTAAAAGGTGGTGATGTGAAAAGAAAGTACCATTAAGAAACTTGAGCTGGTAGCTAAAACACAGCCTTACCTGCTCCTATTAATTCAAACTTCAGTTGTGTATCACTGAGCAAATAAAACCTCATCCAAAGGAGCTGATCTCCAGAAGTATGTCTGACTTACAGGAGACTAATAGTTGCTTATGATTCTAGATTATACTTCACTGCAGTTTTATTACTGTTTTGCAAGCTTTGAAATGTTTCTTTTATTGCCTGTAGAAGTACTGAGAACATTTGTCAGAACCCTTAATGGAAGCCATGGAGGCATTTAGAGCTAATCCAGTCTATTTGCTTTAGGTATTTGACAATACAGATATTTTTAATCTTGCCCAGGGTGAGCATGTAACCATTTCCAAACCATTGCCTGTGTCTAGACATGTTGTTGTTGGGAATTCATTCTCTGTAGCTGAGCAGAAAGCAGAGCAGTTTATGAGAATTGGCAGGAAGGCATTCTCTCATCACTGAAGCCATGGAGTGTGAGGGGTGCAAGAGCTGCTTATCACCCACTGCATCTGTGGGTCTGGATCAAGTGACCCATGGCTGTTGGCAGAGGGAATAAAGCAACCTTTCCACATTAACACTTGTATAGAGCAGCCCAAATAAATTATTACAGAGGTGAGGAAGTCACTGAGATTTTTATTAGCAGTCTTCCAGTATAGTTTTGATACTGGGGAACATAAAGGATGCACAGTTATAACTCTTATCTGGGGATAGCAGTCTTATTAGGGAGGTGGGGAAAGAAAGCCTTGACCTGCTGTGACTTTGTTGTGTTAGAAGGGGAGCAAGCTCTCCCAAAAGCTTTGGGAATAGTATTAAAGCTGAGCTTACTACACACAAAATGGCTGTTGCTGCATTTTATCCCTTCCTGCTCTGAAATATGCTGTTGAGCAGAGCTGCCCAGTGATCCTTGAGTGAGATTCCTGCTCTAGCTACAGCCCTTCAGCCTCTGCATTTGTACTGCTGGAGGAGACTGTGGATGTATGACAGAATTGGCTTGGTTCCAGTTATGCCAGGAAGCATTTTAGCCACAAAGCCCCTGTGATTTGCCACTATCACTTAAAACAATTGTATGGGTTGAGCTTTCAGGATGTTGGTACCCTCTTTGGGGGAGAACAGGAACCAAGCTTTGATGTAGCCAGTGTGAGATTAGCCAAGAAAACTGCTGAAAATGAAATGGGGAGGGGTGTGGGTGGGAGGGAAAGTCTGCCTGCTGCTGCTCCTTCTGATTGGTAATAATGTAAAAACACTGAAAATCATGGGCTGTGATGCAATTAATTATTCAGAGCTGTGCTACACTATGTGAGAAATGGATTAATCTGCCTGTATTATACATCCACTGGCTGTCAGAGGTGTTTAATTGCACAGATCGGGTTTGTGATTATTTATTTTCCCTCTTTATGCTTTGGTGCACTGGACAGACTTGAGCTATTTGGTTTTTTTAGCTGTGTTTCCCAGCCCAGGGAGCAGACTGTGGTAGTGAATGAGAGAGGAAGTTCTTCGAAAATAATTATAAAATGGTAACTAAGTGTCACCAAATGACTGAGAAATTCTGTAGTATGGGGCTGCTTAAATGGCAAAAATCTCATCTAGGTTTAGGATCTTAAGTAAACTTAGTCCAGACTTTGTCTCATTACCTTCTGTACTCCAGTAGCATACACAAATATATATGAAATAGACAATTTTTGTATACCTTTTTTATATTACTCTCTCAATCTCACAGAGAACTGCTTCAAAATATTTTGAGCAGTCTAGCTGAGAAAATATGAAGCCAACTCCTCTAGATACTTCCTGAGAGTGGTGGATTTGGGGCAGGTCTGGCTGATGGCATGGATTACCAGTCCAGCTTGCTGCTCTCCACCCTGGTTCCCTCTGGTGCCACTTGATCTTGTGTAGCATATTTTAAGTGTCAGAGAGAGAACTACAGAAAAGCTCCAAAGTTGCTGATTTATTTCCTTTGTGAAAAATGACTTGACACAAGTGAAAGTTTGCAAGGAAGGGAGCTGGAGCTGTCAGAGTAAGCAAAATATATTGTTTTAGGCTGTATTTATTTTCACAGAGTATTTTTTTAGTCAGAGTATGCTACATGGAGATGAATAGCTTATTCCCCACTCTTCAAATATCCTTTCCTGTTTAGAAGGATTCTTCTTTAATCTGCTTGTTAAGTTTCCTGGAAAGTTGGTGCCTCTCCTGGAGAAGCAGAAAGAGGAACCAATTGCTTTGGATTCCTCAAATGCACCTACTCCCTGAAAAGCAGTGCTAAGTGGATAAATCAACATGAGCCTGTTCCTTTGGAGCTGTGATTGCCAGCTCAGGCCTTGCCAAGGGGAAGCAGTGGCTTTACTCAGAGCTCAGTCACAAGCAGAGCTATGTACAGGAGCAGGAGGAAAATGTGCTGCATTTGTGGGGCGTCCTGGGCAGCAGTGAATTCTTCTCAGAGCTCTTTCTTGTACTGCAGTGCCAGGGGAGTCTTGTGCTTGGAGGGAGGGAAGGATGAGGGGATGAAGGGCCCTTGCTGTCCTTGTGTCCTGTGTAGGAATGCTGTAGTTGGGAGCAGAAGTTCATGGGATGAGGGGGTGATTGTCGGGGGGTGGTGCAATTTGTCAGGTTGGGGGATTTGGCTGAAGCATAAAGGCTCAGCTGGGTGCAGTGCAGGGTGCCAGGCTTGGCTCAGGGGATGGCTTTTGTGTATGGGCAGCCAAGAAACTGTGAGTCTTTCTGTCCAAACTGGTGATTTGTGCTTGCATAATGAAATCAGTCAATGTTTTCTATGGTGTTGTTCCCTCCATAACCTGGAAAACTTTCACCCTGAACCTGTAACTAAAACTAAGACTAAGCACAGTCAAAATTCAGAACAATTTAATATCTCAACATATTTCATATTCTCCTCAACTGGTAGTAGCTACTGACTTTCTAATCTCAAAGTGATCTGTCTCTTCTTCCAGCGTGACAAAGGATGCAGCTGTCCTTTGTGCCTTCAACCTAATTGAGTTAAGCCATCTGCTTTCCTGCTGGGAAGAAACATTAGGAATAAGAGGCCTTTTTTCCCCAGTGACCAATATTTCCTTTTTTCATCTAAATGATAGTCTTCAACAGATTAAGCATCTGTTGCATAGTATTTAACTGAAAGAAGTCAGCATGAACTTCCTAGGTCACAAAGCAGAGTGAATTTCTGGGGATATTCTGTTGTAGCTGAGTGCAGGTATTTTGATTGCCACCACTTTGATGGCCCTACCACAGATGTTTTGGTTAACTTTTCCTTCCTCTAGACAGACAGGAAGAATACCCTACAACACCTTTTGGCTCTAGTACGATGCAGCCTGAGTGTTCAGAGTATTTCTGGATTTTCTACATTTACTTTCTAGGTATCCTTTTTCTTTGCAGTGTCTTTGTCTTGAGGAAGATAACCTCAGTGCCAGAGGAGTAATAAGCACTGTGTCCAGCTGCTAATGTTTTATTTTTCTCTACAGAAAGAAATTCAAGCCATGAGTCAGTGCCATCACCCCAACATTGTATCTTACTACACATCGTTTGTGGTGAAAGATGAGCTTTGGCTGGTGATGAAGTTACTTAGTGGAGGTGAGTGGTCCAATTTCCTTACCCTAAAGGCAGCATAAAAACCTGTCATCCCTCCTTCCTCTCTCCCTTGTTTAACTCTTAAGATTCCCACCTGTGAATTAAGACATTTCATAGAATTGTGGAGTTGTTTAGGTTGGAAAAGACCTCTAGGATCAGAAAGTGCTGCCAAGCTCACCACTAAAACCCTGTCCCCGAGTGTCACATCCACATGTCTTTTAAACACCCATGGAGATGGTGACTCCCCCATCTCCCCAGACAGCCTGTTCCAGTGCTGAACAACCCTTTCCATGAAGAAATGTTTCCTAATATCCAATCCAAACCTCCCTTGGTGCAACTTGAGGCAGCTTCCTCTTGTCCTACTGCTTGTTCCCTGGGAGCAGAGCTCAACCCCCACCTGGCTGCATCCTCATGTCAGGGAGTTGTGCAGAGTGAGAAGGGCTGCCCTGAGCCTCCATTTCTCCAGGCTGAGCCCCTTCCCAGCTCCCTCAGCCTCTCCTGGGGCTCCAGACCTTTCCCCAGCTCTGTTCCCTTCTCTGGACTCTCTCCAGCCCCTCAATGTCTTTCTTGTCATGAGGGGCCCAGAA
Organism: Luscinia megarhynchos; assembly: GCA_034336665.1. Classification (NCBI taxonomy): domain Eukaryota; kingdom Metazoa; phylum Chordata; class Aves; order Passeriformes; family Muscicapidae; genus Luscinia; species Luscinia megarhynchos. Next base: position 42,359,111 of record JAPFBE010000007.1, on the reverse strand, counting down.
GTGACTCCAGGGTTTGAGGTGTGGCCTCAGCAGTGCTGAGCACAGGGGACAATCACTGTCCTGGTTGTGCTGAGCACAGGGGACAGTCCCTGCCCTGGTCGTGCTGAGCACAGGGGACAATCCCTGCCCTGCTCCTGCTGTCACACTGCTGCTGACCCAGGCCAGGTGCCAGTGGCCTTTTGCCCATCTTGCACACTCTGGCTCATGTTCAGCCACTGTCACTGCACCCCCAGGCACCTTTCCAGCCATTCTGTATGAACAGTAATATTTGATTGCAACCCATTCAGCTCAGAAACATCTTCTCATGTTATGTCCATCAGTAGTGACATCTAACTGGCTTTTGAAAGTCACTGCCTGGTTAACACAGAGCCAGGGAAACTTCCCTTTTCTAGATTTATTCTCTCAGACACTGGAGAAACAACTTTTTTTGAGAGAGAGTTTGAAAATTTTGTATCAGTAATGTTTTATTTGAAGTCATAATATTTTCCAGGATCCTGGTTTAAGTTACAGTTGAGACAAGAAATGGAATCAAGTTCTGGATGTTAACACAACGGGCTGTTGCTAAATCCTGGGCCTGTCTTTAGGCAGACTTCATTTTCTTGGCTCTGCAGTGAACAGGAATTGAAAACTGGGAAAAAAAATCCAACTTATTTTTTTTTTTGCTTTTGAAAAACCCCAATCTGGCTTCTCTGTTCTTGGCTTAATTTAGAGGACTGTAAAATGCCAGGAGATGATGTGGAAAAATCTGGCCAAACCTGTTTGCATTTTGCGCAAGAACCCAACAATGACCATAAAACATGTCCCTTTGAAGGTGTTCTTTAGAGAATTTTAGCAGTTCTCTTAGGGGAAATCAAATTCCATTCCAACCTTAAGCCCATCTTAAAGGGATTTTAATGTGTCATGTGCTCATGTGTCATTAAGCAATGCCCTCTGTTTTCTTAGAGAGACATGTAACAGGTCATTAAAGGTGTGATGACTGTGTGTGGAAAAGAATCCCCTGCCAGCTTAGAGCAAGCAGTGTTGCTGTGTGTATAAAAGGTGTATCTATGGGAAAGTTCCACAACATGAGGAAATGGCATTTCAGGGGTGTTAGAGAGGCAGCAGCAATGGGTTTGGCCTTTTCCAGGAGAGTGCACAACCTCTTTGAAGAAAATGCACAGCTGCCTCTGTCACTTCACAGCAGTTTTCTGTCAGAATTGAGTCACGATGAGGCTCATCCTTGAACCTCCAAATGTTGTCTCTGTTTGTTCTCAATTTTGTGTGGAGGTGTTTTTTTTGTTTTTTTTTTTTGTAAAGCTGGGGAAAAGTCAGACCAGTGTTAAGGCACCACAGATGTAAAGACTACACTGGAAAATTTCTGGAAAAATAATTATTGCTTCAGAACCAGCCTCTTGCTGGTGTGAATGATGACCTGCTTCTCATTTAATATTCCCTTTGAATGGGCTTTTATATTCTTCAGCCTGATAATTGACCCTTGTGCAGCTCTGGCATTTAGTGGGGGACTTGTAGGAAAGCAGTGCTAGGAAATCTCCCTGCTTCTTTTTCTGTTGCATATGTTGAAGAGTAGTGTCATACAGTAGAAGACAAACCAGTAAGAGTCTAATTCTTCCCTCTCTCCAGCATTTCTGTGAGTCAGTGTTAAATTTTCTCACTTAAAAAGAATCATTTGAAGGCTGGAGGAATTGCTAAAGTAAATAGAAAGACCCTGAGCATGACCTGTCACTTTCTAAGCAGGAGGATCCCTTGTGAGGTATTTTTCAGCTGTTTTCTTTTATATACTTTTTACTTCATACTTCTTTTATATCTGTGCTTCAGGGAATTCATATAAAATTTCATAGGTGAATTCTACAGCACAATCTTAAGGATGGGGGAAGAAACTTGTGATTGGAACTTTCTGACTGAAGAGCTTTCTCATTCACTTTTAATGAGACTATTTTCAGTTGGTCTTAGGCTGAGTGATTTATGTAACAAGAGACACTTCTAAAGCTGCCTCTCATTCCTTTGAGCTTAGTTCTTATCAGTAATAAAGTAGCTCATTTCACGGTCATCTGTCATCCAGTGGGAAAAATAACGATCTGGGTTTCTCAACAGGAAAAACTTTTGGGCTAGTTTTTAAACCAGAAAACAAAAGTAAAGAAAAAACCCCCAAAACAAACAAAAAACAAACAAGCAAACAAAAACCCCTCTACCAAAACAGACCCAAAACAGGGTACAGCCTAACACTTTCATTTTTTTTAGCTGTTGAAAAAGGTTTGTACATCCCAATAGGTACATATGAAATATGTTCTGATGTTCATTCTGCATCTTGATCATGGCTTTTGTACTTGAGAATTTATTCTGTAAAGTTCAGAATTTTATTGCCTCTTTTCTGTCAGTGTATGCTGGTGTGATTTCAGGCTGAAGCTAGATTTAATTTCAGCCTGCAAACACTGACCTTATTCATTTGATAAACAGCCCACAAGACACGCCAATCTGTAATGCAAGCCTCTCTTATTGTTGTAAGTGCAGTTTAATTTATTTTCTAGTTGCAGTGTTTCATTAAAATCCTCACCTGGTCATACATACAAGTGTTTTAGAAGTGTCTCTGAGGGAAAATACTCTAAATCCATGCACTGCTATTGTCTAGCAGTGTTGCTCCTCTGACAACCAGAGGCTGCACTCAAAGATGCCTTCATTACCTGACTGACATTGCCACTGAAACAGAACTATTTGTCTCCACAAGTACTCTGTTGATGGGAGATTTCTATATTTGAAAGTTGTCAGCAGGCAGGAGGTAGCACTGGGGAGCTGATGTTCATCAGAGCCCAGCCAGGCTGGTGGGAGCCACTGCCCAGAGCCCTCTGAGCTGGCAGCACTGAGCCCAGAGCAGGTGTGGAGCTGCTGATGGCAGAAGCGTGGCTGTGATGAGATGCAGCTGGTAGAGACAAGGGGTGCTGGTGTGTCCTGTTACTGACAGCTTCTTTCAGGTCTGGAGATGTCTGTGTCAGATTTGTGAAGTGTCTGTTGCTCTGTTCCCTGCAGGAGAAATTGCAGACCCTTTTCTCTAAGGATGGAAGTTCTGTAGGGTTCTGAGCTTAGCAGTGTGAACTCGACCCCCCAGCCTTTGAGTCCAGGGTTACTCCAAACTAAAATCCAGTGGCTATTTCTAGGCAGCTGCTGACCTGCTCTTTGCCTCCCTGGCATTCTGCTGTCATGAATTTTATTCATGCCTTTTTAAAGCCTGCTGAAGCCCAGCCCTGCTCTCAAACTCCTGTGGCTTTTTAGGAGGAAGAGGAGCAGCTGTGCTTTTGTTCTTGTGCTTTTACTGATTGTGACCTGCTTGCTCTTCTAAATTCTCCTGCTCTTAACAAGAGCTCTCATTTCACAGGTGACCCATGGCTGTAGATAATGCTCTAAAACAGTTGCTTCTGTGAAACAGCTGGTTCTGGTAACTTGCTACATCACCCAACAAGTTCTCCTTTCCTAGCCTGCAGCAGATGAAACCTCCAAAATATTTTTAAACTATGCAAATCTTTTAAATACTTCCAGATAGGGCTCTTGAATATTCTGTCCTCTTGAAGGCTCCTGATTAAATCTGCTAAGGAGATTGCTATATCGAAATAGTTAAACTTTTTATTTTTCTGAGAGTTTTTAAGATTAGCTAATCAACTTCTTACTTCAACCTTTGATCTGAAGTTCAGAATGCCAGACCAAAAGAGGTAGGCAAGTCTTAGTTCTCTACTGGAGAGTTAGGACATCTTGTTCTGCTTCTGCTGTGTTAATCTCTGATCTAGCCCCTCCTAATTCCAACAGAGTTATGATCAAAGCATAAACCACAGGTCCTTAGAAATATTCATGTTTATATTGAATTATCTTCTTAGGGGAGAGATATGCTATTTTTAATTCATCTGGAGTGGTTTGGATTTTATTTGTAGAAACACAACTTAATTTCAAACAAGGATAGGATAAGTCAGAAGCAGGGATTGGCAGGGACTGTACATGATTGTAGAATGCAAAGTGTGTAGATACATTGCCACTCCTAACTAATAAGAAAAGTGTGGAAAAATTAGCTTGTCTTCAGATTTTCTCCTATAAATGTGTTGATCACAACAGCATTAGGTTGTTTTGCTCCCTTTATTGTATTATCTTCTAGTCTGCTCTAATTTTTCCTTATTTCTTCTGCATCCACGCACATGCCTTGGGGGGAAGGAGGCAGGAAGTTATTTCCTTAGCTTTCCCTCTGGGGAGGTTTAACCAGGGTTAATATCTTTCTTTGTTTTGTATGACTTGTTTCCTTTACTTTGCTACTCTCTAGCTGTATCTGTATTCCTCAGCCCCAGAAGTTCTGAATCCAAGCAGTTCTTCCTTCTTTTGCATTTTCATCTGCTTTGCCAGAGACTGACAAGGTGCAGATTTAATTCTTGGCTGTAATGACAGCCAGGCTCACTGAAACCACTGGCTAATGCTGAGATGTCTTGAAAGAAGCAGCAGTGAATCTGCCAACTCCCCTATTTCAAAGGTTCAGCCTGTTCAGCATCAGTGTTTGTCCAGTTTGGGGCAGATTTTGGTTCTCACAAAGTTGTGTGGTGATTACCCAGCACTGTTTTCAAGCCTGTTTGTGCCAGGCCTCTAAATGGCAACTCCATGCAGGTACTGTTACCTGCTTTTTTTTTTTTTTTAATTGGAAGTTAGAGATTAAATTTTCCAATTCTGCTTCCCAAACAAAGTTTAATGAGGAGTTGTCTTTGCATTTAACTTAGTGTATCTTGGTTCTTGTCACTTAAGTTATATTATAACATGTGAGATATGGTTCCCATAGCAACCATCTCTGCTTTACATTTTTTCTTCCTCTGGGGACATGTAGAATTCCAGCAGGAATACTCCTGCATTTATCTATAATCTTGTTCCAAACCAGCTTTCCTTTCTGCTCAAGTTTTCATGCCTTTCTCTGCTTCATCCCCCATGTGCTGAAGCTCTGAGCAGTACTAAGCATCAGTGTCACTGATGACTGTGGATGTTTTCTTCCTCTGCAGAGGAGAAACGTCAGAAACAGACTTCCTAAATGCCATTCCCCAGGCTTGCTGGTGTAGGTGAGGTCAAGGAATCGTGCTCTGGATTTGGAACAGGAAGCCTCAGTCACTGTTTGTGGTGGTTTGCTGTTGAAAGTGAATCAGTGGAACAATTAGGACTTCTTGCCCCGAGGGTGCAATTACACAGAAGTTTCCTTCAGCAGCAAAGATGGTTTAAGGAGGTCCGGGCTGTTTGGTCTCCACCCTGCCTGGAAAACTGGATTTCCAGTTACTGCAGTGATCCCATTTTATAGTATGGCTTTGTAAGGGGGTGCAGGGCCACAACAGTGAGGTGGTGAACTGTGGCACTTTGATCTCATTTCGTTGCCATAGGTAGCCTGGTATCTTTGGAGTAGCACACAAGTCATGGTGTTGAAAGAGTCAGTTTGTACTGGATATGTGTGGGGTGCAAGTCAGGACTGCTTTTGATGGGATCCAAGACTGTCCATTGCAAGTGTCTGCCTGATGTCAATATTCAAAGCCTGAATATCCTTCTCCTACAAGTAGTTACAGGCTGGGCTCTCAGCTGAGTGTAAGTCTGTGTACAGGTTCCTTGTGACTTGTGCTGTCCTTAGGAGCTACTGCATTAGCAACTCTTGGAGCAGACTGGGCAGCTTGAGTTTGAGAAGGAAGTGCTTTTCTGCTCTGCTGCTGTGCAGTTTGCACTGAGAGCTTGCTCCTTACTAAGTAGGTGCATTTCCATGACCATTGGTGTCAGAGTACACTGAGACAGTGGGATGATGAATGAACAGTCATGCTAAATGCTTCATCAGATAGCACAGTATCTCATGGGCTTCCTGTTGATGTGCTGCACAGTGTATATTTGATGGGCAGGAATTTGTTTTAGCTGCATTTTTTCCATATCAATCACTAAATGTTATCTCCTTTCCTTTGTCTTCTGTTGGGCTTTGAGATCAGTTGCTCATCACCAGCTTTCTTTAAACATCCTTGTTAATGACAGCATTATTTATATTTATGGTTAGACTCTAGTTCTGACCCTTTTCTCTGTGTCTTGTTTTGTCTTTTCTTGGTATGTGGCCCTTCTGGGCTTGGAAGAGCTTTTCCAGTCAACCTCAGCCAAACTTAATTTCTTTTTTTCCTTTCTCTGACTTAGGGTTCACCTTCCTGTACTGTGGGTCTTTACTTGCTACTTGTGACTTTTTAATGAGAAAAATCATGAGGGAATTGTTGTGATCAAGCTGAATGCCATGTAAAATACACACCAGAGTGCTTCACAACATTATCTAAAATAGAGGTTTTATTTTAGGGAGGAGTCAAAGATACTTTTTTCTTTTTGGAGACATAGTGGTGGATTTGTGTTCTTGAAAATCCTGTAACTGTTAATACAGAGCAGGGTATCTTGTTTCCAGTGTGAACCTCATCCTCTGGCCACTAGGTTCTGTCTTACAGTGAGATTTAGCAGTTTGCACATGGAGCAGAAATCCATAAAACTGCATTTAAGCAGAGATCCAGCTGTGTTTGGATGTGCTCTCTTCCCCAGTTACTCCTCAACTGGTTTGAAGCTGGCAGTCTCTGCAGTCGTGCTGGTGTTTCCCAGCAGTGTGGTCAGTTTGTTAAGCACATCCTCTGGTGTGGTTTAGGCCCTGGTTCCAGTTGAGCTGAATTAGTTTCCAGTTAATTTTAGCAGTTATTGTATTGCTGGATTGGTAACAGGCCACTGTGCAAAACAGTTATTTTCCCCTTTAGATTCTGATTGCCTGATCTCTTGGTCCAGTATAATGGAGTTGTGGAAATTTGTGTGTATCCTGAGGCAGTGGAGGTCTTACCCTAGTGAGTGTGTCACACATGTGGCTGAGACCCCTGGGATCAATTTTGCTTGGAATTGATCAGCCTAATGTTGCAATCCAGTCCTGGCCTTCTAGCAGGAGGTGTTTTCCTTGACCAGGAAATTTCCTTGAAATTCCCATGACTTCTCCTTTCAATGTAGTTCCTACCTTGGCTGTGAGTTTCTGCTTGGGGATTTGCTTTTTTTCTGTTGCTCCATGCCAGGCTTCCTGAGCCAGACTGCTGGAACACTGCATGGAGCAGTGCTGGGAAATGCAGCTTGGCTTTGTCCTTTGTATCCCCTGGTGCTGTGCTTAATAAAGTTGCAGTTGAGTTGTGAGTCAGAACCAACTCCCAAACTTACTGATTTGTGAGTTGGAAAAAATCACAGCTTCATGGTGCTGTGGTGCCAGTGACCAAACCCTGAGCAGACAAAGGGGGATGATCCTAAAAACACTTTTCTCCAGCAGAAAGGTGGCTCTTGGGTTGCTTTTCTGCTGTTTTCCTGCAGTGGGCATTTGCTGATCCCTTTTTGCTATTCTAATTTCTGCAGAGGACTGATAAATTCCCCCACTTCTATGAACATCTCAATGTGAAAATGGTTTTAAAATAAATGTGCTTTAAAAGTATCAGGCAGGACTGGGAGCAGGTATAGCCTGGGTGTGAATCAGCCTTTTCACAACCAGGGCTGGCTCTGTGCATGTGCTCTTGTCTGTCTACCCTCCACCCCCTTTCAGGGTTAAATGCAACCTCTAACTTGGCTAAATAGAGAATTTTTTGACCAAATGAATTTGAGCACCATATGATCTGCCTCCTCATGTTCCCTGAGCCCTTTGCAGGAGAAGGGAAATGTTTGTGAACCAAGTCTGCTAAGGGAATCGTGGGTGGAAAGAGGACAAAGCGAGTACGTGAAGAACCACATATTTTCACTGGACTTGTAAAACAAGTGACAGTTTGTTCTCCAGATTAAGGCACATTTCAGAGGAAAAACCTGCAGAGAAGATGTGGAGGGGCTTTTTGGTGGGGTTTTTCTTTGCCACAAAATTCTTGTCCAGAATAAAAAGCCTCAAAGTTAGTAAGCATGTACTCTTTAAATGTGAAAGCATGATAGGCTGAAGGCCAGGTAAGTCCTCATGACACACAACAGAAGATCCTTTTCTCAGAACATAAAGGTGAGTTTTCAGTAAAGGGGTTCATTTCCAACATCTGAAATCTTAGCTTTCTTCAGTAAAGATCCTCTTGCTCTGATGCAGAGGAAGTCCAAAGTATGTCAAAACAACCTGAGTTACGTCTGGGTGAAACATTTGGCTCAGACCCATGTCAAAATTCACTAACATGAATGTCTTTCTCTGCCTGGGTGGGGTAAAGGAAGGTTAAACACAGAGTATTCTTGCATAAAATGTTGGGGTCATGTTATGTAACTTCATTTCTGTATTTTTTTTATCTTTCTCTGTGGGTTTTTACCTATTTTTATTAGAGTCTTCTGTGTTAAGATTGTGTCCCCTTCAAATATCTTGAACTAAGGAAAGATCTTTTTGGTAAGAAGAATCTCAAGGTGCCATTCAGGGCAACCAACTTATCCTGCAGTTTATTTCCACTGTGTTTACTGGATGCCTTGGTGTCCAGGTGAAGCTGGTGCCCGTGGGCCAGAGAAGATGGAAAGTGAGAAATAGTGGCTCTGCTGGCTGCTGCAAGCTTTTGGATGAGCCCAGCATATACTGCTTTTCACAATCTAAGGGACACTGTGCACCCATGTAATTGTTTCCTGTGCAGTTTGAATTGTGCAAAATGAGCCTTTCCACATGGTGTTTGGATTCAAACCTTACAGTCACTGCTTTCATAGAGTCCAAAAGGAAAATACTCTAAGTGAAAACTGATCTGCACAATTGTTTTGGCTTAGCAATTCAATTGGGATAGTTAATAAAATAAATGTTAATGAGGAGGGTTGTGGTTTTTTTTTTGTCTACCTGAACTTGAAGGGTGAAAAGACAAAATCGAACTAAAACCCTCCATTTTATTTTTCACTTACCCCAGGAATTTACAAGGTGAAACTTTTAATTCTCCCATGGACCAAATTCATGATAACTTTTGCTCTTCAGATCCAAAAATTATTCTCTTTTTTGATTGTGAGTTAGGAGGAGTGAGCTTCTCTAAACTTTTTTAAAACTGAGCTCAGTTTTAGCTGAGTTAGTACTGGAATGTTCTTTCCCTCTAAGTTTCCTGTTCAAGACAAGCAAAGCTGCCATTGGTGCTCTCTAGTTGTGCCTGCTTTTCTCATTCTTGAAGAACTTCCAGTACTGCTGACATTGCTTTGTGCCCATAGCTGTTAAAACCATACTAGTCCCTATCCAGTCATTAAACCATAGAAACCCAAGTTTGAAGGGGCTAAATGGCACAGGCTTTGGAAAAGAGGCTTAGCCATCCCATGCTGGAGCAATAAAGAGTTCTGAGAAGTGTCTCTTCAGTGCAGATGCAATGCAAAGAGGGCAGTACCCCGTGTCTGTGAAAGGCAGGCCTTGCACAAGAGGCCTGGTGCGAGTCACTGGTTCTGTTTATTCCTGGTGCACTTTGAAGAAGTGGTTTGCTCTCTAAAGCCTGGTTTGTCATGGAAGATGATGTAATTCACACCATGCTTGGGAGAGAGACTAAACATGCTTCTAGGGAAGGATCTAAGCTATTCCAGTTTTGTACACAGTGAAGAAGGGACTTACTGTCAGAATTCAGCCTCATTTGTTCTCTATTTAATGATTTATTTCCACTTCTTTCCCTGTTAGGTTTGTAGCAGCTCATAACAGATGATTTTTTCCTTCTATTCCTCTGCACAGAATTTGTAGGAGCTGAAAAAGAGTGCCTAATTTTATCAAGCTTGTTGCCTTCAGTTTGAGTCCTGGCAGCCCCTTGCTTTTTCCATTTCCCCCTTCAGCATCTCCAGTACTCAGCACTAAGCCAGCTGTAGCATCAGTGTCTGCTTAAGTCTTCCAAGAGTCCTGTGTGTGTACATTTTACATTTTGTTCAAATAACCTCAGTTGCTTTGTGTTCATAGGGGTTTTACAGCCCACCTTGAGTCTCTGCCCCCAGGGGTGCATTGTCTCTGCTTTCCTACAGCAAAAGCTTCAACATCTGACTCTGATCCTGACCACCATCTGTGGATTTCTTGTATATTAAACAATGATAAATTACTATTCACTGTGAATCAGTTCTTCTAGTTTAAATTAGGATGTTTAACTCTTCTCTAGGCTCTGTTTTGGATATTATCAAGCATATTGTGGCCAAAGGAGAACACAAGACTGGTGTCCTGGATGAAGCCTGTATAGCCACAATCCTTAAGGAGGTGCTGGAGGGACTGGACTACCTGCATAAAAACGGGCAAATCCACAGGTATTTTATGTTTTTCTCACTTTTTCATAATGGTTTTGAAACAGAGCACAGAGTCTTATCCCATAACTTGCTGAGGGCATAAAGAGAGGAAAGTAAAGCTGAAAACTTAACTAAATGTAGAATTCAAATATTTGTATTCTCTAATACTATGTCTGTCTTCAGTGACTAGGCCAAATTTGGGTAAATTTCAGGGTGTTGAAATTTCTAATACAGGGAATGTCTTTCTAAATGTTAACATTCAGCTGCAGTGTAGTTGATGGAAAGCTGGAAAACTTCCACTGGTTTTGTTTCTTGCAGAGTTACAAATTACCAAGAACACTGCCTAGGCAGAGTTGAATAATTTAATAAAAAGTCCTTCCAGCTCTGATTTTTATTTTTTTTTAGGTGAACTGCAAAATCAACATTTGAACTTAAGTAATTTCCTTTTTTAAAAAAGGAATTAAAAATAATGGAAAAACTTCTTCTGTAGGCAAAACCCATTTAAGTAATGGCCTGTGATTTGACAGATCACTGAAATTTGTGGGTTTCTGTGCTGCTGTCTTGTTTGAGATGTGTTTTAAAGTCACATTCTCCTGTGTCCTGATGTCAAGGTGTGGTGTAGTTCAGTAGGAGAAGATGCTAAGTTGGTCTGTTCTGCATTAAAAAGACTGAAGTTTGCAATCCTAAATATGTGCTGAAAATAGAATATACTGCTTGTGGGTAATATACACAATCCCAGCCACAGACTGCTGCTGGAACAGCCTCTTCTTTCTTGGGAGTTTTGTGAGCTTGGCTCTCTCCTGGTACAATGCCATTATAAGCATTGCTGCTGCTGTGCTGGAGTAAGTTTCTGTCCTCTTATAGCTGCACAAGAAGAGGTAATTTTTTTGCCAAAATGTTATTTTAATTAGGAAATACAAGAAGTATTCATAGTTTCAATCAAACTGACTGGCTTTTGTAGGTTATTTTGGATTAAAAGGAGAGAAACAGTTGGAAATAATTCAGGTGGAGTTCTCTCTGAAAAAAGTATCAAATTTCAGTTTCTAGTCTCAACTAAACTTCTGATTTAACAAGAATCATTGTCTTCATTGGAGATAGTTTTGATTTCATAGCTGGTTGCTTGTTGATTAACTTTGTTTTTTGAGATAAGACTTGAGGCAGCTCAGGGAATTTAGAGTAAAGTAATAAATCAACTTAGTTGCCATGATTACATGGTAACTTCTTTGCTTTGCCATAAGTAATTGACAGAACTCTATTCGTCTGTGACCTGCAGTTGGTTTGCTTGACTGATTTAGTTATCTTCTGGTCTAGTGAAATTGAAATATATCTGTTAAAGCAGCAGAAAACTGTTAAATCTCAGTTTCTTGGAAGATATTGCATAATGTTCTATGTATTGAAGAGAAGTGGTTCTCCATTTGGCTGGCTGGAGTGGAAAAGCAAAACTAGTGAATGTGGTAAATATTAGAGAGAATATTTTTGTGTGTGGTGTGGGGTTTTTTTACTGCACTCAGCAAAAATTGTTCACAAAATTCAAACTGCTGGTCTGAAGAAATTATGATTCATATTGAATCATTTGGAAGTGAACTGGATCAAACTTGCTGTGACCATTTCCATCCTGCTCGTTGAAGCATTTTGCCCATACTTCAGCAGAGAAATCAGAGCTGTGTCATGGTTGTGGCTGTGCATCAGCCCCTTTGCATGTGTTTCATCTCTAAGTTTTGGGGCTGCTCCAACAGTGGTGTAATACCTTATCATAGAAGAGGGTTTGGATTATCTCATTGTGCTGGGCACAGTGGGCTGGGAAACTTGGAGAAGTGGGATGCAGAAGGAAAGTTGTGTGGTTTCCTACCTGTGATGCAAGTCTGTTTTGGCTCTTGGCAGAAGGCAAGCTGACATGCCTTTGAGGGATGAAACATGTTTCCTTAATGGAGTTCATCATTCTGTATTCCATTTTATCCAGATGTGTGTATGCTGCTGAGGAAAACACAGCTTCAAGTTGTAGTGCAGCTGGGACCTTTCCTCATCTGTAGGAATATCTGTCTGGTTTTCCCATTTTGCTTAATGCTAGGGGTCAGAATATTGGCCATGCCTGATGGGAAAGGCAGGTGGAAATCTTGCAGCCATGCCTGAGATGCTCTGAGAGGAAGTGTTTAAAATAACTGAACTTTGGTCCCCTGGGTCAGCTTAAAGTATCTGGCTCTAAAGGAAAGCACATCAAGTGATGGCTGAACTGCAGATATTGTCTGTAGTGTGGGGCAGCTGTACTTGGGGTGAACTTCAGGCCAGAGCAAGATCAGCTGTGAAGGGTCAAAATTGAAGGGCTTTAGTTAAGACCTGGAACAGCCAGCATAAAGCAAGCAGCCATCCAGCAGGAAAAATGTTCAGCTGGTTACACTAAATATCCAAACTCTGCTCGTGTTAGGCCTTAGAGAAAACAACTTGATAAAATTAGAGACACAGTATGAGTGAATGACTGTAATTAGCACATGTGAAGTTGGACAGCCAGGCCCGTGGCACAGCCCAAAGGATGAATATTGGGTCCCAAATGTAATTTTGTGGGCACTGTAGAACAGAAGTGGGGATGCAAATCACTGGTGAGATCTGAGAACATATTTCTGTCAGTGGAGCTGCTCAATACTTCTAAATTATGCATCATCTTAAATGGGTATATTAAGTTAACACATGAAAAACTGGCTTAATGAAATTTTGCTGCTGCTGAACCTTGCTCTGCCTACACCCACCTTGAACTTAATGCCACTTCCAATTAAGATTTGGGGAGCTGGCTTGGTGTAAATCCCTGCTTTGGGCAGGAGAGGAGTTTGACAGTATTCTCTAGAGGAGATTAGAAAGCCAAATATCTAGTGAAGCCTTAAATTATGATTTTTTTTTTTTTGTTTACTTTCCTAATTAACAGCCAGAGCGAGTCTGAGACTTGAATAGACACCATTGTTCAGGAATAAATGCTGAAGCCTCCCACATTGCCCAAAGTGATGGTTTTTTTTTTGCTTTCATCCTGCAAGGGCTGATGGGAAGTGTCTGAGGCCTTACGACAAAGACAAAGAAGAAGACAAAATCAGTTTTATTTTTATCAGCACTCTATACCACAGTAACAATTGATAACAAATGGTGCCCATCTTCCTCCCAAAATCACCAGTGCCTGCCTTCTCTGGGAGCTGGCAGCTCCCTGCTTTCCCTGTCCTGTCCCTGTTCCCCTCTCCCGTGCCAGCTCTGCTGTCCCTGCTGTGGTTCCCTGCGTAGCACGGTGATCCCGGGGAGGATTTGCCATCCCAGTGATCCGGCTCATGTGAAGTGAGTTAAGTACCTGGGCAGCAGCCAGAGCCCTGAGGACACGGGGCTGCACTCGGAAGCCCAGGGTGAGGCTGTCCTGCAGGAATCTGCTCGGGCACATTTCTGTATGGAAGTCAAACAAGACTGACGTGCTCCGAGGGGTCACTGCCAGGCTAATCTGGGCTGGGTGACACTCAGGGTATGTTGTACCTCTTCCCCATTTGGACTCTGATTCCTCTGTGTATTTGGGGATTAGCAGGAGTTTGGTGAATGACTTAGAAATAAAACTAAAGCAAAACCAACCCAAGAGGTTTTATTGCTTGAAAAGATTTATTGGAGGGAACTTCAAGGCTTTCTTTTTCAGGTGGTGCTGCGTATGGCAGGCTGACAAATAAATCATGCTGATTAACTGTTACAAGGTCTCTCTGTCTTTCTCCCTATTTTTATCTCTGAGCTTATCTTCTGTTCATGATTAGCTGTTGTGTAACTGAATATTTTAGCTAGTCCAGGTGAAATAATACACTACTCAAATATAAGCAGATTCTCTTATTGCAGCACAATAAATGTGATACTGTCCTGTTTTTTTGTAAAAACAAAAAAAAAAAGCCTGGGAAGAGGTTTAGAGTTGCATGCACTTGAACTATTGGCATGGCAGCAATCCAGCTATTAGTTTGTTTGCTGCTCTACTTCTTACAGGGTGAGAGGAGCAGCAACGTGTTGCATATGCTGAATATGTGCTGCCATACAAAATGTTTTTGGGAGTTTTTGGTGTCTTTTCAAAATTAGAATGTAGGCTGCAGGGTGCTGGGACAGCTGTTTGAATGTGGCTTTGAAGAGACCCTGGAAACAATATTCTTGCTATGCTTTTATGCCAGGTAGGTTCAGGTTTTTGGGGGGGTTTTTGGACTTTAGGATGGTTTTGACAGGGAATCAAAGTTTTCTTCTTTGCCTCTTTACCCACACTAAGAGTAAATAACTTCTGAAAAATGGGTATCTATCTATCTGCACATAAACATCACCAATACTGGCATGTGGGATTCTGCAGGAGTTCACCTCCAATAGCAAGGTTTTGATTTAAGTTGAAGGAGCTGATGGATATATTTTGGGAGAACTTGGCTGTCCTACAGGATTCAAGCTTAATTTTCATGTAGCTGATTAATGCCTTGATAGCCATGCTGGCAGGTATTGTGGTTTAAACTGGATCCCAGTATGCCTCTGAAACACTGTACTTTCATGTTTCTGTAGGAATACTGCGGGAAGAAGTGAGAGAACTTCAAGCCCTCCTCTCTACAGTGCTGTGATCTTGCTTTGGGGAGTGTGTTTTGGAAGTGAACTTTGGTAGGGGGATGATTAGGAATGGACAACAGGATGTGGAGCCTTTCCACCTCTAATTGCCAGTTTAAGTCAAGACACCAGTAATTGGAGAGTTGGCTATTGCTTAGCTGTGGGAAGTGCAATTTTTTATTCAGAGAGATGTTCTTTGGTCTCTTCTCTCTTGTAGTATGGGATGGGTAGAAAAAACCTTTAGAGACGGTAGTTAATAGAAGTTCTAGAGCTTTAATTTGTAAACAATTCAGAAGCCAGAAGCATAGAAATGCTACTCTTGTGTGTCTCAGTAGGAAAGGAGGACAAGAGGCTGCTCTAGATTGTACTGGGTGATTTGTTCCCCTGATAAACACCTTGCTCTGCAGTGTCAAAGGCCCAAGGACCACTGAACCCCCCCCTCTGTACAGTCAGAGTGGGATGTATTGTGGTGGTTTGGCAAACCAGCATGTGTTCCTGATGGCTGTTTCTTCCACTGCATCATCCAGAAATTCATTGTTTAAAAATAAGAAAATTCCCAGTGGTTGCAGAGAGATAATACAAACCAGATGTAAATCCCAAATCTGCAGACAGCCAGAAACAATAACTCCTGTGGAGACAGTTTTCCTCAGAGTGGATAAAGACAATCTTTGCTCTGAAATCTAAAGTCCTGGGATTTTAGCCTCTGATGGTAAATACTGCTGTTGAAATCACAGATGCTGGGGGCCCTGCAATGGCTCCAGGTAATGCCCCAACTCTTGGGAACTCCCTGCAGCACAAGGGTGCAGGTGGGCTCCAGGTGTGGCTGCTGCAATCAGGGGTTTGCCCCCCTGTCATTTCCCTCCCACCCAGGAGCTGCCTCTGAACTTTGTCACTGGGTGTCCTGCAGTTACTCAAAGTAACTTTGGTTTAGTCCAAAGGAAAACCCAACTCTTTGGTAGAACTATTCTGGCCTTTTATAAAAGGGAGAGGAGGTTTTAGGTTTTTCTCTCTGCTTTGCTACATGGGGATGAGAAGCAGGAAAAGTATGATGAGGAGTGGGAAAATAGAGGTTGGATGATCTAAAAGTTCAGCAGTGACAGGTTTTAGTCAGTGATCCATGACTGAGTTGTGCACTCAAATAATGGTGATTTCCAGCAATTCTCAAATTGTCAGGAGTATTTGAATTTGATGTGTTTCCAGGGGGAATAATCATTCACTGTCTGCAGCACTAAATGTATCAAGTGAAAATGTAACAGACTCTTAGCTTTTACTCTGAAGAAACCGAGTGCCATTCACACGTGTACAACACTGACATCTTTCTCATGTCACTGCCTTTATCTGGTGTAGATTGCTGAGACTAGGTCACCCAATTTAGGCTCTTGCAGCATCTCTCCAGCAGCTAAGTAATTGTTAAAATTGTCTTGTTCATCTGTTCTACTGTGATACATGATGTTAATATAACACACTTTAAAAAGACAGCTTTGGATATTGTTCCTTGTTTTGGTGCACCAGAATTTCTGGTCTTCACAGATCCTAAAAGCTGCATATGTAGAGGTGCTTTAAACATTTATTGAGACCACTGTAGTTTTTTCATTCATGTCTTATGCTAAAGCAGGAGAAAAGGGCCACTTGCTAAATTTGTGTGGTAACACATTTAACACACTTGAATGTTTTCCAAGGGTGGCTCGGAAATATTTTTTTGTGTTTACTAAATTGAATTATATCTTGCCTTGATATTAAAAAATAAAGTTAATACTTTCAAAAACAAAAATGAGACACCCCACACACATTTAGGACAACAAACAAAACTGCCACAGAGAAATCTGTCCCTTTGTGGTAGCCTGGAAAGCATTACCTGATTTTATAACTGCTTTCTCCATTTTATGGGAATAACTGGATGAAATAGAGATCTTTGTTCCTATGCTGGTCATGCTTAAAACTGTTATCTTACAGATTTTGGAGAAAGAAGCCTTTCTAACAGGTTTCTTGTGAGCCCTGGCTGTCTGGATTTTTCTCCTGTATCACGTTGCAGACATTGCTGAGCAGGAGCTGTGGGTGGCTTTGCAGATAGGGACAGCTCTTGGCTGCATGGGGAGTACCTTGGACCTTGTGTGTATAGAGATAGACTTACAGCTCCTCCAGAACACAGTGCTTATTGCCTTTGGGAAATGGAGACCTTTTTGAGCTCCCCTGTGTCAATTTTTTGTGGCCTAATTTGATCCAGATTGGTTCTGTACTTGCCATGATGACCTTTCATCTTTCCAGCATGGCAGGGAGATGTGTGAATCACTGACATTCCTGTTCCTTCTGCTACCTGATGCAGCTTGTACTCAAACTGGGGTGATGTACACTTGGTAATTTTTTGGAGATTCCTATTTCTGAGTGCACTAGGAACATGTTCTGACACACAGGAGATACTGCAGCATGGTGGTGTCACTGGTATTGCCACGTGAAGCAAGCCCACCTCCTTCCACATGAAAGAATTTGACATGAAATACTGAAATAAGACCACATTATAACTTGACTGTTTCCCTCTGAGGCAGGGTGTCCCAGAAATATCTGGGCCTCCAGGGATAGGAAGAGACCTTGTGACTCCACAGCTCACTCTGTGTCTTGCTTTTCATGCAGCAGCTGTTAAAGGGTCTTTGTGCCTTGTCCCCACCGCAGTCCTTAGGAAGCAGGATCAGGAAATGGACAGGCTGAATAGATGAATTTGTGGAAGAAATCCTGTTACATTTTTAGCAGCTGTTCAATGTATGAAAGCTTGATTTTAAAGCCTGCTGGGCAGAGTACTTTCCTTATACAAGAGAAAAAACCTGAAGTTCTGACAGAATAGGGGGAACATTAAAAGTGGTGTATGAAGTCTGAGATGGAGGTACTCTCTTGTGGTAACTGCTGAAGGTTGTCAAAAGTGTGGGCTGTTTGGCAAATCCTCGTTGTCCTGAGCTGATGTTAAAGCAGTGATGTGCTTTGGGATGAATGTGTGAAGCAAAGGCCTCATTTGCAAGAGGAAGAAGTGGAGCTGTGAATATTGGTATGGTTAGATCATCTCCATGTTGGGAGGCAGGCCTAGGTCCAGTGCTTTTCTGGCTATTTTTTGTCTGAAGGAGCTGTTTGTGTCTGAAAGCTGTTTTTTAAGGGTTTGGATTTAGCTGGAGCAATTTGCCCCTCACTGATGTGCAGTTGAGGTTGCTTGAGCACTGCTGCTGGGCTGGAGGCTTGGCCATGGATGGAGGTGGAGTCCAGGCAGGCAGGGTCTGTCCTTGAACTGCACCTCCTTTAATCCTCTGTTAGGCTTGAACCACGTGAGAAGAGAAGGAATTAATGAGAGCACCAAACCATCAGAGACAAAGTCTGCACAGGAATGAGAAGTGTGAGCTGTATGTAATTTGCTGAGATAAAGGAAAATTGCAGGCACTGCAATAATGGTGGCTGTGTGACAGACAGGGACACAGTGAAGGATGTGACACACTGCTGCCTGTCTCACTTCATAATAGAGGCTTGCATTGAGTTAGCCCAAGGTCTGTAACTCTTTCTCTACAGCCTCAGCATCTTCCCAGCCCCTGGAGCTATTCAGACAACCAAGATGACAGTGAATTTCAGGCACATCTCTTGCAGCTTCCTTTAGTGAGTTGTCCCTTGTCTGAGCTGCCAGAGTGACTTGACCTAAAAGAAATCAAATTTGAGTCATGCTTTCTAGGGCCCCAAATCCTCTACTTAAAGCAGCAGTCCACTTCTGCGGCACTGGAGGGAGGAAAATCGAGAGGAGTTGTACCTAGTAAGTGCATTGTGGAGCCTCTGAAAGATATTTTATGTTTTTACAATGAAGTGCAATGGGAGATTCATTTCTCATGCAGCCCTTACTGGGGTTTCTGTTTGCCTGTGCCAGATGACAGGCTGGGGATCTCTCCCAAGAGGTCTTCACTGCACTCAGAGTGATCTGCCTGGTTCTGATGGGTCAGGGAGGAAACAAGTACTTGCTGTACTCTTAAAGCTCTCTGTGATGGAAGCTGACAGCCCTTTCCAGTGGGCTTTGTCTTCACATGGCTCTGTTTGCAAAGCCAGTCTGTCTGTCACTTCTGCCTTCCAAAGCCTTGCTTCTGTCTGCTTTAAAAAAATTGCAAAAAAAACTTTTAAAATTCCAGGTAACATTGGATTATTCATCTAACTCTCTCTAGCCATTAACATGAGAATTCAAAAGCCTTTAATTATTCCCCACCTATGTAGCCCCATGAAGGTGTAGCTTCAGAAATGCTTCTACCATTTTTAGACTTGGAGTTAATAATGAGTTGCCTTGTGCTGCTGGCTCAGCTCCTGTGTGGAGGCTGTGGTCTTTTACCACAGCCCAGCAGCTGACAGAGCAGCTCAGAGAAGAGGGCAGCAGCAGTTGCTGTGCTTCCCTGATCCCGGGCAATAAAGCATGTCACTGGGCTGCTCCCCTGCTGGAGTTTGTGGCAGCCTGGCTGCTGCCACTGGGCCATGCTGCCAGTGGCCACGAGGACGTGCTGAGAGGGCTGTGGATGAGCAAGGATGAAGCAAGCTGTGGACTTGGCCCTCTCTTCCCTCCTCTTGTGTATGGAAGCTGCTCTGCCAGCTCTCTGCCATTGGAAAACCTTCAAGCTCTGGGAGATGTTTCCAGTCTGGCTCTGCAGTTCAGTGCAGCACTGTAACAGGCAGGAATTGCACCTCACCTGAGAGTTTGGGACTTCAGGTTCAACACTGTGGCATGAAAATGTTAGTGCACACAACTTTTCTGAGCAGGAGCAGGGACATGCTAATGTATAGCACTTTCAGTACAATTGCCTTGAATGCCTTCTCCTGTGTTGTACTGAAAGTGCTGACATTCGAGGGGGTAAAAATACTGCTCTGCCTGCATGCTCTAAGCCTAGTTTATGTTTTTCAGCTCTAAATAGTAAAGCTCTTGCCAGTCACCAGCTTTTTACATCTTGGCTTATAAGACAAAGGGAAGAGGTGACACAGGTAACAGCATGTTATTGAAAGCAGAGGAATGTTTGATGGTAGAGGGACAATAGCACCCATTTGGTTTAAAATGTCATAGATTGCCTCATATTTAGCTGTATGTGAAGATACTGTCCTGGAAGTATTTTACAAATTGCTCAGAGCAATGTCAACTCCAGCACTTGGTTGCATTCAGCATAAATATTTTGAGTTATTCATTACCTTTAAAAGAAAATAGTAATTATTGCATCTTGCACCTTCTCTTTTTTTTAATGAAACTTGGCAGGACCTACTGCTCCTTCCTCATGCCAAATTATGCACTATAGAGTTCAGTCCATGAAAATTTATTGTTGCAGCTGATGTAAATTGCATCTAATGGGCAAATGACTCATGGCTGTGCTTACAGCCAGCTTTGTGTTCTAAAGGCACATGCCAGCAGGTTGGAAGCAGAGGCAGAGTAAACAGGGCTTATCTGTTTCCCCTCTCCTGGGGCAGTTTTTTGTCTCCCTGCTGGGCTGCAGAGCTCCTGGGGTGACACTCTTTGCTCAGGTCCCTTCTATTGTGGTTGTAGTGGCTGTAACAACCACTGTGGGGTGGCCCCAAGGGTTGAGGGCTGCAGATGAGGGTGGATCTGATTATTTAGCATGATTTTAAGGACTCTTTATAGTGGGAACAAGCCACCAGGGTACAGTTCATGTAGTTTCTCTGTGCCCTACTAAAAAGTTAATTGTGGGGAATATGGGAACATGGCACTTAAAACTGGGGAGCATCATCTCGTTGCCTTCCTGTGCTCCCAAATCTCCTGTAGCTGGAGCTTGGCTGTAATTTTGTTATTGGGATGAGATTTGGTCATAGAGCACCTCATGGCTTAGGGCCCAGCCCCAACCTGGAGGCATTAATGTGATGTAACTCTTGTCTGGTCAAACTGGGAAGCTAAACCAGTTTGGAATGCAGATGAAGAAGGGCTTCTGCCCTGCTGTGAAACCTTTCAAGGCTGATGTGGAGAATCCAGCTCTGCACTGGATCGAGTCCAAACCGCTCTTCCCACTCTGGTTGTGAAGTGCAAGGTAAATAAAACCATAGTTGTTATTTTGTGGAAAGGACTCTTGTAGGCTTTAGAAGAGAAAGGTGACAGCTCTGGAGCAGGAGTGTCCAGAACCACTGTAGCATTTGTTAAGCTATTGACAAGAAAGTTTACTCCAGCCTTCTGTAACTTCATTTAAAGTGTGCTATAATTATTGTTTATGCTAAAGTTGCTTCCTGTTTCCACTATAGCAATTATGCCAGAGGCACACCATTTGTTCCCAGTGTATCAGCCCAGGATATGGTCATTACCACATTAATGGGAAGTGCTTTCAAATTGTTACTCTTGGCAATAACTGTATCCTGGAGTAACAAACTTCTCACCATTCAGCTCACAAGTTTATAAGCATCTTCTGATGAAAATAAACAGGAAAGCACTGATCATCTTTCCCCTGCCCCATTGCTTCAAATGCACTTCATTTTAAATATGATTTTAGAAGAGAACCTGCTTCAAAGATGCTACTGTTGAACCTGTAAATCTTAAAAGGAAGGGGTTTGTGCCCACCCAGTGTTAAGGCTGCTCTGTGTTCACCTGATGCTGCTGCAGAGCTGTTACACTGGGATGGGGAATAGGAAAGCTGGAAATTGCTTCTATGGAACAGTGACTCCTCAAACATTTTGCTGCCCCATCAGTTTTGCTTCTCTGGGGTGGAGTATGCCAGGTTGGGGTGAGTGGCAGTCTTTGCTGAGGGCTGGCCACTGTGAGGAAGTGTCACATGAAGGGGTGATTTAATTCTGTAGTTTGACTTGGATATTTGGCAGCAGCTATTTTGCCCTCCTGGATTTCATATTGTGGCCATGACTTGTTTTAATTTCTTGATCCAGCTTTAAGCATCATATTTACTGGCTTTTGTTTCCAATGAGAAAATAGTAAATTTTAATTAATCCAAGCTGAAGTTAAAAAGAAAGCAAGCCTTTTGATTTGAGGGGGTTAAGGGCCTGGAGTCCTTTGGCTCATTTTTTCTATGGGATTCAGTCTGAGTGCTTCGTGCATTGCAAGCCTGTCCAGCTTGCTGTGCTGTGGTGGGATGGTTTGGTGATAGGGAATGCCTGCTGGTTTCTGGCTGCTGTTGCTGTGCCAGTGGAACCTGCCTGAGTTGTTTTGGATTGTGAAGTGTGTGATAGTTGAGACATCATCCTTAGTTTTGCTTAAAATCTTCCCTGGCACTTCCTTCATGGCTGAGTGTAGTCTGTTGTGGGGGCTTGGTGAGCCACACGTGCAGTTTTGCCAGAGGGGAAGTTTGGACAGGCTGCACAGTACTGCATGGCCCAGCTTACTGGGAAAATGCTCCAGCATCCTGGGCTGCCTTGGAGTACAGATGGAAGAGGAAATTACTCTTACTCCAGTAAGAGAATTAATAACTTCAACAGGCAACCTCGTGCATGCAGTTCCTTTCCCCATAACCTGGAACTGGCAGGGCCTCGTGCATCCTGGAGACTCAGCTGTGGGTAAACATTTCCAGTAGGGTTGGGGAGTTTCCTGAACACCCTGTGTTCCCTCTGAATTAGTGCTGGTGTGCAGGGGGATTCCTGGAGGTGGCTGTGCCTGTGCCAAGCACATTTCACACCGTGTGAGCCAGCTCCTTACCTAGGACACAGCAGATTTCAGTGCTGTGCTCTCGTGGCTCCCTGTGCTCCTGGATCCCAAAGGCATCTTCTACCTAAGTATTGGCAGAGAGCTTTTCCATTCCTCCTTGTTATGGACCATGAGCAGTTTGTGGGAGTGCAGGCCTCAGGCAGGTTTGTGTCTCTCATGGCAATTAGCTCAACAGCACCAATTATATTGGATTTGGCCATTAGCAATGGATGCTAATTAGGTGGTACAGTACTCCCCCTTAATTCTGCCTTTAATCCCTTCAGGTCCTTCAAGTACTTAAGAGCATCCACTGATGCTGTGTTGTCTGCAATGGCTACCAGGTGCTGGTTGCAGGAAGAAAACAAAAATCATGCTTCTGGAAGGGAAAGTCAGCTTCTTGAGACTATCAGATCTGTATGGAACTCTGAAGTTATGTGACACATTTTCGTTATCAAAGCAAATAAGATTTTTTTTCCTGTACTTTGCTCTCACACCTGTGATTCAAATTGGGGTTAGGCTCCAGGATGGGCCCTGCTGGCAAGAGGTGTACATTTGGCATGACTTGAAATACCAGTTTGAAGGCTGAAGGTGCTGTCTGCAGTTTGCTGTTCATCCTTAGTGGGACTGCCTTGTGAATGGTTTTTGTTCTGCTGTGTGCTAGGGAAAAGCCTTGCCATGCCACTGTCCTAGACTGGGTACTGGGAAGAGTCTGACAAATGCTAGTGCTGGAGAGGATGTGTTTAAAATTATCCTGGCCTGGAACTGGCAGTGGCCCAGCCTCCTCTTCAGAATAGCAGAGCCAGGAAGGAGGAGATTTCCAGGGCCTGACTGGGGCTCTGTGGCCAGGCCATCACACCAGTTCTGTTCTCATGATGCACTAGGGAGGAGAGGAAAAAATAGCTTTGGACTTCTTTGGGTAAGTGAAAGGATTTGGAATATTTGCCAAAGGCAGTGGAGGGAAAATCTGCTTGTTTTGGGGTTGTTTTCCTCTTTTTGCTCCTGTTCCCTGTGGGTTCCTGGGCAATGCAAGCTTAGCAGCCATGCTGATGAGAAAGGGTGTCAATTATGAAGTGCTTCTCTTGGCTTGGCATGTGGAGCAGCCTGTGAAAATAAACTGGAAAACTTCAAAGTGTTTGCAGTGACAGTAGTGTTCCCCTCAAGGATGGAGAAGTGTTGCTGTTAACCTGAAAACCAGAACTTTTGGCTAGAAAGAGGATAGTGCAAAACATTCATAGCACATGCTGGATGTTCTTGTGTGTTTATTCATTAAAAGGAAGAAAAAAAAAAAAAGATAACAGTGAGACTTTTTTTCACTGACCAGGCTCATTAAGCCAGGAGCAAGCAAAATTTTTCTGCTCTCTGGATTTTCACCAGTGTATGGGGCTAAACTGGTTTCCTGAGGAAGCACAGGAACTTCTCCAAGGCTGAAGAGCAGTGAGATGTGGGGCTGGGGAAGAACCAGATCAACTCACTGTCTCTTGAAGTCTCTCCCCCTAAAAAGGGGTCCATGAGCATCTGACCATTGCTAGGTTCTCTGTTCACCTTTTTAGCTAGCTCTAAGACCACTAAAGCATTTTCCTTGCATTTTTAAGGGTACCTTCTACAAAGTTTTAATTTTTTCTTCTCTGTGTGTAGTACCTAAAATATAAACCATACAAATATTACTTGGTGTCTGTCTACTGAAGTTACAGTTAAGTCCCTATTTCTGCATGATTTGAGGCATGAGCTACCAATATAAGAAACAAAGGATAAGAAATAATAACCTTTTAATGTATTTTTGTTGGTTGAAGTAAAGATTTAATGACTTCCACTTATTGTTGCTTTATCTTTCTACAGGGATGTGAAAGCAGGAAATATTCTTCTTGGAGAAGATGGCTCAGTGCAAATTGCAGGTAACTTTCCTGGTTGCTTTGAGTAAACTTTAGGCATAACTGCATATCCAAAGAAATAGTTTAATGGTCAAGGAGAAACCTGCATAAAAATGTTAGCTTCAAAAAGCCCCACAAACAAAAAAACAAACAAAAAACCCCCAACAATAAACAAACCACAAACAAAATCGAAAAGCTGACCCAGAGTTCATTATGTCTTGTTATCTTAAAATACTATTACTTGGAATAATGACAATCAGCAGATATAAATCATTTGATGGTGAAGTCCTCAGAATCAATAGATCAGATAAAGTTCTTGGCACGAGCTAGTCAGACTTTTACATCAGCAAGTTTATAGGCTTGGAAGTGGAGTGCACAGACCTCACTGATTTATCACTGACATGAGAGGTGGTTTTGCACAGGTCTCTGGTGGAGGGTGGACAGATCCATCAGGAGGAAATGGGCATATCTGATGGTAAAAGTCATTTAAGGAACAATCAGCAGGTCAAACTGCTCCTGTGGATGCTCCCTGCTCTGCTTCACTTGAGCTGGGTGGCAAGAGAGGGTGTTTAAGTGGCTGCCCTGGCCCAGCCAGACTGGGGTGAGCTGGAAGTCTTAGAAGCAGTCATGCAAGGAAAAACTGTTAAGACAGTTGCTTTAGCTAACACAGATGTGCCTGGAGATGTCTGCTGCAGTCCTTGCTGACATGAGCTGCAGCAGCAGAGCTGTGTTGGAAACAGTCCTGGGTTAGGACAGACCATGTGAAAAAGGGTATTGTGTGGAGTGATTTGCCTCCTGATCCTCTTCTGATGTTTTATTTCACATGTGTTCCTACAGACTTCACTCTTCTTTTCAGAAATCAAGAATTATGCCCCATCCCTGAAAACATTCAAGGTTGAATGGGGCTCTGAGCAGCCTGTTCTGGTTGAAGGTGTCCCTTCCCATTGCTGGGGGGTTGGACAAGATGACCATTAAAGGTCCCTTCCAACCCAAACTATTCTATGTTTTTTGATTACTATTATTATTATTGCAGAGTATTAAGTAAGCCAAGACTTTTGGAGAGTACATTTAGAACCTGTGGTATTTGTTTTTCCTTCTCTTCCCAGCGTGCTGTTTTCCTATCCTGAGTACCATTTTTCTGCAATTCTTTCCCTCAGTACTGTGTATTTCCCATGGGTCTTGTAGTGCCTTTCCAATCCTAGAGCCACCTCTGGCTGGGGAGCAGAGCTCTTGTCCTGTCCTGCCAGCTTGGCCAACACCCCTGTACATGTGTAACATTTTCAATCCCATATTTAATTGCAGAGAGCCATATCTCTTGTGACAAGGTCTCTTTTGTAGTGCCCTGTCCTGCTGGTAGAGTCACAGCAGTGGGCCAGGCTGGTGTGCTGGGAGTTTAGGGATGAGGCAGTGACTGTTGTGTGAGGGAGAAGTGCCTGTAGCATTGTTTATTCCTTTGGAGTGTCTATTGCATCTTGGAATGAAAGGTGTTGATTTTCCAGCAGGAAGTAGAACATGTTGCAATGCAGGTTTTTTTTAGGTAGCTCTCCTCTCTGCAGAGGACAATAAGCCCTTTTACAGGACATAGCACCTATTTCTGTTTAAAACCTGAAGTTTCTTTGTTTTATTTTTTAAGTCTCCTGGTGCCCTTAATCCCTGCTGTTATATTTCTAATGATGTGTAAATAATTTCAGTTGTGTAGCAGCTGATGGAAGATAGAAAGTGGCTTCTAAAATGCTCAAAGGAGCAAACTTTATTCAGTGAAATCCTACATTTTTTTCCATAATGGCACTAAGATAAAACAGGTTGGATTTGTAATTGCACAGAGCTTTTGATGCTGTTTTGGGAGAGACTGCAAAATGCTGTAACTCAGAGTGTTTCTGCCAGCCTAGAGAGAGCTGCTTGTGTTTCTCTTCCACAAGGCTGTCAGGGCTTGGCCTTTTTTGTATTAAGGCTCACAGGCAATAGGTACCTGTTAGTGTGGTTTTTTTTCTACTGAGCAGTTTTTAGTTCATAAATAGATTTAAGGTTGACTGGGCTTAGCTCTGTGCATTTCAGAGGACTAATTTTGTGTGTGATTGTACATGCTCCCTAGACTGAACTACTCGTGGCTTATATGTGCAACAGTTAAATGATGAAATTCATTTCTGTATATCCTACGAAAGCAGCACTGAGAGATGTGCAAAGTTCCCTCTTTACAAATTCTTTCTTAGAACATGCAGAAGGACCAACCCTGCCACCTTTCATCAGCCACAGCAGGGCCACTAAACCAAGGTCAGAGGGTTCACTGCAGTGGCAGGAAGCACTTTCGTTTCCGTGGAGGCAGCTGATGACTTGAAAGAAATGAAAATAAATGAATGAATAATAGAGAAGAGCCTGACCTGGTCATAACATGAGATTTTGTTTCTGTGGGAATTTCTGACACTTAAGCTTCCTTGCCTCCTGACCCAGGATGAAATAGCAGAATTTCTGGGGAATTTTTTGAGGAGGAAAAAAATGCTGGAAGTAAATGAATCCCAATAAAACGAGATTTGTTTCAGCAAGATCAAAGCACTTGCCTTTGACAATAATATTAATGCATATTATGAATAATTCTGTTGATTGTTGAGTGCTTCAATTATGTGCTGGATGACATCACTTCGTTCCCATGAAACAAACGCTCTTAAGTTTCACTGGAAAGTTACACCACGAGATAAAAAACAAAAGATTGATCAGCTGTGGAATGTAGCCTGAGGGTTGGAGTGAATGGGGCACCTCCCTGCAAGGAGCTGGTTTGGTATACATGAAAAATTTAAATCATGTAGCAGGGGAAGAAAGACTTCCATTCTTTTATAAAGACCTCTTCCTTTCTGCCACTCCTCTATCCAAACTGCCTGTGAGCAGTTAAGAAGGTCTTATTCAGTCTTTGGCTTTTGTGACCTTGTGTTCCTATGTGTTTCCTACTGCTTGACACAGTTCCTGTTCCTTGTCCCGGATGAAATGTAATTCTCAAATTTAAATGAGGAATGTACATCTCAATCTGGAAATCCTTTGAGGGGGAGAAAATACAAGGTGCACCTGAGATTGAGTGGTGGAAACCTCACTGCAGGACTGTACCTCCACAATGTGAATTTAATTGCTTGAAGTCTTCACTGTATGGAATTCATGGCAGTAATTTTGCTGCAGTATTACACAGTTCTAACCAGTGAAAATTAAAGCCTCTCTTGTGAATTTTGGGCTGTGCAATTCTGTTAAGGCTGAACAGAAAAAACAACTTGATGAAGGTGTGTCAGACATTTCTCATGTTCTGTTTGTAACCCTGAATTGGTGTTTGTGCATGTGGGGAAAGCCACTGTGGGAGCACTGTGAGCTGAAGGTGGCTACAGGTAAGGAGATGGAGAGATCTATGAGCCCTGGGGCATCTGCTGGAAGTTGGAATTCTAAAAATTCCTCTAATGACTTGCACAAATTCCCAGCTTGAAACTCCTCCCTGAGTCTTATTTTTACTCATGACTATTTTTAACTGTGTCGCTCCTTTGGCTTTCAAAACGTGCATCCACTGAATCAAGGAGAAAATTGCCTTTAACAGATCCAGCTGACCAGCAAGACCTAAAGTGAGGCAGTTTGCTTCTATCTTAACACTTCTCTTTTTTTTCTCCCCAAGGGCACTGGCTTGGGCTTGTGGCTTGGTACCAAGTTTTTGGAGCCTGTTACAATTCAGAGTGTTGCTTTCTCAGTTTGAAACATTCTCCTTCACACTGGATTAATCTGTCTTGTGGAGAGAGCAGGACTCTTTCTCTGATACCATTGTTCTGGGCTGTGCTGACAGTGGTTGCAATCTAAATGGAGATAGCCATGTTCCTTTTGTGATCCAGCCTCTCCATGGCAATTACTTCATTTCTTTTAATCAGAGCATAAAACCTCTTTGCCCTGGCATTTATCATCTCCCTGGAGTCTAAAAGTGCACAGATAAAAACACTCTGTCAACATAAAACTGCATTGGCACCAGTATTGATGCATAAACCAGGAGATGGCTTCTTACAGTAAGCAAGGCCTTGCATTTGTCAGTTTATTTAATTATGCAGGAGCTATAAATTACTGTGAAATGAAGTGAGCATCTTGATAGACTGGGAAGGGGTGGGAGAGGTTGAGAAGAAACTCTCCCAGGGTGCATGGGACTTGTTCACTATGAGCCACTCTCCAGCCATGGCATGATGTGAGCATCCTGCTGATACTGAATGCAGACTAAATTTTTTTTCTCTGATTTTATCCACTGGGATATTCAAATAATGCTGTCACCCATCTCTCTGAGATTAAATGTGATGATACAAGTGTCTGCAGAGGGCTGAGAGGCCCACATCTCCCCATGTGTGGATTTTTTGGTTGTGGAGACAATAACACGATCTCTTTGTGGTTTAAAAACGGAGAATTCTCAATGTGCGCTCCCGAGAGGTGCCCGCAGTGTCAGCCAGGGCCTGGCCAGGCTGTGTTGCCAAGCAGTTGAAGTAGATAGAGATTTCACTAAGTCGTTCAGGACTTGCTAATTGATCCTGGGCAAATTGCCTAACCCCTCTCTCTTTATCTATTTATAAAACGGGGATAGTTAAGGCCAGGCAAAACTTGTGTAACTGAATTTGTGTAACTTTCCACAAATCCATGCCAGCCTGTCACCGGTTCGCTGTGTTCCTGACTGCTCTTAATTCATTGCACTAAAATAGCACTCTACATAAACATGGAGCTATGATGCAGGCAGTGTCATTCCCCACTTTCCCTTAGGAAACTCTAACTTTGGGAGATTAAATTGCCTGGACAAGGGGCAAGACACAAATCTAACTTGAGAGGGGATTGCAGGGCTCGACTTGAGAAGCCTGTGTTATATCATGAACACCTTGGAGCTTCTCCCTTTCAAATAAAAAGCCTGAAGTATTTTTCTCTATGCTTGGTGGCGACTTGTAGGACCTCTCCTGCAGTTGTGAAATAACTTTTTCCTTGTCTCTTGTGCTATCTGTGTTCCCTGAAGAGATGTTGCACTGTTTGATTGTTGAAACCACTTGTGAACGTCTCTGAGGGTGGGTGGCGTCAGCCAGCCTGGGCTTTGTGTCATCCTGAAGTTACTTTGTGGAGTAGGAGGACAAGTGTGCATTTACAGATGCAATACCACTGTGCATCCATCTAGACTTTAAAAGGAAAGAAGCCTTTGATTCTTGTTCTCCACTAATCTTCCTTTTATCTGGTGTCCTACCACCTGCTGCGTTCTCAGCACAAAATTGCTATTTATCACTGCCTTCCTCTTCTTGCTGCCAGGTTCATTCATCTTCAGTGCTCTAAAAGCTTTAAGGTTTACAGGAAAGCACTAAGTACAACTGCAGATATTTTTCTGATGGTGAACAACTGAACAAGAAGGAAGGTGACCAGTGGAAGAAACACTTAGTGCTGTCTTCTGAAATGCTTCTTATTTAAAGACAGCTCAAAGTGATTTTGAAGTCAAGATTAAATTATTCTGTTTTTCTGCCCCTGCTGAAGTTGAAAACTGCTTTAGGGTCTGATTCAAGCACACCAAACTCTGTAGGAGCCCTTCTGATATAAGCAGGTTTTGGTCCTGGCTCTTAGTGCACATTCTTCCTTTCTTTCCCTTCTATGTCCCTTGTAGGTAGCTAAACCCAGTAGCTAATTTTTAGGATTAAGGTAATGTTGCAATATGAGATGGCCTAGGAGAGATTATTTTTAACATCAGACTTCTAGATTTGGATAAAGCAAATGTATCTTCCTGAGAGACACATCTGTGGTGATACCTGTTGTGATGTGGTCCTGCCACAGCATTCTTGTGTTGCTGAGTTACTTGTACTGGGTCTTCCCTTTCATTTCCTGAGTGGCCAGAGTAGTTTTTAAGTTTGACAATTTGGATACTTCAGTAGCAGGAGTTGTTGCCTCGTGGCTATTTCAAACACTGCTCTGCAGCTTCAATGCCGCTGTAGTATCCTGTGGATTATATGGTTTGCAACATGTTTCTGCTGGAGGAGATAAAATTTGCCATATTTTGTGTAGAGCCTGCATCAGCAAAACTGACATTCCCATCCTGGATTTTGCTGTGATATGAGAGTCTAGAGATATACATCTTTATAGTTTGAGGTTTTTTAGCAGTTTCTGGGTTTAAATGACTGAAACAGCTCCAACAAATGAGTCTTTTCTATGTTGCTTCAGAAAAATGGAAAAAAAAATTCTATCACTTTCATCCAGACACCCTGGAGACTGTTATTTGCTGTCACATTGCTGGAAGTCTGCAGTTT
This sequence comes from Luscinia megarhynchos, assembly GCA_034336665.1. Classification (NCBI taxonomy): domain Eukaryota; kingdom Metazoa; phylum Chordata; class Aves; order Passeriformes; family Muscicapidae; genus Luscinia; species Luscinia megarhynchos. Next base: position 42,328,599 of record JAPFBE010000007.1, on the reverse strand, counting down.
TTGGGCTCCTTTAGGATGCCTGACAGTTGCTGGATCCGCAGCAGTGGTGGTTGCTGGTATTGCAAACCAGGTCCAACCGTTTCCCATTCCTCCCTGTCTCTGGTGATTCAGTCCTTTCCAGTTATCACTGTAGTGAGCCAATATAAACTACGAGCTGCCAAGGAAGAGTACAAATGTGTAAACACTTCAGAGCTATCCTGCATTTCATGGATTTTCCCATTTTCATGGGACTCCTCATTCCCAGAGTTAAATTCATTTGCAGTAACCTAATTCTGCTTTAACCTTTCTGGGGGCAGAGAGACTGAGGCACAGATGGTCCCAACTGCTCAGAAATAGGAACTGAACCCGAACTTGTGGCTGAGGTTGTGTTTTATTGCTTTGCAGATATTTCCTGAGAGCAGGCACATTCTTATCTGAATAGCTGGGACTTGGATAAAGTTAGTAAGATGACATTTGAGAAGATGGTCTCAAAGTCATTCCTTACAGGGGAGTAGCACGGGCTGTTGGAGCCTGTTTTAGCCCACTGGAAATGAGGGAAATTAATTGGGAAAACATTAAATAAATCAACCATGTAATGAAATAAACTTTAATTCCATTTAAGCTTTCTTGAGATGGCAGATGTAGGGGCCTGATTTCCATCTGGAATTTATAAACCCGTGTTTGATGTGAGATGTGGTGAATACTGTGTGAAGGACTTGTGTTTTTACTGCTGGAATGCTTTTGCTTTGAATGGCATTTCCTTTCCCCTCAAAATGACTGCATGGAAACTTGAGGTAAGATAATATGTGCAAGTTCAAATACAGCACATCACAATAAAATGCTGATGGCACTTGGACAAGTTTCTGTTAGTATTATCTTATTTAAAAGAACTTCTAATTGCTCTTGTGTTTAGAACAATAGCTCTTGGGAGACTTCCTGTAATGAGCAGTGAAAGGCAACTTTATTCTGAATCTTTTAGGGAGCTCCTGCAGTTTCTGAGAAAAGCAAAGATGATGGATACTCACATGGAAAATCTCAAAGCAAAAAACACTGCTGCAAAAAGCGTGTTTGCAAAAGATTCAGATTGCAGTACTGATAGGGACAGTGATCCAGCTAGGTGTGTTAAAACTTCCAAACATAGCAGGAAGCTAAGATGCATTTGGGAGCAGGAAAAGAACAGGACAACACATCTGGAAGAACTGAATCCTAGTGATAGGCTTTTGTTAGTGCTGGTTTTAACTCTGTGATTTCTGTGCAGCTTTCTTTAATGTCACCGTGCAGTTACCCACATCTCATACTTCAGTGAGCACTAATTCCTGTCCTGGAAGTCTCTAAATGAAGTGAGCTGGAAGCTTTCACCATCTTCTGAGTGATAACTTAAGAGATGTTTCTCAAATATTGAAATTCTAATGAGAAGTGACTCATTGCACTGCTGGTGTGATGCAGAGGGAACTTGGGACAGTCCTCATATGGATACCATGACTTACAAATTGTAAGGAGGAATCTTGTGTTGCAGTTAATTCTTCAATTTAACATCCTTAAGCCATGGAGTAACTGGCTCCTCTGGCCACAGAGGCAAAGGCTTTTACATTTTGCATTGTCAACAGCATTTCAAGAATTTTCCAACCAGTTGTGATCAGTAGTGTTCTGGTTTTATGTTAAATATCTCTGGAATTTCAAACATTTGCTCTCCAAGTCTGCTGTCATCAATCTCAAAATTGGCATTTGAGATTTTAATTACTTGTACTGGGCTTAAAAAAAGTGTGTGTGTGGATAAAGTTATGGGGATTTGAGTTATGTATTGATTTATAGGCCCATTGCAGACCTGTAATTCAGCAATACATAAATAGTGTAGTTTGGAACAGATTGGGAAGAAATACAATTCTGTGGTTTCCCTGTCACTTAATTTTATTTTTTTTCCTCCAAAGTGCCATCCTCTCTTGAATGACTTGGTTGCCAGATCTTTTGTAATGCTCTTCTCTGAACAAGTATACTTTATCCCATTGCTGTCCCTGTATGCTGCTGCTGGTAACAGATTCTGTTTTCCATGTCATTCTTAATTGCATAAACATGAGGTTGCAGCATAGTTTTCACATAAAAGAGTGATTTATTCCAAGAAATGCAATTTCCAGTGAGTGCAAAGGACATCCTTGAGCACCCTGGTTTGTGGAAGGTGTTTCAGGTGGGGTGATGCTGTGCAGGGTGTGAATCAGTGTCTGTGAGGCTTCCCTGGGCTATTCCACTGGTTTGTGGCACATTCAGTATCACCAGGAATCAGTCCAAGGTCCTGTTAAAGCACTGAGCATTTCAGCCATGGAGGATTATCAAATAAAGCATATTCTGGTAATAAAAAGTCCAGAATTAGGGGCTGATACCCCAGTTAGGACAGTTAAATGTTTTCAAGGGACTTTCTCTGCACCCAGCTTGATTGCTGTGGATGTTACAGGATGCTGCTGGAGCTGAGCACAGTTATGTGTGTGTGCAAATGTAAATACAGCTCTGGCTGGCAGGGCAGGTTTGTACAGCAGCAGGGCTGCTGGGGGAGTGTGGGCAGGCTCTAATGTGACCAGTGGGCTGTAATGGAAAGTGGAATTTTCCTCTCTGCCAGCCAGGGCTGAAAGCTCTGCTGTCCCCAGGAACTGAATGGTGAACTGCTGAATGGCAGTTCATGTACCAGCACTCCTAGCTAACTGTTGATCATTCCTCCTTTATTAGGAAACCCCTCATGCATGACTGCATGGTCTGGTACTTAATAGGTGGCTGGGAATATGAGGGGAAAGAAGGGGCAGCCCTTCAGTTTGCTCAGGATGTGTCCTTAATAAATTCTGCTCTTGTTTTCTTTTCAGACTTTGGTGTTAGTGCGTTCCTGGCCACTGGTGGTGACATTACCAGGAATAAAGTCAGGAAAACCTTTGTGGGCACACCTTGCTGGATGGCACCAGAAGTTATGGAACAGGTGAATTGTATTTCCCGGTGTCCTCTGAGCTGATCTGCACCTGGAATTCCTGTTATCAGCAATGATTATATTTACTTCTAACTAAGTTGATTAATTGACATCTTGAAGGTTTTTTTTTAAAAGCACAGGATTTTCTTGACTTGCCTGTTGCAGCCAGGCTTGTACTGGGGAATGTTAAGTATTCAGTAGATTTTTGCCCCATTGCTTCTCTTCAGGCTCCTGCCTAAGGTGAGGATGAGGCAGCTCAGTTAGTTGCATAAAGAGGATTAACCTGCCCCTCCCTTTTGCATGAATGTGAGGTAGAATATAAATAGTTTCACACGTGGTAAATATGCATTTTCACAGCTCAGTAACGTGCTCTTCTGCATCTGCAAACATAAGAACTTAGGGTGGGTAGTTGTGACATGTCAGCGTGGGGAGTTAATTCAGTGTAATAACATGCATTTGACTTCATTCAGGTTTTTAACTTCTCTCGGCTTGTAAATGCTGAGGAATGCTTGCATCTCCCCCTTCTTCCTCTGCTCTTTTGGCTTACTAAAAGATGCCATACTTCTTCCATTTGCCTATGGAGAAATGTCACTTTTTGTCCTCCACTGCTTCGAGACCAAACTACAGAAGCTTTGTCTGTGTGGCTTTTGATGAAGGACACCTGGAAACTGTTTAGTGTAAAATTGCTGCCCATTTCTGAGCAAGATTCACAGAGAAAAACCCTCAGTCTTACCAAGGCATTTGCAGTAGCTGTCAATGGCATTGATGTTCGCTGCTGTGAGCATTCCAAAAATTATCCCTCATCCCCTTAAAATTGATTTGATAGAGGCCTGGGTTTCTGACAGGTGTGTTAAGCAGAAAAATATAACTGGCTGTAAATGGGTTTCCATTTTTCTTTCCAATTTTTTTTTAAACAAAAATATTGAAGGATTTGTTTTATTAAAGCAAATTCACCTTGATACATTTCTCCTTGCTATTGTTCCCAGTAAAATATTTTGAAGCTTGAGAGGATCTTAAATAAGACCCCCCATATATATCTGTATTTAAAATGCAGCTAATTTTGGGTGCATTAGATGGCATTTTAATGCAATTTTTCCTACACCTAAAGCTTTTTAAGGAATGGAGATGATTTTGGAGCAGCTTAAGATATATTATTGATGAAGGCTTGTTCGATGTTTGCCCTTTTCAGTGGCTCCCCATGGTGGCACCGGGGGGCTGGTGCATTCCAGCACTGCTGCAGCCTCCTCAGAGTGCAGCAGGGCAGAATAAAGCCACTTCCCAAGTCAGGGTTGTCTTTGCAGACTTGATTCTGAACTGCTTCACTGTCACATTCTTCTGGATTTTTTATTTAGTGCTGAGTTAAAATAGAGTATTTGGTGTTTCCAAAGCTAGATCAGAGCTGTCCCTTGCATTTCTGTCCTGTGTGTTGTGCCCAGGGCTCAGCGGCCTAGCCAGGATCTAATGGTGCTGCTCGAGGCTCTTTGCAGCTGTGATCCTCAGACAAAAGGGAAAAATACCCTAAGGAGGGGGAGCTAAAAATGGGAAATAAAGGTTTCAGTAACAAAGTGAGGGATGGTTCCCCACAGATGTTTGTGAAGGAGATAAGTTTTTTTACTGAGTGCAGTACCTCCACCAAGCCTATGCACATCTAACCAGTTGCAAATACCATATTAAAGCAGTATTTGGGATGCTGATGATGCTGTTGTGAAATCCTTCCATGTCCATTAGATGATCTTGCTGCCTTCCAGCAGATGTCACTCTGAGCCCCTGGATTCACCAGGGAAGAGGGACAGAGGGCTTCCCTCTAATCTGGCTGTTCAAATGTAGATATTATTGACCCAGTTCCATCTGGTTTACTTCAGCACCATTAAATTCCTTCAGAATGTTAATATTTGATTGCTCAGCATTGTCTTTTAATGTATGGTCACTTGATGCATTTATGGCAAAAAGAAGTTGATGGGAAAAATAAATGTTGTTGATATAAACTAAGTGCAGGGTGGTGACTAATGTATTGGACAGATGTCAAGATGAACTGCTGCAGACACTTTTGAACTTTAAAGCTTTCACTTGCAAGCAGGGTTATGTGAAATAATGGAAAGAGCCCTTGCACTAAACAGTTAAAATCTTGTGAGGAAATTGAGAGTTGTACAGTGTATTGGTGTGCTGCAAGAGTAACTGAAAGATGGAGCTAAGAAATGCCCAAAAGTTATTCTTAAAACCTAAAAATAGCATGAGAAGGCAAAAAAATCACCCTTAACCGTGTATTTCTTCTTGCCCTGTGCTCATTTAAATGTTACTAGATATCTTTATTTATTTAACTCACTTGAAATCTGTTCCAAGTCATGGCATCCATAAACTGAGGCACTTCAAGAAACATTTCAGACTTTTTGGACTCTTGAAACTTGTGCTTACAGGATGGAAGAAATCAGTGCAGGATATAAATTCCTGTCTCTATAACAAGTTTCAGTCCAACTGTAGTATTACATGACAAACAGTGCAGGAGGGGTTTTTGTTAGTTTGCCAAGATTCAAGATCATCTTTAAGGTAGCTTGGGGAATGGTTTTTGGCTGCATCACAAGGAGTGTCTTTCTGAAGCTTGTTAGGTTAGCTGAGCACAGTACCCCTGTTAGCTCTGCTCTGATTCAAATTTCATTTTTCCATAGTGTAGTGAGAAGAAACACAAACCATCCTAAGCAACCAAAACACTTTGATTTTCAGAGCTGCTCTTGAAGTTAGTACATAATGTCTCTCCCCTGCAGCAGAGAAAGCAAGTGCCAAAATATTACCTAATGATAATGAGGAAGTAACTGCTTTGGCATATGAAATATTTTTTCCTGTGCAGGAGGGGAAGTAAATGCTATAAATTTTCCTGAACAAGCCTGTGTTTAATGTCAAGTGCAGAAGCTACTGTTAATTAGTGGAGGGAAACATTAGTCTGCAGGCAGGAATGAGGGGCTTTTACTGGGCTGGTGTGTTGTGAAATTCCAGGATGGAGCATATTTGCAGTCAGGTTGATTAAGTGGTTGGCTAAAAGTGTAGTGAGGCAGATGTCCCAAGGGGTAGCAGTCCATCTATTAACTGTGAGAGTTTTATTACAGCCTGTAATGACTCTGTGTAGCAGTCAGAGCCTGGGTTAGCCCAGTGCACCTTTATGTTCTGCAGTGGAGTTTATGGCAGAGCAGTCCTGGTTGTACACTGCACAGCCATGATTTTCACCAGACTGTGACTTCTAAAACACCTCCTTGAAGGGATGAGGAGCTGGGGGGAGAGAAGGGACCAAGTGTTTTCATCTCTATAGTGCTGGTCTTTCCAAATTTGTGGGGAAAGGGTGTGTGAAAGGGGTGGTAGTCTAGGACTGCAAGAGGCACAGGATAACATCCTCTAATATTTTTTCAGGTCAGAGGATATGATTTCAAGGCAGACATTTGGAGCTTTGGGATCACTGCTATTGAACTGGCTACGGGAGCAGCTCCTTACCATAAATATCCACCGATGAAGGTGAGCAGATCCCCAGATATTTGTGCAAGATAAGGGATCAGTGTGTTCTGTGGATGTTTCCAAGAATTTGGCTAACGTGTTGCACAGAAGAGTTTGTCCTCTCAACTTAGCATGTTGCATAGAAGTTTGTCCTTCCAACCTGCACTTGTGGATCGTGATGTTCTTGGATGTATCTTGAGTCACCTTTTAAAAATACACCATTTCATCAGCATTATCTGAAACTACAGTTTTTATTTAGATCCTGAGTCTCACTCTTCTTAAGGAAAGTGCTGTATGTTTTAAACCTCTGAAGTCAGCAGATGTTTTTAGGGTTATAAATAATGATCCAGAATGCCTTATGGGCACCCAGTGACACTTGGCTGGCCATTCTTCCTCCTGCATTGATAATCCTTCTAAATGCCTCTCAGACATACTCTTGATACCTCTCATGTTACCAGTTACCTGAAATAATGTTTAATTTTGTTTAATGCTGATAATCCTGTCAATCACTGATCCAGTTCAAAGTACCACATCAGTATGAAACTGTGGTATTGGCAACAACAGTATTCTATTATGGTTGAAAGAAATGTTCTAATTTAAACCTTGACACATCAAAATTCTTTTTCAAAGATCTTGATCCTTAGATCACCTTAGAAGTTTGGGTAACTCTCTGTTTCCTGACTCTTGAAGCAGGAGCTGCTTGTAACATGCTCCTCTTTTGGGGGAGGGTCTATCTCAAGAATTGACACCTATCAGTTGAGGTCTGAAACATCCGGTCCTACTGAGCTTTGAGATTTTTTTCCTTGTCTCCTTTGTGATATCTGATGAGGCCTTGTCTCGATCACAAGACTTTAAGCCCCTTTGGCCCACCCTCTTGAAGGCCACTTTGGTTCTCCTGGGATGTGTGATTCTTTGGATCAAACACAAGAATGTGCAGAGCCTGTTCTACCCTCAAGGCTCATGGTTAGAGCAGTGACCTGGGACATGAGGCCTGTGGGTGTCAAGTCCATGTGTTGTTGGCACAGGGAGAGTGATGTTTTACACATGCAGATAGTGATAGGACAAAGGGGAGTGGCTGAAAACTGAGAGATTGATTACGTGTGAGTAAGGAATTCTATACTGTGAGGGTGGTGAGGCACTGGAACATGTTACCCAGAGAAGCTGTGGCTGCCACATCCCTGGAGGTGTGCAAGGCTAGGCTGGGTGGCAGTTGGAGGAAGATGACCCTGTGCATGGCAGGGGGATTGGAATTAAATGAGCTTTAAGGTCCTTCCAACCCAAACCATTCAACAACACTGTGGGTAAACTCCCATTTTTCAAGTCTTAACTGGTGAAGTGCTGTGGGAGTTGGATGTCACTTCTTCAGGGCCTGGGTCATCCCCTCCCACACCACAATTACAATTGCATTTGGGAATCTATGTACTCCTAACTCTAAACAGGCACATCCATGCCAAATGGATGGACTCTGCAAGGTTTAACTCTTGTAGAACAGAATTACTTTTAAGAATTGTCATCTACCTGCAGAGACTGTTGGGAGGCTGGGTAGTTCAGAAATGCCATTAAATTTCCTGCAATATCAGTGGCTGTGGTAAAGCAAAGAGCAGTTCAGGGACAAGTGCTGCTGGTTTAGGTGCTGCTGCCATTGATATTTCCTTCTGGACTGTGATTATTGGTAGCATTTTGCAGCAGCTTCTGCAAGTTGTAATTCTGTTTATTGTGGTTTGAATGCACAGGATGAAGCTTTGAATACCAACATCATCTGTTTAGTATCAACAGCACCTACTTAGTGCTGTCAAATGCTAGATAGAATTGAGTCCCCAGTTCTGTGAGGTTTGGGTTCCAGTCATACAGCCTGCAAGAAGACTTATCTATTTTATTTATTGAATGTAATTCTATTGCACTGCAGATTAATTTTGTTAGGCAGCAAAATTACTCATGCATTAAGTGACCCTTCAAGGAGTGGGGAAGAAAGCAGGGAATTCTGTCATGAGCTGTATAATTTCAGCTAGATTGATGGGCTTTTGCTGCCCTAAGCAATATAGCTGTTGAAAGCTATTTAAATGTGCTATGTGCTGCTTCCTTTTCTAAAAATAGGTATTCATCTGTATGTAGGTGACAAGTGGAAATGGAAATGAGTAATTTTCTCCTTTCCTTCAGAATATTTAAGTGATATGAGGGGAAAAAACCAGTTTGGTTTGATGGGTGCTTATGTGAGGAATGTCTTCACCTGCTGTCACATTGGTACATGGAAGTGAACTCATGTATTTTTTCGTGTTCCCCCTCTGTCTTTAATTTGATTTCTAGCTAAGAAATACCTCAGGGAGGTACACTGAATCAAAAGCCTTGAACAACTGTTCATCTCAAATGAGGAAAACTGGTAAAAGTTCTGCTCTGCTTGTGCTTTTAATCCCCCAAAACAGACCTGAAAACACATTCCAGCCTTGTGCTTGGCCATAGACTGCAGTGTGGGCCAAGAGATGGGATGGAAAGCAGTAACTTAAATTGTGGGTCTTTGTTGTTAACCATCCTTGTTGACTCAGATGATGAAAGTGCTTGTCTAAAATACATTTTCCCCAAGACCTATCTCTAACAAAGCCCAAGGAAAATCTCATTGCCAATAGCAATAATTATTTCAGGTTTTAATGCTGACACTACAAAACGATCCTCCATCTTTGGAAACTGGTGTTCAAGATAAGGAGATGCTGAAGAAATATGGGAAATCATTTAGGAAGATGATTTCATCGTGCCTACAAAAAGACCCTGAAAAAAGGTAAGAATGGATCACACCAAAATAAATTAAAACATGCAAACAAACAAAAAAAACCCAACCAAACCCAAACTCACAAACATCATTATGTTCCCTATTTTTTGAAGTTGGTATGCTCTCTGCCCCTCCAACCTTTCAGTCACAAGGAACACAGCAATCTTGCTGTGTGGCAACAAATTCTCTTGGCTGCCCTTATTTTTATGGATAAATGTCTGGCACTGTGCCTGGCCAGGGCACATTTTCCATTTGGGTTAATGAGAGAGCATCCCAGTCCACTGCCTGGGTAGGGCCATTCTCCCTTGGCCACCTCCAGTAGGTGACTTCAGTTCATGTTTTGTTCCCAGTCAAAACTGCTTTGTGTTCATAAAACAGAAATTGCAGGTTGGGAAATGTGTTTACTTGCAAAACTACATAAATAAACTTTGAAAAATGTGCCAGTGCAAAGAAGGCTTTCAGTGTAGTTTTGACTTGTTTAATTATATGTAATACTTGGTTTGGATAGGAAATCAGGAAAAACACTGGTAAATTTTACCAGCATGTTTTCATCAATACAGATTGCTTAAGTGACCTGATGACACTTTCAGCCTTCCTTGAACAGTATCTTGGCTACTCAGTGATGTAGGAGTTATTACCAAGGGGATGGTGTGTGTGCTGTGCCATTTTTTAATACCTCTTAGGTTGTTTTTTTTTCCTCCTCAGTAAGCAGACTTAATTCTGGAAAAGGAAAAAGTGCTTTCATAAAATAATAATAATGAAGACATTTTTCAGTTCCCTCTTGTGTCAGATGCAGGAACACAAGCTTCTCACGCACTGTGCAATGAGTCTCTCTCTTCTAACAAGCCTTACCTTTGAAATGCTTAATGAATCCAGTAGAGTGCTTGATAAAAGTTGATAGCTGGGGTTTTTTCCCAGCATGATGTTTTTTCACCTTTCTGAAGCATATCCTATCCTTGCAGGTTAGGATGTGTGCTGATCAGTTTATACATAATCACTGAATTGTGGCACATCCCTTTTCTCTCCTCAAACAATTCTTACAGCCACTGGCATCATCCTGACTGTGGAAGCAGGAGGTTGGCATATTGCATGGGAAAAGAATTTAGTGCAATTGCTTTTTCATTATCTTAGGGACTCCCTTGCTCTAAGGTGGATGGCTTTTGTTGTGATGAAATAAACCCTGTGATGATTTGCAAGTCACTGATTAAACTCTGTTACTATTTAAGCAGTGTTTGCAGTGTAGAAAATGCTCTAAGCTGCCACTTTGTCATGTAGGCTTGAGTCTAGCAAATTCCTCCTGAGCCCACCAAGGGATGTCTCACACTTTCCAGTATTTATTCTGAAATCTGACTTAAAAGGGAAAATAGTTTGTACTTGTTCATGTTCTTTTAGACTGAGATTATTCATCCCACCTGTGTTTAATATAATTAATTACACACATTTAATCAGGTATCTCTGAAATAACTCTTACTTGCACAGGGTGAGTACTGCACTCCAGTGATGATTCTATGGTTTCCATTTTGAGCAATTTTTTTCTGTGATCCTGTTGTTATCTAAGAGTCTCAAGTTCAGCATCAAAATGAGAGTAAATTCTCCCCACCAGTCTATTCATTGCTTTTGAACAGAATAGGCATTGTTCAAAATACACTGAGTAATTTAAAAGATTGCTGGTGTAAAATTTACTTGGAATACATTAATTTTAGGGGAATTATACAGGAGAAGCTGATGCCCTCACGAGATGCCAACAAGCTGCAGCAGCCTGGAAGACCTTGGGTTGAAAGGGAGCATTTATAATTGTCTTTTCTACATCTGTTTTTATTGACAGACCAACAGCAGCAGAACTCCTAAGACACAAATTTTTCACAAAAGCAAAGGTAAGAAAACACTTCCTAAACTGATTTGTGCAGAGCCTGTGGAAAGGACTTTTCAGAAGCACAATAGGGTGTGGGTGACAGCTTTACTGCTAGGAGTGTGGGCTCTTTCACTTGGAGCCAGCAGAGCTGAGTGAGTTGAATGGGTCTTTGTGAAGGAGCAGAATAAAATCCCCTTTCTGTATCTCCTGTGTATGCTGTTGGTAACAGAAATTATCTAGGAATTCTTGAGCATTTAAATGTCTTTCAGTGCCTTTTGGGTTTGTTCTTCCTCTGTAGTGGTGCCATTCTGGCTGCCTGTCCAACCATAAAGGTCTGTGCTGCAGCGAGTGGAGCTTAGATTTTAGTAAACTCTATCATCAGTCTGTGTGCAAGGGGCTGAATGAGGCCCACTGTGCAAGAGCTACCTCAAGATATTTCATCCTGTGTTGCCTTATGGAAAGTGAAGATCCTGTGATACAAAACAGTGGGAAACTCCCAATTCTAGCCTTGGAGCGAGCTGCCAGGGAGCATTATGTAATTACTGCCTGGAGATTAGTGCATATGCAGCATGCAAGGTCTTACTGCAGGAGGCAGACAGCAGTAACACAGGGCAGGATTTGCATTTCCATGGGCATGGGCAATGTTTTCTGTTTGCTTTTTTTTTTTTATGATGAAAGTGCACAGAATTTATAACAGAATGCAGATTAAACTGTCAAAAGGAGACTGCATACTTGGCATAGCACAGCAGCATCACCAATTCATCAGAGTAATTTTCAACTCGCAGATTGAGGTGCTTAAATGGAATTGGCCACGCCAGGTATCTGTATCCAGGAGCTGGATGCCCTAGTAAACCTGACAGGAATCTTAACAGGTGCAACCCAGGGGGAGTTGCACTTCCTCTTCATGGAGAGAAGCACGGGGGCAGGTGCTGATCTCAGTGGTGACCAGTGATGGGACCTGAGGGAACGACCCAAAGCTGTGTCAGGGATGTTTAGTTTGGATATTAGGGAAAGGCTCTTCCCTCAGAGGGTGGTGGGGCACTGAACAGGCTCCCCAGGAAATGGTCACAGCCTCAAGGCTGCCAGAGCTCCATGAGCATTTGGACAACTCTCAGGTGGGATTGTTGGGGTGTTCTGTGCAGGGCCAGGAGTTGGACTTGATCCTTGTGAGTCCCTTCTGACTCAGGGTATTGTGTGGTTTGATAATTCTATGAGCCAGGGAAGTCTGGAGGGTGATCCAGTTGATGAAATGCAAAATTTTACCTTAGGGCAAGTTTAATTGATATCTGGGCTCTTGACAGTGTTAACTGGGGTTTCAGTGTAGCGGGATTTTAGGCAGCTGATTAATCTGCATCTGTATGCTGGATGCACACTTGGTGTCCAGAGTGACAAGATGGTTTACACATTGCTGACCTTTCTCCTTTTGGTTCTGCGAGTTCTGGTTCATGTTACACTCCATTGTGTGTTAAATCTCCTTCCTGCTTTCATTAAGCTGCTGGAAAGTAACATATTAGCATGGGTGGTGATAGAAAATTAACATTATTGAAAATGAGGCCATTCTTAACCCGGCATCTGAAGTGCAAACGTGTGCCAGTTCACACTTGGGGTTAAATTACTGTCACACATCAGCTGCTGCCAAACTGACAGCTGGAACTTGAGGGCTGAAGTGTGTGGCTTCTATACATCTATATTGAGTCATATATTTAAATACCATTTAGGTTATGCAAAAGTATGGTTTGATAATGCTGGGAGGCACTTATCAGGAATGACAGAGTGTGTCTTGAGAGTCTCCATCCTGCCTGCAAGCAGCTATCCTGGGGGAGTTCTGGGAGCTCTGCGTGGGCAGGGGCAGCAGAGCTTTCCAATTGCACTGGTGTGGTGTGGAGTGCCCAGCCAAGTGCCAGGGCTGGCCTGGACTGCTCTGCTTCCCCTGCTGCCACAGGTTTGGCCCCGCAGTTCAGCAGAAAATTTTCTCAGGAGCTCACTTTTGCTGAAGAGGAAATTTAATGCAATGAAGCATCACAGCAGTTCCCCAATATTCAGTCTGTTGTGATCAGTGCATTTACTGCCTCTCTAAACATAAATGCTGTACAATTTTTCAGCCACCTTAAGTCTTTCTGCCCTGATTTGTTTACTCCAGCACAGAGGGATTCCTGCATCCCAACCTGTCTGAAGTTTGCCTTTGACAGTTGGACAGGCATAAATTTAGGAGTAAGATAAAGTAAAGGGGTTGGATCCAGGTGGTGTAGTATCTGCAAGTGGAAGAATGCCAAATGCCTCAGCAGGATACAAGAAACTGCAGTATGATATGTATATTTCCAAATAAACCAGAATAATATCCTGCTCCTCAGCTGTTAATTCCATGTCACTTTGCATAAAGAGGGTGTCATTATTAACTGGAAAGGTATTTAGAAGAAACATCACATACTGCAGCCTAAAGTAGGGGAGTGGTTAATATCCTTGGGGGAATAGGGATGAAACATATAAACCACTTTCTGCTAGGAACAGCTTAACAGTTACTTTATCAAGAGACAATGAAGGCATCAAAGGACATTTTCAGCAATGCAAATGTTTGGTATTTTTTTCTTTGCAGAATAAAGAGTTTTTACAAGAGAAGATGTTACAGAGAGCACCAACAATCACTGAAAGATCCAAAAAGGTATTGAAAACCTCCTGGGCTCTTGCTGCTACAGTTGTACTATTTTGTGTGTTTGTATTCACATTTTTAATTACTACAGTACAGCTTTTTCTAGGTAGAGCTATTCATTTCAATAAAATAGTCAGATGGCAGGTGATGCAACCTGAAGATGTTAGGGTGTTATTTCTTCTAAAATCAACTGCAGAAGCTGTTTGTTTGAGGTGTAATTTCTGTGTCCTTGTGCTGAGCAGGTCCGGAGAGTCCCAGGCTCCAGCGGGCGTCTTCACAAGACTGAAGATGGTGGCTGGGAGTGGAGTGATGATGAGCTTGATGAAGAAAGTGAGGAAGGCAGAGCAGCAATTTCACAGCTCAGGGTGGGTCCTCAACTCCATTGTCTCTGTTTTGTTTTTCAGTTGTGGTAGGTCTAAAAATATTTGGGGAGCACATGGCCTTAAGCATGATACACAGCAAGCTGTAGTCCCTTCCTCGAGTTGGGAGCTGAAGCAAAGAAAGCAGACTGCAGGTTGAAGAAATTGTATTGATCTTTTCTGTCATTGTGGTGGGGCACAGCTGCTCTCATTCAGGGATGTTCAGCATAATTGGAAATGTTAATTCAGACAGCCTGCTTCCAGCTCAGCATACTAATTCACTGCAGCTAGGATATTCCCTTCAAGCTGACTGCTTGAGATGCTTCTTCTGGAAGTGTCAGGAGAGGTTTTATCCTACTGCCCTCTCCAGGATAGAGCTGAAATCAATAGGGCCTGTTCATATGGCTGATGCCTGAAACATGTAAGACCTGGTTCTGCCCCCCCAGTTATACTGAAATTAATCCTGGTAGAAAACCTCAGAGCATCCCAGAAGTCACAGGAGTGATTAGTCTTGTGCTTGAAAATCCTCAAGAAAACACCACTTTTCCCTCTCCCAACCCATATAACACCTCCTTCCCAAACAACTCAGAAGATTGCAATGAATGTTCAGGTTGTTTCCCCCAGCAGTCACCTGTGTGGGTTTTGATTATAATGGTTTGGCTTGTCCCTTTTCACTACAGCAGGTGGCTGGAAGTGGACTCTGTGTTTTAATCATCCTCTAATTGAATTAGTGAGACAGTGAAGGATTTTTAGAGGAAGCTTTTCAGTATGAAAGGTCAAAAAAGCAGTATTGGTTTGAAGCATTTATCCCTCTACAACTTCTCTCATTTCTCTTTCATTAGCCTGGCTTCTGTTGCTGTTGTGAATAGACATTTAAATATTAAATGCAAGATTTTTCATCTTTTCATCATCTTTTGAAATGCTTGGGTTTTTAAAAGCCACCTGATACAGTAAATGCATTATTTGTGACAGCAGCTCTTGTGACTTCTTAAAGAGCTTATTGTGTCCAGCTTCATATTATACATGAGTAAGGAAAATCTCTTTGGTACCAGGTGGCTACTACTGAAATTATTAGATGCTTTATAAGCTGAATTCTTCTAAATTCCTTTTGTAGGTTAGAATACAATCAAAGTTTAGGAGGCAATATTGTAAAAGACCCTAATGCTGTTCCAGAGATTATTTGGAACTTGTTGTATCTTGTCTCAAAGCTCAGGGTACCATGACTTAACACTGTTTACTGTGTTTTGAACAGTACTTACTTGTTTCATTCCTCTTAGGCAGGAAAAAGCAGATTGACACACATGTTTACAAGCTCTTTTTCAAGACAGTTTTTTCTTGATGCTTTGTGTATTTTCCTTGTACTGCTGCCTGTCCTGATTGCACTTATTTGGGCTGTGCTTGGTCCTTACTTTTAGGTCTCCCATCCAGCAAACCTTTAGGATGGATGTTGGGAGTAGCAGGTCTTAGATCAGTTACCTCCCTGTAGATGTGTATTCTCATTTTGGATGCTCCTCATGTGTAACAGCATTCTGGGGCAGCTGTGTGTTTCAGGATGTCAGGAATGGCACTCTGGCACCTCAGACCTCACTACATGTCTGCCTGGGTACTTGAATTTGATTCCTTTTCAAGCATTCCTAAGACTTGTATCCAAACTGCCAACTTTTGCCATAAATACAGTGGTGTTACTGAGGGTTAGTGTTTATCCTGTGTTTTTGGTCATATTTCAAACACCTAGTATAAATTCTACCTGTCTGTAAATCCCTCTGCAATTTTAACCAAGTTGTTGGATAGAATAACTTGTGTTAACTAGGTGGCACTTTTTTTTCCTGCCCATTGCAGTGGGGGTGGAGTAGAGGATTTTTAAAACATTTAGTGATTCTGTGATTCCATCTGTACCTGCATTTTACTGCTGTCAGCCACAAAGTAATAGGAGACCCTGCAGATTGACTTAATGTGCCAAAATACTGAGGTATTAACATGCATTAAATCATCTACATAAATGAAAAGTGTTGGTATTTTTTACATGTTTCCACTTTGCAGAAAAAGTAGGGTGAATTTAATATGTGGAAACCTGTATTTTACAAGTCTCTTCCTAGGACTGCACCTGAAAGTAGGCAAATATTTATTATATCCAGAGCCAGATATATCTCTTCAATTCACTGAATATGGTGACTTGCTGGGTCAACATTACCTTTGTGATATAAAGACCTTTTGAACGTCCTCTCTGCATTTAAAACTTTTAATTCAAATTAAAGCAGTTGAGCTCTGTGGGCTTTTAAATTATGCACTTTCTGTTACCCAGTAAATCTGAGTTGTGTGGTCACATTTCACTGTTTACTCACATCATCTTTGATTACACAAGCAAAAATTAGTTAGAATCTCCAAAGTCATCCTATTTGTGCCTTAGGTAAATGTTTTTTAGTGTTTGTGGTGTTTTCTTTCTGTCCATGTGTTTTATAAAATCATAGACCTGCTAAGGTTGGGAAAAGACCTCCAGGATTGTTGAGTCCAACTGATAGCCCAGAACCACTGTGTTTACCACTAAACCCTGTTCCCAAGTGCACCCCTTCATGTTTTCTGAACACTTCCAGAGATTGTGGCTCTACCACTTCCCTGGGCACCCTTTCAGTGAAGAAATCTTTCCTAATACCCAATCTCAACCTCCCCTGGTGCAGCTTGAAGCCATTTCTTCTTTTCACTTGTTACCTGGGAAAAGCCCCACCTGGCTGCTCCCTCCTGTCAGGGAGTTGTGGAGAGTTAGGTCTCCCCTGAGCCTCCTTTTCTCCAGGCTGAGCCTCCCCACTTCTCTCAGCTGCTCCTGGTGCTCCAGAGCCATTCCCAGCTCCTTTGCTCTACTCTGGACTTGCTCCAGCCCTCAATGTTCTCCTGGTAATGAGGGGCCCAAAACTGAACACAGCACTCAAGGTGCCTCAGCAGTGCTGAGTACAAGGGACAGCCACTGCCCTGGTCCTGCTGGCCATACTATTCCTGATGCAGGCCAGGTGCCCTTAGCCTTCTTGGCCACCTGGGCACTTGCTGGCTCATATTCAACTGGCTCTCACCACTTGTGTGTCATTTATCTGATCAGTTGTCAGCTGAGGGGCAGGGCCAGTGTTCCCATACTCATGTGTACAGTGCTTAGCACACTGATCTTTCAGACAAGTTCCTTTTATGTAATTCCTTGAGGCATCCAGGTACTCTTGGATATGAGCTTTGTTGCTGGAAGAACACTGCAGCAGCTGTGGCCTGCAGATGTGGAGCAGGGCTGTTTCTCTCAGAGCAATGCCATGTTTTTCATCCCACCTGCTAACTGTAAGTGAAGGCTGAGCACACTGAGGTGGATTTCAGGCTTTGCTTTTCTACACATAGTTGTGCTGAGGGAAGTGTTCCTTTTCCCCCTTTCCAGAGGCCTTTTTGAAACTTACTGTTCTGAGAGTAAGACATCTTAACTTTTTCTCACAAGAAGCTTCTGAGTCATATGTTACAAATTGCTCTGATCTGCACTCTTTAAGGTAGTTGCCTCTATTAGTGGAGAAATTCTGAGTAGGGGCATGGTGAGCCTTAATGTTCTTCTGTCCAGCTTGTACTGTCCAACCAGCAACCTGTTAGACCATTGTGTGGAGAAGGGAGAGGTTTTTTGTTCCCAGCATAGACCAAACGATCCCACCTATCTCCACATGGTAATTGGTCTTGTTGGAAGTCAAAGTTGCAGGCTCTCTTAATTGCAGGGCTTTCCAGGAATATTTGGCAATTCCTCCCTGCTCATGTGAAACAGCCAGTGTTATCTTTGTTTCACTGATAAGCAGAAGTTAGTCACGTTTCTTTGCCTGTGCTTTCCCCTTTGTTCCACTGGTGTCTTTGTTTCACTGTTGGTTGTACACCTACCTGTCAGTTCTCTGCTTTCTCTCACAAAGAGCACAGCAGAATGCAGGGTCCAAGGGCAGGGAGAGCAGGCCAAGATTTCCCTCCAAAAAGCAGCACAAGCAAGGCTGATTCCCCCCTCCCACCCTACAGAGGTTCTGTATGTTTTAAGCAAGTTGGTTTGGAAACTACCTCCCTAAGTAAGTGAAGGGAACTTGTTTCCTAGCAGAATTCTGCCAGGCAGACCTGCGTGTATCTTTTTCTGCCAGACTTGGGTAGCTTGAAATGGATTTTCCCATCTTGATGCTTAAGTAATTTGATCCAATCTGAGTGATCTTCAAGAGTCCTGGATTTTGCTAATGAGTAATAGTGATAGCAACTTAAGGTATTGTGTGCCACTGTGGAAATACTGACTGCAAGTTCTGACATGTGGCTGTGTGTCTGGGTGGTACAATATGACAACAAATTGTGTGGTGTCCCTTTTATCATGCATCTTATTTCACATGTGTGACTTGAAACAATTGTGTAGGTTTCTCAGGTTGAGTACAGTTCTGACAAGTCCTCTTAGTCAGTAAGCTTCATTGTGGTCTAGGCAATGACATCTTTTTCTCTCTTTTTTAGTCTCCCAGAGTGAAAGAACCTGTACAGAATTCTGAGGTAAGTTATAATTGCAAATGGCTTCTTGAAAAGGTGACTCCTAGTTATTGCTGTTGTTTCAAGGAAGGTGCTTTATTAGCCTTTGAAAGCAATACTGTGTGAAGTGGAAGCCAGTATCTAGCTGAGCTCTGTCTGAAGAGCTCAGGATCCTTGGCTGTGTAATTCCAAGAGCTCTTCTTGAGGTAAGTTTGTTGTGTGTCTTGTCAGCTTGCTGTGGCAAAAGTCTCTTTGTTGCAAGGTAATGAATTGGTCACAAAAATAATCTAATAAAACAACTGTCTTCTCATTTCCTCCTTTAAAAAAAACCAACAAACTACACAAACCCAACAGAACAGAACTTTAGGATGTCTGGTTTGCATTGTCTAATTCTCTGATTTGGAACCTGTGCTCAGAACTGTGAAAGAATTCTGTAGTAGTGTTTGATAGCAAACACAAATTCATTTGCAATTTATCATCTTTCTTCAGTTCTGAACTGTGTCTTACATTAGGAATATTAGTATGTCTCATCTTTCAGTGATAGGTGCAGCTTATCTGCCAGAGACTGTGCTATGTCTGTCTTTTCCCTACCTGTGTTGAAAGATAAACAGAGCTGTCTCCTAGAAATTTCTCTTGGGTTGGGCTGTCCTGTTGTTCATTTGTTTCCAAGAAGTGTTTATAAAGAGAGATTTTGAGAGATTACAGTTCTGGCACTGTAATTTGACTTAAATTCTACATTAAATAAAAAAAACTACTGAAAACCAGAATCCCTTTGGGATGAATTTTTCCCTTGGAGGTCTCCTGTCCAGGTTTCCAGCATTGAAGGTGATTTATATTTCCTACAAGCTGTCAGAGTAAGCTGGAGGGCACACTGAAGTGCCATCAAGCTGACAGTTCTTTGGCTCCTCTGCCAAAATTGGTTTCTCTGTACTGAATAACAAGATGAAAAAAGGGATTAAATTTCCACTTAGCTCTTTTTCCCCCACACTCAAATTAATTTCATCTAGGTTTTTTTTTGGTTGGTTGGTTGTTTTCATTTTTTGCAAGAGATTAAAGTGAAGTCCAGTCCTAAATCTTCTCTAGTGTGATTTGGGGAACTCTGAATTCACTTTCCATTGATAGCCAAATTACTTTGGCATTTGCTTGGTCAAAGGCTCAGCTGTCAATAGTTATCTCACTGCTTTGCTGGGTTTTGTTCTTTGAAAAGACCTACAAGTCAAAGCAGGGCTGCTCTGCTCTGAGCTCATGGATACTTGGAAAAACAAGGAGGACTCAGATTTCAGGAAAGAGGGAGACTGAAGGATAGGGTGCTCTAATCCCAGCTGGATATATCTGTGTGCACACAGCCTTGCCACAGAAGGTAATTTTTGTCCCAGATCCACAGCCACGTTGGTATCTTGGTTTACTGGTGAGCAAAACTTGAAACTGTCAGGACAGAAAGGGGCCCTGGAAATAAGGACACATTAAACCCTTGGACACCAACTTAGGGATCAGCATTAATGTCCTGGAGGCCTGGGAATGCCCTTCTCTAAGTGTGGCAGACAAGCACTTCTGGGAAAGCTGGTGCTTGAATCAGAGCTCTTGAGTTCCTTTTCTCACTCAAACTCCTTTTTGCTTGCAGCTGTTTCCATCAGCTGAGCCTCCAGGTTCTTCGCTCAATGCTCCAGCACAGGCACCTACTGAACTACCTCAGGCTGCAGGACAAGCACCTGCACAACCTCCAACTGCTGTACCTCCACCCAGCCAGGCTCCTCCAGCAGCCCCAGCAGCTCCAGCAGCAGCAGCAGCAGCCCCAGCAGCAGCCCAGGTAAGAGCAGACATCCTTCCTGCCAGCTTTTTGCCCTTAGCTGTTCTGTCCAGGTGTGCTAGAACAATCTGAAACAGTGGAAGTTTGACATACTCTTGGTGACATCAAAATAGCTTTAATACTTAAATCAACCCCCTTCTCTTTAAAAAGGCCAGTATTTAATCCCTGAGTGTTGGAACACCAGCAGCAGTGAAGGCTGAAGCAGTGTTGGTGTCAGTGACACCTGGGATATGCACTAGCAGAATATCTGCCACCAATGCCCAATACTTTATTTATTGGTAGCTTGTCTTAAGCTGAACTTCATGAACTTGTGTCACTGTGTTCTTCTCTGTAGCTCTTAGTATCAATATGCTCTATTTTATAGCTCTACATATGCTCTTCCTCATAGCTCTCTGTCAGTGTTTTATTCTTTATGGCTCTCCTCTGGTTCTTGTTGCTCACTGGTTACTGTTTTGCAGAGCTCTGGGCTTCTCCATGAACCCTTGTTTGTTTTCACTGACCTGGTGGTTTTCAGCTTCAACAGAAACCAGGCTGTAGTCAGAAGCCCTGAGCTGCATTGCTGGGCCAAAAGCACCTTGTAGCAAAATGCTAGTCTTAAGCAAAGGGTTATTCTCTTTTTCTCTTGTGAATAAAACAAGTAATCTAGATGCAAAACACTTGGTCAAGACTTCTATGCTTAAATTATCAGCCCTGGTGTTGTCTGTCTTGTTCCTGCAGGTATAAAACCCTTGCTTCAGCATGGGCAGTACAGGTGATGGACCCATCTCTCATTTATTTGGGATTTTTTGGTGGCTTAGCTCTGTACTGGAAATATCACAAGTGCTGTAACAAGTTCAGAGCAACTCCTAAATCCACTCTACTGGAAATCTGCTGCTAACCAATATGAAATTATTTGATTACACATTCCAATAGTTACTCAGATGTAATTTAGAATTGAAAATAGGCAGCTATAAAATTGCTGCTAGATGCTCTTAAAGCCTTTGATTTCAAGGGAGAAAAAGGGTAACTGAGAGTACATGCTAATATGTCAATTTTTCTCCTGATGCAGTTGTATCAGGTTTTTAAATCAGATGTTTGGGGCAGGGATTAAAACCCAGGCATTCTTGAAGCTGTCATGAATATTCAAAACCCTTAAGTTTTAATGCAAAGCAAGTAATCTTTTTACATTTAGCACTTCTGAAGTTTCCTGCCATTTTGGCATTTCTCATAGTTGTGCAGCTTTTACTCTTCTCAAGGCCATTGCAGAGACCCTCCTGTTTAAGTGTGAAGCTTTCCTGGTTCATTGATCTGTCGTCTTTCTCACTGTAGTGCCAGGGTTCCAATGATGAGTTAAACTTTTACTTGTATCTATAGTTGATCAAGGTTATCTCTAGTTTTAAAACCAGAGCAAGGAGTTGTTAACCTGCTTTAAAATGATTTAATCCTATTGCAGGCCCCACCTGCAGCCCCTGCTGCAGCTCCGGTACAGGGAGATGTGAGAGTTCCCATCAACCTTGTATTAAGGTTAAGGTAAGGACACAAAACTGACCTGTTCTTGTAGAGAGGCCCACTGGCTCTCTTCTGTGCCTTTTAATTAATAGGGTGTGGTTAAGTGTTTGTCAGCTTGGATTTATCTGCTCTTCTGAAACTGTGACCTGGAAAAGCAGTTTATCACATCCATTTCAGTTTGGCAAAAGCTGTTTAATAAAAGGTTTTGCTATTTGTGTAAACATTGCTAAACTCTCATGGAGTGGGAAGGAGGAGTTAGCTGGGTTCCCTAAAAGGATTCAGGGATCCAGGGGTCCTGGCCTTGCCCTGGACCATCTTAATCTTTATGTACAACTTCAGACTTCAGCCAGTTCTGAGAGTGAGGAGCTTTTACCCAGTTCAGGGAGTGGATTCTGGTCTGTGTCACTAGAAACAGGCAGAAAAATGCATCTTTCTATGCTCATTACACACACACTGCAGTTTCTCATTAAAAGATCCTGCCTCTCATCTCTAGAGGCATCCTGGTTGCTGGTAGGCATTGGAGTGGGGATTTTGAGCATCATTCCATAGTGTGTGTGCATCTGCAGCCAGTGAGCACTTCTCTCCTCTGGAACATGTGCTCCAAGGATATCTCTGCTGAGGGATATGAGTTGCTGAAACAGTGGAACAATATGGCCTTGTAGCATAGAGGTGGCACTCAGCTGTCCTGACTGGCCAGGCTCTGTCAGGTTGGGAGGCACTGTGCTGCTTCCACATGCACAACCAAGTGATGAGTTCTGCCTTGGAGGGGGTAGAATGCAATGAATTCACAGACTGATTATTCACTGACAGCACTCTCTTTTGGCCACCTATCATGCCATGAAATGGTCTCTTATATAAGATTCTCTTCTTTCCACAGGAATTCAAATAAAGAGCTCCATGATATTCGGTTTGAATTCACCCCAGGGAAAGGTGAGCTGGTGGGAAATTCCAGTGTGCGAAGGGAAAATTTTGTGTTTGGTGTTGTGCTGTTGTGTGAGTGTCTGTCCACAGAGTGCCTTCCTGAAGGGCTTGTTGTGGTTGGGCTTGGAGCACTGCTGTAAAACTCATGCATGTGGCTAAAGGGCAGCCCTTCAGTGAATCCACAGCACCTGGTGTGCACCCTGACATCTGTCTTTTGTAAAGAGCACTTCTGCTCTTTGGTTTGTACAAGCTCCTTTAGGTTTCTGTGTGGTGTTTCCACCAGCTGGACAATTTCTGCTCTGTGGTGATGACTCTTGTATTTTTCCCCAACAGATACTGCAGATGGTGTGTCTCAGGAGCTCATTTCAGCAGGTCTTGTTGATGGCAGAGATTTGGTAATAGGTAATTACAAATTATTTTTTCTTTTCATTTTTTGCATGTTAAAAATGACCTGAGTAGTGGGTGATAGGAAAATTTCCTCTGGCCTTGATTCTCTACCCCAGCTGCCCTGCACAACTGTTGTCAATTCTGGTGACAATTCTGTGCCAACATGTAGGCAGCCCCTAGTTCACAAGAAGATGATTTAGTTGGTAACATTGTGAAGCAAATGTTCCTTGTAATGCAGAATGAGGTCTAATTGATGCATTAGCCAAATCATTATCATCTGACAGAGATGCATCATCAAACTGCTGCACAAGCCTGTCCTGCTCACAGGCCCCATGCAAGAGAGCTCTGGGACTGGAATCAGCCAGGCTTTTAGGATTTAATTAGGGTTGGGGAAGGAAGGGTGAGGTGCACATGCCCTGGGGCAGCACACGAGTTGTATGGGGGGAACAGCTGCCTCAAACAGCAGTTTGCTAAATAAATGTATCTTGTGCAGCAGGTGAGACTTTTAAACTGTCAGCACTGCCTGTGTATTCCAACTGCAGCAAGCAAAGCTTTCCTTGTACACAGGAGAGCTGCTAGTGCAAAATAACTGAATTTCCAGATGCAGTTGGGCATTTTTTACTATTGATCCCATCACATCCTGGGAAAAATAACTACCTCTGAAAGAGTAATGTAGTAACAATAACAGTGTTTTCACTGTCCAAAACTTTAGGTTTAAGTAGACTGGGTCTAATTAACATCTAAACTTTTCCTTATCAGTGTAAAAATTCAAAGTTTGTTAAGTAATAGAAAGAGGATAATTAGTTTGGGATGTTTTTCTCCAGCCTATCCTAATATTTGCCCATTTTCTTTGTGTCTGTGTGATTTCAGTTGCAGCTAATTTGCAGAAAATTGTGGAAGAGCCCCAGGCAAACAGATCCATCACTTTCAGACTGGTATTTATTCCTGTTCCCTAATTGATCAAGTTGTCCCTTGCAAGGAGAAGGCATTGCATGTAGATGTCTACTGCAGGCATCTGATGTATGCACTCTAAATCCTCCCTTCTTTCCCAAAGCTCCTTACTGGTTGTATAACTGTAGGCACTGCAGGCTCCCTGCTTGTATCCTCTGGGCAGCACCTGGGATAAATAAGCATGAGATAATGTGCTAATTAATATATATAAATGCTGCAAAGGATATTTTGGGGGCTTGGGATGTGCACTTGCAGAAACATTTCAAGGCAGGTGGATGGGCTAAGAATTGCCACAGACTCCTTTCTTGGAGGAAGAGAGTCAGGGAGGATCCAGATACATTATCTCTGAGGAGGAAATGGGGAAATGAAGAAGAAAAAAGGAAAATAAGAGTGGTGGGCCAAGGAAGAGAGCCAAAACTGAAAGTAGAGCAGATGACTCTTTCAGAGGTGGTGAAAATCAGGGGGAATTACAGTGGCAAAGCAAAGGTGCTTTATAACCAGGTTATTGGGAACAAAGCAGTTAAGTGCTCTTAGTTTTCACTCTTCCTGTAAGGAGTTTTCACTTGTTTTGTCCCAGTTATTACATATATAATGTCTAAAAAATTCAATCCTGGCCCTTCATAGCCTAAAAAAAAAAAAAAGGCAAAAATACAAAAGCACTCAGTTTTAACTTTGGGTAGTGCAAGCTGCTGAATACAGTGCAAAGCTGTCCTGTGTCTGCTTCCCCTCCCCACCCTGCCTGATACACCTGCTTGTAATTCCTGCTGGAAGGTAGAGCATGTGTGTTGCTATTTGGATCTCTGTTCCCTGTTTCAGGCATCTGGTGTCGACGGCTCAGAAATTCCGGATGATGGCAAACTTATAGGATTTGCACAGCTCAGCATCAGCTAAACATTGGTCCCAGGAGATGTTTCCCAACAAGAACCCACATGTGCATATTCGTAATGCTTCTGTTAGCCTAAAAAAAAACCACTACTGCCAAAGAATTGAACTACAGCCCCCTTCCTAGAAGCTTTAACATTTTCCTTAATAGGATCACAAACCTTCCTGAAATTACCGATGACGTTTACACCTTTTGTAAACAACTCTCATGTTTTTGTATTTGTCATCTCAAACATGCAGACCCAACACGTCATTGCCTGCATGTTCATTTTATTATTGCCTTACTTTAAAGAGAAATACTACTGAGTACGAAGCAGGGGGTTCCACTGCTCTGATGATCTTGCCTAAGTGTTTGCTTACATGTGGTTTCATTTTTTTTCACTTGCTATTTTTGCACAAGTTTTAATACAGAACGGATTTTTTTTGGTTCTTTACCTGCTTCTCCTTCCATCTGAAACACCAGTGTACATGTTGTTTGGGTCACTTGGAGTGCTGAGAAATCTGCTTCTCTTTGGCTGTGTGTTTTAAAACTGCTGGTTTGAATGCTTGCACTTGAGAAGGCAAGCAGAGTCTTAACCCACAGGAGGGGGAGCTGCCTTCCCTTGTGTTTGTGTTTTTGAGAAGTTCCTTGACTTTGAGGTGTTAGAAGTCAGCTTCCCTATGTAAACTGCCTTAATTTTATTTTTTTTCTTTATCATTTTGGTTCTCTCCACATGAGTGCCAGGCATGGCATGAGGGCTGAACCTTTTAATTTACATTCAACAGTCCTTCCTGCTGCTTTCATTCTGCATCTTAGACGTAGTCTGTTCTTGAAGCAGACCAGGGAGGCCTGGCTGCCTGCAAACTGGTCTTTCAGATGACGAACACAATACCCATGGTCACAGGGAGAGGAGATGTGTGTCACTCTGCCTTTGGAACAGATGCACTTCCAAGTGCAAACCCAGTTTGCTCATGCCTGGCTGGCCTCCCAGCGTGTTCCCCAGTCCTTTGCAAGCTGGTACCCGTGGAACCATCCCTGTTGTGTTTTACAGCAATAAAGAATCACCAGTAGAGTGGCTGTACTGGGCAAAAGCGGGCACTGGGCTTGTCCCTCCTGCACTAGATCCCTCGGGTCGTCGGGCTGCGCCTCAGCCCAAGCCTCGACGTTTGATCAGGATGTCACTGCACCCCTGTCACACACCTATTTAGCTTTTCTTTCCATGTGCTGTTGAAGTTGAGTTTCTACATGAATAATATAAATTATGCTCTGAGTTTGAGAAGAGACACTTGTAATGCAATATGTGAATAATAAATGGTGTTGACTTTTTTTTTTTCCTACTGTTTCACAGTTGGCCTTTGTAACTGCTCTTGGCTCTGGAGTGTTTTCTACACAGAAGTTGTAAGTCTGTAATTTAACATGCAGATGGAAACGAGCTTTGTTTCCATCAGACACAAACAATGCAGAAACAGAGTGGAATGACTACGTTCAATTAGAACTTTTGTTCTGTTTGGTTTTTTGGGTTTTTTTTGGTTTTTTTTTAATTTCCAAGTCTTCAGATGAACAATCTGTATTTATATCTTGTTCTCTATGAGCAGCTGTGGAAGCTTCCTGAATTGTGCATGTTCTTTTTTAACCACCCCTGTTGCTTGTAGCCTCTGGGTGGGTATTGGGTGTGTCCCCATGGGCTGTTTGCAGCCCCATGGCTGGTGAGTGTGAAGGGGAGGGAGAGGAAGATGAGAATTTGGGAGTGAGATCATCCCAGGGTGCTGAGCTCTCTCTAGAGCCCAGGAAGCGAGTGGCTGATAGCAGGGAGCTGGTGGTGGCTGACTTGGCCAAGTGTGTGTTGGCACCATTCCCTGTTGCCTGACACCAAGCACTCCCTACCTGTCCCCCATTGAGCTTGTTGGCTTGGGAAGAGCAGGCTGGCACCTTGATTTTCCCATCACCCTGTGCTCAGTGTGGATGTGTTGGGAGTCTTTAGGATACAGAGACAAGGTAGTTGTGGTACAGTATTATTTTCCCTCTGCCTGCATGCCCTGGGGACCTCCTCGTTCATTTGTGTACTGGTGCTGAGGAAGGTTAGGACTCAAACTGCTCAAATGGAACAATGCAGCATCTATTTATTGTTATTCCCCATTTTCCCAAAGCCAGGACTTAGAGAGCTTGAGCTCACGCTAACCCAAGGTTCCGTAGTTCTTTAATGGAGAAAATAAGCGAGGAAGAAGCTGATGGGTTCTGCTCTATAGATCTCCAGATCTTTTGGGTAGGGATCCAGAATATTTACTTGGGCTATTACAGTGCTAGACAACTGTCTTTTCTGATGTTGTTCCAGTAAGTGCCAATGCTGTTCATAATTGTTTTCCAGTGTCATTAAGAATTTGGTTTTTGTGCAAATTTCTGATCTGAACCTGGAAGCAGGTGGTAATTTTAAGTTAGTTCCTACTTTTAAGGACAATGCTCTGTTAATGAAAACGGATCCTCTTCACAACTTTGGTGTATTGTAGATTATAATGAAAGATGTAAAATAGTCAGGCTTTTTTCCTTTTTTGGACTTTGTATTTTACTGCATGTGTCTAATTTTTAATCAATAAAGAACAAATTGTCCATTGCCAGGTGTTTGATGTGTGGTTCATTTGTCAGTGGGTTGGATGGTGTGTCTTGAGGAAGGGGTTTGTCTGAGTGGTCTGTAACCCCTGAGGGGTTTCTGTTTGGGGTGGTGGGAGGTTTGGCAGCCCCCAGGAAGACTTGGTGGGGAAAGGGAGATCAAGTCCAGGCTGGATGGGGATCTGAGTAACGTGATCTGGTGGGAGGTGTCCCTGCCCATGGCAAGGGGTTGGAGCTGGATGAGCTTTAAGGTGTCTTCCCACCCAAACCATTCCATGAGTGCATCTCTGCAGGAGCTGTGTGCAGCAATGGAGTCAGGAGGGCACTCAGGATGTGTCCAGCTGAGAGTTTGCTCCAAGCTCTGCATGCCCTGTGCACCTGGGAAGGAGTTTCCCCTGTCCTGGAATTCCTCAGGATGACACAGGCTGGTGTGAAAGTGGGAGGATTTATACTCTGACAACTGGTGAGAGCATGAACTGCCCTCCCTCCTCTCCTCCACTATAATTGTTCTTTGTGGCTGCCCTGGTCAACCCCAGTGGGGCATCCATGGTCTGTTTTCCAATGTGATTTACAATGCCCTTCTCATGGATCTGTGGGTAGCAGGAGTATCTAAGTGACTTGGACACTTCATAGACATCTCAGAGGGGCCCCAGGCAGATGCTTTTCCTATGTGAGGGATGGGCTGAGCAGTGCTGGACTTGTGTTTTCAATGATCATTTTAGGCATTTGGGCCTCAAGGACCATTGCCTTGTGTCAAATTTCTCCCATCCCTTTACCCCTTCCCCAACTCCCTTGTGCATTTAGCCCCCAGCAACCTGCAAGGTGGCCCAAAACTGGTGGGAAGGGGAGACATCCTGTGCCTGGCTTGCAGGGCACCTGCAGAAGATGAAGGAAGTGGCAGCTGCCATCCCCTGGAATCACAATGAACTGGCTGCTCTTTGTCATGTCTGGTTCTGCCCATCCATTTACATAATTCCCTTTACTCCTCTGGGCTATGCCTAGCTCTGGCTCACCGTGGGCTCGTTTTGGCCCCTCTGAACCTTGCTTTCCTGAGTGGTTCAGCAAATGCAGCCATTTTAGTCACTGCAGAGAAGAGTCTGTTCCCTGTCAATGCCAGCTGGCCCTGGCAGAGGAGGTGCCCTGAAACAGGGGTCCTTCTGCTCCAGCCAGCACTGGATGTTCGTGGGGGTGGCACAGGGATGATTAATATATTACATGGTGTGCTTCTAGTGACAGCCTATGACTGCAGAGCTTATCTGAGGTTTAAACATTAATTCCGGCCCTCTGGGAAGTCTGTCCCAGCACTGTCCTGTCCCAGACACAGCCACCAATGTCAGGCGTTGGGGAAATTTTGAAAGCAGTTGGTGATTTTGGGCGATTCCAGAAATGCCTGGTGCTGCTCTCTGTGATCCCCTGCCTCAGTGTGGCATTCCACCAGTTTTGCCAGCTTTTCATGGTCCCACACGTGCCTTACCACTGTGACACCAGCTGGATCCGCGCTGTCGGCCCCAACCTGACGGAGGAAGAGCAGCTGAACCTCACCCTGCCCCGGGGCGCCGACGGGCAGCTCGAGCAGTGCTCCATGTACTCCCCAGTGGACTGGGACCTCGATTCCATCCTGGCCTATGGGCTGAATGACACACAGAAGTGCAGCAGTGGCTGGGTGTACCCCTCAGGACAGCCACCATCCCTGCTGACCGAGGTCTGTATTTGCTGTTTGGTGTGCTGGGATGTGGAAGGGATGGGACACCCAAATGCCACAGTTCCCCCAGAGCTGGTGCCTGACCACGGTGCAGTTGGGATTTACTGCTGGGGACCTTGGCTCCAGCAAACAGGCCCCAGGTGTGGTGCTGGAGAGGGTGCAGCTGTGATGGAGGTGCCAGTGGGGAGATGAATCATTCCTGGGGGAACCACCAGCCCCTGGGTTTCCCCATCCCTCTGCATGCAGGGGTTAACCTTTCCAACTGGAATGGTTTGGCTTGGAAGGGTCCTTTAAAAGTGACATCACAATTGTTAGCTGAGAAAGATGCTACATTAAGATAAAGGAGAATAGGTTTAGATGAAATATTATGAAGAAATTCTTTTCTGTGAGGGTGGTAAAGCCCTGGCACAGGTTGCCCAGAGAAGCTGTGGCTGTCCTATCCCTGGAAGTGTTCAAGGCCCGTTTGGATGGGGCTCTGATCTACCTGGTCTAGTGTAAGGTGCCCTGCCCATGGCAAGACAGTTCAAATTAGATGATCTTTCATGCCCCTTCCAACCCCAAACCATTTAATGATCCTATGATCCTTCCTGTGTCACTCTTTCCATTGAGGTCTTCTGGATGCTGGTAATTGCAGGACATCTCTTTAACAGAAGCTGCTTGTCCCAGGAATCAGCATTGCCTTTCTCCTCTGGGAGGTCAGGTGGTCTGGCAGGAAGCAAGCAAACTGTTTCTGTCCCCAGGCCAACCTAAAGCAAAATTTTCTGACTAGGAGGCTCTCCTAGGCTGGCTGGGCTGGACAAGGTGAACTCCTGCAGGTCCCAGTGCCCGGGAGAGGGACCCCACTAAGTGCCCAAAGGACACCTCTGACTTGTGTGCCCTGTGCATACTGTGAGGATTCACATCCTTGGAAGAGGGGATACCAAAGCATGTTTCTCCTTTCTCCAGTTTGACCTGGTGTGTGATAAGAAGGACCTGAATGACATTGCCCAGGCCATTTACATGGCAGGGCTGCTGCTGGGATCCATGATCTTTGGGCCTCTGAGTGACAGGTGAGGATCCACAACCCCCTGCCCAGGGTTTGTGCAAAACTAGCACAGCATAGAGCAAGTGGTGTGAGCCTGTTTGGACCGTGCACCCTGTGCATTTTGTCACCACTTTGCACTGACAGGGACCCTGACCAAAGTCCTTGGGTCCTCTGAGGACATGGCCACACAGGGAGGGGAAGGGAGAGAGACACAGCATATCTGTACAGTGCTTCACTTGTCACCCCACAGTCAGCTCTGAGCCTTATCAGGGTGATAAAAATCACCGTACCACCTGCTGGGCTCTTTGCCATCCCCATGGGGTCTCTCCAGACGCTGATTGTGTCTTCCCTGTTTCTCCCCAGGATCGGCCGCCGCCCAGTCATTCTGATCTCCATCTTCCTCCAGGGCTTGTTTGGCCTGGGAATTGCCTTTGTGCCCCATTTCTATGTGTACATGGCCTTCAGGTGTGTGGTGGGGGCCACAGTGTCAGGGATCACCATGACAATACTGGCCTTAGGTGAGTAGGATGCCCTTGCCCTGGGGCATCTCAAGATGCAATAGGAAAGTCTTCAAAGAAATAAAAATATTCATGTTTGACTAGAAAAACACCGTGGTGAGGACAGGTCTTGATCTTCACTGTCCTTTGGTACATTGGCCACTTCTCAGCCCTCAATCAGAGCTTTGGGGAGCATCTCTCCCCAGCCAGTGCTCAGAGGAGGGCAAGGGGACAGTGTCCCAGCACAGGAGGTCAGTCTAATCCTCACCTCCAGAATAATTCCCCTCCAGGGAAACACCCTGTTTACCTTGGGGGAAATAATTTGGATGACTCTGAGCCTTCCTTCTTCCCTTCAGCTACAGAATGGATCGGTGTCTCCTCCCGGCCAAAGGCAGTGCTCACTTCTCACTGCTGCTTCGCCATGGGCCAGATGATCCTGGCTGGTCTGAGTTATGGGATTCGTAACTGGAGGCTGCTGGAGATTGCAGGATCTGTTCCTATATTTGCCTTTTTCTTCTTCATCAGGTGAGTAGGATGGGGATAGAGCTCCTGCAGATGTGACAGCAGTGTGAGGGTGTGAGTGAGGAGGTGGCAGCAGCTCAGAACCAAGCTGGGTCCTTCCCATTGGAGTGCAGGTGCTGCAGGAGCTGCTGCACAGCTCAGCACATCTCCCTGAGCACTGGGCTGCTGAGAGCAGCAGCTGCTTTGCTTCGGGTCTCCAAATGGAGCCTAAATTTAGGGTGTTTAGACCCATTGATCCCATGGGCCATTCACTTTAGAGTTGGACTTGATGAACCTTGTGGGTCCCTCCCAATGCAGAACATTCTGTGGTTCTGTGATCTGATTGTGTGGTGGCCAAGGCTTGCTGGACGTGCTCCCAGAGAAAGGGGCTGTGGGGGAGCACAGCAGGACACAGCAGCCTGTGCTGGGCTCCCCTCCTGGCAGGGTGCTCCCAGAGTCAGCTCGCTGGCTGGTGACCAAAGGCAGAGTGGAGGAAGCCAAGAAGCTCCTGCAGAAGGCGGCAGCCACCAACAGGCGCAGCCTCCCGCCAGAGCTCCTGGAGCAGGTACTGGGGGGTTCTCGTCCTCACACGCTGCCCTGGGCCCTGCAGCAGCCCCTGGAGCTCAGCTCATCCCACAAACCTCTCTGCATCCCACTGGGCACGGGCTGGGCACGGCCTGTGGGGCTCCAGCTGAGTCACACAGGGACGAGCTCAGCCTGCAGCTTGCTGGGGTGTCCCTGGGGTGTGGGGAGGACTGAAATGCTTCCCTGGCTTTTCTCCTGGCAGCATTCCAGCAGTGTCACTGATGAGCACGGAGTCTCTCTTTAGTCTGTGGGTTTCCATGCACAAATGCCTGAGGGGGAGTTCCCTCCTTGCCCGCCCCAAAGCTCCTAGACTGGGGAAATAAATGTTCATCCTGAGGAACCTGTCAGTCACCACCCCTGTGCCCACTGGGCTGCTCTCCCTCCTGGGGAGGTCACAGGCCTGTCCCACCAAAAAGGAGCTGGACATGGGTTTCCTTTCCCTGCTCTGACTCTTTGACTTCCTGTGTTTTGAAGCTGAAGCCTGAGAAAGAGGTCAAGTCTGCCAGCTTGCTGGATCTCTTTCGGAAGAGGCACCTCCAGAAGGTGACTTTAATCATGTCGTGTGCCTGGTAAGACATTCCTTGATACACATTTCTAGGTGAAAGAAAAGAAGGAATTGAGAATTACTCATTAAGAAATTCACCTTGTGTGTTTTGACTGTTGTTTGATGGGTGTTTCTGCTTCTGTCTGCTTAAGATGCTTTGTGGGAAAGGTTAGAGCATTTCCAGCTTTGGCAGGCCTGTGGTATTCCTCTGGTTTTAAATCTCTTTGGAAATGGCGTAGCTTGGTGAAAAGGTTGTCATTGGAGGTCAGTGCTGCATTTCCTCATGGCTGACACCTGCTCAGTGCCACCCTGCCTGGCTTTCAGGTTTGTGAACAGCTTTGTCTACTATGGGCTGAGTTTGAATGTGACAAATTTTGGCCTGGACATCTACCTGACCCAGCTGGCCTTCGGAGCAGTGGAAATCCCAGCCCGAGTTGGTTGTATCTTCACCCTGCAGAGGTTTGGGAGGAGGAAAACACAAGCTGTTCTCCTGGTGCTGAGTGGCCTGGTGTGTCTGGTCATCACTGGAATCCCTGAAGGTGAACAACCCCATCCCAAACAGAGGGAACATCCTCTGGGATGGGGAGGCACAGACCCCCAACCCTTCCCTTGCTGGGTCAGTCCTCCCAGCCAGGGTGGCTCACATCCCTCTAGGCCTGAGCTGAGCCTGGAACCCACAGGACCAATCCAAAAACCAAACCTTTTCTTGCTGATGGCGGTTGTGAGGGCAGAGCTGAGCCCCCTGTCAGCAGAGCTGTGCTCTGGATAGATGAGGCCTGGGGAGGTGAGGTGATGGCTGCAGAGTGCACTGCCATGGCCACCAGGCCGGAGCGGCCTGGCCCCGCTCAGGCCCTGTCAGAGGCCGTGGCTCCCTGCAGGTGACACAGCTGGGACCATCAATCCCCTACAGTCCCCATCTGTGAGGGGTGCTGAGCCCTCTCCCATCCCGCAGCAGCCATCTCTCCTCCTCCCCTCAGACCAGCCCGTGGCAACCACCGTCCTGGCCACCATTGGCAAGTTCGCTGCCTCAGCCTCCTTCTCCACCTCCTACGTCTACGCTGCCGAGCTCTTCCCCACGGTTGTCAGGTGAGCTCTCCCTCGCACGGGAGCTGCTGGTGGTGGGGACGGGGCAGCGCCCGGGGGCCCCACGGTGGCGCCGAGCCCTGCCCACAGCCGCTCGCCCCCACAGGCAGACGGGCGTGGGGCTGTGCTCCATGGCGGCGCGGCTGGCCGGGATCCTGGCGCCGCTGGTGCGGCTGCTGGGCCGCTACCACGCCGCCATCCCCATGGCCATCTTCGGCTGCGGGCCCGTGCTGGGCGGGCTGCTCTGCGCCATGCTCCCCGAGACCCGCGGCGCCGAGCTGCCGGACGACACCGGCCACAGCCAGCCTCCAGCCCAGGTGGGTGCCTGGCTGCCTCTGGGGTGGGCATGTGGGGAGCCCCTCGGTTTTGTTATAAATGAGAAACAAAATCTCGATATTCAGCAGAACTTAGATTGCTTTATTGTATATAGACAGAGCAAGCAGAGCTGGGGATACCTGGGGGCCACTGCCCACTCCGTGCTCCACCGAACTTTGGTTTGCACCTCCCTTTTATAGCATGGTTTCCTTGTAGTCACCAATAACTGTTATTTTTCTGTTGTCATAATTTTGCCAGGTAAGCAGTGGTGGTCTGTGGGATCGCTGGACGATGTGAATCTCTAGATAATTTGTCAAGTCCCATAGATAACCATCTGGCAGATAAGAAATGGCAGAAGTCAGGAAGTCTGGTTTTAGGGATAGGCTGCAATTGATTGCACAAAGGCAGGAAACCTGAATTGGCAGAATCTGTTGGGCTGTGTGAAAGCCTTGTTTTGCAAGCTGTCAGTAGATACAACTTATTTAGAAAACATAATAGTCACAACAGGGGGATTTAAAACAAAACGCTTTAGTCATATATTTTCCTTTCTTTAGTGTCCTGCTTCATTTCAGACCTAAGTATTCTGGTTTATACAAACCCCAATACTTTTATGATTAACACGAATCTTTTATCAATTATCACAGTTTCTTTAGGAGTTGCCTGGAGTGCCCTGGGCTGTCCCTCTGTGGAGGGAGGGGAGGAGACCCCATAATCCTGCTTGTGGAGGTCATCCCTTCATTCCTGCCCGTGGGATAGAACATCCAGTGCTTTCCTCCCTCTGCCCTCCTCAGGGAAATGCTGGTGCCCTGTAGCCACATCCTCTGGCTTTCACCCCCTCACAGCTCCCAGCCCTCATCCTCCATGGGGCCAGGTGGAATTGCACCCAACACCTTTGTTGTGTGTCCACAGAGGAGCAGTAGGGAATGGGAGGCAGGTTGCTGCAGGCTGCCTGTCTCAGGGATGCCTGCCATCAGCTCATCACACACCTTTCCTTGCTTTTACACCCTTTTCCCTTTCATCAGGTCTGTGAAAATGCCACCAGCGGCTCTCAGAATGGGCAGGTGAAAGGAAAAGGTGGTGGCCAAGACAACGAGAGCACGAAGAGCACGTACTTCTAGCTGGCTCTGCAGGTGGCCGTGGATGCAGGCAGCCCAGTGCTGTGTGGGTGCTGAGGACAGGCAGGGTCTCTCCACCTCAGGACACCAGCATTGCTCACGCCCTCACTGCCAATTCTTGGGTTTCCTTGTCTTTTTTTGCCTTCCTGTATCTCCCTCTGTAGCTTGTCCTCAGGCACTGCAGGCTGTCACTGGTGTCCAGCAGAGAAAATTCTGGCTCTTGCCAGAGAAAATTGGGTGCTTTTTACTTTAGGGAAAAGAAGAAAGAAATCAAGAATTAGAATGGAGAATTTCTCTTCATTTTTCCTGTTATGCCTCCAGGAAGGTGAGACTGTAAACTTTGTCCAGTGAGACACCCACTAGAGCATTGAATAAACTTGCAAGAGAGAACTGGGCTCACTAACAGAAGAGCTGGAGCAGATGCAGCACTGAAAATAATCTCACACTTGCAGGGAGTGATTTATCGTGACTGTCTAGCAAGATCATCCCGTTCTCTCATAAAAACACTCCTTTTTAATTTTTTTTTTAAATTTGAGATACTTAGCTGAGAAAAAAAAAAGATGTGATGGAAGAAACAGCATGCAGGGAGCAAGGATGTCTAACAGGCAGCAGAGGTTTCACTTCAGTGCTGGTGGCTTTGAATTGATGCCTGTCATGATGCTTTGGGCATGGAAAATGGTGCTGTTGGGTGCAGTGTGGACCAATTTGGTTCATTCCATTCCAGGAAACTGAGGGATGTTGTGGCTATAGGTCTCTTAGAAAAAAGTGCAGATCTTTCTGGGAAATGTCAAGTCTCTTCTAAAATGTCCTAATCTATTCCTTTTTTGCTGGATCCATTTAGTCATTAAAAGATTTAGGACTTATTTTGTCTTATACTGTGAAAGTATTTTTCCTGTGCTTCCCTTTGTATTATCTCATGTCCCTCAGTCCAACTTTCTTTTCCCCCTGTATGGTTTCTGCCTTCAGATGAAGCCTGAGAATTGCACATGGTGGTTCTTCATCTCTGACTGTTCAACTCAAAAGTTTTTTTTCTGGTAGTGTCAAAAAATGTTAAACCAGAGGATTTCTTCTCTCCATTGTCATGCCTTCATGTTTTCTGTGGACCGAAGCACCTCATGGATATTCAGTTTGATCAAGACAGTTTGGGATAAAACCAGTGCCATGTGACAATGTCCTGCCAGGAAGGACTGGCTGTGGTGCCATTTTCTCTCTGGCACTGCTTTTCAGAGGATTTGCTGTGGTGCTCCTCTTCAGCACCCTGAGAACAGAGGAGCTCAGTCCTTTGTCCTTTCCTTGGAAAAGGCTGGGGAGCCTTAAAAGTCTTGGAAAAAACTGGGAGCCTCCTTCAGGCTTTTATAGCAAACAAGGCATTGGGGGTAAAGGCTGAGGGAAGAGCTTGCAGCCAAATGTACAGTTATTGAAGGAAATTGTACCCTGAGACTCTGTTTTAGCTCATTTCATAAATAAAGGCGTCCAACCACAGCTGCTGTACTTCTGCTTCCAGTTCATTTGTGCCTCCAGTGGGCTGAAGATCCATTTCATGGAATCTTGGATGGTTTGAGTGGGAAGGGACCTTAAAGATCATCTCATTCCAATCCCCCCTGCCACATGCAGGGGCAATCCCCACTCTCCAGGTTGTTCCAAGCCCCATCCAACCCGGCCTTGGACACTTCCAGGGATCCAGAGGCAGCCACAGCTTCTCTGGGCAACTTCTGCCAAGGTCTGACCACCTCACAGGGAAGAATTTCTTCCTAACATCGAATCTATATCTCCCTTCTGTCAGTTTTAAGCCATTCCACCTTGTCCTGACCCTCCATCCCTTGTCCCCAGTCCCTCACCAGCTCTCCTGGAACCCCTTTAGGCAATGGAAGGGGCTCAGAGCTCTCCCTGGGGCCTTCTCCAGGCAGAACAATCCAAACTCTCTCAGCCTTTCCTCATAGGAGAGGTTCTTCAATCCCTCTAATCATCTTTGTGCCTCCTCTGGACTCACTCCAACAGCTCTGTATTATATTTTATCTGCTCTGCTCTGGATCACTGAACCTTGTCAGTTTGAATACCCCTCGACTGTGCACTTGAAGAGCACCTGAATAGCTTTACTCATGTTTTGCCCAGCTCAGCACAAGTGGGAGGATGTCCAATGTTTTTGCAGTTCCCTAACGTTGGCTCTAGCCAGCCCACACATGGCCTTGCACAGTAATGAGTAGAGGTGACAGCACAAAGTGGAGCCAGGATTGCTGGAACTGCATGTGGGAATGCAAACATAAACCCGTGGGAATGCAAATACACTTTTACATGCACTCAGTGGGGTGTTCTGGGCTTTCATGATTGTTAGGCCATGGGCAGAGGGTAAAATGTGACCTAAGGAATGACTAAGGCAAAGAGGATGATTCCATATTGAAGGGAGGGAGCCAAGAGGCTGAGGAGGTGATAAGCACAACATAGGGAGAGAGGTTTAGATGGGAAGAGTAGCTTATTTCATTTTAGAGACAAATTTAGGAGAAAATGTTCTGGAATTAATGTTTCTGCTGAAGAAAAAGGGCTTCAGTAATGCCTTTCTGTCAATGAGGAAAAGGATACCAGCGGGCCAAAGTGAAAAAACCCAACTGTTTATTGACAAACTGCCCACATGGGAAAGCAAAAAAAAGAATAAATGCTAGATAATGAGCTGTCAGAACATTGCCCCCAACACATATACACACACACACTCCCAGAATAGAACAAAAAAAACCCCAAAATGCTGGGGAAAGAAACAAACTGGCTGTGTGGCAGGGGGAGCAAAATGGCGCCAGCTTCTTTGTCTCTGGGAAGGAAAAAAAGTTCACATAGCAGCTTGGGCAAAACAGATGGGAACCAGTGGAACCTCTGGCGTTGGTCTCCTCACAGCAAATTAAACTGGGGAGTTTTAGTGCCTTTGCTCTTGTTCAGCTTTTCCCCAGGTCTTGGAGCAGCTCCTGCACTCCCACCCGAGCAGCTCCTGGTGATTGTCTGATCTTGGACCAAAACTAAGCCTAACAGTTCAAGAAAAAACCCAAAATCTGCTGAAGGATTGCTGCTGCAGTCTCTTCAGGCCAGGAAAAGGGGGGAAAAGAAACTTCTTGCTTAAGCTAGCAAAAATTCAAGCTAGCTAAGCAACTGTCTTGGGGTGATTTTATGATGGTGTTCTATTCTCTAATTGTCTTTATGCCCAGAAATGGCTGCTGTAGTTTTGAGATGGATCTGAGTGGAGGATCAGGAGCCTTGGAGCCCCTGTGAGGGCTTTGTACAAAAAAAATCCTCGAATGTGCCCCATCCCATGCAGTGGATGTTGGCAGTTACTTTGTTACTTAACTTTTTTTTTGGTAGCTTAAGCAAGATTTTTTTTTTCCTTTCCCTATCTTTTCCCTCAATCTGCAGCAGCAATGTTCAGGTTTTTATCTTGAACTTTTGGTTGTTTTTTGGTCCAAAATCAGGCAATTGCCAAAATGGACCAGGACTTGAAGGGGACCCGCGGGAGCCACTCCAAGCCTGAGATCTTGGAAAAAAAAGCTGAACCAACCAGAGAAAGGCCAGATTTTGCAACCTTCCTATCCCATCTCCAACCATGGCCATGTTCCACATGACTGGGGTGATTTTGTGCACCAAAGCTAACACACAAAATGAATATCAGCTCCAGACACATCTGGCTTGGACTTGGGACACCCTGGCACTCAAAACTCCATTTACTAGAGCAGGAAGTGATTGGTAACCAAAGGGTGCAGTAAATCTGAGTGAGCAGCATTCTCCTTCCTTGAGAGCATGGATGTTCTTGAGGACATGGATCAACTGAAGGGCACTGAAATACATCCTCTGCTGGCAAACAAATTAGAGAGGAGAGGAGCCCACCCTTCTCTTTCGTTTGCATGACACTAAAATATCATGACTGAGCTGGCAGCAGCCAACTGAAGGTCACTGTAAAAGGCTCACCATGGCTGAGGAAAGCTGTCCAAATGCCCACACAGTTTGGCATCGAATTGCAGCATTCCCATGCAATTTAGGAAACTTCTACAGCTGCTAGTAGAGAAAATAAAGGCAGATTGTTTGTTGGAAGACTTTGAAAAAACAAAAAAAATCCCTATTGAACTCAGCCACTCTGCTTTAACACTCTGTTTCTGCATTGTTTGTGTCTGATGGAAACAAAGCTCGTTTCCATCTGCATGTTAAATTACAGACTTACAACTTCTGTGTAGAAAACACTCCAGAGCCAAGAGCAGTTACAAAGGCCAACTGTGAAACAGTGGGAAATAAAAAAAAGTCAACACCATTTATTATTCACATATTGCATTACAAGTGTCTCTTCTCAAACTCAGAGCATAATTTATCTTATTCATGTAGAAACTCAACTTCAACAGCACATGGAAAGAAAAGCTAAATAGGTGTGTGACAGGGGTGCAGTGACATCCTGATCAAACGTCTAGGCTTGGGCTGAGGCGCAGCCCGACGACCCGAGGGATCTAGTGCAGGAGGGACAAGCCCAGTGCCCGCTTTTGCCCAGTACAGCCACTCTACTGGTGATTCTTTATTGCTGTAAAACACAACAGGGATGGTTCCACGGGTACCAGCTTGCAAAGGACTGGGGAACACGCTGGGAGGCCAGCCAGGCATGAGCAAACTGGCTTTCAGGGACACTTGGAAGTGCATCTGTTCCAAAGCAGAGTGACACACATCTCCTCTCCCTGTGACCATGGGTATTGTGTTCATCATCTGAAAGACCAGTTTGCAGGCAGCCAGGCCTCCCTGGTCTGCTTCAAGAATTATGGAATCAGACTAGAGTGTTAGTAGATGTCTGTCCTATCACCGCTTGCTCTCTGAACATCTGCAGACATCCTTCTCCAAGCCTCTGTCATCATCTCTGGTGTCTCATTAGAATTCTTCAGTTTTCTGCTCCTGAAGATAAGGAAGAAAGAGGAGGAGATGAGACTGTGTTCCTCCCTGATTTTGGCATTTCTTCCTTGCCTTAAAATTGGATATTTTTTCCCCTTAAATTCAGAGCTCCCTGTACACACCTCAGGGGGGAGTTGGTCGTTCCCTGTGTCATCTGGCAGCTCAACGCCGCGTGTCTCGGGCAGCAGGATGCAGGACAGGGCCACCAGCACAGGGATGCTGCCAAAGATGGCCATGGGGATGGCCCGGTGGTACTGGTCCAGGGGGATGATCAGCGGGGCCAGGATCCCGGCCACCCTGGCCATGGTGGAGCACAGCCCCACGCCCGTCTGCCTGGGGAGAGAGGGGCAGCAGGAGCTGTGGGCAGGGCTCAGCACTCCTGGCTTGAGTGTGGCCCCATCACCACCTCCAGCCTTGGTGTGTTGGGTTGATGTGGCCAGAAATGTGAATTCTGTCACCATCTGTTGGAGCAGGGTGGGGCAGTGCCCCTTATCTCCTGGCACATATTATCTGCTAATGGGCCATCTTTAAACCAGCTGGGGCAATCATCTTTATCTTTTCCACAACCCATCCTCCCTCCAGGAGATATCATCTGCTGCTGGGCCATTAAGTCCCACTGTGTGACTGACAAAATTACATAATCTTATTGTGAGATGCTCCAGTCAGGGGAGGAGCCAAGCCTTTCCTACCTAGATAAAAAAACTGTGATTTTGGACAGCAAGTTATTCCATCTTTCCACTGGATTCCAGAAGAACACTGGACCTTTCCACATCATCTCTGGACCTTCAGAAGAAAACTGCACCGTTCTACAGAACCACTGCTTCAGCTGAAGCACATCTGCCACTGCAGGAGGATGCAGCCACCATTGAATGGGACTGCTGCCAACACCCTGACTGACTGACGGGGTGTCAGGTTGTATTCTGATTCTGTCAGGGTTGGGATTGTTCTGTGTAGCACTTCATTTCCATTTTAATTTTCCTAATAAAAAACTGTTATTCCAAATTCCCATATCTTTGCCTGAGAGCCCCTTAATTTCAAAATTATAATAATAATTTGGAGGAAGGGGGTTTACATTCTCCATTTCAAAGAGAAGCTTCTGTCTTTATGGGCAGACACCTATCTTTCAAACCAGGACACTTGGCCAAAGGAAGCCCTGATGTGTGAGGGAGAGCTCACCTGACAGTGGTGGGGAAGAGCTCAGCAGCGTAGACGTAGGAGGTGGAGAAAGCAGCTGTGGATGTGAACTTGCCAATGACAGCCAGGACAGTGATTGCCAGGGCCTGCTCTGAGGGGAGGAGGAGAGACAGCCACTGTAACCTCCAGGGGATGCTTCACTTGGGACCAGAACTCTCTGCAGTGGGATTTCTTGGCATGGCCCTTTCTGTTAGACCTG
The DNA here is from genome assembly GCA_034336665.1 of Luscinia megarhynchos. Lineage (NCBI taxonomy): Eukaryota > Metazoa > Chordata > Aves > Passeriformes > Muscicapidae > Luscinia > Luscinia megarhynchos. The sequence continues at coordinate 42,287,408 of JAPFBE010000007.1, read as the reverse complement.
CTAAGCAAACTTAGCACTAAGAGGAATGTTTCGTTTGTCTTTGCAAACAAGCTGTAGATGTGCTGGTAGATAAGGTTAGCACCCAGAGATAAAAGAAACAATGGGTGGGATTCCACTGACTGATGAATGGAAAAAGATGTTTGCCTTTACAAACAAACTGTAGATTTGCTGATAAATGAAATTGAATATTGGAAGATGAAAGAAGCAAGGGGGAAAAACCATTAATTCTATAAGAATTAAAAACTAAAAGGGAGGGTGGGTTATACATTAGAGGGGAATCTCAGGTATCAGGTGTTCTGGGAAATCTGTGCCTCTCAAGTACCTCAGACAATAGGGGAAAGAGAGAGGGAAATGTGGCCAGGAAATTGGGATAAAAAGGGAGGCTGCGTCCTCCAAAAATTTGAAGGATCCCAGGGGAATGCCCCATGGCCTCTCCCTTTATTCGAATAAAGCAAAAAGGGCTCCTCTGTCTCCTTTTTAGACATAAACCTCTGGTGTTTATGGATTAATTTTCCTGACACTACCTAACCCATTGGAATGACTCCCAGCATCCCCTTAGCTGGAAAATACCCTCTGCAAAGAGAAGCCAGATTTCTCCTGAGCCCTTGGGCATTTTCTAGATCTGCAGCTGAGGTGAGCTACTGAGCCACCGCAGGTGTTTGGGGAGTGCTTGGTTGGAAATGCCATGTCCTTGACCTTGAAAGCATTGGGGAGCCCCACTGTTACCTTCAGTCTCACTCACAGCACTGGCACAGCAGCAGGGGTGGGGTATGGACTGGGGCACAAACAGATGCAAACAGATGAGGGGGAGTGGGCATTTGCTTTTTCTCTTCATCTAAGAAAGGGACACATGGTGGCTTTTCAAGCACTTCTGCTGCTGTACCTTTCTGCCAGGAGGTGATGGTGTCTAGTGGGTGGTGGTGTCTAATGGACACTGCCTGCCAAGGGCTGGGAGCTGTGGAAGAGCCAGGCCCAGCCCTGAGGGAAAAGGAATCCAAGGTGAGGGGAGGCCAGAATGTTGGGGATGAAGCACCCTGGCTGTGACAGTGGAGGCAGCTGAGCCTGAGTGTGGGATGAGTGTGGGATCAGTGTGGGATGGGAGGAGGATGGATCTGAACGAGGGTAGGGATGTCCAGGGCTCTGCCCAGCTCGGCTCACAGGATGGGAAAGTTCACCTTCAGGGATGCCAGTGAGGATGAGACATAACAGGCCAGACAGCAGCAGGAGAATGCCCTGCACTTTCTTCCTCCCAAACCACTCCAGAAGGAAAATGCAGGAAATCCGAGCTGGAAACTCCACTGCCCCAAAGGCCAGCTGTGTCAGGTAGATGTTCAGACCAAAATCTGTCACGCTGAGGCTCAGCCCATAGTAGACAATGCTGTCTGCAAACCTGAAATTCAAGTAAAGCAGAATAGAATATGTCACCAGATGCTTTTATGGAGGTTTATAACCAAAAATTAGAAAGGTTAGAATAGATGCAACTTATTTAAACTGCCAACAATCTCTGTTTTGGTTCTAGTCATCACCTTTGACAGTTCTGTGGGACATAGTTGCAGGAGATAAAGCAGGATGGATCTCCATATGGTCAGCAAATTCTAGACTGAAAACCTACATTTCTAGATAGGCACAAAACTACTGCAAGGCCCAAGGATTGCCAAAGCTGGAATTACTCAGGCCTTTTTAACAAAACCCACAGTATCATGGATAATCATCTTTTCCCATGCCCAGACATGGCAAATCTGGTCCATTTGTAGGTGGAGATAGAATGATAGCAGATAAAGACATACACATGTATATTACTAGAAAAGTCACTTTAATTTACCATTCTCGACAACCATCAATTTATTTTCTTTCACCCAGTAGTTTTGACAGAGGGGACCAGTGAATGTCTTACCAGACACACGACATGATTAAAGTCACCTTCCGCTGGTTCTTCTTCCGAAAGAGATCCAGCAAGCTGGCAGACTTGACCTCTTTCTCAGGCTTCAGCTTCAAAACACAGGAAGTCAAAGAGTCAGAGCAGGGAAAGGAAACCCATGTCCAGCTCCTTTTTGGTGGGACAGGCCTGTGTTCTCTGTGCTCAGGGACAGCCCAGTGGGCACAGAGGTGGTGACTGACAGGTTCCTCAGGATGAACATTTATTTCCCCAGTCTAGGAGCTTTGGGATGGGCAAGGAGGGAACTCCCCCTCAGGCATTTGTGCATGGAAACCCACAGACTAAAGAGAGACTCCGTGCTCATCAGTGACACTGCTGGAATGCTGCCAGGAGAAAAGCCAGGGAAGCATTTCAGTCCTCCCCACACCCCAGGGACACCCCAGCAAGCTGCAGGCTGAGCTCGTCCCTGTGTGACTCAGCTGGAGCCCCACAGGCCGTGCCCAGCCCGTGCCCAGTGGGATGCAGAGAGGTTTGTGGGATGAGCTGAGCTCCAGGGGCTGCTGCAGGGCCCAGGGCAGCGTGTGAGGACGAGAACCCCCCAGTACCTGCTCCAGGAGCTCTGGCGGGAGGCTGCGCCTGTTGGTGGCTGCCGCCTTCTGCAGGAGCTTCTTGGCTTCCTCCACTCTGCCTTTGGTCACCAGCCAGCGAGCTGACTCTGGGAGCACCCTGCCAGGAGGGGAGCCCAGCACAGGCTGCTGTGTCCTGCTGAGCTCCCCCACAGCCCCTTTCTCTGGGAGCACGTCCAGCAAGCCTTGGCCACCACACAATCAGATCACAGAACCACAGAATGTTCTGCATTGGGAGGGACCCACAAGGTTCATCAAGTCCAACTCTAAAGTGAATGGCCCATGGGATCAATGGGTCTAAACACCCTAAATTTAGGCTCCATTTGGAGACCTGAAGCAAAGCAGCTGCTGCTCTCAGCAGTCCAGTGCTCAGGGAGATGTGCTGAGCTGTGCAGCAGCTCCTGCAGCACCTGCACTCCAATGGGAAGGACCCAGCTTGGTTCTGAGCTGCTGCCACCTCCTCACTCACACCCTCACACCCGTGTTGTGTCTTCCAGAAGCTCTGCCCTGCTCCTGCTTACCAGATGTAGAAGAAAAGGACAAACATAGGAGCAGATCCTGCAATCTCCAGCAGCCTCCAGTTGCGGATCCCATAACTCAGACCAGCCACCGACATCTGCCCGATGGCGAAAGCCGTGTGAGCAATCAGCACTGCCTTGGGCCGGTAGGACACACCAACCCATTCTGTGACTGAGAGGAAAAACAAACCTTCAGGCTTCTCTTTGGGCTCTCTTTTGTTCTTATATATTGGGAGGCCACATCTGCTGCCTCAGGACAAGGGCCTCCCACTCACCCAGGGATACGACTGTGATCATGATTCCTGACACGGCGGCTCCCACGACAAACCTGAAGGCTATGAACACATAGAAATGGGGCACAAAGGCAGTTGCCAGCCCAAACACAGCCTGGAGGAGCATGCAGATGAGAAAGACTGGCCGTCTGCCTATCCTGTGGAGGAAGAGAGAAGAGCCAGTCAGTACTTGCAGAGACCCCATGGGGAGAGGGAAGAGACCAGGAGGGATGCAAAGTGATTTGAGAACCAGAGGAGATTTGACATCCATGCGAACATAGCTCCTCTATACACCCCAAGAAATAATGTGCAGAAAAATTGGTGTCTCCAGTGTTGGCCCATCATGGTTCTGGCAAAGCCTGAGATTACCAGCAGGGGCTAAACTTGTCACTCATGAAGAACCACCCCACAAGGCTGTATCTGCCTTTTTAAAACCCTCAGACATTTCCAGACCTCTCAGGTGGCCCCAGATGCCCTATCTCAGGCAAGGGAATTGAGTCTTGTGAAGAGAGCAGTTCTTGTTCAGTGCATGGACATCTGGGCTGTCCCTGAGTGCTGGGCAGTGTCTCTGGGAAGGAACTGTGTTTTCTCACCTGTCACTTAGCATCCCAAAGAACGTGGCTCCTATGAGAAGCCCAGCCATGTAGATGGACTGGGAGACATCATTCAGGACGGCCCTGTCACACACCAGGTCAAACTGGAGGGAGATAAACACAGATGTTGTTGCTTTTGACAGACACCAGCTGCTTTTTGGGGGTGGGCAGCCTCTCTGGTTCATGGTGGATCCAGGATCTGGGTGCCTGAGCTCTTGCTCCAGCCCCTGGGAGCAGAGAACCCTTCACAAGGGCTTGAGCACTTAGCCACAAATCAATGGTGGGATGGACACGAGGTGCTCAGCATCCCTCTGCATCCTGCTGCATGTCTGCTGGGATCTGCAGGATTCCCCTCCAGCTCAAACATCCATGAGGGAGCATCCTGGTTGTCAAGTTTTGTTTGAAGTGTGACCTTGGGGTGAGAGCTGTATCAGCTTTCTTCTCTGGCTGAAAAGGCAGGAGAGTGTGGAAAGAGGAGAGCAGTGTTTTTTTCTGGTAAAGGAGGACCAGCAAAGCAATGGGAAGGGATGCAGGTGCTGAACCCTGCAGAGAAGCCTTGTCTGAAATGGACTTAGTGCTTCAGGGACACTAAAGAGCCTTTGCAAATGCCAGAGGCTGGGATTTCTCCTTTGTCCAACCTCAGAGGAATTTGTGAGAAAGTGCTGGAGCGGGCAGGTAGGAAAGGAGGGAGGAGGAATGAAGGGAAGTGAGAAAGGAACAAAGGTCCACAGAAGGAGAATCACAGAATCATGGATCATTTAGGTTGGAAAAGACCTCCAAGAACATCAAGTACAACCTGTGACTGATCACTACCATGTAAACTAGAAGGTGGGAGATGAGGCAGAATGGAGAAGTTGAGGATGCCAATAAACTATCATTAAAACAATTAAAACAATAATTAAAATGCTAATAAACAAGGATTTTGCTCAACTGCATGGCGCCCCTGGCATATCTTGTTGCAGCCCTGAAAGCTCCTGGAGGCCCAAGAAATATCAAAGACAACCACTTGGAAGGTAAATGTCCTTTCACAGAGGAGATGATGTGAGCAGAACCAGGCTGAAGAACAGGGGATACTGTGGCAGAGATGCCCAAAATGTCCCCCAGGCAGATACATCATGAAGTGAAGGGTCTGGATACTGGAAAGAGAACAGATGGTGGGCAAAACATGTGCTGGACTGGCACCTCCCATCATCACTGCCTGTGCCCTCCCCAGGCACCTCCGTCATGGGATTCCAGCTGTGTGATGGAGGCAAAATCCTGCAGTAAATCTCAACCTGACTGCACCACAGCTGGCTCTGGCTGACCAGACCACAGGTCAGGATATTCACATCCCCTCCTTTCCACATCCCAGCACACCAAACAGCAAATACAGACCTCGGTCAGCAGGGATGGTGGCTGTCCTGAGGGGTACACCCAGCCATTGCTGCACTTCTGTGTGTCATTCAGCCCATAGGCCAGGATGGAATCGAGGTCCCAGTCCACTGGGGAGTACATGGAGCACTGCTCGAGCTGCCCGTCGGCGCCCCGGGGCAGGGTGAGGTTCAGCTGCTCTTCCTCCGTCAGGTTGGGGCCGACAGTGCGGATCCAGCTGGTGTCACAGTGGTAAGGCACCTCCACGACCATGAACACTTGGCCAACCATTTGGAAAGGATTGAGAAGCAGTGGGAGGGCGACGAGCAGGACCAGCAGTTTCTGGTAGCGCCCACACTCGCCCAGAGCCCGTAAAAGATCCCCGAACTCAGCCATGGTGAATTCCTCTGTGGCCAGGCTGCACTGGAGCCTCTGGCTTGAGCAGGCAAATATTAATGTTTAAACTGTGTGAGCACTAAAGCCCTAATCAAGTGAGATAAAATGAACACCTGCATTAGCACACTAGTCCATTTTGATGATACAGTGCAGTCCTCCAGGCTGCACTTTGTCACCAGCCATTCCCTCCCTGCTCTTGGGAGCAGAACAAAGGTGCCAGAGCACTGCCACTCTTGGACACAGTATGGTGACATCTTGTTCTTTCACAGCCTGAGATATGTCTCAAGGCCTCCTGAAGGCAGCTGTGCTGCAGCACAAGAATTTTGTCTGAGGAATGAAGTTGGGATTCTCCAAATGAGGGTTAATTTTACTGGGAAGCAACAGAATAAATTTGCTGTTCCTATTAATATACATTATATATTATATATTATATATTATATATTATATATTATATATTATATATTATATATTATATATTATATATTATATATTATATATTATATATTATATATTATATATTATATATTATATATAATGCATCCTGGAGAGTATATGTAAGAGAAGCAGAACACCAAGAAATATGGTTAGTAGTCCAGTAGACTTACTCTTGACAGTTGTGTCCCAAACTCTCTGTTTTCGTTTATAGAAACCCTGGTTAGTCATAAAACTGGATCTAAACTACAGTCTCTGGGGATAATCCTTAAATAGACCTGACTTAGAGAGTACCCTCAGGGAAAACAGCATGTTGCACACACAGACATGCAGAGCACACAGGATTTGGGAAATGACACCATCTTGGCTTTGCCTGAGGTTCTGATGTCACCTGAAAAGCAGATTATCCTGATTTCTGCTGCACATCTGAGCTGCTTCCTGGGTGGTTTGTGTCTTTATTCCTGGTAAACTGGGCAGCTGGATTGCCCTCACTGTGTGAAATTTTCTGTGTATGTTGACAAAGGTTGGTTTCACCAGAGCTCTTGGCTGCTTTTACCAAAGCTATGAACACATCACTTATCTGCTCATTTCAAATCTCTCAAATTCTTTGTTTTTCATTCTCAATGCCCATGGTATATCTGAGCCTCCAACAAAGTGACTCCTGGGCTTTTCTCTGTGGGTCAGGAGTGGCAGTGGCTGGACACCCCTTTGAACACCTCTGTGCTGGGGTGAACTGTGGGGAGGTGGATTCACACCCACCAGCTGTGGTGCTCCTGCCTTCTCCCTCCTTTCAGAGCTGGCAGGGACACATCAGGTTTATGGGTGTCATTTGGCAGTGACAACTCACCTGGGACTTCACTCTGAGCACCTTTTGCACAGGCGACAGGGGCCACCAGCTTCCCCCTGCTCCAGTGAGGGGTGTTGCAAGTCCTCTCCACCTCCAAGCACAACCTGGCCACGTTTCAGGCACAGCTCTGAGAGAGCAGTTCCTTTACCCTGAGCCCCTTGATCACCCAAGGGTGACTCTGACTTCAGAGCTTGATGAGTCTCATGAATTTCAAGGATATCCCTTTATTCCCAATTTATGCTGATGGAGCAGTTTCCCTGCACAAAGCACTGATACTGCTTTGCAGCAGGTGCAGTCATTAAGCAGCTTTATTCCTCCAGCAGATTCAACAGAGCCAGGGTTATTTTGGCACTAGTGAGGCAGGGAACTTGTTGGGATATTTTATTTTATATTTAATTTAATTTAATTTTATTTTATTTTACTTTATTTTATTTCATTTCATTTCATTTCATTTCATTTCATTTCATTTCATTTCATTTCATTTCATTTCATTTTTTATTTATTTTCTTTATTTTCTTTAATTTCATTTTGTTCTATATTAAAAATTAATCATTTTAACATCTTTATCTTTTTTTTTTACAGACAGCTGATTAAAACGTGAATTGCTGTGCTGTATGACCTTTTTAATAGTGTAGGTGCTTAGTACGTGCTTAGCACATGCACAGTTCATGCTTTGACCCTCTGGAGTTTCTCTTAAGCTTGTTTATCATTAGTATAATTGTTAACTTCTGCAGCATTTATGTTATGTAATATTTATGCAAAGGAGAGTCAGGGAGGAGCAGAGTGCAGTGGCACAAAGAGAACAGATTTAGCAATGTCCCCACACCCCAAGACTTCAAGACACCAGGGTTCATTTCCCTCTTCTGCCCTTGGCAAGGTGATTTCACTTATCTTTGCTTATCATTGTGCAGCTGATTTGGAGAATCACTTTCGGTCCCATATCAGCTAAATTGTGCTGCAGGGAGGGCTGTGTTGTTATTTTTTTACCCCCTTTTATTTTTTCCCCCACCTATATAAAGAACTCCTTCTCTGAAAGGTCATAATTTAACATCTCCAGGTCTTCAGAAGACAGACTGGCACAATCCTCTTCAGCTCCTGATGTTTTTCTGCTCCTGTTCATTGTTTCAGAAGCCACCTGGCCCATTTTGGTTGAATCAACATCAAAAGGATCAAAGACACCCTGATTAGAGGTTTCAGAAGCACAGCTGCTGAACATGTGTGTTAAAGGAGAATTGTCATCCTGTGTAGGGAGATGCTTTTTTGTGGAGCCTTCAGCACTGAGACCCATTCCAAAGATTTCTTCTGCTGCCTTTGGAGCCTGGCCTTGTGGATCCACCTGCAGCAGGAGTTCAGAGCTCTGAATCCCTTCCAGGTCTCTGATATTAATCTCATCCTGCCCATCAAGAAGTGAGAGGCTGGAGGTGTCCCAGAGCTCTAGTGAGGTGTTGGTTTCTGATGAGATTTCATGGAATAAATCTGAAGGATTTGGATCAAAGAAAGGTGGAGTTTCTGCCTCTGAATTTTGCAAATCTGAATTTGGAGTTTTATTTGCCATACTGGGGAAATCTTGTCCTCTAGAAAAGAACAAGTTACTGCCTCCCAGAAAATCCATGTTGCTGAACTGAAGCTCAGCATCCTTGGGTAACTTTTCTGAATTGCCTGGTAAAAAAAATATCCCATCCTGTGCCACTGTGTCCTGGACATCCAAACTCAACAGGTTCTGGGCTCCTGGCAGATGAGCATCATGGTGATTCCCTTCCCTGGTAAGATTTTTGCTGCTGTCAGCTGCAGGCACAAGCTCTGGAGGAAGCTGTAGAGGGTTTGTTCCATGATTTGAGATTCCTGCAGCTTCTTTCTGATTTTTCTGTGCTGCCATGAGAGGGGGCCAACAGCTGTCCTGCTGCTGCCAAACCTGACTATTTAAAGACACTTGGTCATGAATGTCAAGTTCAGTTCTGTCACTTTTATCACCATGGGACATGGCAGCGCTGGGAGCATCAGTCTCCTTGCCCTCAGCAGAGCCTGGGAATCCTCCAGAGCTCTCCTGGATGTGTTTAGGGAACACCTCCATCTTTCCAGGCTGATCATCCTTGGAGGCATTTTGCTTTGCTTGGCTGGAGGAGCTGAGGAGACCCTGAGCCTTTTCTGTCCTGCCATCAATATTTGCTTGTTCTGAGGATCCTGCAGGTTTTTCTCGTGGGCTCTGCTTCTTCTCTGAGGAGTGACCAAACAAAGTGGCCAGGGCTGACTGGGGTTTCGTGGGTTTCCTCTGGGTTGTTGTTTCTTTCCTGGGATTTCTGCCTTTGTCTTCAGAGCCAAAAAGGGTAATGAGGGGGTTTTTCCCAAGCCTGAAACCTTTACCTGATGTCTCTCTACAGGCTTGGCTGCTTCTGGCCTCCTTGCTCTGGGCACCAGCCTGTGGCACAGGCACAGTGCTTTCCCCTGGAAGTTTCAGATCCACTTTTTCTTCACCTACTGGATGGTCTCTGGATTTCTCCAAGGATGTATTTGGTTTGGAATATTCTGAAGTCTTGGCTGCTTGTTCAGAAATGTGCAAGGTGTTTTCACTAAGAACTTCCCTGGAATCCTTTGACTTGGGGTTGTTGCCTTCATCACGTGAGGGGCAAGTGGCACAAGTTCCTTTCAGAGCTGTGTCTGTTGATACTAGAAAATCCTTTCCAGATGATTTAGTATCATGTCTCCAAATACCCTCATGAATGTTACTTTTCAGGTGGCCACATGTGTCCTGAGGTTCTGTTTCTTGTAAAGAGGACCCTTTGTGATCATCTGTCCTGTCTGGACAAACAGGTGAAGAGACTCTGCTCTTTTCAGCCTCATTTTCCTGAGATGTATGCTCAGGACTGGGCTCTTCCAGAGCTGACATAGTTACTGGTTTAATTTCTTTTGTCTTCTCAAATTCTGCCCCTTTGCTCTCAATTCCAGGCAGATCACTTATGCTGGATGGCTGAATAGCTTCCCCCAAAGTTAATGGCATCTGTTTCCCAGGGAATTCTCTGGTCTTTGATTTCTCATTCAACATTTCAGCGATCTCAGGTGACGCACTCAGCCCTCCTGGCTCCAGGGAACCAGAAGATACAGAAGAGGTCCTCAGCACATCAGAGGGGGAATGGGCTTGTTCAGCTTCATTTTCAGAGGGATCAACATCCTCTGCTCTATGTTTTAGCTCTATATTTGTGGTGTTTCTGGTTTTGGGCTCTCCTGGCACCTGAATGGTCTCTGTGCTGTTTGTTCCCTCTCCAAGGTGATTCTTGGCCCCTGCAGTGTCTGGGGTGGCTACCATCAGTCCAGGCTTGTCATGTGTGATTGTGCCTCCTTTGCTGGCTGTGCTCAGTGACCCACAGACCTTGTTGTGTGTCACTGGGGCCTCTGTGGCAGCAGGAGTGCAGCCCCCTGTGCCCCCCAGGTACCTCCTGGGGGTGGGTTTCGGGCTTTGGTGAGTGGGGTGGGGAGCAAGAGAGGCACGAGGCAGGGGTTTCACAGGCTCCAGGACGGGAGGGAGGGAGGCACAGGCACAGGCAGCTCCTCTCTTCAGCTGGGCTTGGCCCTGCTGGATTGCAGCCACCCTCTGGGACACCTTCCCACCCTGCTTCCCTTCAGGCACAGCCCCATCCCCAGCCCCAGCCCCTTCACGGCCTCTCTGCTCTCTGTTCTTGGGCCAGGAATGCAGCTGCTCTCTTTCCTGGTGATTCCAGGTAAGAATCTTCCCTTCTCCACTGCTGCCATCCTGCCTGCCCTGCTGCCTGCAGCCTGGTGGGTTGGCAGGCTCAGTGCAGGCTTTTTCCAGGAACTCACTCCATTTCCAGCCTTCCCATCTGCAGCCAGGGCTGGTTCTGAAGGTGGCCAGACTGTTCTGAGCTTGTTCCCTAGGAGGACAGCCCTGCTGTTCCTGTGCTCAGCCAGCTGCAGGTCACACTGTGCACTGAAGGATGTGGGTTTCTCTCTTGTTTCAGTCTTTTTGGCCCTGTTACCCCAGTCCTGGGGCTGTGGTCCATGCTGAACGTGGTGGTGCTCCAGCCTTTCCATCTCACTTCTGCTTCCAGCCCCGGCCATCAGCTTGTGGTGGACTTGGCAGTAAAACTCCCCGTGGAGGGCAGCATAGTTTTGCAAGCTGGAAAACACACATTGGCACAGCTGTCAGTGGCTGTGTGGGAGGGGAGCTGTAGCACTGACAGACAGACTTTCAACAAAATCATTTTTCAGTGGGGAAGGGAGGGAGGGAGGGGGCTGAAGAATGAAACCTTTCAAAAGCTGTGGTGGCTTTCTCAGAACATATTTGATTTTTCTTTCAAACACCAAAACAACGTGAAAAATTAAACATTTCCTTGCAATACCTCTGGGGGCTGTAGCCCAGGTTATGTGCAATCCTTTTCTCATTTACAGGCCAGGCTACATACCAGCACTTCATCTCTCCCCCTCTATGCACAGCATGGACCTTATGCATAAAATTGCCCAGGGCTCCCATGATGCAACAACTGCAGGATGGGAGGAAGTGTCTGCAGGGCTGGGGGCAACAGGATCTCAAGCAGCCTCACAGGGGGTGGCTGTCTCAGTGACTGACAAGATAAAACAGGTCAGCATTGTGCCCTGGGGACAGGGAAGCCAGCTACATCCTGAGCTGCATGGCAAAGAAAACTGAATGTTTCTCTATATTCGACTTTTGTGGGATTCTTTGTGGAGTACTTTGTCCAGTTTTGGGCTCTCCATAGGAGAAAAGAGATTGCTGTACTGGAAGGGAATCCAGCAAAAAGCCACTAAAGTAGTGAGGGAACCTGTGTCATCTGAGGAGAGGCTAAAGCTGGACCTACCAGGAGAAGGTTGGGAGGGAGAAACTCATGGCTGTGAGTGTCTCTTGTATGGGAGGTTATAGAGGAGACAGGGCTGGAGTGCCTTGGAGGGGAGCAGTGACAGGATGAGAGGCAATGGGAACATGTTGTAACACAGGGAACTGTGATGAGATGCAAGAAAAATGCATTTTCACCAGTGGTCAGGTGTTCAAAGAGAAACCCCAAGTGAGACAGGGTACCTCCAGCCTTGAAGCCATTCCCACCTCTCCTGGACATGCTCCTGGGCTCCTGCCTTCCTTGGGCCTGGGAAGGCTGGGTGGAGGCTTCCAGAGGTGCCTTCCAACCTGCCTGGCTTGATGTGATGTTTGGGAACACGGTTTGGTGGTGGACAGTGTTGGGTAAATGGTTGGACTCAATGATCTTAGAGGCTTTTTCCAACCTTAATGATTCTGTGAGCATAGGAGGCACCCAAATGACTCCTCCAACTACATCTCCTGCTATATTTACAGTATTCCCAAACTGTAAATATTTATTGTAGTTTCAGATCATCCTTGCACCACCATCCATGAAGATTCCTGGTCCAGAGGAGTCTGCAGGCTTGAGGTGGGCAGGCTTCAGCCTCCAGTGATGGAGATGCAGATGGAATCAGGAAAACTGCTCTTTTTCTCATTTCCTGAATCCTGCCCTGTCAGAATTACCCTTGGTAATTTGATGGATACTGCTTGGTGTCTTGGATTGCAATATAGGATGTGGCCAGAAATGTGTATTCTGTCACCATCTGTTAAAACCAGGTAGGGTAGTGATTCCTTATCTCTGTGGCACATATTATCTGCTAATGGGCCATCTTCAAACCAGCTGGGGCAATCATCTTTATCTTTCCACAACCCATCCTCCCTCCAGGAGATATCATCTGCTGCTGGGCCATTGAGTCCCAGGGCATGACTGATAAAATTACATCAACCCGCTGGGAGATGCTCCAGCCAGGGGAGGAGCCAAGCCTTTCCTACCCAGATAAAAACTGAGATTTTGGACAGCAAGGTACCTTCTTTCCACTGGAATCCAGAGGAACACTGGACCTTCCCACATCATCCCTGGACCTTCAGAGGAAAACTGCACCTTCTCCAGGAGCACTGCTCCAGCTGAACCACATCTGCCACTGCAGGAGGATGCAGCCACCATTGAATGGGACTGCTACCAGCACCCTGACTGACTGACGGGTGTCAGCTTGGATTCTGACTCTGTCAGTGCTTTGGGATTGTTCTTTGTAATACTGCATTTCTATTTTAATTTTCCTAGTAAAGAACTGTTATTCCTAATTCCCATATCTTTGCCTGAGAGCCCCTTAATTTCAAAATTATAATAATTTAGAGGGAGGGAGTTTACATTCTCCATTTCAAAGACAATCTTCTGCCTTTATTGGCAGACACCTATCCTCCAAACCAGGACACTTGGGCATCCCTTGAAGCAGCTGAGTCCCACCACTCACCTGAGCTCCCTGCCACAGACGTGGCAGCAGAAACACGAGCGGTGCACACAGAGCCTGCCAGAGCCCACACGCTCCATGGGGTGCACAGGCTTCAGGCAGGAGGCACACATTTCTGTCACCATGGGCTGCAGAAGGAGAGACTGAGGGTTAAATAACTGGATCATGACCACCTGGAATTACCTGCAAGGTAATTTACTGAATCTCCTGCTAGCATTGTGTTTTCTTGTTGTTCTCTTGTAGATCTATTGTGAGATTCAGATTCCTGCCTGACTAATTTGCCTGTGATCTTGGATGGGTCAGTGTTAATTTTCAGTCAGAACACAAAGACAGAACACCCTTGGATCTCTGATGAGAAAAAATACGTTAATTTGATTGAGAGTAAATGATTCATTTAGTTGAATAATTTAAAAACCTTGAGTGAGGTGAGAAATGTTGCTCTGACTCAAAAACTCTGTGCAACTCCTGGAATCACTGGTACCTTAAGGCTGCTCACACAGACATAGTCCAAACCAGGAAAGGCAGCTCATATCAGTGTAAAGGCAGCTCATATCAGTGCAAACCACAGCTCCATGGATCTGGTGGTTTACTCCAGTGTTTACTCTCTGGATTGTGTTGTGTGCCCCAACCTGATTCCCCAAACACCTCTTCATGTGAAAAGCCCAGAGAATCTCTCTGGAACTCATTGCCAGCACCAGCCACATTAGTGGAGAGAGAGAAAGGGGGAAAGGATCTTGGCTGTCAGCCCAGCTGTAGAAACAGCTCCAGGTATTCTGCACAGCCAAGTGACCCAGAGGATGCAGGTGGCAGTGAGGATGTCTCTGTGCACTCCTCACTGTGGTGCAAAGCAGAGGCTCAGCTTAGCTGCTGAGTTCATCTGGAGCTGCAGTTCTTTCCAAAGCCTCAGGAGGAGCACAGCTGGGCCCAGCCTAGCTCTGGCAGGTCAGTGCTCTGAGTACTGACACCCCCTCACATCAGGGCAGCTCTGCCTCTTTGTAGGGAGCTTATCTGCCACAGTTTTGCTGGGGATCTCTGATTTTTTTCCATATATTCTCACCCTGGTTTGCAGCATTTTCAACTCAAAGAAAAAGCAAGTTTACTTTCTGCTCTCATGTGCAGTGGCTGATGGCCATAAATTTTAGCTGTGACCAGAGTAAACAAGTTGGCATCCAGAGAAGCTGTGGATGCCCCTTCCCTGGAAATGTTCAAGGCCAGATTGGATGGGCCCTGAGCAACCTGATCCAGTGGAAAGTGTCCCTGCCCATGGCAGAGCTTTGAAATTAGGTGATCTTTAAGGTCCCTTCCAATCCAAAGCATTCTCTGGCTCTGTGTTTCTATGAAATAAAAAAGATGTTTCTGTATCTCAAGAGATGAGTTGACATGAACAAGAACCAGACAGGGAACAAAACCTTGTCTTTTACTTGCAACAGACACCTGGGGAACAAATTTTTAACTTTTTAAATTTTTAACTTTTCCATTTTTCTGAACGTACCATGAACGCCAAATCATCTTTGTTTTCCTGTGAGAACACTTTCAAGAAGATGAGTTTAACATCTTGAGGTTTCTTCCTTCCTTCTAGAGGGAAGCATGCAAACAAAATCCCTGTCTTTCCTTCAGTCTGAAAATGATCTCAGCACCCCTTTGCTCTTCCACTCCTCTGCCCAGAGCAAACCATGGTAAGGGAATCTAGAAGTAATGGGTGTCTAAACTCCCAGTATTCTCAGTGGAGACCCAGTTAAGGGACTCTAAAGATTCTAAAGCATCTAAAACATCTACCCTGAAACAGACCCTTGTAGTTGTACAAAATCAATCTGCTTGCAAGGTGAATTTTGCCAATGCAGAACTTTCCTCTGATGGTGATGAGCACAAGGGTCTGTGTCCTGGCAGAGAAGAGAGCAACTCAACATGTCTGTGTTATATAAGAAAAAAATGCTTTCCTTTAATCATGAACAAGGAATGAGGCAGAGCTGTTTAGCAATCAAGCAGGATCTCTCTCCTCTGAGCTGGGAATGAATGTCTGAGCTCCCGGAGTGTGTTTCCAAATTTGGGATACCATTTTACAGGGGATACTGGTCTCTTTCATAGGAGGATTTATTTTCAATGCTCCTTGTCTGATGCATAGCAAACACTCCTGCTCTTCAGAGGTGTGCTTGTCAGCCCCAGGAATGAGCCTTCCTAATGGTCTGGAAGATACAGAAGTGATTTGAAGCAATTGAATGGCACTGTGGGCAAGGAAATTATCCTAAGGCTTCTGTGAAAAGCAGTTACAGGGTGTTCCTGGAATGCTCTTTCAGCACACTGCTGATTACTGCAGTGCTGAAAGTTGCAGCTGGATTATTGCTTATCAGCTGTTGCCTTTTTTTTCCTTGTGTGAATGAAAACCTTTATATAGCAGCAGAGGTCAGCCTGAAAATGCCAGTGTTGCTGATAAGCTGAGGAGCTGGGGAAGGGTCTGGAGCACAGGGCTTGTGAGGAGCAGCTGAGAGAGCTGGGGAGGCTCAGCCTGGAGAAAAGGAGCCTCGAGAGGCATCTTCTCACTCTCTACTACTCCCTGTCAGGAGGGTGCAGCCTGCTGGGGGTTGTCTCTTCTCCCAAGTAGAAAGTGATAGGACCAAAGGAAATGGCCTCAAGTTGTGCCAGGGGAGGTTTAGTTTGGGTGTTAGAAAATATTTCCTCACAGAAAGGCTTGTCAGGCACTGGAACAGGCTGTCCAGGGCAGTGGTGGTGGAGTCAGCATGCCTGGAGGGATTTAAAAGATGTGCAGATGTGGCTTTTGGGGACAGGGTTTAGTGGTGTGCTGGCAGTGCTGGGTTAATAGTTGGGTCCATGGTCTTAGGGAGCTTTCCCAGCCTTGATGATTCTGTCATTCCATGGTGAACATGAATCTTTCAGACTGAAAACTGAGTGTCCTCAGAGAGGCCAGTGACTGGCTGTGGGAGAAACAGGACTTTTGGACAGCAAATCAATATGATTATGCAGAAGCTGAATTATTGTTTACTTTTAGCTTTAATTATACATTTTAGTACTACTGTCTATGTGATTACTCATCTTTTGATTGGTGCTTTTATGCTGTGCACGAGCTTTTCAGGTATGATGATTGGTCACTGTCCAGAACTTTGCTGCCCACTTTTATCTTGGGTCTTTTAATTTCGGTATCTTGTTTCTTAGTTCTTTTTTTCTTGATTTAGCACAATTTATGTTTCAGTGGCTTTGAACGGTCTTAACAAGTTGCAGAAAAACACTTAAAAATGGCTTATTCTGTGCACTTGTTATAAACATTGGTCTAAACTAAGAAATATACAGAAAAACAGCTAAGCATGTGAAGAAACAGCAAAATATGCAGAAAAATAACTAGGCAGCAAAATATGGAGAAAAACAGTGAAATATAGTTTGGCTGATGCATGCAATATAGATTACAGCCTGGATTTATTTAGACATGTCACTGTGGCTTAAATTTATTCAGTATTACTACAACTGGCAGAGCTGGGAAGGGCAGTGCTTTTTGTACTTTTTGTACTTTTTGTACTTTTTGTACTTTTTGTGGGCACTTCCAATGAAGCCTCTTTCCTGTCCACTGCTGCAAAAGAACCAAACCTGCAGCTGAACTTGTTCTTTGACCCCTCAAGGAGATGCAGCTCTGAAAATACCAACTGTCCTCTGTCTCCTGGTCCAGATAACTCCCCCATCCTGCTCACTTTTGAAAATATCTACTGTGTGAGAATGCAGAGAGCCACCAGGGCAAAGAGCAGTGAACAATGTCATGTCTTGTACCCCAAAATCACAGAAAATCTGTGCCAACTCATTTGGGATCTGGAAGTTTGTATGGGCTCTGCTGGTTTATTATTGCAAAGTCTGAAGTGCAGGGAATGTGAACTGATCCTTCAGCTTGTGTTTGAGTTTCAAATCTTTGCATTTGTTTTTTCTCTCCAGCTCTTTCAGTGTCTCAAGGAGCAATGTATGGCTGAAATAATGCAGCATCTGTCTCATCCTATTTCTGTTCCTAGATGATGGAAACACCATGAAAGAAACATGTTTTAAATGATATTAGCCTCATAAATGGTTCTTTGAGACATTTAGAAATCCTTTAAGACCAGAAACACAAACAATAAGATTGGTATTTTTAAGCAGTGGTAGTGCAGGATATTTGGGTTTATTTGAGTTTATGTGGAGTAATTTTCATTGCCCAAACAACCTGTTTGCAGCTTACTAAAATTGCTCCACAGCTGTCCTTCAAGAGAAATGAAATAAATGTGATGGAAACTGAGATGGAAACAAAAAGGGAGAAGAAAGGAGTGCTGAAAAAATTCTGAAGATGATCTCCAGGTAACAAATTCTCCCTTTTATTTTGCAACTAGTCCTACTAAAGGAGTGGGGAGGTCTAAATAGTTTTTTTTTTTCTGATTGCCTGAAAATAGATTTGCTCAGTTTATTATGATCTGCTCTTCCAGCTCAGCCTTCAGTATGGAATTGAAAATTATTTCCCAATTCTTCTTTTGGCATATCTTTCAGATTCATGGGGTTCTAGATGTAAATCAATGCAGAACTCTGACATTGTCTAGAACACCTTGAAGCAGGATGACAACTGCTATTTAAAACCTCACTATGGCTCTTCTTCCTCAGAGGGAAAAATGCAAATATTAACTTATTAACTTTTTTTTGGTTTTTTTAAATGAGGTTACTGTCCCATTGTCAGATGGACTGATGGACTGGGTGATCAATCAGAAGAGCTGCAGTCAGCCCCAGAGGCTGGCAGCCTGAGCCAGGCTGTAGGACTCAGCTCCACAGCCTCACTCGAGTCCTGTGGGCAGTTCTGGCCACCCAATACAGAAAGGACTACACAATACACAAAGAAGGACTTTAAACTATTAGAGAATGTCCAAGGGAGGGCAACAAAGATGGCAAAGGGCCTTGAGGAGAAGCTGTGAGGAGCAGCTGAGGACACTTGGTCTGTTCAGCCTGGAGGAGACTGAAGGGAGACTCATTGTGGTCTTCAAATTCCCCATGAGGAGGAGGGGCAGACACTGGAGAGGGACACTGGACACTGTGACCAGTGACAGGAACTGAGGGCATGGCCTGAAATTGTGTCAGGGGAGGATTGTGTTGGATGTCAGGAAAAAGGTTCTTTCCCCAGAGGGTGTTGGGCACTGGAGCAGGTGCCCAGGGACGTGGTCACAGCACCATCCTGAGCTCAAGAAGTGTTTGGACAATGCTCTCAGCCACATTTTGGGGATTCCTTGTGTAGGGGCTGGAGCTGGACTCGATGATCCTTGAGGATCCCCTCCAGCTCAGGACATGCTGTGATTCTGTCAGAAACCATCCACTCCCTCCATGGGCTCCTCACATTCCCCACACCTGGAGAGATCTCCTTGCACCCTGAGCTCAGAGTGAGGTGAGCTGAGCACAGCAGTGAGTAAGGGCTGGAGTAAAGGGCTGCTCCTCCTCCTAGGGCTTGTGGGGGCCCAGCACCTCAGCTGCCTTCTCCCGTGTGGGAAAGGGATACACACAAGTGTCCAGACCCTTCCTGGTGTGCCCACCCTACCCAGGCTCCACACACCTACACAGAGCCCTGGACTGGGGGTCTGCATCACCCTGCACTCATTTTTCAGATAAGAGGATGAGCACTCTTTGCTGCAGGGCTGATGATCCACCCACACCATACAGCAGATGTAGAACAAAACCCTCCAGCAACTTAGGTGTGATTCAACTGGTCCATCAAGAGATGATTTCTAGGTATTTTCAGAGGAAACAGGCACTGAACAAAAGAAACTCGACCAGACCAAAGTATTTTTAGAGGTAAAGTTTACCATCAGAACGCAGCAATAGAAGTTAAAAAAAAAAGCCACGAAAATCTAAAATCTTGAGTTGAGAATGTACAAAACAAAGTCATAAGAAAAACCGCTTTACAAAGTCTCAAAATGAATTTAAACAGTAAACATGTAGGAAAGCATGGAAAATCTAAAATAAGGGGTTTGTGTATACTGAATAATAAATTACAATTCTAGAAATAAAGAAAAGAAAGCAGTAACCATTCTGAACTCAAGAATCTTTCATAGCATCTTTCTTTGGGGGAATGGCATTGATAGTAGCTGTAGGTCTTGGCTTTACAATTTCCAGTATCATCAAACACTTTCCAGGAACTGAAAAACAAACTGATAAATAACTCCCCCAAGTCCAAGAGTGACAAAAAACTCAAGATTTTTTTTTTTCATTTTCTTTTCTTAATGGCTAAGAGAAAACCTATGCAACCCACCCATCAATATGAACTTGTGTATATATATATGTGTGTGTGTATAGGATGCCTTCTTAGAAAAAGAAGGTACCATAAAGGTGTTTGTTTGCCAATGACCAGATTGATTGGTTCTTTAATTGATCCTACCTGTCCTTCCTTCTGCAGTAGTTCAGAGAAGCCTGATCCAACACCTCCAACCCCCACCAAACATTCTAGGGGAAGTGCCCCAAGGTGCCCATGGATGGATTTTTCCCTTGTGCTTCTAACAGTGCCAGGACTCTGGGTTGTGGTGCAGCACCAAGTCTGTTGTGTTGGCCAGGTGAGGGCTGTTCTCCAGTGTCAGGGCAGGCTGCACTGTCCTGTCTGTGTGCAAACACCAAGACAATGACCCTGAGAAGTCCTTAGGGTGTAGGCAAATCCCTGTGTGTAATGTGGATGAAACAGGAGAAATGTTTATCGTGGCCTTTCTCTTTTGTCTTATACAATCCTCTCTTGTTCTCCAGAACCTCCTATTTCTTTGGCTTGGAGTTGCCAAAGGTGACAAAGACCACTCCTGGCTCCTGAAAACTCCCATTGGTGTGGAAATCTTCACCTGGGCTCTTCAGGTACCTCCGAAACACAGGTGAGGCAGACACCTCATAGCGGGGATGAGAAACCACGTCGCACGTGGACGACGTTTGTGTCTCGGATTGCTTGGTGACTGTGGTGGACGAAGTGATGATTTTGTTTCCAAACTGATCCATTTCCTCATACTGCTCCATGACAGTCCGAGTGGCCCCGTACAGCTTGGACCCATCAGGCCCTGTCTGCAGCTCCAGGATGCTTTTCTGCCTCCGTGGGTTTTGTGGGCTGGGGACGTTCAGGGAGCGGTATTCCGAAAAGCTGCCTTTCACGCCCCGCAGTGGCAGCTCTCTTTGGAGCTGTCCACAGAACCCTTCTCTTTGTCACTGCCTGGATGGTTGGCATTGCCAGGCGTGTGCTGTTTCATGGAGCCCAGCCCAGCTTTTGGTTGGACGGGGTCTGGCTTCTTCTCCAAGGGTTTCGTGTTGTGCCCAGCAGACCCTGCTGAGGGGTGGTTATAGGAGCTAAAGCTGTTCTGGGCAAAAGCATCCCTCTTTCCTGGAGAGTCAAGGCAGTCTGGTGAAGTGCCATCCTGGGGGGAATGTGCTGTCCTGGCTGGTTCTGCTGGTTTCCTGGCAGCAGACTCGATGGTGATGTAGGAAGGAGAGGAGGGAGAGCTGACACGAGACTGAATGAGACGGGGCACCTCGAGCTCTGCCTTGGCTGCCTCTGTCTTTTCTGCCACCTTTGCACTTTCCACAGATGCTGCTTCCCCTGTCTCCAGCACGACTTCCTCTTGCCTGGCTTTGCTGGAAACAATGCTGATTTTACGGATATTGCTACTGCTCACGGAGCTTTGGGTGCTCCCCAGAGACTCCTTGAACAGCCCTGAGAGCCCAGCAATGTCTGACTCAGACTTGAGGCTAGAGACAGAATAAATGGCTTTCTTGATGGCCTCCTCGATGTCCTGGATGCGGGCAAGCGTCTGCTCCTTCAGGTGGAGAATCTCAGCACTTGCTCTCTCCAGGTCCTCAAAAACCAGATCCACGGAGGGGGCACTGTCAGCATCCTCCTTTGCCTCAGCCTTGTCCTGCTGCCTTGCCTTCTGGCGCACAACCCACTCGGGGACCTTCTCAAAGAAGCTCTTGAGAGCTTTCACATCCACCTTGCTTGTCTCCTCCTCAAACTCCCTCACTCGGGTCAAGATCTCCTGCAGCTGCTCCTGTCTCCTGAGGTTCTCAAAGATCTCCATAGCCTCCTTGACATTGCCTTTCATGATCTCCTCCTTGTGTACTGACAACCTCTTCCGACGCTCATCTTCCGTTTCTTTCCTTTTTTTCTCTCTCATAATGACCTCTGGCTTCTCCTGGGCAGGTGTCTCTGCCTCCCTGTCAGGACATTTCAGCTGCCTGCTGTTTCCCTGCTGGTGCTCCTCTAAGGAGCTCACTGCCTGCTGATGGAAGGACATTGAATGAGACGTTTGCCTCCTCTCATGCACCTGCTGCACAACTCTCTGACTATCCCACAATCCATAAGAATTAGAGACACTTTCCCTTTCCACCTTGGATGAGGCATTTTGTGCAGTGCCATCTCTTTTTGGAGGGGTGTTGTGACCCACAGGGGAGGTGTTTGGCTCAGTTTTTCCTGGCACATCCTGTGCCTGTGCTCTGCCAGGACAGGCTGGAGGTGACAGTGAAGAGCACCCGTTCTCCTCTCGGCACAGCTCTCCCTGCCTTTGAGCCACCTCTCCTGGGCATCTCCTTGGAGCAGCTGCTTTATCACTCATCACTCCCTGCTTGACTTCAAAACCAACCACTCCATTTTTCATTGGTTTTAAGGTCTCAGCACTGTCTGGTTCTACCTTTCCTTGTCCTCCTTTGCTGGCCTTGTACCTTTCTTCTGCTATTTGAAGAGGGGTTTTGGCAGTGTATTTTGGCATCTTTCTCTCAGGGTTTATACCCTGTACTGTGACAGTCTTCTTCACAGATGTCTCTAGATTACAGCATTTTGCTTGAACCTCCTCATAGCCTGATTGTTCATGAACTTCCATACAGTTTAATCCCAGCTCTGTGGGGGAAGGCCTTGGCTTGCTGATCTCCCTCAAGCCTGAAGGTTTTGGAGGCAGGGGTGGTGGGATGGGTTTTGTTGATCTGCTTGTACTGTTATTTGCAGAGGCAGAATGTGCCTCATGTAAAAGATGCTCAGGTTTTGGAGGGGGAATAGGTTTTTTCCTGGGTGGGGCAGTAGTTTCTGGTTTTGGAGGAGGCCTGGGCTTCTCTGCAGGATTCTGGTCACCGGGTTTGCAGGACAGAGAAGGGAGAGGGGTCTGGAGTAGTGCAGAACATCCTGGGGCTTCATCTTTGCTGGTTGGTAATGGAAGGGCACCTTCTCTTGCTGCTTTAGTTGAGGGTGGGCAATGCTCTGCTTTCATCACAGCAACTGAGGGAGGAGGAGGAAAGTCATTATCAGCCTGTGACCCTGAAGCCACTACAGCAGTCTCGTTACTAGCCAGTTGAGTCTCATTTTTCTTTTTACACACAGAATAGGACTGCCCTGCATTTCTGTATATCATAGCAGCTTTAAAATCCCCTCTGGAGACATTAACGTTAGACTTTTCCAGCGACTGAAGTGTGGCTTTTAAATTACCTCGGACAACGTCCTCCTTCTCTACCAGGCGCTGTTCAGTGGCGGCACTTTGCAGTGCTCTGATAGCTGTCTGCACATCCCCTCTGACACCAACATCTCTTTCTTCTTGCACTGATTGCTCTTTGTAATCAGACTCAACACAAGGGTTTATATAGGTTTTCACAGGTGTGGCAGTATAAAGGCCATCCTTAATGCTAAAATCTCTACTGGGCACAACTTGGATTTCCTGGCTCAATAGTTGTCCTCCCTGTACTTCCTCAGAAGCACTGACCTTTTTGTGTGATGCTATGCTCTTCTGAGACACGCTTGTGTGGGTCTTGGAGGCCTCCTGGACTCTGGTGGTGGTGGTCCTGGTGGCAGTGCTGCTGCTCTCCTGCTTGGTGGAGGAAGAGTCCTGCTGGTGTACGGTCGACTGGAGGGTCGTGGTGCCCTGTGAGCTGACTGTCTGCTGCCTGCAGGCTGTGTGGACCTCCTCCCTGTTCCTCTGGAACTTGCTCTGAACATGGTGCTGAATGTTTTTTGCTTCTGCTGTTGCCAGCCTCAGGCTTTGCATTGCAGCCTGAAGGTCAGTCCCCAGAGCCTTTTCTTCTGTCTGAGTCTGGCTGGCTTGCCCAGGCACCACACTCTGCTGTTTCCCATCCACTTCTGCCCTCTGAGCTGTCGCTTGGGTTGGAAATGTGCCTTGTACCATAGTTTTTGGTTCTTTCAAATGTGCAGTGATGGCTTCTTCTTTCTCTCCCTTCTTGCTGGCATCTGCAACCCTTTGGATTGACTTTGTGGTCACCTTCAGCCCTCCGGACAGAACTTCTTCCTTTCCTATGGCTGTGGGCAGGGACTTTCCAAGACATTGCACAGTGGTGCCTGTCACACCTGCTGCATGCACAGCCTCTCTCTCTAACACACCCTCTCTGCCCGTGCTTTCACATACAAATCCCTTTTTTGCTCCCTCCACAGCCCCTGGCTCACCTCCTGCAATCACTTTCTCCATTTTTTCTTTATTTGGCAAGACATGCATGTTAGCCCCCGGCACAACCCGTGGGCCACTCTCCTCTGCCCCCTCCTCAGCTTGGGCAGAGATGAGGGATTGTATCTCTGATTCCTGCTGGAGATTCCTCAGATAGCTGAGGTCTCCCTTCTCGATGCAGCTCGCAAAAAGTTGGACATTTCCCTTCTCATTGTCCTCGCGCTTGATGGTGGCTGCTGCTTTCTGCTCCTGAGAAGAAGCCAACAAGTTCCCAATCGTTGACTTCACATCCCCCTTGACAACTTTCTGCTGGACAGAATGGAACAGGAGGGAGTAGAGAGTCATCTTCACTGATCCTGACTTTGTCTCTTGCAGGACCATCCCCTTTTTGATGGAAGAATCTTGGCTGAGGAGACCCTGTAAGGCCTTGGCTACATCTCCACTCAAGTCCTCTTTGCCTTTATTGGCTTCACTCTGGTCCAGCAGTTGCAGTGGGCTTACTTTGATCTTGCCCTCTCTGTCCTCCTCCACCAGCATGCTCTGTGCTTCCACATTGGTCCTGTGCAGGAGCTGCAGCATAATCCTTTGCAAGTGGCCTCCCACAATCTCCTCTTTCAGGATCTCTGGAGCTCCTGGGCTGCTGAGCTGGTACTTCACCATCTTCACACTCTCCATATCATTGGCTTCAATGAGGATCCCATCATGCTGGATAGCCTGGCAAGTGCAGAGAGTCTCTAAAGTCTCCTTCATGGTTCTTTCCTTCAGTTCTATTTCTATCCTACCTTCAGAAGCACTAAATTTATCCAGGGGCGTGCTCTCAAAGAGCCACGTTGTGCTTTTCACGTCTGCACGCGGGATCTCCTCTTGGGTCCCAGCGCTGGCTGTCACCTCTGTGTCCTTAAGGGTGTCCATGGGCTGGGTTTCAAACAACCAGGTGCAGCGTTTTACATCCCCTTTCTGGCTGTCCTCTCTCTGCACTGTGCTCATGGACGAGCTCCTCTCTGCGTCCCCGTACAGCGAGTCCACAGGATGGTTCTCAAAGAGCCAAGTGGATGTCCTCACGTCACCCCGCTGCACGTCGCTGACACTCACCATCCTCACATACTTCTTCTGGCCCACCTGCTGGGACTCAAAGAGCTGCTTGTTGGACTGAACATCTCCCTTCTGCACGTCATCCACTGTTCTGGGCACAGACAACTTTCCTCCTGAGAAGGAGTCAAGAGGCTCTGTCTCAAACCTCCAGCGGGCAGTCTGGACATCTCCTTTCTTGATGTCCTCTTGGGTGACAGCCCGAATCACAAACACCTCTTCTTCCTTCTTGATCTGATCCAGGGGCTTGGTTTCAAACAACCACCGGGCACCTTTCATCTCACCTTTCATGATTTCTTCTTTCTGCACTGAGGTGACCTCATGGTATCCCCCCTCTTTGTCCTGGATAGCGTATAAAGGTTGGCTTTCAAAGAGCATTGTGCAGGACTTGACGTTAGCTTTGCTCATGGTGTCTTTCTGGATCTTCTGGAGTTCTGTCTCATCCACTTTGTCATGGATTTGATCAAGGGAATAGGTCTCAAATACGAACCTTTTTCCTCCAACATCTCCCCCCTTGACATCCTTCTCAGGAGGTATTTCCTGGATGCCCTCAGAGCTGTCCTTCAGGGTGTCCATGGGGTAGTTCTCAAAGAGCCATGTGAACTTGTGTACAGACCCAGCTTCAATTGTTCCAGCATCCTTCTGGGATTTCGGCTTGGTGGCTGTGTCCAAGGGCTTGGCTTCAAAGAACTCTTTCACTCTGGACACTTCCCCAGACTGGAACTCCACACGACTGGAGTACCGCATGGTTTTTTTCCGGTCAGCTTCGCTGGCAGTGCTGCTGCCCAAGGGCTCAGTCTCAAACAGGTGCCGGACAGTTTTGACGTCCACTCCCTGTAGCTCCTCCTGACTGTAGGCCTTACTGACTTGCAAATACTGCTCCTCCTGGCCTTTCAGGGAGTCCAGGGGCTGACTCTCAAACATCCACGTGTAGGATTTCACATCGGCTTGGGGCACGCTGCCCATCCTCATCCTGCTTCTTCTCAGCCTTCTCATACAGGGTGTGCATGGGCTGGGTCTCAAAGAGCCACCTGCAGGTCTTCACATCCCCCTTCTGGGAGATTTCCCTCTTCACTGAGGGGTGCTTCTCCCCTTCCGTGGCCTGGAGATGAATGACATCCATGGGCTGCGTTTCAAAGAGCCACTTGGCTGTCCTGACATCACCAGCCACCACCTCTTGTTTTGTGATCCCCCGTATTATGTCCACCTTCTTGATGCTTTCATCAAACTGGTCCAGGGGCCTGGTTTCAAACATCCACTTGTAGTTCTTGACATCACCGCTGATGATCTGCTCTCTGCTTACAGAGGTGACTTCGTGGAAATTGCCAAAGCTATCCTTGATGGCATACAGGGGTGTTGTCTCAAACAGGATTTGGTTGGCTTTGACATTGCCAGCTGGAATCTTCTCCTCCTCTTCCTTGGTGATGGGCTCAGCATCAGCCTGCTTAATGCTGTCTAATGGGAGGGTCTCAAACAGGGTCTTGAAAGATTTCACATCCCCTTTCACTACCTCTTCCATACTGGTGGTTGGAATTTCTTCCTCAAATGCCTTGGAGATACTGCCAAGGGGACAGGTCTCAAAGACATGTTTTCTTTGCTTCACATCTCCCTTCTCCTCTGCTGAAAGCTCTACTTTTGTCAAACGTCCCACCTCAAAATTGTCTTTCAGGGTTTCCATTGGCTGCGTTTCGAAGAGCCAGAGTGTAGACTTGACATCACCTCCAATGACTTGTTCTTTGGCTACAACACTTTCTGAAGCTTCTCCTTTCAGGGAGTCAAGAGTCTGGGTCTCGAAGAGCAATCGTTGTTTGGTGACATCGGCCCCTGTGACAAAATCCGTCGAAGCCTTGAAGTCCTGTTCTTCTACTGTGATTTCTCTGATGGCATCCAGAGGCTGAGTTTCAAATATCCACCTTGCACCACTGACATCTGGCCTTCCAATTTCTTCCAGTGAGATCCCACGGATTATCTGCACTTTGGAAGTGTCCTTGTTGATGGTATCCAGGGGCTGAGTCTCAAAGAGCCAGCGAGCCGTCCTGACCGCATTGCTCTGAATTTCTTCTCGGCAGACAGACTTGATTTCATGGATAGTCCCACTTTTATCTCTGATGGCACAGAGGGGCTCTGTTTGGAAGAGCCTCACAGTCTTCTTAACATCGCCTTTAAGCTCCTGGATTTCTGACTTGAGTTGTAGGATGCTCTTCTCCTCCACTGAGGAGCAGCGTCCTATGGCATCCAAGGACTGTGCTTCAAAGAGCTGTTTGGCCCCTTTCACGTCACCTCCCTGGACAGGCTCCTTGAGAACTGCCTCCTGCACCTCGGTTTCATCAGAATACAGTTTATTTAATGTGTCCAGTGGTTGGGTTTCAAAGAGCCACCGGGCAGTGCGAACATCTCCTCTGGCAAAGTCTGTTTCCGACACCTTGGCTGATGTTGTCAGGTTGTATCCATTTATGGACTGGCTTTCAAACCTCAAGGAAGTGCTTTTCACATCCCCACTGGGAATGATCTCTTCTTCTGTCAGCTTCTTCGTGGCTTGATGCTCCCCAATGGAGTCAAGCGCCCAGTTCTCAAAAATCCAGCGCATGGACTGAACTTCTCCCGGGAGAACTTTATCCAGGTTCACGGAGCCTTGTGCATTGGGATCCTCGGTGTTTAGCATTTCTGCCAGGTCCTCAGTCACTGCTTCTTCCAGGTTCTTCCTGAGCTCGGGGTGCATGTGTCTGTAGAGCCTTTTCAGCTCGTTCACCTGGCGCTGCTGGTAGAACTTGGAGAAGGCTTGCTTTGGAGGAGGCACAGGGAGTGCATTGAGATCCTGAGCCCCTGGAGCAGCCACCTGGACAGAGCCAACGGCTGGAGGGGGAGGCAGGTCCTCTTCCATTTTCTTGATGGCAACTTTAGATGATTTCTGAGCTTCTGACATCTTTGGGGAAACAGTTTTAAATGTCAGCATCACCTCTCACCCCCCATCCCCGTGGCTGTTAATGGAGTGAATGGCAAAGGGAAAAGCCAACAGGGAGAAATCCATGCACCCAGTAAGCTCCATACCTTTGGTTCAGTAGCACACAGCACTCCAAAACATCACATCACTGCACACGCTGCAGGCTTGGTGTTAGCCCTGGTTCCACAGCAAAGCGAGGTCTCTAATCCAGCTGAGGTGGTTAGTCTACAGTTCCCAGGGTTCAGTCCAGCTAGAGCACAACAGAGGTGCCCGATTTGGACTGTGTGACCAAGAGACAGTGACCACAAGAAAGATAAGGCTGACTTAGAGAAGTCAGCAAAAAGTTAACTTCTCCCTCCTGCTGTCCAGTGTCCAAAACAGTTGTGTCCCCAGCTGAGGACCTGCAGAGAGTCTGGGAACAAAAGATCTGGGTGCAGGTGAAAGTCAAGGAGCTATTTGTGAAGAGGTTTCAAGAAGAAAAACGGGGAGAAGGAACCAAAGTGTCAAACTGAGCTGGTGAGGTAACATGATGAGCCTTTGGTAGCACTATGGGGTGCCCCCTCACTGCTCAGTAGGGAGGGCTTGGGGAAGGATGTACATATGATTAATGGTTTCTTCTGTTGCACCATTTGCACAAGAATAGATGCACGTTTACACAGACTTAAATAAAGCTATTCTGACTTGCAGACTTGTATAGTCAGGAGACTAACTAAGGTTTGCAAACTGCTGGAATCTGCAGGACTGATGATCTCTGCTGCCTGAGGAGGAAAAGCAAGGCTGAGGGACCAGAGGATGGGGTAACACCAACAGCTGGGGGCCAGGCAAGTTAGACCTGTTTATACTCAGTCAGATTGAGCTCATCTCACATTCACAGCAGTTTTGGTAGAAAAGTGAACAGAGTGAGTTGTCGTTGTCCAGTCTCCCTCTGAGCCTCAATTTTTGCAATTTTTCCCCTCAGTTTGTTCATCCTGAGCACCGAACACTGAACTGAATACCTGCAACCTGCACTGCCTCTGCATTTTATCCACAGGGAAGGTGGCTGAAGCCTTTAATCATTGTCTAAAAGAGATTGTAATCCTGGTGGCTTTCCTTTCAGTAAACAGATCTGCTGACCCTTGGCATGCCTGTGCAGTTACGTCTGCAGAGTTCTGCCCGGAATATTATTAGTTGTTGCTCAAAGCAATGGTGCGCGGTGTTATTTCACTCTGTTACACACAGATTGTTCTGGCTAAAAATAAGTTTTGAACATTAGTAAAAGAAACCCACACTCAGAACACCAAAATCAGCATATTTTGCAGAGAGTGAAAAATACAAATCCTTCGCATGAGCCAATGTACTTGGAATGCACTTTTTGAAATAACAGGTTTTTTTGTTTTGTTTTGTTTTGTTGGTTTTTTTTTAAATCTGTGAAGAACTTCTGAATGTGGGGAAGGGCAGCCGAGCAGCTGATAGCTATATTCAGTATGTAAGTGCTCCTGGCTGCCTTGTGTGGGTATTTAGATCACACTCACAGGCCACAAATATTTGGTTAGATAACGGTGCTTATCTCAAACATTTCCTACCTTGCTTTTTGTCTGTCTGTGGGGAGAGTGAATGGAGTTGTCCTTCACAGTACTCTGGAAAAGATATGAGGAGAAATGCCATTAAACTGCACAGCAAGACACATTATCTGCATGTATATTTTTATATGCTTATATGTACTAATTATATCAATTACAAAGAAATGAAAACCATGTGGGTGTGATTTTTGCTTTTGGTTCATTGAAAGTTCTGTAGAGTTGAGAAAGCAGTCTCATTCTGAGTTGATCAGATATATGTTTCCTAATGTCTCAGTCAGCAAACAAAACCTCAAATGTAATTGTTTAAATTTAGGGGAAAAACAAAACTAGTACTGATTTGTCCAAAGTTTAATTTAGACTATATTTTTCCTTATACTTCAATATTTTAAAAAATTAAACTGATCTACATTTGTAATTGAATTATGAATTGTGCAATTTATTGCTTTGTAATTTAAAAAAAAATTTTTTCTAACCAGCTGTAATTTTCCAAATGCAGTATCCACTTATTATTTTCAACTGAGACTGCTTCATCTGGACCTCCCCCTGATAAGAACTCAAGAGACTGCATCTCTGAACAGGGGCCCCATAAAAGGCTGAGAGTGTGAGGAAACATGAAAGTGCCTGCAGGGAGGGTCCAGATATGAAAACCCATTCCATGTCACTCCTGGATCACCAGTGGAGCTGGTGAAATGGGAAAAATACACTTCATAACCCTTATATCCCGTATTATCCTGTGACCTGATCACCAGGCTGAAGTGGGGGATTAAATCCCTGCATCCCAGACTTAAGGGATATAAACAGAGAAGCACAGGGAGGTTGCACTGCAAAATTATGTTTGAATGTGGTGTATATGGACATATATATGTATATATGTATATTTTTTGTGTGTGTGTGTGTGTGTGTGTGTTGGAATGGGGAGAGCATGGAGACATTGCTCTGTACTAATTATTTCTTCCATGGATGTATGTGAATATAAATGTGCAAATAAAGAGGAAATCTTATTATGGGTAAACTGCATAGGCTAGTGAACGTAGGGGTGTGTTGTGTGTGTGCATGTGTGAATTTAATAAGTATGTGATAATGCAAGTGTTTGTACACATTATCCTGCACTTCAAGCAGGAAAATGGTCAGGTTAGGGGAGCCCAGCGGTGTGTTTCAGGTTCACAAGGCAGGCTGGCTCTGTCGCAGGCTGTGGCATTGCTGGGATGCCGCGGGAGGCGCGGTCCTTACCGGCTGCGCGGCGCTGGCGTCAGCAGCAGCAGCTGTCTGCCACAGGAACAGAGCCGACAGCTCCTTCACCGAGGGTGCACAGAGCCTCCCTCCTCCTCGCTGGGCTCTGAGGCTGGTGCTGCCTGATGGGTCTAAAAATGACCGTGCCCGATCATCTGGAACAGGGACAGAGGTGTGTGGTGAGCCACGAGCCGCAGGCAGGACAGCGGGGCCAGCATCGCATTCCTGCCTCTGCCAGGTCTGCACTGCACACCGAGTGATCCCCCAAACTTAACACCACACTCTCCCAGTTCAGGGAAAAAACATAAGTATTCCCATCTTCTTCGTGGTTGAGGTGGAGCGTGGATGAGAGTGATGCTTTGGCCCCGTTCCTGCTTCCCTGGGCAAGGCCAGCACCAAACACAAGCGAGTCACAGGACGTGGAGAATTACACATACCCAACTTGAGCCAATTCCTGCTTTTTTTGCACCACTCTCCTATGGGTGTGCCTCACAAACAGTTATATCTACTTATCTTTGCCTCTCCCCGGGAGCTCATCTCAGGAGAGATGAAAAGGGTGAGACTTGAGGATGTAGCAGGGACCCTTTGGTAGAGCCTTCAAAGTCTGCTCTGAGTTTAGAGATTGGGTATTTTGAGCTGCACCACCTCCCCACTGGAGCTTCAGTTTTCAAAGAAAGAAGCAACTCCAAAATGTAGTCAAGAACCCAGGTGTGAGGATGGTTATCTCCAGCTCCCATCACAGACATACACAACATATAGAGCTTTACACCTATAGGGTGCATCTCAGCCCTCCAGGTTAGTCAGGGCTGTAATTTCTCTGTTCCCACTGTAAAAACACCAGAAGCTTCTCCCGTTCTCTGTGGGGCTTGCACTGCTGCATTTGGATTTAGTGAGGTATTTGCAATGCTTTTGGTTTGAACAATGGGCTCCCTCTCCACAAATCCAGCTATTGCACAGCCAGGAAAGGGCTGATGTACTTTTTAATGCATGCACTAGAAGCACTGCAGCCATTCCAGCATTCTTTGCCCTCAAACCTCAGCCCCCAAATCACGAGAATTAGAAAACAACAAACCTAATGACTTTTCTGCTTTGTGCTCTGCGTTTTCAGTTCAGATTTTCAAGTTTTTCTCTAAAATGCTGAAATAAACTTACTCTGGGTTTATTTCAAATTGACAAGAAGCAGTTCCATGCAGTAAAAATGTGCTTCAAATGAAATACCAGTTCCTATAGGCACAAACATGTACCAAAAAGCCATGGTGATAAGAGCAGAGGAACCTCAGTGAATTGTGAGACCCTGACAGTGCTGCTGCTGGAAGGTGCCAAACCTCAAGATTTCTGTTCTCCTTTATTCCAGCTGCTCCTGCAGGTGTGCAGGCATTTTTGGTGCAGAACCAAGGCTGGATACATGGGGAAGCAGTGGGATGCCATACAGATTTAGCTGCCCAGTTCTGCTGGAAGTCACTAGGACACCAGAGGAGGAAACAGAAGATATTTCCTTTTTTTTTTTTTTTTTCTTTTGCTAAATCTCTATTTAATTATGGCACCTCTCTCCCTGATTTCTGCTGTCCACAGCTTAAACACTGAGTCAAAGGGAATTATCTGTCTACAGCCACTGCAGGGGCAGACCTGGTGCATCCTGAGATAGGCTGTGAGGTTGCAACCACCCTCTGGTTTCATCATTTTCCCCCACTCTGCTCAACACACCCCAAACTTTGACTAGATCACGGATTTTTGAGATGAGCAGCATTCCAGGAAATCATAAAATGTTTTGTGTTTGAAGGAACTTTGGAAAACATCCCAACCCCCTGGCAGGGATGCCATTCACTAAATCAGGTTGCTCTGAGCCATGTCCAATGTGGCCTTGAACACTTCCAGGAATGGGTCATCCATAATTCCTTGGGCATTACCATTCTCATTACCCTCACAGTAAAGAATTCTTTTCTGATATCTAATCTCAATCTCTCCTCTTTTAGTTTGAAGCTGATCCCCTTTGCTCTAGGGACATCAGGAGGGTCCTTGCAGCGTGTGCTGAACTAACTGCAGAAAGCTTTGGGGAATCTGAAAAAATTCCTTTTCAAGGAATTTGAAAAATCTTGTCTGGGAATGCCTTTCTTTTGTCCTGCATTGCTGAATTACCTACTGGAAAGGCAAAAAGGAGTCCAATCAGTCTGGAAAACAGCAAGTTTCTTCTTTGCATGGTAATGAGATTTGGCTAAGTTCCCCAGTAAGAGCAATGGGGAGAACTGGGCACAGTGAGCTTTGCTAGCTTCAAAGGTAGAAAGGATACCAAGCACACATTTGCAGCCTTTCTGGCTGGGAAAAAGAACACAAGCCCTTGGCTCTCTTGAAAACCACATTTAGGAAATGGGGATGGCAAGGCTGGGACCCTGCCTAGGCTGACACAAGTCCTGTTTTGGTGAGAAGTGCTTAGCAAAAGCATCCCTGTGTCCATGAGCTGGGCTGGTGATGTTTAGTAGTCTCTTCCCACCCCAGGCTATGGGCATCACTGCTGGGATGATATAATTTGTACTGACCTGCAGGCCTGGAGGTTCACATGCTGCACAAAGAAAAGCAACATGCCCCTCCAGCCATGAACAAATAGTGCAGCTGAAGGAAGATTTCCAGTTCAGGCAGTGGGAAATAGCACAGTGTCAGTGTTGCCCGTTCTTTCACCCCTTAGCTTGGATGGATGAAAGGCCACGGGGCTTGTTTTAATGACAGATAAAATTAGATACAAGGCTTTTGTTGAAGGCATCGCCTTATTGCTGCCTTTGTTTTCTTTTTTTTTTTTTTTTTTTTTCCTTCCCTTCTCATTTTTGAATATTTTTGTCAGCAGTGCACAGGCTGTGCACAGCCCTGTGTTTGCTTATCACTTCTCACAAAGCCTCCTGCCTCGGGGAAGGGCTGCTCCACCCCTCTGCGCTCGCACAAAATCTGGTCTCTGCCTAACAAAGCAGGCTGCTGCCTCCCTCGAAATCCCTAATTATAGCCAACTCCAGGAACTCCAGCTCGTTCTGCTGAGGAGAAGGCTGAGCTGTGGCGTGTGAGGGGATAGTGACATCTGAGCAGCTCTGGGACATCTCAGGATCCCCTGCGAGGAGAGTGGAGCTCCCAGCTGGAGATGCTGAAGCACAGTGTCCTGGTTTGAAGGACAGGTGTCTGCCAATAAAGGCAGAAAGATTCTCTTTGAAATGGAGAATGTAAACCCCCTGCCTCCAAACTATTATAATTTTGAAATTAAGGGGTTCTCAGGCAAAGATATGGGAATTAGGAACAACAGTTCTTTACTAGGAAAATTAAAATAGAAATACAGTATTACAAAGAACAATCCCAAAACACTGACAGAGTCAGAATACAACCTGACACCCTGACTGGAGCATCTACCAATGGGATGATGTAATTTTATCAGTCATGCACTGGGACTCAATGGCCCAACAGCAGATGATATCTCCTGGAGGGAGGATGGGTTGTGGAAAGATAAAGATGATTGCCCCAGCTGGTTTAAAGATGGCCCATTAGCAGATAATATGTGCCAGGACATAAGGGTCACTGCCCCACCCAGCTGCACCAGATGGTGACAGAATTCACATTTCTGGCCACATCCTGTACTGCAACCCAAGACACGTAGCTAAAAGCTGCTATGCACCCCAGGACATATATTTGCTGTGTATGAGGTGTAAGCCCAGTCTGAAACCTGTGCCCCAAATTTCTGCCTCTCTGAGCAAAAGGGCTCCGCCGGCACTCAGCATCCCTGCCGCGCTGACTGACCGTGCGACTGTTCAGCACACCACTGCAGGCATCAAAGCATCCCCTGTGAGCTAAAATAGCAGGAAAAGATCTCCCCAAACCCCCCTCCTGCCGTCCCACCCAGTGGCTGGCACCATGTCCAGATGAAGGACACAGGGAATGCTCCTCCCTGCTGCTCGTCGGCAAAATGTCCCGCGTGCCAGCGTCTGGCGCCGGATGAATCTGCACATTTTGTGCGAGGGGTTGCAATGTTTGGACTGCCCAAAAGGAGCAGCTGTCGGGCTCTTTGAGCTCTTCCCATGCCCCACGTATTTGCGGGTCGGGCTTGGTTTACAGCCTCTCTGTCCCCTAAGGCACAGCCCAGGCAGGCAGGGAGGGCTGTGAGACACGGAGACTTGCAACAGGGGAAAATAATTCCTTGTATTTGTTTGTGCTCACTGATCTTTCTAAACACACGGGGAGAAGGCAAAGCAATGGAGGGAAAAGACTCTTAAATATCCATCTAAAAGTTCACTCACTTCCTCTCCAATTATTGCCCATAAATCACTCAACTGCTCTGTCTCCTGCTGGAGATAAAATTGCAGGTCTCTTGAACCAGAATTATCTTACACCTGGCAGCCAGCTCCTGACAAGTGGAAAACAAATCACCAACAAAACCTCTTCCCCCTCCCTCCCCTGAGAAAACCCCATCTCACCAGCAACAGGGCAGCTCTGTCTCACTCTACTTTCTATTTAAACCGCTTTATCCTATGAACAAACAATTCTACCCACCTGTCGGTGTCCACCACCTCTGCTGCTGGCACTCCTTCACAGCCAGGCTCCCACCACCAACCCCAGTGAGCTGCCGAGTGCCTGAGTCACCTATTAAAAAAGGAAGCTGCAAGCTCAGCACCAGTCTCCCGGGTCGCCTGGCCAACCACATGTCATCAGCTGTGCTCCCAAAATCAGCCGCCCTGAGCAAACACAGCTGCTAAGCAAAGCCCTTTGTGCAGCCCCGCGGCGCCCCGGGAGCTGGGGGTTGTGTAACGGGGCTGGGCTGGGCTGGGCTGGGCTGGGGTGGGATGGAGTGGGCTGGGCTGGGGGCTTGCAGGAGCCAGAGGAGAAGGGATGGCCCTGTGGGGCAAGTTCTGCCAGGGTCCTGTGCCTTTCCATTGCTCACTGATGGAGCAGTGATGCAGAGAGCATCTCCTGAATCCAGCATCCTCCATCCCCTGCTCAGTGTCTGCTTGACTTTGCTGCTCTGCAGGAAATTTTGGGTTTGCCATGTTGGCCTGACCTGTGCCATGGAGCACAGATGTGTTGTGGTCTCATGCCTTGGCTATGCCACAGCTCCAGTACCACAATATGTTTGGTGCATCCCATGGTGCAGGACC
Organism: Luscinia megarhynchos; assembly: GCA_034336665.1. Taxonomy (NCBI): domain Eukaryota; kingdom Metazoa; phylum Chordata; class Aves; order Passeriformes; family Muscicapidae; genus Luscinia; species Luscinia megarhynchos. The sequence goes on along the minus strand of JAPFBE010000007.1, from coordinate 42,251,871 downwards.
CAAACCCAAATCTCAGAGGTCAGTAGGAGCAGAGACTCATGTCTTGGAGCTCCTTAGCACTGAGGAAGTCAGGGCAGGAAAACAAGTGATTTCTTCAGATTGTGAAAGCAACTGTCTATTCCAAGGGGATGGAGGTGAACTGACAAGGAAATGCTGCTTTGGGGATCTCTGACTGGTTGTTTTTGGTAATTTGGGGATCCCCTAAGATCAGCCAAGGGCTACCTCCATCAGACAGTCACTAGCAGCTCAGCTTCCTGACCCAGGAGTGTGTGACACCCCTGTGTGACTGCACATGTCCCCAGCACCACCTGCTTGTCCCTGCTGTTCACCCCAGCAGCATCTCACTGACCTGTCCCAAAGCTGGAAGCACATCCCTGCAGATGGGGACCCCCTTTCTAAGTGCCTCTGCCCTTGGATGTGGCAGCTGCATGTGCAGAATCACATCTGTCCCAGGTTTTCTCTCCAGAGAATCAGTTCCCTGACAAAAGTGGCTCCTAAATACCAGCACAGCTCCACGGCTGGGCTGGGGGAATTTGCACGGATGGGTGAGCACCCATAAAAGCTGCCTGGGAAAGCAGTGCTGCTGCTTAATCCAGGAGCCAGGCAGCCCATTGGGGGTGCTCAGTCACTGGGGAAAGGTTTAAAGCTCTGCACTAAGCCCCTGGTCCACAGGGAAGCTCTGGCAGAAGGGACACACTCTGAGGGAGGTGTGGGAAGCAGGGCAGGTCCCTGCTGCCCCAGTTTGGAGGCTGCTGAAAAGGTGAGTGGTTCTGGGGTGCTTCAGTGGTGGGTGGGCAGGGAAGGGTAATCCTGGGACAGCGAGGATTTGGGCAGGAGAGAGTCTCTATCTGTTCCTCACTGCCCTCATGAGCCACTCATGAGGCTTTAGAGAGTTAAAATACCATCTGTTTTTTTGGAAGGAAGGGAAAAAAGGTGTGATAGAGATGCAGCAGGGAGCATCGATGGGATTTCAGAATCTAGCAAAGGCTGAGGAGCAGTCATGCTCTGAAGCACTCTGCTCACCCTCACGGGTGCTCCCTCCTGATGCCCGGATCACACTTTGTTCTCTTTTCAAACCGCAGTACTTTCTCTCGTTTTCAGTCCTACAAAGGACTGTGACTGTTTGAAATTCAAGCTTTTTCTTTCTGCACTGCCCATTATGTGCCAGAGTGGCAATTGTAAACATGTTCTTTTTACATAGAATTCATGTGGTTTTTTACTGGCTTGGTCCAAGAGTACCTGTTAAACTATATGGGCTAAGAATCAACCTTTAAAAGTAAGTACTGAGATTTTCTCATGCTCACCTTACCAACTCAGATATAAGAACAGCACTGATTACAGTTGGATGATTAATGAAAATCATACAAATTAACAAGGCTTTTCTTTTTCTGATTCCAAACTTTCATGAATATACCTTGTCTTTTAAAATAAATTTGTCCAGCATCACATACAATAGATCTCTGATTTGGAGGTGGGGAGCCCTGCTGCTGTAGAACATAAATGTAAAGACTAACATACATCAAATAAATAGAAATAATTCGCTTTTGAAAGGGTTTAAGAGAGATTTTGCCCTGTTTGCAAGGCATTTCCTGCAATGATTAGACAGGCTCTGGTACAGAGTGTTAATAGGTGATTTCTGGGGTGGGAAATGGGCTGAAAAGAAAAGCACTAGAAAAAGAGGAAGGTGCTAGACAAAGAAGTAAAATAAAATAATGTAACTAAAGACCAGCTGTGCTGAAGAGGAAATAAGATTTAAATGACCATTTCATCCATTAGGATTTTTCTACTCATTATGGTAAAATAATTAACGTTTTTGCACATGTATAAAGTTGCATTTGCAAATCTGAGAGGGTGGGAGGCAGTGAAAGAAAAAAAAAGTGTCTTGTTTCCTGCCCTTGATTTTCAAAATCAGATCTCTTTCCATTTCCCAGAACCTCCAAACTGAAAGGTTCATGATCTTTGGTCACTTCTGCAATTGTTTTTGGCTCTTCAGCATCAGCTGGAATGTCCTTTGCAGGAGCAGCATCAGGACCCCCCAGGTAATTTAAAGAACTTCTGAGAAGAGGTGGGAAAATTTAGCCTCAGGCAGAGCTGAGTATCTGCCCCAAGGCAGCTCGGGGCTATTTCTGGGCTTTGCAAAAATCCAGCAATGTGGAGGACTCTATTCCGGGCACCAAAAAAATGCCAAGAAGCTCTGCTGAGAGACAGCTGCGAGTGGCATCGCTGTCTGGGGACACGGCTTCCCGCGTGGGCCAGCTGCTGCGGGCTTGTCTTTCCTTGGGGAGGGGTCCAGCATCACCCATCAGCCCATCACCCCATTACACTATTACCCTATCACCCATCACCCCCTCACCCCATTACCCTATCACCCCATCACCCCATTACACTATCACCCCATCACCCCATCAGCCCATTACCCATTACCCCATCACCCCCTCACCCCATTATCCCATTACCCCCTCACCCCATTATCCCATTACCCCCTCACCCCATTACCCCCATCACCCCATCACCCCATTACCCCATTACCCCATCAGCCCATTACCCATTACCCCATCACCCCCTCACCCCATCACCCCATCACCCCATCACCCCATCACCCCATTACCCCATCACCCCATCACCCCATTACCCCTTACCCCATCACCCCATCACACTATCACCCCATCACCCCATTACCCCTTACCCCATTACCCCATCAGCCCATTACCCCATTACCCCATCAGCCCATCACCTCATCACCCTATCACCCATCACCCCCCTCACCCCATTACCCCATCACCCCATCAGCCCATTACCCCATGACCCCATCCCCCATCACCCCATTTTCCTGTTACTCCATTACCCTATCACCCATCACCCCACCACCCATCACCCATCACCCCATATCTCCATCACCCCCTCACCCCCCACCCCATCACCCCTCACCCCACGGTTTGGGTACCGAGGGCCTGCAGGAGGAGGTCGGTGCAGCCCCGACTGTGCCCTGGGCTTTGCCTCATTCTCTGTGTCCCTCTGCCGAGCTACTAAAGGGTTAATAAAGGCCGAGTGGGTGTTTAGTGACTCTGCCCCCGGCTGTGTGTCGCTGGGGGTGTCCAGCACTGCCCCTGACACGTGGTTCTCGTACCCTCCAGCTCTTTATCTGCTATTCACAGCGGGGTTTTCACTGGAATGGTGATAAACACCCCTGCTTGCATCCACTCCCTGTTTCTCTATCTCCCCTATCCCACCATCAGCACCACTTTCACCCCTAACCCCTCTCCCGGCATCTTTTCCCTCCTGCAGTGCAGCATCTCATCCCTCGCAGCCCGGAGTTCAGGGTGACCATTCATGACAGCAGCTTCCATCCCTCTAACCCCCCAGCAGCACCCAGCTCCCACTGGAGCAGCCTCAGCCTGGGGACCAGGGCTCCTTGGCATGCCCCAAATACCAGACCTTGTAAGGGAAGCCCTCTGCCACCCCTCTGCAGAGATCCCTTGGGAATGTGTGTGCAGGCAGAGCCCGAGAGCATCCCCAGGCTCCGTCCTGCTGGGATGCGGGGCCCGGCTGGGATCAGGGACAGCCTGTGCATCTCCCAGCTATTTCCCTGCCTGCCGCGGTGTTTACTGGGGGCATTGCAGGGATGCCACACGCCCTGAGGAGCTGCAAGGCCCTGCCTTGCTTTTCTATTCTTGTCCCGGTGTTTCCATGCTGCTGTCGGCTCTTTATCACCGGCAGCCAAGAAAACTTAATGCTGTTTTGGACGAAAGAGCCACACCCCAAACTGAATTAGCAGTATCCTTTCAAAGAGAAAACCCCAAACCTACTTGTAGCTACTGAGATTCCTGGGAATTTCCATTTGTTTCTGAGTAAAGTAAATTGCCAGTGAGAATATGGGAGAGGAGAGAAATGGTTGGATTGAAAGTGTAAGGTACAGTAGTGCAAGGAAAGGTTCCTACTACTCTGTTCAGACCCAGATCTGGGACTTTCACTAGTGCTAAAGAAGGATTGTCTCCCTCTTTCTCCCTCCCTGCCTGGTTTCCCCCCAAAAGAAAGCTTTTGTATCCTGTAGAATGAACTGAATCTATTCAAGGGCTGAAAACAGCCTTTGCAAGATGTTCCTAGAAATGTCCACCCATGCTGAATCCCTGAATTGCCACTAGTGAATCATCTACCACTTTACCTGAACAAGAGTGTGGATTCTTATATTTTGCCTCTTCGCACAAAGTGATATCTGTACCTGAGACATAGGGAAAGGATGACAACTCCATCTTCCTTTCCCTAAATCCCTGTTTTCTAACAAAAATCTGAAGCTACTTCACTTTTTTTTTTTTTTTTTTTCTGTCTTTCTCACAGCCTCAGCTGGATGTGAATCTCAGAAGGAAAGATTGGCCATCCACAAATGCATGAGCTGAAAAAAATCCTGCCCCCACAGTGACTGAGGGGCATCCCCAGGGCTGGACCTGAAGTCCTGGCTCTGCTGGTGGCCACAAGACAGCCCTTAGAGCCAAAAGGCAAATGGATAATCATGTGAGAGACACACACATGGACACACAGGGGCACATCTCTGCTCCATCCTAGAGTGATGCAGGTTTTTGGAGTGTCCTTCCACACATGTGAGCACTAACAGGGATTGAGGTATGGCCATATTAATGCTGCTGACCCCACAGGCTCCTGAAGCCCTTTGTTTGGCTCAGGGTCACAAACATGTTTTTCTGCTCTCTCTGGAGGCAGGGATTGAAGAGAGAGGGAAAGAAATTCCCTCCTTAACTAATTCTTCCTTGCCTTCTGCTCCCTAGGGATGTGAGGTGAAGCAAAGCTCATTTCCTTCTGAGCAGCCCACGTTTTGCTGCCTGCCCACTGCCAGTCCTGAACAGGGTTTGGGTCTGGAAGGTGTCCCCTCCACCCCCAGCATCCCCCTGGCTCAACTGGATCCCATACAGATTCTTTCCCCTATTTGTGCTCAAAGGGACCAGAGACATAAATAACAGCTGTTTTTTTTTGGGAGAGAGTAGACAGTCAGATCTGGCCCCATGAATTTAACCTTCAAAGCTGGAATTTTCTATATTTTAGGACAGAAGAAAAGCACACAGTTACAATGCTCTGTTTCTGTCTAGAACATGCCCAGGTGCCCTAAACCATGGTCTTGAACCAAACCAAAGCCACCATCCCTGGAACACACCTGCAGCACAGAGCAGGATTTACCAAGCTCTGGGCCTGCAGAATAAAATCCATGGCTTTCCATGAGCTGCAACACTGCTTTCACAGCATGAAACACTAAACATCCTCCTTTGCCCTGCATTTTAGGATCAGTCTGAGGTTCATATTCATGCAACACTTCACTCCATTCTAATCTACCCCAGAATTACTTACAGGGAGGTCTCTGCAGCCCCAACAGGTGAATCACGTCTCAGGCAGCCCCAGTGGAAAATCTGTGCAAAACCCAGGCCAGGCAGCCCTTCGTGTATCCCAAGAGGAGCCCTGCTCCACACCCCACACCCTCACTCCTGTTCACTGCCTCCCAGTGGTCTCTGGCAGCTGGTTTTATCTCAGACTGCTGGGCTATGTTGAGAGGATGAACCACTTGGTCTATTTTTAGGGAACAGTGAAATTGCTCTTCCACCAGGCTGAGTCAATCATGAGTCCCAGCAATCCTGCTCAGGGGCTGGGAAAGGCTGGGGCCCTGGCTTATTTTCAGAATTTATTCATTCAAAATACCCCTGGTGTAACCTGGTATGGGACAGTGGTGCAATGGGGAAGAGGCATTTCCCTGACTCACTGTCATGTCCTCAGGCTGTGAGCCTCACTGCCAGCCCCCTCTGTCACCTCTGGCCACAGAAAAATTTTAAGAGAGAAGCTGGGAAGGTGAGAGGTATTACCTAATTTTACTGGTTCCCTATTTCCTTATCATTTCCAGAATTTTAAAAGCAAGAATAAAAAAAATTTCTTTGGGAATGTGACTAAAGAAAGACAACCACTCTACCTGCTTTATGGTAAGCTGGGAATTGCTCCAATCATTGCAGCAGTGTGGTGCCACAGGTAGCTGCTCTGGGAAGTGTTTGGAGAGGGATGATAATAAAACACTCAAACCTGGAGGACTCAGCTGGGCAAAGGGTACTATTTTTAGGATGCTAATGGTGGGTAAAACTCTGTGCCAGAGCTGGTGATCTTGCCTGGCCAAGCTAATTTGCAAATACAAACATAACTAAAGGCTCTGGGGGTGGTTTTCAGAGTCCCAGCAGGCTGGGATACCAATTTGACTGATGTACCCAGTAATATTGACCCGGGCCCAGCTGCTCTCTCTTTGGTTTGCTTTTCTGACACCTTTAGAGAGTGTGTATTTGGGAGCATCACCCTGTGGCAATGGAAGATGTGGCTTGGCTGTGCCAGTACCAGAAGACCCCATCACCTCAGATAAAACACTCCATGTTCTTTGCTGCAAAAGGACAAGCAACTGATGCAGATTCTCCAGTTTCACAGAATCCAGAGTGGTTTGGGTTGGAAGGGACATTAAAAACCATCCAGTTCCCAACCCCTGCTACAGACAGGGACACCTTCCACTAGACCAGGTTGCTCAAGGTCCCATCCAATCTGGCCATGAGCACTTCCAGGGTTGGGGCATCTACAAATTCTCTGGGCATTTCAGTGCCTCACAACCTTCTGAGTAAAGGGCTTTTCCCCAACATCTAATCTAAATCTCTCCTCTTTAAGTTTTAAATAATTCCCCCTTCTCCTCTCACTATGTGCCCAGGTAAAGAGGTTCCCTTTCCCTCATTTTGTAAGACCCCTTTAAGTAGTGAGATGTTTAAGTTTTTTATGCACTTCTCCTGAATAGTTTAGCAGGACTTCTACAGGGGTGTTTGGAGGGGCTGCTGCCCCCCTCTCCCCTGTGGGCTCTGCAGGTATCAGAAGATGCTGCACATCACCCAGGCTGCAGTGCAGCATGAGCTGTGGTTTCCTTGCCAGCATCACATCCCATCTCAACATGTCCAGCTGCAGATGAACATCTGTTTTCACTGAGGCTCCTGGAAGGGCCCAGCTCCTCTCCACCATAGCCCAGCTTCTTTAATCATCCTGCAGGGCTATGAGCTGCTGCTCCCCTGCTGTCTGTGTTAAGCCTGGTGCCTCTGGAGATCATCACCCCTCCTTCTGATGTGGTCTCTGTGCTCTTTGTTGCTTCATTCCAAAAACTGAGGATCAGACAAAGAGCTGTCAGGAGGGTGACAGGCAGGTTTTACCCAGCCAGGTGTTGGGGCAGAGGGCTGGGGGTGGCAGGGCTGTCAGCAAACACCCACTCAGGTAGCACCAAGTGGGTGGCAGTGGTGTCTGCAAACACAGCAGCACACTGGGAACAGAGATATTTATGTGGGGATGGAGGGACATGCATGCAGGAGGTGAAGGGCAGGGCAGATCAGCTCAGTCAGCAGCTGGCAGTGGGTGTCTGTGTGTCATTCCTGCCTGAGCCTGGCAGGAGCACACAGGGTGTGTGTGTGTGTTTGTGTGGAGCTCTGCTTTCATCTGTAGCATCTCTGTGATCTGTCTGCACACCCAGCTGCTGTTCACACTCCTGCTGCCTCTCTCCATCCCCAGGTGAAGGACCTGCTCTGCTCTGGGCTGTGTCCCCATCAGTGTCCCTGCAAACTGCTCCTGCAGCCCTGAGAAATCCCACTACCTGAGAGCTCTGCAAGCCCTGGGGAGAGGCTTTTGTCCTCCTGTCTGAAAGACAGCAACTAATTAGAAGGGCAGGAAATGAGAAAAAATAAATCACTGGGATTTTCTGAGAGGCACTGAGTGTGAGGGGAGGGATCAGCAGCCCCAGGATCTGGGGCAGAGGGCAGCCCTGAGCCCTTGGCTGGGATGGGGTGGCTCTTGCTGGAAGCCCAGTGAAGAGGGAAAGGCTCTGTAGGTTAGGTTGAGTGAAAGCAGAGACTGGGGCTGGCAGGAAAAGCCGATTAGGAGGGACAAACTTGTCTGCTTTGATTGTTGGCAGATCAGCAGAGGCTGATCCCTGCCCTGCCCTCCAAGAGTCCCTGGGAACTACTGTGTGCTCCCACGGCAGCCTCCCCAAAAAATGCCTGTGATCCCAGCTTCCTTGAGCGGTCACAGCGGCTGGGAGAGGTGACAGGGGAGGGTGGCACGTCCTGCTGCCGCTTCTTTCTGTGATGCGAGGTGCTGGGGTCGGGGGACAAGATGGATCTTGTGCTTGAACACCCCAAGTTTGCCTCCTGCCGAGCTGCAGAGGCACAAAGCAGTGAGAGCTGGACAGATTGGCCACTTACAGCAGTCCTGACATTCGGCTCCTGCTTGTCATGCCCATGAAAAGCGACTGCTGAAAGCGAAATGAGCTTTTAAGGATTATTTTGATTGCGGGAGACTCTATCACGGCAAGTACCGGAGCTTCCTTGAACTCGGAGCGGTGTCTGGCATGAGCACAGCCTTTTATCTCACATCAGCATTTCCCCCCCGCCTTTCAGACCTTTCCAGCTCGCTGGCGATGTTCTCCCCAGCCCGTCTGCCGAGCAGCGCGGTGCAGACGGCGGAATGATGCTGCAAGCCCCGGTCACCTCCCCGTCCCTGGGGCAGGGACACAGCGCCCGGAGCATCCCTGCCCAGCCCGATTTTGGGATGGGAGCGTGGCAGCTCCCTTGTCGCTAGATGGCACCGCACCCCCTCGCAGCAGAGCGAGGGATGAAGCCTTTCCTGACACGCAAACCCTCGGAGCAAACCTGAGTCTCCCTGTGTGCAGGATGGGGGATCCCACCCTTTCCTGCCCTCCCCTTGCTTTGAAAATTCCCCTTGTGTAGAGGTCGAAATAAACAGAATGGAATGGAATGGAATGAAATAGAATAGAATAGACTAGACTAGACTAGAATAGAATAGAATAGAATAGAATAGAATAGAATAGAATAGAATAGAATAGAAATAGAAATAGAAATAGAATAGAATAGAATAGAATAGAATAGAATAGAATAGAATAGAATAGAATAGAATAGAATAGAATAGAATAGAATAGAATAGAATAGAATAGAACAGAATAGAATAGAATAGAATAGAATAGAATAGGGGAGGAGGGGCTTGCAGGTGGGTTTGAGGCTGCCTGGATGCTCTGTAATTTGCAGTCACCTCAGGCTCCTGTTTCATCTTTGCTCTGCACCGAGGGAACATCCCCGTGTGCCCTTCAGCTGGAAGCCCTGGATAATGGAGCAAACCTGCACAAACCTGTGTACATGTCCCACTTCTGTCTCCTTGGCCAGTATTCCCTCTCTCTGGTTGCCACAATTCATCTAGAAGTTGTTGATTTTTAAATCCAGAGCACTCAGAAGACTCTACCTGCAATAAATTAGCTGGTGCCTTCTCCTTTTGAATATTAAAGACTCAAGCTTTCAACTATTTCCCTTTGGGAAAAACATGGTTCCTTGATTTGCTGTTTTTCCTCCTAGGAAGAATTTTGCTCTGCTGTGTAAGTCTTCCAGTGCTCAGTTTAATCTCATTACTGCAGATTACAGCCACTTGGACCTCTTTAATTAGTGACTTGGTGACGCCTCAGGTGGCAGCTTCCTCCAGATCATCTGATATTGCCAGTGTGACCAGGGGCACAGCCCAGCTGGCCTGGCTGCCTGGGAATTTGTTTTTCTGAGAGGTGTAACAGCTGTCCCCTTTGAGCAATGCCCAGACCTGCAGCAGTGTCTCAGGTGTGACTGTGCTGTGCCTGGAAAGAGATGCAGCTGCTGGTGCTTTGACTTTTGTGCAGTTATTCAATTCCAAACGGATGAGTTTGCTGACAAGCCCCACTCCAGCCAGCAGAGCTGTCTTGAGCACTGCCAAGCTGTTTCCCTCCATATCAGACATCCCAGCCCCTGAGAACTGTGGTCACTGTATGGCTTGAAACCACTGGACACTGCTTTCCCCATCCCAAGCCTGGGATGTGCCTGCTCATCCCTCAGGAGGGGCACTGGGGCTGTCCATAGAAGATCTGCCCTGCTCACTGCTCGTGCAGCACCAAAATCTCTTTCACTCCATGGGAATGACAGAGCAGAGCACAGGTACAGCTTGGGTGTGTCTGCTCCCTGAGAGATTTGGGACAGCTGGGTCCTGGACTTTTTTAGGAAGCATTACAACTCCTGTCTCTGAGCAAACCCACCTACCTCAGCAGGAGCTGTCGTATCTCCAGCTCCCTGGATGGAATTGCCTCCCCAGAAGGACCTCACACAAAGCCCTTCCAATGAAGCATGACCTGATGGAGCCATGGCTATTACAAGACCTTTGAGTCAGGGGCTGGGGAGGGTTGTAAGGCTCTAAGATAGGCCATGATTCACCCCTGGCCAGCCAGAGGAAAAGCTGTTCCTGGCACTGGAAAAGGCACACAAAACTGTGACAGCGTTGAGCTAGATAGTGTGGTGACATCATGTGCTCTGATACTAAAAAAAAATATCCCAGCAATGCTGTGGAAACCTCAGCTCCATCATTTGTGTGCTCTTGTAAGAGATTTCTTTTCCCATGCAAGTTGGGTAATTAAATACAGGGTCTCAAATCCAGGCAGAGTGTGATCCTTTTTCCCCCTCTTGTGTGAAAGGCAAGAAAGAAATGGAAAGAAAAAAGAACAAATCCTAAATACATAGTTTAAGGGGACCCTGGATTCCTGATCCGGGGCCAAAAATTGTGTGCTGGTCCAGTGGTCTCTAATCCAGTCATTATGGGATTTTTTGAGACCTGTTTTCTTTCTGCCCTAAGTCAAGCAGCAAAGTTTGGCAAAATTCGACCCTTTCCCATGCAAAGCTTGGATTTCTCACTCCTGACAGATGTCTCTTGCCTTGAAATATCCCTGACCTGCTTTAGTCCTGATGATATCATAACATTAGGGATCACTTACATGCCCTATCTTAAGCCAAGGATGACTCTCTGATCCACCAGGGCTGCCAAATTCAAACAGGAGCCAAGCGAAGGCTCCTTAGTTAGGTACAAAGGAACCTCATCCCTCTTCCTCTCCTCAAGGCTGAGGTGCAGGGAGATATTACTCATCCCAAACTAAACATGGATGTATTTCTGCCTTGGTAGTTTAATGGCAGCTATTTTTAAGTGCTGGGATAAGCACAGGGAGAGCCAGCATGGCTCTGTGGACTCATCACTGGCCCAGATCCCAGCTGTGCTGGGCTTTGCCAGCTCTGTGCAGTGGGACTGATCAGGGCTGCAGTCAGGGGCTTGTCTGCTCTCTGTGCTCCCCATCCTTGGCCACATTCCTGAGTGCCCAGTGCTGGCAGGACCCACATGTCCCCAGCCAGCATTGCCTGCTCAGTGTCTGCTGTGGGGCTCTGTGGGAAATCCAGCCCTGTGTAAGGACCAGACCCTTCCCAGCTGCATCTCTAGAGGTGGAAACCGGGTACCAATGATGTCTGGAAACCAAAATAAATCCAACTCACAGCTTCTGCCCTTGGCTGAGTCATCAGCTGTGTCTGGCACCGAGGAGATGATCCTGTCCTGGGACTGCTTCCCTTCCTGTGTGGGAGCAACAGCAGGGAACAGGTAAGTTCCCACAAATAGAGGAGGAGAGGAACTGCACAAAGGCCTGCTGTGGGGAAAATGATGGCACCAGAGGCTTTCCAGAGCCAAATGTGGCTTTTTTTTTTTTTTTTTTTTTTTTACCTGCAGGACCCAGCCTTGGCTTTGCTCTGCTCTCTCCAAGGGCTGTCCTTCACAGCTTTTTGATGCTGTGCCTCATTTCCCAAGCTAAGTGGCATTTTCCCAGCCTGTCTTTGATTTTGGGGCCACCTTTCAGAGACAGGATTATCCATCCATTTCCTTTACCAACTCCCACAAGGATTTTTGTGTCTCAAACCTGGTAGAGACTGGTGCTGCCCTTTGCTGCACTCCCAGTGAAGGACCAGTCCCTCGTGTGGGGGATCATACACCAAAGGGATGGATGTGATAATTGCTGATAGGATCTCATCCATAATTAATATTCCAGATTATATCAGCGTGGCTGATATAATTTCTCACGTTTCCTTGTGTAGGTCTCTCTCTAGGCTGCCTATTCCTCCCAACCCCTTCCCTCCAAGAAGAGGATCACCACGAGGAGCAGTTTGTTGAACATCTGACCTGTGCCCCTGGTGCCATTAAATCCCCCAGAGCTGGATGGCCCTGGACATAAACACCCACAGGGAAACCTGTCCCCTGTGCCTAGGGATTGGCATCAGTGGGTGATGAATCACCACCATGAAGCCCAGGAATTTAAAAGGGTAAAATATATTTCCAGGGCTTTTTGAAGAGGAGCACCCACTGACCTTAGCAGCAGACTCCTTCCCTGTGGGGGTGGCAGGGCTCCATCGTGCCTTCCTCTGGGTGCTCTGCAGAGGGGAAAGCAGGGCTGGGTCTCTGCGGGGTTTGCTGTCCGTGCTCAGGGGCTGGATTGTTGGCAGGATGCTGGTGTGATCATCCTCCCTCCTCCTCAACGGAGATGGTGCCTCCAGGGCAGCACAGTGTGAACTCCTGCAGCCTGGGGTGATTCTAGGGGTGAAATTCCTTGCTGGAGCACCAATCTTAGGGATGGGAACACCCTCCTTGGGCTTGCTGGAGCACATATCACAGGGATGACCTGGAGGTAAGGCACAGCTTTTCCCCACTGGAATGACATTGTTCTGTGATGGATATCTTGCACCCATGAGCTAAAAAAAACAAAACAAACAAAAAACCAAACCCAAAACATTGAAATAGGTTCTTATACAATTTCAATAATAACTCATGTGAAATTTTTATTTCTTGCTCTTCTACTTCAAGCATCACATCTTTGATTTTCTAATTTTGTGGAATGAAAGATCCCACCACTTTCTATGTTTTCTGAAATAAATGCTGAGTATACAATAGCTTGTTTTTGAAGTGTTGAAGTTTCTGCCTGTTTCCAGTGAACCCTCCTGATTTGTCCATGAACATGCAAGAAATCTTTGGAATAGAAAAAATATGGCCAGTGGTTGTCTCCTCTATTGGATCATTTCTTTATTCCCATCTCCATCCTCCCAGTCTACGAAAATGTTGAGTAACAGCCAGAAAAAAAAGCCCTTTCTATAATTTATAAGAAATCTCCAGTTTCTTCTTAGAAACCTGGACTGAAAATAAAAATTTTCAGATTCTACTTTTTATTTAATTAGGTGGAACTCATTTTTCTGTGATCAGAGGAATCAACCTCATTTTTAGCAGAAAAGCTGGATAAAAGCCAGAATATCTGATTTCCAGTGTGTTATCTTCTCTTTTTTTTTATTCCAGGTTGTAAGAGGCCCCTTATCACAAAGCAGGGATAAATGAGCAAACACAGAGCTGAGAATTGCACATTCTGCCAATGAATTTGCCATCAAAATATGAGGAACACTGGCAGGTGAGAGGCATCCCATTGCCATGATGTGAGAACAGTAGTCCCAGCTTCTGGCTGGGGGGGAATTCCATTTAAGATGCTGAATTGCAGACCCCTAAATGCAAAATCTACCTATGAACTTGATGTCTAAGTCCCATTACAGTAAAGAACACCAAGAAAGTGCTAGAATGGTTGAGTAAAACGGCAGAAATGACACAAGCACCTAATTTGAGACACACAGGGTAACATCCAAAAGCCTCCAGCTGGTGGTGCAGGGAGGGCAGAGATGCCCCAGCACTATCCCTGCTAGCCCAGTGTGGCTCTCTGGGTTCCTTAATGACTTTCAAGCCAGCCCTAAATCCTCTGCCAGGTCCTTCACTTATTGATTGTCTTCTGTTAGTCTCTACATCCACAAATTTTTTTTTCACTCCATAGCAACCTAAATATGATACATGAAATTCCCATCCTGGAGCATCTTATGGGTGCCAGTCCATCTGTACATACTAAGAGGCAACTGGGTCTGACCTATGCTGGGCTATCCTCAGAACAGCACCATTATTGCAGAAAATACTGGGGTTTTGTTTGCCATTACCAAGAACTGGAGCTTTATGTTGTGAGGACAACTCACACCAACAGCTCTGAGCCTTTGGCTCTCACCTTGGGGTGTTCTTGCTTGGTCATGCTTTTCTCACCATTCAGGATGCTCTGGTACCTGCAGGGAAGACAGGAGATGGCACCTGAGGCACTTTTCAGCCTGAATATATTTTTGCATATTGTGGACAGGCTTGTTCTGCCTTCCCATAACTCAAAATATCAAAGACTCCAAAGGGAAGCTTGAAGAGTGGCAGAGATGTGAGAAATCTCCCAGAGAGGACTGGTTTTAGCTCAGGGCAGTACTGCCAGAGCCATGGTGAGCCCTCTCCTCCATACAGAAATGTCCCTGGACCATCCATGTCCCACTGGTGGGGATGTGTTGGGGATTTACACTGCCTGAACGAGGTGTATTATTGCACTTTGCTGATTTATAGCTTGGAGCTGAAGTCAGAAGGTGAATTTATTCAGCTTTAACCTAATGCAAAGGGATTTATCAAGTTGGTACCTAATATAACACCAGAGATTAGAGCTTTGCAGAAGAAACCACCTTCCTTCTCTTCTGTGCTCTGAGGACTGCACCCTCAGCTTTCTCCCCAGAGAGATGGCTACTTACAGTGGAAACTCACCAATTTTTGGGATATTTGGAACTAAAGTGTCCCTAGGGGAGGTTGAAGAGACAGACTTGACAGCTGCTCAGCCACTCTTACATGGAGGGAGATGCACTTTGGGTTCTGCTCCTAATCTTACTTGTCTCACACTTGGCAGTGTTTTGGGCTGATCTCAGTTATGGGCTGTAACAAGAAGAGAAATCAGCCCTGAAGAGGCTTGGGCTGAAATGTGACTCTCCCTGGAGTCCTTTGGTAAGAGACAGCTGAGAGAAACCAGGAGGGGATGCAGTGCCCACACCTCTCTTTCTTCCCCATCAGCTCATCTCTCCAGCACTTGCTCTTTCCCTCGTGGCACCTTACAAACTAAGGATTAAAAGCTTTAATTGCCCACCTGGGAATGCTCCAGTCCTTGGGGTCAAGGGCAAATCCCTCATTTTATTTAGTGAATATTGTCGACTGTGTCTGGATTTTAAATCAGGACTTTCCAAGACATAATAATGGAAATATAGAACAGATAGGAGCACTCGTGACAGAAAACACACACCTCTCACTTGAGACCTGACAATTTGGGATGCCGTGCTTGGGAAACATCAGAGTGAGATTTGTTTGCTGCAGAGGTGGAGAGGGACAATCCTCCTGGAGCCCCTGGGATCTGAGGTGGATTTCCACCACAGATTAAACACCCACCTGGCAACCAGCTCTGAGACAGACAGAGCTTTCCTCAGAAGGACTGTCCTGAGCTCTGGATTGCTCCTTGGGGAATGGCACAGAGAGGGGAAGGACTGAGCTGGCCTCAGCTTCTCAGCTTTTTCCATGTTTTCTGTCTGCTGGCATTGAAACAAGAGAGCAAAGGTCATGGTGCTGGATGTGAAGACTGGGGGAAAAGAGACCAAAATCAGTGTGTGCATCCCTCACTCAGGGCAGCAGGGCATCAGGAAAGGGCTGTGGAACAAATGCTGTTTTCACAGATACATCTGCAAACCCCACCACTGAAATTCACTTCTGAAAAACAAAATGGGGTTAAAGCAGTCACCAGTTAAATTAAATCATACTTAATGCAGGGAATAAGTCTTTTCTACTCTGTCTACCACTTATCTCGTTCTCTTAGATCCCCAAGATCATGTCTATGACAGTGAGAGATGTGAAGAAAGAGAAGACAGGAAGAAAATTAGCTTTAAATAATTTAAAAGTTATTTAATGTAATTTGCATATGCATCATTAGTTAAAATTTTCTGATGTTTCTAGTGTCACACAGACCTGAACCAGCTCTGGATTCAGACAGTTACTGGAGATTTAAGCACCCCTTGGCCTCTTCTGCCAAAAATGTTCTTGTTTTCCAGACTTCAGCAATGTTCAGCAGAAGTCTCAGGCATTGTATTTGCAGTGACTGATCTGACACTTGGAAGTACATTAGGTCATCTGGGGTTCATTTTCTGAATGTAGACAGAGCTCTGGGGACCTACAAGTTATATGTAATTGCTTTTTAATCACTGACACAGACATTTGAACTACAGGATTATTAAGTACTTGTATTTACATTTTGAAAGTATTTGTTCTAAAAGCCACGTTGCTTGTAAAAAAAAATGTTTCATCAGCAGTTGCTGTAGCTCTGGCCTGAATATTATTCAGTGTCCAGTCTTTGTCCACCGTGTTTGGGTGTCCACTTCCAGATGCATTCAAAATGGACAAATTTTTGGAGGGATAAGAATGTCATTCAGCAACTTGTGAATATCTGCTTCCCTTCTCATGCCTGTTAAGACATCTGAAATAAGGACCAGAGGGAGGGAAATATATTTCTCACTAGTTGCTTTAAAAATTTCATTTTTTTTTCTTTCCCAGGTCATTTCCCATGGTGTTAGAGAAGAGACAGATCTGCCAGATCACAGGCTCCCACCTCCCACAGTTAAGGGGTTGTTTCCCATTTTTGTGGTGGTGTCTAACATTAAACAATTCCAGGTTAAGGGCCCTCCAGGGATTTATTTCGTGGCAAAATGAGCCTGTTAGGAGAGCAGTATTCCCTATCCCTCCTTTCCCTCAAATACAGGCAGTTGATGAAAATACCCCTTCTCAGCCCACCCTGAGCAGTTCCCACAGCCAGCACAGCATTCCCCAGTTGCTAAGGGTTTACAGGATTTTTTCTGCTATTAATTCATTCCATCTCCTGTGATCTGGGAGGGGTTTTTGTGTAAAATCACTTACATGCTAGAGCGCTTCCCTCTGCCTGAGATCTGCCATCTGATAGTCTCCTTGGGGCTCTCCAGCACCACTGACTCTTTCCTCTCCCCCTCCTGTGCAGGAGAGGAGGCAAAGTCCCTTGGCAGAGCTGCAATTAAATATTAAAAGCTGATGTGCAAGTGGGGATGGTGTTGAATTGGAGAGCTGGCACTGAAGAGTGGAGGAGATGAAGCCTCTTCCCTCTCCCTGTCAGCTTTTTGCCAATTACTGAGGTCTCATTCCTCCCCATAAAATCACCAGGTAAGTTTAGATCCTGGCTGGGTCACCCACAGCCATCTAGACCTGAAGCTGGAGTCTGATTTAGGGGGGAAGCTGCTGGAATTTGTGTCCCCACCTTGTCTCATGGTGAGACAAATCCCCTGTAATAAGGGGATTTTTAAATGGATGCTTCTGGCACAGGTCATACAGCCATGCTCCAAACCAGAGAAGGTTTTCATTCAATTTGTGGTCCCCTGGGCTTGTGGCTGTGCTGGGGAGGTTCTGCAGGAGAGAGCTTCTCTCTGGGGTGTTAACACTGCTCCTCCTGGCAAGAATGAAAGGCAGGCCAGGGTCCAGATGAAATGAATTGAAATAATTCACCATTAGTGGAAACAGAGGGCAGGACCATCTGAGGAGATTTGTTTTAGCCAAAATCTGAGTTTGATTAAAGTCAGAGTCTGGCAAAAGTAGCCTCCTCAACTTCTCAAAAAGCACCATGGCCACAGAAAACCCTTCTTTTCACCTAACAATAACTGGGTTACTGCAAAGTTCCCCCTGGGATTTATTCTGTTCATGCTGGAAAGTTGACCAAGCAGCAAAGCCAGTGCACAAATAAGAGCAGGTCACTGTGTTGGTTTATAATGAACAAGAAAATCTACATTTGACATCAAAAGCTGGAAAATAATTTACCCAGAAATGAGTAAGCTAAGCAAGAAACCTTTGAGATGAGAAGCTAGTGAGTCAAGGGCAAGGCAGAGATCTGGATAAACAACTGGAGTGTCTGTGTCATTGCTGTAGGAAATAATAGCTTGCACTTCTCCATCTGCTCTGATTCAGTTCTTACTGGAACCAACCTCCTTACTGAGCTTTTATTTCATCTAAAGCAACTCAGAAGCACTAATGGTTTTAATCCTCTGTCCTGTGGACAGACACAAGTTTGGTTCCACACAGTGGACTCTGGTGATGGTGTCAGTGGTGTTCCTTTCAGCAGTGCCTAAAGCCAGCCTGGAGCTCAGCCCTGGCTTTGTACGAGCTCAGGTTTGTGCCAGATGTCTCCCAGGCAATGTCTGATGGACAACTCAGCTCTTGGAGGACTGGGCAGGATGCCCTGCACGGTGATGGGGAAGTTCCAGTGACAGTAGGAGGTGCTGGGTTATCCAGAGACAAACCTGATGGAGGATAGAAGGATTTTAATTTTGTGAGCAGCCCAAAGCTCGGAAGCTGGGATGCATCCTTGGTGGTTATTTATTTTAGTGGAGGAGGATTTGGCTGCCAGAATGAAACAATGAGCACTGCAGTCCTTCCAATAGTGAGTAATAGAGGCTGCTAAAAGCCTCATGAATTATTTTGGGGACTACTGCTCTCTCCATAAAAGGGCTGCATGAAACAATTCCCTGCACAGCTCTGAGGCACCCTCACTAGATAAAGTGTGTTTGGAGGCTGTTTTTGCCAGGATTACAGAGCCTTAGGCTCATTCCTCAGCTTCTGTCTCTGCTGGGAGCCTCACTCATCTCACAGGATTTCAGCCTTCACCATTAGTGGTGCTCTGGGTTTGCTCTGTGGGCAAGGATCTGTGGGAAGATGGGAAGGAATTCTTCATGCTGAGATGTTACCAGGAAGAGGGGCCTGAATCACATGGATTTGCCCCAGGTAGCAAATCAAGGCAGTGGGGGTCTGTTAGAGGATGGAGGGATTGGAGCTACGAGACCCCAAAACAACTTTTCCTCCAACAACCAAAAAAGGGAAATAATCACTCTTGAAGACTCCTGGGGTTTGTGCCTTGCCTTGTGAGAAGTTGGAAGAGATTCCTTGCAAGAAACTGGAAGCTTTGCTGGGATGTGATTTTTGAGCTTCAGCAGTTCCCCCAGGTGGAGGGCAAGGGGTGAGGAGGTGCTGTGAGGATCATTGAGCACCTCTGTGGTCCCCAAATGCTCTTTCCAGCAACCCTTGAGATATTTGGGGCACAGAGGGAGGCTTCTCCAAGGGAAGCAAACAATTCAGCACTGACTGCACCTCTGGAAGGGCCTTTCCAGATGTCCTTTAATTAAAAACTGCTGGCTGAGATAGAAAGAGCAGCCAGCCCCAAATACCTCCTCTGTTTCCTGCAGAAAGGTGGGAACAGCACATTGCTTATGTGTGCCTCTATCCTGATGAAACCTGGAGAGAAAAGACAGCTGAGAGGTTTTAGGAGTCCAAGCTTCCTTTTCTCTCCTCTGGTGACAAAAGCCAAATCACACCCTTTCCCCTCAAACAGTGGGGGTTTCCCTGCAGAGTATGAGAAGGGTGGCAGAAAGTCCTGCAGGTGCTTCCACAGGCAGCAGGTGATGCCATTTCCATGCTCCTCCTTTGGGTCACACCTGTTAGAACCAACCTGTGATTGCACCCCAGGACTTTTCCAGGCTTGGGGCTGGAGTTTTGTTCCAGGCACTCTGAGGCCCCACTGCCTGCCCAGCACATCTGACCACTGCACTAAGAACAGCAAACTCTGCTTTTTGGTTTGGGAGTGCTGTAGGCAATGCTGTGGGGAGCATCCAGGCTGGAAGGGGAGGTTTGGTGTCTCAGCCCTGAGCTCTCCAATGGATGTGGACAGGGGTGGGCAGTGCTGCCTGCATCTCACCTGAGACATGGGGAATGCTGGCAGGGGACAGAGGCAGCTCACAGGGAACTTTGAACTGGGAGCTTTAATGGTTAACACAGACAGTCATTTCTAGCTGTGTCAAACAGACTGACCTAAGCCCACACCAGATTTGTGCTGACCAGACACAGCAGTTCACATAATCACCTCTACTTTTTTTATTTTATTTTAACCTTTCCCCACCCCCCCCACTTGTATAATATTGACAGCTGTATTCCCACTAAAAACCTGTGTGCTCCTTTCTTTTCTCCCCATGTGCCCAGTTTTGCTGCACACAGATTTGTTCTCTGCTTGTCAGAGCAGTGTTAGTGGGGATGGTGGGCTGTGAGCAAGCATGAGAGAATAAATCAGTTTGGGTGTGAATAGAGATCTGCTATTTCTTATAAACAGATTGATGCATAAATGCTTTTCTGAAAAATACTGATTGTGATGTTTGTTTCCTCCAGATTTGATCCCCAACCAAGGAATTCACAGCAAACTAGCTACAAGCAGTTGAGGGAAGAACCAGATTTTGCACTCTTTCCAGCACATTCTCCACATTTTTTGGGGGTGAGGAGAGCCATTTGCCTGTGTGGCCTCAGGGCTGGGTATGTGACTGCACAGCCAGATTTTAATCCCTGTGCAGCTCTAGGGAGATGAAGCTCCCAAGCCAATTCCTTTCCTTTGGTCTGCTGAGCAGGGCTCTGCACCAGCAGTTTGCTAAGGATGGCTGCACTAAGGGAGGAAAAATCCCTGCAAAGTCTCTGTTATTGTTTGCTCTCCCTCTCTCTGCCTTCCTCTTCTGGAGACTATCTGGATCCTCACACTCATTTCCATAATTATTGGTTTCATGTTACGTAACCCAAAAAAAAAAATTATCTATCAAATGCACATGTGGAACTAATGGGGCTTATTTGAAAAGACCTGTCTCTGCATTTGCAGCTGGCACATTTCTTGGTCCATTTGAATGAGCTTCCAGAGCCCTGGCACGTGCTGGGGAGGGACCCCACGTGTGCTCACCCCTGGGACTGTGGAGCTCCAGTTTCACCCCAACATGTAGGAACACAAATGCCTGAATATTCCCTGCTTGCCAGGCTTTTCTTCTGGTTTTCTTTCATGCAGGGTGGAAAGCTTGGATTTTTTTGGGGGGGGAACTTTGTAGTTTCTGGGTTTTGTGGTGGCAATTTCTACTTCAAGAAGTCCCTGGCTTCCCCAAAGAGATGAAAATATACAAATTTTCATATTTTTTTGGACTCTCAAGTTCAGGTGGTGGTTGAGTTGCAGAGATAGGGCTCAGGGTATGGGGACATCCCAGGCCAGCTCCAGCTCCTGTTGGGCCTCAATAAGTGAAATGCAGCAAATCTTGGCTCAGTGGAGCCAGGATGTGGCTCTCAGGACATCAGTGTTATCACAGATCCACCCACCAGCACAGAGTGTATGAAATGAAGTTCATTCTGGACTCTAAGGAATGAAACACTGCTCCTGATACACTGAAAAGGAAAAAACTCTAAACCCTTGGTTTAGAGTTTCAGGGTCTGATTTTGAGAACAGCTCTGGCCCAGCCTGTGGGACCTGACAGGGTTTGTGAGAGGATAACACCCTGAAATGCTGCCCAAATGTGAGTGTCTCCTGGTGCACAGGGCCAGGCTGAGGGACAGCAGCAGGTCTGTTTGGTGGTTTTGGTGGTTTTGGTGTTTGCTGGTGTGGGCTGCACTCAGACACAGCTCAAGCAATAGCTGATGATGTCTCTCCTTGCCACTCCAGAGCATCTCCCTCTGCATGAAAGAGAATTAGAGAATCATTTAGGTTGGAACAGACTTTTGAGAGCATCAAGCCCAGTCATTAACCCAGGACTGCCAGGTCTGTCCCCAAGTGCCACACTTACACATCTTTTAAATCCCTCCAGGGATGGCGACTCCCACCACTTCCCAGGGCAGCCTCTTTCAGCACCTGATAATTCTTTTGGTGGAGAAATTGTTCCAATCACATCCTCCCCTGGTGTGACTTGAGGCTGTTTCCTCTGATCCTATCCCTGTTACCTGGGAGAAGAGTCCACCCCTCCTCCCTACTGCTCCTTCCAGGCACTTGCAGGTCACTCCTCACCTCGGTCAGATGCTGCACCTGGATGGGCTCCTCTCAATGCTCACAGCCTCTTGCTGTTGTGTTGTCTTAGAACAAGACTCATCACCCCAAAATGCTGCTGTTAAACCCTGTTTTGCCCTGCTCCAGCTGGGTTCTGTGCCCACCCCCATGGCTGTCCCCATCTGGGGGAATCCTGAGCTGGATCCACCCCTCCTGATCCGTGGGATCCCCCATGCTGATGCCTGGGAGGGGAACATCAGCTTCCCCCACCCAGCAGGACACACTGCTGCAGCCACAACTGTGGATCATCACCCCAGACCTTCCTGAGTCGTTCTCAAAGTCAAATGACCACCCCCCAAATCCCCTAATTTCTCCCATACCTTTCCATTGGTATAGGTCACACCCCCTAACTCTTCACTGACTTATCACTGACTGTTTGTGTGGAAATAAGAAAGCAAAGAAGGAAGAAAAGAAGGAAAGAAAGGAAGAACAAGAGCTACCTTTAATTCTGAATTCAATAAACCCACGCAGCTAAAAGCTGTGTGACTCTCCTTGTGCTGAGTGCTCATCCCAGGCACTGCTTTTTCTCCAGGGAAAACCTCATCTTTTCAATCTTTAGTGTATAAACCATCATATTCTGACTGTATCCCTGCAGTGTCCCTTTGGGCTGATCATGTTTTTATTTCACAGGCTTTTCCCCATGAAAAGGGGTGATTGCCTGTGATGGTTTTATGAAAGTGTTCAGAGGTGGATGTTCCTTCCACCCTCTTTCCACCCAGCAAAATGTGAAACCGCAGATTGTTCAGGCTTCAGTTTCTCATTGAAAAGTATCTTTTTTTATTTCCCCCCTGGGAAGCTCTGAAAATTAAAACCAGCAAAAAATACATTTCTTGTGAGGAGGAAATATTTCCTGGCTGCCTCTAAGACACCATGGGGGCTCTGTGTGTGTGTGTGTCTGCAAACTGCACAGTGTGCATACCCTGTGCTTTTGTACTCTTTGGGCAAATATGGGGCAGAAGCCACACAATATGAGCTTATCCCTGTTTTGCTGAAGGGCCTGGAGCATACACACTGCCCTGATTGATGCTAAAGGAAGGGGAAAGGCAACAGCAGCCTCTCAGCATCCCTGGTAAACACACCCCTATGCACAGTTTGCAGTGTATTTTTGGGTTGTTTGAAAAGAGTGCAAAGGTTTGGTGACCATGACTGTGTGTTTTTTTTCCTCCTGTGTTTGCACTAGAAACAAACTCTTGTACCTGAAAATTCAGCCTCAGAGGAAAGGCTGCTGCCTGCCAGCCCTGACCATGGGCCCTGCAGCAAAGAGCTGAGAAATCTGTCGAGATGTGCCTGGGGAATGTGAGCCAGGCTGTGTCTGGGTGAGAGGGAGCTGCTCCCCACGCCAGGCAGGGCACAGTGGGCTGGCAGCCAAGGAGCAGCCCAGCTCCTGCATCAGTGCCCTGCTGCTGAAAGCAAACCCGGCTTGCCCTGCCTCCCGAGCAGGAAAACGTGAAAATGTGTGTGCTGCTCCCCGCTCTCAGCTGGGCTCTGCCCTGAGAGCAGCTGGGAGCACAGGGGCTGCAGCAGCATCCAGGGATGCTGGCAGGGGCTGGGCACCTCCCCAGGGCTGGCTCTCACACCCTGCTCCATCCCCAGCCTCCCTCCAGCTGCCACTGCCTCCTCCTCCTCTGGTCCTTGGGCTCAGCTCCCTCCTGGTGCAGGAAAAGGGGTTTGGGCCAGGGATGGGGAATGGGGAGGAATTGCATCAGTCTTCCATGTGTCAGGACCCCAAGCTGCTCACATTAGCCTAAAAAAAGGCTTTTTTTTTTTTTTTCTTTCTTTTTTTTTTTCTTCAAGCCTAGTTTGACCTTCAAGATCAGGCATCAGATGGAATCAGGAATAACTGTGAGGTTGAAACGTGCAGATGTTTCTTTTTCTTTTTTTTTTTTTTTTTTTTTTTTTGCGGTGGGCTGCAAGGGCTTGCAGACTACAGATGAACTGGCTGGGCATGAGTTTTATTTCACTGTAATGCCTGCAAGTCCTCACTGAGGAGCTGTGCTCCTGAATCCTGTGTAATTATCCTGAAGGGCTTCACATGCCAACCTTATGCAACTGTTAAGGAACAGATCTGGTTTCATATCTGCATGCATCTTTGGAAAGATGCAAATAAGGAGGGAGCATTTGCATACCCAAGTAGGCTCCAAGTGAGATTTATTCTGAATTATTATTATTATTATTGTTGTTATTATTAGCAGTGGCGTGTTTCTGCGAGTCTCTGGGAGGCAGAAAAGGTAAAAATAAGAGACTGCTTCCAGCTCTTCTTTTTTTCTCTAAATAGATTTGTGAAGCCTGAAACCACCCAGCCCGTGGTGCCACCATTAACTCAAAATACAGAAAGTGCTCTCTGGCCAGAGGAAATGGTGCACTGAGGGATTCAGGGATGGAGAGCAGTCAGTGAGCCCAGAGCACACACAGCAGGGGGAAGTTGGTTTTATTTTCTGCTCAACCAGGTACTCCTGCTGTCAGCATGGAAAACTCAGGGTTACCTGTGGACAGATGCTGTGGATAAACCCCCAGCTGCAGAGGCTCAGCCCTGATCCATTCTCCCTTCTCCTTGCTTGTGACCTCTTTGCATTTCTGAGCTTTGTTTCTCTGTTTACAGCCCTGTTCTGTCTTGCCTTCAAGCCTGCAGAGGCAAATACTCTAAACAGGGTCTTTGTCATGAGATTTCCACATTTTCCATAAGCAATATTGGGTTGTTACAGTTTTTTTCACACTGAAGGACAGCTGTTCACTGCTCCCCTGGCATCAGAGGGTGCATTGTAGAATAGCCAAGGGTACCCCAAAGGGCATTTGGGAAGTTTGTCCATTCAAAGAAGGCAGACAATTGAAAATGTAGGTTTTGGGGGTTATCAAAGTGCTGTTTCCAGACAGGTCTTTCCCAAATAGGTTTTTTACCCTGGGGATTGTCCTGAACCACCTGCCCTGAGTTTGCTTCTGCCTTTGCAGGGAGACCTGCATCCAGCTGCTGCTCCTGATGCATCTGAGCTGAGTGAGCACAGGGCAGAGCCCAGGGTGTGGCTCCTCTGCTGATGCTCAAGGGTCCTGCTTGCAAAGATGTCCAGGGACAAGGCAGAGCCTTGGTCAGGGCTTTTTTCCATGGATGGAGGCCAGGAGTGTTTCACACCTCCTTGCTCTCCCTGTACCTGAAGGAGCATTATGCCAAGCAGAGAGTGGGGAGACACTACAGCACCTTAGCTGGTTCAGGGCATAAAACTTCCTCAGCCATCCTCCCAGCCATATCCCACTCTGGAAAGCATTTAGAAGGCAGAAATACTCTGAATTGTAGTTAATTTTAACTCTCTTTGCAGTTTATTTTCCCAAATCCCCTCATTGCTGCTGCCCATCTGGCGTTTTCCTGCCCACATTTCTCTGCCTGAGTGTGGTGGGCTCCTTGCTGGGTGTCTCTGTTGTGATAGAACCGTTTCCATTCTACCCCTGCACTGTCTTTTCCACTGCATTTCCAGCAGGAGATGGAGCTTTGGAACACTGGGAGCACTCCCTGCCCTCCACCTTCCATCCTTTAGGTAGCCAAGGTGTTTCCTACTCGTGCAAAACGATCTGCAGAGAGTGTGTACACACATCTCTAATTTTGGATAACGATCCCACGCGGCCTCTTCCAAAAACACAAGAGGGCGCTTCCACCTCACTTTTTGGGAGCATTTCTTTAGCAGGATTTTCTCTCCTCTTCACCCCATCAGCTGTGGAAGGTTGGGTGAAGGTCCTTGGAGCAGTGAACTTGTCTCTAAATGTATTTGCAAGGTCCTTGGCTGAGGGGAGCTCCATCCTTGCAGCACCCTCAGAGCCTCACGCAGAGCAAGTTAAATCACATTTATGTCTATGAAACAGGGTTTGTTCCACTTCAGGATCTGGTGGATTTTCAGAGGATGTCTCAGAGGATCTTAGCTCTGAGACATGTCATTGGTGTTGATTATTCACTGTGAGAAACACAGACGTGTCAAGGCATCATTGCTGGCATCCTCTCTGACTGCAATAGAACTGACAAATCCAGGGGAAATTTGATTTAAAAACAAGAGTTGGGAGCCTTTGGAGGGAGAGGGGATGGATTCTGTACTCACTGCCCCACTGGGTGTGGCAGCAGAGGGTGTGCAGTGAGCACATCACACATCTGACATTCCCCCACCAAGGAGGCGGCAGAACAGAAAGAAAACTGCCAGAGGTTGAGGAACTTGTCTGAACCCATTTAATCCAGGCCATTTCCTCCCTGGTGTCCTTTTCCTGAGGAGGATGTTAGCTGCTGATGGCTGTATCCCAGCCATGCTCTGGAGATGGGGAACACAGGATCTCACCTGCAGTGCACACACATCATGGCACTGGAGGGAAAGGAACTTTTTATTCCCTGCTGTACCCAAGTTCTCTGAGTCTGAACAGCCTGAAAGTCCAGGCTGTACCACAGGGCAGTCTCAGAATTCCCTTTCTGTGCTAGCTCAGCCCCTGGGACTTGGAGTCTGCCATCCCTCCTCCATCATCCTCCAAGGCTGTTCCTAGAGAGCCACAGAGTTGAGGGACATCCATGCAATAGCAGCATGTCCCTCATGGCAGCTGTGACTGCTGCAGCTGCTCCTAATTACCTGCTCATAAATAAAACCTAATTAGCCAGCACCCATCTTTTCCTCTGCACCTTGTCCTATCACCTCTGTCCCAGCAGAGGGAAAGCAGATTTCCCTCCAGGGGTTTGGATTGGGATGTTTTTGCTACAGAGCTGGCAGAAAGGGACACAGTGTTTACAGCCAGAGCAGGGCTGAGCTGGAGAAGGCACAGAGTGTGCTGCCAGACATCTCATACAACCTGCAGGAGAAAATCAGAGTGCTGGGCTATTTTCATCACAACAGTAGGACTTTAGGTTTTCCTGAATATGGAGGTGGAGGGCTTTTTGTGCTGGGTGATATTGGATGGGTTACTGCCTGGTATTAATTTTTTTTTTTTTTTTTTAAATTATTGAATCCAGATACTTTTAACATGCCTGGTCTTTCAAAAACTGCTCTATGGGAGGAAAGGTCTTTCCTGCAAATCAGACCATTTTCTGATGTGTCAAAGTTGTGTTCTGGACCAGGATGATCCCCAAACACTAGTTACATGTTAAAGGTTTTTTTCAAGTGTTCTACTTTTTAAAAGACAACTAAGGCCATTAGGAGAAAAAGGATCTAAAGGTGCTTGGCACTTTTGAAAATCAGACTGCCTCTGATTAGTTTAGTTTAGTTGTTCAAATATGGAGTTTGACACAGACAGTCTCTGATTTCCAGAGCATCCATAGATCCTTGTGGGCAGAGGAGGTGAGGGGGATTAATGCAGCATTGCTGGGCTCTGAAACTGTGTGTGTCTCTTTCAGCCAAGTGACCTAAACACAACATTCCTCTCTGCTGTCCCAGTGGGCTCTCAGACTCATGGACTGCACTTAAAAACATGTTTAATCTCTTCAATGTGCATATGAGGGTCCTGCAAAACCCAAACCCTTCTACTGAGCAGTTGATCCTTTCTGAAAGAAGGTTGGACATTTGGGAGTGAGAAATGAAGGTGGTGAAGAGCTTTGCTGATAATTAGGCAAAAACTGCTTGGGCAACACTTCAGATGTGTCTTCTGCATGAGGTGTTGGTATTGCTATTTAAAACTCCAAAATTCTCCATCAGCAGAGAAATGTGGCAACATCTCCCTCTTTGTATCCCCAGGGCAAATCCCTCAAGGGCTGGAGTCCATCTGGCACTTCACAGCCACTTTTGGATCTCCCCAGAGGTCTTGTCCATTTTTCCCTGGAGAACTCTCCTTCTTCCTCCTAAGCCTCCACAATTTCAAACCTTGACCTTCATATCAGACAAGAAGATGGGAAGGATTTCATTAGGGGAACCTGCACCTGTTGTAAGGGCTGGTTTGCTTCTGGAGTTCTTTGGGAATCTATGGGCCCCATTTTAGTGACTTCTCCAGCAGCTGGCCCTGCAGAGTTTTCTCCTGTTTCTCACATTTGCAAGGTGCCTTTTCCCACTGGGTCCAGACTTTCATGGGAAACATCCCAGATGGGATAGCACAGACCTATGGAGCAGTGTTGCTTAACATGACCCATTTTGCAGTGTTTCCACCCATATCTGCTCACCCCCTTCCCACAGCAGGCTGGAGGCATTTTGCTCCAGAGCTCTTGGCAGTTCCAACCTCTGCATTCCCCAGGATGTGCTGCCAGGCTCAGCTGAGCACAGATGTGAGAATGTTCTGCAGATATTCCCCACTTCTTCCTCACCATATAAGGGAACATTGTCCTTCCTAATGCTGGGGAACAGGAGTAGTGTGAACAAATTTGAGGATTGAGGATGAAATCTGGAGTCTTTCCCCTTTTCTGCTCATGGGCTGGAAAGGATTGTTACCATCTGAAGGGCTGGTGAAATGAGTTGACTCCTCACTGCTCAGCTCCCCAGACTTGTTCCTGCAGTCTGTTGGCTGGGCTGAATGGATCTGGACATCCAGCCTGGATGGAGTCCTCCAAACCAGGGCTGGAGAACAGTGAAACAGTGCACACAAAAACTCACTGCATCCCCACTAAACAGGGCACTCAAGTCTTCAGGGCTGGAGTCCCTCTGGCCCTTCACCCTCTTCTGTGCTTTGGATGCTGAGAAAGTCCAGACCAACTCCTGTCTGTAAGGGACATGAGTGCAGTGCCCTGTAAACCATCCTCAGCACCAGGAAAACCTCGTGGGTGAAGGGAGAGTGTGGGGAAGGTGGTCCTGTAGTCCTACCTCTGCCCTGGGCGTTTGTGCAAGAGGGATAAGCTGGGAGATGATTTTAACAGCATCTTGGAAGTGAGTGAGGCTCTGACAGACCATGCAGAGCTGCTGGATCGATGAGAGAGGAACCAGAGGTCTTGGGCACTGTGCTAGGATGGTACTTGGAAAGGTCCTCAAGGTGTTCCAAAGGGAGCAGAGCTCTAAAGAACTGTGCTGGGATGACTGAAACAGCCTTGAGGTGTTCCAAAAAGAGCAGAGCTCTTAAGAACTGCATTGGGATGACTGAAACAGCCTTGAGGTGTTCCAAAAGTGAGCAGAGCTCTTAAGGAACTGTGCTGGGATGACTGACACAGCCTTGAGGTGATCCAAAGGGGGCAAGTGAGAGGCTCAGCCGTGGCTCACTGTGCTCCTGGTGCCAGGCTTTTCAGCCAGGTGCAGGCACAGCCCAGGGCACCTGAATTCAAACCACAGTGACCCAGATTTACCTCTGAGCTTGGCCACGTGCCTGCTGTGTCCCTGCTGCCTGGTGGGGGCAATTCTGCCAGCTCCTGGCTGAAGATGTGCCACCCTCCTCTGGGTGTATTTTCTGTCTGATTGCTCTCCAGCCTCCTCTCCTTTGTCCTGTCAGTTCACCCCTGCTGGGAGCTGAACCTCTTTCCAAATGCCTGGCTGGTCTCCCAGAAGCAGCACAACACTATTGCAATATGTAATTAGGCTGGAATTCTCCTCCAACCCCTTTTTTTAAAATTTAAATTACACCAATCCTTGAGTATGCAAGAGGTTATAAACCCAAGGAGAAGAGGCTCTTCCCACTTTTTAGTATTTTAGAATATGAAACTTTTAATATTTTACCTGAACACAGGAAAAATATCATCAATAACAAAGCCTAACACTGAAAGAGGACAAATCTTGGGAAGATGGAGTAGGGCAATGCTACTCTTGTGAATGTGTTGAGTGAGTTTACCAAGGCCACCTGGCACAGGAAGAGAAAGAGGGATAAAAAAGTGGCACTTCCAAGGCCAGTCCTAATCCCTCCTCCCCTGGCCAACACCAAAATGACTCCAATATGATCAGGGCTCCATCTTCCATGGACACTTATTCAAAGCAGACTGTAGCCAGACATCAGAACAATACAAAATGCAGTGCAGAAGTGCCAACCTGGGTCCTGCCTGTAGGAATGCACTGAGGGATTTTCAGATGTTGGTTCAGACAAATCCCCAGGGTCTCAAAGCTGACCATCTCTGATGAGCTCTTGCACCAGCTGGGAAGTGGCAGCTGTGTCTGTAAGGCTGGTTACTGCAGCCACCCCTTCTGAAAACAGCAACTTAAATTTGTGACCTAATGTGGGACAGACAGATCCCATCAGAGCCCAGGACACTTTAAATGCCCCACAGGAATAATCACTCTCCCTCTTTGGTATATCCAGTCTGCAAAACTTAAATGCTCCACACTGATCTCTGCCATCACAAAGACTCCAAGCAATGGAAACACAGACTCATGGAATGGTTTGGGTGGGAAGGGATTTCAAAGATCATCTAATTCCAGCTGTCCTGCCATGGGCAGTGACACCTTCCACTGTCCCAGGTTACTCCAAGCCCCATCCAAGCTGGCCTTGGACACTTTTCTGTGGAACCTGCTCCAGCACATCCCCAACCTCATTGAGGAGTTTCTAAGTGTAACTCCATGTTCTCCAGTTGATGATGTGACCCTGGAGACAGAGGGACACCTTAAAAAGTAAGAGGTATTTCTAGGAATTTCCCACTTTGTCTCCAGATTTTAAGGGCATATAAATGCATGGGAAAAATAGAGATATAGGCAAAAGATGCCTGGAAACTGTCAGGTCCCCCTTATTCCCATTGCCTTGGGTTGCTCTAACCCCCACACTAAACCAAAACAAACCCCACCCCCCAAAACGTGCTGGTTGGTTTAAACATGGTCAGAGCAGCTCCCCAGCTGTCTGACCTGGTTAGACTCCATCATGTTCTTGTCACTGTTAATCTAATCTATATTAGCAGCAAGGCAAGTTACTGGGAAGACAAAGCCAAAGTGCTAAAGGGTAACAGCCACATGAGATTTTTTTTTCCTGTGTAGCAGTTTCTGCAGCAGTGACAGATTTCAGATTACAGGTCCAACTCAGTGTCTGTCAGAAGGATGTAATTCTTGAGCATCACCTGCTAGGAAGCACAGCTGAGATCCTCCTGAGTGCCTGAGCTGACCCCATGTTTTAGATGTTCCTACATCTCAGACCCTCAGCAGACCCTGGTGCTCACAAGGAGGTGGTTTGCACACCAGTGGGGACTATTTGGGAACTTGGTACCAGCTAACAATTTCACTTTGATGCCCCCCCTCCCAAGGATGTGAGTCTCTTGTGCTCTCCTTTTTAGGGTCATGCACAAGATAGCCCAGATCTTCATCCTGATGAAGTTTGTCATCTCTATCAAACCTCAGAAAGTCCCAGTGCTTAGTAAATGTCACCTTTCCCCTCACTTAAATGATGTGCTGTCACTGTGGATTGGTACCAAACTCAGGGAAGGGCAGAGTGAGAGGGAAGGATAAAGGAGGGAAGTATAAGGTTGGTTCAGTACTCCAAAAAACTTTCTTACCATCCAGAAAAGGAAGAAAGAAGAGACCTTAGGAGGCTTGGTAACTTTTTGTAGCTCCCAGATGCTGCTTACCAGCTCATGGCACTCAGAGACTTCCAGGCTCTCCAGAAGTCCCTCCCCTGGGGTCTGGACCTCCCAAAACACAGCCTGGACCTCTGTTCCAGCTGGACCTGATCCAAGTGTCATCTTAGTCTGTGGATTTCTCCATCATCTCTGGATTTTAATTTTGGTTTGTTTTTTTTTGCTTCCTTTGACAAGAGTCTCCCTGAAATGAGAGGGATTGTCTTGCAGTGGTGTTTATTACAGATTTTGCTGGGTGCAGGTTGCATCTGGAGCATCACCAGAGCACGTTGCAGTGTGCTGACCCTGACTGGGTGCCAGACACTCATCAGAGCTGCTCTATCACTCTCCTTCTCAGCTGAACAAACTTCTGTGGCTGGGCCTGGCAGAAGGGAAATATGGATGGAAAGTCCTCAGCTGTAATGCACATTTTTGTCCCTTGGTGCAAACCTGACTGGTTTTCCAGCATGCTTCAGTTTTGCATCACCCACAGCCAGTCACAAAACGACACTGGACCTTTCCCAAGAATAAACGAGATTTAAGCTTCTTCTTTTTGGTGAGAAGCAAGTTTTCCTAAATTTCTGTTCTGTGAAGTACACCTGCTGAGCACTGAAGTCTTGAGCTGAAAAATGGGCCTCACCTCTCAGAAATCTTCTTCCCCAATGTATGACATAATTCTGTGGGTCTGATAAGAGCAAGGTGGGCATGTTGGTGTCATAGAATTGATCAGGACCTTTATATTGTTCTTTAGGTGAGAGCTGGCTCTTAGTGGGACCTCTCTGCCCAGGCAGTGCCAGGCACACGTCCCCAGATGGAAAATTAAAAGTCAGGACATTGGGGCACATGAAGCTGGTAGAGAAAAAACGTGAAGGTAGAAGGCAAACAAAGTAAACCCCACTCAATTTGTGCTCCAGCTGGGTGAATTTAGGCACCTGCATTTTATTTTTGAGATACTGTAAGTGGTTCTGAAGTTGAAATGCAAAATTCTATAACTCTAAGAAGGTGCCTATGGGAACCTCAGTTCTTTACAGCTCAATAATTCTTAGGGCTCTTGCTCAGCAGGCAGAGTATCAGAATATCTCAGAGATGTACCACATCTATTGAAATTCCTGGTATCTCCAGGACAGCAAAGAAAAATGGAAAGCCTTGCTCTGATTATTTTTTTCCAAGCCATATCTGGGACTATTTTCTCTGGTGCAGTTCCTGCTATAACATTTATAATCATGTCATAAACAGGAATGAGGATTTATTGTAGGGTGGCTGTACATCCTGATTTGGCTGGAGACTGTTCCATGAGACCAAGGACATTCTCACCATCCTGAAAATAACCCTTGGGGTTCTTGGCTTTAAACAGGACATGAACTTTCTCCTGTATCTCCTGAACTCTGGCAATCTTCCCATCACAGCAGAGCTCAGCTGTGGTGCTGCTCCATTTCTAGGGACATAATCTGAAAAGTGTGAACTTCATGTGCTGGCACCTGGTGTGGGTGTCATGGTCCATGTATTTCCACTTTTTAACACTTTTTCAATCTGTTATAAACCAATCTAAAGAGATTAAACCATTCTGAGGTGCCCATTTTGATTGTCACTGCTCTAGATTGGCTCTGCTCTGGAGAAACCACCCTTGATAGATGAGGCAATTACCTACTTCTTTTTTATCTGCATGGACCATGAAGTGGAGCAGAGAGAAGTACTCCAGACAGGAGCAATACTAATGATTCTGTGTTTGATGGCTGAATGACAGTCATTAGGCTCCCAAGCTGGGGGTGACTGGGAGAGAAAAGCTACCTGTGCTGCTGCTGAGGGGTGTAGGGGGACATCCCAGGGGTGTGGGGCTGGGTACACCCTCACCTGCTCCAGTGACAGATGTCCTAAAGCCTGTCAGCCCCAACAGAGCTCAGTCTGCTCCCAGCCACAGAGAATCCATCACCTTGCATGGGAATGCTGCTGCCATTCATCAAGCGATATCTCAGCTGTGACTACTTGTCAGAGAAATTTTACTGAGGATGCTTTATCCCCTTACAACCTGCACTGGACACCTTGATTTACAGCCTCCAGCTCTCAGCCCAGATGGAGCAGGTGATGCAGCCTGAGCAAGCTGGGGACAGGCTGCTGTCACCCACTCGTGGGAAGGCAGCAAGAGCTGCCTGCTCTCCTTTGTCCCTGGGATTGTGGTGGCTCACTGTAACAGAAGGAAAGAGGATTAGTGCTGGGACCAGCTCTCTGCCTGTGCCTCATCCAGCAGGCAGCTCCTGCACATCAATGTCCTGTGCATGGTGTTACAGCAATTTTCCCTCGTGGGCTCTGGTGAAAAGCTCTGCTCCCTTTGCTGACCCCTGCTCCCTCTTCTGGCTCTTGCTTTGCCCGTTGCCAGAGGGTGAGTGGCTCTGCCTCTGACTGCTCCTGCTTGTGGGGGCTGGGGCTGTGAGGGCAGGGCAGAGATGCTCTGTCTCTGCAGTGGTTTCCCCCATGAGTCAGGGGTGTGTGGACGTGGGCTCTGCCATGCCCACACACCAAGTGCCAGAGCCATGGACTGGGGGCTGCAGCCCCACCACAGGCACCAAGAACCTCTCTGTGGCTTTGCCTATCTGCAAACCTCATCATCCCTGTCCCCCCTGGCTCTGGCACAGTTGATCCCACACATGCCTGTCTCATTTCCTGGTGTAGGCTGGTTTGTGCAGGGGCTGGAGCAGGCTGGCCAGGAGGGCAGGGAGGGAGGAGAACACCACCTGCACTCACAGTCCTCTGGGGCAGGTAGGAGGAAGATGATTTTCAGCTAAAGGGTAGTAAATATTAATTTCACATCTGCCAGTATGACTAGCACAGGGTTTGCAGTTCTCTAAAACCACAAGGCAGATTCCCTGCTCCTGCTGGAGGCACAGGGCAAGCCCTTGCCAGCACCTCTGGGCACTGGCTCTGTGAGTACTCCTGCATGGCTTGTGGAGAGCCAAAAGCCCCACAGAGAGGCAGGGCAGGTTAATTCAGCCCCAGGGCAGGTATTGCCCCTGTGCTGGCTGTCTTTGCACAGACCTGCTCGGCCCTCAGCATGAGCTGAGAGCTGTTCATGAGACACTGTGACCCTCTGCCTGCAGAATCTGGGCTCTGCTGCACTTGCATCACCCCAGAACTCCTGAGAGAGGGGCTAAGGCAGAGGGCAGCTGGGGAGGAACTAACATGAATGAGCAGACTGTATTGGTAATCAGTACAAACCACATCAGGTATGCAGGAGAGCAAGGCATTGATCATTATTAAAAATCCCCATTCCTTTATTTCCTTACCCAGGTGCAGGGTGTGAGGAAGTGTTTCTTGGCGTGTGTTTGGCCCATCTCATTATTCATGAATGACAAGGGGACTGAGTTATGTTGGCCTTTGCAGACGAGCAGCAATAAAATAAGTTTATGGCACCTCCTCCTGTACCATCACATATTTATGCTCCATATTTATCTTGCTTTTTTAGCTGTTTGTACTTGCTTGTCTTGCAAGGCTATCCCACCTTCATTCCCTGAGACCAGCAAAGGGGTGAATTCTGATATTGCAGCTTGTGCTGGGCAGTGCTGGAGACACCCAGGCAAAAATTCTTCTGGCATCAGTAAGGGACAACTGAGCTTTATATTGGCTCTGCAGGCCCTTGCTGGGGCAGGACCTGCTCAGCAGCCTGCTGAGACCTTGAGCCATAACTGGTGCAGCCCATGGGTACCTGCTCTGGAAGGGAGGGATTGGCTGAATGTTTATGTATCATCATATCCCCTGACCAAGGACAGTTTGGTTTCTTGAAATCTGGCAGTACCAGATTCCTGCATCCCATGGAAGGTCCAACACCTTTTTGTGTTTTGTGTCAAATCTGGTCACTGGGAAAAGCACTGAGGGGAGAGAACACAATTCTGTCAAAGCCACAATGAGGTTTTGGCTGTGTCCCCAGCCAGAGGGGTCAAATGCATGGTTTCCATTACAGATCCCAACTCTGTTTCCCCCCATTTCTCCATTCCCTGACTGTCCCACCATGTGCAGCCACACACAAAGCCATGAAAGCAGAGCCCTTTGTGCCATCTGACAGCAGCACAGCCCCCACCTGGCCCCTGGGTCCCTCTGCATTGTGCATCTGTGACCCTCCCATTGTGCTCCAGCCCTGTCTGCAGGACAGGGATTTGGCTTTGCACTTGTGAATTACCTGTGGAAGGACAGACATCTGTAAGATGCAAAGTAAATGACATTAAATTATGATAAGAAGAGCTTTCAATTTCACTTCATGTGGGTGTAGCAATGACTCTTCCCCAAGTTGTGTCTGCTTCCCTTTCCTGAGTTATTGACACATATTCCCTTTTGCTGCAGCTTTGATGGCTGCTGCTAGCTCAGCCAGCACTCATCTCTCAGCCCTAATAATCCAGTGACTGGGACAGCTAACAGAAGGACAGTCTCCCTCCAGGACACGATGGTCCTGATGTACAAAGGTGTTCACACACAATGAGGTTGAAAAGGAGAGGTCCAGCTGGGCAAAATGTGCATGCTGGCACACATGATTTTAAACACATGATGACAAATTTTCTGCTGCAATATTAACCCTTGTGACTGCCTGTTTCAGCCTTGCATGCTCAGTGTCCTTCTGCTCTATCCATCTGCATCCCCTCCCCTCTGCACACAGGAGCAGAGAGGCTGCAAGGAGCCAGATTTGTCCTTTCCATGCCCTGCACAGCGGTGCTAAGGTGGTAAGACAAACAAAATGTGGAGTCCCAGTTCCTCAGCATTCTATCAAGAGGGAAGTCCCATTCCACCTGCAAGGAGAGCAGGGATTTAGTAGCATTTTAGTAGTGACTGCCTCCCTCCATCACACCAACCCATCCTAAGTCCTAGGTCCTGCTAATTTTTACCAGAACGCTGAGTGATATGCAGATAATTGGAAGCACTGTGGTATTTCCTTGGTGGTGTTACTGTGGAGGACTCAAGGAGTGTCACCAGATGTTTATTGCAGCCTTGCTCCTCCCTTGATGCTGCCTCTCATGCTTGGCACTCCTGCCAGCCAGCTCCAGAAATTCTGCCCTGGAAGACGCTGTGGATGTGCCCAGCAGGACTTGCCTACACCCAGCAAGTGTTTATGCTCCTGCAGGAGCCAAATATCCCCGTTCCACCGAGCCCCTGGGGCCAGGAGGCCACATCTACCTGGAGCCCCGGGCATTTCTAACACAAAAACGATTCGACTGATTGGGGAGGGAGAAAGCAACACAAAAGGCCTTAAGATTTCAGTGATTTCTCCCGGGACTCTTCTGTACACAAAGTGTTTCCTGCTCTGTTCTTGGAAGCATTACCCTTGGCTGGGGCCGGCCTTTAAAACATTACCAGCTGTATGCAAAATAGAGTGCAAAGTGCCAAAAAGCCCCGCGGGCTATTTACATTTGGCTGGAGCTCGCTGTGCTGGCCAAGCTACAGAGATACTTTGTTCATTGGCCTTGCAAGGAAAGCAGCTACTTCAAGCTGTTCGGTCCTGTTTATACACAGAGTTACCATGGAAGTCCCCAGCCCCAAAGCTTTGCATACTCACAAATCCAGGGTGTGTTTTTCCAGCACCTGATTTGTCTCCCCTCTCACTTGGCCAGGATTTGGGATGAGGTTCTCGCGTGGATGTGGGATGCAAATTGATTTATGTCTGTTGGATTCTCTCTTGGAGTAAACAAAGCAGGTTGCCTTTGGCTGAATATTTTTTTAGGGTGAATTTAGGGAAAAGTAGCACTCTCAAAAAAATTTCACCACAAACTCTTGCAGCTGTAGGGAAAGGAATAACTTATAATTGTACTGGGTTTTATGTCTACAATAAATAGATACACGTTACCTAAAGTGGGATAATCAGCCAAGGGCAACCTGAATTAAAAAAATACATAAAATCGAGGGAGCTCTGCATGAATTTCTTCAAGATAAATCGTTGTGACCTTGTATCAGTGCATATTATATATGATATATGATAAATGATATATGATAAATGATATATTATATACAGTATATTGTATATTTATAATATAAAATAATATATAATATATAATATATAATATATAATATATAATATATAATATATAATATATAATATATAATATATAATATATAATATATAATATATAATATATAATATATAATATATAATATATAATATATAATATATAATATATAATATATATCACATATAATATGGCACATATAATATACAATATATCACATATAATATATAATATATCACATATCTTATATAGTAGGCTCTCTCTTTTTGAGTATACATTTTATTCTAAACTCTCAATCTAGATGAAACCTCTATCTCATCGAAGTTAAAAGTATGAAGCAAGTGGCAAATCCTGCAACAATGGGCATAGGAATGGCTAAGTTTTTTTTTAGAAGACTTTAGGGAAAAAGGTAACAACTTTACAATATTTCTGGTTAAGATTGTTCAGGTTTTCTTGAATCCTTGGGCTACCAGCTCAGCTAATAAGGATGTAGATTTCTTGACTTTTCTTTCTGCTATTATTTGTTACTTTAGCTGTTTTATTAAAAAAGACTTCTCACAGCTGCACACTTGTCATTTATCACCTTTTGCCAACATGTCGCAGGCAGACTAATGGCATAGCTGAACATTGGAGTATGGCTGGAAATCCTCTCCTGACTGGCTCTAGGTATCCAGGTTAGGAAATTTTATATCTCTGCCCTGGCAAGCAGTGCTGGGGAAAACTAAAACATTGCTTCCTTGGCCTCACAACAGGCCCAGGATTATCCTGTGTCAGTAATTTGATAACTTGATGGAATAATTTGAATATGTCCTTCTGTACTGGGAGGAACTGAGCTCTCAAAGAACATTCAGAGGGGAGTGGGGACACATGAACCTCACAAGCTCATGGTAAAAATCCACTCCTCCCTGTGTCTGAGATCTGATCAGAGCCTGAGGGAGGCCAGTGGGAACTTTCCCACTCATTTTTG
Organism: Luscinia megarhynchos; assembly: GCA_034336665.1. Lineage (NCBI taxonomy): Eukaryota > Metazoa > Chordata > Aves > Passeriformes > Muscicapidae > Luscinia > Luscinia megarhynchos. The sequence continues at coordinate 42,213,826 of JAPFBE010000007.1, read as the reverse complement.
CAGGGCAAGGGCATTACAAATGTGTGGAAGGGGGAGCAAGGCCGAGCACTGCAGGCTGGCCAAAGTTTCCAAACCCAGTTGGCTGAAGTTGAGCCTGGACAACACAGCTACACCTGTGAAATGAAGTTCTCCTTCTGCTTTGGCTTTCAGACACCCTCACTCAGGAGCAGAAACTCTTGGGAAGCAAACCAGCAATGTGTCTGCTCTCTGTGCACTTGCTCTCTACCAAAGAGGGAGTCAGCCAAGCCTGGAGTTCATTCTGTCTTGGCCAATAGTTAATAATAACCCTGCAACAGCTTTTTTTTTTCATTCCTTTTTTTTTTCCTTTTTTTGTTGTTGTTGCAAATTAAGGGTGGATGAATGGCCTGGATAAAATTAGAAATCTCTTCCTGAAAGGCTGAGCTGAGTTTACAAAGTTATAGCTCCACAGATATCCCATTGCTGCTGGGGAACCCCAGCTGCTCTCTGAAGGGTGAATAGCTGATAACAAAGTGCAAATGTGTGCTCTGGGTCAGCGGGTCCTCCCATTGTGCTGGCTTCACATCACAGCAGCTTTGAGGGGGTGGATGGGGTGATTCCTGATTTCCTTCCTTTACTGCCAGGACAGCAGTTGCTGTAGCAGGGAAGTGCCCTGTGAGGTGTTGAGAGATGGGGGCTCACGGGGTTGGATGCTGGATGTGCATTGGGTGGGGCAGATCACAGGAGGGGAAAGGAACTCAGGCTGGGGAAGGAATTTGAGTTCCTTTGAGCATAATCCCCTGGTACCTGCTGGATAGGGAACTTTCTACATGTGCATAGACTGGCAGAAAACTGGGAGGCTGTCCCTCTGTCTTGGGCTGCAATACAGGATGTGGCAGAAATGTGAATTCTGTCACATCTGCTGCAGCCGGGTGGGGCAGTGACCCTTATCTCCTGGCACATATTATCTGCTAATGGGCCATCTTTAAACCAGCTGGGGCAATCATCTTTATCTTTCCACAACCCATCCTCCCTCCAGGAGATATCATCTGCTGCTGGGCCATTGAGTCCCAGGGCATGACTGATAAAATTCCATCATCCCACTGGGAGATGCTCCAGCCAGGGGAGGAGCCAAGCCTTTCCTACCCAGATAAAAACTGAGATTTTGGACAGCAAGGTACCTTCTTTCCACTGGATTCCAGAGGAGCACTGGACCTTTCCCACATCATCCCTGGACCTTCAGAGGAAAACTGCACCTTGTACAGGAGCACTGCTCCAGCTGAACCACATCTGCCACTGCAGGAGGATGCAGCCACCATTGAATGGGACTGCTGCCAACACCCTGACTGACTGACGGGTGTCAGCTTGGATTCTGACTCTGTCAGTGCTTTTGGGGATTGTTCTTTGTAATACTGCATTTCTATTTTAATTTTCCCAGTAAAGAACTGTTATTCCTAATTCCCATATCTTTGCCTGAGAGTCCCTTAATTTCAAAATTATAATAATAATTTGGAGGAAGGGGGTTTACATTCTCCATTTCAAAGAGAAGCTTCTGTCTTTATTGGCAGACACCTGTCCTTCAAACCAGGACACCCTCATCCCATCTGCTAAGTACTGTGACTCCTCCCAGGGCCTTCTGCATGATTTTGATCCACTCTGGCCATTCATCCTTGATGAAGTGGCACCTATGTTTTGAGTGACCCCAACCCTGACAGTCTTTATAAAAAACTGTGTTTTTCATAACTGTGAGACCCAGAGCTCTCAAGACTCTCACCCATGAGATTAACAGCAAGAGGCTCTTTGTGGCAAACCCCACCTTCATTTCCATGTCCTTTTTTGGGTGAGGGGTGTACAGTCCCAGCTGGATATGGCTGAGCTGCTGTGACAGACCCGATGTCCCCTCCATCTGGGTGCTCCCACATCATTCCCACCAGTGAGGCTGAACATGTGAGCTCACACCAGCCCGGCTCAAGATGGACAGCAGCTGGCAGTAGCTGCTTAAACCATTGCAATTCCCATTTGAAGGTGCCACCACAGCTCTGGTGAATGTGGGCTCTGAGCCATTGACTCACATGCATTATTTGGAGTTTGCTGGGTCTAAAATGACCCACTGAGGTCAGTGGAGATGATGGGCACCAGCACTTTCTGCACAGTATTAACATTTTATATCCTTTTTTGGAAAGGATGGAGAAAACATAGGTTACCTTCATAAGGAGGTATTAATAAAAAATTCCCCAAACAAAACTATATATGTTTGAGACTTAGGAGACCTGTCTGTTGGTTTCATAAATCATTCTGAATCCTTATATAACAGTGCAATTAGCTGATACTATAAACTTGTTATGGACCTGCTGGAACACAACAACTCCTTTGAAGCAATTTGGATCTATTTTGTAATTAGAGAATTAGGCCACATGCCATACTTGGGACATTGGGGGAAACTTTCCATTTCAAAGTGACTGAGAGCTTTGGTGGCTACAGTTTTTTTGTTTTTTTTTTTCTGGCTGACCAGCAATTAAAAAACACAAAAGTCTTCAATATATCACTCTTTGGCTGAGTTAAGCACCCCAGGAATCTCCAAGAGGGTCTACAATGTACTGACAATAAAGAAATTTCTGGGACAATGCAGAACTTGTTCTGCACACTGTCAGATGAGATGGGATCTGGCACCTCCAGCTGCAATGGAAAGGAAAGCAGAAAAAAACTGGTTAAGAATGTCTTAAATAATCCAATTACATTGGTTTCAGGGGTTTTTTTGTTTGTTTGTGGTTTTTTTTTGGTTTTGGGTTTTTTTTTTTTTTTTGGCATTCCAGAATTACCATAGCTGGATTTTCCACTTTCCTCACACTTTTATGTGTCCTGCTCTTTATGGAGATGGAATGGTCCTGCCTAGGATATGAAACAAGCCTGGTTATGACATCTCAGCACTTGGAGTGTCTGGTGGCAGCTCAGTGCTGTACAACAAGCAGGATCAAGAGGAATTGCTGGGATGAAAAGGCAGTTTGGTGGGCCCCAGCTGTGGTGAAACACAAGAAGAGAATGAGCTGGTTCTTGGTTTTGGTGGGGAGTTCAGACAGGCCTCCAAAATGGGCCAAGGACCTCCAGAGCTCAGAGGTGGGATGTGCAGGCACAGTCACCTCTGGGGGAGGCACAAGGTCTGCATTGGATTTGTTCTCAGCCCTTTTTATGTGAAATTCCATCCCAGAATGTGCCTCTTCTCATCTAAAATAGGCACCAAAGCAGAAGAAAGTGAGGGGATCTTTGTAGGGACCTGTTTTTCCCCATTGTCTCTAGTGGGAATCCTGTGTGAGGTGTTCAGAAAGACAGCACCAGCCCAGGTGTCTTCTACAGGGTGGCACCTGTCCCACCCTAATTTCCAGCTCATCTGCTGCAGGAGCCCCAGCTCTGCCACTGAAGAGAGACATGAGCACATGTTCCCCAACTTTTTCCCTTGTGAAGGATAAACTTGACTTCATCTCCCAAGCAATCTTCCTCCCTTCCCTTCCTTCCCTTCCCTTCCCTTCCCTTCCTTCCCTTCCCTTCCCTTCCCTTCCTTCCCTTCCCTTCCCTTCCCTTCCTTCCCTTCCCTTCCCTTCCTTCCTTCCCTTCCCTTCCCTTCCCTTCCCTTCCCTTCCCTTCCCTTCCCTTCCCTTCCCTTCCTTCCTTCCCTTCCCTTCCCTTCCCTTCCCTTCCCTTCCCTTCCTTCCCTTCCCTTCCCTTCCCTTCCCTTCCCTTCCCTTCCCTTCCCTTCCCTTCCCTTCCCTTCCCTTCCCTTCCCTTCCCTTCCCTTCCCTTCCCTTCCCTTCCCTTCCCTTCCCTTCCCTTCCCTTCCCTTCCCTTCCCCTTCCCTTCCCTTCCCTTCCCTTCCCTTCCCTTCCCTTCCCTTCCCTTCCCTTCCCTTCCTTCCCTTCCCTTCCCTTCCCTTCCTTCCCTTCCCTTCCCTTCCCTTCCCTTCCCTTCCCTTCCCTTCCCTTCCCTTCCCTTCCTTCCTTTCTTTCTTTCTTTTTCTGGATACCTCACAGCTGGGGTGAGTGACACAGATTTTGAGCAGCACACCCTGACCCTCCACCTTCAGGAGTCTTGGTTGGGGTGCAAAGGGACAGGGGTTTGTGGTTTGGAATCTGACACTGCCGGTGCTGTATGACCTGTGACAGCTTTGGGAGCAGTGAAAAGGCACTCAGAGGAGTTAAACTCTGGGATGTCTTTGTGGAAGGCTTTTGAGGATGTGCTGCAACACAGCCTGGGACTCCCAGCAAACCAGGCTCTCGCCCCCAGTCCCTGCATTTGAAGCCTGGCCCAAACTCTAAATGGAAAGGATTGTTTCTCTTGACATCAGTGCTCTGCTGGGATGAATCCTCAGCCTGGATGGAAGCTGAGCTGCCAGCCCAATTGTCATTCACCACACAGCACAGAAATGCCATTTTTTAATGATCAGGCTTCCCTCTGGAGGCTGTGCTGAAGTGATTCCTTGACTGACTGTCTCAGAAGATGTGCTCCAAGGGGGGAGTGTCTCTGGTGGCACAAATCCTCATTTCCTCATTATCTGGGCATTAGTGGAAGCAGGTCACTTTCTGCACAGTACTTTTGAGAGTGTATTTGCATATAGATGCAGTGGGTCAGATTCTGGTGCTGGTTTGAATCCTCAATAAGTTCATTAACAATCGTGCATTAAACCATGCTATTTGTGAAGTCTGAACCTCCTGAACACAAGAGGATCATAGCCAGGATCTTGCAAAACAGCAAACAAATGCAAAAAATGCATCTGGGACCTTTACAGGATATTTCAGCAATTTGTCCCCATCCAAGATTAATTTTTGCTTGTCTAAAGATATATATATAATGTATGATATATATTATATATTATATATTATGTATTATATATATATTATATATATATATATTTAAGCTTGTGCATGAACACAATATTTTCTGTTAAGCAAAGCTGTACAAATTACCCATAGGAATTAATCTGACCTGCCTAACTGCCTCAAATATTATATATATATATACATAAATGTATATATACATGCACACCTATATATGTGCACTTATAGACTCCACAAAAAAGATGTTAGCTAGGGATATGATACAGTATTTCCCACCCCCCCCAATCCACTTTTTCCCTGCCAGATTTACTGAAGGATTTTCCTTGTTATCTCCTGTTGAACTGCCATGGCAGGAGGACCCTGAAGATGAAGTCAAGCATGGGATTTAACTGTACCCATTTTGGCAGCCCTAGAGGGGCCTTTGGTGCTTTTTTTCAAGTTGCTCCAAGATTTTCTTCTGCATCACCAAGGAGAGTCCTGCAAAGGAGTAAAGGAGTTTGCCAGCCTGTTAACCTGGGTTACACAGAGGCAATGAAAAGCACAAATTTCTCAGTGTACCTGACTCTCTCCCTGGTGCAGAAAATCTGTCCCACCCTTCAGTCCCTGAAACATGCAGAGCATCTCCAAGAGTCCTGAGGCCTGTGCTGAATGACACCCCTATGAAGAGAAAATAACAGAGGTCTAAAAGTGCTGAAATCTGATTGACCCCACACAGGAAGGGGAAGTAAATGTGAAAAGAGGCTTGAAACAGTGACAGTAGGAAAAAAAAAAGTTTCTGTTTTCCCTATTATCATTTTAAATCCCAAAATGATAGCATGGCGTATTTCATGGGGCTGTTGCTGTCCCTGAGAGCTCTTTCCAGGTCATGTGGGTGAGGGGGACATGAGGGCTCTGGAAAAAGGGATTATTTATGTGGGTATCACTGCAAGCATCCCATTTCCTTGGGAAGCTCTCTGGAAGGGCAGGGCCTGCATTTCCTTTTTCCTTTTTTTTTAAAGAAAAACTTCCTGCTCTTACCCCAGAGCCTGGATCTCTACAAACTGAGGACCAGAGTCCCTTTGCCATGTGTTTATGTTGTCTTTGTGCTCTCCAGTATCACCTGGGTGTTTGGATACTGTCCTGGGCAGGGATTTTCCATTCAATGATGAGGATCCTCAGTTTCCCACTGTGTTTTTTCCTGCTGCATTGCTTGTGCCAGCTGAAACACAACCATGAGGCTGCTTGATTCTTGTTTGCCCAACAGCCCTCACAAAGCTGGGGAATGCCATAAGAAAAGCTGGAAAATTGCAACTCTTCATCTTCTACCCATTTCTGCTGTCAGCCTCTAGCTTGAAGCCTGAGCAGTCAAGGAAAGGCACAAGTGATTGGTTTCTACAGGGTCAGGCAGTGGACACAGGTTTATTTGTGCCTAAATGGCATGGAGATCATGGATGGAGGTTTTTGTCTGGGCTGCTGAGCACTGTGATCCTGGTGGGGTTGCATCCAGCTCGGTGCTGTGCAGAGCTGGGGGCTGGTGGGTTGCAGAAGGACATGGATAAGATGCTACTGCTCACTCTGAGCAGAGACCAAGCCTGGGGCCCCAGCACCACATTCCCAGGATGCAGGAAGATGCAGATGCTTAGATGTAGATGTAATGCTTAGATGTAACAATCATAAGAAACAATTGCAGTAATGAATTATTATAAGTGATATATACTACTACTATTTTTATATCAATTATTATCCTAATAATACCATTTTACTAATAATTGTGTGATCACTTCTGGACCCCCTGACCAATACAGGCTGAAGGCAGCCCTTCCCCAAGAAATAATTACTCTATATTCTGACTGGAAGTCAAGAAGTGGAAAAACACAGGGTTATAGGAACTTCAGAGACAACTAGGGATAGGTTTCCATGTAGAGATGGGAAGCTCTTCTCCATCCAGTCTAGTGCACTGCAGGGCTGTGGCTTAAATCTGTGCTGAGACAGCACAGTATTGCATCTATTCCATATTTCTGTGCCAGGACTGGTTTTCTCCAGCAGTATCTCTGTGCTGAATAAGCCCTTGGCTCCTCTGATCTCCTCTTGGGAGCAGTGGCTTGGTTTGGCACTCTGTGTTTCACCAGGATCAGCTCAGTGGGTGCTGAGCTGTTGCACTGGCAATGGTCTCTCCATCTGTTTGAATCTGCTCTTTCCTGGTGAGAGTTTAGTTTTCCTTGCCTTAAAAGGAGACAGCCTTCACCACTGATATATCTTCTCCCCCTGCTCCTCACTGTAGTTTTCATCAGCTGATGGCACATCTGTATTCCTGGGAAACTGAGCTGTCCTTACATCCAATTCCTCTCTGTCTCCTGCTCTGCAGGCAGTGATGCATCTTTGCCAATTTACTGAGGAATTAGCTGGGGATAAGGATCTGTGTACACTTTACACTTTGCTTCCCAACACCCACCATTAATAATGAGCATGCCCTCTATGACCTGAGCCTTGTTTTAAATGAATGCAAAATATTGGCCCTTTTCTTGGTGATCCACAGCCCTTGCAGCCACGCACTGTTGTCTGGAAGGATTCCAAGTGTTTTGGAGCAATGCACTGGAATACATCACAAATGAACCAGTTTTGCTTGTCTAAGTTTTGTCTCTGGGGATTTAGGAGGGATGGCAAGGGAGGAGAGGGATGAATATTTATTAGCTTTTAATCAAAGAAAGTGCTCTCTGTAACCAGACAGGCTACTGTCTGTATCTGATCCAAGAGAGACATCAAGATCCCTGTTCTTTGCTGTGCTGCAGCTCGTGCCCCTCTGAGCTGAGTAAATGGCTTGTACAGCACTCCAAGAGGTGCCTGTCTCTGTTTAGATTTTGCTGCATCTGGATTTTCCTGGCCATGTTCACCCGGGATTCTCCTGGAAAAAACAGTCTGTGGATGAGTGGAGATGAACAGCAGAGTGCACGTGCCATGACCTGAGAGAGGAGGTGCATTTTGGGTTAGTTTGCACACATTTGAGCTGCCTGGCCTAGTAAAAGGTATCCCTGCCCATGGCAGGGGCTGAGAATGAGATGATCTTTAGGGTCATTTTCAACCCAAACCATCCTGTGATTCTGTGAGTCAGGCAATTTATACACTGAGTGTACATCCTGGGTATCCTGAATAAAAACCCTTCAGACTCCATCCTGTACATCCTGGGTTCCCTGAATAAAAACCTTCCAGATCCCATCCTGCACATCCTGGGTACCCTGAATAAAAACCCTTCAGACTCCATCCTGCACATCCTGGGTACCCTGAATAAACCCTTCAGACCCCATCCTGTACATCCTGGGTATCCTGAATAAAAACCCTCCAGACCCCATCCTGTACATCCCTGGGTATCCTGAATAAAAACCCTCCAGACCCCATCCTGCACATCCTGGGTACCCTGAATAAAAACCCTTCAGACTCCATCCTGCACATCCTGGGTACCCTGAATAAAAACCCTTCAGACTCCATCCTGCACATCCTGGGTTCCCTGAATAAAAACCCTTCAGACCCCATCCTGTACATCCTGGGTACCCTGAATAAACCCTTCAGACTCCATCCTGCACATCCTGGGTTCCCTGAATAAAAACCCTTCAGACTCCATCCTGCACATCCTGGGTACCCTGAATAAACCCTTCAGACCCCATCCTGCACATCCTGGGTTCCCTGAATAAAAACCTTCCAGATCCCATCCTGCACATCCTGGGTACCCTGAATAAACCCTTCAGACCCCATCCTGGATACCCTGAGCAGGGAAAAATAGCACCTCTCAGGTAGAAAAGAGAGAAGACACAAAGCAGCAGAGAACTGGAGCAGAGCTGAGCTGGGAGGCAGGGTTTTATGGAAGTGTTTGCCAGAGTCAGTCCAGCTCTTGGGTTGGTGACAGCCCCTGGTCCTGCAGCCTTAACCAGCTGGAGTGGGATGCAAATACTCCATCCCTTTGCATTGCACACTGCCAGCATAAAAGGTTTGCATCCTGCTGCTCCATGGTGCAGGAATGCTCTGCAGAGCCAGAGAGGGATTTAAAGGTGGGACCCCAATGCTTGGTTCATGCTTGGGTGTGCCCACTTGAAGACCTCTGTGTCAGGAGAGGACAGGCGCCAATGGGAGCCCCAAATCTCTAAGGCAACATTCATAATTCTGCACTAAGCCAGGCACCAGGCACTCACAATGGTTCATACTGTTAAATTGTCATCAAGCTCCTTGGCACAGCATCCTCCTCTCCCAGAGAGGGCCTGGGGACTCTTCAAGGGCTGGCATGGGGCAGGGACCAGCCCCAGCTGTCAGCATGGCTGAGGCCACCCTGCCTAGGGCTTGGAGAGGAGAAGAGGGTTGTGTTTGTAGGCCTGTGTTATTCCATCTGGCTGCACAACTGCTCTCAGCCCCTTTTATTTGCTGGTATAGATATGGTCTCCTTGTTCAGCAAAATCCTGACTGTGAAACTGAGGCACCACACATCCCACCCTGCTGGAAATGCAGCTTCCCAACAAAAAACATCTGGTAGGAGCCCTGTGTTAGTGAGACACCAAACAGAAAATGCCAACAAACTGCTGCAGGGATCAGAGGAGATCAAGCCAGAGCTAGATCACCTCTGAGGAGTTTGGGGCTGAATTTTGCCCTGAGAGACCATGGCAGGACCAAAGTCTTGGGCACTGCTGTCTCTTTCTGCCAGACTGCCCAGCTGCCTCTGTGGCTGCTGCCTCAGCATCTCCCACAGCTCTCAGGGCAGAGAGGGATGGGCACACCAATACCTCTGTTACAGACCAGGAGCTGAGGGGTTAAATGGCTGGAACATAGCACACCAGAGAAAAAAATCTCCCCAATCTCAGGGCAGAGATTAGCCAGAGATTTCTCTTACTTCTCAGCTGGAATATCCACCCCACCAATGTTCCAGCAGAGGACCTGGTGCAGGAGCACAGCTGCAGCTTTTCAGGCTGCCTCAGATGTGGACTGAGGGCTCTCTGTGCAGCAGGAGGATCTGGGGGTAGGAAGGGGCTGAATATAAAAGAGGAAAATATTTTTAATATTTTCCAAAGCATCGCTTCTGTCAGCACTTGCTGTCCCACCTAAAAAGTGTCCATGCAGGAGGTCTTCTCCTGACCAGAACAGACTGGGGCACTGACAGGGCAAAGCCTCTGGACATGTGGTATAAACAAAGTCAAGCCTCTGCTTCAGAAACTGCCACACAAAAGAGCCCAGGCACTTCAGTGAGGATTCATGGAGCACAATGACACTGCCCCTGGTCACTGACTCCTTTGGGCTTGCATCAGGGCAGCTGCAGATGTCCTGCAAAGAGCAGCAGTGTGTCAAGAGCATCACGGCAGAGCTGGGAAAGGCAGGGTCAGATGTCTTGAGAGTCATCACAGGGAAGCAATAAAGCAACCTCCAGATCTGTATCAGAGCAGTGGCAGCATTGTACCCAAGTCCAGGCAGGGGGAAATCACATTCCTGGCATTGGGAGTGCAGTGAATGTCAGAGTAAATTCATAATTAATGTTGAGCAGTAAAAAAAGTCAAGCAAAACTTTCAGCATCTTTGTCTTGTGGGTTTGCCTTGAGGTGCTGGTGTTTGGGATAAAGGTCTGGCAGCAGGCAGTGTGGTGGGTCCTGCTGGGACATGCTGCAGGACACATCTCCCTTCTCTTCAAACAGCCCAAGTGAATGCCTGGGAAATGCAACCAAGGGCATCAGCACCCTGCAGGAGACAGGATCAGCATCCTGGGGCACCAAGGGCAGGTCCCCTGAGCCCTCAGAGCCCAGCTGCCAGCTCAGCCTGAGGACAGCCCAGAGCCCTGCTCTCTCTGGCTATTTGGCTCTTGAGCACAGCTCTGCCACACAGTCCCTTCCCTGGCATTTCAGTCCTGCCTCAGTCCTCCTTTTCCCCAAGCTGCTCCTGAGAGCTCCTGTGTCCACAGCAGCTTCTGCAGAGGCACAGCACAGCTCATCCATCTCCTGCCAGCCCTGCAGGCTGGCAGCTCGGGCTGAGCAGCAGCTTCCAGACTCCCAGCAAGGTCAGAGGGAATCAGGCTTTTCTGGATCAGGGAAAAATGTCAGACCCTCCTGCCCTACCACCAGCCCCCTTTTTAAACTCCCATTTCTCTCCTTTTGCTTTTCCAGGGGGATTCAGGGGCTTTTTGCTATACTGCCAGTACATTGCTGTAGTAGAGAAATGGAAAAATATCTGGGTGTTACAGGAACTGATGCCCACTTTTGGAAGTTTCAGAAAGAAAACTTCCCAGGGAAGAGCTTTAGCCTTTTAAGTTTTGGGATGGCTCTCTGTGGGGGAGGTGTGAGGCTGAGGCTGTCACTGGGAGTGTTTGCCATGGATGGAGCAGGGGTCACTCCTGTGGTCAGCACAGCTCATGTCCAGGTGCACATTCCCAAATGGATTTACTCCAACCTGTGGAATCCTGCCTTTGTGCAGGGATTTCTGGAGCTGATGCTTAGGGAGCCAGCAGTGTGTGCACAGTGGTGTTGGTGACACCTGCAAGATGCTCATCAGGGGAGAGATGGCTCTTTAGGGAGCCTGTCCCCTGGGAGGCTGGGGAAGGTCTGGATCAAAGCCTGGTGTGTGATTATCAGCTTTTTAGGAGCTGTAATCCCACTGAAAAGCTTTTTCCTCCAGGTGTGAAATGTCAGACATGGGTGCTAAGAATTGAGGAGGGTGTTGTAAAACACCTGGGGTTTTGCTGCTGTGTTTCCTTTATGCCTCCTGTGTGGCTTGGTGTGGCTCAGGGGACCTTTTGTGACCTCTGACATTTCCTAAACACATTCTCTGCACCTTCTTGGTAAAGCTTTTTTGACTTCCAAATGTCTCAGCCAAAAAGTTTTTATGTATAAGTATAGGCTTTCCTTGACACTCCCTTGAGGAAAAAAAAAATAAGAAGTATATTTTGATATAGCAGTGTTTTACCTACTACTTTATTCCTAAGAGGATAATTTTATAGAATCACAGAATACCAGGCTAGAAGGGACTTAAAGGATGAGCTGGTTCAACATTTCTTGGCAAAACATGGCCCAGCTGAATCTTAAATGTGCCCAACAGTGGTGAATCCAACTCTTCCCTGGGGAGACTATTCCAATGGCTGATTGTTCTCGTTGGAACGGGATGAATTGGTGATACAAAACCCGAGAATAAACCAAATCAAATGCTGTAAACCCCTTCATTCCTCAGGGAGCAGCAACCCCTCCGAGCGACCCAGAGGCAGCAGCACATCCTCAGTCTCTGGGGGGCAGGAGGACATTAGAAATGCGGGGCATGTACAGGCATTAACCATCCCCAGGGATTTACAGACAACCCCCGTGGTGAAGAGGAGGCATCAGAGGGACCAGGGCAGGGCTGAGGCAGCACACAGCCGGAGCTGGAGCAGTGACCCCTCTCTGTGCACAGGCTGGCACAGGGCAGTCCCAGGAAAGATTTCTCTGGCCTGAGCAGCCACATTCCGTCGCTCGCCGCCCAGCCCCGTGCGAGCTCTCTCGCTGGAGCCTCGGCAGGAGATGCTAATGAGAATCATCCCCCAGAGGCAGGGCAGCGCTCAGGGCACCGGGCTGTGCTTCCAACCCTTCCTCCACCTGCATGGAGGGGACAGGGCCACCAAGCAGCAGGGTTTGGGTTTGGGGTTCCCAGCTGAAGGTGAGGGAAAAACTCTGTTTATTTCTCCAAGGGTATGGCTCATGCCTGAGAGATTTGGCCTCCGGTTCCCTGCATTCCTCTGTTCATCCCACAATAAATTCATCACTTGGGTAGAAATGTCAATGTAGGGGTGGTCTGAGATCTCCATGGGGGCTGGTAGCAGCAAGAATCCTCAGTCTTCTGCTGGGAAGGGAAGGGTGGAGATGACAAAGAGCCAGGCACTGCAGCCCATGGCTTTTCTTGGCACCCAGCAGTGAACAGAGCCAGTCTGAGGTGACTGATCCCTTCACTGAACCTCCTTGAAGGGGTCTCAGAACCTGGTGTGGATCATACAGTGCTGTTCAGACACCCTTTATGTGGGGAAATAAAGGTGCTTTCATACCTGTGGGGCCATACCTGCCTTCCTACCACCAGAGCTGGGCATTTCTTGGTGTTTTTCAGCAGGAGTGAGTTCCTGCATCCTCTGCATCCCCTGTGAGCTGCTGGATGGACCCTGCTGGCCCTGCAACCTGCCAGGCTGACTCTGCCCCAAACCCTGTGCTAAATTTAACAAAATGTGGTTGAAATCATAACAATTAAGCCTTGCCAGGCCCCATACAGAAGTACCACCATGATGGTGAAGTTTCAGCAGATCTTATCCTTAGGGGAAATACCCCTCACCTCCCAGTCTGCATTCTAAAGCTCCTCACCCAGAAGTGTCTGTGTTTTCAGTGCCACCTTGCAATAGCTTTGAGGAGGAAAGTTAAAAAATAGGCCTTTTTATCTTCTTCTTCTTCTTTTTGTTCTGACAAGCAGTTGTACTTTCCTCAATTTAAAGGGGTTTTTCAGGTAAAACGAGAATTTCCTTAGAAAATGTCAGCTTTGGTAGAAATGTTTTAATACTTTTGAAAATGACAAGCTTAAAAATGTAGGGTTTCCCCCTCCTTTTCCTCCTTACTTTCTCCCAAAAACAGGTGGGCAGGGAGGGGGAGGAAGATAAAACATTTTCTGTTTTTTTTTCTCTCTCTCTCAAAAAAAAAAAAAAAAAAAAAAAAAAAAAGATAAAAAAATAGGGGGGAGAGAGAGACAGATTAACACATTGCCAAGATTGTTTTTTTGTTATTCTGTTCAGAGTGTATTGCTTTAGTTTTTTTTTCCATGGAAAAAGACCATCTTTTTAAAACCAGCTTCAGTTGCTGTTTTTCTATAATTATACCCCAAAGTCTGGGAACTAGGGCAGAGGACGCAGTGAGCAGAGGGAGCACAACCCAAGCACTTTGTGGGATTTTGCAACTGTCCTGTCTCAGCCATATGGCACATGGGGCTTGTTCCAGGCTAGCACTGCTTCTTTTCCTTTTAAATATCCTTCAGCTTTTATGCCATTTTGCTGAAAGTTGTAAAGAAGGAAGGAAAAAGATCATGTAGCTGCCATTAGGATGAACTATCTAATTAGTGTGCAAAAGCACTTGCCTCCGGGAGGGAGGATGAATTAAATGACCTGCGGGGAGGGTGATTCATTTCTGCTCTGCTCTTGCATTTCCCCTCTCCTGACATGAATCACTTGTCCACCAAGTGCAGGGAGGAGGGCAGAGCTCCTGCAGCAGCCTGTGGGGCCACTCAGACCCAAACCATCATGAGCAGCCAGCCAGGTTCCCTCTTCATTAGTGAGGAAGATGTTTATTCATGTTTTTTTTTGCCTTGTGGAGGGAGTATCTCACCTCTCATGGGGTACCAGCTCTGACTGGAACATTCTCAGAGCATCTCTCTGTCACCCAGGAGGCTTCTCTGCTCTTTGCTGGTGCCTCTGGGCTTGTGGTGCTTCTTGTGCCTCCCTCCTCTCCCTGCCCACCTGCATTCATGAGCTGTGGGCTGGCAGTCAAATGGCCAAAATTGCTCAAGGGTTTTGGAAGTTTTTGGAAAAGTCAGGTCTGAGATGTGCACAGACAGGTACTAGAGTGACAGAAGCCTCATTCCCCCAGGGAACTAGACCAAAACTCTTCCTTCCTAAGGTTGTAATGGAGCCTCTGGAAAGGTATTGGGTTTTAATGCAGTGCTACCCTGACTTCCCAAAGCAGAAATTACCAGACAAATTGTCATCAGTGCCTTCTTCCACCCCATGAGGTTGGTGATAGGAGCAGAGGAATTCCCTGACTCTGTGCAGCATTCAGCCCTTTCCCCTGGAGCAGGCTGATATCTGTGTCATCCCCCAAAGCCAGACAGTCTCTGGACCATAATTTTGACTCAGAAAAAAACCCCAAGCTGCCTCCTCCACAGGGCTGGTGTGAGCAGTCACCACCTCCCTCCACAACCTGAAAAAGGGAAAAGGGTGCTCAGACACTGCCTGAACCACACCAGGAGTTACAGGGATATTTTAACCTCCTTCTGAGTGAGAAATGAACTGCTCACTGGAGTAGTGAAGGGTTTAGCAGGGAAAGCCAAAGCCCTTTGCTGTTTGGTGGATCTCACCTGTACTCTGTCAATGTGGTGGATTTGGGCAGAAAATATTGGAAAAACCTTCTAGGAAACAACAGAGCTCACTACCTCACAAATCTCCATCTGTCCTCTCCTTCCTGCTCTGGACATGCATGCCCACAATCACTGGCTTGACTTGGAGTCCTGGTCAAACTTGTCACAGATCCTTTTGCTGAAAATATCTCTCTGTTTGCAAATATTGCTGTTTCTGAGAAGATCCTGTTCTGCTGATGTGCAGTGCCTGTAGATTTGGCCATCATGGTAAAACTGAGCTCATCTTCTACCTTAACCTTCTGCCTTTGTTTCATGGGTGATAAAAAAAAGGCACTTAGAAAGGACATGGGAATGCAATTAGTAGCTAAAACACACTCTGTCAGGGGAAAAATTTGAAATATGTCACCACCAGAGTCGGACAAAAAAAAATGTTGCTTTGCCTTTTGTTAATTTTCCTTTGTTCTTGTCGAAAAAATATTTATGGTAGACAAAAATGACATACTTCTGAAACATCCAGAAGGCTGTTTCTACAGCTACTAATTCAAACTTCTGAATGGACTTGATCTTCATGCTCTAAAGAAGCAAAATTCCCTGTTGTTTAAAGAAATTTTTCATCAACCCTCTCATCTCCAGGAGAACTCCCAGACTGCTGGGCAAAACAAGGGTTTTTTTTTCTTAATTTTCCCACCGAAGTTGCTTTAGTTGTGCAAGAGCCTTAAATCACAGAATCATAGAATAATATCATAGAATCCTACAGTGGCTTGGGTTGGAAGGAACCTTAAAGATCATCTAGTTCCAATCCCCCTGCCATGGGCAAGGATGAGATCCATGAGGTCAGCGTGCCCAGAGCCTGAACAAACCCTCCCTTAAACACTTCCAGGGATGGGGCATGTGTATGGGAGCATGGACACTGACCTGGACACCTGCAGGGGGCTGCTCAAGCACAGGAATGGGTGAGGCTCTTTCATTTCACTGAACAGAGCCATATTTTGGGCTGCAGAAGGATGAGTGCTTCCCTCACCACGTCAATGACCCCAGTGAGAGGTTGAAACTGTGGGGTCATTAACTACAATTCCTTCTTCAAGTGATTTTTTATTTGTCAGCAGCTTCCCTGGTTAAATGCTGACATTTGCATTTCTGTCTGTAAAGCAGGTGTGAGTTCAGCCCAGGAAGGAGAGAGGACTGTGGGTTTTGAGCTGCAGGCAGTGGTGCTGGCACCAGGTGAGAGATGGAGATGGTGCCTTGGGGAGGCAGCCAGCGTTCATGGTGAAACCCCCTCCCAAAACTGCCCACCTCCAACCTGCCTGGCTCTGACCACACAGCTCCTAAATGCTCCAGATGGTGCCCCACAAGCACAGCTTGGCCTGGCCCCTTTCTTCTGACTCAGCCAACCTTGCCAAACAGCCATGGCTTCGCTCCAGCATCAAAGGTCTTCATTAAACCCTGTCAGTCACGGGGCCACCTTCCCCTGCCTGATGTCCCTGTGTGACAATGAGCACAGGGGGATCCCAGCCTGGTTTGGAGGGGGGACCATCCATGTCATGCCACTTCCAATTTTGGATGTGCTCTTGGAGGCAGCGAGGTGGAAGGGGAGCTCGTGCCAAGGCTGTGAGGCAGCTGTAGGACTGCTCTGGAGGAAACAGCTGCCATGTGTGAAAGGCAGCCTTTCCCCCCTGGCCTGGTGGCATGTCCCCAGATGGGGAGGTGGTCTCCAGCCCCTGCCAGCTCCACTCACATCAGTCGTGTCTGGGTGGGTTCTCTGATGGATGGGAACGGGCAGCACCATCACAACTGCTCCTGTCAGCCCGGGGCTGCATCCAGAGAGTCACTGCAGGAGGCCACGTGCTGTGCTCCCTCCTGCACCAGCACACAGGAGGATTGTCTTCCTCCCAGGAGGCTCCCTGGATAATGCAGGACATTCCCAGACAGCTGATTGCTGCATCAGCTGGCGCAGGGAGCTACATGAGGGAATGGTGTAGTGACCATCCCTCCCTCTCTGTGCCTCAGGGCTGTGAGATCCAGCCTAGGGGCTCTGCAGCACTGGTGGGCAGCAAAAGCCATGTCTGCTGTAAGCTCCAAAGCAGCTCTTCCCCCCTCAGTGGGTGTCTACAGGCAGTATGTGGCACAGGGGACCTCTGTGTCCCATTCACAAAATTGATTCCTGGAGAAGCTGCAGTTCCCAGAGCCCAGGAAGGGCTGTGAGTACAGAGAAGGTTCTGAGCAGGTTAAGGACAGTTTCTCCACAAGGACTTGGTGTCAAGGGGAAAGCTGAGAATGGGACCTGAATGCCTGGGTTGTTCTCTGAGATGAAGCTCAAGATGTGTTTCCCCACCTGTGTGTTTAATTAAGAAAGATGCTCTCTTCCTATAAAATGTCCTTTCCATTCCAACACACTCCCTGCAACAGGTCTGTGGTGCCAGATGCTGATTTAATACATGTGCAGGAGAATCCTGACCTTAATGCAGGCCTCTTTTTTTTCTCTCTTGCTGGAGGAAACGCTTGCAAGTAATGTACCATGTTACAGCCACAATAATGTTTAATGGTTGTGTCCTGTGACTGAGGTTAATGGCTAGTTAGGGAAGCTTTTACACTGAGGAATAAAAAAATGCATAAAATAAAGCTGGCAAGGAGCAAGAAAGAGGGCAATGACAGATTCTGGCAGTTGCCTACCCCAACCTTCAGTCCCAAGGAGGTGGATGCTGTAAAAGCCAGCCCAGCAAGCCCTTCTCAGGGCATTGACTTTGCTAAATCTTTGGGAGGGTGAACAAGACACGTAGCTCTGTGCAAGGAGCCTGCTGCAGATGGGTGAGAATCTTCTGCTGCAAGCAGACCTGGATAGATTTGTTTGGTACCCCATGGACTCACAGAGGTTCCCAAAGCCCTACCTTAAGCCTGGAGCAGCAAGCCAAGCCACTCCAAAAGCCTCACAGTGATGCTGACCCAGCCATCCCCAGTGGGGCCCTCTGCCTCCTGCCTGTGTGCCTTCAGCAGGGCTCCACCAGCTCAGGTCTCCTTTAGAGGCCAAACAGACTGAATGGAAATGCTCACCTGTGTCTCTGATTGCTGATGCTGGGCCCCAGGAGGAGGCTGTGTCTGCTGGCTCCAAACCAGCCCTGCACCAGGGGGATTTTGTTAAGCCTCACCCTCCTCCCTGCTGAGCTCCCAGTGCTCTGTAACCAGACTCCATTCATCTGTCTGTGGTTGCATGCTTGCCTCCCCCCCGCTCTGTTTTTTTTTTTTTTTTTTCCCCCAGTTATTACTAAAAGACTTTTTTTTCTCCTTCCTTTCTTCTTAACGATTTGCCACATTAAGAAAGGGCCCTGCTGTGCCTGTGCTGGTGATAAATGAGAGCCAAGGGAGAAGCCAGGGCTGCTGGGTGACCCAGGTCTCTCCTTTCCCAAGCTCTGAGCCGTGCCCAGGGTGCCAGCTGTGGGGCACTGCTCTCCCAGCTGTGCCAGATGTGCAGCCCCTCCTTCACTGCCTGCTCCCCCGTGGCAGGCACAGGGCTGGCCTCCAGGGTGGGAAGAAAGGGCTGAGAAAGGAGAAGCCATCTCTGCTCTGTTGGCTGGGGACAGCAGGCCTGCAGACTGGCTCCAGAGGCAGGTCCAAATGAAGGTGGTGGAGAGATTTAGCTCCAGCTGAAAGCTGAGTGCCACACAGCTGCTTGCTCACATTCCCCACTGCTGGTGGGGGGAGAAGAATTGGGACAAAAGAACTGAAATCCATGGGTTGGTAAAAGGCTGTTTAATAATTGAAATGAAATAAAATGTAATAGCAATAAAATGTAAAAATTATAATCATGGTGAAAAGGCAGACAACAAAAAGAGAGGAATAAAACCTGAGAAAGACAAGTGGTGCACAACACAATTTCCCAGCACCCAGTGACTGGTGCCAGCCCAACCCTGAGCAGCAATCAGGGTCCCCCAGCCTGCTGCTCAGTTTGCACACTGAGCAGGATGTTCTGTGGTATGAAATGACCCTCTGGTCCATTCAGGAATTCAGGGCAGTGTCCTGGCCATGCTCCCTCCCAGTTTCTTGTGCACCTCCTCACTGGCAGAACATGAGACACTGGAAAACCTGTGATTTAGAGAGAGCACAGCTCAGCAGCATCTGAAACATCAGTGAGTTATCAAAATTATCCTCATCCTAAATCCAAAACACAGCCCTATACCAGCTACTAGGAAGAAAATTATAAAACTATGCACAGCACTGTCTGGTCTGACGCATTTGCAGCACTCCACAGAGCCCTGCTGATGGCCAGGGGTGTGCCTGGCCTTGGCATGACACTAAAACCTCGTGGGGATTGAGACAGCAGGGCAGACAGAGGATGTGAAGCCCTGGCCAGCTGATCAGTGCTCTGTACCCTCTCCCAGAGGGTCTGAATCCAGTGTCCATTCCTGCCACAGGCATCCAGGTGACAGTGACTCCCCAGGTAAGTGCACTCTGTCCTGCTCAGCACTGCCTGTGATGTCCCACAAGGGCAGGGTTAGCAGAATAAGCAGCATCAACCCTAAGAGTGCTGTAAACACAACTTCCTGCCTTTGCCTTGGAGCATCTGAGCCTCAGAGCTTCTCCTGGAAGCCACCTGAAAGGTAAAACCTCTTTCTTCATCTTGAGCATCTGATCCACGTGTGTCAGCACCAGACAGAGCTGAAATAGTCCTTGTGCATCCAGCCCATGATCAAGATGCTCTGATATGTCCAGTGCACCATTCAGTTAAACTAAAATGCAAAACCTGAAGGAAAAAAAACCCCAAACATGCAAAGCATGACATAGAACCTCATCTCCTGTGAGGCTTTTGTGTGATGAGCCTCAAAAGGAGAAATTAGGGTCTAGATAAGGTTGCTTCACTGGCATTTAGAGAGCAGAGGGTTTCATTGCTGTTCACTGCTCATAGCAGCACCTTGACCCTCTTTGGGATATTTTTATTGCTGCTGGTTGTAACTTGGACACACATTGTGTGTAGTCTGCAGGATAAAAATAGCTGCAGTGCCTATTTCTGTCAGAGCAAACCTTTGTTTATCTGTTGCCTTTGGTTTAAATATAGCAGGAAGCTGAGCACTAGAAAGCAGAGGGAAGCTGTGTGACATGAAATCCACCCAGCTAATTTTAGATCACTCTGCACAATGCTGCAGTGGAGAGGTGGGTGTGGGTGTGTGATTCCACACAGGTGGAAGGGGAGGGAAGAAAGGGATTGACCCAGTGTGTGCTGTCACTAAACCTGCCACCCTTGGCAGCATCTGCCTGGATAAAGTGAGTGTCCCAAAGCTGCCAGCTGGGTTTAGGGGGCAGCATTCAGCCCCCAGCACCTTCCCCATCCCTGAGATGTGTGTGCTGCAGAGCTGCTGGTTTTGGCAGATGTGGTATTTACAGCATGAGCCTTCAGAGAACAGTAGGAAAGGAGTGTTCCTCCCTTTTTTCAATCCCCACCTCCTGGAGTTTTGAGATTTTCAAGGACTATTTGCTTCTTTGCTTTGTGCAATATATATTTTAAGAAAACTCACAGCTTTGGTCTCTGTGGGAAAAGCTTGGAAATACAGCTCCAAAGGTCTCAAAATGAGTCGCAAATGAAGGAATCAAATACAAATCTCGATGTGTTTTTATCCTGTGTTCCCATGAAATCAAACCCCTTATGATCATGGCCCCTTGGCCTCTCCCTCAAGGAATGGCAGGGATGGCATTATAAGAAATAACTTTTCCTGGCAGAGGAAGAGGGTCACTGGGAATTGGAAACAATGGTTCCTGGTGGATGAACCTGCCAGACAACATCCCTGCCTCAGTTTCCCAAACTTCAGAGTGGACAGACTGTCTCCTTCCCCACAGGGTCATGTAATTACCCTGACATGAGGGAATTGTTTCCAGCTCTGGAATTCATGTCCTGACCTCCACCATTTCTTACTCCACAGAGGAGGTGCTAAGGTTGTCACAGGCCCTTGGTGAGGGGCTGTGGGTATGGAGAAAGCACAGAGACTCTGCAGCAAATTAATTCAGATTTGCTGGGAGGGTGATTGATATCATGGCATTCCCAATCCATCATCCATCCATCCATCCATCCATCATCCATCCATCATCCATCCATCCATCCATCATCCATCCATCCATCCATCCATCATCCATCCATCCATCCATCATCCATCCATCCATCCATCCATCCATCCATCCATCCATCCATCATCCATCCATCCATCCATCCATCCATCCATCCATCCATCCATCCATCATGGATATGAGGAATAAAAGGAGTTCCTCCCTCCCAAGACAAATTTAATGTAATGAAAATAGAGACTTAAGAGAAATATTGCAGGCAGAACCCAAACTAAATTACTTCAGAAAGGGTCTAATGAGACTGGCACTCTCTTCCTTGCCACTTCAATAAGATAAGAATATTTCAGCTCATGCTAGGCCAAGGGTCAACTCAGGAGTTAATGCAGATTTTGAAACAGAAGCCAGGAGTCCTGCAGATTGAAATCCATCCACTCTCGTCCCACATTGTAGCAGATCAATTTACTGGTGAATGCACTTTCAGCAAAACCTACTTGTTAACAAAACTGCTTGGTTATGGACAAAATATCAATGAGAAGGGGAAATGAAAAGCTTTTCTGTCCCCAATGCAGATACCATAAAATTAAAGATCTTTGATTGCACACCTTAATGGAAATGCAGTAAATAAAGGGCTGTGCTAGATGGGCCATCCATACCCCTTCCCACCCCACTCACTGTCATTCTGAAGAGTGCACTGAGAAGAAGCTCCTGATGTGCTGAGAAATCTTTTTCCATTGTCCTGATCCCTTGAGGCTTCCCCATCACCACCAGACACCGGGAGGTGTCTGTCCTTGGGGACATGAGGACAGATAATTGTGTACCTGCTTGCAGTGAAGGCATTTTCTGGATTATTCCATGACATGTGAACTTACAGACAAATGCATTTCTGGAGAAGCTAAGGACAAGACCCAGCTCTGGGTGATGCTGAGGGCTGGCAGGTATCTGACCCCTGTGTCTGTACCCCTGACTCTGGTACAGGCCAGCCAGAGGGAAAACATGGTTGCAATCTGTAGGAGCTGTTGAACTGAATTTGGGGAGCTGATGGACGAGTGCCAATTTCCACTCCGAGGCAATAACAGACTTTAATCTGAACTAGAGATCCTGCTCATGGTTTGGCAGAACAACCGTATCTGTAAATGCCCAGCATCTGTAAATCTACTGCTTTTGATGTCAAAGGGTTTTCATGTGTTTTGCAAAGTAAAATATTGACTAAATTATGACCTATTGGAACCTTCTCTGATGACTGCTGTGTGCTGGCAGGCGATAAAAAGGGTGGCTGAGCTTTTTTTTGCTCAAGTTTGGTTCCAGCAGATATAAAAGAAGCAATTGAATTAATTGGCTATAGAAGGAGGTTCAGAGGTTATTTAGAGTGAGCTGTGAGATGAGTTGCTGCATTAAGGCTTTTTTATTTTTTAATGCACCCAGTACAGATGAACCTAGAATTTCCCAAAAGTGTTTAAACAACACCGGGCTGACATAAACCTTGCAGATGTTCTGGCCTTTAACCTCATGCACATGAGCCAAAGATTTCTTGCAATTCAGCTCGTTCAACCAGCCTTTCCTTGGTTTTCCAGCTCTTTCTCTTCCTTCACAGCTGTTCAGTGTCATGTCTGAAAGGCTCTTAGAAGAAGGACCTTCCCAAACCTCAATAAATGCAGATTTTTTTATGCTGAAGCACATGAGATTTGTCCACAATACATCAACCTGTCCCTGCTGCAAAGTGTGAATGCAGGGCTGTCCCCAACCCAAGTGGCAGCACTTTAGTAGGGTGCAAATGGTTTTGTGATGGAAAGGCACTGGGGAATGCTGAGTTAGAGTCACTGGCTCAGGAAGAAGAGCTCTGGAGGCTGAACTCTCCTCCCTGGCTGATGGAGAAGTTTTCTGTGAAGGACAAGCCTGACCCTTGGGTTGGCTGTGCTGGTGTTGCCAGGCCCAGTTCAGATGCCAGTAGTGCTGGGTAGGAATTTTTTCATTAGGAAATGATAATTTTCAAAGCCAAAGCTTTGTCTCCCATGTCCAACTGGCTTTGGGAACAGAGTAGGAATTAAAGCTGGAGGGAAAAGGCTCATCCCTTTCCCTTCTTGTGCTATGATAACTGGGTCAGTGCTGAAAGCAGCCTCCTCTCCAGTTACAGATGCTGGGATCAAACCTCCTCTCTGTCTTGCTCAGAGCAGTGATTTGAAAATCAGCCTTCACTCACCTCAGCAGGGCTTCCTTAGTGTGCAACAGTCTGGGTCATTCTGGGTTTTGCCAAAAAAATTTCAAAATCCATGGGTGCCTTGAAATGCTGGGTGGGAAAAATCTTTCACATATCTAAACCCTTCTCAGAAGAGGAGAAAACAACTTAAACATCTGGGACAGGATTTTTTTAATTGTTATTATTTCAAGCCAAGATAAGGCATGACATTATATTTAATGCTGATTGACTGGAGAATAAAATTGGTTGCTTAGAGTGTAATGCAAAAAAATTCTAACAATGCATGAGAAATCCTGTAATAACAGACCTACTTGAGAATTTGAGTGGCATGAAATGTGAAGTGTACTGTTACTTTAATTGTATTTTTATTCAGACATACTCAATTCCTATTAGTGGCAGAGTTGTGTTTGCATTTGGCCAGAGGCAAAGAATTACTAGTGGACAGTTTAATCAGGATGAAAGAAGGAAAATAAAATTAATGTAGCATGTGCTGGGCTCAGACATTTGTGTTGGAAGAATTTTCACATCTGTATTGTGTGAAGCTTGGTCCTGTTTATTTTAGAAACCTGAAAATGAGGGTTGAATGATTTCACACTGGAGTTATGGTTGCCAGTCATTTAGTTCAAGGGTTGAGGTTAGTAAATGAACAATTCCAGTTTGCCAGAAGTCTTTGTTGGTAGTCTGTGGCTAAAAATCTAGGGCTGAAGATGTTGCTGCTTCACTCCTGTAAATCCACCCATCCATTATTTATATAATTACTGCTTTGAAGCCAAATGCAGATGAAGATCCTGCTGGGCTGGAGAGCCCATAAATACCTGCAGCTATTTAGCAAATGCCCTGAAATATTTCATAACTCCACAGGACAGAGCAGAAAGTGGAATCAACTTGCCCATCTCCTGCCAGTGGGTGGCCAGTGCCTGACCCAGGAGGGGAGCCCCAAAATAGGGCTGACAGGACCAGACATTTGTAGCTGTGTGGTTGCAGCTGAGATCATTGAGATGAGCCAGGTGACTCCTCCTGCCCTCAGATCCCTGAAGTGGAAGTGTCAGATGAGGTGTCCCATAGTGGTGCTACTTCTCTGTAAAAAGAGATGATGAAGACGATGAAGACAGGAGGATTTATAGTCTGAAAATTCTACTTTCCAGGTTTTTGAAGCAGGTAAAGGTGATTCTCACCATGCCTCCTGACACCCCAGCCAAAAAACAAGAAATCCCAGCATTTTTAGATTGGCTCTGCCTGTGCCACTCACCCACCCAGACCTCCAGCTGACATCATCAGCAGTGACATTGACAACATGGTCAGTGCAGTATTTTCTGAAAAAACAAAATTGCCTGGAAAAAAAATCTATTACCAGAATAAAGGGAAAACTAGAGAAAGTTATTCTGCTAAGTGCTAGAATTTATGTTTATATTTCTATCAGCTCTGGCTTCCCTACAAGAATCTTGCCCTGATGTGATCAATCAGAGAAGAGGAATTTTCTTTGCTTGGCCTTCATTTATTTTACCCTTTAATGCTGAGTCTGTTTAGTCAGGAAGGACTTGCTTCCAGACTGCACAGTCAATGAACGATTCATCTTGTCCAAGTGCAAATTAAGCAGAGTGAATAATTAAATGGAAGCACTCAACCAATATTTCTCAGAGCTCTCTTAAACAATTCCCCACAGTCTCCTTGCACCCTCTCCCCCAGACAGCTTCAACCCCTCTACTCAGCAGCAGCATGTCCAACATCCAGCCCAGCCCATGCCAACCCTGGCCAAGGGTTATTTCCATCTGGGTGGTCACTGGGGAAAGGCTTGGTGGTCCCTCTCCTGTTCCTATGGGAAAATCTTCTGGACCACAAACCTCCCTGTCCATCCTGCCAGGATTAATGAGGCCTCCTTGCTGGAATGGGGTTGGGATTGATGGGGCAGAGTGAACGAGGCTGCCAGAGGAGATGGCTCTTCTGGGAGAGAGGGCTCCTGGTGTCAGTGCTGCCCTTCAGGGACACTCAGGGCTGTCAGCCTGGCAGCAAGGGGATGCTGAAGGAGGGTTTCCAGCCAGCTGATTGCATCAGGAGGCTTCAGACAGGGCTGCTCAGGCTTTTCCAGGTGACAGTGGGGAGGGATGTGTTGGGCTGTGCAGGCTGGGAGGTGCAGAGGGTGTTGGGCAGGCTGAGCAGCAGTGGGAATCTGAGCTCTCCCAGCGAAATTTCTTTATGGGATTTGCAGGCTAAACAAGCTGCAGAGGTTTCTGCAGGCATGAAGAGCCACCTCCCTCCTCACCATTTCCTTCAAGCCACCCATCTTGGCAGGGCACAGCACGATGGGTTTAATTAAAAAGTCCTCAGTCAAGGAACTCCCAGCTCCAGTTACCATGGAGGCAGCAAAACTCAAAGAAAACCCAGCTGAGGTCTGAGAGGAAAAGAGCTGAGGCCACCTGGTTTGTGACATCACCTGAGACCACCAGGATGGTGGCCTAGGGCAGAACATGATGGCATGGCTGCTTGGTGACCTTGGAGGTATTTTGAGAGGTGAAGGGGACCCTGACAGTGATTGTTGATTTAGTTTTAGGAAGATTTTGGAAAATAAAGAGAGCAGGTAAAAGATGAAGGGGAGGAGGATTTTGCTGATCACCCAACACATGCTGTGCTTCTGTGCTATGCTGTTGCTAGAGTGGGTTGGGAATTTTTCAGACAAATCTATTTTCTGCAGAAAATTATGATGGTCATAAACCACTTTTCAAGAGATTTAGAAACATATGTCCATAGAATCATTTAGGTTGGAAAAGACTTCTAAGATCATTGAGTCCAACTGCAAATTTATGCAGTCTTGGAAATTATTTTAGGGACAGGCAGCACCTTGCTCAGATCTGCATACCACTGACCAGGTTATAATTTTCCCAAAACCCCAGTGCCAAGGGATGTGGAAATCCCAGCATCAAGTCATGGTTTCAAAAGGACATTTGAATGCAAAATGAAGAACCTCCAGCAGGCAGTTTAGGAGGCAGAGCCACTTCAGGACAGCCAAAAGCCACCCTGGTCCATTCATCATTTGGCCTGGATATATCAGCAGCAGGGATTTAACCCCAGCACCTCAGAGTGGGGCAGGAGCAACCTGTCACCATGCTGGGTCCTGGCCAAGAGGATAATTTAATTTCCATCTTAAACAGTGGAAGTTCTGGGCTTTGTCTCACTGAAGAATGGGGAACCTTTGGAAATCATAAAAAGTTTTAATGGGACCCAGAAACCTTTCCTTGCCAAGCCCTAATTTCCACCACATTATAACAAGCACCTCTGAGAATAGAAAAAGGGGGAAATCTTGCTTTTCCCACAATGCTGCTGCTGTCAGACCAGCAATTTTTCACCCCTGTGGATGCCACTATCACACAATTCCTTAGCTGAAAGGGGCCCAACAGAGTGAACAATATCCCAATTGGGAAGATAAGCTGCAAGCCATTATCCAGAGAGATATAAATTGTAGTAATCTATTTGTTCTCTTGCCCATGGGGTCCTCGTAGTAAACAGGGAGTGCTGGGGAGCGGGTGAGCTCTGACACATCATTTCTCATTGTTCCCAAGGGATGGTGAGCAATCCTAGAGCTGGCAAGTCAGACAGGCAGTAAATGTTTCCTAGAATACAAACAGAGAGGGAGCCAGTGCATAAAGGCTGCAGAATCACTGTCAAAATGTAATCAGATGAAAGAAGAAAGCAGAAGCAGACAGCAAGACGTGGATGTGACACCCAGGAGAGGGTGAGGGAGGAATGTAATGAGAAGGTGAAACTCACTCCTTAAAGGATTTGAGGAACTTCTGTAACAGGAACATGCAGGGTCAGGCACGAGAGCTTCCCAGGGGTCTGTGTCTGATGAAATCAGAGGAGAATCTCTGCTAATGACTCGGTGTTTATTAAGTCTGAAGATGCTCTGGATCTTTGTGCCCTTTTGTTACAATCTCCTGATTCCAGGTGAAGGTCAATCTTCCCAAAGCACCATGAAGAACCAGGGAGGTTATGCCTGGAATGGAGCCTTGCACATCTCCAAGTGCTGACAGCTTTTCAGGGAGAGGCACTGGAAGCTGGCAGCCCTGGAGCTGTCCCTGTGGTCACAGAGTGGTCCTGGGTCCCAGTGCCTGCCTGAGAAAAGCACTGACATCCCACTCAGTGCCTGGCAGCATCTCAAGCCAGCTTCCCAATGTGCAGAGGGGGACTTGGGACAACTTATGGGGACAGCGGGATGCCAGCAAGGACATTGGCAGCCTGGACAACACCCTTCAAATGGGTTAAAAAATCAGTATATCCCTACAAAGAGAGAGGACAGAGCCACCAGCGGGGTTCAAGGTGGCAGGTGAATCCAGAGTGTGCAGAGAGATGAAAGGGAGAGGGAAGGAGGCACCTGGAGCAGTCAGCTTGCCCCCTCTCACCCTCTCACCCTCTCACCCTCTCACCCTCCCTTGTGCTGCTCAGCTGCTCTCCTGCTCTGCCTCCCTTCTGCACAGCTCCAAACAGGGATCTGCCAGGTGCAGTCTGCATCTGGACTGACTTTGCCCAAGCCTGAGATGGGGAAACTTGTTCTCCAGCCCTCTGTTTGACTTTCTGCTTGCCCAGCCAGCAGCAGAGTTGTGCTGTGACCTTCTGAGGGACGAGGCAGGAGAAAAATCTTCCTGGCTTAAATAACAAATCTAAAAATCAATTTGTGGAGAGGTTGGAAAGCAATGAGCATACAAATTAACCAGTGTATGAGTAATACATTTGCATCTTGTGGATCCAGTTAACTTCAGAGCAGGCAAAATTTATG
This sequence comes from Luscinia megarhynchos, assembly GCA_034336665.1. Lineage (NCBI taxonomy): Eukaryota > Metazoa > Chordata > Aves > Passeriformes > Muscicapidae > Luscinia > Luscinia megarhynchos. The sequence goes on along the minus strand of JAPFBE010000007.1, from coordinate 42,185,968 downwards.
ACCTACTGAACTCCAAGTATGAGGCTTAAAGAAATTACTGGGAGGAGAATTATTGGGTTGGATACTAGACATCATTCCAGCCTTCATTAATGTTTTCATGTGCTCTTGGAGGTTTCTCCCTAGCAGTACCCATTACTGAGCTTGGGAAAAAAATCAGCCACTGAGATCACTTGGAAAAAACACTTCACCTCCTCCCTCTCATTTCCACAAGCTGCATTTTTATTCTCCACAGAAACCCAATGGTCAGACAAATTACTTTACAAGTGAGATTCTGATAACAGAAATCATGTTATAAGCCAAATGCTGATGATGTGCAGATACAATATCAAGGGAAAAAATCTTTTGTGGGTGTGTCTGCATGAGTCTAGATAGATGGTTCTACTTTATGGGTGAAGTTATGGCACTTTATGACACTTGCTCTTCAATTGTGCTTACACAGAGCCCAGGCAGAGCTCTGGTTTGGTTCAGCCTGACTATTGAGCTTACCCTAGTGGTTCTGTGAAAGGAGCAAATTTGCATGAAGCCATCAGGTCTCCATGGTTTGGGCTTGTTTGAGATTTCACAGACCATTGACAAATCCCTGTGAACTGTTTTTATGATCCTGTCATTTGAGAATAGACACCTGTGGACACCTCCATGGGTCAAAGAGTCTTAGTGGTGTCTAGCCCACAGGGGAATGGCCAAGTCACACCAAGGGTCAGGTATCTGGACTCCCCACTTCTTTTTCTGCTGGGATGCTCTCATTCAGACAGTGAGGGAGCAGCTCCTTTTCTCAGCACCTCTGCAGACAGTCCCAGCCTTTGAGGATCCCCAGGGAGAGGAGATGGGACAGGACACTTCTCTGCTTTCATCTGTGACACATTGCTGCTCTCCCTGTGACAGATGTTCCTGAGCCAGGAGGTGCACAATGGGGGGGACACAGCTGGAGGCAGGTGTGCATCCCCTGCTGCCTGTCCACACACCTGCATCCCAGCCTGGAGGGTCCTGCACAGCCCCAGTGATGCTGAACCAGGGGCAGCTGCAGGTGGGATGGCTTCAGGACACATGGCTTGGTCTTGGCCTAACTCCTGTGAAATACTGTCACAACATCCCCACACTGAGGCTTTTCCTCTGAGTCTGGGGGTTTTCTCTGTGTCTTGCATATTTTGGAAGTGAGACCTGTGCTACCCTGCCAGGGTGAAAGATACTTTTCTCCTGAAAGTGCCATAATTTCCCTCCTGCTTTCCCATTTGAAGTGGATTTCCTCCTCTGGCATCATCCAGGGTGCAGGTTAAGTGCAGTTGTGGTGCCTGATCATCCAGAGGTGAGGACACATTGCACCTCACCACTGTGGCCTGGGGAAGGGGACATGCCACTCCCTGCCTCCCCCAGCACACAGCTGGGGTGCAGAGCTGGGCCAGGGCACTGGAAAGCAATTCCAGGCTGCACAGTGCTGTCTCTGATGGTTTTTCTTCTGTCCTCAACAGCAGGGAAAATCATCAAAGGGAGAAAAGAAAGGGATTTTAAAAACAAAGCCAAATAAAAATAGGTCCCAAGCTGTAAAATTTGTATCTGAACTTCCTGGAAGCTTTGAGACTTTGGGTGGGGTTTTGTTGTGCTGCTGCAGAGAAAATGCCATATGTAAATCTCCTACAACATGAAAGATCACGTTCCCTCGTGATCCAAATAGACAGGGACATATTCCTGGTGCTGGTCCAAGCAGCTGCACCAGGGCAAGGATGCTTATGAAAGAGAGGATTGCTGGATATGCATAACCTTGCCTGGCTAACAGATTCCAGTCTTTTCAGTGAAGGGATTTTAGGATGAAAATTTGGAAGAAATACAAGGGAAAGAACCACAAGTTCCAGCACAGGCCAAATAAAGTTAGTGCTGCACGCTGGCTACAATATGTGATAACACAGGAACATGGTTAGTTCTTTGGAAATCCTCCTTTCCATGGAATTTTAAAGGAACTGAAAGCAAGAGGGTGAAACCCAAGAGGCTTTTCCTCCTGTGGAAGATGTTGGTGCTGTGGACCCAGAGCAGGGTGTTGGTGTGAGATCCCCAGGCTCTGAAGGAGCCCAGCACTGCCTGGGTGCCTGAGAAGCCTTTCTGGGCTTGCTTTGGTGAAGTGAAGACTGTTTCCCACCACGGCCATATTTCACACAGCCTGTGCCCCTCCCTGCCAGCTCCCTGTGTTCAGCACAGCTGTGGCCTTTGCTCACCGAGCAAATAGATGGTGCATGTGTGAGCTCAGAGATGTGAAACGCCTTTCTGCAAGGAACAATGATGTCCCACCCTGGAAAAGCCACAAAGACACGAGGGAGCTCTTTCGGGACAAGCTGCAAAGTCCTCTTGCAAATGCACTTCAGGCACAGCTCACTCCCTCGTGTCTGACAGTGAGGGATGGCAGGAGCACATCTGCTCAGGTACAGCTCCTGCCTGGGCAGCAGGCACAGATTTCCCAGCTCAGAAATCCACCTGAGCTTTGCTTCTGGTGTGTTGCAAAGGAGAGGAAGAGATATCCATCACTTTCATGAGCAGCACTGCCACATGGAGTGCATTTGTGTGGCCAGATCCTATGCATTGGATTGCAGCTCAGCCAAGGAATTTCTGCCCTGTTGTGTCTCCAGGCGTTTAGACTGGGAGGTCTTCTCAGAATAAATGATCTTGCCATTTGTTTTCCACCCACGCTGTGCCCAGCACTGTGGCACCAGGGCTGGAGGCAGCAGCCCTGCGTGGCTCCTGGTGCTGGGGGCAGTGAGGAGAGTCTCTGCAGCTGGTACCTGACCTGCCAAGGCAGAGCCCTCCCTGCCCAGCCTGCTCTGCCAAGTGACTCTGGCAGCTCCCTTGCAGTGCTTCATGGTTTAGCACCTATTTCTTTTAAAAGTCTCTGAATATGGCATTTTCCCACTATTCTTCACTTTCCCACTCTTTGATTTTAGCCTTTGCTTCAATCTCCTGCTTCAAACAAGCCTGCAATGTTATAATATTGCACGAGGGACTCCCAAGGACTGATTTAGCTTTGGGTTCCCAGTCAATACAAGGCATGGCTGCACACTCTAGTGAAAGTGTCCCAGTATAAAAGGTTGAGGACAGCTGTCTTCTCCCAAATCACAGTGTTCCTGCCCTTCTGTTTGCTCACCCACCCCTGGTTTGAGCCATGAAAACTCCCTCTGACCTATTTCAGGTGAAGTGAGAAGCATTTTTGCCCAAGGTGTGAGTCCCTGAGCTTGGTCAGTGGGTATTCATGTGCTAGCAGAGCTTTGGAGAACAGGGACCAGGGGATCACAGTCCACATGATAACCCATGCAGCACAACCTATTTGTTATCCATTTTCCCTGTGCATTTTTTGCCCTCCCAGCGAGGAGTTGTGAACATTGTTCTGTAAATTAAATGAGAGGATTTTTTTTTTTTTAATAATGGGAAACTTAGAGCAGAACAAATACTCGTTTTCCCAAATGAGGCAAGGAAAAGGATTCTTTTGAACCAGCTCTACAGAGCAGCTACATGAACTCTTCCATCATGTGAGCCAGAGCTCTCCTCAGTTGTCCTTGAAGGGAGCTACAGCTCGAGCAAAGCTCACAGCCTGGAACAGCCTCATTTATGATGCAACCACTGGAGGAAAGCAAAACCCCTGGGTACATCAGGGTTGCATAAATCAGGTGCTGGTCTAGATTCCACACTGTGGGTAGCTCAGCATTTTCAACCTGCTCCTCTCTGACCGCTGCTACTCACAGCATCATTCCTAACCTTGGCAAAATTAGCACTTGGTGGGAGATTAAGCAGGGGCTGCTGAGCTCCTGGGGGACTCTCAGGTTGGCAGCACCCACAGGGAGTGCCAAGCACCCTCTCCTGGAGGATTCAGCTCTCAGGCTATGACACAAGGATGTGGGGATGCAGTTAAGGAAAGCTCAGCTCTGGTTTGTCTGTTTATCTGCTCCAGATAAAGCACACAACAAACACAGAAGTTTTTCTCACACCATTTGGTACAGTTGGGAAAAACAAGGCAGGATTGTGGGCACAAGCCTTCAGTGAAGTCTCCTTCTCCCAAATGCATGGATGAAATTAAATAACACACTCCCAGTTTGTGTTTTGTGGTTTACAGTTCCACTGATCAATGCTTCAAAGGGCCCTCTCTCCCCCTGCTCCCTGAGGACTCATTGTTTATAGATTTTGGGAGCACTTGAGATCTATTAAACTTAATAGGCCTTTTCTTGAGAAGGTTATACAGAGCAGACTCCTGTACACTCACATTTTCAATTAGAGCACACAACAGCCCCTGGGTGCTGGAGATGAGGAATGGGAGCAGTTGCTCCATCACTCTTTTGCTAGATGGCACTTCTGGCACTCAGTCTGCCAGCATTTGTGGCCTATGAATTATGGTTTCTTTAGTATCTTAAATTCTTGGGCTTTTTGGAAGTTTTCTGGAGGTGTATTTCCTTTCTACTAATAAAATACTGCATCAGGGCTCCTGTCTGCACTGCTAGAGGGAGAGAGGGATGCCAGGAGTCCTGGATGGTAGCAGGGCCAGTGGGTCCAACCATGTGTGATGCCTCCTTAGTCCTGGCACCACAAAACATGGAATATTCTCTCAGGAGGTCCCAGAGAGAGATTTTAGAGGTATTATTGCAGCAGTACTTTCTTGCACAGCCCTAGTCCAGTGCAACTGCTCTGTTCTTCAGGGAAATGCCATCCAAACTGGTGGAAAACCTCCCTGCAAGCCCTGTCCCCAGCAGGAGGAGGTGACATACAGGAGCCAGAGCAGTGGATGCCTGGAGAAGCTTGTAAAGACTTTCAAGCCTATTTGTGCTTCACTCTGAAGTTTATTTGCCTGCTGTAAACGTGATAACAAGACAGTAACTTGGAAATAATCACTCACCCATATTTTTGCAGAAGAAGCAGCTGAACTCCATGCTGGTGAGTTCTACACAGCTACAGCTGCCAGTAACCCTTGCAACACCCAGCTTGAGCAGGCAAGGTGCACACAAGGTAGGGAACAGGGCAGGAAAAGTTGGGAGATGTAGTCCTGGGCTGAGAATGGGAGCTGATGTTTAGCCTGTTAAGGGATTAAGCAGCAAGACTGTAAGAATGGGCAGGTTTAAGTGATAAGTTGTGAGAGCTGTTGGCAGGAGGTTTGGGGGAAAGTGATTTTGGATCCATTGTTCAGGATGTGACCCTTTCCCAGCAAGGAAGAAGTGGCTGATGTTGTGAGCAGGTGAGAGAGGGACAGAACTCCAGAGAAGAGAGAACAAGGGGGAAAAGCCACAGTGCTCTGGTGTGTGTGTGGAGCTCTCCAGGGGCAGTAACTGGGAAGAGGTGAGTGAATGCAAATGTCAGATGAAGTCCTGCTGTCATTCATGATGGACTGGTGCAGCTTGTGCTGTGCTTTCTGCCACATCCCACACTTCCCTGCTTGTTCTCCAGAAGAGCTCTCTGGCCTTGCTGCAGGGCAGGCTCACCTGTGGCTGTGCAAGCCAAGGGCTTTGGCAGCTGCTGCGTTTAACTTGGCCACAAGAAGCTCAAGGCCACCTCTTTGCTCGTGAGAGCTCACTTTGTGTGACACAGCTTTGCAAGGCAGCTGTGGGGGCTGCTCACCACAGGGCCCTGGGGGGCAGAGCTGAGGTCTTAAGTCATGGTTGTTGTAACCACAGTATACTTTTTCATGCTTTAAAAAACACCCTGCTATGTTCCCTAGTGGGAAATTTTATGATGGATGCCAAAATATGAGAAAATGGGCACAGGGGAGCTGTTTTGAGTGCTGTGGTTGATGCTGGTAGCCCCAGGCATGTTGGACAGCCAGCCACAGGAGAAACCTCTCAACCCTGAGTTTCATGGGGTCAGCAGTCTGGACACTCCACACCCAGCCAATATTAGCACAAGCCCTCAATTTCCCAGTTCAGTGTCTCCTGTCCTTCACTTTTCCACCTCACCCATCTGGGTCAAAACTTCCAAGAAGTTCTCATTCTTGTTACTCACTGGCCTGTCCTGCAGTGAGAAAGCAAAGTAATTGCTGCCACATCCCAAATTCTACTTCTGTATTCCTCCTGAGGGTCCCTGGGCACTGCCCAGCTTGCCCATGAGAGCAGAGGGTCAGCACCAGGCAGGTCCTTGCAGCTCTGGAGGGCCAGAACATCTTCCCTGTGCCACCTGGCCGGAGACACCCCACAGCTGTGCCCTGGGGAACTTCAGGGAGCATCTCCCAGAGGGGCAGCTCAGACACAATCCCTGCCAGCCATGGAGCACGCAGCTTTACTTAATTCTGGCAGGAGTGGGGTGGGCTGGAGGTAAAACTGCCTTTGCTGCCTCCTTCCTCACTGCTGGTGGCACTGAGGCCTTGTGGCAATGAGGGCAAGTGGTGTTTGGGGGGCTGCAGAGCCTCTTGTGCTGAGTCCCAGCCCAGCCAGGCTCCCTGGGAAATTCCTGGGGAAGCTCCAGGGCTGAGAGTCTCTCTCCAAGGAGCTGACACATTTGGAAGCCCTGGGGAAGGAGAGCTTGGTGTCCCCTGGAAGGGCCTGGCTGGGAATCCTGTGGTGACTCAGCTCTGTGGCATGGGGAGTGCTGCTGCTGCCTCCAGAGACTCCCTCCAGCAAAACCCTGGTGATGACAGCTCAGACAGAGAGAGTGTGGAGAGGCAGCAGATCCAGCAGCACACCCAGGACTAGGCATCTTCTCTCATTTCCCTCCCCCAAGGTCACCACCAGCAGGGCTGAAACCTTCCAGCAGCCACCCCAGGAGAGGCTGGGCAGTGTGACATGTTTGTGGCTCCAGAGAGGGCTCACAGGTCCTTGATAAGCTGCAGAGCAGGGCACTCTCAGCCTGCCCTGACAGAGGGGCCTGAGATGAAGGGAAGGGCCATCCATTACAAAGGCAGTGGTCAGTGGAGAGCAATTTTTGTCACCAAAAAGGACTTAAAAAAAATTAATCTATTTTGCTCAGTTCTGTTTTGCTAAATTTTCCTGTTTTGACCCCCAGCTACTACAGACCCAGGCCTTGTGGTGGCTTTGAAGATGGGTGCCAGATCTGAGGAGTGTTTAAGCACATCCAGAGGTGCTGAGCCTTGCAGCAGGATTTCACCATGCATGTGCCCAGGGTTGGAAGGTTTGAGGGGAAAACTGCTCCCAGTCTCTCAAGCAGTTTCCTTAAGTAGCAGCACAATAGCTCGAAGGCATTGCCACATGGTTTTACTTGGCTGGTATTAAAATACACAAGGGAAGGGTTTTTTTTGCCTGAGAACATGCATGGGGTTTGTGCAGGTGGGGTGGTGACAGAAAAGTCCCAAACACTGCAGGGAATGAGGGGGTTTTGTGCTTCCTTTTAGCCTACAGCTGTAGGAAGGTGGTGAAGAGCCTTTGCCCCTCAGACACTGAGCCCAGTGAGTGCAGAGGGTGGTAACATTTTGGGACAGTTTGAAGAGGGTCCTGCCTCAAGGACCTTCTAAAGAAACCGGCAAGAAAAGCAAATGTTTGACCTTAGCATGCAGGACTTGAATGAGAACAGTGTTCCCACTAAATGAGTGCTGCATCCTCGGGGAGGCTGGGATGCCTGCTTGCATCTTGATGTGTTTTTGTGTTCCTGGTCCATCAGCCAGCAGCTGGAGGCACCCAGACCCAGGTGAGCACACCCCAGGTCCCAGTCTGGGTGCTCTGGGAGTGGCAGAGCCCACAGGGTGGCACTGTGACCCAGCGTCCTGGAGTGCCACTCTGTGGGGACAAGTGGTGACCACAGCGAGGTACAAATCCAGCAGCAGGGCTGGTGTGGGACAGCTTCACCCTGTCTGCATGAGCCTTGAGCCGTGCTGGACAGAGTGCCAGGGAGCAGCAATCCCAGCTCCAGCTTTCACCAAGGCACCAGGGCTTGGCTTTGTCTTCACCAGTGCTGCTGCAAGAGCCACAACTTCCTCGTGCTGCAGGGGACACAGGTGACATGCTGGAGCCAGCAGCATCTTCCTCATGCTGCAGGTGACACAGGGCACATGATGGAGCCAGCAGCATCTTCCTCATGCTGCAGGTGACACAGGGCACATGATGGAGCCAGCAGCATCTTCCTCGTGCTGCAGGGGACACAGGGCACATGATGGAGCCAGCAGCATCTTCCTCATGCTGCAGGTGACATGCTGGAGCCAGCAGCTAAGTAGGACATGCCCATTGCCCCTTTGCTGCTGCTGGGAGATTTAAGTTTAAGGATGATGCAGACCCTGTCTCCTCCACATAACCAAGAGGCCAAGCAGATTCTGGATAGAGGTGGGGGTCTGTGTGTGACTTTGGCTTCTCCTCCCAGATTAGCTGCCACCAAGCAGCCCCATCCTTCATCCCTATGTTTCACTTGGGGTCTGTGCCCAAATTCTTCCATCATGTGCAGGAGTAATGGGACCAAACTCGATGATCCCATAAACCACTGGTGTCAAAGCCATGTCTGGCCCAGGGCTCAGCCTCAGCCAGGTGTCCTCACACAGGATGTACAGGCTGCCAGCTGATTTTTCAGATAAAGTCAGCAGCATTCCTGAAAACCCATCCACCCTGGAAGGATCCAGCTGGGGTTAGACATCCCTAGTGCAGCCCCTTCCCTGGAGAGGAGCCTGGTGGGGCACACCATTCTTCTCTCCTGTGGAGCAGATCCCTGGTGCTTGTCTTGCTCTCAGTCACTCCAAAGTAGTAACAAAACAGCTCTCAGTGCTCTGTGTCCTGGGGAGGGGTGACTGATGCATCACCTGCAGCCAGAGCTGGGCACATTTTGTGGCTTCTGCCACAGACAGGACCACAGATCATTCCAGATGAATGGAGCCCTAAGTAGTTACAATTAATATGAATTAATCAAGCTGTTCTCCATCACGTACATCATTTAAATCACCAAAGCTCTCCTGGTGGCATCACTCAGTGCTGGGCTATTGGCATGGCAGGGAGTCTGTTCCCAGCAGAGCAGAGCTGTCCCCTCCACCCCAGAGGGAATGGGGACAGGGGTGATCAGGGTGCTGTCCCAGTGCCTGCTCCTGCTGCCCCCCTGTGCTCTGTGCAGAGCTGGGGGAAAGCTCCTCGTGGAAACATTCCATTAGCACTGTGTGCAGTAAAGCCCAGGGGATGCAGACAAACAGGGATTGAGCTGCCTTCAAGGAAAAAGCCCTACAAAAACATTCCCCCCCTTCCCATCAAGCTGTCATAGGAAATGCTGTGCAATGGGAGGTGGAAAGGATAAAGAGTGGAGTGGGGAGGTGTGGTTTACTTCTCTCTGTGCCCTGGGAGGAAGCAGACTGCAGGGAAGATTTTCCCTTTGCCAGCAACTTCTTGTGGAATGAAGAGACAACAGGGATGCTTGTACACAAGGATGAGCAGGATCTATTCTTGCCCCAAACCCTTTTCCTCCCCTTTCTCTTTCCCAGGTTAAGTCAGCTCTGCTTCTAAGGGGGATGCTGTCTCTTCCAGGCATAGAATCCATCCCTGGATCCTCCCCCAGAGCTCACCTTGTCAGGTTCTTCAAGCCCAGGTGAGCTGAAAGTCTCCCTGAGGACAGGCTGGCAGGTTATAGTCCCAGAAAACCAGAGTTGTTCCATTATCCTCTTCCTGGGCAGGATCAGCCCAGCTGCATTTCTTCTCATTTGCCTTGGGCTGACCTAGGTAAAGGTTGTTCAGGATAATCCAGAAGATTCTGTTAAAGGCACACACAGGTCTCAGGGGTGGGGAGCAGTGCCCTTCAGCAGAGGGTTAACAAACTGCTGAAGTGACAGCAGTTTGTGCCCAAAAATGTCTGTCTCTGCCTTGCTGCTGATCTCTAAGTCCTTGGGAAGAGCATTAACAACAGGAATTTTTTCATGTCCTCAAGATATTTCTTGTGCTTTTGCTTTACTCTGCACAGTACAGAATAAAACATCCTTATACATTAGTGTGGGAGACACTTCCTAATAACCTGGAAAGATTTTATCCTACAACCTAATGGTAAGATCAGAAGAATTCCCAGAAATTCCCACTACCAAGAACCAAACAGTGGAAGTTGCACAGGATGCATCTATATGCAAGAGAGAAGATGTCCTTCAGAGTGACATGTGCTTTGCCACAAAAAGGCTTTAAATCTTTAATGGGAAAGTGCACTTTGCTCCTTTCTAAGAACACAGTAGAAGGCTTTAAATAATAGCTGCTCATGTGGCCCTGAAAAAGGTTGCTGTGTGGCTGAACTCTATAAATCTGGACATTTGCTGAGTTGATTTTGCCAAGAAACATACTAGAGCTGAAAAATGAGCTGGAGGGATAAGACAGTGGCTGCTTGCAGATGCCATGCTGCTGCTGCTGCTGCTCTGCAGAGCTTTGCTCATCATTTAAAAGAACATGTTAAAGCCCTCTGTAGTAGTGGGAAGTTTACTGCTAGCTTGAGGAATTGCTGGGTGAAGTTAAAACATCCTCACTGTGTAGGAGAAGGATGAGCTTCAAACCAGCCACTGGGAGAGAAGAGAAGGAGAGTTGAATTAGATGCAAATCCAGGTCGAGTGCCATGATTCATTCCACTCTGGGTGTGAGAGCAAAGAGCAGCTGCTGTCTCTTGCTTCCACAGCTGATGAGCATGGTGTGGGTTTTTTTTTTTTTTAATTTGTTTTGTTTAGTTTTTGTTTAGTTTTTGTTCAGTTGTTCTGATATGCTGGTTTAATTGGAATGCTCTTGTTTTGCCAGTGGCACTCCCTTATGCAATACTGGTTATACCAGTACAGATTTATTCCAGGAATTAAAAAAAAACTTTTTTTTTTTTTTTTTTAATGAGGATATTTATGTACAAAAACAATCAAGCTGGTAACTGGAAGGATTTAAATTCCTGTGTCTTTTAGAGATACAACTGCACAAGCAGATGAGTGCTAAGAGCCTTCCAGTGCATTGGTTCTGCTTGTGATCCAACACTGAGCAGCTTCTCCATCCACCTCTGGAACCAAGGTGGTGTTTGTGCCCCTGGACACCTACACATTGTATGTGAGCAATTCCACTGAGCCCACAGTCCATATTTGATGAGCTGAACAGTTCCCACTATTTACTAGACCCTGGGGGAAGATATTCTGTCCTGCTCTATTTTTTCCTGGTCCTAAAATGATACTGAGGGTACAACCCATACTCATCTTCTGGAGGGGATTCCCTTGGTGTGAAAGGCTCCAGAACCACCTGGGTCTTGTGCTTTCTTCACTCCTGACACAAGGGGTTGGATCTGAAACCAAAAGATCTCAGCAGTTTGCCTGTACTACTGAGTCAAACCAGGACAGCCAAGTCTACCAGCACAGAACATCCCATTTTCATTTCAGCAATCTCAGTTAGCATTCGAAGAAAAGGGAGTTCACAGCTGACTTTTAGAAATGGGTCTTTCCAGGAATTGTTTGGGACAGTGCTTGTTTGCATGAGCATAAACCAGCCAGGGACTGTGCTGATGATCTAAAAGTATGGCTCATGGAGTTCCACTAACAGGGAACATTTCCTGGCACTGCTTAATTTACTACCACAGATCAAGCCAGAAATAGCAAGAACTCTATATTTTGCTCCTCTCCTGCTTACTTGGTAAGAGAGGCATGCTCTCCACTTAATGTCTTTGGAGGAGTCATTTGTATTCTTCTGTTCACTTTGGTCTCTCACAGGGCATGGTAGAATATTCATCTTTTATTATCTTATCCCTTGTTTCTGCATAGAACTCCTGCATGCAAAATATTTGTACAGCCAGACAAAGTGAAACTGTCCTGAAAGACACCTCTGAGAAACCACGTTAGAAGAACCTGTCTGCCCAGGTGTGTAATCAGTCCAGAAAAGATGCAAGGTCACAGCCAGGCATCTTAATAGCTCTCTCTCTTTTCTGTTCAGGGCTACTTGAACCCCTTGGCAGGAGGAAAAGGAACACATTATACCCCATCTCTGGAAGTGGTCAAAGCCAGGTTGGATGGGGTTCTGAACAACCTGGTGTAGTGGAAGGTGTCTCCTGGCAGAGGGGCTGGAACTGGGTGATATTTGAGATCCCTTGATCCAAAGCAATTGATGGTTCTATGATTCCATGGTATTCAAGTTTTCAGCCAGCTTTCAAGTCTGAAACCTCCATGGGAAGTCATACCTTGGAAACCAAGTGGTGGAGCAGGAAACTGAGAGCAAAGGTGGTGCAGGACTGACTGTTCCTCGAGTGAGGTTTCCCCACTAATATAAAAAAAAGCCTTCCATCCATCTTTCAGTGTTTCAAGCTGTGGAGAACTTGTTTCTAAGTCACCGTGCCCAGTGACAGGTTCACAGTCTGCAATCACTTTTAAAAGGCTTTGTGGATTGTTTTAGCAGCCAAAATGAGCCTGTTGTTCCAGTAAAAAAACCTTCTTCGTTTCCAGCCAGAGCCTTTTATTTCTCTATAAATATTGACAGGAAGGGTGACTCAAAAGATAACTGTATCCAGGACTGTTCACCACAGCATTGCTGCTCTGCATCCCACTGTGGTCACTCCTCACCCTCATGTTGTTGTTATGCTTGCAAGAAAAATGTGGTGAGCCAGGCACGATTCCTGCATGCAATCACATTATCTGTAAGCCAGGGAGTTGATGCTACACTAAAGGGCCCTCTGAGCTTGCTTTATCTGAATATCTTAGGGTTTTGACCTCAGAAAAATACAAATAAACTAGGGAGGAGAGGACACAGTTTTGTTGCTGAAGCTGGAGTGTGTGTCAGCTGCTCTGTCCTTCCTGCACAGCCTGTGGCAGATCCCAGTCCCATCTCCAGAGGGCTTTGAGCCACCAGCACAGGGGAGCAGTGCCAGGAGGAGAGGCTGAAGGGACACCTCAGGACAAGCTGGCAGAGAGGACATGCTTATTGAGATACTTCCTTGAAAGCCAGAGGTGCAATTAACTGGCACCAAGTAGAAAATTTAGCAGATAATCCTCACCCAGGCACAGTGTGGATGTGGCTCCCACCACAGGACACTCCCGAAATGAGAGGAGCCCTTCGTGCAGAGAGCATTTCTGCACAATTCTGGTGGTTAGGATGGAGGTGGCTGCCCCCTTCCCCTGTGGTTTTGGAGGAGAATTTGAATACACCACTTTTCTTACTCTCCTTTCCCCTCCCCCTCTTCCCACTGATGTTTTTAGCTCTGAGTCTCGAGGCTGCAAGAGGTGACAGTTGAATTTTGTGGCCAAACAGCTTCCCTCTTTCAAACAAGGCAACTTTTCAAAACAAAGCACAACAGGAAAAACCTGAGAAAACCAAATGCTCTTTTCATGTTGGCTTTTACAAGACCACTGCTATTTTTTTGCTGCTCCTTTGACAAGACACAAATAATTTCAACTCCAGCAAAGACCCAAGCCATAGTTATGCAGAGTACTCCCCTTGCTTGCTTGCTTTGCTCTCTTATTTAGAAAAGGAAAAGGAATGTGTGAGAGGCTGAAAATACTAATTTTCCAAGTGGCCTTGTGCAAGGTGTATTTGAATACCAAACATGATCTGTAGATCTTGAACTGATGAAATATTTAGCAGTTCTTTGTGACATTGATTCAAAATCTTTTTAAGACTGGAAGAGATGGTTCTTGCCAGACCCCCACAGAACTCAGGGAAGAGGTTTATGGTCTAGGGCCACTTTGTGTCTGGTTTTCATCATCTGATTGAACTACAGCATTTTCTGTTAGAACATGCTCAGTCTTCATTTTAAATCCCTGGATGATGGAGAATCCACTGTATCCATAGCTATGTTGTTGCAATGGTTCATTACCTTTGCCATCAGAAGGTGTGCTCATCATTTCTAGTCTGAATTGGTGGGACTCATCTGACCTAAATTTGGATGTTTACAGTGTAGATGTCCTCTGAGTCAGCTGAACTGATTGCCTGAGAGCCCTTTCTGATTCAAAGGGGGGAAAAAAACACTTGGTCATGGTTTCCATCTTCCCCATCCTCCCTATATCACTTTTTGGCTTTAGGCTGGGAGGAATCTCACTCTTGGCTGGGGATCTGTTGACAATACCAGGGCCTGGGGTATCTAAATGTCTTTGCCTACACTTAGGCAAAAGCTGACACATCTCTCTAACATCTGGCTGCTGCCAGCTCTTTCTCTGGTGTTCACCTGCAGCCCCACACAGAAACAGAAGGGACACTCAAGTCACTTTTTAGTGTGTTGGATAAATTAAAGGGATTGATATTTTGGAGTATTTTCCAAATTTCTTATCACTGGAGCTTTTCCCTGATCTCCTGGGTTCCCAGACCTGTCCTGCTCATGTTGCTGCTCAATGCTCACTGTTGTACACTCTGTCATATCTTTCCCCCTTTTTACTCATCCAGCATTAACATTTGCCTTCTGAGCAGTGCACAGCACTGGAAATTCCTTCTGCCTCCACATCATCTGGGGAAGTTGTGATCATCTACATCCCTTTACTGACCCTGCAGTGTTCCTGTGAGCTCAGTGGGCCATGAGCTCTTCATTTGTCTGTTTAATTACTTCATCCTCTCTCCCTGTTTCATGTTTGTTTCATGTTGTCAACACAGGCTATCTGGAGTGATTTCATCTTCATTTTTTGTTGCATTCTTATTAAATCCACCAAAAGCATGGATCCAAAGACATGTCTCCCCATCTCCTGGAATTAGTTCTGGGGGATGAGAATTCCCAATTTACATAAATTGCTGTGATGTATCATAAACTACTTCCTTAGTAGAACAGGGTTATGCTGACTGGGTTTGGGTGAGCTGCAGCCCAACTCTGTACAGACTGAAGAACTTTTTGCTGCCTGTTTTGGACAGATCTTCTGTTCCTTCCACTCTGATGCTCCCAATTCTTGTATTGGAAAAACCCATGATCCTCCCTTCACTGAAATTTTACTGCTCCTGGACAAGCCAGACACAGGAGGAAGGACTTGATTGTGAAATGGATTTGATTACTCCACACTTTCTGCCAGCCTTGAGGCCTCAAAGAGGAGACCAGCAATGGAATGATTAGCACACACCCTCCCCTTCCCACCACAGCCTGCACCCCTCGTGCAGATATTTTCACCAGGGTAGGTGCCATATCTAATCACACTTCCACCAGCCCAGGTTGTTTTGACAGAAAGACTCATGTGAGGCAACAAAAGCCACTCACTGAGAAAAGAAAAAAGGCTTTTCATGGTCCCCACACAGAGTATCTGCTGTGCAACACACACACTCCCTCCCCAACCACAGATCCTATCAGGCTGGACTGAGAGGTGCCTCGCTGCTCCTCTCTATCAGCAATGCACATGCAGCAGTTCTGGAGTTTACAGACTACTTTATTTTTGGTAAGTAATCTCCAGATCTTTGCACTGCAAAAGGTCACCAATTTCTGACTCTTAATAAGAAACATGGCAGCAAATGTTACTGTGCAAAGGAGCAGAAAGCTCCAGTAACTCTGTCGTGCTGTGCCAAATTTGGAAGATGTTCTGGAGCTCTGGATGTCCTGCTGGCAATCAAGGGCATTTCCTCTCCAAGGATGGGATATGCAGAAAAATCCTGAGAAATTCATTGGCTCTAACCTGGCTGGCTGCAGGGACTCATGACTTTCATTGGTATGGTCAATGTACTGCAATCAGGTTGAAGCCTACTGAGTCTTCTCCATCTGTAGGCATTTCTGCCCAGGCATCATGGGCATCTGGGCTTGGCATTGCATCATCTTCAAATTAAACAAAGAAATATGGGTCTGGCCACTGGAAAGCTTTGTGTCTCAACTTTGTCCTCAAAAATATTTACCTCTTCCTCCCTTTTGTGTGGATGTTATGTTATATTCAGGCCAAATGAGGAGGAAAACTGATTGTATTTTTGCAACATCCCCTTCTCTGCTTTACATGGCCTCTGGCTGGTGTATTCCCTTGCAACAGGACAGACAAAGATTGGGGATAAGAGAACCTCTCCAAGATTTGGCTGGACAGGTGAAGCTCAGCATGTAGGTCCTCCCTGTGCCCCTGAAGGGGAGAGAGGTGAGGATTTAAACACACCTGTACCAAGCCAGTGCCTTGTGAGTCCTGTCTGGAAATACCAGCCCAACATGTGGTCTCAGGCTGTAGCTCCTATGGGAATCTCAAAAGCACCAGCAAAAGGGAAAGAAAGAAATATCTAAACAGCCTTTTTTTAAAGCCAGGCAAAGTGATGATCTCTGTCCTGTTTGATGCTGACTTCCCAGCAACTGCTCCCTGTCCCTGCACTGTGCATTCCCCTGGGGGTCTGTCAGATCAGACTCGGTGATGCTTAGAGGTAGGAGGGGGAGAAAAGAGAAACAAAGAAAGAATTTCACCTCCCAGCTCATGATATCCTAGCACTGGGGCGGGGGGCCCATGCCAGGTACTGCTCTGCTCCTGCAGGAACAAAGCTGTGGCCCCAGAGAGCAGCAAACCTTAAACAGTGGCACAAGCCCATCACCTCTGAGCCGGTGTCTGAATCACAGCAGGAGTGGGGAGCTGGCAGAGAGTGCGGGGGGGTGTCAGATAATTTATGGGTGAGGTCTTCAAAGGAGCTCTGTTCCCACTCGGGACAATGGGAGCTCCCGGGGGCTCAGCGTGCGCTTACCACTCCGGTCACGTCAGCACCAAGCCCCCGCTTGGGTGCGTGAAGAATACCCTTCAGTGTGACACTGACCTCTAAAACAAATAGAGTATTGCGGCTCGCTGCCGGCCCATTCATCAGCGGGTGACAATGGGAGCCGGGCCCGGCAGCGATGCTGAGCGCCCGGAGCGCTGGGTACCAGCAGGGAGCTCGGTACCAGCAGTGAGCTCGGTACCGGATCCGTGAGCTCGGTACCAGCAGTGAGCTCGGTACCAACAGGGAGCTCGGTACCAGCAGGGAGCTCGGTACCAACAGGGAGCTCGGTACCAGCAGGGAGCTCGGTACCAGCAGGGAGCTCGGTACCGGGTCCGTGCGTTCGGCACCAGCAGTGAGCTCGGTACCAACAGGGAGCTCGGTACCAGCAGGGAGCTCGGTACCGGATCCATGAGCTCGGTACCAGCAGGGAGCTCGGTACCGGATCCGTGCTCCCGGTACCAGCAGTGAGCTCGGCACCAGCAGTGAGCTCGGTACCGGATCCGTGAGCTCGGTACCAGCAGTGAGCTCGGTACCAACAGGGAGCTCGGTACCGGATCCGTGAGCTCGGTACCAGCAGTGAGCTCGGTACCAACAGGGAGCTCGGTACCGGATCCGTGCGCTCGGTACCAACAGGGAGCTCGGTACCGGATCCGTGCGCTCGGTACCGGATCCGTGCGTTCGGTACCAGCAGTGAGCTCGGTACCAGCAGTGAGCTCGGTACCAGCAGTGAGCTCGGTACCGGCTCCGTGAGGTCGGTCCCAGCAGTGCGCTCGGTAGCAGCCCCGTGCGCTCGGTACCAGCCCCGTGTGCTCAGTACCAGCTCCATGCGTTCGGTACCAGCAGTGAGCTCGGTAACGGACCTGTGCGCTCGGTACCGGATCCGTGCGCTCGGTACCGGCCCCGTGCACTCGGTACCAGCAGGGAGCTCGGTACCAGCAGTGAGCTCGATAACGGACCTGTGCGCTCGGTACCGGATCCGTGAGCTCGGTACTGGCTCCGTGCACTCGGTACCGGCTCCGTGCACTCGGTACCGGCTCCGTGCACTCGGTACTGGCTCCGTGCTTTCGGTACCAGCCCCGTGGGCTTGCTACCAACTCCGTGCACTCGGTACCAGCCCCGTGCGCTCTGTACCAGCCCCGTGCACTCGGTACCAGCTCCGTGCACTCGGTACCCACCCCGTGCACTCGGTACCAGCCCCGTGCGCTCTGTACCAGCCCCGTGCACTCGGTACCAGCTCCGTGCACTCGGTACCCACCCCGTGCACTCGGTACCAGCCCCGTGCGCTCTGTACCAGTCCCGTGCACTCGGTACTCCCAGCCCCGGCCCGCCGGGAACTGCCGGGAGCCTCGGGATGCGGCAGCACCGCGGGGAAATCCTGTCTCGCACCCCGTGGAGGGGTGGGGCTGCAGGGTGGGATAGCTGAGACACCCGGGGAAGGCTCAGAGTGAGAACGATGCGGGGGTCAGGGATATTTTTTGATGTTTTCTTACCGACTATCTCACTTTGACGTCTTCTCACTCTGGGCTGAGATAAAGGGCTGCCCCAGAGGAGAAAAGATGCCTGAGGGATCTGGGTAGGGTCCTCCTCTGTGATGGAGGAGACCAGGAACTGGGAGCACAGTACAGCTGTAGTGAAAGATGATGGGGAATTTGGGTAGGGAGATGGGCATGAAGCCTTGCTGGCCACACTCTGCCATTGAGGGGAATGCATCTGCACCCAGACCCTAAGAGGGGCCCTAGAACCTCACTAGTTAACTCCTGTGGCTTGTCTTCTGCAGCCATCAGCTCCAGGGTGAATTTTCTCCAGCTGCTTTTGCTGCACACAGCTCTCTGTTGGTATTCCTATGCATAAGAAGAGAGGAGATGGCTGGTGGCAGGAGAAAGTCACAATGTCAGGCTCCAGAGTAACGTGCAGGGACATTTGATGGCCCTCCTTGGGGAACCAACCCAGAGGAAGGCTTTCTTCCCTATCCCTGAGCCAGCTGGGCTGAGAATTAAAGCCTGAAGATGCCCATGTTCATTCTGTTGGGTTTTTTCTCCATTCACAGCCTCCATCAATGGTTAATTCCCCCTGAATGGACCTTGGACTGTCTGGTGATTGCTTTTTCTGGTCACGCCTCTGGATCACAAAAGCAATCACAGTTCTACATATGTTCCTCATAAGGACCTCTGCAAATGACCAAAGTGAATATGCAGGGAGTCATTCCCATGTGCAGATCATAGCATGAAGAGTGCAATTACAGAGATTCCTCGAAAAAATCGCCTGTGTATGTACAGATGTGTACATTCACACTTTTAACAAGCCTGGTCTTATCTAGGCAGGCATCAGGACTGAGTGAAATGCTCCCACACATTTTCAGAGGGAGTTTCAGGGATTAGTTCTGCCAAGGACTTGCCTCTCAGAGAAAGTGGCCTTGTGCTGGTGCCTGAAAGATTGTAATGTGCAACATTATCTTTCAACAGACATCTGTGTTAACAACTGAAATGAAATGATGGCACATTAAAAACTTTACTGTGCTGTTGCAAAACACTTGCCAAAAACACCCTGAGCTGCTGCTGCAGGTTACTCTGAATCATGCCTGAAAATAGCATATCCAGCATTACTTGGAAGCAGGCACAGGCTGCTAGCAAATCTAATTATCTCCTGGGAAATAAAGCACCAGTGCCTGTGTGAAAGGCTCAGAGGTGAGTGCAGGCACTGTCCCACCACTCAGGGGGATGGTGTGTGGATTTGTGACTGCTGTAGGTCGTGGAATCACAGCGCCCTTGCCAAGTGTGCAGTTGTCTGACCATGTGAGGATCACTCACCCAGCTCTGGCTTGGCCTGCGAGGGATCTCCAGTAAAGCAAGCAGGGTGAGAATTCATGTCCTGATTTCCCAGCTCACTGCTCAGAGAGGGACACTGCTATGGAGGTGAAATGTCTCATCTGGCTGAACGTGGCTGTTTCAGCACCTCTGATACTGGTGGGTGCAATTTGCATCTTCCTTCACCTCTGAGTTGTCTGGAGGGTGTCTGTCTGTCCTCAGGCTGGCAGAGGGAGGCTGGTGCTAAAGGACACGTGGGGATATCTTGCACAGGTGGAGCAGCATCACTGAGGCTGCTCAGGCACTGCAGCAAAGCCTGGATGGTGACCACTGAATTAGGGACCAAAGGCATGGCCTCTGTTCTGGAAATCTCTGTGGGAACACCACAGGGAAAGCCACAAGGGATGGGAGATGAGAACAAGGGGTTCACAGGAGACCTGTGATGTTTTGGAGCAGCTGGAGATCAGAGAAGATGTGTAGGGCACTCAAAGGGACAGTGCATGACAATAGAGGAGAAGTGAATCTGGCCACAGCTATCACAGAAGGCACGAGTGGAGTGTGGAGAGCAGCTCAGAGGTTATGATGTCTGCATGACAACACCTACAAGCATGTGGAGAACTAGGAAAGAGGATTCTGCAGACATTGAAATATCTGATGGCATCCCACCTGAATGTGAGGAAATTACAAGGGGTTCTTGTGGCTGGATGCTGAATCTCAGGTCACATCAGATGACCTTAGAGATGGTTTGACCAAAGGCAGGTGTCTACCCTGGGAACCTGAACAGCACCCTGGAGTCTCAGCTGTATTAACTGGCTTTTTTTTTTCCACTACAAGGGGCATTTAGATGCCAGACACTTACCTGTAAGTGCCTAAATTTGATCTGTGGTTACCTTAATCTCAGGGGATTGCTGTTGGTCCCAGCCACGTGAAGAACAGTGAGATAAACCTGCAGAGGTGGTCACAGCACCAGGGAGGATGTGATCTCTGGGGGAAGTGATCTGCATTGTGAGGCTGGGGAACAGCATGTGCTGAACAGCTCACTCCCTTCACAGGCAGATCCCAAAGAGTTACAAACACAAATCACAGGGAAGCTTATTTCATCCCTTCAACATCCATGTGAGAACCACACATTGTCCAACACTGGCCAAAATGTTATTTCTCAGGATTATTTATTCTCAGGATTTTTTTTCCAGGATTGTTTCTGAAGGATTTTTTTTTTTTTTTTTGATAGACCATGCTAAGAATAACCCTAGTGGGAAAGATGTGGTTTGACTGAGTGAAAAGGCAGCCCCTTCTCCTTCAAAGTTGTGCTATCAATGCCTGTGAGGTACAAACCAGCACAGAGGTTTATTATTAGCATTTGATCACTTAATATGTGTGAAGCCCCCAAAACAAGAAAGGTTTGGTATTGTGGAGGAGAACAACACTGTCATTGTGGGGAACATTCAGCATTTTGTACTTTTGTAAAATTCAAAGTACTGTCAAAAGCTCCCTGACTTGAGGCTGGAAGTAGCTGCAATCCAAACAACTGGCTGTGAGATTGCAAGTGCTGTGTTTTTCTCCTCTGTGCCATGTTCCAGGCTTGTTCTCAGGGAACGTTGTGTCCAGATCATCTCCTGGTCTCTGCTCTATTTCACATCAGCAAAGCCATGCCTACAAACTTAATCCCTTGACCAAATTTCTTGAGCCCTCCTGTTTTTCTTTTTTCCCTGAGCACCAATGGCTCAGTTTAACCTTTTGCAATAATGCAACACTCCCTGGGATAATGCCTGAAGTCTCTGCCTGGTTAGCAATTATTTAAATACTCTGTTATGAATAGGATCAAAGCCTTCTCTTATTGAAACACTCCATTCTCGATGCCAGAAGTTGTCACCGCATGACAAATGGATTGCCGGCTCTCTTCTCACAAGCGTGCTCTAACCAGACAGGGCCGGGCAGCCTGTGGGATGGGGGAGTTTAATTAATAACAATATTTAATTTCTACAATGGAGCACTTAGGGGAGGATGAATATTGCAGCAGCAGTGATGTGCCTGCCCAAAGCACGAGGAGCAAAAAGCTCGGCCGCGCGCTCCCGGAGCTCCCGGACTATTTCAGCCAGGACAATTTTTATTCTTTCTTTCTTCTTCTTTTTTTTTTTTTTTTTTTTTTTTTTTTTTTGTCCCCTCTCAGTTACTGAGCAGCATAAGTGTCATCGTTCCTCCAACTGATAGTAGCTATGGAAACCGTGACATCACCGCCGACATAGCGATACACAAAAATTCGAGCTGGGGAGCGGTTGCTAGGAGAGCTCCGCTCGGGAAAGTCACCGGGCAGGCAGCCAAGGGACGGGAGTCTGCTGAACACGTTGTACTTCACCCTGGTGATTTTACCCTCCTCCCACTATTTTCCGTTTCACATGCAAAGCTTTTTTTTTTCCTTTATTTTTTTTTTCCTTTTTTTCCTTTTTTTTTCCCCTTTTTTTTTCCTTTATTTTATTTTTTTTTCCTTTTTTTCCGCCTCTTTTTTTTCTCTTTTTTCTTTTTTTTCTTTTTTTTTCTTTTTTCCCCTTCTTTTCGTCTTTTTTTCTCTTTTTTTTTCTTTCTTCGTCTTTCTTTTTTTCTTTTTTCCTTTTTTTCTTTTTTTTTCTTTTTCCTCTTTTTTTTTCTTTTTTCTTTTTTCCTTTTTTCCCCTTCTTTTCCTCTTTTTTCTTTTTTTTTCTTTTTTTCTTTTTTTTCTTTTTTTCCCTTTTTATCCTCCTTTTTTTTCTTTTTTTTTCTTTTTTCCCCGTTCTTTTCCTTTCTTTTCCTCTTTTTTAGCCTTTTTTTTCTTTTTTTTCTTTTTTTTCTTTCTTTTTTCTTTTTTCTTTTTTCTTTTTTTTTTTCTTTTTCTTTTTCTTTTTTCTTTTTTTTCTATTTATTTTTTCTTTTTTCTTTTTTTTTCTGTTTTTTTTTCCTGTTTTTTTCCAGGGTCTTTCCCCCCTCACTATATTCACCCTCAAATTATCTCAGATATCTTTACAACGGGCTAATGAGCTGGTGGAGGAGTAGCTGCACATTTTAACAGTGTGTACAAGGTCAGGAAGGAAAGTCAAAGTCACATAATATACTTAAGATCAAGTAAAAGCCATCACAAGCCACCTTTGTAGCACCTGAGTTATTATAAACGTGCATTTTGGATCACTTTACGACAAGAGTCCATCCCTTTTTCACTAAACTTTATACATACATAAATTAAAGCAAAAGCCTGATCAATAATAATAAGAATTAAAGGTGATTTGAACCAAGGATGAGAAGTGACCTCTGTAGTGGGTAAAACCTCCTATTGCAACTGGTCCGAATTCAGGAACTGGAGTGTTTCCAGCAGCCTGAGTCACACCTGGTTTCTGGAGAGCTGGTGCATCTCATCTGGTGGTTTTGGACCACTGGTGGTCAAGAGAAACAAGTGAGGCAACTCTTGTTGGGTGAGATGTTAATTTTTATGAGACCAAAATTATTTTATTAGACCAAAACTGTTAGAAAAAATCCACAAACCAAGGAAAGCCTTCCCCAGGCTCTGAGAGGATTTATTGAAGCAGCTCATTTGCTCATTGCAGCATTTTTGGTTGGCCTAACAAGAGACCTTGCACACAGATCTGGTCACTTGCTGCTGTGTGCATCTTTCTTGGAATTACCTGCAATAAAGGACAAATGGGGTGTCTATGCTTGGATGCAACAGATTCAGGGGTACAGGTTTAAATCTGTCTTTCTGTGTACCTATAAATGGGTATAGACTTTTCTTTCCTCCCAGACTGAAATGCCACTTGCAGAGGAAATTGTGCAAGCAGATTTCCACATGATCACCCAAGTACTAACAAATTACAAGATCTTAATAAAAGCAATATTCAGACCGAATAATCTGGTAACTGACCCAACAGTGAAGTGGTATTGGGGAGCTATGTCTAGGAATTACTCATCAAAATTATTTGGTAAAGAGTTTTTGTTGGTTTTTCATTTTTTTTTCCCAGAAACTATGTGTGCAAAATTCTTAGAATGCAATCAGAAACTGAGAAGGAAACAGAAAGGGAAAAAATATCTGTTGATAACTTATTTTCATACAATCCCAGATTCTGGGAAATGCATGTGCCCTCAGCACACCCAAGGCACCCACACAAACCCAGACACAACCTGAAGATGCATGGAACACCAAAAGAAAATCAAATTGTTTTAATTTGTTGTGACCTATTAAACAGGTGGTGTGTCTCCTTCCAGATATAGCTGAGATTTGATTTATTAATGTTTATTAAATGTACAGGATAATGTGTATTAAGCATTGAAGCCTTCTTAACCAAGATAGAGGAACTTTGGGTTGAAAAGGTGTCTTCTGGTGTGGAAGGATGTTTGCTGTAAATGCATCAGGCTGGTTAATAAGCCACAGTTTGGTTCATAACAAGGAACAGATAAATCTCCCATTTTATCTGAAGGTGTGTGCATTTCTATGGCATCAAGCTATTGTTTTCCCTGATGATCTTTATGGAAGATGAAGTACCTTGGACAAGCTGCTGCTTATTTCACTGCCATTTTAATGAACAAGCATTATTCTTTAGCCATCTTGATAAAAAACAACAAGAATTTAAATTAACAAAATCCCTTTTAATGACTATGGCCATAGTAGGATTGCCTTCCCTAAAATAAGGTGTGCACTTTACTGTCCATCAGGATACAAGATCTTTGGCTGCCCTCCATGGGAATTTAAGGGTGTTAAATTAGCTACAGGAGGGTTTCACTATTGTTCCCTACATGTAATGGAAGCAGATTTAAATTTACAAGGGAGAAAAGCTAATAATTAAAAATTGAACATAAGGGCTATAAAGTACAAAATGGGCTCCCTTGGACAGGGTTACAAAACTTCATGAAAAGTGCAGCTCCTGCTGTGTTATGCTTTTTCAGAATGACTTTAAAAAAGGTTTCTTAAAGGTGTTTTCTCTTGAAAATTAATTTTTTGTGGCTTCCATGGACCTTACAGCCTGTGAAGATGTCCCCATTGTGGTTTCCATTGATTATTTACTTCAGGGCTCCCCCTCTGCCTCTTCTTGTTACCAAAATCATACACAAATTAATAGAAGTGTTGGTGAGGAAGTTGTGAGAGTTATTAATGCCCCAGATCTGTCATGCATTAGGGCTTGGGGTACAGATCACAGCAGCCTCCAGTTCCCTCTCAGATTTCATTTGCCCCTTTCCCCTGCAGTATCCTATGGACCACAGGCAGCCACTCATCCCAGCAGTGTCACAGTCCCCAATTGCATGAGCTCCATCATTTATTTGGATTGGGTTGTTTATCTACCTATATGAGCCCTGGCAGTAGAGAAAATAAATACTCCTAGAGCTGGAGGCAGCTGGAAAAAGGTCTGATGGCAATGCAGCAACCTGGAAGGTGACAGGGAACTACCAAGGGAACTCATCCTCACTTTCTTCTTTCCCCAGGAATTCCAAGTATGCAAGTGATGTGAAATCTCAGCAATCCCAGCTGCCCATGTAGAGATGGCACAATGTCTCAGAACTCCCTTACTGGGAACAAGGGCCAAGGAAAAAATCTTGGTTTTGGTGTGTTTCTCCTGCTGTGGGATTTTCCTTTCTGAGATCTAACCTGTTCATAACATAGATTCCTTCAGAAACTTCTGCCTCAGCCAGCTTTTTCATCTATGCAGTTCCATTCATCTCCTCATTCCCTTTTGCCTCAAGCCATCAGTTTCTTTATTATTTTTAATATTTAATAATTGCAAAACCTCTTTGTTTCCTCAGACTCTTGTCACTCTTGCCAAGCAGTTGAATTGTGCTGTCTTCTAGGACTGTTTCTTTCCCTAGTTCTACTTTTTCATTGATTTTTTTTTTTCTACCTTAAACTTCACTCTTCTCAGACTGGGTTTCCTACTGTCTTTTCCCCCCTAGTCTTCCAACCAGAGCAAATGAACTCCTGGTCTCTTGGGACAGTTGACCTGCTATGAAGAACATCACACTATTGGTGAGAGGGTTCTGAAGTGCCTATGAGAAAAAGAGAGTTATCCAGGCAGCCACTGCTGTGGCTTCAACAGCTCCTCATCCACAGGAAAGATGTCTGAAGGGCATGGTCATTTTAAGCTGTAGGAAAGCAGAAAATGGGGCACAAAGCAGTGTGGGGCTGCCAAGGGTAACCCCCAGCACTTACTTGTGTCAGATAAGGGTGTTTATAGAAAGGTTGTGCATGGGGCTAATCACTGAGGGTGCAAATGTATTCACTGATCTGAGGGATGCTGTGAGATATCAACATTAGTCAGGCCACTGGCTGGAATTGAGCTGTGTCTCCTACTGATCCCATAACAAAAGGGGGCTGAGCAAAGAACAGGGAGCTTTTTGCTGAGCAAATGTGAAATCTTTGTTCCACTCCTTTGGCAGAGATTCTGCTTCATCTTGTTTAGCACTCCTCTGCAAATAAGCTGCTTAAAAATATGGGTTTCCCTTCTCCTTTTGGAGAGGGACAACAAAAGTTGAAAGATTTTGTGTTTTAGCTTAAATTCCAAGAGGAGGAAAAGCAGGAATGGAAATCTGTTATTTACTGTAATGCTGCTGCTGTATACCAACATATATGACTAAGTGGCACAATCTGGGCTCCAACTTTCATTATCAAGAGCTGATCATTTCTGAACAGGGAAGAAAGTTTCACCCAGACCTCGTGGTCCCTGGCACAAGAGCTCAGAGTTTGAAGGACTGTGAAGCTGCAATTGTCAAACAAAGCTGCTGGCAGGGCTGGAGTGTGCTGTGCAACAAACTGTGCTCCTTGCAGATCAGCTTCTACTTGCTGCCCCAGCACCCTGATCGTGAGCTGGGGCTGGATGGAGGGGAAGAGATGTAAGTTCAGGCTTTAGCAGAACTTTTGTGTGTTGGTATGGTTGATCAGTGAAGAGATGATGGGCAATCACAGAATCACAGGGTGTGCCCAGTTGGAAGGGACCCACGGGGATCACCGAGGTATAAAACTGTATTTGAGATGTTTCAGTGATGTTCTGAGCTGGTGTTCAGAAAAGAGCAATTCAGACTGACTGCTAGTGCAAGCACCCCTATGCCAGCCAGAAGGGATCACTATTTAACTATTCAAAAAATACTTTTTTCCACTGACTGGGTAGTGATAAAGCATCTGTGGCTCAGAGGTTGTAGAGTCTTGGTTTCTCACTGATTTCTGGAGCTCTGGTTGCACGCTGAGAATTAATGCCTCAAGTTCATCTTCACCTGGGCTGTCAGATGAGCAAAGTGGTGGAATTATCAGTTCTATGCAGAGCAGAACAATGTCAGCCTGGAAAGTGAGTAGCCCCAGACACTTTTCTGGTGTCTCCTGTGGGATCTTAGGATTTCCATTTCTCCTCCCTCTCTCCAGTTTCCCCACATGCAGTGACAAGATTCCAAAGCCACTTCCCCACAGAGCAGGGACACAGAGAAGAAAGTCACCCAACAATCTTTTTGACATCCCACAGTGCCACATCCTGTCAGCAGCAGCAGCAGCAATGGGTGGATGCAATGAACTGCCAGCCCACATCCAAACCATCAGTTCCCTCCCAACACATGGACTTTCCAAACCCACATTACCTGTGTGAGGCTCAGTCCTTGGACAGAAAACTGGGGTGATTTCCTTCTGCAGAATGTGTCAGTCAGGAGCCAATCAGCCCTGAATCCATATGCAATGCATTACTAGATGGAAATACATCCACTGGGATCTGATACTGGTAAGATTCAGAGTTTTATTCTTTTAGCTGCTGTATTTTATTTTATTTTTTATTTTAGTTTAGTTTAGTTTAGTTTAGTTTAGTTTAGTTTAGTTTAGTTTATTCCATTCCAGTTTATTTTATTTTATTCCAGTTTATTTTATTCCATTTTATTTTGTTCCAGTTTATTTTATTTTATTTCATTTTATTTACTTCTAGCTCTACAAATAAATTCTTCTGTTTACTCAAATAAATAAATAACTGGTCCAGCACAGTTTAGTCTGTGATTCTTTCCATAACATGAAAATCCAGAGATTTGGGTCAAACTATATTCCTGGGAAAAGAGGGGTGGTGGTGAACTGAGCCCTGCTTTGCAGTGCTGATTCCAATTTCAAACAAAATCGCCTCCAAGCATCACAGATGGAATCTCTGCTGTGATGGAGAGGTTGGTTTGCTGGGGAAGAAGCAGAGAAGCCTGTGCCATGGTCAGGGGAAGCTGTGCTGGCAGTGGAGGCAGTGGCAGCACTCCCTGGCTGGCTGCAGTTGGGGATGCTGGAAGGGATTGACCAAGCAGCAAAATTCACAGCCCAAGGCTGGGTGCAGCCCTGGCTGTGACTGAGTCCCACGGGTGAGGTGGGACCCCTGGATGCCCCTGGAGCCAGCAGCTGCATCTGGAGCTGCTGCCTCGCCCCAGGGCCCCTCACCTGAGCACAGCTTGGTCACAAACCCAAACACAGACTGGGATCCTCAAAGGGGCTCCAGGCACCGCCAGGTGATTTATGGGCTGCTGCCAGATGCAGTGCGATAAAAGGAGGTTTTTGAGCTTCCCAGGGAGGCCAGGTGGCTCTGGAGAAACCTCTCTAGGTCAAGGCTGCTGTGCTAAGTGCCCCTGGCTACTCACAGCTTGGGAAATTGTGCTTCCCACAGCTGAACCTGTGAGGGAACCTGAGAGCGGGAGGAAACGGACGGCGGCGATTGCTCATGACCCCATCTCCTGCAGACAGGAGCTGGATTGCTGAGGGCAGCTCATTCCCTAATGGAGCATTACAGACATCAGTGCTGCAGCTGAGCCAGCAGGCCCAGCTGGGGATCCTGGCCACATCCAACCACATGAACCAAGACCCAAGTGCTTGTGTGTGTTTTGAGAGTACAGCAAGCAGATGTGAGGGTGAGGAGTAAAGTAAAAACTGAGAGAGAGCCTCTTGCTCTCCTCTGGAGCACCTGCTTGTGGTCACAGCTGTAGGGGGAGTTCCTGACCCTGGAACAGCTCCAGCACAGTGATTTCTTTGTGCCTGGCTCCAGACCAACCAGGGTTCAGCAGCAGGCTGTGCAGTGCCAGGAGCAGAGGGGCAGGCAGAAGCCCAGGGTGTCTCCACGCCTGTTTCATTTGAGAGCAGTGTGGATACACCAGGAGAGGGATAAATCCCACCCAATTGTCCGTGGATAGACCTCCAGGGGTCAATGCTTGAGTTGTAGTTTCTCAGCACACAATCATAGAATACCCTGAGCTGGAAGGGACCCACAGGGATCACTGACTCCAGCTCCTGGCCCTGCTCAGAACATCCCAAAAACCCCACCCTGTGCCTGGGGCTGTTGTCCAAATCTCTCTGGCAGCCTTGGGGCTGTGACCATTCCCTGCAGAGTCTGTTCAGTGCCCAGCCTCCCTCTGGGTGAAGAACCTCTTCCTAAATCCACCCTTTTTAGCATCTCTGGTGCAAAGCTCCCGAGCAGCTTTGCAGGCGGGGTGGGCAGATGGCATCCAGCTGAAGGACTCGGTGACACCATTTGTCACAGTAAAGAGCCACCAGACCAGAAGCCACCTTCTTGGCTCATTGCAGCCCTGAAACTGCAAGTGGTGAGGCCATATGCTGTCTCCCACAACCTGTGAGTCTGTTCTCATCTCATCAGGACCTGTGCTGAGATGCTCTGAGACCTCCCTATTCATATGGCGTGGCTTATAAACTTCTGCATTTGTCACTCCATGTGTGAGCCCCATGCCAGGTTTCAAGTCTGGGATAGGACTCTTTGGTTGCCCAGGAAGGTCAGGATCTTTCTTGACTAAAACTGTCTCACTCAATTTTGATCATATTTTCCATTCTGGTTTTGATGGCAATCCATCTTTCAAACAACCTTTATAAAAAACGTTTTGTTCTTTTTGGTTTTGTTGGTGGTTTTTTGGGGATTTTTTCCCCTTGATCTTCCTCTCTCCCTCTTTTTTTTATATTTATATTTTTATCTCTTTTTTATATTTTTATTTTTATCTTTTTTATTTTTATAATTTTATTTTTTTTTTTTTTTTGTATTTTAATTTGAATGGGTCCAAACCTTCCAGACACCAATGTGCTTGGATCTGACGAACAGCAGGAAAATACTAAGCCCAGCACTTACATAAATATTCCCAGAGCACAAATCCTGGGACTAAATGCTCTGTGCAGATTCCCCAGAAGTGGTTGTTTTCCTCACAGGGAAAGTTTTCCTCCACAGCTACAAAGAAAATCCCCTCTTGCTGCAAGGGTATTTTTTAATTCACGTCCCTACACCTGTGCAGAAATGCCAGTTATGGAAAAAATTAAATAGCCACCCAAAAATAAAATATTCACCCCAAAAGGGTCATTCTCCAACAGTCCCTTTCAGCCAGATATTTGCCAGTTCTCATTGCCCAGCTCTGCTTTTTGTAAAGGTTGTGGGGAACTACCCAGAATAAGGGAAGGGGTGCTGGCACAGCTCCATCCTACTTCTCTCCATCACCAGAGGTGGAGTTCAGGAAGATGGAGCCATGCAAAAAAAAAAAAAAAAAAAAAAAAAAAATATATATATATATATATATATATATATATTCACCCCAAAAGAGGCATTCTCCAACAATCCCTTTCAGCCAGATATTTGCCAGTTCTCACTGCCCAGCTCTGCTTTTTGTGAAGGTTGTGGGGAACTATCAGAATAAGGAAAGGGATGCTCCATCACCCTCCTGCACATCCCAGAAGGGAATTGCTCACATCCAGCTGCTGAACTCCCCCTCTGGAGATGGAGCTGTGCCAAACCGCAGCCCCGGCACCGCCAGCACAGGGGATGCAGCTCTGGCACCGCCAGCACAGGAGATGCAGCTCCAGCACCGCCAGCACAGGAGATGCAGCTCTGGCACCGCCAGCACAGGAGATGCAGCTCTGGCACCGCCAGCACAGGAGATGCAGCCCCGGCACCGCCAGCACAGGGGATGCAGCTCTGGCACCGCCAGGACAGGGGGATGCAGCTCTGGCACCGCCAGCACAGGGGGATGCAGCTCTGGCACCGCCAGGACAGGAGATGCAGCTCTGGCACCGCCAGGACAGGGGATGCAGCTCTGGCACCGCCAGGACAGGAGATGCAGCTCTGGCACCGCCAGCACAGGAGATGCAGCCCCGGCACCGCCAGCACAGGAGATGCAGCTCTGGCACCGCCAACACAGGGGATGCAGCTCTGGCACCGCCAGGACAGGAGATGCAGCCCCGGCACCGCCAGCACAGGAGATGCAGCTCTGGCACCGCCAGCACAGGAGATGCAGCCCCGGCACCGCCAGCACAGGAGATGCAGCTCTGGCACCGCCAGCACAGGAGATGCAGCTCTGGCACCGCCAGCACAGGGGATGCAGCTCTGGCACCGCCAGGACAGGGGATGCAGCTCTGGCACCGCCAGGACAGGGGATGCAGCTCTGGCACCGCCAGCACAGGGGATGCAGCTCTGGCACCGCCAGGACAGGAGATGCAGCTCTGGCACCGCCAGGACAGGGGATGCAGCTCTGGCACCGCCAGCACAGGAGATGCAGCTCCGGCACCGCCAGGACAGGAGATGCAGCCCCGGCACCTCCAGGACAGGAGATGCAGCTCTGCCCGAGGCAGCGGCCGCTGCCAGCGATGGTTCCAGGCTCCCCCCTGTGTCAGGGGGCTCGGGGCTCACCTGGAGACAGGTGTGGCCGTGGAGAGTCCCCGGGGCATCCCCTCCCTGTGCCCTCCCTAAGGGGGTCGGGGGGAGCCCGGGGAGCAGCCAGGGCACAGGACATCAGCCGCGTCCCTGCGCGGCCCGGCCGGTGCAGGACAGGTGAGAGGCGCACCTGAGCCGCGCTCGGACGGGATGCACGACAGCAGGAGAGGGCGAGCAGCCAGCCTGCCCCCGCCCCCAGTGCCCCTTCCGGCAGGGCTGGCCCCTGGAATCCCTCCCGAAGGAGGTTTTTGGGGAGCTGTGGGTTAGATGTGACTCGTCCCTGGCGCCCTGCCCGGCGCTGAGCTCAGGCGGTGAGTCAGGGAGCAGGGGAAGGGAGCCAGGGGATGCTGTCATGCTGCGAGGGGAAATTTGGCCTCCACAGCCTTCGTTACGTGTGGGTGGTGCTTGGGGTGGTTTTATAGGTGGGAGTGACCCCACTGAGTGACACTTCTGCTGCGCTCCTGTACTCACTGCAAAGTGGGGGCTCCGGGGAAAGGACAAGCTCCCGAGCTCAGCTCATCCCTGTGTCTGGGGAGCACTCTGCACTCCCTGGCATGCCAAACACAGCTCATGTACCCTTACATCAGCTCTCCAGCTTTATCTGGCCCTACCGAGGGCACACACAGAACCTCTGGACCTGCCAAGCCCTTGGCTCACCTCAGCCACCACACTCCGTGTGACAGCTTTGGAAAGGAGAAGGAAGTGTTCCAAGCCGGTTACACATTTCCAGGGACCAGGCTGTGAAAAACCAGCTCTTGGCTGCTCTGCATGGGACCAGCTGGAGATTCTGAGGGAAGCTGGGAGCTGAGGTTGAGTAGCAGATGCTGATCCGTGCCCTTGCTGCTATGGCTGCTACATAATGGGTAGGGATTAAGGAGCTTTGTGGGGCAGTAGCCTCCCAGAACTAATTAAGTGACTTAATTTTGATGAGGACAGACTTTTTAGTACAGCCTCTAGCAATAGGACAAGGGGTAATAGTCTTAAACAAAAGGAGGGTAGATTCAGACTAAATATAAAGCAGAAAATTTTTACAGTGAAGGTGGTGAGGCACAGGAACAGGTTGGCTGGGAGAGATGGTGGATGCTCCATCCCCAAAAAAATTCAAGATTTGGATGGGGCTGAGCAACCTGACAGAGCTGAAGGAGACCCTGCTCATTGCAGAGGTTTGGACTAGATGCCTTTAAATGTCCCTTCCTACACACAATATTCCAAAGCCCTGTGATCCTATGAATTGCATCTTGTGTGAACCAGAGCAGAGCACACGAAAGCAAAGTGGGGGACCAAGGGATGGGACCCCCTGTGGCAAAGGGGGAGGCACTGCAGAGCTGCTCCATGGTGATTTTGGGAGTGACCCACACAGGGGGCTCTGCAGCCACAATTGGGTCCAAAGGGGGCTGGACAGCAAGCTACAAATCAAATCCATGCATCTGGAGCATGGAGTGGCTCTAAGACTCACCAGCTTCATCTTATTTAAAAATCCCCAAACTGTTACTCTCCACAATCCTGACCCCCTTCAGGATTCTCTGTTTAGAGAGAATACAGCATTCCTCTCTCAAAATCATATAAACCCCAGAAACCAGGGATGCTGGCAGCTGCTTGGATAATTTGGCTGACTGAGCATGACTTTGATTCATTTATTTTTTGAGAGGGAAATATCTGGCTCAACTGGAGACTAATTCCCTCCCTCTCCTGAGATTGTCTTTAATAGCTAAATCTCAGCTCTCTCCCTCGCTCTCATACCTCTGGAAACAATTGAATCAATCTCTTGTTTATGAAATGCCTGTGTTTATGTACAGTTGACAAAATAAAAGCCTGTCTTCTATTTTTCTGCCAGGTCTCAACAACATTAGTCTTTGAGGAAAATTTTCACTTTATTGTGTGTGTTTTTCTCAATCTCCAGTCACAAGCAAGAGACACCTTGAAAGAAATGGGAAATGAAGTCCAGAGTGAGATACACATTAAAGAATTCAGGTTCTGACCTAAATCTATTTTTCATCCAAACCTGAATCCAAATATACTTTATTTTCAGAAGCTGATAGCTGGAGCTGGACTTGAAACACACCACACAGATTTCTTTATCACAGATATAGCAGTATACTGCTTTAGGGAGCTGTTTTTCAGATGTCTGCTGACCCCCCACATCCCTCTAGCTGAGTACATTTTCTCTGCCCTTGGTCATCTGGTGGTGAGGGGGGATCATGCTCTTTCAGGGTGAGCAGCAGATGGCACAGATCAGTCTCTCCTTGCAGGAAGAATTCCCCTGATCTATTCTAAACATTTACTTTGGGTGAGAAGAATCACAGCAGAACCTCATAGACCTTTATGGGGTTCAGATGGTACCTTGTTTTCATGAAGATATTCACATGTGACCCAAAAATGCCATGATTTGGTGCTGGAAAAGCTCCTCACAGCAACATCTGACAGGCACACCTGAGTGTGGGGCAGCAGGAACTCACCATGGACCGGAGGGCTTGGGATGCTCCATGAGAAGAACCCAAAAGTTGTGCCTCTGTGCAGCATTCCAGATGTGCTCTCCTGCTCCAGAGAGTTTTAGAGACCAAGAAATGAAAAATGTGCTTATATTGGTCCAAGGTAAAAGTAACACTGGTTCAGCTCCCAAGTGGTTTAATCATTTTATCTCCATGCTTTTATGTCAGGCTGGCAAAACATCCCAGCTTCTCCCAGACCCAGGGCAGTGTCCCTTGGCAAACACAGCTCAGCACTAACAGGCCTGAATTTTGGCTCTCCCATTCAACCTTTGGCCCTCAACCTTGTCACACTGCCAGCAGCATTCCCAGGGCAAGTCATTGCCTGTGCCTCACCTGCGTGTCCCTGAGGCTTGGATGTCACCAGAGCCCTGCCTGGCACTGCTCTTCTGTCCCAGTCCCTCCCAGAAAGAAACATGGATTTTGAAAGGAAAAAGGAGTGCACACACAGAGCCGTTCTGGCACAGCCACCGTGCCTTTAATTCACATTCTCCATTTGTTTGAAATAACATCATCATGTAGACAAGCTGTAAATTCAGTTCTGCCAAAAAATCAAGTTAATCCCTGCCCTTCTTAGTGCTCATCAGACAGAGTTTGCTCCTGGCTTTCTGGCTCTGAGAAGGAGCCTCCAACAGGTTTGCAGTACCCTGAGGTACCTGCAGCCAGTCATGTCAGGGTACCTCTCCTGGGAAAGAAAAAATACTTCTCATGCCAGGATCTCGGCTGTGGAGAGTAACCTTGGGCAGTTTTACTAACTTGTGGATTTTGAGTGCCTGGTGAGGCTGTGAAACACTTACACAGGTGGTTTTGTGCTGGAAGAAACAGTTCTAGCCAGCAGCAATGAGGAACCTCCCACATGGGAACTGAGACAGGCCTTGGCTGGAAAGAGGTCACACTGTTCAGGGAGCTGCTAAATGCCTTTAATTGCTTTCAGCACTCAGTCCCTGCACTGTGGGTGCATTTTTTACCTCTGCAGCTGGTAACCACCAGCACATCTCACTCCTTGCCTGGAGGGACTGAGCTGCTGCTGTATGGACTGGCTGGAAACTGGTCCCAGCATGAGGGAGTTGGAAAAGCACCAGTGCATTTGAATAAAGTGACGTGAAAATGAGCTTTGTCTTCTGTCTGATAGAATGTGCAGCTATTTTTACCTTGGCATATCTAATTTTTATGTGCAATCTAAGGTAAACACACGGCAGAGGGAAGGTAGAGCAGTTTCAGTCAGCAGCAAACTTCACAGAGGCAGCTCCAAGGAGGGGATAATCTTTCCCTTGTCTAGTTTGTTTGTTCTCATTGTGTGTTTACCCATTGTGTGCTCATTGGTTCTCAGTGCTGCAAAGTACAGCTTTTTCTGCCTTACAAATTAGTCTATAAACATGTTCACTTTGCTTTTGCTGCCTTCTTGACTTTAAGCGATTTAAAAAATAAAAACCAAAACCAAAACCATAATACCCATCCTATCTTTGCCAAAAGAACATTTTCATTTTTTTTGCTGTGAAATCAAAGGAGGAACTGAGCTCTGTATTGCAGTGAAAAAGGGATTTTATCTCTATTTCTTGTGAACATGCATGATACAACCTGTGCAGAAGCAGGAAAATTTTCTGTCCCATCTCACTGGGGTTTGTATCACAATCAGGAGTGCAGCTCTCTCCCTTGTTGTTTCTACAAGGCAGGTGGGCAAATAAATAATGTTCAGGATTAGCCAGATGTGCAGTTTTGTAAAACCCATTGCTTAAAGGTGTTTCTGGTCTGGAGACCAATAATAAAGGTGAAAAACTGACCATGCCTATGACTAATCCAGTGGTTTGATACAGAGTAAAGTGATGGTGTAGATACAGATGCTATCTCTAACAGATGTTAAACCCACATCTGTGGGAACGTTTATTGGTGGCTGTATCTACCGGCTGATTAACCACTTTCAAAAATATAATGATAACATCATAATCCTTTACCACCTATTAAAAGTCCTATGGTGTGAACTTTTCCTGGAAAAAGGCACATCATCTGTCTTTAAAGAATAAGCTGATGGGGTTTAAAATTTTGAAATTTTTTTTATTTCTTTGCAAATGTGCTCAGGATGATAAAAACCACACTGCTGGAGGGAAGAAGACACGTGTGAGGAATCTGCAGCTGGTAGGAGCTAAGTGACACAGCCATCACTTTTCCTGCCTTCTTGACCCTTGTTTTCACAAAGCACCAGCCAGAGCAAGGCAGTGAGGTTTGGGGTTATGATTTTTGAGCCAAATGAGATGTGAGATGACAGGACTGGTGAGGGAGACTCCTGCCTGGCACCTTCGATGCTGCTCCCTCGGGAAAAGCCGAATCCACTGTGCCAACACACCTCCCTGCGAGATTTGCAGAGCAAATCCTCTTACAGCATTTCCACTTCTCCCAGTTAGGGACATCACGGAAAGGAGCAGGGTGAAAAACCCCAGCGCGGGCGAATATTTCCCTTCGTGCGCCAGGGCTGCGGAGCGGGATGTGGAGCCCGCTCTGCCCCGCGGGATTTTCCTCCTCGCTCACCTCCCGGTGCTCCCCAGCTCCCTCCCTCGCCATGGTTACTCCACACAAACATTCCCGCTTGGCAGGGCGGCGGAGCCGCAGTGCAGATGCAGCTGTGACTCACCCGGTGACTCATCTGGGGCGGGATGTGACAGCGGCGGTGACAGCGGGACAGAGCCACCGCGGCCGTGAGTCAGCGATGCCGGCTGAGCTCACACCGACGCGGGAGGGAAGCACCTCGCTGGCAGCTGTGCAGCCCAGGGAGCCCCGCAGGGCTGGCCCTGATGGCTCGCTCAGGAGGAGGTGGAACCGGGGCAGGAAAAGTTGCAGCTCGGTTTTGCTGTCGGTGCTGGCAGGGGGAGAGGGATTGATTGTGTGATGAAGGGGTTGTCGCTGTGGTCAGATGTGGGATCCAAGCCGGAGCCCTCCCAGGGTGAGAGCTCAGCCCTCTGCAAATTAAGATTCTGGCACCTGAAGGAGGGCAGGCACTGCAGGCTGCAGGCAGCAGGGGGAAAGCCACAGGTTGGCTTCTCTCTTTTTGGGTAGAAAGCAAGTTTCATATTAAATCCATAAACCATTAATTCTATTGATGTTCACATTTTCACAAATGTTTCCTAAGTCTGTACAGTCTCAGCACCCTCAGAGTCCTCAGAATTCTCTTCTCTTTACCTATTTTCCATTGATTCACAGGCATGAGATCATCATTCACAATAATTCAGGCAGCCTGCCCCAGAATGATTAGGCTCTCATGGTGACAGATTAAAGCAAATTTTGCCCAGCAATGTAATCAGTTACTACAATGAGCAAACAAAGGATAAGGCAAGGCAGATATGGCATGGGAAAGTTTCTTGTGGAACTGACAGGAGCTGTAGGCAAATGTTAACACAAATGGAAATAAACCCGATGTAAAACAAGGAAACATATAAGCTTACAATCAAAAGGGAATTATAGTGTTATTTTGTCTGGTTTTGGTTTGTGTTTTTTCTTAAAGGATAATAGGGAAATTGACTACTAGAAATTTGGCATAAGTGTTGTGACTAAATTTCATGCAAGGCTGTGGCATCTGCTGGTGGAGGACATTGTATGAATGCCAGCTTGGGGACAGGAATGCAATTGGGCCATCAGATCCCTCTTTTACTTCTTAAGAAGTAATTAAAAATATCCTCATCTAGCTGAAACAGATGGCTACAATCACACCATTTTGTCTTAATCTGAATAAGGAAAAAATTGTTTCCTGGCTGCATGACACTCAAGCTGTTCCTCTTAGCCTTTTCCCCAGGAAAAGCCCCAAACACTTCACACCTTTGACATTCTCAGGCTCTACCTACTGGCCAGACCAACTCATGCTGCATTTCCCTAAGATGTCCATAAAAGGGTTAGGTTTAAACAGGGTGTCTAAAGCCCTTCCAGGTAATCATTTGTAGATTGGTCTGGTCATGACAGATCCAACCTGTGCTCACTCCACTCTGTTTGCTGAGCTGCCATGCCCAGCATGCTTGGGCTGGCTGACATTCAGAGAGCCCTGCAGCTCAGCTCTACCTTCATCCAGGCTTCTCTGCTGCCAAAGAGGTTGGTTTGCAGAAGGATCTTAAGTCTCAGGATTATCTGGGGGCACATCCTCAACCCCAGCATCCTGCAGGGAGGAGGCATGTGAGGTTGTGGTGCCTTGGCCACAGCCTGCAGCAGTGCCAGCTCCTTTTCAGTGAGGAACTATTTCCAAATCTACATTGCCAAGCTCCAGAAGGGGCTGGCTCACAGCTTGTTGTAGAGGGGAGATAAAGTTAGATGATCCCTTACACACCATGAAATGCTCCATGAAACTTTGTAGGGGATAGAATATGAACCTCCCTTGAACAGACTTGCTGTGACTGCCTGGGGAATGCATTTCTCATTAAGATTGCTTTTGGTTTTGATGAGCAAGGGATTCTTGGAGAGCATTGCTCCTCTCTTGCATTTAAACCCCTTCACTTCTCCATCATGCCACATCCTGGCTGTTTTGGTGACACTGTTGTGGTGATGCTGTGGTGGTGACACTGTTGTGGTGACCCTCTTGCTACCCACCACCCTCAGAGCAGCTTCTTTGGTTCTCAGACCAACTGTACCTTGCTGGATTTCCTTTTTGTCCTCTCCACATTGGCAGGAGATGGTGCCTTCCCAGGGGAATGGAGATGAGATGGAGGAGCAGGAAGGCAACAGGGAGGGCAAAACCCATCAGCTGCTGCCCAAGCTGGTGTGGTGCAGCAGAGCATGGGCTCATTTTTGTGCTTTCCAGAAGTCAATTAGCAAACTGGGAAGGTATTAAGTGGACTTGGGTGGAAAGGGATGGCTTGATGCATAAAAACAGCAGGGATGAAAGAGGAAAAGCTCTCCTGGTAAAAGTGGAAAGGTGCAGGCATCCTTCAGACCACTTGTCAGCCTGGGAGTCATGGACTGCAT
This sequence comes from Luscinia megarhynchos, assembly GCA_034336665.1. Taxonomy (NCBI): domain Eukaryota; kingdom Metazoa; phylum Chordata; class Aves; order Passeriformes; family Muscicapidae; genus Luscinia; species Luscinia megarhynchos. The sequence goes on along the minus strand of JAPFBE010000007.1, from coordinate 42,147,623 downwards.
CCAAGAGGGCCAAGAGTGGTAGCTAAGAAATGTACATTATTAGGCTTTATTTTGCTTTGTGGGAGTCTGCTGCACAGCTGGAAAATGTAATTAGGTCCTTGTGCTGTAAAATGGGCTGCACACATGCTGCTTCAGGCTGGGATTAGAGGGGGAATCTGAGAAAAGGTTAGGCACAGGCTATGCTGCAGTGGAAACATGCTTGTTGTAAGTCTAAGAGGATAAGATTTGTTCCAGAAGCCACTTTCTTTTGACCCCAACCATTTTCTTGGTCCATCCAAGGGAACCAGAACACTTTGTTATAAACATGGAGCAGATCTGTGCCCCTCACTTTGGGTGGAGAGCTCAATCATTCCTACAGGCTGGAGATCAAGTTTACAGGATAAATTGGGAGACTGAATGAAGGAGCAGACTTCGAGGAAGAGAATAGAAGACAAGGAGAAGAAGAATCTCAAGTAACAGATCCACCCACACAGGAGATAAGAAGGGGTTAAGAAACTGAGCTGAAAGGGGACAGTATGTGAGCAAGGAAGGTCCCTTTCCTGGGAGAGATCCCAGCTTTGTGTTTCCTGTGTGTCCTGTGAGGTCAGCTGCTGCTGCTGCTGGAATGTTCCTTCCAGAGCCAGGTGAAGGATTCATAACATTTTGTTTCCAGCATTCCTCTCCCATCCAGCAAGTAAACAGAGCACACGGAGTACTGTGCTCTGGCAAAGCCTCCAAACTGGAGATAATCACCTGTCACTACCACCAGCCATTCCTCCAGGCTGCCAAGAGCTGTACCTTCATCTGTACGTTCAGATTTTCCTCTCTAGACGTAAGTGGGCACCGTCAGTACATTTCCATATAAAAGAGCTCTTGTTCTTACATCACTGCTTTGATTTTGTTTGTTTTTGTTTTCGTTGTAACCTGGAAAAAATCCAACCAAGAACAATAGCAAGGTTTCAAAGCCAAGCACCCTGGTGCTAGAAGCTGCCAGAAGTCAGGCTGCTCACATCAGTTCAGTTTGATCTCCTATTTTGATTTCTTTTTACAAGACCCTGCATATTTCAGCAGAGGGGCCCAACCTCACTCAGCACGCTGGTTGGACAGTGAGTCAGGCCATAAAGCAAACACTTTTCTCTGGTGATTAATGCACACTGTGGGTATCCAGGAGAGCTGAATTATAGTCTTGGCTTTGCTACCACCTTTTGTTTGATGTTGAGTTGGGTGAGATGGTATCATAATGGAACTGTGTGAGGTGGCTGAGTTATGGTGGGGGCTCGACAGCATGAATTATGGTCTTCTCCATTGTAGGCTTTTTGGGCCTGTCTTTTGAAATCTTTGTCTTCTTGCAACTCAGCTTTTCCATAGCACACATTGTCCTGGAGGACTGGGTAGATCCTTGGTTTTTTTTTTAGTGTGCTCAGAAGAAGGCAGCCTCTGGGAGATCTCTGGCTGGGGCTGCTCAGTGTGATCATTCTCCACTTGAGGGCGATGTGACCTGGTCCAGGGCACACCAGAGCCAATTCGGGAGAAATCAAGATGAAAAGAATTTGGCATCTAATGCTGAGTGTCCAAATGAGGTTGTCCTGGTTTGAAGGACAAGTGTCTGCCAATAAAGGCAGAAGCTTCTCTTTGAAATGGAGAATGTAAGCTCCTTCCCTCCAAATTATTGTAATTTTGAAATTATGTGGCTCTCAGGCAAAGATATGGGAATTAGGAATAACAGTTCTTTACTAGGAAAATTAAAATAGAAATGCAGTGTTACAAAGAACAATCCCAAAACACTGACAGAATCAGAATCCAAGCTGACACCTGTCAGTCAGTCAGGGTGTTGGCAGCAGTCCCATTCAATGGTGGCTGCATCCTCCTGCAGTGGCAGATGTGGTTCAGCTGGAGCAGTGCTCCTGTAGAAGGTGCAGTTTTCCTCTGAAGCTCCAGGGATGATGTGGAAAGGTCTGGCTTTCCTCTGGAATCCAGGGGAAAGAAGGTTCCTTGCTGTCCAAAATCTCAGTTTTTATCTGGGTAGGAAAGGCTTGGCTCCTCCCCTGGCTGGAGCATCTCCCAGTGGGATGATGGAATTTTATCAGTCATGCCCTGGGACTCAATGGCCCAGCAGCAGATGATATCTCCTGGAGGGAGGATGGGCTGTGGGAAAGATAAAGATGATTGCCCCAGCTGGTTTGAAGATGGCCCATTAGCAGATAATATGTGCCAGGAGATCAGGGTCACTGCCCCACCTGGCTGCAGCAGATGGGGACAGAATTCACATTTCTGGCCACATCAACCCAACACAGAGGTCTAGGCTCTCCACCACTGTAGCTGGTAAAGGGTCATTCGATAGAACCAGGGAGCTGGGAGGGGAAATCATCTTTCTCTAGAATGGACAGGCACCAGCTGAGCACATGGATTGCTCCCTCTGTTCGTGGGGCTGCACTTGGGGAGGGTCACAACTCCCTTCACACCACCCTTGTGTCTTTGAGGTGGTCTCAGGACCCGGGTATGGGCTCCAACTCTGCCCCAGAAGGGTCTCCCAAAGGTCCTTGCCATCTGTGTACAGGCATGTGACAATTTGAGACATGTCGGGTGTCCACTGAACAACCAAACCAAGGCTCAGATCTCTGCTGACAATTCTGGGAGCTTGGAGATTTAGCTCATGTGCAGGCAGGGGCACACAGCTGCCTACATTTAAGAGTCTTGTTAGCAAGATAAACTCTGCCCAGGGTTATTTATGCCATCAAAGAAGGGAAGGTGTCCAGCTGGGTGTGGAAATGCAGGACATTTTTGCTGAGAGCACTGCATGCCCCCCTCTCAGGCGGTCTGTGACGTGTGGATCAGGGTCTCAGATCAAGAAGAAGCTGATGAAGTTGACTGAAAATACAGATGACTCTTCACTGCCAGACTGCACAGTGAGATTTTGCTACAAAATATGTGGTAACAGGGCTTTTTAAAGATAGAAATCTTTGTTTTGCAAAGGCCTTTAATAATCCCTATGGCAAGAAATGTATTTCAGGTTTCTGCAATCAAGACATACACTCTCTTTTTGTAGTCCAGGAAAGCTACACTCCAGGAATATGGGAATATGCAGTGACTGCCTGATAAATGTTAGTTGATCAAAATAATTCACCTCAGTTGTGTCTGGCTTATCTGTCAGCTTGATCAGCATTTATGTTTCTCGTCTGCAGGCGAGCAGGAGAGCAATATTATAGATGGAAACATTTCAGTCCACTTAAACTACATGAAACTAAATCAGTGTTACAGTGGCAATTGAAGCAGACATTTCTAATTAGCAGCAGCTTAAAACAAAGCAAAGGTCTGTAATGAAATAAATAGATAACCACTGTCCCCAGCATTAGGGAAAGTGGTGTTGGGCACCAGAATCCTCGTGGTTCATGCATCTTCCTGGAGCTCCCCATGACCATATTCAGAGTGATCACCAGTTCAGTTCCCTCCTTAAAGCAGTTTTACATGCAAAAACTTGGAGTTTTTGAAGCAGAAGGGTATAAGTGGATATAAGTGTTGTTCTGATGTGGTGAGAGCTGCACACAAAAATTTTGGGTCGCTGGGGAAAGGAAGAGATCAGGTCTGGGGGCAGAGATGAGAACTGCACACTTTTATCTCCTTGGAGCCAGTTGAAGCTTAGGGCTTTGACAAATATGGGGTCCCACACCTCCCTCTCCTCTGATTCCCTGAGTCTGTTCATCTTCTGATGGCTGATTTAATAACGCTTGGGTTGCACTGGAGCAGGAAAGGATTTGGTTTCTTTGAAAAAAAAAAAAGGAGGAAACTAAAGTGTTTTCATTTATGTGTTAGTGGGTTAAGGAAATGATTCTGGGATCATTTGTTTCACATGTGCCTCTATCTCATTTCTCAGACAGACAAGGTACTGCTGTTCTCTGAGCCTTTGATATGGGACAAAAGTAATAAGAAGGGGGAATTTGTACAGGAAAACCAAATTCCAAGGGGGAAAATTCAAACTGGCCTGCAGACCTCACTCCTTCACAGGATTGCAGAGGGGCCAAGAGCTGGGCAGGACTTGGGACAGCTGGAAACTGTGCTGGCTCTGACAGAGGGGACCCCTCCAAACACACTTTGAGGGGCTCCCCAGTTTTGGCTCTGTTCTTGCATGTCCTTCCCAGACACACAGCAATAGTTGTGCTCACCTGCATCCCAGGGAAGCCATCCAGAAAGCCCTGGCACTGTGGTGGCCAACCCTGCAACCATCTGCTGGTAACAGCAGGAGCCTCCTGGCTGCCTTGCACACGGGGACATTCCTGCAAGAGGGACTTGTGCTGAGCAATCGCCCTGCAGGAGGATGATTTTATCAACTGGGTCTTAGAAACTTCCACTCTAGCTCTAAAGATGATGGGAGCACACATTCCTGCTGGTCTGCTTGCTGCTGCTGATTTGACATCATGCCACGTGGGGGAGGTGTTGGAAATAGGCAAATACTATAGAATTAAAAAAAAATTAAATCACTCCGAGTTGAAAGGGAGGAGAGCCAGGAAAGGAAATACCTCAGGCAGAGAATTACTACTTCTGTATCAAAGCCAGCAACTCCTTACTTTAATATTTAACACCCAAGAGAGCTGAGGGGGAGGATGCTGAGAATGGGTGAAATTTTTCAAAGGAGCCCAATTTCTGGTAATTTTCCTTGGGTACATTTTTTTTAAAGTAAGTATTCAGTTTGATGAGAAATGTGACTTTTGGTCATCAGAAGCAGGTCTACACGTTCAAACTGCAAATTGCTGAACAATTTCAGCTGGAAAGCAAAGTGTGAAGAGCAGCTGGAAGGGGAGGTGATATCAACTGATCCCACCAAAATCCAGCAATCATTGCAGCTGCTTTTCTCACTTAAAAGTCAAAGTGTTTAACTCTGGGTCAAAGGGAATGTTTAGCTCAGGAGAAGAGAAGGCAGAAGGGGTAAGGCAGCTTTTTGCTGTGTTTAAAGGAGGGATATTGAGAAGACACCTTTAACAAAGGAGGATGAAATGGACACGAGCTGCATCAGGGGAAATTCATTTTGGGCATAAGAAAAAGCATCTTTGTCATGAGAGCACTGACAAAGCACAAGAAGAGAAGCCCAGGGAGAGTGAGCAGTCTGCATCTTCAGAGAGAATCAGAACTCAGTGGAGCAAGGCCCTGAAAAACTGGAGATGACCTTGAACCCAGACCTGCTTTGATCAGGGCACTGTGCTGCAGACCTCCAGAGGTCCCTGACAACCCAAATTATTCTCCAGTTCTGTGAAGCTGAGAGTGAATGAAATGAGGAAAAAAAGTTCCCTGTTTTCCTGTCATTCCCCTCCCTTCAGCACAGCTGGGGGCTGGCATTCATGTGCTTTGCCATGCTCTTTGCCTTTCATACTTGTGGCCCATGCACAGTGCTAATATCCATTTCAGCTGCTTTGCTTAATCAATTAAGCTGGTTTGAAGTTATTTCAGTCCCCAGTGATGCTGTCTGCCTCAGTGACAGTGAAATCAATTGCCCTGCAACAAGAAGCACTCTTACTGCACTGCCAGCACTTATGGGGAAGTCTTTTGATGCTGCAGGGACAGGGAAACAAATGAGACAAGGGCCAGACAAGGAACGAGGTTTACATCTCACCAAGGGAAGGACAAAGGAAGAAGTTGAAGGGTTGAAGCTGGCACATGCTCAGGGATCTTCTCCCTCTCTCTGCTGCCTTAACTCACCTTGTTGGAAGGAATGGTATCTGCTGAGGGTGCTGGATCCAGGCTAAAGGAGGCCAATCCTCTTATCCAAACCAGTATCATGACAGCTCACTTGTATCTGGAAAGGAGCTGCAACCACATCTTCATCTTGGAAAGGAGCAACTTTGTTTATTTATTTTTCCTATTTGCAAGTGGTGTGCAGGAATCCAAGAGTCACAGTTTAGTTTTGGGGCAGGGAGATGTGGAGTCTTTTTCTTGGCACCAACCCCTTAGGAATTTTGGAGGTTTTGGGTGGAGAACTCTTTCAGAGCTCTGGAATGGGGCTTGGACTCTGCACTAGAGGCAGGAAAGTGAAATGGTCCATTGCAAATGGTGATAAGAAGGCAAATGCATTTATTGTGCCTGTCACAGGCTTGGATACTGTGGGACTTCAGGCTTGATCCTACCCCCCTGCTTCCAGAGGGAAAGAGCACAGACTGACTTTGCTTGGCCTGAGGTCACCTGCCATCCCTCCCAGTACCTGCAGAGTAGGAAAGAGCCAGGGCACAGAGTTAAACAAAACACTCACTGGCATCTGTGTCTTTCTCTGCACTGGCAAAAGCCCCGTTTGAGTAGATCCAGAAGGCTTCTGTCTCAAATATTTACAATTACACTGCTAAAAGGAACTGTTGGATGTGACCTGGAGGGCTCCTCTCCACCTCTGTGCCTGAGGGAAATCCAAAACAATGCAAGGGAGCTGGAGCTCCTGCCAGGCTGATCTGAGAGGAAAAGAACAGCAGACAGCAGATGTCCTCGATATTATTTAATCCAGCCTGTTGTGAGAGCAGAAAACCAATGGACCAGCTGAAGGTTCTGCTGGGGAGCAGCTTCCTAGAGCTCCTGGAATAGTCTGGGCCATGGAGTGGGCAGCTCAAACCCTGACTCGCTGTGGGTCACTGCATCTGCTTTGACTTCACTGCACCCAGCGAGGAAAGGGGGAATGCTGCTCCTTTGTCATTTAGTGGAGGAGGGTACATTCCCTCTGGAGTCTTTGAGTCCCCTGGTGGATCACAGGGAAAACTTTATTGCTGCCCAGTGCTGCTTTTCAAAGGAAACGGTGCAAAAATGTTCTCTCTTTTATTTCTAGAGTCTGTCCCAGTAGGACTCCATTGGTGTCTCTCCTCTTAAATTCAGAGACTTTTTCTTGGCTTGAAGGTAGCTCATAATTGACTTACAGCTGCCTCTCCACAGGATATTGCTGTATCATATTCCCTTTTATGTTGCTGCGTTGTGGAAACATTCCTGTGAATTTCGGGGAAAAGGAAGAATGAAGAGAGGAGAGTGGGATAGAAATCTACCTCCATTTGGTCCTGAGTCTTTTGCTGCTTACCCCAAGGATCAGAAGAGATCAAGCTTCGATGTGACAGGGACTATCATTAATAAGAGCTATTTAGTGATTTAGGGGACCTTTATTTGGGTCTAGAGAAATATTGCTCTTGAAATTTTCTCCAAAAGTCACTCTTGCTTTTGCAAATGGTGTTTGTGTCTCCTTGTCTGTTTCTAGAGGACAGTGAGAGAAAGATCCTTGCATTCAGCCCTGGCTGCATTCCCATCCCAGCTCACATTGAGTGCCCATGCAGAAAGTTGTGTCTGCATCTTCTTGTGGCTTGCATCTCTCTGTGGATTTGCTGACCACTGAACAGTGAAGGAGAAGACAGTTCCAAGGCCCCAAACTCATCCTGTAAAAGCTAGAAGCATGCTAACAAACCCTGAGCAGTGGGAAGCCAATGCTAACTGTATTAGCTGCAATGCCAGGGGCTGGCCAGTTTTGTTTGTCAGGCCAAAGCTGATCTCTGGGGATGGCCAGGGAGCTGTTCCCCCCTGGAATGGGGTTATATGAGCAGGTGTATGGAGCAGGTTTTATGATGCAGTGCAAGAGCAGCTGGAGGCCCCAGCACTGATCAGGTTTCTTGGCTTGGTCCTTGATTACACATCAGGGATTGGCAGCACTGCTGGGTCTGGTTCAAATCAGACAAGAACATCTGCCTTCTCCTGCTGCCCTCCACGGATGACACATGAAATCTGGCCCCCAACACAACTCTGGTGCAGCTGAATGCTGCTCACCTCCATGGAGAGCTTGGTCTGGTGTGTTGTGAGGTGTCAGAGCTGGAATTCCCACTGCCACAGCAACTCATGGTGAAGCTGGTGGAGGATATGATCACACTTCACATGATCCCACTTCCCCTCCATGGCTTCAGCTTCCACCTGACTATAAAAGGCTTTTTCCTTACATTCATCTGTGGGAAGATGGAGATTTTCTGGGTTTAGGTGCATCTGCTTGAACTTCTGCAGACTGGCAGCAGTGCTAATTTGGGGATGTTCCCTTGAACAGGCTCTCCTGTACCTCTTTATTTCTAATACACTGGTGGCATGGAAGTCTGGCTGAATAAATGCTCATGGTAGAAATCCAGACAGCAATGAAAGTGCTGAAGCATCCTCGTACAAGAAAGACTTTTCCTGATGAGATCACAAGACTGGTGACCTGGGGAAGCAGCCTCCACACAGTGACCAGCTGAGCATGGCATGTACTCCACCAGCCCCTGTGGAATGTTGCCAAGCTGATGATTCAGAGCTGCCCAAGTCCTCCAAGCCATTTTTGAGTGGGCACAGAGAGTCCTGCAGCATTTTATGAAAAAACACAGCTGCCCCAGAGCTGCATCACGAGATGACAGTGAGTGCTGCCAGGCTGTGACATGAGAAACCCTGTGTGTGACATGGCCAGCACTATGATGCTCTTGTCTAAATGACTAAATGGCAAAGCTACAGAGAAGCTTCCCACCAGCAAACACTGGTGAAGGGGAAAGGGGCAATTTCTAAGTAAATTGGAATTCCTTGAGGTTTCTGGTCAAAGTGTCACGACGGTTCAGCCAGGAGGCTGGGGAAGCAAAGGCTATCAGCATTACACAGCAGGGTCATTTAAAGCCACGACTCCAGGGACTGCAGCTGAATGGCCAGTGGGGCTGCTGAAGAGCTGTGATAGGAGAGGAGCTGACCCAGGGAGCAGCTCAGAGGGCAGGCACGTGGCACTGGGCTGGCAGGCTGGGTGAGTGCTGGGGAAGCTGCACTTTTATCTGCTCTGGGATGCCTTGGCCGTGCGTGCAGGACGTGGCGTGCTGCCAGGGCTGGAGACAGCGCTGCCCTGGATGAGCAGGGCTGGGGGCTGAGCCAAACTGTGGCTGCTCTGGAGCAGCTCGTGGCCAGGCTGGCTGCTCAGGAGCAGCAGAAAATGCAAATGCTGGTGGTCTGGGGGGAGATCTTTAGGGCTGAGAGCAGCTGAGGAGCATCAGCTCCCTCTTGACTGGTAAATGATGCAGTCCTGAGCATGGGCTCCCACAGCAGCACAGGAGTGTCCCTGCTGTTAGACAGCCCTTGGTCCATGGCCCTATGGCATTTCCCTGATTCCCAGGCACATTTTGGGGGTTATCCCAGGCTGTAGCCATCCCCAACAGGCATCAGCAATGTGGCTGACCTTTAAGAAGGACAAGAGCAGCTCAAAAGGATAGATAGGCTGAAAAGGGGTCCTGTACCCATTGTGTTATCTGGTGCACCCAGGATAGTGCCAGGCTGCAGAATGGGGTCTGGCAGCCACAGGACCCCTGGATATCCATGGTGCACTCCAGTCACTCCACATCATGGACTCCTAGAGATTCCTCTGCTTGCTAATAGTCACCTCTGAACTCTCCCTGACTTCTGTCATGTGGGGCTGGGAAGTGATGAAAGAACACAGCAACACAACTCCTCTTCCAAGCAGCAAGAAGGAGTGATTTATTGAAAAGCCATGGCATTTATATAAGGGAGATCACAAAAAACAAAGTAGAAAAGACTTATTGGTCAAAGAAGGCTGCACCTCTTCCAAAACATGCTTTCTGCAAAATATCACGAGACACTCAGAGCTCGGTGGTCAACACCAGGTGCTATCTGTGTTTTCTTTCTACCTTTCCTTGTTTTGCCTCTGAGAAAGATTTCCAGCCTGGGAAAGATCCTGGCTGGAACTAAGAAAAGTCAGCAATCTGGGAAAAAAAACCCATTAGGCTCCTTCAGCAGCGTCCACACTGTCAGGTTAACACATGCACTCCCCAGCCCTGCAGATGCTCAGGAAAATCCAAACTAGGTGGGATCTGTACTGGGAAATAGCAGCTGAGCCCTCTGCATCACTGATCTCCTGCAAAGTGGGATTTCATTCCAGCACTTCTGGTTCATCCTGATTTAAACATCCTGACAGTGGTGTGTGGCCCCGTGGCTCTGGAGAAGTTCCACTGTTTGAACAGCACTTTGCAAACACACAAGCTGCAAAATTTCCTGGTGCCACTGGGGCTGCTTGAGAAAAAGCAGCGAAAAAAACTGCTGCTGGCTACTGTGTTACAGCCCAGCAGAGCTGCAGGCAGGCTGGCCTCATGGTGCCGTCACAGAGCTAGAATTGATGGATAATGGGCTAACAAAATAAAAGATGCTCTTCCTTGGGCTGCCGGGGAGCAGGAAACTGCACGGCGAGCGCTGGAGGTGAACAAAGCGTTAAAGCCTGGCAGAGCAGCTGCTGCTGACCTTCTGGTCCCAGCGCTGCTAAACAAAGCTCCTGTTACAGCTGAACTTTAGTACCAACTTCTGCCGCCCCAGGGATCCTCGCAAAAGTGCGCTCTGAGCTCGGGCTGGGCGCTGGTGATGCAGAGCAGCAGGGTTTGCAGCCTGGTGATGCCCATACATTGCAGTGGAGGGCTCCTGAAGCCACCAGACCAAGGGTTTTTTTTCAATATATCCACCATTCTTCTGAATCTCCAAACAGCTTTTCTGGCCTAGCCACCATCCTGCAGCGATGAGTTCTGTGGATGGATTATGTGCACCGGGAAAATGTGCTTACTTTTGTGCCTGCAATGTGCTTAATTGCAAATTTTCAGCATGCTCCTGGGTCCTCTGGCATGGGAAATAATGAACAACTGTTTAATATTAATATTTCCCTTCTTATTCATGGTTTTACAACCTCTAATATCATATCCTCCGAGAATTCTTTCCTTTCAGAGGAAGAATTCAAAGCCATTCAGTCTATTCCCACATGGGAGCCTTCCATAACCTAAACTTAATGCTGCACATCCTTGATGTCCTCCTCCATTACTTCCACAGAAAGCAAAATTTGAGGCACTTCTCAGCAGAGGTTTTACAGGTATGGTTCATCTCTTAGAGGGACATAAAAGATGTGAGAAACATTTTCAACCCATGGCATTTCACATCCTCTACTGGGGATGATGATGGAATTACACACCACTGGAAAAAATGCACTGATTCTTTTGCATGAGACTTGATAAGAAGGATGAGATAGACTGGACAAAACACATCTGGAGTCTCCTTGTGCCCACAAACTGTGAGGAAGAAAAGAATTTGTCCTGTGAAATAATAAACAAGACTCAGCAGATCTAGGTGGGTGTGTAGGCTGGTTGTGGCACAGAATAAAGAAACAGGGCAAAAACCAACAAGTTTGGGTTGAAACAATAATAAACATCTTGATGCTTTCTGCGTGAAGCTGAGCTCGGTTGTGGTGCTCAGTTTTGAGCTCAAAATTTGCCCTTTTCCAGCTCAGTGCTTTTTGTGCACGTAGCTCCCCTTGGGGTCAGCCCCAGAGCTCTCCACTGCTGACTTTTCTTGCTTTTCAGGGCAAGAGCTCTTCTGTCCTTGTCCTCATTGTCCCCAGACTGTTGGCCTTACACTGACAGGAGGTGAAGGAAGTGGTGGGAAGGTGAGCATTGCTCCTGAGCCCTGCAAGCTCCAGGGATGTATCTTGGGAGATAGGTGGGTTGGCAGCAGAGATTTACCTGATAGTACTCATTGATAGGGGTGTGTTTGAGGCCAACATTAAAATCAGCTCGATTATTGTTTCTTTGGCCTTAGGAAAGCAGGGAGATTGGAAGGGAAGGAATCTTATTGCTGGGAGAAGCTGGGAAACTCTTTGGAGTTTCCTATTCCCTCCCAGCCCAGTGGTAAGAAGTGCCTCAAAGTGGTAGAGCTCTCAAGGCCGTGGCATGTGGGCATTTTGAGTGTGCAAATTGCCTTATTGGATCATTCTGGGCATGAGATTCCTTCTTTTGGTGTGGCTGGTACCTTCAAGAAAACAAGTAACAGGGGATGTGTACATTGCTTCTCTTATTAGATTTTACAACCAGTGGTTGTGGTCTCATCCCATCTGAGCAGGACAATCCCTGAATCTCCTCAGGAGAGGCAGTAAACAGTCACTTTACCATATATTCTTTAAAACCTATGTATTTTTGGCTTGGACCAAACCATGGATTGGTTTCATCAGAGAGCCTCTGCAATATTTATGGCTTGGGGTGGCTCTTCACCTTTCAAATGAAGTCCAGACCAGGCTCCATACTGGTGTGTGTCTCAGGATGGCCTTGGGATAGAAGACCATAATTTGGAAATCACTTTGCTGACACCCCAGGTGAGAGATGCCGCTTCCACTTTGCAGGAAGAATTTGTGGTTGAGGCCACGAAGTCATGCAAGAATACTCTTGCAGAGGAGATCAGTTTGGGAATCTGGAGGGTGTGGGGCAGCTCCTTGCCCTGCCAGGACACCCACCTTTGCCATCAGGATGCAGGGCAGTGTCCCCTTGCCAGTGCTCCTGGCTGTCACCCCCTCCCGGGCTCTGCCCCGGTTCAGGGGATTTCACAAATCCTCACCCTCCCCTTTGAAAACTTGTGAACCTGACGGTTGCTGGGGAAGACTTGAAAGCGTGGTGCAGGCATAATTGGAAAGCTTAAAGCCTCAAAATTTACACTAAAAGCTGTCAGTTCTTGGAATCAGAAGGCTGGTGCGGGTGGGCGCGGGAGGAGCAGGCAGCAGCACTGATGCTTTTAGCAGGAGCGCTGCCAGCATTAATATTAACAGAGCCACCACGGGCCAGGGCTTCATTTGCATTTGCTCTGTGACAAAATACATCCCAGAGCAGTCTCTCACAGTGCTGCAGACGTGATGCATGAGGCAGGTCTGTCCCAGGAATATCCTGATCCAAGCACAAGGGCTCGGATTTGCAGCACCTTCCCCACAGCCACCTCACCCTGACCCTCTGTCCTGGTTTGAAGGACAGGTATCTGCCAATAAAGGCAGAAGCTTCTCTTTGAAATGGAGAATATAAACCCCCTTCCCTCCAAATTATTATTATAATTTTGAAATTAAGGGGCTCTCAGGCAAAGATATGGGAAATTAGGAATAACAGTTCTTTACTGGGAAAATTAAAATAGAAATACAGTATTACAAAGAACAATCCCAAAAACACTGCCAGAGTCAGAATCCAAGCTGACACCCGTCAGTCAGTCAGGGTGTTGGCAGCAGTCCCATTCAATGGTGGCTGCATCCTCCTGCAGTGGCAGATGTGGTTCAGCTGGAGCAGTGCTCCTGGAGAAGGTGCAGTTTCCCTCTGAAGGTCCAGGGATGATGTGGGAAGGTCTGGCTTTCCTCTGGAATCCAGTGGAAAGAAGGTACCTTGCTGTCCAAAATCTCAGTTTTTATCTAGGTAGGAAATGCTTGGCTCCTCCCCTGGCTGGAGCATCTCCCAGCGGGATGATGTAATTTTATCAGTCATGCCCTGGGACTCAATGGCCCAGCAGCAGATGATATCTCCTGGAGGGAGGATGGGCTGTGGGAAAGATAAAGATGATTGGCCCAGCTGGTTTAAAGATGGCCCATTAGCAGATAATATGTGCCAGGAGATAAGGGTCACTGCCCCACCTGGCTGCAACAGATGGGGACAGAATTCACATTTCTGGTCACATCAACCCAACACACCCTCACAGTGCAGGTCCCAAACCTCTGTCCTTGCCCACCTGGGTTCCTAAAGCTAGTGAATGTGGCAGTCTGATTTGAGTGGCTGGGGTGCAATTAGCTCAGCACCTCACTGAGAGTTTGGAGGCCCTGTGAGGCTGGTACCCACTCCCATCCCCTCATGAATCATTGTTTGGAGAAAGGCAGAGGTAGAGCAGACATTTAGAGAGGTGCCTGGAGCCTTTTCTCCATGGGTGCTGTCAGGAGAATTCACTGCAGCTGTGTGTGAGATTTCTTGCCTCCCCCTGCTAGATCTGTGTGGAACTGGGCTCAGGTGTACCTGGGGTACTGTGAGGGTCATCCTGGCACGTTTGGAGGTCCTGTACATCCTCACAGGCCAGGAGGATTTGCAGGCACACTTGCACCACTGCCAGTATTCATCAGGAGCTGAAATCATGGAGCAGCTGCAGTGGTGGCCAAGTTTGCAGTCGGGTCGATGCTGCAGGAGGCTGCCAGGACTGAGTCCTCACCCTGGACCTCTGGGAACGTGCCTGGAAACTGGCTCACCTCTGTTTCAAACCATCCTCGGGCCACCCACGTGCTCTGGCAGGAGACTGTGAGTGGTGTGAGTCCCCAGCTTGGGGCTTTTCCCCTGTAAAGCTGCTGAGGAGTCTTGCCAGCTTCCCAGGGCCTTTGCTGTAAACTGGAAAAATGACTTTGGAGGCTACCAGGGCTCCATGTTCACAGTGCCCCCGTGGTGCTCTGTCCTAAGCACCAGGTCTGGCTTGGGTTTTTTCAATCCCCTAAATCAACAGTCTGGTGCACTGTGCAGTGCAGCCTGGGCTGAAAGGGAAGAAAACACACCCAAAGGCAAACCTCCAACCTCCACAGTTGCTCTGGACACCATGAATTACCACTAGACACATGACTAGCAGGAGAGAGGATGGGGAGAGCAGAGGTCCATTAGTGACTCCCTACCCCCAGCATATGGCTAATTAAAATTTCTAATTAAGGCACTGTGGGGGTGAAGAAAGGAAGCTCTTGGCCGAAAGTCCCCCTCCTTTTTCTGTATTTCCTTCGATAGCTTTATAAATTTCCCCCCTAAATTAACTAATTAATATCACCTAATCAGTTAATAGAATTAGCTAATTAGATTGCTTAATGGAATTTCTGAAGAGCAGATTTAGAAGCTCTTAAAGAGACTTTAATCACTTTTTATCTGGGAAGCAGGGCACCAGTGTCTGCATTCATTCAGCAACTTAGAGCGATCGCTGTTATCAGCAAAACATTTCTGAAAATCACTAATTTGGCTTCATCCTGCTCCAGAGTCACAGCTGCAGTCACCCAGAATGGAAAAGTCAGGCTGAGCCTGGCTGTTTCACCCCTCCAAGATGCTGCTGCCTGCACCTGATTGCATCAAAAGTCCTCCTTTCTGAAGAGCTCAGTGCAGTATTGAACAGAACCAGCAGAGCTCTGTGAAGGTAACCCAGCTCCCTGCAGGAGCTGGAGTGGTTTGTTGGCCCTGGCACCCTCCAGGCTTGTTTGCTGGTGGTGTGCTGTAAGTGGTGAGTGACAGCAAATCTCTCCCTCAGCCACTGCAGCTGCAGCTCTGCTCACAGAGGTCAGGGTTTTATCCAGCACGGTGTGCAAACACACACAGACAAGCAGACAAGCACACAGACACACAAAACACACACAAAACACATGCACAAACACAGACAAATACACAGACACACAAACACACAGACAAGCACACAGACACACAAAACACACACAAACACACACACACAAAACACATGCACAAACACACAGACAAATACACAGACACACAGACAAACACACAGACACACAAAACACACACAAACACACACACACAAAACACATGCACAAACACAGACAAATACACAGACATACAGACAAACACACAGACACACAAAACACACACAAACACACACACACACAACACATGCACAAACACAGACAAATACACAGACACACAAACACACAGACAAGCACACAGACACACAAAACACATACAAACACACACACAACACATGCAGAAACACAGACAAATACACAGACACACAAACACACAGACACAGGTAAACACACAGACACACAAAACACACATGCAAACACACACACACACAAAACACATGCACAAACACAAATACACAGACACACAAACACACAGAAAAGCACACAGACACAAAACACACATTCAAACACACACACACACACACACAAAACACATGCACAAACACAGATAAATACACAGACACAAACACACAGACACACAGATAAACACAGACACACAAACACAGACACACAGATAAACACATAGACACACACAAACACACACACACACACATGAAAACACACACACACACAAACACACAAACATACACAAACACACACAAACACAAAGACACATAACACACAAAAAACACACACACAAACACACAAACACAAATGCACTTACAGAAACACAAACACACACACAAACACAGAAACACACACATAAACACACACATACAGAAACACAAACACACACAGACACAGAAACACAGAAACACACACACAGACACACAGACACACACACAGACACACAGACACAAACACACACACACAGACACACAGACACAAACACACACACATACAGAAACACACACAAACACACAAATACGTACAGAAACACACAGACACAGACACACAAACACACATACAGAAACACACAGACACACAGACACAGAGACCACATGCAAACAGACACACAGACACACACAAACACACAGACAAACACAGAAACACACACAGACACAAACACAAACAAAACACACACAAATGCACAGACACACACAGGCACACAGGCACACAGACACAAACACACACACATGCACAGACACACACAGGCACACACAAACACACAAACACACACAAACACACACGGAGCCGACTGATCCCAGCACTGAGAGCACAGCCAGGGAGAAATGTGTGTCCTGGGCAAAACACAGCTCTGAGTGAGCTTGTGCTGCACCACTCTGCTGTGGGCATGGATGGTTTAGAACACTGCCAAGGAGGAGGTCCTCAAGGAGGACAGGGCAGCTCTAGCAAGTTAGTTGTTTAAGGCTGGCCAGCTAAAGGGGATGAGAGTGTGGCTGGGTTTGCAATGTATTCAAATATAGGTGATCTGGTTGTGCTGAGACATCCAGGCTGCCCAGAGAAGCTGTGGATGCACCATCCCTGGAAGTGTTTGAGGCCACATTGGATGGGGCTTTGAGCAATCTGGTCTGGTGGAAAGTGTCCCTGCCCATGGCAGAGGATTGGAACTAGATGAACTTTTAGGTCCTTTCCAACCCAAACCATTCTGTGATTCTATAATTGTGTGATCCACAGCTGTTCTGGCTTTGGGCACTGGCCCTTGTTGCTTTTCAGCAGTGAAGATTGGAGGGTTTGTCCCTGCTATTTTGGGAACAAAAAGGAGACCTTTGGAAGTCTGGAAGATCCCACTGTGCTCCTGCTTCCACACCAAGGGATAGATCCTGAATGACCCACGCTACTCCTTGCTGGGTTGATGTCTCCCAGCACACCTGGCTGGGTGCAGTGCTGGGAGGGGAGGCAGGGGTCTGGTCTGCACCCAGCTTTGAAGCAGTCTCCAGTCTGTGTGCAGCTCCCAGCCCTGCTGTTCACTGGTTTGTTATCAGTGAGGCTGTCAGCAGCCCCAGCTGAACAGTGGGATGTGCAGCTCCAGAAGCCCAGAGTCTGTCTCAGGCAGAAGTTCATCCTGGCCATCTGGGAGACATTCAGTTGTGTCCCCCCTGGGCAAACTGTGTCCAGCCTGAAGCAAAAATCAGACTGACACAGCTTTAACAGCAAACTCCGAAGGCAGTTTAATCCCTGCCTATGTTCTGACACCACAGCCTGAGCTGGATGCAGGAGTCAGCAGCTGTGCTGCTCCTAGCAGTTGTTGCTCCAGTGATTGTGTGGTCTGTTCTCACCCTGAGCATGGTGTGAAGCAGGGGAGGACCCCATGTCAGCTCTCACCATGGAGGTATCACTCTGCCTCTGTCAACTGTGCCCTCATAATTTAATTAAACAATTATGCTTTGTGTTAGTTGGACTCTTCACAAAATGTCACACTCTAGGATCCCCTAAGAGGTCATCACTGTTTTTTATTCTCCCTCTTCAGTTTGCTATTGTTAGACCTCCTCTGAAATACTGCATCCAGCTCTGGGGTTCCCAGTATAGGCAGGACATGGACCTGGTCAAGAAGGTCCAGAGGAAGCCACAAAGATGCTCTCAGGGCCAGGGCACCTCTGGTCTGGAGCCAGGCTGAGAGAGCTGGAGTTGTTCAGCTTGGAGAAGAGATGACTCTGTGGAAACCTCAGAGCCCCTCCAAACCCTAAAGGGGCTCCAAGAGAGCCAGAGAGGGACTTGGGACAAGGACCTGGAGTGATAGGATAAGGGGAAATGGCTTTAAACTGGAAAAGGGAAGGTTTAGATGAGATATTAGGGAGAAATTCTTTACTCAGAGGGTGATGAGACACTGGAAGAGGCTGCTCAGGGAAGTTGTGGATGTCTGATCTCTGGGAGTGTCCAAGGCCAGGCTGGATGGAGCTTGGAGCAAGCTGGGAGAGTGGAAGGTGTCCCTGCCCATGGCAGGGGGCTGGAACAGAACCACCTCTAAGGTCCCTTCCAACCCAAACCATTCTATGGCTTTTCAGTGGTTATCAAGGTGAGCTCCTTCTCCTCACTCTCAGGGTGTCAGGGGTAGTCCAGGCAGGTCAGCAGTAAGGACAGACCTTTCCAGAGCCTGGTTCAGGCTCCTGCTGGGATTCAGTACCAGGAAGAGCATGTCTGTGTGTGCTGGCTGTGCAGATGCAGAGCTTTGAGCCTTCCCAGCTGAGCATTCTAACACAGGCACCTGAGCCTTTCTCCTCATCCCTCCAGCACCAACAAGATGGCTTTAATGAAGCTCCCATCAAAACCAAGCCCTCTGAAAGAGCTCACTGTGCTGGGACTAAAGCCAGACACACAACACCATGTTGCCTTAATAAAGAAATCTCAGCAATTTCCCTGGGAATTTGTCCCTCTCTTTCCCCCCTGACTTTTGGATTTCCTGTGGACAAGTTGAGACCTCTAGATTTCCTCAGCAACTATGGTGGTGGTTTTTTTTGGTTTTTTTTTCCTATTAACCTTTGCAAGCCATCCAAGCCCAGGCATCACCTTCCACCAGCCCAGGCAGGTCTTTTGCTGGAGAGGGGACGTGCTGTGCCAGGCAGTTGTTCCCCTCTTGGGCTGAAGTGGGACCAGAATGAGCCATTTACAGATGATGAGGCACCTTGTGAGCCTGGCTTCAGAACTTTAACACTTTACATCAAGTGAACAAACCATTAGAAGGGTCTTGCACAGATGTTCATGGCTTTTCAGAATGGGCAGCTAGATTTGATATTAACATTGTTCTCTGTGGGGATAATGAAGCATTTTGAGTATGGTGAGTTGCCTCTTCCTTGGAAGAGATGAAGTGAAGCCAGTGAATGGAAGCTCTGTGAGGATCCTTCAGAGAGCAGCACAGAGATAGTGGTGCAACCCAAAATGTCAAGCTTCCTCCTCTTTGAGAACCTGGTTGCTCACAGGCTTCACTTAAAAACACGAAGGGAGAGTTATCCAATATTCTGTGGTCCTGGGCATTAGGAGAACAACTCAAGAGGAGTGTAACAAACCTTTATTAGCACTAGCACTGGCCTGAAGAGTTGCAGCCAGTTTCTGGTGACAGCAGTGGTTTCCCTGGCGTGGCAGTGGGGTGATGGTTGAGCATTCACCCCTCTGGGTGCCTGGTGGTGCCTCCTGGCAGACAGGTGGGCTCAGGTTTGTCCCTGGGCATTGCAGCAGGAGGGGCTGAGCGTGCAGGTGCCTCTGCTGCAGCTACCTTGGCAACAGGGACGTGGTGGGGACCATATGGCACCAAAACAGCTCAGTAACAGCTCTTAACCCTTTGGGGAGCATCTTCTTCCAGGCTGAGGAGCAGGGCAGGCTTAAATGACTGATCTGGGAGCCACCAGTGCAGCATCTCAGCTTCCACAGTGGAGCCCTGCAGATGCCCAGGGAAGAAAGGGATTCTGAAGTGGCTCTTTCACCTCCCTGATGCCTGGTGAGAGGTGATTAGTACCTTCCTTATCCACAGACTTGTGTCTGCAGCTTTGTGGTTTGGGTCTCTTGATAGACTTTGAGGAATGTGTCTAGTTTGTAAAACCTCTCCAGCCTTATGCAGCAGCTCGTGCCCCCTGGCATATGAGTTCATGAAAACAATAGGAATATCATTCCTTCTCTCTCTCCATGGAGATTTCTTAGCCTGCTAGGTAGATTTTTGTTCTAATCTCTTGGTAATGGCAAAATTTGTTTCACTAAGAGAACCAAAATCCTGCTGGGAAATTAAATTCAAACAGTAAAATAGGCCAAAAATACTTAAGGACTGC
The DNA here is from genome assembly GCA_034336665.1 of Luscinia megarhynchos. Lineage (NCBI taxonomy): Eukaryota > Metazoa > Chordata > Aves > Passeriformes > Muscicapidae > Luscinia > Luscinia megarhynchos. The sequence goes on along the minus strand of JAPFBE010000007.1, from coordinate 42,127,715 downwards.
TGGATTAGCCCATCTATATGAAAAGAGCTGGAAACATAACAGGGAAAAAAAAAGCTGAAAAATAGGAAAAAAATTATAATATCTCCATTGGACACTTGAAGGCTTTAGCAGTATGTTGTATGGATCCTCTCTGAGGCAGTGTCTTTAGCTCCTGCAACTGATGGATTATTTGGGAGAACTTGCCTGATTCCTTTTGGAGGAATTCCTTTTTCCCTTGTGCCTCTCTGCATCCACAGCATCCTGCAGCAAGGAGCTCCACAGCCCGACTGTGCTGGGTTAATGAACCACATCCTCATGTTTGTTTAAGACATCTGCCTGTTAGTTTTGCTTGTTGGTCTCTAATTCCTGTACTGGTGGAGACCAAGGACACCTGGTCCTTGTTTATCTTCTTTGAGTCGCTGATGAGCTTTCAGACATCACATCCCTGCATTTTCCCCAGTGACTTCCAGAGACAGACAAGTCCTAGATTATTGGATCATTGCACAGTGTGTTGTGCAGGGAACGTTCCATAACTCTGCTTAATTTGTCCATTCCAGATGTTTCATATTCAGAAAAATATTTGTGACAGCATATTTCATGGGAACTTCTGAAAAACACAGTAGGATGTGATCATTCTGGAGAGGTGGAGAATGTTGTGAGTGCAGTGGTAACAGTGAATGCAGTAGGAGGATGGATAGAGGTTTTAATTAAAATTCTTTTGTCTAAATAATGTCTCATACTTGCACAGGCTTACTAAGAAAAAAAAAGGGGATTTTTTCCTTCTTGAAAAGTCCCTTGAAGGAGAATACTCCAAGCAGGGTCTGGTTTGTTGCTGAAGTCTTGCTCAGGGATTTATTCTGACCAAGCAAAAAATGGTTAACACTGGAAAGCTAAAATATCCCTCTCCTGGACATTCCTCTAATGTGTCCATTTTCACAGGCTCTGGCTCCTGCACTCCTTGAACATGGGAACATTTTCTGGTTTCCCAAACTGCAAGCTTATATTAACTTTCCCCTAGTCAGGTCAGCAGCAAAGCTGTGTAAACAAATGACCTGTAGCCATAATCTTCTTCAATTCCCCCTATTGATTTCACTTTGCTGTTTGCCTGCCAGATATTAGCAAAGCTTCCTTTGGAGCTGGGGGAAACTTTGGAATGCCTCTCAGACAGGGTGAGCCAGGGCATGATCCTTGGCTGGGGCTGGAAGAAGTGTGCTGGTTTGGGCTGGGAGAGAGTTAATTTTTTTTTCTTGCAGTCACATGTTTTGGCTTTGTGATGAAAATGGTGTTGATAACACAGCAATGTTTTTGTGATTGCTGAGCAGGGCTCTCAGAGCCTCCAGGCCTTTTCTGCCCCTTGGCTGCCCCACTGGGGTGCACAGGGTGTTGGGAGGGGACAGCACAGCTGACACAGAGCATTCAGTGCCATGTGCAGCACACAAACCTGGGGAAAGAGGAGGAAAGGAGAACATTCAGGGTCATGGCATTTGTCTTACCAAGTCCCATGATGAAGCCCTGCTTTCCTGGGCTTGGCTGAACACCTGATTGCCAGTGGGAAGTGGTGAATTTATTCCTTATTTTGCTTTTGCTTTACACATTAAACTGTCTTTATCTCAACCCACAAGTTTTGTCACTGTTTTCTTCTGACCCTCTCCCCCATCCCACTGGGAGGGAGGAAATGGCTGTATGGAACTGACTTGCTCCATACAGCATAGATATGGCTGAAAATAATCCTTCAATGAATATCAACCATGACAGTATATGATATTTTGATTTTGAAAGTGTACATTTTGCAGTATCAAGGGGTCAACAGTTAGGAGGACCTGTTCTCTGCTGCATTTAGAAAGCCATTAAAGCCATGGCTCCAAAGAGCAGAGCTATTTTGAGGTGGTTTCCCCAGAGATTGGTCTTGCTCCACCTCTTTAAAGCTTTGTACAGGTCATTTTGCAGTGATATAGAACTCACAGGGGTAAGGAACACTTTATGGCATTACAGATGACACAGAAATTTGCAGGCTAGAGAATGAGGAAGATATGGGTTACTCAGAGATATAGATTGTGTGCTTAACTGGTCATGGTTCAGCAGGATGCTTTTAGTCCAGCTAAATTGAAGGGAATCCCTCTGGGAGTGAAGCATGCCAGGCTGTGCTTACAGAAGAGCCAGCTCTGTGTTTGAAAGCAGGGTCTTGAGGAACGATTCAGGGCTGTCATGATAACCTCTCAAGATGAGCTCTCACCGTGGTAATTCCATGGGGAAAGGAAAAAAATGGATAATCTTCAGAGCAGCTGAAAAGGTAGGTGATAACAGCTGGGACAGGGAAATACAGTCTTGGGAGAGAGCTGTGCTGAGTCCAGACATGCTGGGAAGTCAAATGGGAAGAAGAGTTCAGAGAGATGCCCAGAGAGGGATGATCATATCTGGAAATCAAATTCAGCCCCAGACTAGACCTCAGCTCCCTAAGGCTGGAGAGAACAGGCCACAGGCTGTCTGGAGAGAAATGGTGAAATGACCTCTCTCCAGAGCAGCTTTTGAGCTTCTGCTGTAGCTCATCCCTGATGAGAACTTTTTTGGGGATGGAGCTGGAACAGTGCTGGCCTCGTGGACCAGTAAGGCTCTGGCTGTGACCCCCCATTTTCCTTATCTCCTTTCATGTCTGGCAGTGGTTTCTGGACCACAGTAAGATAAACCTGATGAGCTTCAGGCCATCCTGAAGTGTCCCAGGAAGGATTCCTCTGCAGGGATCTCTGGGTTTCTTAAGGACAAACCACAGAATTATGGAATAATAAAGGTTGGAGAAGACCTCTGAGATCCTTGACTCTGGCTGTCACCTCAGTGCTGCCATGTTCTCCACTAAACCCTGTCCCCACGTGTCACAGCCACGAGCCTTTTGAACACTTTCAGGGACAGTGATTCCACCATTCCCTGGGCAGCCTGTTCCAATGCCTGACTGTCCTTTCAGTGCAGAAATCATTCCTGATATCCAATCTAAACTCAAGGCCATTTCCTCTGGTCCTGTCACTTGCTGCCCTGGGGAGACCCAAATCCCCTCCTGGCTGCACCCTCCTGTCAGGGAGTTTCAGAGAGTGAGAAGGTCCCCCTGGAGCATCCTTTTCTCCAGGATGAGCCTCTCCAGCTCCCTCAGCCTCTCCTGGTGCTCCAGACCCTTCCCCAGCCTGCTCCCTTCTCTGGACTCACTCTAGCCCCTCAATGTCCTTCTTGTGTGAGGAGCCCAAAACTGAGCACAGCACTGGAGGTGTGGCCTCACCAGTGCCAAGCACAGGGAGGAATCACTTCCCTGCTGGCCACACTATTTCTGACACATGCCAGGATGCCACTGGCCTCCTTGGCCACCTGGGCACAGCTGGCTTGTACTCAGCTGGCTGCTCACCAGCCCCAGGTGCTTCTCCTCCCCTCTGCCCCAGTTCATGACTCTGTGATGCAGGAGGCCACTTGGATGAGCAGCACTCCCTCAGCACCAGAGATTCCTGTTCCGTGTGTGCAGGGATGCAGGCACTGACGTGCAGGTGAGTGTGCAGCCACATCCCAGGGGTGCTCATCACCACCAGTGACATCCAGGGCAGCACCCTGCCTCTCTGCTCACCCAGCCAGCTGATTTTACCTCCTTCCCCCTGTTAATTTGCCCTTCAAATTCTTTGAAGCACACAATTCATACAAGAGGGAGCTGGCTGCCTTTTGCCTCCCCTGCAAAACAAAAGGAGAGACACAGAGACAGAGAGACAGAGGGTTGTATACACAAAGAAAAAGCTGCAGAAGAACAACCTCACAGCTGGCAGCTCAGCCAGGGCCTCCCCTGGGGGCAGGAACACATTATATTAACTGTGATACACCGAGGAGCCCTGTGCATACATCACTTTCCAAAATGTTTTTAGAAGTTCATTAACTTCCAGTGGAAAGTTGTGGCTGCATCAGTTGTCTCCGAGCCATTTTCGCCGACTCTTGGCCCTGGCTGGGGAATACTTTGTTGATTTAGATGGGTCTATTAGAAAGTGTAAGTCTGCTGGGATGTATAAAAGGCAGAGCTTCACTCTCCTGAACATTTCCTTAGTGCAGCACTTTAAAAATTGCACGGGAAGCAGGCTTTGGATGCCTTGCTGCTTTTTAACGGCTGGACTTTCAGCTTGGATGTTTCAACTTGGTTAGTAACCTGTAAATGACACCAGTACAAGGAATTTGAATGGGGAGGGGAGAGAAAAAGATGAGATCCATCCAGCATTTCTATGGCTTCTGGGGATTTGTTTCTAACCAGTAATAAAAACACTGGACACCCAGTGAGGTCTGCGTCCTGGAAAATTGGATGTGACCCCCCCTTCCCAAGGGAAAAGTTGTGGGTTTTTTGGAGGGGGATGGAAGGGGAAAGATCATGTCTATGATATCAGAACAGGGAGAATAATGGGGTGAAATATTATCAGAGTTGTATCCACTGTATTTTGGAGGTGGTCTCCCCAAATTGATAACTCTCCCTCAACAAATAATCAAATTTTCTGATTTCATTTCTCTCTCTTTCATGACCTCAACTGCCAAATTTTCCTCAGATTCTGTATTTTTCCTTCCTTTTTATACTCTTTTCCTCCAATTGAATACAAAATTGAAGAAGAAAGCAATTTTAAAAAAATATATCAAACTGCAATCTTCATTTAAAAGCGAGAAAAATGCCAACTGTTTGCTAAATATATTTAATGCATTTATCCTTTTTTCCCCCCTTCCTTCTCAATCAGAGCAGATTTTTCTCAGTGGCCAAAGGGAAACTGCTGTATGTGTCTGGCTCTGACACTCACTGTACGTTGTTAAGCCTAATACATATTTATTTAAAATATTAATGTAGATGAATGAGTGCTGCCTGGCTGATAAAGTGTTCAGAAGGGACTTCTGTGCACATTGTCTTCTCTTGCTCACAGAGCTTCATTCAGGAGCCTTGTTGGAAGGAGAAATATGCTGGAGAGTAAAGGTTTCCTTCCTGGCCTATAGGAATTTTTTAATTACTGTTTTGACAGAGAACAAGTTTAACTGGCTCTTCAGCCACAGACTATAAGGTCATTGCTATCACAGGCCATAAAGAAGATACAAAAATGAGGTAATAAAGTATATGGGCTGTGTATGTCTGGCAATTTAACATTATTCTTGTAACCCTGTGAGTCACCTGTGACTAATTTAAAAATGCTGATGCACTTAGATGAAAGCCACAGTAAACCACCTAAATCAGAGTCTGAGAGCAGTAAACACTGGGGGTGGGGAGGGGGATGGGGGCAAGAGGGGATCCAGGCTTTTATCTCAAAAGATGCAGTCAAGATGTGCCCTGGTCACAGATGCCTGCTCTGCACAAGCATCCCAATGTGGTGCTCACTCCCTGCACGCCTGTGTGGTGCCAGAGTGCTTTCCCACCAGAGAAGGACCTGGAAAAGGTAAATTCCAGAGGGTTTTGGGTAGGCACTGGCTCCCAGGGGTGAACAACAAGCTCCAGTGAGAGCCAGTGCTGGGCTGTCACTGAATGGGCTGTGGGGGTTACTGGGTATCTGATCCCAGCATCTCTTCAGCTGCTTCCTAAAGCTGTTTGATCCCAAAGAAAGGGAGGGCAGAGACAGGAGCTGCTGCTTCTGCTGTGCTCTGGCCAGGAGACCCTACCTGTGTCAGATTTGGAGTATTGCTCTTTCTGTTTCTTTTTCCCTCTGTCTGCCAGCAGCTGCCTGTTTGTTTTCCAGCAATTGGAGGTGGAGGAAGATTTTTGTGGGTAAACAATATTTTCAGGCAGGTACCCAGAGCAAACAGGCATCAGGTTTGGGCTGCTGGCTGCAAAGATGTGCCTGTGCCCTCTGGGGGACTGAGCACTCAGCAAGGTTACAGAGTCATTTTGTCCTGGTGAAACCAGTGCAAATCAGCTCAGCCTCCAAAATCCTGCTTGTCCCCAGCTGAGCCCTTGCCTTGCAGGAGCCAATGCACAGCTCAGCCTGGGGTGAGTGGGGTCAGGGAAATGAACCAGTGGGAAACTATTTGCTTGTTTGGGATGGGTTTTTCCTGCCTGAGCTCTCTGCTGCCTGCAGAGGGAGGGCAGGTGCCAGAGGGAGGGGATGGGAGGCCCAGCCAGGACTGGGTGGATTCACAGTGATTTCTGCTGAGTTCAAGATCCAGGAAATATCCCACATCTGGAGAGAGTTCTTCCTTCCCCATCTCCCCTGCCCCATGTGGGGATGCAATGAGATCTTTTGCATGCTGGTTTTTTGTTTCTATACAGAACAACACTAGAGGAGCATTTTTAGTGTAATACCTCAGTAATTTTCTACCCACAAAGCCAGGATTTCCACAGTAACTCTGATACAGAGACAAACATTGTCTCTATTGCCATTGTTTTGGGTTGTGAATTAGTACTGTCTCTGAGAAATCCAATTTTGGAGTTCTCTTTGTGGGGAATGAGGTGAATTCCTGATGTGTAAAGCAGACAGGGAAAGGAGAGCAGATGCATAATCACAGGGGCTGGGGACACTTGAAGGAAACAGAGATGGTCGATAGGTATTGATCCCCTCTTTGATGTGTTCAGCAGCTGCAGGCTGGGGGAGAAAAAAACCTTTTGTTCCTCCTGGGAAGGTGCAGGAGGCAAGTTGTGCTCACTGGCCCCTGGAGCAGATGGGCCAGAGCTGCTTTTGTGTGCTCTGTGGCACAAGGAAGGCTGGTCTGTGGTGGGGAGGAAGGGATGGTCCCGTGCCCCAAAGCCAGGTTTTCTGCTCAAATCTTATTGCAGTAACCCAAGGCAGCATTACCCGGGGCTCCTGTGGGATTGCACAGCCCCATGGGGCGTGTGCCCCTTGATTTTGGAAACCAAGTCACTCCCCAGGTGGTAATGGGGGAAGATCTGCCATGATCTGCTATGCCCTGCTGGCAAATCTGCACCAGGCTTCAGAATTCTGCTCTACCTAGTGCAGGGCTTTGGGAGGTTCCTGCTGAAGGATGCAGAAAGGATGCTGCAGGATGAGCCATCAGGGATATCCAAAAGACTCCTCAGGGCAGGGAGGAGGGGAGTGGAACTCTGTTAGAGACCAGGTTGGTCCTCCCAGTCTCAGGAGACAAGGTGGTCACCCGAGCAGAGCATCCCCCCTTTGCCACTCCTGCCTTGATGCAGCCATGAGAACAATCCTGCCTCCTCTGAACTGGGAATCTGGATGTGCCAGTTCTCCCTCTGTCTCTGACCTGGCCCGTGGTGTGGTTTAGTTGAGTCACTGCTCCTCTCCCTGCCTCCTTTCCCCCTGAGCTTTGTCTTCTCAGACCTGGGAGCTCTCTGTGCTGCCTCTTGTGAGTTTGTTCATGTGCAGCACAACGAGACACAAAACCCACCACAACCTCCAGCCCTCACTGAAATGCAGATAGCAAGGATTCATTTCAGGCAGCTTTCACAAGAAAGGCTTGATATTCAACACTCAAAATTTTTGCTTCACCTGGAGTGTAATTTCTGCCCCCCAAAAAGTTGCAACGTTGGCTTCACTGTGACACATGAGTGAAAAATGTGACTTGGGAACAAGCTTTACCTGAGTGCCTTCTCTGATTAATGAAGTCTGACATATGTTGACAGCGTCTTGGGGAAAGATTTCAACATTTTTGACATAAATGATAACATTTTCAGCTAAACCCTCAACATTTACAAATAGTGATTTGAAGGGGAAGAGGGGGAAAAAAAAGAACAAGCTGTTTGCTTAGACTTGGTGAAAAATAGGAGAATATCATTGAAAGCCTTGGTTTTGGGCTAAAAGTTATAATTTTACAGAATCCTATATGTCATGAAGAAAAACTTCTTAATTGCAAGACATTGATTGAGTGACTCTGCTCCTTCCAGAATCCCAACAAGACACACAGTGCTGCACAAAACCAGGGAGACAGACAAAACCTGTTCCAAGCAGCTTCCTAATGTGCAGACTCTTATCTCTCACTTTTGATTTCTTCACTTTGTAATGTATATTTTGAGAAATGGAGGCAAAGCCTAGGAGCGAAATTGCCCAGTGTGTGACTTTCTGACATATAATCAATTGTCTGCTCACTGGCTGTGTTAATATGTCCGTGAAGTCCTTCAATTTATCAGGCAGGGCAGAAGCATCTCTGAACCCAGAGCTGGCTGGCAATAATAGAGGGGGAGCAAAGCACCCAAATACAGCCACTCTTCCCTGAAGTAACTTATCATTCAGTCTATATTCATGGATTAGCCTGTGCTGAGGATTTCAGCCTCTGCCAAGCTTGCAAACTGTGCACTGATTTTCACCCAGGATGTGTGAACAACAGTTTGGGTTGGGAAAATGTTAAGCAGTGTATAGTAATAAGGTGCTTCTTGATAGAAGATTTTGAAAAGGGGATATTTGGAAGAAAAACCTTTTATGGGTCAAATATGGTCCTTTCTTTGGTGGATTTGTGATTGTCTAAGTCACACAAAACCGTTAAATTGTCTTATCCCGTGGGCAACTGTGACACAGGCATCACCCAAGGAAAACCATGTGGAAATCCTTTTTTATATGATGAAACCACATTGGATATGCTACAGCAGACCTGCTGGGAAAAACCTTCTTCAGACACAAATGTGCACTTGATTGAGGCTTGGACTTCAAAAATATTTGCATTTTGGGTGCTTGGCACCCATATGGGAAGCAGGCAAGGAGCTGAGACACCATGTGACTGTGGCAAGAGAGTGGCAGCAGCCAAGGTGTCCCAAGACACAAAATTACCCTGTTTTTTTCATCTTGCTTCCAAATCCACAACATTCCATGGGATGGATGTGTTTGCCCTTTGCAAACATCCAAGCTTTCCCCCCTGTTCTGCCCTTTAGCAATGGCAATCAGAGCATTTCTCTGCTGAGACGTTTATTCTTTGTTTCTTTGTTGTTTTTTTTGCTCTGCTCCCTCTTTATTTGTGTGCTTCAAGGAGTTCAGCAGGAGAGGGAGTTTCACCCAGTGAAGGTGAGCTGAGCCACCCTCGTCCACGTAGAGCTTTGCCAGGTGACAGCCCCCAGTGCAGCTGAAGCTTGGACTAGATTAAAGAAAAACTAAAATAGGGATTTTTAATTTCTCTGCGTGGAGCTGGGAGATGAAGAGCCACCAGGAGAGAAGTTTGCCAGGGGCAGTGAGTAGATGAGAATGTCAAGCCCAGTGAGAAACTACTGAGCAGAACCAGAGCGGCATTTTTATTCGGAAGGGGTTCTCATCTCCAGCACTCGCTGCTGCAGGCGCCAAGCTGGAGCACAAAATGAGATCCCTGGGGTCCTACCAACAGGACAACATCTGAAGAGCCTGCTCAATTACAGCCACATGGCTGTTGTCACTCCCAGTCTCCCCACGTTCTCTGCGTGAGGAGAATGAAACGTGAGCTCGGGCGCTCCGCTGCCGCCTGCCCCGTGCAGGCTGCAAGGTGGGACCAGTGTTTCTTGGGGTGAAGTCAGGTGTTCCCTAAAACTGCTGTTATGTGACCCTCTTCCTGCTCAGTTTGCTGTGCCACCCATCATCTTGTGGTGGCTACAGCAAGCACACCCCGTTTTGTCTCCTGAGCCTGGAGTTTGTGTCACTTGGCTTTTCACAGGGCCTCTAGTCCTGATGGGAAATAATTTTCAAAAGCATTGATATCATTCAAGTCTTAAATACCTTCTTCCAGCAAGACTAGGATCCTGTACACCATTTTAGGTGGAATTCTAAGGGAGTTAAACCAGGGCTCTACACAGAGAGGCTGGACATGCTCTCAGTCCCTGCCTGTAGGGATCCTTGTGGTTACTCTAGACCTTCACACTGAACAAGAGTCAGACTGTGCAGTCAGTACCAGCATCTGTGTTTTAAGGTTTAAAATAGGACAAAAGCTGATGTTATATATTCCCATTACTTTTTTTTTTTTTTTTTTTTTTTTTCCCACTAAGAGCATCTTCTTGTTCAAGGAGCTGGAGATTCACTTTTATTGTGTATCCCAGAAGCACCCATGCTCAAAGGAGAACAGAGGAGAAGTGCCAGACCATTTCAATGTGGCTTTTCAACTCATGATTCCTTCTAATTGTTTAGTGAAAAAAAGTTAGTTTTCAAAACTTTAAAAATAGGTATTCTTATTGTCCCTTATTATGTATCTATGAATATATGGGCTTGCTGATTTCAACCAACTTTGACAGGATGAGATGTGTCTCAGAATATCTTAAATTTTCTGAGAAAAAGAAAGGGAAAACTACAGGACCCACGAGGGTTAAAGTCCTAATACATGCCCCAAAGTGGGAACAAGGCTCACCTTTTCAAATACCCACCTTTCAACTACCCTCCCTCTCCCACAGCAAAATCCTGGGACACAGATGCAAAGGAAGCCAGGTTTCCTCAATTTCTACTTCCTGCCAGACATTCAGGGAGTGTCTGGCTAACAGTTGGGATTTCAGAATCTAAAAATGAGCTGGAGGCTCAAACCCCCTGTTGCACATCAAATGCCAGCGTGCTTTGGCTTTGCTCGGTCCTTCTCCCTGCAGTGGTTAACTTGAATTAGCTCGTTCCAGAATGATGCCTTTTATCTGGCTGTCACATGCATGTTCAGAGTGAACAACAGCAAGGAGAATAGCACAGGAATAAAGGCCTTTGATGGGGATTTATAGAGGTCACGTGTCTTAATTTTGCAGGGGTGGAAGTGTGCACAGAGGGCCCGTGGAATGTGTGCTTGGCAGGCACCTGGGAGTCTGGAGGGCTGGAGGAAATGGAGAAACTTGGGGGAGAAGGGGGAATTCCCTGGGGGGAGACAAAATAGACCCAGATGCACCTTCACTGAGTGGTTTTTCCCTTTCAGGACCAGTGGATCAAAAGGTCTCTTGCTAAAGCATCAAACAGGTTGGAAGTGCATGCTCAAGCCCAAGGGCAAATTGTCCAGCTCTACCAAAATTGAATGTCACAGGTGCCTTGAGGAGACATTTCAGATGTTTCATCACTGGCTGGGATTACCAAGTGCTGTGTTGACACCCAGCTTTTGGATGGCTGACAGGAGCTTTTGGGAAAGGGGTGCAAAGGGTGGAACTTGTCTGTGCTCACCCCAGGAGGGGCCTCAACCCCCAAAAAGAGCAGCATTTCCCTGAAAAATCCAGTGCTGTGGGGGCTGCTCAGTGGAGCTGGTGCCAACAGTGGGAACCACAGTAGATAATCCCAGTGAAAAGCAGAAAAAAGTGAAAAGTAACCTTTAGACCCCACTGCTAAGCAGGTCTGGTATCTCTTCTCCAAGATGTTGGGACTGGAGATGGGACCAGCCAGCACTTCTTCAAAGCCTGGAAACAGAGAATCCAAGTGGACTTGGGATGCTAGAGGCAGGCAGAAGGTGATTGCAGTGGAAGAAGGGATGCATTCAGTGGAGAAATATCCAGGTTCTGTATTCCTGCAGTGGAGAAGAGGCTGCTACCAAAGCCTGCTGCTGTCCCCTTTGCTTTATTAGTTCTGTCAGCAGGTTTTGCTGTGCTGGCTGCTGTTTTCCCTCTCTCTTGAGAAAGCTGCAGCCCCAGGGGGAGAAAGTGCATCACTGAGTTTTTCAGATGGGCTGGAACTGTCCATGTTGGCTGCTTTAAGGAGAGGCTGATGATCTGATCCCTGCCAGTAACATGGAGTTGCAGAGCCAAACCCCTTTGTTTCATAGCAGGCAGCTTCTTGGTGGGTCCTGAAAAATCTCCTGAACCAGATAGTGTGCAAAGAAGTCCTTTCCTCTCCCTCCCAGGCTCTCTCCCTTGCCCCAGCTCCTTGCTTGACCCCTGATGAGGTCACAGGGATGTTTCCTCTCTGTCAGTCTGGAAAAGACAGAAAATATAATCTCCTTCTGTCGGAGGAGGAAAGTGTCAGTGGGTGACAGAAAAAAACATGCAAAAGACCATGGGGCAGACACTGGGCAACAGAGAGATTTTGGGACTCTGTTCTTGGATGCTGTCCTTCCCATCCCTGTATCTCACTCCCTCTGTCTCCACAGTGAGTTGTGCCCCTTCCCAGCCCTGCAGGATGCCTGAGGCACAGCAGTGATTCTCCTCTCCTCTCACACCGAAGGACTGCAGTGCACACGTATCCTCACAGCAAAGAGGGGCCCATTGAGTGCAGCTTGGCTCCAGCCTCGAAGCAATTTAGCAATCTGCCATCTTAAACTGTCTAATGACAGCTCTTCAAGCAATTGGAAGATTGCAGCCTTCAGTAAACTCTCCAGCTGAGAGAGAGCCCGTTTGTGCCTCCTCCACTCCCTCTTGGCACTCACACTGGAAGTCAGGCTGCTCCCCATGCACTTGGCATGACTTTACTGCAAAAGCAAGGATTCTAAGGATGGGTTGAAGAGAGGTCAGAGTTAAGTCTATGCTGTTAAATAAAATGAGTTAGGTAAAATAAATAAATAAAATAAAATAAATAAATAAGGCAAAATAAATAAGTAAGCAAATAAATACATAAGTAAGTAAATAAATGAAATGAAAGAGCTTCCTCATGGGCACAGACAGCAGCTGGCAGAGCTTACATGCCCGTCCATAACTCTCCTCCTCTTCAGGACAGGGTGGCTGCATCCAAACCACAAGGACACGTCCCTGGATCAAACATCAGCCTGAACCTGGGCTTGTGGCAGAGGGTTCAAAGGTCAGAGCTTGGCCAGGACTGTGCTTCCAATGTCCTGGCTGACCACTGGACCTGCTGGGGACATGTCTCAGCTGAGCAGGTTTGGTGGCATTTGGGTGGCCCCACGCTGGTTATCACGTTTGTGGCCTGGGCTCCCCGTTGCTGTGCAGGAGGAGTGGCACAGCAGTGTGTGGAGGGTTAGCACATACCCAATGTTTGCTCTGCAGCACGTTTAGAGGCTCCAGTGGGATGCCAGGGAGATGTGAAACTGCAGCAGGGATCCTTCCAGTCCCGTCATGGCTTTGCCATCAAACTGGGTAGAACTGGAAAGAAAAGATCCTAGGTTTGCCATGATACAAGTGGGGAAATGAGGCCTGGAGGGACCCAAAAACTCCTGGGAATGCTGAGGAGAGTGACCATAAGGAGCTGTGCTGTTGTTTTTCTGATAGCTGGATGCTGCCTGAGGAGAGATGGGGCAGGCAGGACTCGGGTTCTCTCAGCTCTAATGAAGCTGTCAGGGAAGCAGCAATCAGAGTACACTCACTTCCCAAAAGTAGGCTAAATCTGGCTGAAGAGATTACATTTTTTGACACATTCAAACCTGCCTGGGAAGCTGACAGCATTCTTGCCTGAGGAAAGAAAAAATGAATAAAAGACATGGTGTATTACATGTAAGGCCAGGGCAGCATGGAGGCTGGGGGAAGAAAGGCTGTGTGGGGGTGATGCTTCACCCCACAGCCATGGGGAAGGATCCTGCTCCTGCTCAGCTTTGTCCACCACACTCTGCACCATTGCACACCTGGCCAGGCCCCAGAGGATCCCCTTCCTGCATCACCTTGCTCATGCAGAAATTCATCCTCACCGTGGGCACTGGAAGCAAATTTCCAGGTCCCCAAGGATGTCCTGAGCTTCCCACAGCTGGAAGGACAGAAAGTTTCATACCATGACGAAGGAAGAGCTACAATCAGAGTTGATGTGTGAGCAGGGCAGGGTGTGTCTGGCTTGGCTGCACACAGGGGTGATAAACTCAGGGAGAAGGGAGGGAATGGCATCATGGATGTGATTGGCAGTGGCTTGGCATGCTTATGGAATCCAGACAAAGGGCTGGTTTCTTGTCACAGACCCACTTTCACCCTGCTTCTCTAACTGGAACTCGCCCTTGGTACAAACTGCAGGAGTGCTGTCCTTCCAGCACTTGGGAGCAGCCCCGTGTATCTCAGGGCCATGGCAGGGAGGGGTGTGCAAGACAAAGCCAGCACGGGGCTCTGTGCCTGCAGGCACGACACTGAGGGCTGCTGTGCCAGAGGATGGCTGTGACTGCAGCTGCACTAGGCAGATGTGCTCAGTGTGCTGGGGGACCACAGCATCACTTGCTGACACCAACACCTCCTCCACATGGGGCACAGCAGCCAGAGTCAAAGCCTGAACCCACAGAGTTTTTGCCTCCACTGTGCCTTAGACTCCACAAGGCAAACCATGGAATTCCCAAACTGATGCTGGAGCCAAATGACCCTGCAGTTTGTGAAGAGATTTGATTGCACAGCCCTGCTCGAGTGTTATCACCCCAGCCAGCTCCAGGGATGAGCAGAAAGTGGAGCTGGGCTGAGGCCAACGAGACCAGCACTGGGCTGAACGTGCAGCCCTCGGAGCTCTGGCTTTCATCTGTATTTCTTTACAGCTTATCATGTTTGCACTGCGGCTCTGCAGATAACAATCTATTAACAGTAAAGTGAATTAGATCACTGCCTGCTCATTTCCCTCAGCTGAGGCCAAACTGCTCTTGCCCATTCAGGAAATTGGTGTTACTTTATTCTCTCAGAGCACGAAAGCATGTCACTGTGATTACCCCCATCTCATCCAGCCCCAAACCCTGCCAGCCAGGAGAGCTGCAACCTCATTAGAGCGTGTTATCCTAAGAGATCAGACACTGGCAGGGGTTTGTTGTGACGAGCCCTCCACAGATGTTTTCTTTTGAAAGCACAAAAGGGGAAGAGGAATCTGAAGCCGGTGAAGGGGAGCCTGGAAATCACCCCTCTGGTAGTGAAGTGCACGGGGTCACATCCTGCTCTTGGCTCAGCCTGCAAGGGAGCTCAGAGGGGCTGTGGGGATGCAGCAGCAGCTCAACACCCTGGCAGGGTCCATTCCTCCCTCAGATCTCAGAATCAGGAGAACATTTATTGAACATACAGGTGATTGTGTGCCAGGGCAAACAGACCTTTCTGCCAGCGCAGGGTGAGTGAGCAGGTGAGCAGCACTTAAGGGTGGATTTGTGCTGTGGTGGAGCCTGGTTTGCTGCTTCACAATCCCTATCCCAAACTCTTTGGGGTCTCCAGTCCAGAGATGCTTAACCACTGCTTTTTGGAGGTTTTTTCCCTCATGTATCATGAATGAGCAGGTGAGCAGCACTTAAGGATGGATTTGTGCTGTGGTGGAGCCTGGTTTGCTGCTTCACAATCCCTATCCCAAACACTTTGGGGTCTCCAGTCCAGAGATGCTTAACAACTGCTTTTTGGAGGTTTTTTCCCTCATGTATCATGAATGGAAATCTTACCTTCTCCTCCAGCCACAGCAAACTAAAATTTCAAGCAACTCAACTCACTGTTGCAAGCCATTCTCCAAATAAATGAAAAACAAACTATTTTTTGTTGCACTTGGACATTTTCATTGGGAAAAGTCCATTTTGTTCAAGGTGAGGAGCCAGGCAATTAGAAATAGATACAGACCTGCCTGTAACCATGTGTGGGAGCAGAGTAAGCTGGCTGTGGTGGGACAGGCTGTCCCAAGCCCTGTGTCCACTGTTGGAGAAGGAGCCTGGTCAGGGCTGGCTGTGCTGAGGGGGAGTTGGGACCAGCCCCACCACACCACCTGCCTTAAGTGTTTTAACTTTACAAGTGGTGCAGCTTGCTGGAAGACAGGACTTAAGCATTTAATAAACACCACAGAGCAGCTTCCCCATGAATCTAAACCTCTTCACTTGAGTCAGAATAAACTGAAATGGTTCCTTTTATTATTGGCTGTTGGAGAGGAGGCCATTAATATTTAATGAAGCCAGTGCCCACGAGCAGCTCACTGCTGCTGCATGTGCCAGGCTTGTCTGGCAAAGGCACAAAAGCCTTGCCAAGGGAGCCCAGGCAGATTCTGACAATTATACATCAAAGTATCTTAATGGGACATTAATTTAAACCATCAGGACAGGAATGGGAAGGTGGCCTTTCAGGAGCAAAAGGGTTAATCCCTGACACCCCAGCCCTGGTGCCATAGGATTCATCCATGGAGCTGGTGGGATTGCAGCATGGGGACATGAAACCCACAGCTTGGAGATGTTTTATTCACTGGGATCACCACAGCCAGGGCTGCTGCAAAGGGCTCCCTGTTCACTGCTTCACAGCTGCTTAATTTAATGCTCATTTTGACCCCTTGTTCTCTGGCAACATTGCTGCCCCTAATGCAAGCAGAGCCAGGACAGCCTGGCACAACACCCACTCCCTTCCCTTGCCTGTTTTGGTTTTTTGGGATGCACTTTCACCCTCAGGAGGTTCTGGAGTGAAGAATCAATGAAGGCCCTGATCTAAAGCCCTCTGAAATCAAAGGGAGGTTTGGCTTGATTTGGGATTTTTTTTTTTTTTGAGGGTCTTTTTCTTTCTTTGACTCCTACTGCTCCATGATTCCCAGCCATTTCCATCAGGTGGGAGCTGATCAGCACTGGGCAGCAGGCAGCAGTCAAGCTGAGCACCTCTGCATGCAGACACACTTTAGCAATGCTGTCTGACAGACTTGGCTTCCATCCATCCCTTACTGATGGCTCAAGCTGAGGCCCTCACCCTTATCTCCACTAAAATTTGGGGATAAACACCAGGACAAACCCCACAACATAAATGTGCACACACAGACATCTGCAGCAACACCAGTGCTAAAGTCATGGGCAGCTTTAGTGGTGAAACCACTTCCACCTTTCTCCCTTGGAAAAACCTGGGCCAGCTCTGACTTTCAGATGCTGCAGTTGCAGTTTGGACCCAGCCACAACTGACTTCTCAATCAGGCAATGATCTCAAATATGGCTTGAGGGGTTTCCTGCCCCACTGGGTGCCAGGAGCTGCAGGTTTCAGCTCTCCTGCTTTCCTTTTTCTTCTCTCTTTCCATTTTCTAAGTCTTCCATTGGAAACTTTTCTTGTGAGTATCTCAGGGACAACCCAGATAATGAATCCCTGAGAGGAGTGATCAGATTTTAGCTGGGGCAAGCACACAAGTTTTGACTCCTGGGACCTGAGGAGGAATTGTTCCACTGCTCCCTGCTGTGGTGTGTGGAAAGCTGAGGAGCTCATTCTCCTCCAGGACAGATGCCATGATTGCTCACACTCCAGGACCTACAGCAAATACAACCTCAGGGGACTCCACACACCCTGACCTCTGCAGGAGGGTGATATTGAAGAGCAGAGAAAAGGTGGCACACAGGCAGTTGTTGACTGAGAGACCAAGGAGAGTGGCTGTAAGATTCAAAAAGGGAAAATCTGCTCTGATGGACACATCAAAGCCCAGAAATGGCTGGGGCAGCGTTCCCAGTGCAGGACAAAAGGTGGCTCTTGCAGCAGTGGAGCCTCTGAGTCTGTCCCATGGCCCTCAGTCTCTCTCTGGCTGGAAAAGCTGTTGCAAAACTGTCTTTGCCTCTAAGGCTCTGGCTTCACATCACCCCAGCACATGTACAGGACTCCTTCCAACGTCTGCAAACACAAAGCCTGAAAGGAGCCAGTCTGCTCCCAGCCCCTCTGGGCTATTTGGGGAGCAGAGGCCACAGGGTGACAGGGGGTAGAGAATAGATGGCAAGGGGGGCAGAAGGCTGCTTAGCCCAGGGGAGCCAAGGAAACACAGGGGCATTGAAGGCACATACCTCTTACAGTTGTGGAGTGATTTATTGAAAGCTTAAGGACGGGATTGCCAGGCGCTCTTTGTTTCCATGGTACCATAAAAAATGGATGGGAAGTGACTGGGCTGTCTTGTAGTTTGAATGTTTCATTGGCATGTCGAGGAAACCTCCAGAGGATGCCTGCAGGGCATGAGAACCAGCTGATGGAATGTGCTAGTTTGTTAATTTAATAGGATACAGCGTTTTCCCTTAACACCGCACATGCAAATCAGGGTGGTGAATCAGGTCAGCACATCTCCCCTGCCTGGCACTCCCCTCTCACAGCATCTCCTCACCAGCCCCTGCAGGAGCAGGCTGCAGGAGAGGTTTTGGACTCCAAAGTGTCTAGTGGGAAATGAGAAGCAGGATTTCTGTGGGGTGAAGCCAGCCTGAGAAATGTGGTGGTGTGCAAGGCAATACCAGCTCTGCTGCCTGGAAGGGAAGGGATCGATGTGCACATCGACAGGAGTATTAAAAAATTCAGGTTGCATGTGATTCATTGGGGACTCTATCAATGATTCCTTCTATATGGTTAAGGAAGAGACATACCAGATTTATTTGGGATTAGCAACCTTCCTGTAGGATTTCAAAAACAAAGTTACTGAATGCCATGAATCTCCCAAAGCAGACAAGGTGCTTCAAATCCCACAGAAAAGGATATCAAACTCTAATAAACTACATATACAAATTTAGAGTAATTTCAATGAAACTATAGTACTTTAACCCCCATTCCAAGAGGAGCTTGGTGAATCCTAACATAAATATTGTATATGAGTTTAAGTCTCTGTGTGTGTGCATTCTAAAATCCAATATACAAGTCTTGCCTAACCTGTCACTAGAGGTAAATCCAATACTCCCACTGGGCTGAACTGCTAAAGCCTCATTTTGGGAAGGGTTCAGTCCTGTCACAGACACAGACTCTTCTGGGGAAAGACATAATCCAAAACTAATTGAATTCACTGGAGCTCTGCACATTTAAACCAAAGACATCTGAACTTGGTGACTTACCCTGTCCCTTCTCCTCACTGCAGCCAGGAGAGGATCCCAGCTAAAGCTTTGCTCTGAGACACCCTGGACATCTGGGATTGCTGTCCTGGAGCAAGTATCACTTCATATTCCTGAAGTTTCCTGCAAAGCTGCTGTGTGATGCTGTGTCCCTCTCTCTGTGGTGGCAGGGACTCCCATGCTGGCACTGTCCTGCTTTGTGCTCTTTGGGAAGTGACCTAAGGGATCCCAGCCTGGCACATCCCTCACCTGGCCACGGGAATGGGAAGGGCAGTGCCTGCCACGGGTGGGTGGCTGGGCTGGCCCCACTGCAGCTGCTCTGTGTAGTCTCATTTTCTGCTGCCTGCTGGCTTTGTGCTCATCCTCCTCTCTGTGCCTTGTGCATTCCCAGAGCACATGGCTGGGCTTCAGGCTCTTTTCCCCACGCTGGAGCTCTGCTGTTCCACCAGCCAGGATAATAAATGGTGAGACATTCCCACCAAGCTGCAGAGATGGAATCTCGTGGCGCTTCTTTTTGCTTTTGGCTTTTTTTTTTTTTTTTAAATTAGGGAGTGAAATGACTAATTTCTATGGAAAACTTTGCTGAGTGGGAAGCACTCTCTCTGAACTTAAGAGTTTTGTTTCCAACCACAGAGACCATAAGGATCCTGGAAAAGAGGTTCAGTGCTTTGAGAGCAGCTCCACCAACCTTCCCCATGTCACCCCAGCTGCTCCCAGTATGAGCCAGGAGGATAAACATGCAGCAAGGACCTTTTCTAGAGAAAAGGAAAAAAAAAAGAACAACTGTCACAAAAATCTGACTGAGGCTCGCTCCCAAACAATTCAGTGCCAGCTGCACAGCAGGAAAGCAGATCCAAAAGGACAGTTGCAGCAGTCATGTTTGATCTCTTACACACACGAGGCCAGGGGCTGCAGCAGTGCCAAGTCCTGCATCTCTACCAATGGCTGGCAGCTGAATGGGCCTCTGCTCCTGGCAGGACAACTGATCCTAATTTAATGACTAGGTGGTGAAGGATGGACCACGCCCCTTTCCAATCAGTGATTAGGTCCTTTTGGTGCTGCATTTATTTCATCTGGCTCCCCTCGTAGCTGTATCTATGTTATGGTGGGGAGCTGTGGGCTTCAGTTAGCAGAGCTGAGTGTCTCTGTCATTTCTGGGGCATTTCCAAGCCAGCTAAAACCAGGATGTGTAAGAGCCCAGCCTGACTGCAAGTGAACAGCCAGACCACACAGCACCCACTCAGACTTGAACCAAGTGCCTGAACCGTTTTGGAATTCCTCCAAAAGTTATTCTGCTCAGGGGTGGCATTTTAAATAGACAGTGTATGTGATAATCTGCTTGGAGATGCGAGTTTTAGGTGTGTAGGGAGTGCCTACCCTGGAATAGAGGGAGTTTCAATTTGTCCTGATAGCTGCTTTTCCTGACATCAGGATGTATCCAACAGATTTCAAAACCTGCCTAAACCCAAGATAAATTAGCCCAATACTTTGTTTCAGCTGCTGTTCCCCTGTGTAGAGCGTTTTTTGTTCTGCTTGCACTGTGTTCTCACGCACGAGGTGGAGAGCGAAGTGGAAATCTATCAAAGATGTTACGAGAGGTTTTTCAGCAGCGTGGCTGTGACAAGCCTGTGCTGCAGCTCTGTAGCACACTGTCTGTGGGATGCTTCAGTACAGCCCTGGAGACAGATGGCTGGTGCAAAGTGAAAAATCCACTTGCATCAAACAAACTATGCAGCATGCACTCGGCAGGATCCTATGCAAAGCACGGCCAATCTGCACCTGCAAGCCCATATGTACTTGTCCCATCAAGCATTCCCAGCCATGTCCCTAGAGTGACAGCAAATCCACTTAGGGCTTTTCATTTGTTTTTTTTTCCATCACCAATTCTACTCCAGGGGTTTTGAAAGGATGTACAGCATCCTGTAGCTACCAATTCCCAACACGTGTCCAGTTTAGCATCCTCCCCAACATGTGACACTGACCTTGCTGTGTGATGGATGCCAGACAAAGGGAATTAACCATTCCTCTGTTCTTATTTAGTTAGGAAGCAGTAACCTTTCAGTGCTCCCTGATGTACCAGATATGTCAGAGCATCCCACTCTGACTTCAAAGGAATGTCACAGGAATAGGAAGCACAGAACCAGCAGCAAAGCAATTAGTTATATGATCTGGTAGGGCAGTTCCCCTGCTCCACTTCCTAATGCCACTTAATGTGCTTCTATTAATGTTAAAACATGTGTTAAAAGAGATTGGACTCTGAGAAATGAAGTCCCTCCTAGAAAGGACTGGACATCACTTTGATGTGGATTCACAGTGGAAAATCTGAAAATCCACAGCTGTGGGTTCAGAACAAAGTGAGGCAAAGAAACCAACAACACAGGATTTAAAGCCTGCACTGGGGAACACTTTTCTCTTGCATGGATATTTCTCATGCAATTGATTTTATCTGAGTTTAAATACAAGAGAATGAAACTCTGAAATCCTGAAATCCTCCTCTTACTAAACAGCAGGACACAGGCAATTGACACTAGGAATGCAAGTAGTCTCACAGCAGTGGGAGAGGCAAAGTCTGGCTTCCCTTAAATATATCCTACAAAAACTGTGTTTCCTCTATGGCAAGAAATAACCTGTGCACTGATTTATGTTGATAAAGATGGTTCATGCTAAATGGCAGCTGGCCACTGCTAAAGGTTTCTGATTGCTTTTCCCTTGTTTGCTAGTAATCCATTGCTCTCTACTAGCCCAGGATTTGTGCAGCCAACACCTGAGTCTGGAACACTGTGCTGATAGGGAAAATGTGGAGATTTATGCTGCAGGAGTCCTGTCTCTAAGCCCTTCTAATATCCCAGCCCTGTCCCTGCAAAGCTGGGCCCCTGCTTTACACCAAGTGTCTGTTCCTCTTCCACCACACATAGGAGCATTTCAGGACAGCTTTCTCTAAGAGGAGATTTCACCTGACACCTGTGCAGGTTAAAGAGGGACAAGGAAGGAGACAGGCACCCAGCTCAGCTGTCTTGCTCCTATCCCATTGATCTGACATTGCAGAGAGCCAAGTAAATGACAAGAGCATCAAGAGCACAGGAGTTGGTGGTCCTGGCTGGTCATGGAAATCCAGCCCTCACTCTTGAATTTTGGGAATTGTTTTGATATTGGAGCACATGTCTCTGGGAGAACACTGTTGCCCCCTGATAGGTGAGGAAGAAGGAGTAATGGGTTTGCTATGAGCAGAAATTGTGAGTCTGTGAGTCTGCACCTGCCCCAAATGAGGGTGTTCTGAGTGGGACCTACTGATACCAGCCACATCCAGGCAGCTTTAGCCCATGAACCCTCATCTGCATTAGCAGCATTAAAAACCTGGGAAATATGCTTGCACTGTCCACTGCTCTCCATTATTTACTGCTCTGGTGTTCAAAGGCTCCACAGGCTTAAAGCAGACATGGAAAAATAATAATCTGCCAAACTACAGCACAGAGTGATTGTAACCAGCCCAATAAACCACATCCATGCTACCCATGGGCAGAGGGGTGGATGCTGATCCCCTCTACATGAGCCCTCTGATTCCTGTGCAGCAGAAATGCCTAAAGCCTGTGTTTGGAGAAACAAGGAGAAAAGGATTTTCACCCTCCCTCCCTTCTGCTTTTCAGGCTGGGAGTGCTCTGGGGCAGGACCTGCTTGGTTGTTTGTGCAGCAGCTCAAAGGGCACTGGAGCTTTGCTGCTCCTTGCAGGGGCAGCACCATGACTGCTGGGTTAGCACGGGCTGGTTTATGTTTTTCTTTGTCCTTTCCATGCCCTGATTTCAACACTGAAGGATCAACCCTGTAGTGAGCACAGGGATGTTTTCCTGGCATTGCCCTGGGTGATGGGCAGAGCCTGCAGCCAGCACAGCAGGTCGTGGTGGCTCTCCCTGTCCTTGCAGGGTGCAGGGCATGCCCAGCATGGTGCCAGCAGCAGGGCTGGGGGCAGCCTGACCCATCTCACCTCCCTGCTGCAGCAGGAAGATGTTGCTGGTGCTGAGAAGGGGCAGAGCCAGTGGGGAAGAGGAGGAGATGGAGGGAAAACATTCACACCAGCATCCCTGCAAATGAGGGCAGCCAGGGACAGCACCTGCTTGTAGGCAGGAAAAAGAAAGGGAAGATGAAACAAGGGCAGAAACAGAAGGTTTCTCCCAGGAACAAAACCAGTGAATGTGGAAGGTGTGTTTCCCCCAAAGCCATTGTTTTCTGCCAGCATGTGGGAAGCACAGGCTCTCTCCTCCTCGTGCAGGTGTTTCGTGAGTCCTACAGCTCACACAACAGATTTAGGCTTGGTGGCTCTTCCAGCTCCCCTCCTTTTTCTCCCTAAAGTGCCCTCCATGCTCAGCTTTTCATTCTTTACGTCTCCAGCTCTAATTAGCTTTTCTCTCCTGCTGCTTCTGATGAATTGCTCCTTTTTTTTTTTTCATATCTTTGGGGCCCCGCTGCTTCTTGGGGAGCTAGGCTAGAGAGTTATATTTCTCATGTCTCTCAGTCATTATGAAAGAATCCTCTCAGATGAGGACGTTCATTAAACTGATTTGAGATGCCTGGTCTATCTTCACTTCTGTATGTTTGCATTAGTGTGGGTAAAATAATTAAAATGCACAGGAAGTGTAGGCTGGAATAATCAGAAACGCTGGTCCTAACCTGAGGAAATTTGGGGGCAGGGTGCTCGTTTACTTTGTAATAGGTGCTTTTGCTTGAATTGCAAAACATATTTGAGTGATTTCTTCTCTTTATTCCTCTGTCTTTGGATGTCAAGGTGTGTGGAAGACAAAGGAGATGAGACCCTGGACCCAGAATTGTGTTCCCACAAACCCTGAAGTCACTGTAGGACCTTGACATTCAATGAAACCTTAATGCAGATATGGTGGAGAAAGGGAGAATCCTTATTTAACCTATGCATTTGGACCTCTCTAAAATTCCCAGACTCTCTCTCCTCTTCACAACCAGACAAACTCAAAAATTATTCCCAACATAAAAGCAGAGATGAACCTATTTAGAGAAGACAGGGTTTTAAGGGAGAAAAATATGGAAAATATTGAACACAAGGAGATTACAGTGCCAGGAGTGGCTTCTTATTCTGCTGATGGAGTAGACAAGCAACCCCTGAGATACACCCTGCAGTGGATGAGCACAAAAATAGGGTGGCTTCGGTGGGCATAGATCTGAGAGCCACAAAACCTCACCTTTGCCACAGCACCTCTAACTCTAGATCAGCCACCTCCTCTCTATATTGCTCATACCAGTCTGGCAACACTTCTCCTTTCTTCCTCCTTTGTGTATTGGTTTTGAAGAGCCTTGGGGCAGGGATGGTTTTTGGGGCACCTGATGCTCCTCATCCCCAGGTGAGGATTGAATGGTGCTGCTGCCACTGGTGCTGGCTGAGGGAACACCTGGCTTGCTCAGGTGCCACTGAGGTCTCTTCTTGCTCATGGAAGTGAAATGGCCACAGCTTTGTCCTCGTTTGAAGGACAGGTGTCTGCCAATAAAGGCAGAAGCTTCTCTTTGAAATGGAGAATGTAAACCTCCTGCCTCCAAATTATTATTATAATTTTGAAATTAAGGGGCTCTCAGGCAAAGATAGGGAAATTAGGAAAAACAATTATTTACTAGAAAAATGATATTAGAAATACAGTATTACAAAGAAAATTCCAAAAACACTGCCAGAGTCAGAATCCAAGCTGACACCCGTCAGTCAGTCAGGGTGTTGGCAGCAGTCCCATTCAATGGTGGCTGCATCCTCCTGCAGTGGCAGATGTGGTTCAGCTGGAGCAGTGCTCCTGTAGAAGGTGCAGTTTCCCTCTGAAGCTCCAGGGATGATGTGGAAAGGTCTGGCTTTCCTCTGGAATCCAGTGGAAAGAAGGTTCCTTGGTGTCCAAAATCTCAGTTTTTCTCTGGGTAGGAAAGGCTTGGCTCCTCCCCTGGCTGGAGCATCTCCCAGTGGGATGATGGAATTTTATCAGTCATGCCCTGGGACTCCATGGCCATTAACAGGAGATATCTCCTGGAGGGAGGATGGGCTGTGGGAAAGATAAAGATGATTGCCCAGCTGGTTTAAAGCTGGCCCATTAGCAGATAATATGTGCCAGGAGATCAGGGTCACTGCCCCACCCGGCTGCAGCAGATGGGGACAGAATTCACATTTCTGGCCACGTCCTGTATTGCAGCCCAAGACGAGTTTGCACGAGCCAAGGGAGGCTCATGGGGCCCAGGGAAAGCAGAGCACAATTAGTCTGGCCTGGCTCCATGCCAATGTGCCTAACTGGCTCTGTGCTGGTGTCCGTGGGTGAGCAGCTCTGTGGGCATGTGTTCAGCAGGAGAACCAGGTCCCCTTCAAACCTTTGCACTTCAATGGGCTGCCTTGGGCTGAGATACACTGAGACACCAGGCCAGGGCAATCCCAGAGACTGTTTAGGGTCACAACTGACTGAAGAGCATCCATGAAAAGGATTGTGCTGCCCGGGGCTCAGCAGCTCCTACAGCCTCCATGTGCCGTGGTCTCTGGAGGGGTTTTGCACTGCTGGTTCCCTCCTGTGCAGGATCTTGCAGCAGGTCCCAGATGGGCACAGACAGAACGATCTCACAGCAGGGGAAGGGGCACATGCAGGTACCAGAGGAGGGTGGTGAGGCACTAGTCACGAAGAGCAAATTTCATGCCACGTGTGACCAAGTGCACTTTGTGCCAGCCTCTGGCTGGGTGGTCCTTGCTGAGGACATCCAATATCCCTGCATGCATGTGCTCCAGAGGTATCTCAAATAACAGCAGTGGATTTTGAGAGTGAGATTCAGCTGCATCTAGGAAGATATTTGCATCTCAGGCTGCTGTCCTTCCTCCTCAGTAGAGCCACAGTGGTGTCCAGGGTTCAACTCATTCCAAGGGAGGTGTCTCCAGTGAGAAAAATGGATAAAACACTGCAAGTGCTTCCCACCTTGCACTGCCTGGCAGGGGAGCAGGAATCTGGCTCAGTCTAAATTTAAGCTGCCTCACATGGCAGGAAACATGCTGGGGTCCAGGGTGGCCAGGCTGGGGGTGCAGAACACCTGGTTTGGGATACCTGAGTGTCAGGAACCCATCAGCAGGCAGGCAGGAAGGGTTTTGTTTGAAAACAGTGCAAGATGCACAAATAGTCCTGTTCCATGTGAGAGGGCAAACCTGTGAGAGTGGGTGTGTGCTTGTGCACGTCCATGTGGGTGTGAAGGAGACAGAGACACCCAGGGAGAGGGACAGGGAGAGGGAGAAGCACAAAGAGATGATTTAGCACCGTTCCCAAGGTGTGTCCTGTACTTGCCTCCTCCCCAAGGTCTTGGCACCAGCTCGTTTCTCTGCAGAGAAGCCAGAGGTGTGCTCCTCCAAAGTGATACTCTATCAAACAGCAAAGCCATTTACTTTCTGCTGGCTCTGCAGATTTTCAGTGCCTGCAACTACAGACCTAAAAGTTTATCTTACCAGAGGAATTTATATGGGGCTGTGAGATGGGCTGGTGTTATATGGCTCTAAGTAGTTACATGAAGCCTCTGTGGGCTAATAAAACAGTATTAATTGTATTGCTAAGGTTGCATTTTAAACATTAAATTATGGATGGCTTGATAGCCTCGTGAAAGCCAGCATCTTGACATGACCTAACCATTATCTATGGAAATGGCTAAAATGCCTTTTTGCAATGTACTCTGGTTGATTTAACTCTTTGAGGTGACACTTAACACTAAATTATCTCCTCTGGCAGAGGGAGAGCAGGGAGGGCTTCTCCTCCTCCTTCCCCTTCTTCACCATCCCTATTCTCTTCCTGTGCTGTTTCTGAACTGCTTTTAACCTCTCAGCTTACTTTAGCCTGGAAATGGCAAAGGGGGAGAGAAACACAGGACAGGACCCTGGGGACAGTGGCAGCAGGAGGTGTGGGATTGCAGGGAAAAGCTCTGGCACAGTGGGAGTGGGCCCTGGAGGGGTCCCTGCCCAGCTCTGCCCCCGGAGCGAATGAACCAGCCCCTGTTAATCTAATTAAAGGGGTCAGCCCTAAAGGCCAATTACAGCACAGCCAGTGCCAGCAGCAATTCCTCCCTGGCTGCTGGATTAGGGCAGAGCTGCAGCAGAGCCTTTCATGGCTGGGAGCAGTGTCTGCTGATGGGAGAAAAGCAGGGAAACAGAAATTTAATGGGTTTGCTTGTATTTATTATTGCTTGTTTGTTTAATGACACTGATGGATTCATCACTGGAGGAGCAGACACACATGCCCAGAGTGTCAGTGCCACTGCCCTGGTCCCGTCCAGGTGTTTGTGCCCGTGTCCCCCAGCAGGTGAGGGCAGTGTCTGAGTGGGAGCCGGGCTGGGGGCACATTCCCGGGGCAGCAGCCAGTCCTGGCTGGCACAGAGCCTGTGAGAGGCACAGCTGGGCACTGGGGACCCGCCCTGCCCGGCACCCCGCGGCTGTGTGCCACACCTGGCAGCTCTGTGTTTGTGAAGTGCAGCCCTGACACGCCCCCTGACCCGGCAGAGCAGCCAGCACAGCTCCCAGTGCTCCCTCCCAGTGCTCCCATTTCTCCCACTTATCCCAGTGCTCCCATTTCTCCCATTTCTCCCAGTGCTCCCACTGCTCCCAGTGCTCCCATTGCTCCTGAGCTGCTCCCACTGCTCCCATTGCTTCCAGTGTGCTCCCAGTGCTCCCATTTCTCCCACTTATCCCAGTGCTCCCATTTCTCCCAATGCTCCCACTGCTCAGTACTCCCAGTGCTCCCACTGCTCCCAGTGCTCCCATTGCTCCTGAGCTGCTCCCACTGCTCCCATTGCTTCCAGTGTGCTCCCAGTGCTCCCATTTCTCCCACTTATCCCAGTGCTCCCAGTGCTCCTGAGCTGCTCCCAGTGCTCCCACTGCTCCCAGTGCTCCTGAGCTGCAGCTCCCAAGACCCCAAGGGGGTTTTCAGGAGAAGCCCTTGGCTCACCCCAGGGCTGAGGCACGTTGGCTGAGGGAGACATTAACCATAAAGAAAAGGAGAATGTATGTTCTGGCACCATCCCTGTGCAGCACTGCCCGGGGTACAGCAGGGTCTCAGTAGGATGAACACCCCCACACCTGCCTGGGTTCATGCCACACACCATGGGACCTCCTGCCCTGTTTTGTCTTCATTCAGGAACACTTCCATGCACTGGCAGACATGGAAATGAAATGCAAATCTGCTGCCCACGGCTCACAAAACACACCTGTGCACCGTTGCAGCCTGAAAACCCCAGCCGTGGCCTCTAGGAATCAGACAAAATAGGTTAAGGGCAAAACATCATGCTCTGGTGACCTTGAATTTTTATACTAATAAAGCTACTTGGTGGCTTTTTTTAGCAAAAGAAAAAAAATCCTTTCATAGGTTGCTGTCCCCTGACAATATTTTGACATCAGAGACCCATCATGCCTCTTGTATTTTGGAGTGCTCATTTATCTTGGAAGCCTGTAGCAGCTGCTCATGTTACAAGTGGGAATTTCTTCCCTTTGTTTTCCTCGATGTTGCTCTCCTGAACTTCAGTTCAAGGGTTGATTTAAGTGGATCTGCATTACAGGCTGATGAGATATTTCCAGTGAGTGAAATGACTAAATGTAGCATGTTTAATGTCTTTGGTGGGTAAAGCTCACCACTCATTCCTGGGTACTTCAATGAGCTTTGCTTTGTAGAGTTCATAATCTGAGAGCTGGGCTGATGTGGTACAAAGTGTACCCAAGGGAGGTTCACTGGTGCAAAATATATATGAGAATCTCATCACATTCCCCACAGCCCCCAAAGATCCCTGTTACAAAGCAGCTGCCCTGGGAAGCCAAACTGTTACACGAATCAGCCCAGAAAAGAAAAGCCCTGAACAGGAGCCCAAGTGCCCAGATAACCCAACAATAACTGGAATATGAAGAGGAAATAAGGAAACCCTGCCACAAAATCCCAGAGGATGATTTATGGGAAGTGTTTGGTGATAATGCTTACATTTGGTTTGCATGTTTGAGAGCTGAGATTTCTCTTCTTGGAGCACAGAGGAACCATCCAGATGCTGGTGGGACAGGAGATGAATGCATGCACAGGAGTTTTCCCTATCCTGTCAGTGTTCAAGGCCAGGCTGGATGGGGCACTGAGCATCCTGATCTAGTGGAAGGTGTCCTTGCCCAGGGCAGGGGGTTGGAGCTGGATGAGCTTCACCCAAACCAACCCAAACCATTCTCTATTCTATAAAAGATCAGCTATGTCCTTAAGACAGCTCAGTTCTCTTGCACGACCCACAAATCAGTTTTTTGAGCTCAGAGCTTTTCTCCTTACTCAGGAAAAACCACCAAAACCTTCATTCACCCCAAAATCCTCTGTTGGGTGTCTGGGACTGGCAGCCTCATGGTGAACATCTCCAGAGCTGCAGCTATTGGGGGTCAGGTTGGCCTCAGGGAGGATGTCCCATCCAGGATGATGCTCCTGAGGGGACAGAGCTGGTGGCAGCAGTGCTGCATTAGCTGGTGCATGGCGTGGGCTCTGTAGAGCTGCCTGGCTGGGCTGGGATGAGCCAGCTGGCCCTTCTGTGGGTGAGTGGTGCGTGCCTGAAGCCTGGTCCATGGCCAGGCTCTGCTGTCTCTGCAGCCTGGATGCACAGAGTGCAGCCAGCTGGCTCTGGGATCACCACTGTGGGCTGAAGCACAGCTCCTAAAGGCAGAGAGATGCAAACCAAAGAGGATGAATCCCTTCCTGACCTGCACGTTGTTTGGGATCAAGGGTCAGTTTCTCCAGAGGTAGTGGGAGCTTCCTGCCCTGCTCCTGCTGCTGCATCCCAAAGAGATGAAAGGCAAATCTCTGCCAAAAATTATGGCAGAACATGGCCCGAGCTTTTGCAGGAAGTTTTGGAGCCTGCTCCTTGCTGAGGGGGGTGCTGCAATCCCACGTGAACCGTAACACCAAGGCAGTGTCTGAGAAGTGAAACCAGCACTGCCCACCCAGCTCCTTTCCCAGCTGACAGAGACAGCTTGGCTCATCTTTACAGCTGCAGCCTCTCTGTTCCCAAGGTCTGCTCACCCTCCTGGCTTCTTCTTTGTTCTTCAGACCACCAGGACAGAGACACATGCACAGCCAGCCCTGCCCTGGCTCTGCAGCAGTGGTCTCCCTTCAGCACAGACTTAGGGATTTACAAGCAATCATAATTTCCTGCTACCACTTGCTTTCACTGCACAGGCCTTCTGTGATTTGCCTGGAACCCCAGCAGATATCCATTGAGGACATGTCCTTTCCAGCTGGCATTTAATGGGTGCCTCTGATGGAGGCTGGTGGTCCATTTAATCTGCTCACCCCCAGCAGAGCCTCAAATGGATGGTTTGCTTCTTGGCCTTTTAGCAACAGTGAGTTCATGACTTTTTTATGGTACCTCCTCTACAGGTGGTGGTTTGAAATACCTTTATGGAGGGCTGGTATTGATGAACATCTCTGTGAGGACATGTGCTGTGTCTTAGTCCACCACAGCAGTGCACAGCTAGTGACGAGGGGACATCACTCCCATCAATGGGTGACCATTGAAAGATTTAGGACTTGGGTTTGGAGCAGCTTCTGAGGGTTCAGATGCTTCTCTGAAGCTAAGCCAAACCCCTTTGGCCTGGAAATCGAGCTGGGAAATATAATGAGATTAAGCTGTCAAGTGAGATTTATGGTTCATCCTTTTTCCAGCTGGGTCAAAAACACCACAAGTGCAGCTCCTTGGAGAGAGCACCGGTGCCTGCTCTCAGACAGAGCCAGGGAGGGGAGGACAGGTGGGCCTTGCTTTCAAGTCTGTGGTTGATTATTATTTTGGGGAAGTTCATCTTGTGCTCCTGGCCCATCTTTAGCTGGGGGCTTCTGCATCTTGATCAGACTGGGAATGGGACTCACCCTGACCCCAGTGATGAAGGTGACACTTTGGGAAGGCAGCAGATCTTGGGGACACTGCCATGGCCCTGCTGCTTGTCCTGGTTCACAAGCTCCTCACTGACACCAGATTTTGCTTCCTCACTGCTCTGCCTGCTGAGCCCCAGCTCGGGTAGTGGTGACACAACGTGTGGATCACCCTCTGCTGCTGCTGGCAACTTCCACCCTCATTCTGTTCCGGCTTAAAAATACGGGTTAGCAAAGACCTGATGTTTTAAAAGAGTTTAAACCAGCCCCAGCTGCTTCAGAAGATGAACTAGGGGTGTATGGCGTGAGCAGCAGAGCTACCAGAGGGGTGAAAGCAGCCAGGGACAGGGGACAGGGTAAACCCATCTCAGCCAGCCCAGCTGCTGCTAGAAAAGGGCACAGATCCATGCCCTGAGCCTTCCCAGGCCACACTATGGGGCACCTCTCAGGACGTCTGCATCAAGCCACAATCTCTGTCACTGTGAGTCAAATCAGACTCTGGGAATTGTGAGAAAGTGGAGAACAGAGCAGAAAATGTCATTGTGCTGCTACAAATGTCTCTGGCTCATCCACATTGACTCAGTGGATGATTCAGGTTCGAAGGGAGCTTAGGATGTTGTTGTCCATAGTTTGTGACATTTTAGTCCCACAGCACTCAGAGGAAATAAGATGTTTGGAAAAGATCCAAGCAAAGTAACACAAGTGAGTGAAGGCCTGGGAGAGGAGATGCTCCAGTTTGGAAAATAAATGGTCAAACAGAGAATTCCTGAGGGATGACTGATGGCTCATTGTCTTGTATAATAGAAGAAATAGGAGCAATGGACAAAACAAGAAGCTGTCAGGTTCAGAAGCTGCATCCACCTGCTGCCCCACTCTGGGGTGTGGGTACAGCTGTGCCCACAGAGGTGTGATACAGCCAGCTGTGAAACTCATGGGTGGCACCAAGCTGGCCTTCCATCTGACCTCAGCTGAAGAGGATGGGATGGCCTCAGCATGGCTTTCACACACAGTTCATTTTTTAATCCCTTATGTTGAAATCTTTTGAATATTGTTATATATTTCTACCAGTGAAACCACTGTTTAATTACAAAACAAGCTAATAACCACTGAAATTAGCACATGGATATCAGTTACCATCAGAGCACATGGGTATACCTTGAAAATTCAACCACATCCCTTCTCAGTGGTCCCAGAACCCCAGTCCTCATCACTTTCCTTTTTTTTTCATAAGTTTGCAGTGCCCTGAGAAGAACTGACACTGAAAACTGCTTTCCTGCCTCTGTTGGTCTTGTAGGGTGAATTTGCTGGTGTCCAGTGGAGTGTAAACCCCAAAAGCAGCTTCTCCTGGTGGGTGGTGTTGGATTCTTTACCTGCTACTAAGAGATGAGCTCAATATTATCACCTTTCTCCAGGTTTTTATTCTTAGCACAGATAGGGTCAGATGGGCTCAAACATTTTTCTGAATAGCTCTACCATGGGGGAACTGGAGGGTCTGGAGCCCACACATCCCTCCTGGTGAGGGGCAAGGTCCCTCCAGTGTCATCCCAGTTTGGGTGGCTGGGACACCAATCACAGAAACATCAAATGGTTTGGGTTGGAAGGGACCTTAAAGATCATCCAGTTTCAACCTCCTGCCACAGGAAGGGACACCTTCCACTAGATCAGGTCACTCAGGGCCACATCCAGCCTTGGCCTTGAAGATTTACAAAGATGGAGCTTCCACAACCTCTACAAAGTTTTTTATTAAGTGTTTTTTGGTTTTTTTTTTTGCAAAGTTATGTAAATTACGTGTCATGGTGGGTTTATACAGGGTCTTCTTTCAGCCTTCAGCTGGGAAAGAGACAGATGTGAGGCAAAAATGTTTTTTCTTAATAATTCTGGATTCTGTGCATGTTTTACCCAACCTCTTTTATTCTGATTTTCTTCTTTTCTTTTTCCTTTTCTTTCTCTTTCCTTTTTTAATTTTTTTTTATTACTTACTAAAGTAAAGCAGTCAAACATCTATGGAATTCCTTTCTTTCCCTTGTAAGAAGCATCCCAAAAACTCTAACCACCCTGATCCTTGCTGCTTTCAAAGAAACATTTTTAATTCTTCAGCATGGAGCAGCTTTACACTTCACAATATATTTTGCTTCCTGCTTTCTCAATGGGATTTTCTCCAAGCAGTGCTAAAAATCAAGAGCTCTTCTTTTGTCTCCCAACAGCATTTTTAAAATTCTCGATTCATGGAAAAGCTCCCGACTTTTGTCTTACCCAGCACAAAGAAAAGAAGCATTTGGAGGTTTTTGCTGCCGGGTGTGTGAGCAGCTGCAGCTCTGGAGAGCCTCTTCAGCAGCTGGGAGCAGCAGCTCCAAGGCAGCTCTGGCCACATCTGCCACCACACACTTTTGTTTTGCTGCTTGAAGGAAGTTTTGATATCCTGGAGTGCTGCAGTTTGGGTGCAGCAGCTCCTGTGGCCAGGCCAGCCTTTTGCAGGTGCCTGATCTCACCTGAGCCTCCTCCTCTGGGGCAGGGGGATGCTGGTGACCCCAGAAGAGGTGCCTGGGGCAGGGGGTGCTGGAGGCAGAGGGTGCACCTGGGGCCCTGCATGTGCTGGAAGGGCAGCAGCCCAGCAGGACAGAGGGAAAGCACAGCTGTGCAGGGGCAGCGCTGAACAGCTGGAACCATCACAGCCTTTGCTCTTTCCTTCCCTCCCCATTTCAGTTAATTTGCTTCCTTTTTCTCCCTTTCTTTCCCCTTCTCTCTTTTCTCCCTTTCTTTCCCTTTCCTTCTTTTGGTTTTGATTTTAAATTTAGTTTTTCTTTTTTTGTTCTCTTTTAATTTCTTTCTCTTTTTATCTTTCTTTCCCTTTCCATTTTCCTGTATTTTCCCTTTCTGTTTATTTTTCTTTCCTTTTTATCTTTCTATTTATTTTCCTTTTTCTCTTTAGTTTTTTAGTTTTACTCCTTCCTTCCTTCCTTCCTTCCTTCCTTCCTTCCTTCCTTCCTTCCTTCCTTCCCTTCCTTCCTTCCTTCCTTCCTTCCTTCCTTCCTTCCTTCCTTCCTTCCTTCCTTCCTTCCCTTCCTTCCTTCCTTCCTTCCTTCCTTCCTTCCTTCCTTCCTTCCTTCCTTCCTTCCTTCCTTCCTTCCTTCCTTCCTTCCTTCCTTCCTTCCTTCCTTCCCTTTTATCTTTCTCTCTATTTTTCTTTTTGTTTTAATGTTTTATGTTTTCCTCTTCCTTTTTTTTCTCTCTCTTTCTTTTTTGCCTTTATTTTTTCTTTTTATCTTTCTCTCTTTTCCCTCTTTCTTTGTGTACCTTTTCCTCTCTCTTTCCCATTCTTGTTTAATTTCTCTTCCTTGCCCCATTTTCTCACCCCCCAGCCCCCTCTGGCTGTATTCCCCACACTCCCCCCAGGACCCCACTGTCTTTGCAGCCACCCCCGAAGCATCTGGAGCTGTGGGCAGAGCCCTGGGCCAGCAGAGGCTCAAAGCTCATTTGTGAGCAGCAGGGTGCTTTAATGGAGGATTTCCCACCAGCAGCACTTCCATCCTTGCAGGAGCACAGGGAGAGCACCGACGTGAGAAGGAGGAAATTATCCTGGGGGTGAACCACCTCACTGTCTCCTTCCTGGTTAACCAGCCTTGTGCCAGGGCAGATCCCCTTTCTGCCACTCTGGCAGTGATGGGGTTGTTGGGAATCCACACCACCAGCAGCTCCTGCTCTGCCCAGCACACTCAGGGCACAGGCTGCTTTGGACTGGTGAAGAGCATCTGCATCCTTCTGCAATGGCTTGGAAGGTGGCTGGTGGACTAATTTAATATAGCTTGGTCTCAGTTCTTTTAATTATGTCTTTATAGTCTTTTAATTAGCCTGAATCCTACTAATTTAAACCACTCTTGTTCGGAGAGACTTCTGCTGAGCAGCTGTTCTCATTCAGTGCTTTCTCTGGGTTTAGGAAGAGAAGCCTGGGACGTTTGCTTCTCCCCTCCAGGCTGTTTTTCTTATTTTGCTGCATCAGCAAAAGGTTGCAGAATGGAAATGGTTCCTCTGAGATAGAGGAACGTGACTTACAAACCATTATTTGTGTCTGGAACCTGTTTACAAGGTTCAGACAATAAGGAAAACCAAACCCACGGTGTTTCCTTTGCATGCCATACTGCTCCAGCTTCCCTTCAAACAAGGCAGGGATTAGGAACTTCAAGGACTAGGATGACAAGCTCATCTGAAAGACAGGGCTCATCCAAAATAAGAAATGTCCTGGCAGCCAGGCTTACTTCAAGGGAAAGCTATTGGAAAGAGAGCTCCAGGAATTGCTCTTTTATTCCTGCTGCATGCTGGCTGCAAACCAGACTGCTGGCTGCAAACCAGGCCTGTCCCAAGGGCTGTACAGTCTTGAGGAAAAAAAAAGAGGTTCCCTGGTGCACAGCACAAATCAAAACCCCAGCCCAGAAGTTCATGTGAGCCTCATATCCCTCTCCTGAGCTTCAGCTCAGGTCTCCTCTGTGGGGTGGTCCCAAGTCCCCTTTGCCACTGAGCTCCAGGGGAAAAGGAAAGGGATTTGCAAAAAAAGCAGCTTTCTACATCACCATCAATTGGTGCTTCAAGCAGTGATAGGAAGTGCAGGACTTGGGGTCCTCCTTGGCTTCCAGCAGTGCCCATCACCCTCCCAGGGCTCAGCTCTGCTCCTGGCAAGCACAGGGTGTTGTCCAGCCTCAGATTTTAACAGAGGGAAAAAAAAAGAGAGGAAAGACTGTGCAACAGCTGTGAGGGATTATCAGTGTGTATCACGCTGTCCTGCTCTGCAAGAATAAAGTATGCTTTAAAGTTCAGGATAGGCATTATTGACTGCATTTAATTGCTTGTGTCCCATCCTGGGCAGGGGCTGCAGTGTGCCAGGGGTAATGCAAACACTCACAGGGGACAATCCCTGCTAAGAAATCAAAGAGCAAGGCAAGAGGGAGCCAGCCTGTTTTCCTTCTTGAATAATTCCTCCAGAACATTAGTCTTCCAAAAACAAATACTGTGGATGGTCCAGGGGATTGAAATCCATCACGGCGAGGCAAGCAGACAGCAAGTCAGGAGGGAGGTGGGGAAGAAAGGGAGAGCCAAGGGGGAGAAGAGTCACCATCGTGTGGCTCATTATCATGCCTGCTCTGGCTGCTGGCTGAGTTTATAATCCAGGCTCCTGGGTGCCATAAGAGCTCGTTAATTTGGAGCCCGTGCTGGTGAGTCAAACGCAATTAAGAGCAATCAAAGAAACATCATCACGAAATGCAGTGCGTGGATTTCTTTATAAAGCCGTGGTATGGCTGTGATTATTTGTGGTGTGGATGCACAGTGCTTCTCTGAGTGGGGTTGATGTGGCCAGAAATGTGAATTCTGTCCCCATCTGCTGCAGCCGGGTGGGGCAGTGACCCTTATCTCCTGGCACATATTATCTGCTAATGGGCCAGCTTTAAACCAGCTGGGCAATCATCTTTATCTTTTCCACAACCCATCCTCCCTCCAGGAGATATCATCTGCTGCTGGGCCATTGAGTCCCAGGGCATGACTGATAAAATTCCATCATCCCACTGGGAGATGCTCCAGCCAGGGGAGGAGCCAAGCCTTTCCTACCCAGAGAAAAACTGAGATTTTGGACAGCAAGGTACCTTCTTTCCACTGGATTCCAGAGGAAAGCCAGACCTTTCCACATCATCCCTGGACCTTCAGAGGAAAACTGCACCTTCTACAGGAGCACTGCTCCAGCTGAACCACATCTGCCACTGCAGGAGGATGCAGCCACCATGGAATGGGACTGCTGCCAACAGCCTGACTGACTGACGGGTGTCAGTTTGTATTCTGACTCTGTCAGGGTTGGGATTGTTTTTTTGTAATACTGCATTTCTATTTTAATTTCCCAGTAAAGAACTGTTATTCCTAATTCCCATATCTTTGCCTGAGAGCCCCTTAATTTCAAATTTATAATAATTTGGAGGGAGGGGGTTTACCTTCTCCATTTTAAAGAGAAGCTTCTGCCTTTATTGGCAGATAACTGTCCTTCAGACCAGGATATTCTCCTAGCAGGCTGTGGTCATTCTTGCAGAAAGAGGAGCCCTTTGCAGCAGCAGCCCCTGCTCCAGGCGCTGCTGCCGGGGTTTGGCTTAGGAGGAGGTTTAGCAAAGTGCAGATAAGGACCAGGCTGGATTTTGCACACAAGAAAAATAACTGACCTGTGAAACCCAGTGCCAGCTGTCGTGGAGGTTACACAGTGCAGCTGGACCTATGTATAGATAAAGTTTATGGGTGATAAGAGCGGCTCATGAACACGCTGGCCTGGACACAAAACTGCATAGAATTTCTTTAAACTGGTGTTTGTTGATTGTTAACTCCATGGATGGGATATTTTTATGTGTTATACCTTTCCCTAAGCAGCCCCTATCAGTCATTTATCCACAAAACATAAGTGTCGAGCCCCAGGTCTGGGGATGGAGGGGGAGCTGAGCAGCCTGTGCTTTGCTGTGTGGTTACAGCAACCACAGCAGGGAAAGGGGACAGACCTCCCTGTGAGCCCACCACTGTGTTCACCAGGGAGCTGCCCAGGCCATAAACCCAGGGGACAGAGAGGTGGAAAACACCACTCCAAAAATTTCCACTGACCCTCTTTTTCAAGGGGTGAGCACTTCTTTGACTAAGTGTCTGTTCACTTGCCAAAACAGCTGGGAAACCAAATACTTCATGCTGCAGTACAACTAATTCCTGTTTGCTGATACTTGGGATGCATTTTGGGAGAACTGTTTTTCAGTTTTCATCTGCTTTCAGACAAAGCATGATTAAATCTAATTTTCCATTGAGGAAGGGAAAAGAATACATTTCTGATTATGCTGAAGACTTTTAAAGCTGTTCAGGGGAATTGTCACCCTGAGAAATCCGTGCTCTTCTGGGGGATGCTGAGTTGAAGGAGGGGTGTGCCCTGCCTTGTGCCATGGTTGGGAGTAAAACACATGCAAACATACAGCTGTGCATTCTAAGTCCTCTAAGCAAACTAAACTAAACTAAACTAAAACCAAACTGAAAATACAAAGCATGCTTTGGTGTCAGATAAAACACAAGATTCTCTGTTCATCCAGGTTCGGTTTGGTGGAAGGCAGTGCCTGGCTGTTTGCAGCCCACCAAAGCTGGGATTTCAGGAGAGTGAGATGCCATGGACAGCCAGATGCCTGCATCATATTGACCTCTCTGCTTGCCAAAGGTGCTTCTTTTCCTTGGGTGGGCTGAATTTTGCCAGCTGCTGTCATCAGTCAAGTTTACAGCCTTTGCTGGAGCTTGAGGTGGCAACACAAGCACCCTGCCAAGCACCAGGGCGAAAGATTCACACCTCGGTGATGGTGTTGTGTTTTCTCAGGTCTTTTGCTGGTGCAGCCTTCAAATTCCTCCTGAAAGTGTGAGTCTGCCTGCAGGAGGGAAATATGTGAAAAAGGGATTTAACTGGTTGCCACCCATTAATTGCCCCATGGTGATGGCCAAAAACCTCAGAGGAGATTCCTGATTCCTATTGTAATTATTGTTATTAAAGCTATTAGCCATAACAATGATTTTTCATATTAAGGCAATACCTGAGGTATAAGAGCAACAGCATCCTGTTCTGATCTATATATATATTAAAAAAGGGATATTGCAAACCAAAACTAAAACTTTGGTAGGGATTTCTCAAAGCCAACATGAAAAACAGCTGAGAAAACCTCCTCCCAACCAGAATCAAAGCCCCTTCCTCAGCTGGCCACTAACTTTTTATTAGCTTGATTTGCATTTTTTTCCCACATCAGTCATCCCCAGGGTGCCCGGTGTTTCTTGCTGTGACCTGTAGAGGGAACTGTGCAATATAGCAAAAGAGTCCAAAATGGTCTGGTGTGTCCCTTTCCAGGAAAGGGTGTTCCTCACCCATCCCCTCCATCCTTAAGCAGCTCTCACATTTTCCACTCACATCATTTGATCTCAGGTGGGCTGGGATTTCCAGGCAAGACAAGGTGTCCACACTCCAGCTGTGGGCAGCCAGAAGATGCAAAGTACCCTGCAATCCTGCTTTTATTTTTTTTTTTTCCTCTTCTTCTTCTTTTTTAAATTAGAAACAGCCAGTTCAGTTGGTGGAATTTGTCCATTGCTGTGACTCACGGTGTCTCAGTTTTTGGGGGCTGCCAGTAACAAGTTAGGAAAGGGCTGTTTCAACCCAGGACAGAAGTGTCCAGACTTTCCAGGCCCCCAGCCAAGGCTGAGCAGAGCCCAGTGGTTCTGGAGAGAGCAGCAGGCTCAGCACCACACTGAGGTTTGGGTCCTGTTTTATTGTCACTCATGACACTGAAATAAAATTTCTTGGGACACTGTGGGACAACACAAGCTTTCCTTGCCCTGTGGCAAAGTGAACCCACTCCCACTGTCCTCCATCAAGCACTGTGGAACTCCTTGCTGGACAGTTCAAAACCACTCAGCAAAAGCCTGGAAAAATAAAAATCCACCCTGTCCATGCAAATGTGCCCATCTCTGGCCAGCATGGGGCTTGGGGTGTTTTGCCCAGCCCATCAAGGCAAGGGCCAGGCAGAGCTTCAGAGCCATCACTCTGCAGGTATTTTCTGATTGTATGAGTTGTCAATTCTGTCAAACTTCAGTGCTGCTGATGTGGCAAAGCTCAGCCTGACTCAGAGACTCTTGAAAGCAGCTGGAAGATCTGACTGAGGCTGGAAAAACCACTGGTTTGGATCCACTTTTCTACTGATACTGATGATATGGAGGAAATGAGACCCAAGCTGGTGCTGAGGTCTGCAGATGTCCAAACCCTCCCCTGGGATTTCTCCCCTGGAGAAGTCTGTGTGTGTCCAGAAAGTGCAAATCTGCTTGGGAAGGGATAGTATGTTGTCATGGGGCATGAGTATCCTCTAGACTGAATTTCTCTTCATTCCTCTTGGAAGTGTTGGAAAAAATAATCTAACAACTAAACACAAAAAAGAAAACAAGGAAAAAAAACCCCAAAACCCTCCACATATTTAATTGGTGACACAAGATTAAAAAAATAATTAAATTGGGTTCTAAGACCTGCAGTTTTCAACATTTCTTGGAGGACTGCAGCCTGGAGCATCCTGGGCTCCCTCTCTGTCCTATAGAGCAATGAAGAGATCCACTTTTTTTTTTTTTTTCCTTTTTTTTTTCCTTTATTAACAAAATTAGTATGTAAAGGTAAGGAGCAAATTACCACTACCTTGCTGAGATTTTAAACTTTACTCATCAATGCCATCCCTGTCTGTGAAGTGGAGAAAAAAGCTTGTCCTGTGCCATGATCCCACTCTCTTGCAAGGAGCTTTTTCAGATTCCTGCCATGATGTTGATGGTTCAGTGATGGCAGTGATGGTTCTTCAGCCAGGCTGGACAGGGAACAACCTGTTAGTGGAAGGTGTCCTTGCCCATGTCAGGGGGTGGGATGAGATGATCTTTAAGGTAATTTCCCCCCAAAACCATTCTATGATTGATTCTGTGATTCTTTCTCACTTACAGCCACACAACCCTCGTGGTGGTGGGACACAATTTGACTTTGGCAAGGGAATTGCAGCCAAGCACACTTCAATAAGAGGCTTCACAGGCTGTGGTCATGACTTTTATCTGGCCCATTTTCAGGGCAGAATCAGGGCTGAGGCATCAATCTTTCCTCCTGCTCTTAACCTGTCCAAAGGGAGCAGGAGCCCTCGCTGACATTAAAGACAACTGAGCAAAAGGGCACGAATATAGGCCAGACTTTATATAATTATATAGGGAGGAAAACTGGGATGTCTCTTTGTAGAGGCTGGGAACGTTCCACTGGAAAACTAGGTTAGACTGAAAAAAAGAAAGAGCCTCTGTAACCCAGAAATAGCTGGGAGGTTTAAGTATAATTTTCTAGCCCTGTGTTATTATGGTGCTAATTCAGGTTTGAGAAATAAATGTAGGTAAAGGTCTCCCAAGGTCAGGAGGAGAAGCAAATCACATTTACAGCTTCCTTTTAATAAAGAATCTCTTCTCCTAATTGAAAACTCACCATTCATATGACATTGATTCCCTTCAGTGCGTGGAGGAATATTTGTGTTTAATTGATCAATTTATTAATTAATAAATTTTTTTAAAGGCCACCTTTTGGAGCTGTCTGAAGCCCATCCTTCCACCTGGAAGGTGGATTTTAGGAGCAAGAAGAGCCTGGAGGTCCTTCACATGGGAAGCTGAGATGGAGGTAGCCAGCAGAGAGCTGGGAGCAGGGGTGGGTGGGTGCTGCTCCTCATCACAGCAAGGAGCTGTGATTTCAGCCTCCATCCCTGCAGCCCCCCTGAGGCAGAGAGCCATGGCACAGCTCAGGCAGAGCCAGCTGCCTCGGGAAACCCAGAACAAGCTCACTGCAATGCTCATTGCCCTTTCAGTTCACATTTATTCTGTGTTTGTGTGAGGCTGGTGAAGATCAGCTCCCTCTGTGGAGCACCGCCCCGCAGCGTGCTGCACAAGGAGGTGTTGCTGAAAGAGCAGCCTCAAAACCACATCAGCTCTCATCAATCCACAAAAACCTGCTTTTTGCTTAGAGCAAAGGGGCCAGAGCTGGCAACACCTCTGTCCTGTCACAGGAGGAGGTTTGTAAGAAATGTCAGAAGTGCAAGGAAGGATGAGGAAGCCAGCACAACACTTGCTCTGGAAGGTGAGACATTTCCCTTGTCTGGAATGTGTGTACTTAAACAAGTGCTGGGAAGCTGGGCAGAGTGAAATGATCTGGTTATTCTGACATCAGACCCAAGAAATCAAAGCTTTGTTGCTTTGGCATTTTCCACACCTTCACTTTCCTTCACGTCCCAAGCTCAATCAGCAGCAATGGGACCTGTTTCTTAGGAATGACCACTTGGACAGTGGTTGGGTATCTGGTACCAGTTTCATCATACAGACACCCTGAAGCACAAAATATGGTGTCCAGACCTGAGACAAGAAGAAAAAATTATGGATCTAAAGTCAGAGTTCAGGGCAGGAAAGCACAATGCTAGAAATGGCTGAAACAAATTGGAGGAATTGTGGGTTATGACAAATTTACTCAGGACTTTCTTTTTTTTCTTAAAGGTCAGGCTTCCACTGGGGCTTGAATTGTTTTTACCTTGGTTTCTTTAGAACATGGAGCCCTCCAAGGGGCAGACAGTGTCTGGGGCAATGAGGCTGATGAGGATTTGGGAGGGGAGCAAGGGCAGGAGGGAGGGCACTGGTGTTGCAGCTCAGCCACTCTGCACAGAGCCAGAGGAGAGCAGCCTCCAGCAGCCCTGTACGGGACCACTTGGGATTTAATTGCTTTTTTCCTTGGACTCTTTCTCCTGAGTGTGGTTTTGGCAGCCTTGCCAGGTCCACCAATCTGCCCAGCCAAAGCTGCAGGCTGAAAAAAGGGTAAATAATTCCAAGCAGAGCTTCACACTTAAAACTGCCCCTGGAAGCCAAAACACTGTCCCTTCTGGTTTTTATCCCCAAAGAGATGACAGGTGATGACTCTTTCCTTTTTCTGAGATGAGTTTAAATCCAAACCTTGTAGATTTTTAAACAGGAGAGCTCAGGCCTTGCTTTTTACAACTGATCACCTCTAAATACATCAAGATGATATTTCTTTGGCAAACCTGAGGAAGGCTCAGACTAGGTAAGGGGTGGTGAGAAGCTAAATTTTTAGAAATACAGCACCAGGTTGGATGGGGCTTTGAACAACCTGTTCTAGTGGAAGGTGTCCCTGCCCATGGCAGGAGCTTGGAAGTGGATGATTTTGAAGGTCCCTTCCAACCCAAACCATTCTATGGTTTTATGATCTACAACATCTCAGCTTTTGAAGAAAAGTCCCTAAACTCCCAGACATCACAGCAAGATTTTTCATTCTGCCATTTGCACTGCAGGTCTTTAAAGGCCAAAAGTGATTTAAAGGCCAACCAAGATTTGCCCTGGCTGGTGCAGAATGTGTCAGGTGGCACAATGTGAGATGTGAAATGAAATGAAATCAGAAATACCAGCAAGGTCAGCTGTCACCGTGGGACAGCAGGTAAAAATCAGAAGTCTTGGAGGATTTCCTCATGTTTTTCTCTCCTGCATCATCCCACACTGGGACAGCAGACAAGGGTGGTGGGTGAAGAATTTAGTGAAGAGTTTTGCTTGAGTTGGAAGGAGGTGAGTGTCTTAGCTTAAGCAAACACAGAGGA
Organism: Luscinia megarhynchos; assembly: GCA_034336665.1. Classification (NCBI taxonomy): domain Eukaryota; kingdom Metazoa; phylum Chordata; class Aves; order Passeriformes; family Muscicapidae; genus Luscinia; species Luscinia megarhynchos. The sequence continues at coordinate 42,085,213 of JAPFBE010000007.1, read as the reverse complement.
CCTTGAGGCCACAGCTATTTTATCATCTGGGAGCAATACAGCTGCAACCTCAGGCCAGCAGCTGTGCTCTTGTGAGTTTTGGACCCCAAAGAAAATGGGAGATAAAAGTTGCCTTTGATCTGACTGGACTGGGTTTTTATTGCAAAGTCCCCTCGTTTATGATTTACTGCAGTTTTTGGTTGGATGAGGATGGGAATTGGGGAAAAGTCCCAACACAGCTCGTGGGAGGGCCAGGTCATTTGGCAATCTGTGTCTGAGAGCCTGCAGGACTGTCTGCTGGGCACACAGGGAGCAGAGGCTCTCACTTTCTCCCTGCCCCCTCCTTCACAAGATACAGCCATGCCTGAAATTGCTCAGTGCCAGGGACCCGTCCAGAAACCCTTCCTTATCTCCTGGCTAATCATGCCTGGATGAGGCCAAACTGAAGCTTGCTTCATCTCACAAAGGACTAAACAAACATTCTGGCTCCCGGTGATGCAACTCCAAGTTGATTTTTCCAGTTACTCAACTTCTCTCTCCCTACATATAATGTGCTGAACTTTGAAATAAATGCCTCTCTCAGCAATTCCAGCAATTTATGTCAAGAAAATCTGGATGCATCAAAGTGAGACATAATATTTTCTGACACAGCACAGGAATAAAGCTGCAGCAGTACATGTAGCTCTCCAGCCTGCATCTCAGCTCTGCCACTGACAAGGTCTATGGCCAAGGGCAAGGTAGTGGAACTGCCTGTTCCTCAGTTTCCCTGCTGCTGAAAAGGGGATTGTGGCATTCATCCCAAGCAAAGGAAGTGGGATGAGTTCATACAATATACCTGTAAGCTGTCTGTGAAGGAAAGGGAACATGGGCTCTGCTATCTCAGCAGAGAGGATGCTTTATCCTCAATTTGTGCTAAGAAATACAGAATGTAAAGAGGTGTTGCTGATTGCTCCTAAGAATCAGCAACATACATTGCATTCAAAGAGCCTCTTCCATATGCTGGTCCTGTTCTCTTGGCTCCTTCCCAGCCTGGGTCACAACCTCCTGTCTCTTACAACTGCACTGAAGCTCCTTTCCAGTACAGGCTCCCCCTTCCCCACCCAAAATTGCTGTACAGAGCTGCAAGGATCTTGAAGGGATCAACCCCCAGAGAGATGGAGCTGAGGGCATTCAGATTTTTGTGAGAACAGGTCCCAGCTTAAGGAATCAGACCCCAAATCCTACTTTTATGCCAACAGCTTTGCTAATAAAAGACAGCTCTTGCTTGAAACCCCTTGGTGAGAATCTCAGGAGCCTCCAGGGTCCAGACCATCCTTGTGAGTTATCTAAAATAGAGGGAACTGCAGGAGCTTAACACTACCTGGAGGTGCCTTTTTTCACCCCATGAAGGCTGGGGTTGATGAACTTTCATCTTTTAGGCTTGTATAGCCTGGCATTGATTCAGTTTATAGCAGGACACAAAAGCACCCAGCTTTGGCCATGGAATTCCCAATGGCAAAGTGTGGGTTTGTCTCTCTGCTGTGAATAGGAACTCTCAAGAAAGAAAGGTTCAGCCTGAGACACCCCAGCTGGAAAACTGAGTCTTTGAAGAGGTCCTGCAACAGGAATTAATTCTCCCTGCACTTTCCCACAGCATTTATTAAGCCTTTTTAAATACAACTTGCCTTTTCACCCTTTTATTTTCACAACAACCTGATGGCACAGGGATCACCTATTTCTTTTCTGATGTACAGACAGGAAAGCTGAAGTGTAGAAAACCTAAATAAATGCCTCCACTGCATTCTCACAGGTGGCCTGTGGCAGAGAAACCCTCACTCAGCCCTCACCAAGCCTTGGTGACCATTCAGTGGAGGAAAACATTGTCCTGGAAGGCAAAACAGAGCAACTTTTGGTTTCCCATATTCTCTGTCACCCTGTTTGGGTGACATTCCACGTGGATGAGGCCTCTTTTAGTCCCAAGGCAAGGTTCTTGTGGTTCAGAGCCATGAGGAAAGTGCTCCCATGGGGTTTTGCTGCCTGGGTCCAGCTCCAGCAGAGCCATCTCTCCTGAGCAGTGCCAGGACAGTGGCACTTGTGCCTTTGGCTCCTGGAGCCCAGCTGCAGAGGAGCTGAGGTGACCTCAGCTGACCCCAGCCACACATGCACAGGCTCACCCAGCATCTGCAGAGCATGGCCACTGTCCCTCCAGCCCAGACACCTCCACCCCTGGCTGCTCTGCCTGCTCCTGTAACCATCAAAGGCAGCTTGGAGCCCTTGTCCTAACTCACAGTAACATTTCTTTAACATTTTCGCCGAGCACAAAGGGAATTTTTAACATGAAACCTTTAGTGAGGGGTGCAATGGAAGAGGAGGGTTTGGGCAGGCTTGTTCTTTGCCCCTGCTGTTCCTGGGTATTCTCAGGTTTTGACTGGGTTTTGTCCATCTCTCTCTCCCACTGAATTAATCCTGGATAAATACATATATATGTGTGTGGAGATTTTTGTGTAGCTGTATGTGAGTCATACAGGCTCTTGCTATCAATGTCAGTACAGCTACCAGAATATTAATAAATATTCTTTATATATGTGTGTGTTTATACATACATATATATATATATATATAAAGTGTATCTATGCATAAATTATAACCACACCTGAGCTCTTGTGGTGACAAACTGAGGTGGACAAGCACCAAACCCAGGGATGGAGATGACAAGGACAGTGACCAGGGTGTAGATCTCAGCTTCCCTTGAATAACAGAGGCACAGAGGGACTCCTTGGGCTGGTGGCTTTTCCAGCTTCTGACATGGGAATAACCTGACTGGGATATTACCTGGGCTGCAGTCAGCAGGAGACTTGGGGAAAAAAACATCAACAAATAAAATCTCCCCTTCCCAAAAATCCTTTAAAAATGAATGCTGGAGCCAGCCACAAATTAAAATCACACTGAGGCTTGCTGTTGGATGCCAGGAATAATAGGCTTTGGTTTCAAGGTCTGCCAGTGAGTCATTTCATGGCTACCATCATCCCAAAATGCCTTTGAGCCCTAGGGTTACAGGGAATTGTGCACCAGGAATAATCAAAGGGAATTTGGAGAGGATTCTTTTGCTCCTGAGGACATTCTGTGGGCATTCCCCTGGATCCAGCTGTTGGCTCTGCTTTCCCTGCTGGGGATACCTTCCCAGCACTGCCCAGAGCCTGCCCTGCAGCCAGGGCTGAAATTGCAGCTGCAGCGTGCAGACAGCCCTGTGTGCTCTCATGGAACCACCCAGGCTGCTGATGGAGAGCCTGGCTCAGGTGACATCCCAACCTGGCCTCAGCCAAAAGCTGGTGGGGGTCAGAGTCTCTGGGGTCAGGCAAAGCAGGGCTCCAGCCTGTTGTCACTTCTGTCTTGGTGTCACAGCATCCAGCATCCCCCCCACGTTCCCCATCAGTTCCAGAAGGAGCAGTGGGTCCCCAAGGGATGGTTAAAATGCCAGAAGGAGCAGTGGGTCCCCAAGGGATGGTTAAAATGAAAGGAAAGGAAGGATGGGGATTGGGTTTTGGCACTTCTGTGGGTTTGGGCAACTCCTTTCTTCTTCACCTTGAAGGAAAGGAGTGAGCACTTGAACCAGCCCCATCCAAAACAAAGTTCTGCTGGTAAAGACAAAACCTGACCTGCAGCAGGAACACAGAACAGGAACTTGTCCAGAGGTCAAGAGGAGCTGGCTGTTGTAATTTTTACCTCTTCATCTGCCAGTATCATAGCCTTGGCAGGATTTTTAATGAGGAAGCTGATTGCTTTGAGTACAGAGCTGGAATGATGGGATGGTTTCCCACAGAATCTTCCCATCAGAGCTGCAGAGAAAGCTCCTGATGCCCCAGGTCAGACCAGGCTGGTCACACAGTGTCCTGATGTGGTGTGACTGCCTGGCAGTGCCAGCTCTGCTCTCAGAGGGCACAGACAGCAATTCCATGGCCAGGAGGACAGAGAAGGGACCTGGAGGGCAAGTGCAGGAGTTGTCTTGGTCCTCTCCTAACTCAGATATCACATCAGCATCGTGCTCTAGGGTGTGTTCAGACCTCAAACACTGAGGCTTTCTCCATTTTAAATGTGAGAAGGGAAATTCTGGAGGGCAGGTGCACAACGTGTATCTCACACAAAACCTGCTTAATTGGACTCTGAATCGATAATGAATCAAATCAGAAAAACCAGGTAAAGGAAATGCTTTAATTATCCTCTCTGGACCCAAACCTATCATATAAGTGACTCATTTGGTCCTTGCAGTGTCTCAGCCAGGCTTTACTTTCACCACATGGGGCCAAGACTTTGGGCTCTGCTCCTCTGACCTGGCAGTGCTCTCATCCAAAGCAGCAGCCTCATGCTCTGTGGTCACAGGTGGAATACAGAGCCCAGCCACGGGATTCCAGGGCACACAAGCAAAATCCCAATGCCCTGTAGCAGCCAGAAGTGCTCAGCTGCTTTGTGCCAGAGTCCCAAACAGAAAGCTCAGCAAGGACAGGGAGGCATTCCAGCAGGAGCATTGCAGAGAGAGCTTCCCTTTGGATCCTCCCTGCAGAAAGTGGATCTGGTTCACCTGAAGCACCCCAGCCACGTGTGGGCAGCTTTACAGCAGCCAGGGAGATTAAACTCAGCTTTTATTAGCCACATGAAACCTGAGTTCCTTCAGCAGACACACTGCAGGGCTTGTGGCACAAGCCTGGAGCCCAGCCAGGCTGTGGCTGGGTTTTGCACTCACAAACACACTGGTACAGGTCACCAAAACCTTCCCACCATCTGATTCCCACTGATTCCCACTGCTCCCTTCCCTTGACTGCAGCATTCCCAGCAGGACTCCTGTGGGTCCTGCTAGGAACAAACTTCACATGAAGAGCCGTTGCCCAACCCAAAACATTGTTGGGTTAAAGGAGTGGCATCCAATTAGACCCAACAATATTAATCAGCTTGAGTGTGGCAGCATCCTTAACAGCTCTGTGACTGCCACTTCTGTTTAAGAAGTTATTCTTGTGGGATTTCCCTCTGGGTGCCTTTTCATTGTCAGTGCACTTGTTTTGGAACCACCAGTTTGCTCCTGAGAACAGAGGGTGGTGACTGGGGGCTCTTTCAAGTCTGTGAGGGAAACCTGGCCAGGACCTTAACTGCTGGGACAGACTCCATCTGCAGGGTCTTTCCTTCCTCTCAGCAGCAGCTGAAGAAGACCCATGTCTGATAGAAAGTGAAGGTAAAATAAAGACCTGCCCTGCAAAGCTCCCACTGGCCTAGTGGAATGATTCCTTGCCAGATGAACTTTAAGATCTCTTGCAACCCAAACCATCCTATGGTTCTGTAGTGTCAAGGAGAACTCTGTGTTGATGAAAGACTAAAAGAAAAACCTTGGGTGTGGGAAGTGCTGGGTTTGCCAGGATTCCATGGAGCACAACAAAAAGTGCATCCCATGCACACAGACATACTGTCCTTCTAACCAGGACTTCAACCCAACATCAAACCACTCTTAGAGGTGTTTCCCTCAGCTGAGTGCTCATATTACATGGCTAAATCAGGATCTGTAATGCAGATTTTAAGGCATCCCCTAAACCTTACCCTTAGGGGCAGGAGGACACCTCACAAGCAGGCCAGCAGCAGCAAACTACACATTTCCCTCCTGTCTCCATCAAGCTTCTTTCCCTTAGAGAAGTTCCAGCCAGGCAAAACTTCACCCCAGCCAGCCCTTGGGAGGCCAGGGAGTTCTGCAAATACAATATGTTGGGATCAGCAGCCGTGTTCATCAACAACAGGTAATGTGAGCTGACAGGTATTGATTGGGCAGCACGGTGTCACATTTGCTCTGTATGTAGGTCACCCAGGCACAGGCACTTCACATAATTGTGTCCCAGCTGAGCTCCCTGAGCACAGGGCATCCCTCCTGGGTCGCTCCCCTGCCTCCCTGGGCTGCTCTCATCCCAGACAAGACACCACCTCCACTAGTGTCCAGCACTAATGACATTCCTGTTGATGTCTGGGGCAGGGAAATTGGCATTTTTCAAAGTGCAATCATAAGGTCATGTGTCTGTTTTTAGCCCACCTCCACATCTTCCCCTCCCCTCTTGCCCAAGCCCATTTTACACTTGCTCTGCTTGTAGGAAAAATGGGAAATGAGCTGGGGATGAAGGGGAGCTCAACAACTGAGCTGAGTGTGCTCAGGTGGGACACACCTGGGCTGAGGTTTTGGCCAGCAGGGTTGAGAGATGTGAATTTTAGGTTAGAGTGGTGAGAAAGGAGGGTGATGGGACAGGACACTGTGGGTTGTCTCTTCCAGGATGTTCTTTGAGAGCAAGGGTAGCTGCCCTCAATCCCCTCCAGCTCTCCACCCCTCCATCCCTCCACCCTTGCACCCCTCCATCCTTCCATCCCTCCAGACACAGAGAGCAATGATGTCCCACTGCCCCACAGGGGAGCAGTAACATCTCCATCTTCCCACAGTTTTTAACCTCCAGCAATAAAACAGTACCAAAAATCATCCCCTGCTGTGGTTTCAGCACTGGGTGAAGGCTCTGCTGTGCACCTACCCCCACTGCCTGGGCACATGTCAGGAAAGAATTCTCAGTTTGGCATTTCTATGAAACCACCTTGCTGTATCATTTTTTTCTCCTTTTTCACTCCCCTCTCTCCAACCACAACAACCTTCAAGCCAGCTTGTGAGGGAAGAGGAACTCATGTTGACTTTTTTTTTCTTTCTCTTGTGGTTCCTCTACGATTAATAGAGAATGTGGGACTTGTGCACTTCCCACTTAGGAAAAACCGAAATAAGTCTACAGGGAAATTCTTTGGGTTCCATCTCACGAAGTTAACCAGATAATCCCAGAAATCTGGCACCCTGGATCTGTCTCCTGATTAAAGAAAATTAGACATTCACATCCATTGGAAAAGTCTGTGCTTTGTGCAGCAACAGCAATAAGACAAACAACAATTTTCTCCCAGTGGCTTTATAAGCAGCCAGAAAACAGGAAGAATTTTTCATGACAAGTTTTGCTAAGAAATGTAGTGGTTTAAGGTTTGCTTTTACAATGCCAGGGAGCAGGGGGAGATGGTGGAAAGCAGTAATTTTAAATATTTCAAACCACTCAGACATTGTTTAACTCATATCTAACTTTCCTGAAGCACTGCAGACACCCATGGGAAGAAGAGGAAAATCCAGCCTGGGCTAATATGCAAGGAAACTTGGTGTTTTACAGTCTGGTTTTCTGTTCCAGGTCCCCAGGATGTGAGCTCCAGGGATGGGGCTGGGTCCTCCAGGGGCTACTGGACTCTGGGACCATCAGAAATCATCATTAGGGCTTAGTGAGAACAAGGTCATTTTCTCAGTACCTGTTATTGGTGTTATGCCTGACCCAAATCTTGTGTCCAAACACAGAAACCAGAAGATCAAAAAGTCACAATTTCTCCTGATATCTCCTTGCTTTAAGTGGTACAGACCAGAGCTGCTCTCTGCTGTTCTTAGGGCATTTTATGGCATCATCCTTTGGTGGACTTGGCAAGGCTGGTTTAAAGGTTGGGTTTGATGATCTTAGAGGTCTTTCCCAGCCCTGGTGACTGTGTTTCTATAATCATAAGGCTGCAAAAAAGGCACATTAAAGTTGTGATTTTTTGGGACAGCGAGCAGCTCATTAAAATCCTCGTTAAACACGCTGCTGGATGGTGATATTAATATGAGTGATTAGCAACATTATGGATATTTTAACACTGGAAATTAAAAAAAATGAGTCATTGGTCCTTTCCCAGACTGCAAGGTTGCTTCAAGTTTAGAAAACTTGCATGTTCAGGCTTTTAAGATTTTTCTGACCAAATGGGAGGCCTCAACAGCTTCTCTTAAAAATTTGAAAGATAAAATTCCAGGATCTGGGCAATGGAAAAAAAAAAAACCAAAAACCACAAAACAAAAACCCAGGAGATGACAGCCTGGGAGCCTTGAATCCTGCCCAGGCAAAGATCAAAACACTGGTTTCTCATACTGCAATCTCGATTATGGGATGCTCCAGTGGTTTATTTTGCCTTGCAGAATGTTTGTTGAAGGGAGGAGAGTTTTTCATGGATGTGTCCCAGAGCTCTGCGTGCACGTGGTGCCTGTTGGAGAGGCAGCTCAGTGTTTTTACCCGCTGTGTTTGGCTGGTGTAAAAACAAAAGGGAAGCCAGCAGCACCGTGTAAGGCTCAGAAGCAAGTGGTAAAATTAAAATGCAAATACTTGTTCTGGGAAAAGGCTGCGGGACTGAGCTGAAATCTGCTACACACCTTGTTCTAGTCTTAACTTTTTTGTAATTCTTGAAGGGATCAGAGTTTAGAAAAGCTGTTGACTTCACTAAGTGTTTGCAGGTCAGGCTGTGGGGAAAAATCCCTTCCATGCTCCATTTTTCTTATGCCAAGGAAAAAGAGAGCAAAAGCCTACACTCAGGACAGGGAGAGATTTCTCTGCTCTGACGTGTAGGAGTAACAATTCCCTCCAGTGAATCTCTCAGCACAGAAATGGGATAGGGATGGTGGCACCTGGACACAGGGCTGGTGGGATGTGTGGTGGCACTGGGGTCTCACAGGTGGCCCAGAAGCACCAGCACAGCTGATGGGAGCTGCTGAGCTGCTGGCATCTGGAATGAAAATTTTGGGCTCAGAGGGGACCGTGTTTGGCAGTAGACAAATAACACTTGCAGAACATGCTGAGTGGTAGGGAATAAGAAACCCTGGAGAAGGATTTCAGAGGTGTGTGCAGCTCTGCTCAAAGCACTGCAGAGCCCACTGCCCCTTTTCCTGGCCTAATCACCCTCAGGGCTCCCAGCCAAAAAACCCAAAATGTGCAGCACAATGAAAGCAGGAAATCGGGGGAAGAGAGGGGCATGTCCTAAAACCTACCAAACATCAGTACCAAGGATGAAGGATTCTGGGATGGATGGATGGATGGATGGATGGATGGATGGATGGATGGATGGATGGATGGATGGATGGATGGATGGATGGATGATGGATGGATGATGGATGGATGGATGGATGGATGGATGGATGGATGGATGGATGGATGGATGATGGAAGATGGATGGATGGATGTTGGATGGATGGATGGATCATGGATAGATGGATGATGGATGGATGGATGGATGGATGATGGATGGATGATGGATGGATGGATGATTGATGGATGGATGGATGATGGATGGATGGATGATGGATGGATGGATGGATGGATGGATGGATGGATGGATGGATGGATGGATGGATGGATGGATGGATGGATAATGGATAGATGGATGGATGATGGATGATGGATGGATGGATGGACGGGATGGATGGATGGATGGATGGATGGATGGATGGATGGATGGATGGATGGATGATGGATGATTGATGGATGGATGACGGATGGATGGATGGATGGATGGATGGATGGATGGATGGATGGATGGATGGATGGATGGATGATGGATGGATGGATAATGGATGGATGGATAATGAATGGATGGATGGATGGATGGATGGATGGATGGATGGATGGATGGATGGATGGATGGATGGATAATGAATGGATGGATGGATGGATGGATGGATGGATGGATGGATAATGAATGGATGGATGGATGGATGGATGGATGGATGGATGGATGGATGGATGGATTCAAGAGATCCAGCCTTTGAACTGATTTGGATTTTGATGCACATAATGTATGTCCAGGTCCCTAGTTAAATTAAACTATATCCTTTGTTATATGGCATTGAAAACATCCTGATCCTTCTCATTATAGGCATACACATGCATATACATATATAAAAATATATATACACACACAAACACACAAACACACACACACACACACACACACACACATATACAAAATACACAATACACATACACAAAATTCTCTAAGGCTGCATTACCCCAAAAGTGCCATAGCAGAGCCTGATAATCTGATAATCAGTCACATTTAAGTGTGAATTTGGAGGATCATAAGGACTGGAGCAGCCTTGGAATTTCCTTCAGTGACCTCATGATTCTGGGCATAAGCATCATCCGGAAGAGACCCCCACTGCCCCTCATATAAAGGGAAATTATACTAACCCAGTTTTTATAAAAGAAAGTAAAGGAACAAGGCAATTTTTACTGTTAATGTGTGTCTCTTTGTTGCAATAGCTACTGCAAACTTTTATGTTTCATAAAAACAAATTGAAGAAAGTGTGTTGGCCTTATATGACCTACCAGAGCTGGGAGCCAGGGCCAGGATTAGGACTCCAGTTCTCAGCTCCCAGTGCTGGATTCTCCTTATTAAATGACACCTCATCATTACAATAATGAGATCATCCCTGTTATTTAATTACATTCTCCTTGTTGCTGCAAATCCTCAGTGTGGCAATCCAAGCACTTGCTTTCTAAGGTTAGCAGGAACACAGAGATTTGTTTCCTGCCTTGCAAGTGATGTGTATCACTTGCATCTGGCCTGACATCAGCTTTTTCCTGCTGGAAAAGCTGAGCTCACAAGCGTGCCCGTGCTCTGGGCAGTGACACTGCCAGCACTCACCTCCCTGCTCAAACATTCAGATGTGGGTTTCATTCTGTAAACCTGTGGGATTCCTCAAAGGCTGCTCACACCAGGGAAGTGAAGCATATACAGGGTCAAGCCTTCTGGGGCTACAACACGTTTGCTTGTTGCAAAGGTGTTGGTTTTTAGGGGTGCAAGCCAGGAGGATGTTCCCTGCTGCAAGGGGGTTGGGACGTGATGGGACTTGGCTCTGTCCAGCTCTCCTGGGCTTTGTACAAGAGACACTTGTCTCCATCATTAAATGACAGCTCCTGAGAGTCAGGAGTTGTTACCTTTGGGAAGATCTGTTGCTTCTTGTGGTTCTATTTCTGTGGCAGAGTCAGGGCAGCTTTTACTGCACTTAATTAACTCCTGATACATGTGGGTAAACTAGGGGTCAAGGGGAGAGGATTTATTACTAAAAATCTTGTGTGCAGGGCTGGACTCCACCACAACTTCATCTGAAGACCAGGCACAGGGGTGGCAGCAGCAGCAGCAGCACTGAAGGACCACATGTTAATCACCACCATTAAATGTTATTCCACGAAGAGAAGAGCACGGGAGGAGAAAAGCCTGGGATGACTTCTGGGGTGATGGCTCCAGGCTGCTGCCAGCTCTGCCTGCAATTCCCCAGCTCTCCCAGGGATGGCTGGGGCTGCATTTTTGGCAGCCTCTGTGGCCCTGGGCGAGGCTGGAGTGGCTGAGTTTCGGGTGTGAGGAGAAGGCGGCTGTGCGAGTCGCGGCACGGTCGTGGATCTCTCCCTGCCAGCCTGGCTGCCAGGGCTACCAGCACTCCCCAGCACGGCTCCTCTTTGTCTTGGCACTGTCCCCTTGGCTGTGGTGGCATTCCCAGCCAGGCAGCCCAGGCTCTGAGGAATGTGTGTGATTTACGTGCTGAACATTTTGGCCAAGGAGGAATTTAACCCCAGTTGGGGAAGATCGACAAGTTTATGTCTTAACTGCACAAACATTCTTTTATTACTTCTTTCACTTCTCGTATCTCAGGACATTAGGTCTCCTCTCACTTTTGCATTCGTTTTCAAGATGTGTTTAGCTAGTTTGCCTGAGAGATAAACAAGCAAAGCTTCTTCCTCATTCCAGGTGCTAGTTTTCCATCTCTGCCATTCCTGGCTGGACAGTGCCCCAACTTCTCTCTCCCCCAGCCTTTCACCACTTCATTACAACTTTGCTCCGCACTGTCAGAAAGGAGCCAATAGCTCCTCAGGGCAGGGCTGTGTATCTCAGCAGACTGGGAGGGTCTAGCATACTTTTCAGTGTTGGAATAATTAACAATTAAGCCCTTAATTAATAGCTCACATGTATTTCCACTGGCATCTAAAGCACTTTGGCTGGGTGAGTAAAGGTTCCTCTCATATTTAAATCTAGAGTAATAATGCTTGAAGAAAAAAAAATCAGAGACAATCACTCCTACATCCATGAGAGATGGGGAGACTTCCCATCAGACAGACAGATGTTGCCTTTCCTCCCAACATCTGGAGAAGGGAGCTTTGATGCTGATGGTGGGAAATGTTCTTGGCTTGCTCTGGCTGGATGAGAAACCACTGCTATCTCAGACAGCAGTTTTGCCGTGTCTGTACTCCCACCAGTCACTGGGAAACCATGAACTGGGAGAGGAAAGCCACTCAGCAACTGCAATAGGATGTGTAAAATGGGGAAATATCCCATTAGTAAATCTGCAATTGTTCCAATTGCCCAGCTCCTTTGCTTTCTCTCATCAGCACATGAACTTGTGCCTTTGGATGAGTTCAAGCAGTGGTGCTAAACACCTATGAAACATGAAACTGAGGATGAAAAATACCCTGCTTCTATTTATTATAATGCAACTCCTGCAGAAACCTGTTTTAACACCTCTGTCCCCACTTTCCAGAAGAGGGAATTTTGCTCACACACCAGTGCAAAGCCAACCTTTTAACCCAAGTGAGGTGCTCAGTTTGTATGCAAAACAAGAAATCAAAGGCAAAAACAGTTTGGTGGAAAATTTCCAGCCAGTCCAAGTGTCAGTTCCCTAATCTGAGTTTAGCTATCCTATGTGGGACAGATAAACCCATCAGGCACTCTGATCATCAGATAATATGGCCATGTACTGCTCAAGCAGGTAGACTCAAAGTCCAGAGCTTAAAATGTGTTTGACTTCAGTGCAATAAAATCAAAAGGGAAACAAGAAACCTGAAGCAGCACTGCCATAATTAACCCGTGGTGCTGCTGCCATCAATGTCATATTTGTGTGCCTGGAGTGCAACTGAGCTCCTCAGGGTGGTCTTTTATGTACCTGTAAAGCAGTGTCTACATGTACAGCACTCTGTAAATAAATAATGCACAGCAATAACCCTAAATAAAATAGGCTGGATGTTGGGGCAATTTGGCTGCTCAGCTGGATTGCTGCTGACAGTTCAGAGGGCTGATTTATGGCTTTGAGGTCATTCTGGGAAATATTATACCATGGTTTTGTCATCCTGTTGCCGTGTTTTTCTGATTATTTGTGTATTTTTATGTTGAGCAAAGCAAGCACCATTCCATTATGCTACAGACTTGAAGTCAGAGGAGAGCATCACAGTCTTCTTTGTGCTCCCGCTGTTTCTTGCCAAACCAGTGGTTTTCCATTTGTGGTCTGTGAGTAATGGTGGGTGTAAAGGCGATTTCAGAAGGGTCTGTAAAAGGATTTATTTTCCCAGAGATCTCCACAATCTTCTGGCTTCAACAATATCTCAGAAAATATTGAAGTCTATTTTGAAGGTGTCAAGGAGCAGGGCCCTCCTTGTGTTCATCACCTCCATCTGTTGGCATCTTGCTTTCCACTTGGATCTCTGTCTCTCCAGACCTCTGGATTTCATTTTGGCTTTGTCTGTTCAACAGCAGAGCTCTGTGCTGAGAGCTGCTCTGGTGGGGTGGTTTGCAGCCTACAGCCCTGGTGGGACAGTGATTATTACTGAGGTTTTCACTATATATTCCACTATCAAGAGGGGAATTAAAGAAAATTCCTTGAAGATCTTGGGGTGGACTCCATGAAGGAGGCTTAAAAGTCCAACAGTCTCTGCCAATGTGGTTCCCTTTCCTGTTCCCACATTTAATGATTTATTATTTTTTTTTAATAATCATGGAATAGTTTGCATTGGAATGGAGTTTTATGATTGTCTTTTCCCAACTTCCCTCTCTGGTGAGCAGGGACATCTCAGCTAGACCAGGTTGCTCAGAGCACTGTCCAAACTGACCTTGAATGTTTCCAGGTTGGGGCATCCACCAGCTCTCTGGTGCCAGTATTTTACCACCATAACTGTAAAAACCATCTTCCTTGTCTCTAGTTTGAATTTACTCTCCTTCACTTTAGGACCACTACCCTTAAGTTCTATCACTACAAGCCCTACTAAAAAGTTTTTCCCCATATTTCTTCTAATGCCCCCTTTAAGTCATGAAAGGTCTCAGTAAGGCCTTCCCAGAGCCTTCATTTCCCCACAGGTTATGGGCAAGGCATGCTGACCAGGCACCTGTAATGCTGTAAAATCATTTCAACCACCAGCTTTTCTGATCACTCCTACCTTCAGTGGTTCAATTTATTTAGGTAAAGCTCTTGAGTAGATCTGAAGATGGAGAATTGAATCTGGACTTGTGGTTTGGGAGCACAGTTGGGTAAAAGAGCTGGGTGAAGAGGCAGATGGAAAAGCATCATTGGGCTCTCATTTAGCAGCAGTAGCACAAACCTCAGTATCCTGTGCTCAGGTTGCTGTTACTGGACACCAAACCAGTCAATAGTCAGTGGGCTGCAGGGAGTGATTCACTGATGATGAATTCAAGATGAATCATGCCCTACACCTCTGCTTCTGCCCACTGACCATGGGAACCTTGAGGGGCTAACATAGCTGAGAACATGTCTGGAGCTGGAAAGGACAAATATCATCCTCACTGACTCTTCTAACCTCAGGTTTGTGCCTGTCACATCAGCTGCTCCCCACAAGAAACTCCATCCCTGCTCCCCACAAGAAACTCCATCCCCAGACCCTGAAGTTCTCTTGCCTCCACTCCTCTGCTTGAAGGGCTCTGAGAGGCAGCCAAAACCTCATTCCTGAGACAATTAGGAAAAGGCTTCTGATTTCCATTTATGTCTCACTTTTGTTTTGCCAGGCAGAGCAAACCAAACAACTTTAGTCTCCTGTCACCAGACACTGCAGCCAGCTTTCCACTGCACCTGCTCTGGTATAAAGTTGCATAGTGACAACTCCCCATCAGCAGTGATGTTTGGAGATCTCTATCAAGGCAGGTGTTCAGCAAATGGCCTCTTTGTAGGGGGAGTACCCCACTCTGCTAATTGCCAGCACAAGAGCTGTAAGACACACTGACACCAGGCTTTGCAGCCTAAGGCTCTTCATGGGGTGAATATAATCTTCTCCTGCACCTGTAAATGCGATTTAAGAATGTTATCAGGCAACTACACAAACTGGGTGCAGTACAAAATATTTCTGCTCACCAAATGAGCTGGGCAGGGGGAACTTTGGGTTGCCTTTTCAGTGGTGTGGGTGAGCAAAATCATCACAAGTAGAGTGATGAAACACCAGATAGACCTGTGCTCCTGCAGTATCAGCAAGTATGGAGCTGGAAACTGGAGCTGGACAGCAGGCAGAGTGTGATTTGTGAAGGAGATGGAGGTTTGATGTGTTTGGTCTTCCTGCTACACCCTCTAAGTGGGGAAGGTGCTTCTCACTGTACTCCTTTCTGGCATTACTCTGAGACTTCATTTGGCTGAAGTTTGCCTTTATCATGAGTTATAGTATCAGCTAAGATTATAAAATGTCTTGTAGAAATTAGTTTATCTAACCACCACTTCTCTGCTGCATTTAACCATTAGGAAGGATCATCATAACAGGCATTAGCAAAACGACAGGCAGGCAGAAATCTGCTTCCTTAGGCAGAATAACTTTCCCCTTCCCACCTCCCCTCCCAGACTATTCAGCTACATTAAAAAAAAAAATAAACTAGATCTGAGCTTTGCAGCTTGACTTTCATGTTTGCTCACAGCCAAGGAGCTGAAAGGCCTTGGTTTTGAGAAAGTGAATATGAAAAAGCACCTCCTTGGGCAAGAGGAGATTTGCAGTCTTTGTCATCTTGAGGGCCACATTTATTTGTTACTGATGGGAAAAAGCATCGGCTGGGTGAGGGAAGGAGATGATCCCCAGCCAGCTTCCGTTTGATTGCTCCTGCCAGGCATCTGCAGGAGATGATTTTGTTTTGTTGGAAGCCAAATGGGTGCCACAGATAAGCTTTCTCAAAGGCATGTCCCTCTGGGCCCGTGCTCTTCCCCGTGGCACGCTGTGAAACGAGCCCGGCTCCTGGGACGTGGAGCTCCTGGTCCTCGCCAACCTTCCCCTAAAGCTTATTCCAATAAATCACAGAGCTGGGTTATGGGGCTCTGTTTGGTGGGGGCTGCTTTTAATTGCAGTTTTAGGAGCTGTGGGAAAGCAGAATTAATGCCATATGGGTTTTTTTTTAGGCTTTCGGACCAGTGGCGAGGTCTCGCTTTCAGTTTTGGCTGGGATTCAAACATCACAGCGAATTTTCAGGTTCCTGTGTCAAAGCCACAGTGAAGGGGGAAGGGCAGGAGGGGAGATGGTGGCAGGGTGAGGGAGGGTGCTGCTGTGTGGTGCTCTGCTGCTGGCCTGGAGAGGCGGAGGGGAAGGACAGGGAGTTTCCAGAGATGAGCACAAGCACTCCAGGTAAAATCCATCTGCTCCTGGCCCTCAGCACGGACAAGGAGGCTGAAACTTGTGACAAAGGGGAGCATGTTGGGAAGGGGAATGGAAGACAGAGTGCTGTGGTGTTTTCCCTGGACACTGCTGTCCCTCATGCTCCTTCTTTCACTGATTTTCCTTCCCTCAGTGCCCCCCAGTGCTAAGCGTGGTGCCTCCTCTCCCTACAGGTGTCAGGCTGTGCTGTGACCTGCATTTATAAATTATTTGCTTGGGGGAAGCTCAAGGTGGAGCTTATATTGCACAGGGCTGATTTTGTGAACACGAGTAAACCCCTAGGATGATGGGACAATTGTCACAGGAGAGCCAGGCCACCTTTAGCTGTTTGAAGCCTCCTGGTCCCCCTGTCTGGTACAGAGAGCAGGTCCCTGGTACCCAGGTTCTTGGTAGTTCTTGTGTGAGCCCAGCTGCTCTCTCTTCTGGGGGGATGTGACCATGCTCCAGGCACTCTGGCAGCTCCTCACAATCTCTATCTGATAAGATTTTGTAGACTCATGCACACCTAGCCACAGGTTTTTGCAGATCCCCAAGACACACTGAGGCTGAAGAGGGGTAATTCTGCCTTTTCTCATGCAAATCAGCTGAACTCGTTGCAGGTGATAGAAGTGGTGAACTTTACCCTCGGAAAGCCTGGTCCAGGAGTGAGTTGAAATATCCTTCCTCTCCAAACCTCACCAGAGGTGCATAGAGCAGTTGCTTCACCAGGCACAGAAATAAGAGCACTTCTGAGGAAACAAAAAAATACAGCATTTTGTAAGCCCTGGGCATCTGAGGCAGGTGAGAGGCTGAATGGTGGACAAGCTCCCAGCTGAGCACAAAACACACAGAGGCACCTCTCTATTTTCCCCACTGCAACTGGAACATTTGATGTTTGAACACAATCGTGAACACACTCTTCTCTCTGCTCTTCTATTCTTGATTTTCATTCAGGTTTAAAATATCCTGAAAGCAGCATCACTATCCTCCTAGTCATCAGTGGAGAGTGGGGAGGAGACAACTCTTGACCAGGTGGGAACCCATCCAGCACGTGTGGCTTTGCAACCAGTTGTTTGGAGCTGGACTAATTAGTCATCAATGGTAAATAACAAAAAGATGAGTCCAGGCCTGAGACAGAGGTAAATAATTAGTTACCTCTTTGTTAAATGGTATGAGGAAGGAGGGATCTGTCAGATGACTCAGCTCTGATGAGGGGGAAAAAAAGTGTAACATCCCAGTGAATCTATGGATTTTCCAGGTCTGAGGATGATGCTGCCCAACGCAGATGTTGTCAGCAGTGTTACCAAAACAGCTCACTCTGAAATTCATCCAGCAAGTAAAAAGTCTGTAATAACAGAAGAGTTGTGATGTGCATTAAAAAGGGTCTGAGGGATTGTTTCTTCAGCTCTGAGTAGGTATAAATACCTGATTGCTTCTAGATCTTGCCAATTATTGGAAGTGATATAATTTTTGTAGAAAAATAAAGACCTCACATCAAAGAGATGCTTAACATTGTTTTTGACAAAAATTACTATCTTAAAATATGTACACATGAGAACAAATTGTTCATGAAAAGCTTTCAGTGAAACATTTTAGCAGATTCCACTTTCTCAGTTTCACTTCAGCAATGTTAAAATGTTTTGGTGACATAGAGAGATCTTGTTTCAGTTTGTTTTGGATAATTTTGCATTGCAATATTAATTGAAATATTTTCATATTGCATTGCAATATTAATTGAAATATTTTCATTTTGCATTGCAGTGCAATGTTAATTGAAATATTTTCAATGTGTGTTGTATTTTCTTGTGCTAGGATTTATGCTGCACCTCCCTTTGTTATGTTTAGCTTTGACATTTTCAAAGTGAAGTTTCAGTTGTATCAGACCAAATGTCTTTTACATTCTTTCTCCACCAAACATTTTTAAATTTTATAGGTTTTTATTCAGATTTGCAATGATAAATTTGAAGCAAATTTGTGTGTTTCCTGAAAAAAAAATCTAATATCCAGCCAAATCTTTTAAGGTGTTTAAAAGGAAACTGTTTTCTGGGCATTAAATCAGGAGCTTTGGAGATCTGGTCTTTCTCCCAGCTCTACCAACACCCTGGACATGTCATTTAGGACTTGACTACATGAGAAAAATGACTGTAACAGGTATCCATGGTCACCCAGAGCACACTCACTCCATAGGAAGGATGAATTCTTCTCTACAGTAGTTCTCCAGCCTAAACTCAAAGTTTCACCCTGTGTGATATCTCAGGTCAGATGAATCTTCCTTCATGCTGGCTTTGAGAAGCCCCAGGTGAGCACCCAGCAGAGGATGTCCAGCATCCCTGTGACTAATGCCCTGCTGCAGGGAATGTTGGCCCAGCCCCAGGACAGCTCACACCGTGCACAAGGCTTTGGCTGCACTGATGGAGCAAGGCACCACTTCCATCATTTGGTCTGGGCATGGTTTCAAGCTCTACAAGTGGCATGGGGCTTTAAATTACCACCAAAATTTAGCTCCCCAGAAACCTCCCTACACAAAAAAATCCCTCAATTTTCCAGTCCTATACAATGCTATCTGTAAAATGAGCATTATGCTAAAGCTTCTTATCTCAGGTTGGTGCATCCAGGTATATCAGGAGCATCTCTTTCCTTGTGTGAGTTCAGGGATGAGTGCAAAGGAACTTTGATCTTGTTCAGACCTCATTACCACCCAGCATCACCCACAGGGTTTCCTGCATCGTGGAAACATTTTCTTTCTGAGTGATTGTTAAACACAGCACCACTGAAATCCTTAAAACATCTCCATGGTGGAACAGATTGCTTTTTCCCTACTTTTTTGTCCAGTCTGACTGTGCACCCAGTTTGCAGCATCAAGGCACTCAGGGCTTTAGGACAGCATGGGCACAGCTCATGAGGATTCATCCCATGGACACCCAGGGCAAATCCCCTGGTTCCTGCTGGGAATAAGGAGAGGAGCAAGGGGTGTCCCATCCCTCGTGTGGCTGGCTGGGGAGCAGAGGGTCAGGACAAGGAGGGACAGCCAGGACCACAGCAGATGTTTTCCCATCCTGTCTGGTCTGAGCAGCAGCCCCAGCTGCTGCTCTGGAGATGGTGAAAAGAGGAAGAGCTGTCAAAGACAGACAACACAGTGGTTTCAGTTGTGCATTTCAGTTCACCTCAAAGACCTTGCTGCTTTTTTTTTTTTTTTTTTTTTTTTAACAGGACCTTTGTCTCATTTTCCTTCACATGCAAGTGTTTTGAAGCACCTTCTCATCTGGAGAACCCCTCAGGAGGTCTGCAGACACTGTACTCCCTCTTCCCTTCCATGTCCAGGATGGGTTTGTAAATCACTTTATTGGGACAAGAAGTGTGATGGGCTATTTGCACTCCCCTTCCTAGCAGCCCACCTTGCTATAAAATGGTCAAACTTTGGCAAAAAGACAAATCATAAACCTCTTCTGTATCTTCTGTCTTGTTTTCGAAGACTGTGCAATTCTTTCACACTTTTTTTTTTCCCCCTCAGCTTCTTGGGCTTGTTAAATAACAAAACAAAAGATAAAAGCTCGAATAAAGTTGCAGCTGCTTGGCACCAGCCCAGCTCTTTATCACCAAAGGGGTGTGCAGGCAGAGAGGGGCAGCATGTGGGTTCTCTCCTGTGACTCAACAAGGGAAGAAAAGCATCAGAAGGGGCTGGCTTTGAATCTGTCACGAAAAACTGTTTGACACCTTTTGTTCTGGGCAGCTACCCCTCTTTCTGCCCTTCCAATTCAGCAAACAGCTCTCAAGTGTGAGGTGTTTTCTGGTAGTATCTGCAAATTTCTGGGATTTCTCCTCCTCATAGCTGCTACATGAGGGCATTGGAGCTGCTGCTCTGGGTCACATCAAAGGCAGAAAAGCCAATTAAATAGTATTTTATTTATTAAATAGTGATCACCAGGCTCCCTCCCTTCCACCTCTTGGGCACTGGATGAGGCTCGAGCTGCATCAACAACTCAGCAGAGGTTTTGCTTGCCCCAGGCAAAAGGTGCCCATGGTTTTCATGGAGAAATTGGAGTATGAGCATGGTTGGACACACTGCTGCTCTCTCCATCTCTGAATCCCTTGACATCTGGGTGCCACAGGTTAAAAGAAACAATGGAGTCACACAAAGGCAACAGACAGCAAGAGCTGTGGTTGCAGGAGGCAGCAGCACATTTAAGCAGGTTTTTGCCTCTTTTCTACCCAAGCCCAAATACTGAGTATGCAGAGCAGAAGGTCACAGCAAAAACCACCTTTGGGTTGACTAGAGCTACAGCATTAGGATGTAAAGCAAGACAAAGAGCAGATTTCCTTCTCTCCTGTTAGTCCAGATCAAAGATAGACAACAGTGAAATCAACCCTAAAGGAGCTGGGATAGCTCTTTGGGCACAGCATCCACAGCAGCCAGTCTGGCCAAGGAAAAAAAAGAGAAATTTATTACCAAATTACATCCAAGCCCATCCCATGCCCTGGTGCTTAGCAGTTGTTTGATTCTGTGCTCTTTTTATCTTCCACCCCTCAATTCACCCCAATTTTACAAACAGCCTAAGGGACACTAACATTGACTTCAGCAACTTTATTATCAGTGGGGGGAATTTATGTGGACAACACATAAATTAAGAAATTATGTCCCCTTTCTGAAGGATGAGCTATGTCCAACTTTACTCCAAACAAACCTACCTCTTAAAGCACCAATCTCTGGAGGGACACTTATTTTGAAACAAAAATAAGTGAACTTGCTCAAAGATTTACTTTCACCATCAGGATGAAACTCAGTTTTTCAGACAACACTCGCACTGACGAGGCAAACAGTCCAAAAACCAAATGTCTTTTTTTTTTTTTTTTTTTTTTTTTTTTGTGCAGAATTTACATACAGAAACGTCTCCAGAGCATTTACCATGCGACCTAGAGAAAACAGCTTAATTTGGGGCTTCCATTTCCTCTTCTATAAAGCAAGGAGGATGCTATTTATGCATTTTTCAGTTTAAATAGCATGGAGCAGGTGCATCAAGTCCACACGTGCTGCAGTCCTGGGATTTGCTCAGTGGCATCAGTGGAAAGGGGATCAATAACTTTGGAGGGGACATGAAACACTCCATCACATATTTACTATGTTGGGGATTTATACATGATTAAAGTCCTCACATTGATCCATTAGCCCTGAATCTCAACATACCACTGACAATATTTTTTAGACCTCTACAGCCCCTAACACAGCAGTGCCTTATTGGGGTGCCAATTTTTTGCCACCCCCATGGCAAAAGCTAAATTGTTAATGGTAGACATGGAGTTCAAAGCAGGCTGGGTTTTACATCCCTGTTGCTGGGAGCAGAGAGGCAATTTCAGAGGGGAAAACTAAAATAGCACAGCACAAACTAAGAGGAAACCACCTTCCCTGGTTATCAGGAAACCGAAACCAAACAAGGGTTAACTGGGCAGAGCCAGCACTGACTGTAAGTGGGAGGCTTGGGCTTCATTTTATTGTTGTCATTAATTTCCTTCCTTTTACTTTCAGTAGAGGAGCACAGAGTTATTTACATTAGACTCAACTGTGCCCCACTGAGATATATATACACCAGAAGAAACCTCAGGAGTAACAGAAAAAAGCAGCTGAAGGGACATGGGTGATTTCTGGGGCTAACAGTGCAGTTTTTTCCCAGTGAAGCACACTGTGACAATGCCAGATCCCCAGTTCTTCACTTGTCCATCTGCAGGGTGTCAGGAGGAGGGATGAGCCACTCTCACATGATGGGACATGAGATGCCAGTGATATGCCAGATTATTTTCTTTAATCATGTTTGTATAGCAGAAATAAGTAAGAGACACTTGGTTGGAGCTGCAGGTTCCAGAGTTAATGAACTGGAGATCGTGCCCCTTGCTGCACACCTCTGCCCAGCAGAAGGCTCTGTGCCCATCTCCATTTTTTGCATATTGGAGGGTGGGATCCTTTCCACCAGAGCAGGGAGATGGAGGCAGCAAAGCCTGCGTGACTCTGCCTGAACCACTCCCTTTCTTTATGCATTTCCTTTCTTCCTCCTATTTGGCTGTCTCGGGCTAATTAGATTGTTAAAACACGTGCCTTTTGTGCAGGACGGTGGGGACCTGACCTCAGCAGTGGCTCCACACACAAATGCTCACTCAAAGGACGGGAAAGGGACGAGTTCCCCACAGCCACCTCCACCCCTGCTCCCCCCTGCTCCCTGGGACCTTGTTTATCTTAGCGCCAGCTGAGTTTCCCAGGGAAACCCAGCACGAGGCATTTGCCAGATGATCCCTCTGTGCAGCTGAGCCGGGGCAGTTTCTGCCAAAATCACAGTAAATTCACCAGGGCTGGTGTCTCCTTTCCTGAGGCTGCTCCTCCAGAGCATCCCTGAGTGGCACTGATGGACACAGGCTCGTGGAAAATCTGGGAGCCTCAGCAGCAACCAAAGCATTTCCCACTCCTGGCACATCCAAAAGCCCACACCTCATTGCCACGCAGCTTCCCTCCCACCCAGCTCTCTGCACAGCCGGCCAGAGGATTTATTTACGGGCTGGGATGCTCAGCAGTGAGATGGTCAGAGCTCTTGGCGTCGGGGGAGGTCATAATTGCCCTTCCAAGTTAACACCCATTGCGATGAATGGGAGCACACCCTTTTCTGCGGGTGTTGTTGTTGCAGTCTGCCTGGCTGTGGACTCAGAGGCGAGTTTACCTTGGTTTGCAACCAGAAAGGCTGGGAAGCGCCTCTCCCTCTCTCTTGGTCTCTTTTTTTAAAATAGCAAAAGGGAAAGTTTGCTTTGGCAGGTTTGTGGGGTGGGGAACACGAGGGAATGGTGAAGCCGTGTAGTTTGGGTGCTGAGCACCTGCCTGGCTTTGAGCAGGAAAGGGCTGGAGTGCCCTGGGAATGCAGAGCTGCCGGGTTCCTGCTGGCAGCAGGGGAAAGCTGCTGTGTTATCTGGTCCTCATGTCTGAGAAAAGGAGCTGGACTTGTGGTGTTTCCCACCCTTGGCTGCTGCAGGCAGGCCCGGGGGTACCCAGCACTGGTGCTTATCCATCTGAGGGATGCAGCTGGGGCTGCAGCACGGTTTGGACATCCCTCCAAAGGCATCTCCCTGCCTTTCCCTCCAAACATTCTGGCAGGTGCAAACCATAAGTGATGGAGCAGGGATGAAGCCTGGCCTGGAATGAAGCACCTCCAGCCTGTGGCTGCTTCAGACATCAGGTGTTGTTCTGGGTACAGCAGAGGAGCTGCCAGCCCCACGGTGGGGAGATGCTGGCCCTACCTGCCTGCCAGAAGGGGCTCTCCCTGAGCAGGAGGAGTTGGCTGGGGAGGCAGAATGGCTGCTCTTCAATCCCCAATTCCCACCCTGTCACACCTTACTCACTGTCACCATTCCCTGGGAATCTGCAATCAGAGCAGCTAAAACCAGCTGGGATCACAAACTGGTGCCTGGAGGCCACGATTGCAGGAGGAGATGTTTACTGAGAGCCCAGAGGGACTCAGTTCTGTTAGCTGGTGTTTTGTGTCAGGATAACAAACTCACCTCAGGGGCTTGTGTGTACTTGAAAGGGTTCAGGTGGGAGAAGCAGCAAAACATCTGTCCCCCAGGGAAGATGCAGACTTTGCCATCAGAGGAGAGCTTTGGTGTGGATAATCTGGACCAGTTCCTAGAATAAAATAAACTATCCTGGCACAAAGGTTTCCTCTCCTGAATAACCACAGCTACACATTTATCAGGGGGACTAAGGGCCTGTAATGCTGCCCACCCTGCTCACAGCATGACTAGCATGAATGTAACCCAGGGAACAGAACAAAAAGCAATCAAAAATACCTTTACCACTCCACTGTATCCCCTTGCAGCTGCTTTCCTCTAAGGTGCAAATGAGAGTTGCAAACGCCCATGTGCCAGAGGTTATTTGCAGGAAAAATTATGCTGGCTAGGGGATTAAGGGTGTTTTCATCCACACTTTTCAGTGTAGTAAAACAAGGCTGAGGCACAGGCTTCCTGGTGTGCAGCAGGAGCAGCCCTAAGGGCTCAGGTGCTTGGGATTTACATCCCCTTGGAGCTTCCCTGTGTGTGTTTGTGCAGCCAAGGCTCTGTGGGGATAATGGTAGGATTCTGTGTGTGTGTGATGCAGGCACACACCTGTATGCACAAACAGGACCGTGCCTGGACAGATAATCCCAGGGCAAACCATTTCCTACGAACTTGCTCCTTCAGCTCCCAAAGGCATCAGAGCCAGGGTGGTGAGGGGGTCTGAGCATCCCATGGGTTGGCAGCACCCCTTTCTGGGGATCATGCTCCTCCTGACCTCTCTGCCCCAACCACCTGGCCACAGCCAACATCTTTACCCTGCAAAAATCACACCTCAAGCACAGCTGCTGGCACGTGCAGGTCCAATTAGTTCAAAATCAGGAGGCAAGCCCCCAAATTCCTGAGGTGGGAAAGAAAATCATCTACCGTGGCCTCATTTGCTTTTCTAATGGTTACCCTTAATCAAAAAGGCTTCCAACACACTGAGAATAAATTCCAGTTAGTAAAGTCCTGTAAAGCTACGGACTTTGAAGAGGTTTGGTTTTAAGAAAAAAAACATTGGCAAAGGACAGGATTGTCCAAGGAGTTCTGCAGAAACGAAACTGCTCCTGCACCGGGTGCAGCTGTAAACAGCTGAGTGGCCCCAAGAGCAACGGAGTTAAGTGAAATCACATGATCTTCTATAAAAACTTCAGGAATCAGATGTGAACTGGTTCTGTGAGCTGAGGATAATGCAGACACGTAGTAAATAAGGGAAGAGAAACGTGGTTGCAGAGAAATCCACTCCCAAGTAAATCCTTATCCAAACACGCTGCTCGGAATCGCTCAGCCTGTGCTGTGGGACTGTGCCCCCCATTACTTCTCATCATTAAAACCCTCTTCCCACCCAGTTACACCAAATAAAGAGGTTTTGCCAGCCTGAGAAATTTGTATGCTTGCAACCAGAGATGCAAATTGCAGTCAGCCTGGCGAATCCCTGCGTGGCAGCCTCTCGGTTTTGAGCAGTGATGACTTTGCTGGGTGCTGTTTGTTTTTCCTGGTTCAGCTGGGAGTCAGGCGCTTCACGTCAAAGCAAAAGGTGATGCTTTGCTCAAAAATAAAGTGCTGCTTGAGTGATCATGGGCTGATTTACAGACAGCCTGAAAACAAGAGCCCAGGAACAACTAGTGCAAATATCCATGTGCAAATCCACATCAGAATCACAGAATCGTAAAATGGCTTGGGCTGGAAGGGACCTTAAAGATCATTTCATTCCACTCTGCTGCCATGGCCAGGAACACCTTCCACCATCCCAGGTTGCTCAGAGGCCTGTCCAGCCTCACCCTGAAGATTTCTGGGGATGTGGCAGCCACAGATTCCCAGGGCGATCTGTTCCAGTGCCTCACCACCCTCACAGGAAAAAAATTCCTCCTAACCCTTAATCTAAATCTCCCCTTCTATCAGCCCATGCAGAAATTTCTGTGCACATGGGATGATAAGAGCTGTGTGAGCATCACCCTTCAAATTCACGTTGTTGCAACAAGTTATGTGCCTTTTGTTTTCAGAGCACTGACTGTGCAAAATACCCACAGCAGAGTAATCCACACCATGAGCACCCACAGCTCAGCACCAGCAACTTTCCCTCCTTTTCCCCACAGTTCCTTGACCTGTTTCAGATCCCATGAGTGATGGAGTCATCTCAGGGATGCCTGCACTGAGCAAAGTGCAGGGCTGGAAGATTTTGGTGAAGCCCAGCTGCTGGCTCAGCACCGGTGGGCCAGGGCTGAGCAGGGTGAGTCAGGTTAGCTGATGGGAAAAGTCACTGTGGTTTCGTGGTCGGAGCCCAGGCCAGCACAGCACAAGAGCTGAGAGCTCTTGCTCCATCTGTCACCAGCTTCCTCTGCGAGCTGGAGTGTTTATTCACACACCCCAGACTTGGAAAGGAGCTGGCAAAGCTGTTTTCTTTCCAACCCAGCTGACTGTGCCTCGGGTTAGACGGAGCAGCCCCGCTCTCCGTGCCCACGGAACGTGTGCTCTGCTCACATTTGCAGGTTTGGTCAGACTCTAATGATCGCCCTCCTTGCTTCACAGCACTTCCTCCTCGTGCACATCTGCAGGGCTCGGATCCTCGCCTGTCAGCTGTGTAAATTTGCTGAAAAGCAGAACTGCACAAATAACTGATAGGGGTGAGGGGTGGCCAGGACGGAAAAAATCAACGTGTAACCAGAAACGGCATTTTAATGAAATAACTGTGCTTTGGGCCCAGCAAGCTCTTTGTCTGACCACAGTGATCTCTTAAGTATTTTTATAAATTGCTCTTATAATTTGTTAATGTGAGAGGAGCTTCAAAGAGAAGTGAAATATTTCTGCTAAAAAAAAAATAGCGTATTTTATTTTTTTTTCACTTGGGAACAATTTCCTGAAATTGCTCTCAGTCGGTGAAACATTGCAGTCAAACCCATCTGCATATTTTCGAAGAGAAAAAATTGCTTTCTTCCACCTTACATCTTCCCTGGCTGTTAACTTAACTGTATCCTCACCCATTTCATCCCATTTACTTGCTTCCTCCTTTTCTCCCGTAACAAATGTGAATTTCCTGTCTTTTTTTTTCACCCTGCCTAACCCCTTATCTGATCTGTGCTCTCTCAGTGCTGACCTCTCCTTCCTTCAGCTGACCTCCTGATATCCATTTATCTCCTCCTCCCCAAACCCACCTTTTCCCGTTTTCTTTCCCACAGCCGTGGATTGCAGAGCAGCCCCAGGGAGGGGTCTGCTGGGTGTTACAGGAATAGGAGCAGGGAAAGTGGAATAAATCCAAACCCAAGCTGTGCAGGGCTGGGAACTGAGCCCTGTGGCAATATTCCCTGGGCAGCACTTAGACAATCTGAATTAAACTTTGAATCCCTCACCCTTCAATTGTAGGTGTGAAGCCAGCATTGCTCAGAGCCAGCCCCCAAGGATGTGGGTTTGGATTAACGAGGTCCCCTCATGGCACTCATTAACCTTGCTCAGCACTAGGTGCTGCCAGTGGGGCGCAGGGACCCTGCCCTCCAGGGTGCCCTCTGCCCTGTGAGGTCCTGTAAAGCCTTTCCAGGCTCTGCAGGCTCACAGCTGCTGCTCACAGCAAACACGTGGAGGTGGCTGGGGGCCAGCAGCGGGCTGGGATGGAGATGTGGCACTCACATGGCTGGGATCTGATCATGTACAGCGAGCAGGGATGGCTAATGAAAGCCAGGGCTCCTCACAGAGCAGCTCTGCCGGCCAGCAGGACACCAGAAAGGGAGTTCATATTCCCTTCCCCCTCCACAACTCTTTTGTTCACAGCTTGCTGCCTCCCTCCTTGCCATAAAACAGCAAAGCAGTGGGACATGTGAGCTCTTCTCCCTGAGATCCAGTGGCAGGACACATTGGAATGGTTCAAAGCTATGCCCACGAGGTTTGGACAGGAATTAGGAAGCATTGGTTACTGAAAGAGTGGCCAAGCACTGGAACATGCTTCCTGAAGAGGTGGTCCATGCCCCAGGCCTATCAGAATTTGAGAGGCATTCTGACAATGCTGTAAATTTGATCAGTCCCAAACTGGTCAGGTAGTTGGACCAGATGATCATTCAAGATCCCTTCCACATGAAATTCTTCTCTTCTCTTCTCTTCTCTTCTCTTCTCTTCTCTTCTCTTCTCTTCTCTTCTCTTCTCTTCTCTTCTCTTCTCTTCTCTTCTCTTCTCTTCTCTTCTCTTCTCTTCTCTTCTCTTCTCTTCTCTTCTCTTCTCTTCTCTTCTCTTCTCTTCTCTTCTCTTCTCTTCTCTTCTCTTCTCTTCTCTTCTCTTCTCTTCTCTTCTCTTCTCTTCTCTTCTCTTCTCTTCTCTTCTCTTCTCTCTTCCCCTTCCCCTTCCCCTTCCCCTTCCCCTTCTCTCTCTTGAGGACAGGTAGGGATTTCAACACTCACCCCTCAGCAATCATGTTTGGACAGGGTTAAATCTTCAAAGGCACAGTTTTTGCTCTGGTGTTTCCCAATCCAAATTCCTGTAACACCCAAAAATACCCCCAGCCACTTGGCTGCTCAACCAGCACAGCTCCTGGAGCCCCAGGCAGAGCCTCAGGACCCAAGGCAGCTTTACCCCACTGGCTTGGACCTTCCCAGTGGGGTTACGACCCTAAACTGGGAGCTCCAGACATTCCAGCAGCACGTGGGTTTTTGTGGTGGGGGGGATTTTGTGGTCTTGGGGTTCCCCAAGGCATGAGACATCTCCAGGGTGGGGAGGGGCAGGGTCATGTGTGCCACCACCCTCCTGGGCAGAAGAGCTCTGGTTAAACACTGTGACACCAAAGAGGAACCAACAGGTGGCCTGAGGGAAACGGTGGTCACTGAGAAGAGTTTCAGTTTAGTCTGAATTTTCCCTGGAAAAATTCCCCCTTTTCAGAGAAAAGCTACATGCTCATTTGTTATGGGGAAATACAACTGTGTGCATGTACACAACTGTTATACAAAATGTAAACACTTTTCTGTGTGTATATGATCATCCATATATGTATACATCTCCATGGATGTATTTTGATTTCAGTCTTTTCTCAAGCAACAAGTGTTTCAAAATTATAGTGAGTTTATTTGCAGCAGAAGGATGAATTTAAAATCCCTGCAATGAAAACCCAATCTTGAAAAGAAATTGATTTTTGAAGAGAAACTTCAGCCATGGCTGCTGATAAGCATTGATAAACCATCCTCAGAGGAATGTTCACTGTTCTCAGGGATGGGGTGCCAGCAAACATTTGCAGGGGGACCAGAGGCTTTGCTGCTCCCAGAAATCAAAATGGAATAAATGGGCCAGAAAAATGACTTTTTTTTGTTAATAAATGTGTCTATGCTAGAGCTTTTTCTCATGGTGGGGAAGCTTTGCTGCTCTGTCCCCCTGTAAATCATCACCTGGCACAGCTCCAGTGAGAGTCCCCACTGAACCACCCACCAACAGGTGACTCAGGTGTGTTCTGGCCTGACTCCTCATTGAAGTACTGAGCATTTCTCCTGCTTTTCTGGAGCTCCCCAGATGCTCCAGGGTGGGTTCCCTGCTGCTGTGCCCCACAAATGTGGCTGTGTGCTGGAGATCTGCTGCCAGCCCTTGTGGACACTGTGAGTTTGTTGTTCCTCTCCCCTGAGGTCGTCCTGCTGCAGGTTGTCCATGTGCATGTGCTTTGCAGGAGCTCAAAGCACAGTCACTCCTCACTGTGGCACAAGGAAAAAAAGCAGCTGGAGAGGCAAAACAAGATCAGCAGCACTTCCCTGCCTGATTTGGGCTTTTTCTTACACTCTGCTGACTTTGTTAATATACTCCAAAAACTGCCATGTATCTTTCTCCTCCTACACCAGGCTCCTCTTCTAAGCCCCTCACTGCTCCCACCTCCTCTAAGGAAGCTTTCTTTTCACTATGCAGGTTCTTCAATTCAAAGGATGCCTGTGTTACACAAAAAAAATCCTGCCTCTTTGTTCTTCCTTCTACACAAGTTTCCTTTTAAGTGGCTGGAGAGACCTTGATTTCTCTAAGTGCCAGAACCCTTTGTCAGGTTGGCTCTCTGATCAGGCTCCTTGGTGGAGCTAAATCCCTTGCCAAGCTTTCCCACATTTAGCCAACAGCCCCTTTGAGCTGAGTCTTGAAAAACTGGCTTGTCCTCAGCAGCAGCTCCCTCTTTGTCCAACTGAGCTCCATTTGAATGTGTAATCATCAAAGTTTAATGAGGCTCTTTTGTGAGCCTTATACCAGGTGGAAGCATTTTTAGATTTTTTTTTTCTCTCTCTTGTGGTTTTTGGCTGAAAAATCTGTAGGCAAGAAGAGAGCAAAGAGCTCTATGCCCAAAGCAGAGTCTGCTGCTTGATACCTGCCTAAAATCCTGCAGGAAAAAATGCACCAACAGTTCAGACAAGCTGCAAGGAGAGACAGGGAGGATGGGTCTGCACCCAGCACCTGGGAGCTGTTTGGGGCTTGAGCAGGATGTGGAGAGAGACAGCAACAAATTATTGAACTGGGGTTGAGAAAGTTCCTGCTTTTTTGGAGTGAAGAGTTCCCAGCTCTGCCTTATGAGAGGTAGTTGGAGGAGCTGAGATTGTTTAGCCTGGAGAAAAGGAAGCTCAGGAGAAACTTTACTGCTCTCTACAACTAAAATGAGGTTGTAGAGAGCTGGCAGTCAGTCCCTCCTCCCAGGTGTCAAGAGCAGAGGAAATGGCCTCAAGCTGTGCCAGGTGTGGTTTAGATTGGATATTGGAGAAAATTTCTTTACTGAAAGGTTTGTCAGGCATTGGAAAAGGCTGCCCAGGGCAGTGGTGGAGTCACTGTCCCTGGAGGTGATCAAAAGACATGGATGTGCCACTTGTGGACATGGTGGTGCTGGGTCAACAGCTGGACCCAGTGATCTTACAGGTATTTTTCCAACCTTAATAATCCTATGATTCATCTTTACACACTTTGCCTCCAGCCCAGCTCTCAGCTGCTGCATTTGTGCCCTATTTCTGACCCTGCCAGGAGCACAAAAGTCTTACTTATGAGTCCATGACCAGAGAGAAGGAACTTTTCAACTCCTTGTTTATCTACCTTGGAATAAACTCAAGCACTCCTCTCCTGGAACTCCACAAATGTGAAAAAAAATCACTTTAATGAAATGCTTCCTGCCTTTTCAGCTAGCTGGCGCCTCTGGTGTGTCTGCTCTGATAATTAGATCACAATTTAATCACAAATTCTCTGTTGCTTCAGGGTTGACCTCTGCAGGTGCAGCAGATTTCTCCAGTTGAGCCTCTAGCCCAAAAATCAGGGAGGGGGTGGAGATTGATAGCTATGCTGTGAAGATAAGTTATTTTCTCAGAAAAGGCGAGTTCTGGGCTGACATGTGGTATTAATATGCATTTCATCTGGGCAGGTGACTTCTCTGAATATTTTCTATCTCCAGCCCCTCTGATCTCATCAGCCCCTAAGTGAAGCTCACAGCTCTGCAGTGGCCCCCTGAGCAGACTCACCTCTCACCATGGTCCCAGAGGGATGCTACAACACAGAAAGGGCAGAAAGGGCTCAGGTGGGTCTCAAGTTGAGCTGTCAGCAGGTGCTTTGTGCCCAGGGCTGCAGAAAGCACAGGCCTGGCTGTGGTACTTTGGGACACCAGGACACAAAGGGGCACCCAGGCCTTAACTCAGCTCAGTGTCTTGAAGACTGAGGCAGAGTGGGAGGAAAATTAACCAGAAGTGAGGCAGGAAAGCCACAACACAACTGCCGAATTCTTGGAAATCAGGCATTAAAAACAGGTATTACTTCCTTTTTTTTTTTTTTTTTTTTTTTAAATGAGAATTGAGAAGAAAATAATGAAGCCAGATCCTGTTTCAGCAGAAGGTTTGGGCTGTTTTGATGGCAGGAAAATGAAAATGTTGTCTTCCAGCAGACCAGCAGCCGCCTGGGGCTGTGGTCTAGCAAAGCCTCCTCAAGTATGTCTGGATTAAAATTAAAAAAAAAGAAAAAAAAGAAAAAAAAAGGGAAAAAGAGAAATAATCTAAAAAAAAGGGGTGGGGAGGGAAGAGGGATAATCTGGCTGCATTCACATAGCTTGTTTGCATCTGCCTGGTGAGGAATGCTGTGACAGATCATTCTGCTGGCAGGAATGGCTGTGGAGGCTGACTCCTCCACCTATGAATTCAGCTGCCTGTGGCCTTCAGGTGCTCAATTTCTAGGTATGAGGCACCCAGGCTGTCCCCTGGACCAGGAGCCATTCTTGTGCTCCTGCTGAGGACATCTCGAGTGGGGCTGGTGTGTGTCACTTGCCCAGAACACGAGTGTGAGTCAGAGGCTGCTGCTTCCCACACATCCATCCCCTGTGTCACCTCACTGTGGCCAAACTTCTACCACTGTTCCTGCTTTATTCATCACCCTGCTCTGCCCAGCCTTCCCAGCTAGCTCAGGAATCCCCAGGCAATAAAGCAGAGCCTACATCCAAACCTATCACACAGCCATAAATACTGGCAGACTCAGACCCAGGGGTTGTCTTGGTGCTCTCTGTCTGACCTGAGATGGCAGCCTGACCCCTGCAATAGCTCTTTCCATCTTCTCCAGTTCAATGGAGGCCCATCTAAATTTAACAAACCCTCTTTGTCAGCCTTATGCCAGGCGTGAGGGTGACCCTATCCCTCTTGGAGGGGTGGAGACAGGAATCAGATAAAGAAAATAGCCTCAGAGCCAAAAGTGTTTTCTCTGTGATACCAATATTGCAACACTGTCAGTGCCACCATGGGACAAATTAAAATGTTATTCCCACAAGAAAAGGGGAATCTATTGATCAGGGTCACCATCTCACTGTCTCCCCTGCTCCACAGATCACTCCCAGTCACATCAGATCAATGTAAAAGGACCTCTGTGCAGTTTTTGGAGGTGTCAGGAAGAAAAACCTGGATGCTATTTTTATGATTATTGTCCAAACAAAGTCAACATGACAGGCTTCAGAATTAAGCAGGGCTTTAGAACCAGTTTGGCAGCTTTATTGCCACCACCTGAGCGAATGAAGCACCTGGATGGAGAAGGCAGGTCCCAACACACCAGAGGCACAGTTTTGGCAGAGATATTGAGGGCATCTCTCAGCAGTGGGGTGGTTAAAACTCACGGGCATTTCCAGAGAAAGTGTTTTAATTGCTGAACACCAGCGAGCAGAGCCTGCTTCGATGGATGCACTGATGGCTTTACTTTCTCTCAGCTGCTATTTCCAGCTTTCAGGCAAACAGCACTTCACAGTCAGCTAATTACTCTGGGAGAGCAGCAGGGTTTCTAGGGCTGCAGATTTCACACAGTTTCTATTAATATCCCCCAGGGCTTCCAGGTTTGTGCTTCTTTGGGATAACACTGATGTCTCTTTGCCAAGACCACTCAGGTCTTGTGCATCCACTCACTCCCGACCACTTAACACGGCAGCTAGCAAATAATTTCCCTTATCACACAGCCCTGCTGATAAAGGGACCATGAGGGCTGGTGCCTGGTTCCTCAGCCCTGCCCTGGCTCCAGTGGAGGCTGGAGGCTCCTGGAGGAGAGGAGCAGATGCCTTGGGCTGGAGCTGTGTGGGGCTTGGTGCTGTCTCACTCCTCGCTGTGATTCTTATCTTGCTGTCCCAAAAACCCACTGCCTGCAGCTAAATACCATGAGGAGGGGCAGGTCCCTAAAACCAGCTCCCTGCCTGGCAGCCTCCAGTGTGGGTACCTGTCTGGATACTGCTGGGAGCCAGGGAAAAAGCAGCCCTGAAGCCTTGGCTTTCTCAGCCTGCTCGAGGATGAAATTATAACAATGATTAAACACCTGCTGGAGATGTGATGTTTTGCACAAAGCATGTTTTCAAAAAGGTGCTGCCTTCTTTGATTAATGAGTCTTTCCTATTCTGTTTTGCACAAACTACCCTATATAAGTGTAGTGTTTCTTTAAATAAAGCTCCTCTCCTTTGCTTCTCCATTACACAAAGAACTATGCTGCATTATCCTTTTCACCACTGTCCTATAGCTCAAATGAAAGAGTTAGGGCTAAAGTAGGGGAGAGAAGCACCAAATGCTGTTAAAAGTGCTCATCCCAGCTCTGGCTGCTGTGTCTGCCTCTGCTAGAGGGAGGACCTGCAGCCCTGCAGCAGTGACAGCCCTGGGAAGGATGCAGCCAGGAGCTCTGCAGGTCAGAAGGGGGAAAGCAGAGGACATGTGGAAGGATGTTCTCCGTGCCCAAACGCCTCACCCTGAGCTCCATCAGCTTCCCTGCTGCTGTTTGCAGTGGCCCCTGGGCTCAGACCTCCAGCCCTGATCCAGTCAGAGCAGCAGGGGGGAGTTTGGCTTTCAGCACAGCTCTTTGCATGGACCTGACTTTCCAAACTGCCCCTGCTCCTCCTCCAAACCCCTGCAGGCTGACACACGTGCACTTGGTGGGTTTTAGTGTTCAAAAGGCCCCAGGAGCTGCAAGGAGGGCCCAAGGTGTGCAGACCCAAAGCAGGCTGTGGGCTTGTAGCTCCTCAGCCCCCAGGAGATGTTTTTAAAAGTATTCTGTTCAGCCAGTGGAACTGTACTGCAGGAACTCAGGGAGAGGAAAAAATCCCTTTTCCCCTTGCAGGTTAAAGAAACTATTATCTGAGTAATTCAGTGCTATGTTTGAAAATTTCTTTTAAGGACAGTGTAAAAGGGAGCCAGATCTCTTACTTCTTAGTACTTTTCATGTACTACCCTATATATGCATGGTTTTTCTTTAAATAAAGCTCTTTTTTTATTCTCCATTACACAAAGAACTATGTTGCATTATCCTTTTCACTGCTCTCCTTTAGCTCAAATGCAACAGGTACCCAGTGAAAATCAGGGATAATAAACACCATTTCCCCCCAGAGTGGAGGGATGTGAGCACTGACACAGCAGAGCCCAAGACACAGCAATTCAGAAACCAAAGGCTTCTCTAAACCCCCTCGTGCATCTGCAGCCCCCTCCTGCCGTGGCTGCAGTGGGGATTCAGATGGGCCACATTCATTCTGGTTTAAAAAGCTCATCTGGCTTTGCCTTAAATTTATGGGGATCACAGTGAATCAAAGAGCGTATGCCCGGAGTTTAAGAAGTGTTTTGTTCCTCTGAATTACATGAATCCTAAAAGATCTCTGGCATCAAAAGCACCCATTAACCCCAGCAACTTTGTTATTGTCATCAGGGACTTGTTTTTACTCTCTGTTGCACTTCCCAAAGCTTAAAGTCAACAGAGACGGGTCTGTTGACTCCACTGCACTTTATTAGCCTGATAGCAGAACCCATGACCATTCTCTTTGGAGAGATTACAGAAAACTTGAGATAGAGGGAGAAAATTTAGAACAAGACAAGCACAAGTAAGTGCATGTAAAAATGTGAAAAAATCTGTATCAGCCCATGAATCCCCTTGGGAGTCCTTGTGCTCTTGCAGTCACAGCTTCTTTTCTGTAAAGAAGTTTTGTTTCCCACTTTCTTGAATGATTAACAGGAGTAACTCACTAGTGAGAGCTGGGCAGACAAGGTAGCAAAAAAAGTACTGTGCTATCCCTCACAAACAGAGAAAGGAAAAAGCAATAGTTATAATCCCCTAATTACTTATAGCCACAGTCACTGGCTGCCCAACATCTTTAAACCAGTGGCAATCCTGAAACTCACATCAAGACTTCATTGTCCTTCCTGGGAAGAAAAAAAAATCCAACATTGTGTCAGTGTAAAGTAAAGAGTTGCAAGCAATAAAAGGCTGTTTTGGGGGTGGCTGGCATGGAGGTTACAGGCGACAGCTGGTGGGTGTCTGATGGGGCTGCCCTTTCTAGCTGCCATCTGGACTTTGCATGGGACAGGCGAGAATAAGCTACTTATACCTTAATAAGGAAAAAGCCTGTAAAAATGGAATGGGGGGTGGTGGTTTGGCTGGGGATCACTCTGTAAATAAACAGGGACGCGAGCTTGGGCTTTGCTGCTCTGCCCAGGCTGAGGCAGGGGCAGCAGCTGGAGACTGAAAGCACCTAGAAGTCGCAGGGATATGTAAACACTCTGTCCCTGGTGCATTAGTGTGTGTGAAATCTCTTTAACAAATTAATTTGGTTGTTATTATTGCTGTTTAATCACAGCAAGGACAGGAACACCAATGCACCGAAGGGGCTGATTCTTCCACCCAGACAAACAAAAGGCAGAAGTGTTGCAGGCCATTGGAAATGACTGGATGGTGCCAGGGTTGCAAAGATAGAAGGAAATGATGCAGGAGAGAAACACTGGACCAACATGCACTTAACAGGTGTATGAACTGCTGTGAGCACACAGAGATGCTTATTTACTCTCCCTTTGGGAGAAGAGTTGCATGAAGGTGAACCAAATTTACCTCCTTTGCTTCAAAAAGAGTAATTTTACTGCAGCTGACATTGCACAAGTAATGTAATTAGACATAAATAGGGAGTGAACTCACTTAAATACCAGTTCCCCTGCAGGAGGGGTCCAAAAGATCTCTAAGAGCTGTTGACTCCAACCCTTGGTTCGCCTTGGCTTGAAGGTGACCAAGGTGAAGTTATCACAGCAGCAATGCTGAGAGCTGTCAGCCTAAAATAAAAGGTTTTGGCAGATCAGCTGTGTCCATTCTGCATGCAGAGGTTTTGCCTTGCCCCTCTGCCCCACTGGGCACTGGTGCCCAAACTGGGGGTGGGTTGGGTCCAACCCCAAGCAGCAGAGCTGTGGGGGCAGTCACTTTTCTGACAGCAGAGATGGAAGCTGCCACAGCTCTTCCTGCCAAAGCTCATCTGTCAAACCCTCATTTGCTCCTCTGCAAACCAGATCTGCTCCCTTCCCCTCCCTGCAGCTGCCAGGAGGAGCAAGGCTCATCACTCTGCTGTGCTGGCACAGCCCCTGCCCGTGGCAGCCCCTTCCCGTGGGAATCCCCAGCTCAGGAATTGCAGGTGGTTTCCAGTCCTTGCAGCACAGTCTCTCTGGGAGCCTGGATGCATGAGATGCCTCTGCTTTGTGAGATGTCACATAGTGATTCCTGTCATTATGAAAATACATGATGGCATCAATATAAACAAGAATATTGAATCCAAAGTAAAGCATGGACATGGGACATAAGAATATTTAATGATTTCATTATATTTGTTTAAATCACTTTGCTGTAAATTGTTAATTTTTTTGTTTTTATTATTTTTCACTCTGATCATGAATTATATCCACTTTTATGTATAAGGAAAATGTGAGCTTGTTTGGGCATGAGCAGGCTTGTCCCTGCTGTTACCTGCTTTCTAGGAATGTAACCTGAGAACACGTTCAAGCCTTGTCCAGACCTTGTGGGGGCTTGTAGCCACTGCTGCTGAAGTGCTAGCCAACATCTTGAGGCTTGCTCAGACTTGTACCCCAGCACAGGGCATGTCACAGCCCACCACAAACTGCCTGTGAAAGGGACAATGACCAGGGGTAGGATGGACGTGGTGGTGGAGTGCAGACTCCCCACGTCCCCAGTGCTGCTGGCCTGTTCCTTAACAACAAACAAATAAATTGCCTTATTCATTGACCTACCCAGTCGTGGTGAGTAATTTATAACACCTTCAACCTCCTTCCTCTCATCCTGTCCCATTTTCTCTGGGGAGCAACACGCAGGGTTATTTCCTTGTTTTACACCAGTGCAACCCTTTGTCTTGTCCAGTTTTAGTATTTTTACCCTCAAAACCCCTTTCCATGCTGGCCTTCCCACTCTGCCCTGTTGCAATTAACTCGCAGCACCATTAAGGTGTGGAAAAAGCAACACCTGCAAAACTTTTGCTGCCTCCAGAGATGCTTAAGCCACGTTTCAATCCCTTTCTCAAGCAAGTCACCTTCATGCCAGCATCAAACCTGACCCAGTATCCAAAGGCTTGGGCCATAACCTGAGCAGGGAGCAGATAACCAGCAGCATCCCATGCTACTTAGAAAGCATTTTGTTCCCGATTAAAGCCAAAACATGTGCTAAGAGCTGCTGAGGGAAAGTGCAGAGCATCTGATTTCCCTCTTTTGCTAACACACTCGGAGGAAGAGGTGACAAGTTTGTGGAAATGGCTGCAATTTGCAGTCAAACGTGGTGCATGCATGAATAGGAATTGGAAGGGAGGAGACAAACAAGAAATGTACTGAACTGATTTCCTCCAGTGATGCTGGAGCTTGTACAAACCAATTAGCCCCTCATCAAAGAGCAACCCTATCCCTGTCACCATACTTTTTATTTTTTAACAGCTAAGTGGTTGTTTTTTTAGTGTTTTGTTTTTTAATTCTTTCTTTTTCCCTGTAATTTTCCTGGGGGGAAAATGTACCTGGAGATCCAGGCAATTTCTTCTCCATGCTCTCACAGGATTTTACCATGAGGTAAATTTATGGGTGTCAAATAAGTTGCTCCTTATGCCAATGTCACAGAAATACGAGTGTGTGGGAGGGCTGGTGGCTTCTGCTCAGTGCAGTTGCCAAGGATTGTGCTAATTAGCAATTGGAAAGACTTATATTTTAGAGGTGTGGAGTGATCCAGGGAGGCAAGTTGAGGCTTGTCTAGAAACTTGTATTTGCTGTTCTCCATGGGCCAGCTGCAAAGGGACTTTGGGCTTTTTGTGGGAACCTCCAAAAATTTGCCTGGTTTAAGTTCAGGTGTGTGCATCACTCAGCCCTGCCATGAGTGAATTGAGCTTGTGAGGGCTCTGCCTGCATCTCCAGCTGCTGCCTGACCTTAGGAGCTGGAAGTGACAGAAACTGCTTCGTGTTGTGCTCCCTTCACAGCTCTGGGCTCCTGCTAACCCCAGTGGCTGGTGGCTGGGCTGGCCATCGTTCTACCCCTTGTGGTTACTTATAGTGGTGGACAGAGAAAGCAAATGACAGGTGAGTGCAGCAGTGACAGAAAGAGGCTGAAATGGACCTTTGGGTGATGGGAAGGAAGTTTTTACCCAGCTGCTGTGCCAGTGGTCAGTCGAAGTGAGTAAGTTCTATGTCTCATGTGTGAGTTGGAGCTCAGTTGCAGCTGAGCCTCATTCTTTCCTACATCTCAGACATCCCCAGGACAGAACTGTTTTGCTGTGCTGTAGGCCCAACAGCACCCCGTGGGGGTCTCTAAGATGGGAGCATGTTGGGGAACCTCCTTTGTAAAGGCTGGAGATGGCAGAAGGAGTTGCTTGTTCCCCTGCACCACTGTGGCATCACTCCCTGCAGTGGCTGCATATCCAGAGCTGGAATCGCTGGGCTGGAGCAGCTCTGACTGCTTGACATCTAAATAAACCCATCCCACCCTGGAGGAGGTGTTTCTCTTTAGGGAGAGCAGCTAACCAGGGTCCAGCACTCCAGCTGCCTCTGGCCATGCACATTGCCTGATGTGCAGTGCCTCGTGTCGGGGGAAAGCTGGGGAGCAGCTGAAAGCACAGTGCCTGGGGGAGCACAGGGCATCATCCAGCCCATCCCCAGCTGCCAGAGCCCTTTTCCAGAGAACCAGCATGCTGATCTCAGCTCAGGGAGCCCTTCTGAGCTGAACAGGCTGGAGTCTGGACTCCAGAGCAAACCAGCAGCACATTTGAGGTGAGAGGGTCTGCATGGAAGGTGATGGGGGCAGAAAGAGCAGGTTGGGAGCATCTCCATCATCACAACTGAATCCAGAAGGAGATGCATGTTGACAGCCTCAGTGTCTAGCTTTCGACAACTGATTTGCCAAATTTGGGCCTGTGCAAATAACTAAGAGCAGATGTGTCAAATGGTTTTTATTTCCTAGAATTAACACTAGATACAAGAGTACTAGAGGAAGTGGCCTGCATATCCCTGCAGTGGGAGTCCCCTGACCCTCCCAAACCTTCTCTTTACCATTCCCTGGCCAGACACAGCTTTCACTTGCACTAGAATAAATGAGATTGGCTGGAGCCACAGCAGATATCAGCCAGCACACAGCAGAGCCGAGGAGGACCAGCTCTTGTCACACCATTTGCTGTGTACACACAGATAATGAGTTTGCCTGTTACTTGTTTTTAGCTCCCTAAAAACAACTTTTAGCTGCAAGTCCTTCCAACATGGGGGGATCACCCGTGACACCACATCTCCCCTGATTTCCTCTGGAACAGAAACGCTTTTGAGATCCCATTTATAACTCTGTTCACACCAAATGTGACAGTTTTAGCTATATTGGAAGACCAGCCTGACCCTGGCAGCCGCTCGTGCTGTGATCAGAATAGTTATCAGTCAAACCCTGGTATGTGATGTCTGGTGGCAGTGAGGATGAATCTGCTCTTGCAACGATGTGAGATCCACGCTGAGGGAATCAGTGAAGCACAGCCCCACAGAAACAGACAGGTGGAGGAGGAATTGTCTGGAAGTCAGGCACAAGTCTGAGCTAGCCATCCTGGACTCCCTGTGGTCCACAAGGAAAAACAGGTTCTTTCAGAGAGTGACTCATCTCGTCTAAAATAGGTCAGAGGAACTGCTCTCCAGCAGCATCTCACTCCTCTCCACAGGCTGTAAAGGGAACCCAAGGGGGACTAGTTCAGCTTTGAGCAACTTATTTTCCCTTGTCCAGCATGTGTTGGTGTGAGTCGAAGCCAGGCTGTACAAACTTTTCCGGAGTCATTGGGAGTGGTGTCAAAGAGCTTTGGACCTGACACTTCATGCTCTGAGTCAGACTCTGCATTTCCCAGAAAGTCCCTGGACTTAAAGAGCTCGTCAGAGGCTGAGCTAGAAGGAAAACATGCACCTTAACCCCGTGTTCTAGAAAATAACGACAGGCAGCACATCCAAACAGGGAAGTTCTGCCTTTTTATTTTAAAACTCCAGCAGCATAAAACACTGCATCTTTTTTTTTTTTTTTTTTCACCTGTTATCTTTCCAATGAAAACGAGGTCACACTTTTCACTGTCACAATTCCTGGGACTCTCATCATCTTTCAGCCCGATGCCTTCTCCTTCCTCTGGATTTTCCCCTTGATCTGAAGTATGCTGCAGTCAATGAAAATCGACTATGCTTGTGAGACATGCCAGAATCCCTTGCTGGGAGAAGGGCACCAGATTTCTCGCTAACTCCTCCCTTCACCCTCTCTCAGCAGAAGCCGATGACAGGATTATTTTTTATCAAGATGCAGATACTACACACAACCAGCACAAAAGATCAGTGATTAGCCTTTGCATAAGCAGCCAAGATTGCTTTTTCCTGACCTTATCAATCTGGTATTTGAATTTCCAGGGAGTTTTAGTGAGTGGGTTTTCTCGGGAAGCTGAAATCCTTCCTTTTAACCCTCGCACAAAGTTCCTGCTAACTTCACTGGAATTAGTTTCTCATTCAGGATGAAACCAGATAGCTGCCCATGGCTTGTCTGACTTCAGGAAGGCCTTCAGGTTGCCAGGGATTTCCTTTTCCTTCCTTTGCCCCACATTTCGACACAGCCATAAAATGAGAACAAGTTATTTCCTGTGTAGTAGAACAGGAACAAAAATATCCCAATGCACGTGGCTGCCTACCTACAAGCTACAAGTCTGAGCTTCCATGGGAGACCCAGGGTGTAATTCTGCTGCTTAAAGGCAGACATCTGGTCCTGTCTGAGATGCCTGAGGGCATCTCAAATGTGTGCACAGGGCTGGCAGGTACAACACAGGAACTGCAGGAAATTCATCTAGAAATCCCCACCATTTGGTAATCAAACTCCACAGCCCAAATAACCCCTTTTTTTTTGTTGTTGTTTTTTTTTTGTTTTTTTTTTTTTTGTTTTTAATTCAGCCTTAGCAAGTGATGGTTCATTTAGACAACCAAAAATGCAGTTTGAATGGGCATCTCCAGATAGGTCTTGAGTACCTAGTGATCCTTTGAAACTATAGATCTGTGCAAGAAGTAAGAGATCTGGCTCCCCTTTACACTGTCCTTAAAAGAAATTTTCAAACATAGCACTGAATTACTCAGACAGCAGTTTCTTTAACCTGCAAGGGGAAAAGGGATTTTTTTCCTCTCCCTGAGTTCCTGCAGTACAGTTCCACTGACTGAACAGAATACTTTTAAAAACATCTCCTGGGGGCTGAGGAGCTACAAGCCCACAGTCTGCTTTGGGTCTGCACACCTTGGGCCCTCCTTGCAGCTCCTGGGGCCTTTAGAACACTAAAACCCACCAAATGCACGTGTGTCAGCCTGCAGGGGTTTGGAGGAGGAGCAGGGGCAGTTTGGAAAGTCAGGACCATGCAAAGAGCTGTGCTGAAAGCCAAACTCCCCCCTGCTGCTCTGACTGGATCAGGGCTGGAGGTCTGAGCCCAGGGGCCACTGCAAACAGCAGCAGGGAAGCTGATGGAGCTCAGGGTGAGGCGTTTGGGCACGGAGAACATCCTTCCACATGTCCTCTGCTTTCCCCCTTCTGACCTGCAGAGCTCCTGGCTGCATCCTTCCCAAGGCTGTCACTGCTGCAGGGCTGCAGGTCCTCCCTCTAGCAGAGGCAGACACAGCAGCCAGAGCTGGGATGAGCACTTTTAACAGCATTTGGTGCTTCTCTCCCCTACTTTAGCCCTAACTCTTGCATTTGAGCTATAGGAGAGTGGTGAAAAGGATAATTCAACATAGTTCTTTGTGTAATGGAGAAGCAAAGGAGAGGAGCTTTATTTAAAGAAACATCACACTTATATAGGGTAGTTTGTGCAAAATAGAATAGGAAAGACCCATTGGTCCAAGAAGGCAACACCTTTTTGAAAACATGCTTTGTGCAAAACATCACATCTCCAGCAGGTGTTTAATCATTGTTATAATTTCTCATCCTTGAGCAAACGCTGCTTTCTTGGCTCCCAGCAGTATCCTAAAGACATAACTCTGCAAAGCAGCAGGAGCACCACATCAGTTCTGGCCAGGCTCTGCTCCCTGGTCACTTGGGGAAGCCAGGCATTTTTGTAGAAGGCAGCAAAACCATTGTGGCATCCCCAGGGAGGAAATCCCAGCAGGTCTGGGTGAAGCACTTGGATCCCAAACCCTGCTTGCAGACAGAGGTGAAGATGAGCAGTTGGCTCCCTGATCTTCTTGAGGGAGAGGCACAGGAACA
This sequence comes from Luscinia megarhynchos, assembly GCA_034336665.1. Lineage (NCBI taxonomy): Eukaryota > Metazoa > Chordata > Aves > Passeriformes > Muscicapidae > Luscinia > Luscinia megarhynchos. The sequence continues at coordinate 42,042,491 of JAPFBE010000007.1, read as the reverse complement.
GCCTTAGCAGGGTAGTGAAGGGAGCCCTGGCACATTGCACAAAGGAGAACAGAGTGAAGTAAGCACGGAAAAGTGCTGTGGATATAGGAAACAGCCAGGGGAGGGTTTGCTTTGCCAGTCAACAGGTCTTGTCTGCACATTCTGCTTTGCTTCAGTGTGGAGGATCTTCCCAGAGAGCCCCTGCTCCTGTCTCCTGTGAAAAAGCAGTTCAGTGGAAACCAGTGCATTTATTTTTGGCTTTGTGCAGCAATTAGGCAATGGTAGTGTGGGGGGGAATGTTCTCAGGAAGAAAATTTTTGACAGTTTCCTTAAAAAGATAAGATCTGTCCCATTCCAGTAGGGGATAATAGCACAGAAAACCACTGGGGGATTTTTGCTGCCTGTCTTGTTCTTGTAAAAGTCACCTACTGACACCCTTGGATTTCAGCCATGTGTCTACCTGAACAACAAGAACCTTCTTCCAGACTGCCTATCCACCCCAGGCAGGTGTGCTCCCTCCAATCCCCAGGGCCATGCAGACAGGTATTTCCTGGGTCTGGCTGTGATTTCCCAAGTTCCATCACCTGCCTGCCAGCCGGGATTCTCCAGCCCACCCCTGCAGCTGCTGATGGGGTCCTGTGACCTCCTTGAGCAGCTTCAGACAGAGCCAGAGCCTTTGCCACAGCAGAGGTCTCGCACAAAGCACTGAGTGCTCAGCAGAGCCATCTACTCTGTGACCTTGGGGAGGGACTGCTAACACCAGGGAAGGGAGGAAGGCAATTGTCTTGCACTGGCACAGCTGCTCGCTCAGGGAGCATCTATTCAGACTTAGGAGCAAACAGATGGTTTTCTCCCACTGGCCAATCCTTTCTTTCTTTTCCTTCTGACACTGCCCAAAGGGGTCAGAGCACGAATGGTGATTCTCTGCGTCTCTAATGTATGTACATTGTCCTGCCAGTCCCACAGAGAGCAGAAGTGACCAAAGTCAGATGGATAACAAAGCTTCTTGACCTATCAGACGAGTAAAAAGTGCAGCTTTCCCTGTCCAGCCTCAGATCTGCTCGTGCCAAGTCCGTTCCCGGCTGCTCCCCTGCAAGGCTGTGCTCAAGGGGAAGCAGGAGGCTGGTGACAGACCAGGGGCTGAATCGTGTTTCAGCAGCTTGGGCACATCCGTGTGCTCTAAGCCAAGAGGAATGCAAACTGCTCAGCGATGAACAACTGCTGCAGCAGCCCAGAGCCAAAAGGAGACACTCTGGGGCACTCCAGGCACTGGCCCAGCCCGCGTGGAGGGAGCTGTCAGATTGTGTTATCACAGGGGCAAAGCTGCATCTTCCACTTGGGAAATGAATGTCCTGCTTTGGCGTGGTGGCTGCAGAGAGGCAAGACACCATTACCCAGCAATTATGCTCTATCTCGCTGACGTTATCTCCTAATTGCACATTTGCAAGTGCTTCTGCTTGCTGGGTGGTTGCAAAGAGGAAGGTGAAGTGGGGTTGCCTGTCTGGGAGATACCCAAAGGGACCTACACCACTGCTAATTTTTAAGATATAACAGTACAGTTGCACTTCTGCACCAGGTAATTGTTATCCCTGCCTTTTCCCTGGGAAGAACTTCGATTGGTACAACTGGTGCAGACCTGCTCATCCAGGACTTTATCAAAACCCTCAAAGTGACAAGGATGATCAGATATACCTTGAAAACATAACTTTTCAAGGAGAAACTCAAGAACAGCCACTCAATACGCAGACATTTCTATCTCCTTCCTTTTCCTCAGGATTTTGTACCAATCCATGGCCATCCAGGAACATCTGGTCCATCATTGCATTGCACAACACGACCGCTCACAGCTTGGGGTTGCCTGCAGAAACAGAGCTGGGAACCACCCATCCTCACAGCCATCTGACACTGCAGCAGGGGAATTGTCACTGGTGGCTGCCAGAACATGGCATATGACACATATTTTCAGGGCTGTCTCTTTCCAGTGTACAGCAGCTACACTCACAAACATCTGCCTGTGCATTACAGCATGGCTGATTTTTAAAGACTGGGCCTAGGATCCTGAAAGACAGTTTGGCACACAGAACTCAGGAAATCATCCAGGAATTAGGCTTCTGAGTAGTTCAGCTGATGTCTGTGTCTGTGCCTTAGTTCCAAGGTCTGTGCTCTCTCTACTAGACTTTGCCCCTCTCCATTTTTTCTGAAGGTATTTCAGGCCTGGAGCCACAGTTTCTTTATAGGACATTGGGACACTCTCCAAAGGAATTAATTTAGTTTTTCCAAGTATTGCAATTAGCTGGGTGCCTTCAGCTTTGGTTAACTCCAGATTCTGATGGGTTGGACATAGAGTTTTCTGTCATTGATGTAGTGACATTGGTACAAACCCATAATGTAGGTGCCTGGCTAAAGCTGGACCTTAATCACATGGGACAATCTTTCCAAACACCCCAAGCTTGAGGCCAGTGTTGGGGAAAACTCCTGAAACACCAACCTGAGCACCAATAATAAAACTGAGATGTGTTTGGCTGTCCTGGGCTCTCACAAGACTGAGCCCTAAGATGACCTTGGCTCTGGGACCTGAGATATCTCTGCTTACAGGCTCCTGGTGCTGGAGCCACCAAGAGATGGGGACGTGTCACACCAGAGGGATGAGGTTGACTGAAACTGCCACTGATGTGGCAAAGGCTGGGAGCTACAACATGAGCTGTCACTATCAATGCTACTTGCTTTTGATGGTAACAGTGCTATTTTAATCAAACCTTTGGTGGCTGAGAAGGTTGGTGATCTTTTTAACCACTTTTTGAATTGAAAACTTAGCTGAAAACCACATACAGGCTCAGAGGGAGTGATCTGACTTCAGTTCCCTGGTGGGACATTCCTGATGCTTCTGACCTGATGGATAACTGGTGTGGTTACACATCTTCCCATGTTTCACTGCTGCTTAAAACCTCTCTGAGATGATAATAAGCCTATTTAGCTCGATTTTTAAATTATTATTTTATGTTTGTTTGTTTGTTTGTTTGTTTGTTTGTTTGTTTGTTTGTTTTGGGGGGTTTATTGAGGCTTTTTTTTTGGGGGGGGTGTTAGGGTTTTTTGTTTTTGTTTTTTTTGTTCTCCTTCATACATTTGAAAAGCACTTATGCTCAGCATGTTTTCCACCGCGGTGCTGTTGGAAATCTGGTCACTGCAGAGTCCCTGGGCACATGTCAGCGCCTCGTCACAACCTGGAATGTTTTCTGCCAGGAGTGATGAGATGCGACAGCTCCCATTGAAGGGTATTCCTCCCAGATAATTCCAGTTTCCAAGGTCCCGGGCTTTGAAGATAAACTTGTTGCTTGTTTGGTTTCCTAGCAACTTGTGCTCGGCGGCAGAAATGCATTCCTGGGCCCCGAGCTCGACCTCGGCGATGCTCGGAGCTGGGATGTGCTCTGCTCTGCCCCGTGAGAGCAGCTGCCTGAAAACACAGGACTGGAGTGAGAAACCTGGGGCTGGAGCAACCCCCTGACTAGATCTGCTCCCCCCCAGTCACTGTTGTTCAATAGAATCCTCATTTCAAGTTAAAACAATACATCTGGCCAGCTGTGAAGGTGGAGGTTGCTTGGGTTTGGCTGGTTGTCCAGGTTCGTGCTGGGGAGTTTGGCCCTGATGTCACAAAGTGGCTAAAATGATAACCCAGAGCCAAACATCACAGCCTTTCCTGGAGCTTTATCTTCAGATGAGAAGCCAAATGGATGAGGATCCATTTTGCCATGAGATGTGGTGAGGCAAACCATCACCACCAGTGGCACCGCTCAGGGGTGAACCTGGAGAAAAACCAGATTCGGTCACCTGAAAGGCACAAATGTATTTTTATTGAGCTGTTGAAAAGAAGAAAGGGCAAACTCACCTTAATCTGCACATTGCATGGTTATCAGCATTTATTTCATGATTTCTTCTGGTCATTAGAAGCTCAGCTCCACTGCAACTTTTAGCTTAGGTGCTTCAGCTCCAATGTCCCAAGGAAACCTTCAAGCTCAGACTTAGTTTCACAAGTCTGCATCAAGGTGAGTGAAGGGCAGACCTAAAAGATACTGAATTTGATTTTCTGTATCTCACTTGATCAGAGGATTTTGCAGGCATTGCTCACTGGGTGGGAAAAGATCTCCCTTCCACTTGTGTCCCAGTCAAGAAAGTAAAAGATGATCAGTTCTCCAGCTCAACAGAATAATGGACAATCCTGTGCCAAAGCCACTGTCACCTAAGTAGCTGCAGCATGGAATAAAAAAGTCTCTTATTTTTTAGACAGGGAGGGCATTGCTAAATAACAATGAGGTCTTGATCTTGGGGCTGAACAGGGTCTTCTGAATCCCAGTATTACACTTTTATATAGCCACCTTTTCTGAATTTGTCTAATAAATTTAATCAGGGCCGTCAATGACCATAAGTAGATTTTTGTCCTATTTCAGTTAACTCAGGGTATTCTTTCCTGAGGATAATCTTTAGTGAGTATAGCACTGCATTGTGGTCCAGGGAGCAAACTGAATGTAATGTTCAGTTTGAATTATAGCATATTACTGTCAAGGGTATTCCTACAAAAAGCTGACACCTTCTAATTACATCTGTGAGACTCTGAGAAAAATGGTATCCCGGGGAAAAAAATTGCTTGGCACCCACTTTGTTAGTTTTAGCCTGATGTTCATTTCTAGCCATTCATATAGGGCTGAGTCATACAAGAGAAGCTTGTAAGGGAATCACAAACAATCTGTCTGGCTTGAGGAAATTGGGAGCCATTTCAAGTGTGCATTGCCTCACTCCACAGTTAGTGGCAGGGGCTATTAGAGGCTCTGGAGACTCTGAAAATAGAGAGGGCATTTTTCTACCTGAATGGTTTGGCAGATAGACTGGAGATGTGACAAAAACAAGTTTTGTGAGAGAAAGACCATCCCAGGCAGAACCAGAATCAGATGCACCATCGCAATCGGATGCAGTCATCCCTCGCTGGCCCAGGGCATCTCTAAATCTCAGCTGACAATCTTTTCCTTCTGTCTTTAGGCAACATTTTTCACCTTCCCTGAGCTAGTTTGAAACCTTTAATTCCATTCTGCCTGTTCTTCCAAGAATGTGGTGCAACAAGTGGAAACTCATCTCCACGTGGGGGAAGAAGGGGCAGGAAGAGGGGGGAGCACTGTGTGAATATTAAAACATTTGCAGTGTGAAATGTTGAGTTATGAGCAACAGCAGCACACCTGGGGCTGTTGCATGGTGCCAGGGCTGTGCTGGCACATGGGGTGTCTCAGGAGGGCAGGCAGCAGTGCCAGGGGGATTCATGCCCTGGGCTCAGCAGGATGTGATCCAGGACTGAGATGCTTTGGCTGAAGATGCACAAAACCCCTGTGTGGTGCAAACTGCCAGTGCAGGAAGCTGCTTCTCCCCTGCTAGTGAGGCTGGTGTATGCCTGGAGGCAGCATTATGATCACATTTAAGCATTCATCCACTTTGTGTGCATGCTTTGATTCACCCAAGCTTGCTAAGAGACCCTCTTACTCCCAGGCCCAAACAGCTCTGTGTGGTGGAGAAAAGTTTTTATTCTTGCAATGCCATTTAGTGCTGGAGTTGCAAAGCTTTGGTCCTGCTCTGGTGGCAGATGGGGAACCCAGGATGTTTGTCTCCTTTGACTGAAGAGTGGAAGAGGTCAGGTCTAAGCAAAGCATCTTGTTCCTACTCTTGGTGCTGATAAGGTACCAGAAAGGTTGTGCAAGCCCTATCAGAAGATGAGAATGTGCCTGAGGCCATAGGCTTAGTAAGCTCAGAGTAAAATGGTTACTGGCTGATGAGTAGGACACGGGGTGGTTAAAGCCTTGGAGGTGTCTGTGGGGTTTTGGGCCATCAGAACTTGAAGGGGGTGAAATGCAGTAGACACCCAAGGCAGGGAGCATCATTGCTGCATTAGTATGGAGTGAAAATGGGACACAGAATGCATCCAGGGAACAGGAGTGGAGAAAAATTACCCTGCAACTGCTGTCTCTGCTTCTCACACTGCTGTACTTCATGTGGAGAGTGGCTTGCTCCAGTGTCTGAATTATCAGTGCATTTCACATCTTGGTCTTGGAGGCCTTGCAACTCTAACCCTGAATCTATTACCCTAAGCATAGATAATAGAGCCCAAGAATTGTGGTGTGAGAAACCTGATGTGCTGTAGGGAAGCAAGATGAATCCAATGTGTTGAACAGACTCGGAATGCTCAGCTCCAGAGGAGTTAAAAGGGGAGCAGGGAAACCAGGAACGTGCTCAGAGAACTCAACCAGGAGAGAGGCCACTGCTGTGGTACAGCATCTGCTACAGGGATGTCTTTGCCAAAGTGAGGTTTTGGGAAGGAGCTGTGGGTGACCCAGAAAAGCACATTTCCTGCTGAGGGGGATCCAAAGGGACAACCAGGCCAGGGTGCCTCAGTTTGCCAGCAGTGCTCATGACCTTTGTGAGGGGCTTGATCCCTGCTCATGGGCAGTGCCAGGTCAGAGCAGACACCTCTCATTCCATCCATGGGTTTGCTATATTATTTCACTTCCTGGCCCAATTTCTTTTGCCATGTCTGTCTGAGAAGACACACTTTCCCTGGAGTGTGCAATGGCTGTGAGCTTGGTTTCAGGCTCCCCTGGGCACTGCAGTTCTCATCTGGTGGCTGTGCTGGTCCTGCCCAACCATGGAAAAAAGCTGTGCTTCTCCTGGATGACCTTATGGGTGAAGGTGAGAGCTGTCTGCTTTTTGAACACAAGGGGACGATTCAGACCTTTTGTGAGGGATGATCAACCACAGTAAATAAAGCTGCTGCTTGTGGGAGTAACAATTAAAACCCATTATAACCTGCTTAACTAGTCAGGGACTGAAGTGCCTGGAAGAACTTGCTCTGTCCTCCCTGAGTGCTGTTTTGCTTGGCCCATTTGCCTGATTTGGGAAAAAGATTGTGTTCTGAGAGGGTTGGCTTGAAATTCCTGCTCTCATGACCGGGGCAGTTTCCCAGTTCCTAAGGATGACTGATACCATAGAAAAAAAATAAAATATTTCCCAAGTGATCCTTCAGAATTGAGTATTTTGATTCATGGGGCATGCAGCATGCAACACCTCGTGTTCAGGACAGACAACACATCACAAATTAAACCAAACTATGTTTCAGATCAATCTCTGAATTTACTAAATTGCCACTCCCATGTTTTCAGTGGAGTCACCTGGGAGACAGAGGAGTTGGTGTGACAGGTAAGTGGTGTGGAGGTGATTGCATGGGCTTCTTGCTGGCTGAAGGTTTGGAGAAGGGAAAACCAGGGCAGAGAGCCCATGCCTACATGGAAAAGGCAGGGTCTGAGCTGCTGGGGCCTGTGAGCTGATGACTCACAGGCCAGATTAATGAGTGTGAGCCATGGAAACTGGCTGGGTGTCTGATTGCCCCCACTGCCAGGCAGGAGCACTCCAGAGCCACATCAGCCTTATTTTCCCCTTGTTTTTTCTAGACATGGCAGGGCTTAACTCCACTAATTATTGCTCTGCTTTCAAGAACTGTAAGGAAAGAAAGCCATGTTTTCTCCCCTCTCTCTCTTTTCAGGAGACCTGCTAATGGCCACGTTTTTTGCATGCCTTCCAGATACCATCAGAAAGGAATGGCTTTTCCCAGGTCTTTCGTGCAGCTCAAGGCATTTTCTTTGGCCTTTGTGGCTTCTCTGTGTGTTGCAATGCTTTTATTTGGGGCAGCACTGAGACAGGTGGGGTGTCAGTCATAAATTTCCAAAGACAAAGGGCCCATTGGGTTTGTGTGCTTATGGCATGGCCACAGCATAAAAATAGGAGCTGGGGTTTGATGTGCCCAGATATCTGGGCTGCAGGGTGACCTACCCCATGGCTACTTGTATAGGATTTGGGGATGCCTAGAAATTTTGTCCAAATGGGCAAAGTCCTCATATTCCACAAGGATGGAAGTTAGGAAGGAGAAAGGGGGACTTCTCTACCAAGCACAAAGCTGTCCATGATGTCCTGGCTAAGAATGATCCAGCCCTTTTGTACAGCTGGATCAGTGGGGGAAAACTGCCTTGAGCACGTGTCCAGGATGGTGAGGCACTGGAACAGGCTGATCAGAGATGTTGTGGATGTCCCTTTGCTGGAAGTGCTCAAGGCCAGGCTGGATGGGCCTCTGGAGCTACCTGGGCTAGTGGAAGGAGTCAGAACTACATGATCTTTATGATCCCTTCCAACATAAGCCATCCTGATTCTCTGGCAGGTGCCTGTGTGTCCAGCCATGTTCCCCAGACACACAAAGCCAGATGTTTTACCTCTCTGTGCTCTCCAGAGCACCAAGGTAAATCAGGAGAGGTGTATTTAAATGTTACACCCCCTCTGCCACAGTGAGAGCAGCAGCCATTTGCTCTCTGCTCCTGGAGCAGGGATTGCAGTTTTCAGGGAGGAAAATGACATCAAATTGAATTAGAAATACATGTTTTGGAGGTACAGTATCTATTCAAGAATGGATGTTCTTGGCCAAGATGCCATTGCTTATTTTGCTGTGGGAGCTGCTCACTAGAGGTCTGGTTTGTCTTCTCTCTCCTCTCTGTGCTGTCAGTAGCATCTCTGACAAAACTCTTGTTGTCCTTCCTCTCCATCACACGAGATGTCACCCTGAAAGAAGGGTGGGCTGCAGGACCAAAGCTGAGGAATGGGTGGATCTTTCTGCTGGGCTCTTGCCCCCCACTTGCCAAGATGGAGCTGGCAGCCAACCAGAGAAGTGTGGAGAGAAAATGGAGAGAAGAGAGGTTTGTGCTGCTCTGTGGTGTGAGATGGGACAGGCCTGGACTCATAATGGTTTTGTCCAGCATGTGACATGATCAGTGTCCCACTGGTGACACCACACATCCCCTTGGCCACCCAACCACAGCACTGGTGGCAGGGCCACCCTTGTCCCCACACTGCTCAGGAGCTCAGCCACACTGACCTCATCCCTCCTCTCCCTGGCTTTACCTCTGAGCTCACAAACCCTGAGGCTTCTGTCACTCCAAAGAAGATGCTCAGATTTTCACCAGCTTGGACCCAGCAGCCTCATGGCATGAGGGGTGAGCCAGGGACATCCCCACAGGGCAGGCAAGGCTTCATTCAAGTGGTTTTGGTTTTTGGCCAGCTGTGCCATGACAGTCCCATACTAAGAATTGAGATGGAGGGAGCCAGCCTTAGGTTAGAAATAAATATCTTTGGTAATTAACAGCATGGCTGGGGATCCTGAGCACCATTCATTTCTCAAAGCTTGAATTCCCAGATCAGGGCAGTTTTGGTCCAACCTGCTTTCAGTGACACATCCAGTTTGCTTTTCCAGGGGGATTTGCTGCTGTTCACATTGCATGACACTGAGGTATTTACAGTCTTAGATTTCTGCTTATCTGATCCACCCCTGCCCTCCACACTCCTGGTCTGGTGCCAATACTGAAACACTTTTCCTCCCTCTGTTTGTGCCCCCTTAGAGGAGGCAATACCCAAACACAACAAAAACCAGCTTAGTTTCCCAAAGAACTTGTGGACATGAGTTTGTTTCAGCTTCAGCCTACAGCAGAAGCAACACACTGATTTATTCTTTTTTTTGGACATGGTTTTCAAGAATAGAAGTCCTTATGGTGTTTAATGCAGTGGAATAAAGCATCACTGTGACCATGTCACCACTGCTAAGGAAATTTCAAGAGGACTGTGGCCATTCTCCATGATGCAGCCAGGACCTGAGTTACTGTCCCACAGGGGCTGGCTGGTGGAAAATAATGTAATTGGCTTTGTCCTGTTTCCAGTTTCACAGAGAAACGAGCTGTGAGAGCAGGCAGGGTACTGGGGCTGGCTGCTCCTGGGGTTTGGGGAGCAGGAAAAATGCAGCAATCAGCCCCAGAGTGCACAGAAAGGGGTTTGGGGAGCAGGAAAAATGCAGCAATCAGCCCCAGAGTGCACAGAAAGGGGTTTGGGGAGCAGGAAAAATGCAATAATCTGCCCCAGAGTGCACAGAAAGGGGTTTGGGGAGCAGGAAAAATGCAATAATCAGCCCCAGAGTGCACAGAAAGGGGTTTGGGGAGCAGGAAAAATGCAGCAATCAGCCCAGGAGTGAACAGAAAGGGGTTTGGGGAGCAGGAAAAATGCAGCAATCAGCCCCAGAGTGCACAGAAAGGGGTTTGGGGAGCAGGAAAAATGCAGCAATCAGTCCCAGAGTGCACAGAAAGGGGTTTGGGGAGCAGGAAAAATGCAATAATCTGCCCCAGAGTGCACAGAAAAGGGTTTGGAGAGCAGGAAAAATGCAATAATCTGCCCCAGAGTGCACAGAAAGGGGTTTGGGGAGCAGGAAAAATGCAGCAATCAGCCCAGGAGTGAACAGAAAGGGGTTTGGGGAGCAGGAAAAATGCAATAATCTGCCTCAGAGTGCACAGAAAGGGGTTTGGGGAGCAGGAAAAATGCAGCAATCAGCCCAGGAGTGAACAGAAAGGGGTTTGGGGGAGCAGGAAAATGCAATAATCTGCCCCAGAGTGCACAGAAAGGGGTTTGGGGAGCAGGAAAACTGCAATAATCTGCCCCAGAGCGCACAGAAAGGGGTTTGGGGAGCAGGAAAAATGCAATAATCAGCCCCAGAGTGCACAGAAAGGGGTTTGGGGAGCAGGAAAAATGCAGCAATCAGCCCCAGAGTGCACAGAAAGGGGTTTGGGAGAGCAGGAAAAATGCAATAATCTGCCCCAGAGTGCACAGAAAGTCTCTCTGTGCTTTTCTCCCCTCCTGCCTGAGGGACAGCATCATCAGGGGCTGGTGCTGCCCCCGTGGAGCCACCCTCCCCCCAGCATCCCAGCATGGCTTTTAACCCAAAGAGCTGACCTTTCATTAAAAGATTACCTATTTTTACTGCTCCTCAGGATGGGAAGAAGAAAAAGCTGAGGCTTGCAGAGCAGGCCAAGCCAAGATGTTGTTTGTAGTGGGGATACAGAAATTACTCAGGGGAAGTTTAAGAATGTTTTTTGTTGTTTTTAAATTAAGGTAGTCCCCAGCTAAGCCTGGACATTATTCCTTTTGGTCTGCTAGTAAGAAAGCAGGAAAGACCCTGGGGCCCAAGGACTACTGGATAATGCCACATCTGTGCTAGTAAGTCAAAAGAGACTTAGCTGTGGGCTCTCAGACCACAAACACAAAAGGTCCTGTGTCCATTAAACCCCTTTAGGCTCTGCAGTATGGCAGACACATGAAAATTTTGACTTGGGAGTGGATCCTGGCCTGTGCTAAGCTGCACAGTGTTCTGGGGAGCTGTTTGGGCACTGCTGGCTGGTGTGGGGCAGGAGGGCTGGGGCTGTGCTGCAGGAGCTGCTGCCAGGACCTGTCCCAGGAGCACAGGGCATCACCTGCAGAGGAGCCAGGCTAACATCCCTGTCCCAGGAGCACAGGGCATCACCCTGCAGGTAAACCAGGCTAATATCCCAGCCCCAGGAGCACAGGGCATCACCTGCAGAGGAGCCAGGCTAATATCCCAGCCCCAGGAGCACAAGGCATCACCTGCAGAGGAGCCAGGCTAACATCCCTGTCCCAGGAGCACAGGGCATCACCTGCAGAGGAGCCAGGCTAATATCCCAGCCCCAGGAGCACAAGGCATCACCTGCAGATGGGCCAGGCTAACATCCCAGCCCCAGGGGCACAGGGCATCACCTGCAGATGGGCCAGGCTAACATCCCTGTCCCAGGAGCACAGGGCATCACCTGCAGAGGAGCCAGGCTAACATCCCAGCCCCAGGGGCACAGGGCATCACCTGCAGAGGAGCCAGGCTAACATCCCTGTCCCAGGAGCACAGGGCATCACCTGCAGAGGAGCCAGGCTAACATCCCTGTCCCAGGAGCACAGGGCATCACCCTGCAGAGGAGCCAGGCTAACATCCCTGTCCCAGGAGCACAGGGCATCACCTGCAGAGGAGCCAGGCTAACATCCCTGTCCCAGGAGCACAGGGCATCACCTGCAGAGGAGCCAGGCTAACATCCCAGCCCCAGGGGCACAGGGCATCACCTGCAGGTAAACCAGGCTAATATCCCAGCCCCAGGGGCACAGGGCATCACCTGCAGAGGAGCCAGGCTAACATCCCAGCCCCAGGAGCACAGGGCATCACCTGCAGATGGGCCAGGCTAACATCCCTGTCCCAGGAGCACAGGGCATCACCTGCAGAGGAGCCAGGCTAACATCCCTGTCCCAGGAGCACAGGGCATCACCTGCAGAGGAGCCAGGCTAACATCCCTGTCCCAGGAGCACAGGGCATCACCTGCAGAGGAGCCAGGCTAACATCCCTGTCCCAGGGGCACAGGGCATCACCCTGCAGGTAAACCAGGCTAATATCCCAGCCCCAGGAGCACAGGACATCACCTGCAGAGGAGCCAGGCTAATATCCCAGCCCCCAGGAGCACAAGGCATCACCTGCAGAGGAGCCAGGCTAACATCCCTGTCCCAGGAGCACAGGGCATCACCTGCAGAGGAGCCAGGCTAATATCCCAGCCCCAGGAGCACAAGGGCATCACCTGCAGATGGGCCAGGCTAACATCCCAGCCCCAGGGGCACAGGGGCATCACCTGCAGAGGAGCCAGGCTAACATCCCTGTCCCAGGAGCACAGGGCATCACCTGCAGAGGAGCCAGGCTAACATCCCTGTCCCAGGAGCACAGGGCATCACCCTGCAGAGGAGCCAGGCTAACATCCCTGTCCCAGGAGCACAGGGCATCACCTGCAGAGGAGCCAGGCTAACATCCCAGCCCCAGGGGCACAGGGCATCACCCTGCAGGTAAACCAGGCTAATATCCCAGCCCCAGGGGCACAGGGCATCACCTGCAGAGGAGCCAGGCTAACATCCCAGCCCCAGGAGCACAGGGTATCACCTGCAGATGAGCCAGGCTAACATCCCAGCCCCAGGGGCACAGGGCATCACCCTGCAGATGGGCCAGGCTAACATCCCAGCCCCAGCAGCACAGGGCATCACCTGCAGATGGGCCAGGCTAATATCCCAGCCCCAGCAGCACAGCCTGGCACCAGGGCACTGCAGAGACACCCTGCAGATGAGCCAGGCTAACATCCCAGCCCTTGGTACCAGGGGCAAATGAGGCACAGAGAGATGGGGTGGCCCAACAGAGGACCTGAAGAAGGTCTGTGACAGGGCACGTGGGGCCAGCTGAGGGAGAAAGTCCCTCCTCAGGCCAACACCCAGGAGATCACAGCCCTCCTGTCTTGTCAGACTGCCTCACATCTCCACTTGCAAAGCAGAGGTTGCCATCTTGCCTGGTGTGTAGGGCTGTGAGGAGTCAGATACAGCAGTGATATGCATCATACAGGCCATATCTAGATTAACAGGTAATTGCTACAACTAGATTAGCAAGACAGCAATAGGAGAGTACAAGGAGAACAAACAGGCTGGTGCTGTGGGCTCAAGATCTTCTCCAGTACAGTGGTTACTCCAGGTCACATTTATCTGAAAATCCCCACCCTGCAGTGTCTGAGGCTGGCTGAAAGACCAGCTACTAATTTATCACCTTACATTCCTAGCAGGGGTTGTGACAGAGCTTCTGGTTCCATTTCCACTGAGGGGAAAAAAAATTTTAAAAAAATTAAATTGTGTGCATCAGAGCTGTTTGCAAACTGGATCACTCTGGAGTGGGGGAGGCCAAGCCAGAAGCTGCTATAAAACAGCATTACTGCTCTGAACCAAAATGCTAAGGCAGAGGCAGCCAGAAGCACCTCGGGCTTAATCCAGCAGAAAGATTCTCATTTACTGCAGCTCTCCCTGAGTCAGGCCCTGAGGGCTTGTCTGTACACAAAAATTAATCTGGATTAGGATGGGGCAGGAATTTAAGGTAAAGTAGCTCTTCTGGAATAACTTCATAGCAGAGCAGCCTCTGGACAGTTTGGTTAGGAAGCGTTGTGTTACATCACATTTGGGATGATGAAATGCCTTCTGAAGAGAATGTCCTTGTGGTGTTTGGTCACAATTACACAGAGAACACTTAAAAACACATCCATTTCCTGCAGGAGGAGGAACAGAGCTCCCTGCAGACCTGGAGTTCTTCCCAGGGCTGATTTGCCAGAACAGCCCAAAGGGGTTTCATGGTTCCTGTGCTTCCATTCAGTGGAAAAGTGCACAAACCTCAGCACAGCAGCTCCCCTGACAGCAGTGTGCAGGGACAGGAGGAGCAGCAGCCCAAACCTGTATGTGGCTGTTACTTAAGAGTGTTCCACATGCTGGCTCACACAGAAGCACTTCAGAGAAGCAGTTCAGAGCCCTGGCTGAAGGAATAAATCCTGCACAAGGGTGGCTCTGCATGGACACAAATGCTCCCTAAGTGAGGCTGAATTAGAGCCTCCTGTAGTGCAGGTGGGTCCTCCTTTCCAACACCTGCACCTCTGCTTGTCTGAGAATCACTCAGTAAGTAAAGACTAAATTATGTCATTAAGTTGGACATCATTGAGCAGAGTGATAAAAGCATAACCCCTCCAAAGGACCACCTTATCCCACTTCCCAGAGGACAGAAAGGCAGAAAATGTCTTGATAGGTGTGAGCCTTCCTCCTGCTCTGAAACAATTTTTCACCCAGGACTTTTTGCACTAACTGGCTGCTCTTGCCCAGCTTTATTTCCAACCAGCTTTCAATGCCCTGGTAAATATTTCTGCCAATACACACCAGCTCCCAAAGACTCTGTTTGCACTCAGCTCGAGTTAATTGTTCATAAGCAATGGTCCATAGGCATAAAAGTTTCCACATATCATTTTTTTTAGCTGCCTTGCTATTTATTCTGTGAGGTGATAACATTGGTTTCTCTCTGGCTTTATCAGTCCTGCACAAGGACAAACGAGGAGCAGAAGGAACCTCCCTTCTCTCCCGTGGAGTGGAGTCCACAATCAAGCAGCCAAGGCAGAGGAACAAGCCCTTGTCAGTGTGCAGGCACAGCCTGGCTGGCAGAGTACATTTTCCTTAACATGCCTAATCCCACAAGTATGTGGTGGCTTGCTCTGCAGAAACCTCAGCTTTTCAGGTGCTGGAAAATATGCATGTTCCATGTTACTTGATAGTTTGCTCACATCCCTGTCTCCTGGAGGCAAGCAGTTGCTGACCCTCTGAGCTATAACCCACTCTGAACACACCCCCCCATGCAAGGAATAATAATGTACTTGTGATTTCTTTATATTTTTTCTGCTGTAAATCCAGAAAATGAGACCTGAATTATTCTCTCTGTTCTTCAGACATGCAGTCCTTGCCTCCCAGCAGAGTGACCTGTGTATGCTGAGCCTCCCCACATCTTCCTGGTGAAGTTGGGGTTTGATGGTGGGGCTTATCACAACCACAGAATAAAAAGTTATCACTGCTCCCCGGGTCCAACCCTCCTCAGGTGTTGAGGGGAATTGAATGAGGACCCTCCCAGTAGGGGGGAAGGATTTTCCCCTTCTTAAAAGACTCTCTGAGGTTAAAAAAAAAAAAAAAAAAAAAAAAGTGCTTATTCTGGGATGAGGTGGAGGAACCAAATTGCCACATTTTTGTAACCTACATGAAAGGGCTCACACAACTGCATCCCACTTTGCACAACAATCACCTGCCCTGTTCGGGACCAGCTCCATCCCCTGCACTGTCATTATCCCCGGGTCTGCACTCTCCTCATCTCCTCTCCCGCTGGAGCTCTTCCACTCTGTATAAACACCACTCATTGATGCAGCTGTTGGGAGACTTCCCACATCCCAGGGGAGTGCTCCAACCACAAAATCATCCTCACCCTTGCTCTCGTCCAGTGGGTATTTAATTATTCTTACAAAGTGAAGTAATTCCATCTGAAGAAAACAAGAGGCACCCGGGTCAGAGTACCCCATCATTATCACAGTAGGAGCACTCTCCTAGGACATGAGATTTCCCAATCAGACGCTGAAAACACTGGGGGAAGCTGGGGAGAGAAATGTTATTGTTTTCTCCTCCATTTTGTGACTAGTTCCTCCGAATTCATGAGAATAACAGAGTTTGAGATAGATATTTATCTGTGTGTGTATGTTTCTGGAAATGCTGAAATGAAATGCTTCAACATTTCCATTTTTTTTTCTTTTTGCATTTAATCCAGAAACATTTGAGAATATGCATCATATTTGGCAAATAACCGTGGCCACCCTGAAACGACATTTTTAGCAAATAAATGATTCACTGAGTAAATTTAGCTCATCTTAAATGTCTATTTATATCACGGGAACACACCCTGTCACTGTTGGGACTTCACCATGTTGAGCACTATCCAGAGCTCTCAGCCAGACGTGCTCTACCACAAACAGCTTGAGAGGGGAAAATAAAGCCCTGCCTATTTGCTCTTTGCAACAGCACAGATGTCAGCCTCGCTGCCTCGGGAGAGCTGTGCCCCATCCCACGAACACCTCACAGCATTTTGGGACTGGCCAGCAGACCATCACCTTGCCAGTCTCCTCTCTGCCACCAGCAGAGCCATCCATCCTTTTTTTTCAGTTCCCTTAACCAGGAAAGAGACATCTCAGAAAAAGCTTTGCCTTCCACTGGCAATATCCTGTGGATGCCGAATGGGTTAATCCCCTTTAACCACCATCCCAGTAATGAAAGGTTTCACTCTTTGTCACCTAATGGTCTTGTGTCTAAAATAGAAGCCGAGCTGCCTTCACTCGAAATGTTTTTAATCATTGTGGAATAAAAACCTAGCCTGGCTAGTGCCAACCAAAGAGATGTTTGTCTGCTCAGCAGATTTTATCAAAGCTTCCTTGATGTCTTTGCCTTTGTAATGCTAAGCACTTCACTGTTTGGCACATTTAAAGTAGGATGCGGTACATGTGAAGCATTTCACAGAGTGATGATGTATCGAGTGTGCTTTAGGAAGCAATGAAAGCAGCAGACTCATGATTTTTGAGCTTTTAATTACTTATTAAGTGGCATGACATAAAGGCTACGGGGGAGATTTTTTTTCAGCATCCAACTTATTGGCTTTGAAGTCGGTGCCTAAATACCCTTTGTGCCTTTGAAACTTTCCGTCTGCTCGCAGGGGAACGTGCTGCTGCTCCGGGCTTTGTTTCACGCTGACCACATTTGTTCGGGGGAGAGCAGCCGAGGGATGCGAGCCTGCTCAGACACAGGTCCCCGCTTTGCCACGGCGGATAAGGATGAGGGACAGGCTAAATGCGTGTCCTCTGACAAAGGGGACAGGGAGTTCCCTCAGCTCAGAGCCTGGAGCCATGAGTTCTGACCCGGCCTCAAAAATGCCAGCACTACAGGGGGCAAATAACCATGGCAGCCCCCAGGGTGCTTTTAATGAGCTGAATCGCAGTCCCAGTCCGGCTCTCCATCACTCACAAGCCGCTGCCACGGCTGGTTTTAGCAGATGTCCCCTCTGACAGAAAGCACAGTGGTTGTCCTCGCCAGCATCTCCTTCAGGTCTGCTGTCGCTGCTGTGACAAGAATGCCAAAGCCTCGGGGGCAATAAAGGCCAGAAGGAAGAAAAGACACTCAGATTCAGGTCTGGGGATTTGTGGGTACTCCAGGCATTTTTTAAAATTTATTTTTTCAATCATATTTTGAACATAAATACTTTCTTCCCACTTATTCTCATGATAAACCAGAAGCTTGTGGCCTCATAGAAGGTTCCTGTGGGGATGGATCCACATAAAATATTTTTCATGGTGGTGAAGATGAAACCAGATCCTTCCCTCCCACCATCTGTACCAATATTCATTGTGTCACAGGGTGTCCTTGTGAGCAGGGATCTCTCTGCTCAGCCAGCAGGTGACAACACCTCTTTTTAACAAATCCCACTGATTCCAAGAACCCCTCATGGACCACGAATCCAAGATGCTCACTCTGGCTCCAGAGGCTGCTGAATTCCTGGGGGTCATGTCAAAGCTGGAGCCAAATACATGGGGAAAAACTCACCCTGCAGCTGCCTAAGGCACCCTCTCATCCTCTGGTCTATGAAAAAGAGGTGTCATTCTGACATCTTGAATCAGTTTCAAATGCTCCTTTCAAAGAAAAAGAAAACAGGGAAAATAAAGAAGATAAAAAAGGGGCTGCTGCTGAAAATGTGCCATCTCCACTGATGGAGAAATGCTGTGCCAAAAGTGTAATATGTGTATTTTTATCCCCACTGAAGGAAAAAGCAAAGCCACAACTTCCCATGTTCAGTAAGTGACCAACACAAACATACAAGGGCTCAAGTGCATTTCTACCCCCTGGAAAAGTTTTCTTTAATTAGGACAGACACAGTGCTCAGTCAAAGCACCATCAATGTCCAGGCACACAATTTGATTAACCCACTTCTTACAATCTTTGTTACTTGTTCAGATATTCCAGAGGGAGGGAAAAAAGACTGGGAAAGACTAAAATCCACTATGTTTTGAACAGTTGGGGATTTTTTTTCTTTCTATCATTTTTCCCCCAAAGAATGACAAATACCAGCATGATGCTTTTTTAATTTTCTGAGTCTGCAAAACATTGTCTCTAACTGGATTTTTTCAGTACTGGTCAGATCTGCACAGGGTCATCTGGGCAGGCAGCTGCAAGGGGATTTGGTTCAGGAGTGGAATGACTCAGGCTGCTTCCCAGTATCACAAGCAGGACATGAAAGTGCTCTGCCCTGGTATTTCCCTGAAGCTTTATTAGGTCATATTATTTAGAAAATGTACTGCATAAAACAATAATTAGTTTTAGGAAAAAATTCCTGCAATCTGTATTGCTCATGATAGATTAATTTGCAGGCCTATTTTGGGTATAATTATTTATGCATTTATTACTGCAGGTCCAATAAAGAGCAGAGGTGAATGCTCTCTAAAAAAAAAAAAATAAGGGGAAGGCAAAGGGCTGAATATTAACATCACTTTACTACTAGGAACTAAACATGAAAGGGACTAAGGACCATGTAAAAAAAACAATATAAGTTCAACATCAAGAGCCTGAAGTGTCCATTTAGCAGAAACCTAAGTCTGAAGGTGCTGTGAGCATTTCACTTTTGGTTTTGCACTTTTTAGTTTTAGTTTTAGTTTTTTTCTGGGGCCCAGGCTTGCCCCTGGACACAGTCAGCTGGAAGTGGCCTAGGGTTTAGGTCATGATGAGCTCCTCAGCATCCAGGAATGAGCCATTCCTCTGACTAATTCCCCAGTGGGATCCCACCCACCCAGTGCTCCATGCACAGGATCAGCCTGCCCACGAAACAGGGCACTGATATTCAATCTTCCTGTGCCATACAGCTGGAAATCCCAGGAGGTGAGAAGTGGGTGCTTTAATGAGCTCCACCTCAGCCCCCTCCATCCCACCCATGTCCCTTAACAGCAGCCTGGTCTGGGGGGAACATTCTCACCCACTTTCTGAAACTGGGATGTTGCACATTAATCAAGTCAAATGCAGTTAGGTTCAAAGCAGAAAAGAGGTGGTGGCTCTTTGCCCCTTTCACCAGATCGACCTGGACTTGTGGGACAGCTTCATTTTAACAGGAGTTTTGGGATCTCTCCAGTTGTTTCAGTCTCTAAAGATTAGGTGCCACCATGGGTCATGTTGAAATATGGGGGGTTCTTTATCAGACTGAGCCCCAAACAGCTTCACTTCTTGTCACCAGTCAGTGGTGCATTAGGGACTGAAACTCACAGCTAATGTGGGGGGATTTCTGCAAATTTGAATCAGGAATTTGTCCTCCTTCACTTGTTGTTCACTTACATCCCTTTTCTGAGGCTCCATCCTAGCACTGGGCTTGTCAGGACCATTCTCTCACCTGGGACTTTCTTAATAACATTTATGTAGTGGTTTATCTGCTGTTGAGGGAAGAGAAGTGCGAATTTTCCCCAAAAGGCCTGAAGGAGAAGCTGGCCTGGGCACAGATTGGAGGGAGTTGGTGTCATGGTCATGCCTGTCACACTGTGGGTCACGATGGGAGAGGTGAAAACCACCCGAGGGGTGACACAAACTGAGCTCTGCTGCCAGGGAGCAGGGCCAGGGGAAGAGTTTCTAGTGGCTTGACCACTCCTCTTTGCACCTTTGCAAGGAGCAAACCACCCCAGGAAAGCCAGGAGAGGAGCTGAATTTTTATCTTGTTCTCAAAATATCAAATGTTTATGTTTCCTTTAATGTAAACATGCACTTCATGCTAGGAGGATGTACCATGAAACACTTTGGGCCCAAATTGTATCCCAGCCATGCCCAGTGCTCATCCATGGCAGCTCACAGGAGTCACTCCAGATTGATGTCAGTGGAGCTAAAAGCAGGATCTGATCTTTCAGCTCTCCCAGTGAAATAAGAATCAGAGGGTTTAGATGCTGATGGGGTATTTCCTCACTCAGTTCTCTTTCACCAATACAGAGGCTGAGGGATCCTGTCCATAAAATAATTTCATTATGTTCATTAGAACAATGTATAGTTTAGTAGATGTCAGCTGGGGGCAGCTCCTCCACCAGGCTAACAGGCACAAGATAAATGATCATAAATGAGTGAGATGCTTGGTGTTACCCACTGCAGGAGCCTGGAGCTCATCAGCAGCTTTCTCTGCTCCCATCCCCTGCACTGAAACTGGAAAACCAGGAGCTGCAGCCTGCACGTGTGGGAGAGTGTGTGCAGGAGGGAGGTGAACTGGCATCGCCTTCCCTGGGTATTTAAAGAGCTGCAGTGACTCCAGAGTAGTTTCCCATGTGGACACACACATATGTTCACACTCCCACTTACTTCAGCATCTCTGAAATGAGAGTATTATTTTTTTTCCCTTTTGAGTTGGTTTCTCTTCAGTGGCATTTGAAATTGAACTGTAAGGAAGGGACTACAGTTCCAGAGAAATAGTCTGATGCCCAAACACTTCCTTTAGATGGCTGTATCCAGGCAGCATCACCCAAACTAGTCACCCCCACCTGACCAGCTACTGGACCAGCCCACTGAGGTCTCAAGCACAATTCACCTCCTCCTACAACAGATGACTGAAACCTGGGGAGGAACTGTACCCAAAGTGCCCATTCCTCTCCCCTGACCATAAGGGTGTGTTTGTGCAGATGATTCATAACAAAATTGCCCATGCAGGAAGAGATGATGTGCAGATCCAGAGGGTCTCTCAGAAGAGCCTAAGGCATGGGCTCTGCCTTCCCTGCCCAGATGCTTTGTGTTGTTACCCACCTTAAAATCACAGACTCACAGACTGGTTTGGGTTGGAAAGGACCTTAAAGACCATCTTATTCCAACCCCCCTGTTGTGGGCAGCAATACCTTCCACTAGAGCAGGTTGCTCAAAGCCCTGTCCAACCTGGCATTGAACATGATCTGTTGAAACAATAACTTCCATTTTGGTCCTAAAATACATGAAAGCCTTTGCCAGTCCTGTTCAGGGGTTCAGTGTTCACTCACATCACTGCTCTGTAACTTCCCAAGCAGACAAGCTTTGCATAGGGTTCAGTGTCCTCAAAATCTTCCTCTGAGGAACTTTGGTTATTTTTTCGTTGATAAACACAATTTAAAAAAAGGGTTCAGATGAGTCAGGATCTGGAAGTTCCCCTCAGTCCATGTGCACAGGCAGCCAAAGAATTCACAATTCACACGAGCAGCACCCGGAGATGAGATTACACAGTGTGGGCGAGCGTCTGTAATCCTCCACTCTGAGCCTCAAAGAGGGGATCTTTTACTACCCATCTCGAGGCTTTCAGCGTCTCTGGGCTGTGGTTTGCACATCCAGAGGTTTCTGCCCTGGTTGTCTTGACTGTAGCCAGGGATTGATGGGGCAGAGGTAAGATTTTGAGGGATTTTTTTATTAGGGCATGGAGTGATAGGGCAAAGGGGAATGGCTATAAAAGAAAAGAGAGTAGATTTAGATTAGATATTAGGAAGAAATCCTTTGCTGTGAGGTTGCTGAGGCCCTGGAACAGGATTTCCAGAGAAAAGCTGTGGCTGCACCATCCCTGGAAGTGTCCAAGGCCAGGCTGGACAAGGCTTGGAGCAATGGGATAGTGGAAGGTGTCCCTGCCATGACAGGGGGTGGCACTGGATGATCTTTAAGGTCCCTTCCAGTCCATGATCCCACATTCTTTTGGGGCTTCTCCCTGTCTGCAGCTGGACTGGGGGGGGCACAGTGCATCTCAGTTTGCAGGATCAGATACTTGCAGAAGAATAATTCAGCTGCATCTGAGAACTATCAAATCAATATTTAGGTGACAACTTTTGAAAGAAGCTTTCTGAGTGCACACCATAGGCATTAAGGAAACTCCCTCTCTGTGCAGGCTTAGTGAGAGCCCAGAGAGCAGCTCCAGAGCAGGTGACAAGGCAGCAGCCAGGACAGGGCCAAGCCTCCTGCCTCCTACCCCGTGCTGCTAACCACAAAGCATCCCCTCCCCTTTGTCAGGAAGGCTAATCCTGTAATGTGACTCTTGAGCAACGCTCAGGAGCCTAAATAGAACTTCATTCCAAAATAGCACGTATGAAAATGAAGATAAGGCTCAACAAGTTGTAACAGATGCCTGTTAATTAGTCACTGCAAGGCACTTTCAAATGCAAGCTGTGTTTGGTGCACCAGCCATCCACAAAGGCTGCTGTCCCCTCTCTTCTCCAGGGCAGGAGAAGGGCCAAACCTGGACACCCCCATGTCCCTCAAACTCCCAGTCTGCCTGCAGCAAGGGGATCTGTTCTTGCTTTCTGACACTGGGCTCAGCCCAGAACTAAAAAGGCAGGAATTTGGGTTTCACACTTGCACACAAATCCCAGCATCAGACAGTTCTATGAGTGTAGAGCAACCTCGGGAAAAATCAGCCAGGACTTATGTGTCCTTATATAAGCACAGACAACACACACTGGTATCATTTTATTACTTTTGTCTTGATACTTGCATTTTATCTTCATTTATATCTCATATTTCTGAACCCAGCAGTAAACAGTTTTTCCCTCTTTCATAACCCTTAATGATACAGGTTCCTTTTTTCCCCCAACTCTTTCAGATTACCATTTAAATTAACTATATAAATCAGGCCCTGGCCTCTATTACACGGGAAAACAATTGGGTTCTGTTTAACTTAGGAATCTGCAGTGTTTATAGATAGACAACCCCGAAGGTAAGTTACTAAACTAGTTTCTAGTTGCATTGATCTGTTGCCAGAATACATAAATTATTAACTGAGAAGTAACTCCAGAGAGTGTTGTGTATTTAAGTTCATATTTGGTAGGGCTGGGGATATGTGGCTTGGCCATAAGTAGACACTAGAAATATTAATCACTTTCAAGTAGAATTCTATATTTTAATTGCCGAGAGGAGACTTCTTTATTTCAGTGTCTGAGTAAGAAACCTTTCCCCTGCTTAATTTAAGTTACCACAGTGCAATCCTATGGGAAAACTCCCACTGATTTCCCTGAGGACTCCAGAGCTGAGTCCACGGGAGTTTGACCATTTATTTTGGTTGATCAGAGTGCCCAGATCCCTCTGCCACCTAAATCTATGTCCCTTGAACTCCAGCTACTCAAAATTTAGTGTTGTGTCAGCGGAGCACTGCGTGGAGAGTGAGATAATAGCATTTTCTTCCCAAAACCACACGAGGCACTCAAAATACTTGACAGTGCCAAGGTCTGGGTGAAGAACACTCCTCTCTGCTCTTTCATGTTAACCAGGAGGCTGACCCGAGGTTAGCTGTCCTTCAAAGTGTGAAGGGTCACAGAAAAATTTGAATTAGTTCCCTGGGTGCCTTTTTGAGGACTGAGACAAGTCTTTTCTTGGAAATTAGGGGATGTCACTGGGGCACAGCACGTGCCCACTGAGAAGCACAAGCTGAGAAAATACATTTGCTCTTTATCTTCCAATCCTCTCTAATTCCTGAGTTGTGGAACTTGGACCCTCTGGAGGGTCACAGGACAATATGTGGCATCCTGGCTGCAGAGGATGGGGCTGTGAGGAATGCAAGCTGTCTGCATGCCACTCAGTCCCTGGGTGGATTCAGCACTAATTCCAACTTGCCTCTCCCACCTCCTTGGAATAAATTCCTTCCCAGCTGAACTGCACTGCAGCCAGCAGCTCAGAGAGAAGGGAGGTGACAGCCTGAGCAGGCTTGGTCTCAGCTGGGCAGGTATCACTGCACACTTGGAGTCCTGGAAAATCAGGGAAATTCAACTTTGTCTTCACAGCATAGGGTGTCAACCCACTTTCCACACAACAGGGAGAAATCCAAGTGTGGTGACTGTCACCAAAAATAAATTGTCTTGCAGGAACAGCCCAGAGCCATGAGGTGCCCCATCCCTCTGCTGGCAGCAGGTCCATCCCAGAGCAGCTCAGGCAGCTGCAGGAGAGGAATTTGCATGGGCAGCAAGTCAGAATTAAACAGCCACATCTTGTCCAGGCACCTACATACAGCATCCCTGCTGTGAGAGCAGGGTGTTCACCTGCTGCATAATCTTCACCCACGCCAGAAGAAAAAACACCTTTTTGGCTGTACAGGTGCCACAAATATTTTTGCAAAGCTCTGTGGTTCTTTGCAAGTCTGTGTAAGCTTTAAACTCATTAGGACTTGGGATTTTTTTTCTGCTTCAAAACTGTGAGGGGCTAGAGGATGAAACCCATTTCTTTGTTTGCACAGTACCTGAGGTTTTGCCATCCTCATATCTGGATTCTTTTACCTCTGGAGGCTGGTGCTGTCACTGAGCAATGCAGAGGTGAGGTGTGGGTTTAAGTGGATTTAAGCACTTAAATAACTTTAAGCAAAAGGGATGGACAGATCTGCTATCACCCAGGAAGTCCACAGAAATTCAAGGAAGAGTTAAGTTATCTAAAGATGTGTGACAGCTCCCAGGCAAACTTCTCATCACCAATGGCAAAACTGGCAAATTTTGTGGAGCTGAGTGCTGCAGGAATCAGTTTTGGATGCCCTGGTCATATAATGTCCTTCTCTTATGTCTCCTTCTCCAGAGAGGCACAGTCTTCTCAGGTGTAGCATGGAGCTTTGAGATTATAAAGAGAAATGTCTTTCTTGTGTTAGGCATCTGTGGTCGCTAGAAATCAAAATAAAATTGGCCCTGCACATTTAAGAAGTACAAAGGTTTGGCTTTGCAATTCTCAAGGGCCCACACATTTAATGTGATCTGTGCATTTTCATTATGTAATGGTGTGAGTGACATCTGGACTGAAGTACTATTCCAGCATTTTGTGTTTTAGTTTGACTCTTCAGTAATGGCATCAGGGTAAAGAGGGAAATTTTGCGGTTGAAATTCTAAATATGTTGGTAGACACCCCCTTTGTGATCTTCTTCAAGACATTTTATCCTTCTGCAGAAGTTCTCCCAATAAAACAAGGGGGGAAAACCCTTTCCCTGCCCCAGGAGCAGCTTCTGAGGATGCAGTCAGGATGTGAGGATGGTCCAAGAGCTGAGAACCACTTGCTGTGCCTGAGGTGGAGCTGCAAAGGCTGAGGCAGCCCTGGAGTTGAAGACAAAACTGGACAGAAAACCTGAATATTGTGACAATTTCTGTATTGATCCTCCTGTTTTTCTCCCTGAAGTGGTTAAACACTGTATCTGGAGAGCTTTTGTGGGAGTGAGAGAGCAGAGATCTCCAGAGATAAGGGGCAAGGAAAACACCCAGATCTGTGAGCTGCTATTCCCTGCCTCATAAGCTATTAATTACCAGATGTTAGAATTTATTTATTTTTCCTGAAAAGAATTCTGACGGCATAGAGTCTTTAGAAAAGATGGAGGAGGGAAAAAAAGTCTACTCGTTTAAAAATTTTTTTTCCCTCCAGTTTTTCAAATGCTGCTGGGTTGCTGAGCTGTGAAATACGAGGTCTTTTTAAGAGTTCCAAGATTTTTGCCCAGAAGGAAGAAAATACTGTTCAGGTTTGTCTCTTGAGGATTTAATGATCACATTGTAAATTTCTCTGGAGAAGTGAAATAGCAGTCAGTGGGTAATATCCCATCTAATGCTGTTTTCCCCTTTTCTTCCTCAAAGGCCCAGCCTCTCCTTTGGACTTCTGGGATTTTCTGCATAATGGGAGGATGCAGAGACACAGGGTGATGTGCCCTGCACAAACCAATTTGACACACTCAAATATTATTCCTGCTCCATCTTAAATCTTCCTGCTTTATCTAAACCACTCTATGCCCTAAAAACAACAGTGTTCAGTGTCCTCAAAAGCCAGAGCAACTGAAATAAAGTAATTTTTCTATATAGCTTGTGTATGATAGTCCAAACATCCATGCTCCTGCATCCCAGCATGTTTCAGAGGGATTCATCTTTTATTGGAAGGACACAGACTGGAGAATAATGATTTCCATTTTCTCCATCATCTCTGCTAGGCATGTGAAACCAGCCTGACTCTTTTCTCAGAAAAGCCTACATGGAAACCTGTGAAAGAATGAGACAAAGGGACAAAAAGCTGTTACTTTTTTAAACATGAGCCACCAGCCAGTGAATCAGAGAATATCCTCATAGAATATCCTGAGCTGGAAGGAGCTCACAATTTGGATTGTTGAGTCCAGCTCCTGGCCCTGCACAGGACAGCTCTAAGGATCCCATCCCTGAGTTCAGCTGCTCAGCTTCATTCCTGGGCACAGGCAGAGCAACAACAATCCTTTCTGGATTTTTATTGTGTGGTTTTCTTCCCAGAGTCACATGTAGAACAAAGGGAAAGTCCATCTTTGGGGCAGAAACACTCATCAGGCTGTGCCCAAAATCTGTTTTAGTGCTGTCCTCCACATTTTCTCCACCTAAACCCTTCTTACTGTTTTTAAGCTTAGAGCTTCTAGTTCTGGTGTTGGCTTTTCTGGGAGCCATGTGTCTTTACCCACCCTGCAGTCAATTTTTGTTATAAATACTACAAGATAAGGAGGAAGGATTTATTATTTGCAAGAGCATTGGTACTCTTGGGCTGAGGTCTCTCCCAACCTCAGGATTTATGCATTTTGCTATTTCCTCACCACCAGCAGTGTGTGACTCTTGGCCCTTTGTTTCCCATGCACCTTCCATGAAAAAAAGCACAAGACTCCCTTGTTATCTGGTTCCTGCCTTGCAGCACAAATCAGATTTCAAGCTATGCCTTGTTTTATCCCAGAGTATTTTTAGGTCACATCTTACCCTATTTGCTCATCTTTTTCCTGGACAGGGTTATTTCCATGTGTGAACAGGCTGACCTGGCCACTCACAGCAGCTGCATTAGAGAACACCATGGAGAAGGTGAAAATGGCATGAATGTTTGGAAGCCTGGCCTGAGATGGATGGAATCCCCTCTTATCCAAATCACCAGTGCTGGTTTGGGGGGAGGGAAATGGCTGGATCTAAAATAGGGGGGGACACCTGCCCTCTCCTCACACCCACTCAGTGCTGAGCTTCAATTTGCAAGGCAGATGATGAGTGGGTTTAATATCTTTGGGAAGATTTCTTTGTTCTCCAGGTTTCCTGCTGCCTTAGTCACAAATGCCACAGGTTGTGGGCACAGGCAGGGGAGGTGGTGGTGCCTAAACACTTCTCACTGCCTTAGGGGCTTAGGACAGGTCTTCCCTCCTTGAGCCCTGGGGATCTGGTTTCCTTCTCCTTCCTGTGAGTCAACATGCCTGATCACAAAATAAATATTGTACAATATTCCTTTGGAAAGCAGAGAGCATCAGTGCTGGATCCCACTCCTCTGAATGACACATTTCTGCACAAGGGCACCCTGACCTTGAAGGACTGGTTGGATGTCAGCTGGAACACCAAGCCTTGGATGTTGTCTCCTGACCACTGGCTCTGACCACACCTTAACACAATAAAAAAAAGGCACTTTACAGTGCACCTGGAGATGGGCTAAGCCACAGATTCAAATGTGAATGAAGACAGGAGGCATTTGGCTCCAGGGTTTTGGTTCTAGTCCTTAAATAAAGCAACTTAATTTACAGCATGCTTGGCCCAGAGGAGCTTGTAAGAAGGAATGGAAATCCTCCACCAGAAGTTATGGGTTTCATTTGGAAATCTATGGAGGGGAGTCCTACAGCCTGTGCTATGAATTCACTGGGCCAAATCATCAAGCTGGTCATTTAAATCACTGCTGCAACACATTTTCATTTGACATTGGCACACAGCATCTCCACACACCTACATAACTGTTTTACAAAATGCTCAGCCTGGCAGGATGCAATCCCAAAGGATAAATTAATAATAAGCCACATATACAGACATGAAATACTCAGCATTGCATAACAGTTCCAGGGATGAACTGGAACAATCCATATCAAGTTGGGAAAAACTACTCTCTTTCAGCCCCCTGTCTATGGGCACATTCCTACTTTGTGCTGCCAATGTGTGGCATGGATTGGATGTGACTCATGGTGAAACAGGCAAACCCTGCCCAAACTGGAAGCATCCCATTCAGTGTGTTGAAAAGGCACCAAATTAGCTATTTCCTCTACATCTGCATAATTTTTTTTTTGCATGAAACACGCTTCAGGGTGTATTCCCTCTCTCAATCTTCTGATTTATTAATCTTCATGGCGTGGGCATAATTATTTTCATGGTTCTGCCATGGTTTCTACAGGCAATAGGCATCACTATGTCTAAACAATTATATCACCTTCTTCTCTCGCTGCCTCTGTAGCCTCCCAAAGCCAGTGCTCTCCTTTTGGCAAAGCCTGATTTCCTTCTTTCTGCTCCCAACCCACCTGAAAGGAAAGGGATTAGGATGGAGACAGCTGCAAGTCTGGCTGTGTGCTGAGCAGAGACAGGATGGCTGTGAAATTCCCACAAACTGGAGGCTCCTTCCAGCCAGGGCTTCTACTTGGCACCCTCCAGACACAAGGGTGGAGAGGCAGGAACAGCCAAGAGCAGCTCCAGTCTCCCCTGTCAGGGCAGGGAAGGTGATTGTAGGAGGGCTGGAGGGAGATGAGGCTCTACCCGAGGGATTCAGGTCAGTCAGAGCCTTTCTGCAAAGGGTGTTTTAGGAATTGCCAGCTGAAAAAGCCCCCACCCCATGGCCTCACAATGCACATTTTCCTGAGTGCACCCGGTAGGTTCTTTCTGCAGGTGTCCCTGGCTGAGGTGCTGGGACACAGGAGAGGTCCCCTCACTCTTTGCACCCTCTGTCTGCATGGACAGGTCCCCCTCCCTCTGCTGACTGGCCTCTCAGCCTCCACACCACAATGCAGGCAGGGTCTCTATCAACCAACTCCAGCCATGTTCTGAATAGATTTTATGACATTTTCTGTCCTGGGGCAGAGCCATGGGTTTGACTCAAGGTGGGTGTCAGGTTCCCTGTGTTTCTCCAGCACTTGGGGATGAGTTTTGTTTGAATATTTCAACCTATCAATGCCTACTTGGAGAAGCCAGCCCATGCCTGCTGGCAGGCAGATTGTTTCAGAGCCCTGGTTTGTGAATGTCTCCTGCCTGGACCTGCTGGACAAGGGAAAACAGGAGACCAAACTCACTTGGGCTCCTTGTGCTTGGCCCCAAATAGAAACCAGACCAAGAAACGAATGCACGGTGATGTCTGTGCCTAGAACACCCCAAAATCACACACTTTGAGTAATCAGAGCTCTCTTTACCACTGAGAAAAAAAAAAAGGATTCAGATCCTGGCTAGAAGCCAGTGGCAGTGTTGGCAGCCAAAGGAGCTGGTTTCCTGGCTGGCAACAACCCCCTGCATTCCCATCCAGAGAGCCAAACCTGCACCAAGAATCAGAGCAGGCATGCAGGCAGCAGAGCAGGGCACTGTGATCCCACCCAGCACACGGCAAACCCGAGTTACTCCAGTGGATTTCTTCCAAGCTCCTGCCAATAAAACTAAAATCATAATCTGGCCTCCAGTCATTGCTTGGTTCCAGGGCCATGGAAAATATTTTCTGCTTGCTGCTGGGTGAGCTTTCCTCACTGTGCTTGTCATTGGGATTTTTTTTTTTGCCCCTCACAGCAATGCTCAGGAGAAGACTGTAGACATAAAAGAGAAAAAGAATTAGAGCGGTGAACAAAAAAAAAAAAAAAAAAATTAAAAAAAAAAAAAATTAGAGCAGCTCTTCTCTGTGATTTTTATCACAGGCAGACAGCAAACCCACACAGCTGGGTGCTGGTGTCTGCCCAGCCTGGGAAGAGGAGGGAAGGGCTGCTCTGGGTGAGGTGCTGCCTGTGCTGGCTGTGGAGGGAGCACAGCAGCAGGGCAGGGCAGCAGGGGCTGAGCAGGGCTGGCAAGTGGCAGCCCCCAGAGAGCTCCTGTGGGGGCTGCTGGCACAGCCCCAGCCAGCCCAGCTCAGTCCTGAGCCGGCTGGATGAAGCCACCCTGGGGAGCCAGGGGATGGAGCTGCTCACGGGGCTGGGCAGTGGGAGGCGTGTGGTCCTTGCCCAGCGTGCAAAACTCTGCTGACCCTGAGGACATTTCTCTTCAGAAAGAGAGGTAATGGCCTCAAACTGCACTGTGGAGACCCAAAAGAAGTTTTCCCCTGTTCTGTTCCCTAAGCCCTCTCACTGTCCGTTAATCCTTAAGTCACTCCCACCCCAATTCCCTGTTGGTCTTTT
The DNA here is from genome assembly GCA_034336665.1 of Luscinia megarhynchos. NCBI lineage: Eukaryota > Metazoa > Chordata > Aves > Passeriformes > Muscicapidae > Luscinia > Luscinia megarhynchos. Next base: position 42,012,088 of record JAPFBE010000007.1, on the reverse strand, counting down.
ACCTTAGTCCATCCCTGGAGCACCCTGTGTAATTTAGTAATTGGTCCCTGGGGCTTTCCCTGCCCTGCTTATCCCATGTATTAAACCTGGACCCTCATAAAAATCCTGGCCTTTGTTCCCTGAAACCCAAACCATGCATAGCTGAAATAAACATCTTTAAAAACCCTGCAAAGGCCTTCCTGCTCTTTCACCCCAAGCAACATCTTAAATGCATCACTGCACCAGGGGAGGTTCAAGTTGAACATCAGGAAGGATTTCTTTCTCTGGACAGGCTGCCTGAGGAAGTGGTGGATTCAACATCCCTGGAAGTGGTCAAGAAATGAGCAGACGTGGCACCTGGTGCTAAGGTTTAGTTTGGCCAAAGGTTGGACTCAGTGATGTCAGAGGTCTTTTCCAACTTCAGTGATTCTCTAGTTCTGCAGTGTTTGAGTGCATGGGGTGCCTGGTCCCAGCATCCTCATCCCTTGAAGTGTCTTTCCCACTACCTCTCACCCAGGGCTGTGCCTTCACAGTGCCAAGGCCAGAGCTTTAGTGCAGGTAAAACCTGCCCTGAGGGTTTTCCATCAGCATTCAGCCCTGGCCATGCTCAAATCACACCAAGGCTGGCTGTCACTGATGCTGAGGGATCCCAGCCCCTCTTCCTGGGGGAAGGAGAGGTCAGGCTCAGACCCAGTGCAGAGCCCAGGGATAAAGCCTCACCTTGTGGCAGGCTGTTCCCTCTCCTCCTGGGACCTGACAAATGTCCTCATTGTCATTGGTGCCAGCCAGATCTGCCCCTGGGCACCATTTGGGCAAGTGGCTCCAGGGCCACCTGCTCCAGAGGCTTTCTCCTGGTAATTTTGCTGGCACAATGTGTGCTTGGACAGGTCATGTAGCTGTAGGGCTGTTCCCAAAGCCTGTCTGAGTGCCATGGTTTGCACCTGGCTTGGGATTCCTGACAGGGAAATGAGTTTCCATGAAATTAGCCAACGAAATCAGAGCAAATTGCACCCCTCATGCTAGATATGTTCTGCTTCAGGCTGAAGGAAACCTCTGAGGACAAATGCAGAGGAGGACACAGAATGATAATCAACTTTGCAACGTGCTGCTCTAGAGAGGGATGAGAAATAATCCCATGTATTAGTGATCCCTGCCAGTGCCCCCAGTATTTGTGTGCCTTTGCTGAGACAGGAGACCAAGGGTCCTGCAACAGCAGCAGCTCAACACAATCTGCAGAGCAGGGACAGCAGTTGTGAAAGACTTTGGGAAGAATAAAAACCCACTTGGAAGTCTCTCTACCAATATTTATGAGGCAGAGCCAAAGGCTCTCCTCAAGATTTGGTAAGACAAAGTGCTGTAGTGTCCCTCCTGGGAGCACTGGGGATCTCAGCTGGTTTCTCTCCCAAGGCATGATGCCAGGCTTGCACGATTCCCAATTTCCACGTGTCTTTGCTCGTGTTCTCAGGCTTTTGAGAGTTGCAAAATTTCCCCTTCCACCGTCATCTCAAGGAGGGTGGACACTAGCCTGCTCCCAGCCCCAGGGTCAGATTGCTCAGCCTTTGAAGATATTTCCTTGGAGTCCTTGAGCCTGAGCTTCTTGGCCTCTTTGAAGTTTCCCCTTGATGTTAGTGCATCTCTGGGTGACTCAGTTCCCTCCCTCTCTGAGTGAGATCAGATCTTGTTTGCCAGCTTTGTCTTATATCCCCCTGTTCAGATATGTGGTCTGAGGCCACTGAGTCCAAGGGCTCTGAATTTATGGTGGGCTCTGCATCATCTCATTGCTTCTTGGTGGCACATTTCCCTGCTACAGGGGTCTTTGAGGCACCCCTGCTTTCTGGAAATTCTACAACCCAGCTTCACAGGTTCCAGGACTCCCACCAATCATGAAAACCCTCATTTGCTCCCAGTTTTGCTGTGTGGGACTGAAATGAGGGTGAGAGAGCCAAAACACCTCTCCTAGAGTCATGAGGAAAATCCCTTTGACCTTTTCATTGCTCCTTCAGGAATGACTCCTTTGCTCACATCTTTCCTGGAGAACTTTCCCAGCTGCAGTTGTCTCCTGGGGGCTGTTGTGGTCACCTTCAACAGCAGGAATCAGCCTTGGGCTCTTCACACTGCCCAAGGCTGGCCTGAGCTGCACGTTGGGTGTTGTTGTCCACCCTGCAGCCACAGGGAGTGTGCAGAGCTCACACAGAGCCAGGTTTGAGGGGAGTTGCCCTTATCTGACATCCATTGATTTATGCCTTTAATCTGGGAAGGAATTTGCTGCAGGTCACAGGAAGCCAATGGATAATTCCACAATCCCCATCGTGTCCCGGCCCTGCAGCGTCAGCCTCTCAGGCATGTTTCTCACCAATGCAGATATTTGTGTGCTTCTGGACGAGGAAACCAGTCCCTCAACTCAGTCTCCTTGCACCCACTGACCCCTGAAACCTGTAATCTTTTTTGGAAAAAGCAAGGATTTAAGTGCCAGCAGCCAGAGGGCAGAAAGCAGAGCCCACCCCTAGCTCAGCTGGCACTGCTGGAATCGAGTGCCACAGAGAGAGAAGGATGAGATGGGGAAACCCAAGATAACCAGGCTCATCTTAGTGCTGGTATGCCAAGCCAGCAGTGACTCTGCTCCCACAGAGGGTAACCCTCTCTGAGCTGGGGAGCTGGGCTGCTTGTGGAGCTACAGCAAAGGATTCAGACGTGTTTCCTCTTGGACCAGGATGAAGCAAACCTTCTGCAGCCCCGTCCAGGGGCAGGTTGTCATCCCCCCTCTCCTGCCTCCCTCCAGAGAAGCAGCTCTGCTTCTCCTCCACATCCACCCTCCCCTTTGAAAGCCAAGCTTCCTGCTCCGGGCTATTTCTGACCTCCAGAGCCAGGCTGCCAAGAGCCCAAGGGTGAGCTGGCCAAGGGGGGCTGGTAGGGCAGGGACCTGGGCAGCTGGGGGGCATTGAAACAACTTTTCCCATTGAAACAAGGCAAGATCACAGAATCATAGAATGGTTTGGGTAGGAAGAGACTTTAAAGATCATCTACTTCCAGCTCTCAAGTTGCTTTCCTGGTCAGCTGTGTCCAAGCAGTCAAAGTTCTCCCACCCTCGTCCCAAGCCAAACAAGGAATTGCCATTTTTTGGCCCTCATTTTCAGATGTTCTGCTGTTTCTGCATGTGCATTTATTCCCTCCTATTCACACGATGTATAACCAGGCAGCAGCTGTAATGTAATACCAGAGTCCTGTATATAACTCTGAAAACACCACTGGAGCAGCCCTATTATCGTGAGACCAATCTGAGCAGGAAATATTATCATTACCAGGGGGCATTATTTTTTCCAATCACACTTCATATCAGTTGTCATCAGACCCTGTGTTTTATATAGTGTTACAATAGCCACAGTTGCCATGAATTGTCTCTGGATGGACTGTAAGTATTAAAAACAAAATAAGAAGCATATGTTGGAATGTCTGAAACTAGCAGACAAAACTCAAGGCTTTGACAACGTTACTGGTTTTTAGGAAGGAGCCAGATTTTAGCAATAACATTCCACTTTTGTGAGTCTACCCACCAGCATCTAACCTGCCCTATAACATCTCACTCGAGTTTACAATTTCCTTCACCTCCTGTTCATCTCTAATGTAAACTCTCTGGCTTTCCTCGGACGTGTGGCTTGGCAGAGGAACAGCTCCAGCCTCCCAGGTGCCAACTGGAAATCTTCCTTCACACTGGACAAGCAAAAAAAAAGTACAATCTGAGGAAAGTGCTCATCCATAGCTCATTTCCCCCCCCTGCTCCTGTTCTAGCTGTAGCAAAATGTCAAAGGCATGATGCACACATTCCTCTGAAGCCACTCCATCGCCTGATGATCCATTTTGCTTACGAAAGGAATGTTCGCTCGGTGCTGGGATTTTTGTTGGAAGGCCTCAGCAGCAATGGAATAACTGCAAGGAACACTGCCAGGTTTCCCCCCCTTCCCTGTGCATTCCAAAACATCCATCCAGCGAGCAATAAATAGCAAAAAAATATTAATTACCCAAAGGAAGAATTCTCTCCTGAACAAATATTGGCTTTGTGACAAGAAGGAGCTTGTGAAATGTGTGTTTGCCTACCAAGCCCACTCAGTCTATTTCTGATTCCCAAAGAACATAATGACCTGTGTGCCAGATTTTATTTGGGCTTTTTTTTTTTTCCTTTTTTTTTGCATGGCCAGCAAGAACTGTAACAAACATTCAGGAAGGAAAACACTCCATTGTTGCTTTTGGTCTTATGGTGGGTTTTGTTCTGTGCTTTTAACTGTGCTTCACTTCTGGAGCTGCACAGAGAAAAAAAAACCCTGTTATTCTTTTTTAACTTATTCACCAGTTCTCCCAGCTTTTCATGACTTCATTTACTGCTTAAAAGTGTTCAGTAAATGAGCTGGTGAGAAATCAGTTTTTAGTAGTTATATACAACACACAAACACAGAAGCACATGCATACTTAGATATATATCTATATCTATATATACATAGATATATATTCACAGATATGTGAGTGGGGGCTTGATCTTAAAGCCACATGGATTAATTAAAAAAGTATAAATACATAAAAACCTGCCATCCACACTCCAAAGCAGAAATGATGGTCTCCATCCTGTGTGAAGTGCTGTGCACAAGGGTCAGTATTTGAAGAACTTGTTCAAGTGAAGGTGAGTAGCTGATTTTTCTGATCCTGTGGCAAACACCATTCACCCCCATCCCTGCCAGCCAGCCTGCAGGAGCTCAGCTCTTGGAGCTGCTGCAAAGCAGGAGCTGTGGTGAGCATGAGAGTGGCTGAACTGGGCCAGGGAAAACTGCACATAATCCTGGAACCCCGCACAGCCAAGCAGAGATGCTGTGGCAGGGATGTCAGATGCTGTCCCCAGGGTCTCCCCCCAGCCTCAGCCTTTCCCAGCTCAGGGGCTGCCTGGGCTGAAAGTGGGGTTTCTGTGTTTAATAACCCTTTGTCTTCTCCAATCTCCCTTGAACCTGCAAACTGAGAAGTTTCCTGCAGACTGGGAAGGAAACAGAACTGGGAAAAGGGGATGTTGCTGCTCCACTTTGGTTTGCTGGATGCAACCCCCTTCTGCCAAAAGGAGTGTAGGTCACCCTGCTGCAAAACTCCCATGGCATTTCCCCAGCAGATCCACAACCTTCACTGGCTACTTCCCTTTGCAACAGACTCAAATCTTTTGGTCTAACAGGAGCTAAAAAGCCATGTTGGCATTTGCTCCTGGCCTCACTTGTTTTGGGGCTATTCTTTTGGGAAAACAAGCAAACAAACAAACTTATTAAAAAAACGTCACTTGGACAGGCACTTGGAGGAAACCAGGAGGGAGTTCAGGTCTGTGTAGCCCCAGGGCTGGGTAACCACAGTCCCAGGACATGGAATGCCAGCCCTCTCCTGCACAACAGCACGGCAGTGACATTTGGAGTCTAAGCAAAATGATGGCAGCCTTCCTGAAAGCAAAGCCTGCTTCAAAACACTCAGAGGAGACCACCCAGAGAAGACATGCCTGGAGTTCCCCACGAGCATCCCTCAGCTATCCCTCATCTAAGTTGCCCAAGGCAGGACAAGATCCATTCATAGGTTGTGCCCTCCCCTGCTGCGGGGAGCCGGTGGTATTGTAAAGGCAGTCAGCAGCTAGGAGCAGTTACATAGAATTATTTATCCACATAGAGATCTTTTCATGAACAGAATAGTAAATCTTTTCATTCAACAATTTTTAGACAAAAGCTATTTGTTAATGTGACATTTTTCAGCTGTATCAGTGCAAACATCCATCCATTTAGTTTTTCACACACAGAAAACTTCTTTCTTGCTGGTTGCAAGAAAAAAGAGAGGGAAGGTAAAAGAAAACTGAATGTATTTATGTTGTTGTTGTTGTTGCTGTTGTTGTTTGGGGTATGTTTTGCTGGAAAATAACAAAAAAAAGGTCAAAAATAAGATGATGTTGTGAGTTTTAATTTAGGGGAAAGGTTATTTTTGACCATCTAAAATCCCTTGATTCAATAATTGTTGCCCAGATCCAGTGTCATGCTTTGCTAATCAGATTTCAGGAGGCATTCAGTGCAGTAAATCACACTGCCACCTCTTATCAGCCAGACTAAACGCTGTGGTTCCACCATGAGGAATATCACTACTGGAATACTCTCCACAGCTGGCTCTTGTAGTACCCTGAGCAATGCTGCTGGTTTGGGGGATGTGCAGAAAAGAGGAGCAAAAAGACAGGGAGGCCAGGAAAGGGACTGCAAAGGTCAGCATTCACTGGGATTCTTCAGGGCTGAGATCCACCCAGCTCTATCTTCCCTGCCTCACCTTCCCCACAGTCACTGCCTAGTGGGAGGGATGCCATCCTCTCTGCTTGTCATGTTTGCTCTGGATTTGTGCTGTGGGGTTACAATTTCTGATCACTGTCTTTTTTTCCCCCCTGTGCTTGTCTACCCTTTCAACAGGATTCTTTTCCCCTCCACCAGCAGACATGAGAGTGGATTACAAAGTGATTCAGCTGGAAAAACTACCAGGAAATGAAACAATTGTTTTCTGCACAAAAATCCAAATTCTGGCTTGAATTTCTAGAGCTGCAATACCACCCAGGGGATTATGTGCAGTTATCTCCAACTGCTGGGTATTCATGTTCCCTCCTAGAGTGTTTCTCTGATCATCAGTGGGTTGTAGCAGAAGATAAATTTCTTTCAGTTTGATGCTATTCCTGGGGCTTCTGTGGCGTTCCCACACAAAAATTTAATTGTCATAAACACCTTGAAATTTGTTGCTCACAAAGAAAGGAACTGATTTGATAAACAACACCCATCCCACCAAAGTAAGCACAGACTTGATTTCTATCATGCAAAACCAGATGTGGTGTCAGAGTCAGAATAGCAAACAGGAGGTTTCATGGGAAAGGCTGCCTGTTTGCAGCAGGTAGGATGCCTTTGAATATTTCGGGTGTGACTCATTCTGCGAGAGGAGACACCCAAATTGCCCATCTGAGCAAGTCTGGAGATCTCATCGAGGGGACTGGGACTCCTCCACAAGCAGGCACCTAAACCTGGCTGGATGTCCTGTGCTCTCAGGGCTGGCCATGGCAGTGTCCCTGTGGCTGGCAGAGGTGCTGGGTTGTAGCCTGTGATGAGGTGAATGTTTGTTTTTTTCGTGTTGGGGCAAATTCTAGTGTTCTGGCATGCTGCAGGGCATGTTAACAGCAGAAATGATAAACCCAGACCTTGTGCCTCTGCAGGAACAAACCTCTTGGTTCTGTGTCAGGTTTAGCCCCACCCAGATCTGTGTTCAGTGTGAACTTTCTCATTTGATGCAATGCATCTCACTCTACAATTTCCTGAAAGGTGGCTGTAGTCAGGTGGGGTTGGTCTCCTTCTCCAGGCAGCAGCTGACAGAACAAGAGGACACAGCCTCAAGCTGGGCCAGGGGAGATACAGGCTGGATATTAGGAAAAGGTTTTTCACAGAAAGAGTGATAAAGTACTGGAATGGTCTGCCCAGGGAGGTGGTGGAGTCACCATCCCTGGATGTGTTTAAAAAAAGATTGGATGTGCCATGGTCTAGTTGAGGAGTTAGGGGATGGGTTGGACTCGATGATTCTGAAGGTCTCTTCCAACCCTGTGATTCTGTGAATTTCTGAGCACCTGGTGGTTTTTCATGCTCATTACTCAAGAGGTTGCACCCTCTGCTTGCTTGGGCTGCATGCAAAGCCTTGACTCTGCAAGGGAGATTTGGCCACAATCTCACTGTCCTTGGTCAAACCTTGAGTTGGCAGCTGGGAATCTTTGGGGTAAGATATTCCCCTCCCTGGTCCTGGTGTCCAGCTGAGTGGGATCAGAGATTGTCTTCTCAGCATGCCTTGGGCACTGGGGGAAGGACAGACCTCCTGAAATACAGACCCATGAAACCATGCAATGGTTTAGGTTGGAAAAGACCTTTATGACTGTCAAGTCCAGCAGTGCCAAGTCCACCACTAAACCCCGTCCCTCAGCATCACAGCTACACATCTTTTCTGCACCTTCAGGGAGGATTACTCCACCTCTGCCCTGGGCAGCCCCTTATGATACCTGACAACACCTTCAGTGAGGAATTTTTCCCTATATCCAATCTAAACTTCCCCTGGTGCAACCTGAGGGCATTTTCTTCTCCTGTTAGACAACCATGGCCATGGGGAAGGTGAGGACATGGAGCTAAGGCCAGATTTATCTCTACCAAAGGATTAACTCTTCTGCTGCCCAAGCTTCAAAAGGAGTAACTCCTGTCTTGCCAGCAGCAAAACATCTCTTTTTGGCCAAGGCAGTCCTGTGAACCTCTTGGAGCAGTCAGGAATTGCAAGGAGGAGCAGGTCTGGTTTAGCTGAAAGATAAATCACCATTCCCAGCTGGCCCCTGGAGCTGTCAATACCCTGACCACACCTGGGCATTTCCAACAAAATGTCCAATTTTCACCCTGCTTTGTAATCCACCAAAAAGCATCCACCACAATTTCCACCTCCTGCTCTTCTCATGTGGTGATGATCTGTGTTCGAGCTGCACAAAGACCTCAGGTGAGGCATGGATTTTCTCCTGCTAAGGCAGAGACAGCCTGTGTCATCCCTGTGTCGTGCATCCTCTAACACAATGTGGTTCACTATAAATGAACCTGAAATTCATGGAGCACCAGACTTGGTAAAATCTGATCTTCACCCAGGCTTGTATTCTGAATAGATTAGGGGTTATTTTGCTGGGGGTTTTTTTTCTTTTTTTTTTTTTTTTAAGCAGAAGAAACCCCAACCCATTGAAAAATGTTAGAGGGAAATTGCAAATGTTATGCTTGTCTGAACAGGAGTCACTCTGGGAAATACACTATATTCACACTAATTTCTGAGAGGTTCCCCCCACCTTCCCCCCATCCTGTGTGTAACTCAGCCGAGGAATGTTCTGGTTTAGCTTATTCCCATCTTCTAATGCACACACACTGCTTATCAGAGATGCACCAGTTAAGGTGGAGGAAATTAAGGTGACCTCTACTAGTTCAGGTCTTTATGCAATTTGAGATGGTCATTAGTCACATATCTTGGCATGCAGTGAATTAAGGGCTCTGACTTACAGAGCATCTCAGACCTTTTGTTTTGTGTTTTGCTCTCCTTTGTGTGGCTGAACACCCAAGAAGGTTGTTTTATCCATCTGACTCTTAAAACTGATTACTTTATATCGTTTAAAACAATAATATACAATCTAAAAATCTGCGTGTCTTCTCTGGCTCTTTTAGCTAATTATGTGTGAAAAGTCCTTCCAGACTTGGTGGGAAAAAAGTTTCTCAGCTATTAATCAAGTCGTTGATTTAGGAATTTTGCTCAGGGAAAGAACTTAGCCCTCACGCAGGGAAAGGACCATAAATCTGCGAGAGGAAGAACTTCTGGGGCTCTGTTACTCATCCTCTTCCTGCCTGTGTGAATGGAGGGACTTTTGCAGACCAGATGCTGCAGTCAGCACCACAAGAGTGGCAGGGAAATCCATGCTTCCCTCTCGGGCATCAAGGAGACACAGTTTGAATGTGTTTGGCTGCAGCCAAGGAGGAAAAGGCAGAAAACAAGGTAAAAAATCGCTACAGTTGTGCTGACGCACAGAGAATGGAGAACAGAAAATGCTGCTGTTGATAGAATATCCTGGGCTGGAAGGGACCCGCAAGGATCATCGAGTCCAACTCCTGGCCCTGCACAGGACATATTCCAAGTAATTCTGGAGATCTGTCAGGCTTGGTGCTGTGACCACTGCCCTGGGGACTCTCTTACAGTGCCCAGCCACCCTCTGGGTGAAGAACCTTTCCCTAATAAAGTGGTGGGACACCCCACACCTGCACCACACCTGGGTCTAAACACTGCACAGTGAGATGCCACCACATTTCCCTTTGCAGCACACCTGGACCCACACCACCTTCTAATCCCAGAGCTTCACAGATCATTTCCTCCTCCTCCACCCCCTCATCCCACCCTGGCCACTGCTTTCACCAAGGCTGAGGAGCCCCTGGGGACAAAAACCCAACACAAAAGCTCAGTAAAACTGCAAAAAGGAGCAGCCAGGATTGTGGGGAAGGTCCTGAATTTGTGCCTTTATGGCTAAAAAGGGCTGTGCACAGCTGATTTGGGTGAGTTATCTCACTGTTAAACAAATCTTCCTGTTTGGGAAAAACATTACTCAAGAGCAAAAGAGCCAGTAATTGCTTTAAGCAGCTGATTTTTTTTTTTTTTTGTGTGTGGGCTTCCACACTTTTTGCCTCTGTCCTAAGAAGCACAACTCCCACAAACTTACTAGAAATATTAACAACTAGTGACTCAATTTCTAAGAATAATTTTGGTTGTTTCTATTTATAGGTACCAGCCCTAAGCTCAAAAGCACTGGCAACACCCAATCATCTATTTTTCCATCCTGCTTTGATATCACACTGAAATAGCCTGGAAATCAACACTTTCCACTGTTCCTTGTCTCTGGATATCTGCACTTTCCAACCCAGATAGCTCACAGCCCTCGATTGCTCAGGAAGGGACACGAGCCATCAACTATTTTCAGGAAGTGCCTGGAAGCCCAGTTTAAAATAGAAATGGAGATGCTGGTGGACAGATGCAAGGTTGTCCTTCTGTGGTGGGTTAAAGACATCAAAGAACATTTCTGAGGGGCAGCTGGTGGGCTGGAAGTGTCACTGGTGGAAAGGGTGTGGGGCTGAGGATGGACAGGCAGAGGATGGAGAAGGAAAGGGTGGAGGAACAAGGCAGGGCATGGATAAAGCAACCTTGAAATTATTTCAGCTTGTGGCAACCAAAGTACCTCCAAAACGTTCCCCAAAGATGAATAATCAGACCCACTCCAATCACTTTTGACTGCACTTTTCAAATGTAACCCATGATTTTTAGAGGACAGAGAATCAAAGAATCATTAAGGTTGGAAAAGCTCTCTGAGATCAAACCCTTAACCCATCACTGCCAAGGTCACCACTAAACCTGACCCTGAGTGCCACATCTGCATGTCCTTTAAATTCCTCCAGGGATGGTGACTCCACCACAGGCAGAGCCAATGGTCACCACATACCAAAAAATTCAGGCTAGAAAACCACTCTTGAGCTCCTATCACTCAGTAGTTCATATCTGTAACCAAATAATGAAAATAGACACCTACAGGACTTAAAAACTGCAGAAAGAAGAGATACCTACTTGTTACAGGAACCTCCCAAACCATTTAGTGTCCTTTCTATAGGATTTTAGCACACCTATTGCTTTAGGGCAGCAAACCTGCTTGCTCCAGTTTGTGATGCGAGGGGTGAACACTGGGAAGGTGTTAGGGGAGGGTGGGCTCAGCAGGGCATCCCCACAGCCCCCAGCTGAGCTTTCAGAAGAAACCCTGAGCACTCCCAGCCTTGCTGCTGCTGCCCTGGGCTCGGGTGAGAGGCAGGATGCCGGATGTCAGCGTGACTCATTCTCTGGGAAACTCAGAAACTGAGCCTGGTGCTGCTTTCTGGGGAAAGAGCCCATGAGTAAGGGCTTTTTTTTTTTTTTCTCACTTTTTTTTTTTTCTTTTTAATTTTTCAACTGGAATTGGGCAATGCAGCACAGGTTACATCAGTTTGTCAGGGAAGAAGGGCACTGCAAGAGCCCCAGTGCTTCCCCCTTGTTCAAAAGCCACAGGGTTTAAAGCTGTGGTTGCTTTCACAGGCTATAAAAGCTCATTTTGAACAAAGAGAAATAATATGGAATAAAATGCAGTTGTTTCTCAGAAGGTGTTGTCCCTCCTGAAAGGATGGATTTGAACAATATTATTTTAATCAAGTCTTTGGCTGCTGCAGGATGCTGTAAGGAGGCTGGGATGCACATGGATCAAAACAGGTTTGAACCAGCTCTGCAAAACCAATGATGTGTATTTCCTTATAGGGCTTCAATATATATATATATTTTTACCACTTCTACTTAATTACTGGTTTAGATGGCAGAACCAGTCCATCTCTGATTTTTAGGAGAGGTGAAACAAGCCTTCCAGTAACAGCACCTCCCTGCCACCCCAGGTGCTGTGAGCCTGTTGCTATTAGGAGTCATTAGTCACGTAGGCACTGTCAGTGCCCTTACCTGCCTGGATGGGTTTTGCTTTTTGTGGGGTGTCCTCTGCTCAGCACCCTCTCTGAGCACCCTCCTGCCATCAGCCAGCCAGCATGGCCCAGGCACTGTCCCAGCTCTCACACAAGCTCGTTCTGGCTGCCACAGGGAGCCAGCAGCCCCAAAGTTGGGAGGACAGTGTGCTCCAGGAGGGGCTGAGCTCGGGTTTGTGGGGAAGGCTGGAGGGTCCCAGAGGTGATGTGAACCCACAGCCCTGCCCACAGTGAGCTGGGGTCCTGCCAAAGAGCCCTCCCAGCAGCATTTCCCACAAACAAAGCAGAAAGACCAGAAAAAGTCAACCAATTTTTCTAATAGGTGCAGGAAAGCTGCAGTAGCTATTTCACTTATTCACATTATGCCCCAAGAAAGGGTTGAAAATAAAAGGGAAGGAGTCAGGGCTGGAGGGACATCCCTGTGAAGGGCAGCTCCAGTTGATGGGTCTGGGGAGGGGGATTGTGACAATATCCCCCCAGATAAGTGCCCAGGTTTTGCAGGAGAGGTCTCCCAGTGGCAGGGCTGGCACAGAGCTGGTTAAGGTTCGTGCAGGTGTTTCCCTCTAATAGGCACTGTCAGGTACCTTTGCAGCCTCAGTGACCATCTGGTTGCTATAAAGAATGGTTTATGGGATCTCATCCTGGCTTTTGATGACTATAACATAAGTATTGAGGGCCTGCAAGGTACAGCTTCATAAAAATAACAGCTTAATAATGAGAACAACTTTCCCCTTCCAGAACACTGCAAATTCAGGTGTATTTTCTCCTTTCATTAGGATTGTAAAATGAGACAAAAGAGACCAAATCGTCTAGGAGGGGAAAAAAAAACACAATCCCAAAAACTTCTTAGGACTTAAGCAAGGTGCAAGCAGCTGTCTGCAGGGCAGGACTGAATGGCAGCCTCTAACATGGAGAAAGGGAAACTGAGGCACAGAGGTGTGACACAGCTGGAGCAGCAGTGGTCAGCAGAGGAACCTCAGCTCTCACTGCTCCTGCACTCCTCAATTAAAGACATCAGCACAGCTACCCAAGGGTTGTCACCTTTTATCACAGCTCTGCCTTGATCTTTCAAAATCCTTTTTGCATTTCCAAAAAGCACTAGCTACCTTCAGTTCCAGTTTCTCAGTGGTTTGTAGAATATCAGTTTGTAAATATGTGACTTTCTCCTCTCAAGAAATGTTTGCTATGTCTGGCCCAAAACTGTTTTATTTTCTCACAAGGGTATGGAGGACCTTCTGCTATGCATTTCTTCAGGACACTGAAATCTTGGATGTGTAAAATCAATGGTCTGGAGGTTTTCCATGGGCATTCCTCTCAAAAATATTTTCTGAATTTGCTCTTGCAAGAAAATACCCCAAACCAAACCAGAACAGAAAACAAACAGAAACAAAACCAAAACAAAGCAAGACAAACATGAAAAGCTCCCAAAGTTTTTCATGCAAGTATTTTGAAGGAAAGATTGAAATTCAGGTGACAGAAACAGCAATTTCACCTGAAAACAGGGGTGCAGGACCATCTTTGGAGGCACCTGTTTGTACAGAGTGGTGGGCTGGACACGAGGCTGATCCTTGGAGAAGTGGGATGAGCTGGAGTGCAGCCTCCCATGGAGCAGGGACACCCAAGCACCTGGTCCTCCCCCAACCCTCCTTTTGCAAACCGAGCAGCAAAGAGTGGATTCATCCCAAAATGACACCAGAACAAGAGCCAGGGCAGGCTGGGGACTCCAGCCTGAGCCCTCACAGCACCCACACCCTGCTTGGATAGCACAGAGAACAGCCCATGGGGGGTTTGGTGTTCCCAGAGGCAGGGAGGGCATCACTCCCATCCTTTATCTGCCAGAGAAAACTCCCTCTCTTTTTCCTTTTCAGAGCCAAGGCACCTCCTGATGCCCTGAGATGGGCTAGGGGAGCTCTGGAGTGGGCCACTGGGAGGAGGTAGGGGTGGAATTATCTTTCTTATGCCTCTGGTTTGACCTCTTTGCCAGCAGATTGTTCTGATTTTCCACATGGAGGGATCTAGGGACCCTCTCGAAAGTTCAAACTCCCAGAATCTTCCCTGCTGGCAGCAGCAGAGCTCTGGGCTCTGCAAAACCCTCACAGGGAGCACAGCAGCATCGCTCACCCAGATTGCTTCATGCACAAATTTGGACATTTCTTGACTTTTTTTACACACTGGACCATGCAGTCTTTCTGCTAGTCAGAAATTTCCATGGAAAAGTAGGAATTCAGGTTTGCATTTTTTTGTTGTTGTTGTTTTTTTACCACCTCGCCAAAAGACCTGAGGGAAATTGCTGAGATGATTTCAAGCAGAAGCAATTCCATTTTTCTTATTGCAACAGAATTTTCTTGCAAAATTTGTGAGCAGTTAACAACCAAAAAGCTTAACAAGTGAAAAACAAGAAACAGGGTTGTTTCTTTCAGATTTTTCCTCGGCTCAGAATAGCAAAACATTTCCATCTTTAGTTAACCTGAATTCATACAATTTTTTATTTTTTTTTAAACTTGCTTGAGTCAGCCAGCAAACCTGAAAGATCAGCTCTTTGCACAGCTCCATCTGACAATCTTGATTTCCTCTGTGCTGGTTCAAAACCCTGGGCTTGGCTTAGCCAAGTACTGTCCACCAGTGCAGCACAACACAAAGCTATAAAACACGTGGGGATATCAAGCACTGTCCTTCTGCCCTTTCCAGCTCCAAGGAAGCACTGGGGCATCTAAAACCAGAATTTCCCAGCCCAGAGTCTCCACAATCACATATCTGAATAGCAGGTCTGACCCAGCACAGGAGTGCTCTGTGGCATGCACGTTATTGCTCCATCTGCCCTGGCTGCAAACATTTATTATTCTCTGTGACACACGCTGTAAAACTGCACTGAGGGAACCACGTCTAGTTAGTAATTTCCATTCAGATGAGCCGAAGGAATTAATGAATTTGGGAGATCTCAGATCTTTGGAGATAGGGACAGGCAATGGCACGCTTGAAAATAATCACCCTCAATGTGCACAAGAAACCACGCTGCTGATGACAGGCAGCCCAGGCCATTACCGGGGCAGAGGAGAGCCGAGCACCGCTCAAACTCGCAGATAATGGTGAAGGATTCGCGAACGCTCAGGGCTCGGCTGCTCCCAAAGCCAAGCTCATGAAAACTTGAAGTGCTCCGCTGGTTTTAAATCACTGTGCAGGGCTGACTGATTTAAACTACCAGAGCATTTCTCTTTTCCTTGCATTTTCTTTTCTCCCACTCTCCCCCACCTTCCCCTTTCCCTTTTTTTTTTTTCCCCTTTATGAACGCTTCGATTTGGAAGCAAGTCAAACACTCCAGTTTAGCGGTTCGAGACCATATTGAACCCATTTAGAAATCACGTAAAAAAAAAAAAAAAAAAAAAAAGAAACAGTAAATTAGGGTTTAAAACCCCTGTGTTTCAGAGCATTTTAGCAGCAGAGGCTGCAGCTAGAGCTGGGATGTATTAGCAGGGGCTGGAAGACAGCGCTGGCTGAAGGCAAGGGCGCTTATCTCTTTGATCACATACCTACTGCAGGACAGATCTGCTCATGTGCTGCTCCCTGCCCTGCACCTTTGATGTGCTGACTTTTTCCTCTGATCCTCAGTGGCCTCTTGCTGCAACTGGAAAAATTCCTGTGTTGTAGGTGCAGGGCTAAAAAGGGCCCGAAATTGAAGTGCTGTGCGTGGAGATGGGAAAGGATGCACCCCTCATGCAGGGCTTTTAAAATGAGCAGTGTTGGAGCCTTGGCAGCCCCCAGCACTGACAGCATCACAACCCGAAAGTGAAACTTTCTGGTGGATTCATAACTCTCAAAAGACAGAATAAAAACTGAAGCAGACAGCATAAATAATGGAAAAGTGAATTAGACTTTAAAAATTCTGTCCTGTTTAATAATTCAGAATGATTATAACATGCTGAAAGGAACTTTTTTTTTTAATTACTTCTAGCCTGGCAATCTCCCATTAGTGCACACACATCTCCATCAAAAATCATCAGCTACCAAGAGCTGCATTAGTGTGAGACAAGTGGCAAAGTGCATCCCTTGGGATGTTCATTCACACCAAGGACGTGCCCTGCACAGCCTTCCCACACCTACAGATGTGTTCAGGGTGGGGGAGATGCCACAGCCCCCAGGACCACAGCCCTGCCCTGGCTGCATAAAACACTCAAAATAAAACTCCCTGGGAGCCAGGAAATCTGCTTGTCACCCTGGCTGAGGGTTCCCTCTCAGGTCGTGTGGCGAGGTTGAGGCACTGACAGAGCCACAGCCAGTGGGGGAATTGAGGACACGGGAGCACACCAGGCTGAGTGCTGAGGGCAATTCAGCAGAGCCTGAAGGATGAGTCCTCAGTCTCTGAAATGATGGCAGTCCTTGCTCAGTGACTCAGGCTGTGCACCCTCCCTTAGGATGCTGTAGGTAGAGAGAGGTGTTGGCTGATGCAGGCATTGACTCGACACTGGAGGCTGAAGCACAGGCAGACCATCAGCATTCCCATCACCCTGAGCCACGTTTTCCTCCCACCAGAGCGAGGAGCTCAGAGGTGAGAGAGGGAAGATGCCCGGGTGATGCTTGCCACGAGACGTGCAACCAAACAGCACGTAGGTGAGGAGCAAAGCTCTGGGGATGCCAGAAAGGAGCAGAGCAGATGGCAGGGGACGAGAGGTAGGTGTTGTGACTGATAGCTGGGAGCTCTAGGTGCCTGAGTCCAGCTGAGTCACCAGCACTGGCACGGCTGGAGGCGCTGGGACAGCCAGGAGCCCACGCCTGAGGAGCAGGAGAAAATGCACAAAGGACTCTTTTGTACTGGGGGTGAGCCTGGCTCTGCTTGCTTGACTCAAACCTGTGGTCACAGGAGCCAGGCTGTGCTCCGAGGCTGCAGCAGGCTCATTTAGCATTTTGAGGGCCGTAATTTACAAGCAAATATAAATACTGGCCACCCACAGAACAGAGCCAGCTCTCGTGGCAAAGCTGGTGGGTGGGGAAGCACGGGCACCCCTGAGCCACTGCCTTCCCTGTGCCATCTGGCTTGCTGCTGCCAGGCCTGTGATGGCCATCTGCCTTGGGGCTGCCATGGAGGAAGTTAATTATGTTTTTTTGTAGAGTCGCCACGGCAGCTGGAGATGCCAACCCAGCATAAGTGAATAAATCACACCCAAATTCCATTGCCAGAACTCAAAGGGAAGTTGTTTCTGCTTTAGCCATGCCTCAGCCCCACCACACCAGGGAGGACAAGGGTTTCCAAGTGTTCAGGAGCTGCTGCTGTGTCATGCTAGGGCTTTGCCGTGATGCCTCAGTGTGGGGGAAGCTCTCCTCTGTCAGAGGATGTGTGCTGGGGCAGCCTGCTTCAAATCCTGCCTGGACTTGCTGGGGGACAGGAGGAAACACCCCTTCACCTGATCTCCCAGTTCCCACATCCATCAAGAGAACACAGCCATTCCCACTTCCTTTCAAAAATGCCTCAAGCAGGAAAAAATAGTGTAAGGACAAAGTACAAGAAGAACAGAGCTTTCTTTGGCTCTGCTAAAAACACCTGTGAGACAACACAGCCATGCAGGGGACACTGAACAAATCATTCTTTTTGCAAAACCTCCCCTTTTTGTAGGAAGCAAGCAATATTCATTAGCCACCTTCAGCCTAATGACAGCTCCCAGACATCCTCACTACATCAGCACAGTCCTGAGCCCAAACCAAGCACCTTTCCTTGGGCTCCTGGGGGCACAGAGGCAATGCCACACTGCTGCTCTGAGGCCATTCCAGGCTGGCATCCCTGCACTCACCCCCCTGGGCTGTGCTGACAGAGCTGCATCTTTTCATTTTTTCATAGGTGAGCCTCCAGGCATCAGACCTTCCCTCCCCTGTGATTTTCAGGGCACCAAACATATCCTGACAGACACTCAAGGGTCCTGGTTCCATTTAGGTCTGGAGGAAGCTGCCTTGTCCTCACACAAAAGAAGCACCAAGGGCATGGATTAAACCCTCTCAAGAGGCTGGAGTTTTCCAAACTGCCTCATAAAGGGAGCAGCACGTTGTGAGAGAGAAAGCTCCTTTGTTTTGGATAGCAGCTGTAATCTCCACATCAAGCACGTTGGAATCTGTAAGTGGCCATTTAGCCATATTCTGACAGCAGAACAAGGAACCTCGGGGCTGCAGCCAGGCCTATTTATAGAGAGGAGGTTTGAGGTAATATCCTTACCTTGGATGCACTGGCTCCACTTAAGAGCCCAGCTTATGAGGGAAAGTGATGCCAGAGAGGCAGCCAGCAAGGAAGGAAAAGAGTCACAGCTCACTCTGCCTGGCTTGCTCTGCAGCATGAGCAAATTACATTTTACAGCAACAACAGAATTCTCTGAAAACTCAGTTTCTTCCCAGGCCTAACAAGAAAAGGAATGGCAGGAGATAAACAGCTGGAGAGATTCCTCACCAAACCTGCAGGAGCTTATCGAGTTAATGTATCACTGCTGTCACAGCACTGAGCGTTGGGAAATCACGAGCTGCCCAGGAGGTCAGAGATCTGCCCACAAAATGTGCTGACCTTTTCCTTGGTGACGTTACTGATGACACCCAAAGGCTCAGGAAAGCTCTTGGGACACTCACTGCCATCATGGATTGGGCTGTCCCCCCTTATTGCATCAAGTGTTGATGCTTTGAGCCCTCTAAGGCCACTTGGTGAAGATCAAGCTGTGCCAGCTTAGGTGTCCCCTAGAGATGGGCTGGGATCCAAGCCCAGCTGAAACCACAGGGCTGGTCTGGGACACCTGGGAAACGTGGATTTTTTCCAAAAGAAGCAGGAATCTGGAAAGCACAAGAAGGGGAGGGGACACCAAGGTGGTGGTGAGACACCTTTGGTTAGCAGAGATCTTTGAAAGGCTGTACTCAGAATAACAGAATTAGGTATGATAATTCAAGGGTAAACTGTGGCTGGAAATGAGGCATGGTGGGATGAAATTCAGCTCACAGACAAAAATAAAAAACCTAAATGTAGCCATTTAATCTGAATTTATTGGTTTAATTTAAATTTATAGGTCAGCCACAGGTGCTGCCTGGAGAGGGATCCCATTACCCCAGGTGAGTGGTTACCTTCAGGTATGTTGCACAGATCAGGTCTTTATTCAACACTGCCCAGCACTGATTTTTCCAAAGGAAGGATGTCCCTTTAGACTGACTTTAGAAACCATGCCAATCACCTTGAACCTTTAGGTCATGCCTGTAATTAACCTGGTCTACTTCTGAAGCTCCTCCTCCACGGAAGTAAGATGCTTTCCCAGTCAGGGGACAAGTATTTTATTCATCAGGTAAGGGAAAGAGGAATATGTATGGGAATATATACAGGAATATATATATATATATAATTGATATATGGAATGTAATATATAATTGATATCTAGAATATCAATTCTAACATCAAAGTTGCTCTAAGGACTTTTAGGAAGTTCCCAGCAGCACATGGGAATGGGGAAATACCCCTCTGAGACATCTCTGAGTCCTTCTGCTCTCCTCCAAGTTAAAGTTGTTGCTGCTGCTGCAGGGACAGCTGAAAACATCCTGGTGTGGGAAAGCAGGAGAAGCTGGCAGGTATCCAGAACCAGCTTCTGCCATGGGGGGAGTGTCCTGCTTCCCAGCAGATGTTTGGCTTTTACAGCTCCTGAGTTCCTTTATCTTCCTAGGACATCTCCAGCTACTCCTTTACTGCCTGAATTAAACAGAAGCAGGGATTGCACTGGGAGTGTGCAGATTGTCTAACGTGCACACAAAAAGCAGCAGATTGAGGAGAAAATCCACATGCATGAACACACACACACATTGGGCACACTACATGCACGTTGAGCTGCTAGAAATGGCCAGCTTCTTAATGCTGATATCAGTTACAGGCCAAAAAAAAAAGTTAAAAGAAATAATTTAAGGAAAAATGTGACTGATAATTACGAGTTCTGTAAAGCAGATTTTGCCTTTGCCCCAAAATGCATATTCACTATCTAGAGGGTCATGTCTGGGTGACCACTGACAGAGTCAAACATTCAGAGGAAAGAAAAGGTTATTTAAACATTAAGTAAAAAGGAGGGGTAAGAAATTGTAGGATATTGATAAAGGAGACAAAGGGACAGAGGCAGGAATTGTTCAGTGACTACCCCTGTGCTGTACTGGTGAAACAGCCCAGTGACAGGGTCTTATTGTGTGTTGAAAATTAAATACCTCCGCTCCACCAATACTTGTTGTGGTCATTAAGCAGCAAGTGACTCAAGCTAAATGGAGAACTTGAACCCCAGGATTTTCACCAAGCTGCCCGAGGGCTATTAGTATTGAATTTCATTATTTCCAGAGCGTCTGTGAGTTACAATTGGAGACTGTATCAATTCTAGCACAATAATAAACCGCTGATAAGTACATCAGTTCAGATGTACCAGATTAATAAAGACACTAATGTAGTCAATACCAATCAGCACAGGTTCATGGAAAGGAGATCCTGTCAAAGTAAACTTACCTTTTCCCTGTTGATAGGGACAGCAGTGCTAATAGAGTTGGCACTTTATAAAGGTATCAGTAGCACAAGGTATTTTAAGCTGATTAAATCCACTTGGCATACGTAAAATCTGTTAAGAACTGGACATTTGATAGATCTCAAGCTCTAATTGCAACAGGAGACAGTTCATTGAGCTCCTGTGCTTTGCAGAGTTGTTTGGGTCTTACACTTCAACCTCTTCTACTGATATTCTGGAGAAAAACATGTTGTTACTGTCTGCAAGTAATGGGGAAATCTGGGAACTGCCAAAGAAAAAAGAGATTGGGGTAGTGGCACCCTGGATTGGTTGCTGTGCTCATTGCAGGCAATCAATATTTAATATATATTGCACATCTATCTTCTGAGCAATGAAGATTTTCTGTTCACATTCACTGTGCAGCACAGCATCCCAGGAAGTAAAAATTTTGGAGAATACTTTGCAGGGGTCTAGAGGGCAAATTGAAGAAGTGTTAATAAATTGGAGGGAGTCACAGAGTGATGAAAGGATTTAAATACATATCTGGCTGGCACTGAAAGGCTTAAAGTGCCCTCAAGATGTATAGGAAAGCAAGGAAAGAGCTAAGGGGTGGCTTCATTCTGGTAGGGCATCAAAAGATGACAGAGGAATAATCTGATGTGGACATAACAAGATTGGACATCAAAAAATTGAGATGGACAAATTTGTATTAGAAACAATATTTATTTATTTATATGCTTCTTTATTTTTCCAACAATAAGAACTGCCAATCCCAAAAAACAATTTCTAATTTTTGTATTTGATTTTCCATCTATAGAATTATTTTTAATGTCATCTTTTTCTTTTTTTTCCTAAATTATATACATTTAAGTGAAAAACCCAAGAATTATTTCCTCCAGGCCATACACTGAACAAACCTAAATTTCACATTATACATTTCACAAATAAAATGCAAATCTATGAAGTTTATGTTTGCCTGGATTCCAGGAGATACCTAAGGGACCATGAAGTAACCACTCTGCCTCTCAGACCTGGGATGGGAAGCCAGGATCAAAGCCACCACCTGATGGAAAATTCACAGCTGAATCAGTTCTTCTGCAGGCCAGGCTTTATCTGCCAGGTCATGGGCATTGTCTCCACTGGGTTTTGTCATTCTGCCTTTCAGTTTCTGCAGGATTTACCCAGATTCCATGGTGAGCCTGGACCCCTGGATGTGTTCATCCAAATGGAAAAATAGAGGAAATAAATCTGGAGTATTCCTGCCTTGTCCTCTAGTCTGGCTCTTCTGAGTCATCACTTAATGACATATTTAATCACATTAATGTTTTCCCTACTCCTGGTGAGACTTAACTTGTGTGCTTAACTTTATACTTTACCAGGTTGACCTACTATTTAATGTAAACCAGGTACAACCTGGAACTTCCTCCCTCTGAGCTCAGATAAATTTATCTCCTAATGCCTTAATGGTTACTGTGCCACATGCAAGAGCAGAACATGATAGCTGGATTTTTTTAATTAATTAGTTTGTCAAGCTTATTTTTAAAAGGAGAAACCCGAGCCTAAGTTTGCCTGTCAAGCAAAAAAAAAAAAAAAAAAATACTATGGCGAGGTAGATTTTCCAAAGCATGAAATTCAAGAGGAGTTAGGTTTCCTTTTGTGCCTTTGAAGAGCTCTCCTTCGTGTCCAAGAGCTTCATCTTGGCTAAAATGCTCCAGGCACTTCCCCACAGCCATTCCTGGGATGTTTGGCTGTTTCCAGGGGCCCAGTGACCAAAATGTCACAGGGCTCTTATTGCAGCATCCCTAAGGTTCACCCCCAGTTGGTTTTTTTTTTCCCCATATTTAAAGAGTCAGTCACAGAAATGCCTTTGGCTACACACTGGGAATCAGACCACAGCGTGATGGCTCTGACCTATTTTCCTGTCACAGCACATGTCTGGTGACAGCACTGCCCCAAGAGCTCTGGAGTTTTCCAGCTGGGCTTGGAGCAAGGGCAGTGGATGCTCGACAGTGGGCATTGAGAGTGCCTTCCCAGCCTCTTCTGTCAGCCCCAAACAAGATTTGAATACAAGCAGCTGTGCTTTTAATTAGGTAAAACCAGGGTCTGGGTAGCTTGCATGTGATACTCACATAAAACATCTTATTTTTTCATTCTCAGCAGTGATTCCAACAAAGCTGCTTTGCTCCAGGAGAAAAGGGAAATTCTCCACCTCACCAGAGCACCCCAGGATCCAAAGATGAGGGGGACTTATTGCAATACCAGCTCAGATGTTTTTGGAGTGAAGTTCAGCTGAATGGTAGAAAAATTAGATATTTATGTTTACTGGTTAAACTAAATTTTATTAAATAGGTGACTCATTTTGGGGCAAATGATGCAAACAAACTTACATGAAAATGTTAAAATCTGGAAACATCTTAGGAGAGGTTTATCATAGAATCATCTCCTGGTTGGAGTTGGAAGGGACCTTAAAAATCATCTATTTCCAACTCCCTGCCATGACAGGGACACCTTCCACTATCCCAGGTTACTCCAAAACCTGTCCAACCTGGCCTTGGACACTCCCAGGGATCCAGGGGCAGCCACAGCTTCTCTGGGAACCTGTGCCAATGTCTCACCACCCTCACAGAGAAGAGTTTATTCCAGGAAGCCAATCTAAAGCAATTTTCTTAGTTTTAATTTCTGCTGCTGCTGGGGAGGACTCTAATTTGCTTTCCAATCTCAGTGAACCTTGCCTTGGATATGTGTCTTAAAATCTTCTATTGTCCTTCTGAGAGGGCATTTTCAATGCCAGTGCTCCTTAAAACATGAAAATTAACCTCCAAACAACCCTACAAGATGAATCCAGATGCTCCTCGTGTAGCACATCCTCCCTGATGTGCTTCCATTTATGTTCCTTCTCCCTTTGTCCTGGCATGCTTTGCCCTTATGGAAATTGAAGTGCAGAATCCAGCCTGGAAGCACGGGAGCCACATTTTGCCATCTTGTTTAAATTAAATCTTCAATCCCTCTGCAGAGAGCCCAGCCAACTTCAGGGGAGCCAGGTGACAACCACAACATACCCACAAATTGGGAATTCTAGAGCACCCCTCAAACATTTTGGGCTCAGGAGCACACCCCATGTCCTGGGGAGTTTCCAGCCAGGGCAGAGGAAGAGCAAGAAGTGAGAAAAGTGAAGTGGAGCAAAGGCTGATTTGTTCAGGAACACTGATGTATCATGTATATTTTATTATTCCCGCTTTGTAGGATTCTCAGAGGATTTCCTGGGGAAAAAAAAAATTATGCAGCACATGAATATCCCAGGCTTGTCAGACTGCTGGAAATGCTCTGTATGGATGGGCTGAGCACACAGAACATCTGTGGCTGGGCCAGGCTGAAATCCCAGGCAAGTGTCTGACATCCCAAGCACACGGAGCCTTGATCTCCGCTCAGAGACACACGGGCTGGCTGAGAAAACCTGGGGAAATATTAACCTCCCCCACTCCTCTCTCCTTTTTATTTCCTTACTTTGAAGTTTTACAAGGAACCAAGACATCAGTTTTTAAGGATTGTTGGGGGAAGGAAGGGAGTTCATTGTGACTGGCCATAGCTCAAGGAAGGCTTTAGGACTAGGAGCCATATATGAAGTTTTTGCCTAGATGTGATGCTAATTTAGATGCTTTTATTCCTTTTAATATGGGTTTTTTAGCCTTTAGGGGCCAGTCAGAGTGTTTGGCAGTGGCTACAGCACCAAACCAAGCATGGCCAGACTGACCCAGACCCACCTTGCTTTAGAGATAAATACAAGAACACAGCTCATATCTACAGTTATCTCCTCCCTGACCCTTCAAACATCCCACAGAGTGGTTTTGCCTCTGAGGTCAGACCCCTGGCCCTTTCAATGCCCTGAACAGTGCCCAGACAGGAGCCTGAGCATGGGGCAAAGCGATGCCAGGGAGTGGGAAGCATCTTGGTGCTCTTGGAGGGTGTTTGATCCCGTGCCCAGGCTCTGGGGAGTTACCAGAGCGTTCAGACCACCTACTACCAAGCCTCACTCAAGTGCTGCCATCACCTCACTCCAAGAGGAAGCAGGAACATTCTGCCAGGGTAGCAGGAGCCCCTTTGATGTCTGCAGTGAAGGTGCCCTGTGTAGGCAGCCTGGATGTGACCTGAGTTCATCTATCAGCCTCTCCTGATAAGCTGAATCTGGGACAGGGAAGTGTTACTGCCCTGTTTATACCTGATGGAGATCACCTGGGAAGGCAGACAAAGCCATCCCACACATCTCTCACCTCCCCTGGGTTGCACCAGGTGGGTTCAACACTCTGTTCCCCTCTGCAGCCTAATCTGGGGGTGCAGAGCAATGGCTTTGCCCTGCCAAGATGATGGAAACATTTTGCCTTCAGGCTCAGGCTACTATTTCTTCATGGTATTTTCTTGTGAGAATATTTATTAATATGCCACCACTGCTTCTATTGTATTCTGGAGTGGGGAGATGGATGTTGTGTTTTCATTTTCAGTTAGACATGAAGGCTCAGCATGAAAAGCTTCAAACTTTTCATCTCTAATGCCAGAGGAGCACAGAGGGGTGTTTTTCAAAGCCAGGCTGGCTGGGAGACCTTGGGAATACATGAAGCTATTTCAATACTTAGTCAAGCAACATTCAGATAACAAGAATAATTTCTTAACCAGACCTTAAACTATGTTTTCTATCTGACATGTAAGAAAATGGAACCCTTTATTTTTAGATTTTAAATTTTGATTTCTTAAGTGCTCTGTCTAGTAGGATGTAGAAATGTAGAAATAACTTGCATGGCTTCTAATCATGCCAATTTATATGTTAGGTTTTAGGGCCCTTTCCCTATTTAGTGGCAAAATTTGGGTTCAACCTGCAGCTGTAGCCCCATTTATCCTGCCCATTTGCACCCTGCTGCAGCAGCAGAGTGTAATTGCTGATGTGTTAATGAGTTACTGGTAATTTGGATTATACCTGTGCTCTTACTGCTTTCTTTTGTGCTTCACAAAATCTTGGGAACTTTATGTTTTATTGATGATTTTTTTGGCCTTTCTGAATGTGAAGGAAAGCTCCTTCACCTACCAGGGAGTCATCTGCAGATTCAAACCAGAAGGCATGAGCAGAACTTCAAAAGCTGAAGATTTTCCATGAAAACCTTGTGATTCTTAAATCAATTTTTTCTTTTCAGGGGAGGCTCAGGAGGCTGAGATCTGACACTGCTACAGGTGGATTTTGCTTTCAGTGAAGAAGGTATAAGGCATAAACTGAGTACCTGCAAAGGAGTGATCTGCTCCCAGCCTCACTGCTGAGGGACAGGAAAACTCAGTTCTGGCTCATTATGGACTTGATGGTATCTGCCTTGGAAGTTACTAAACCCATTTGGTTCATTTTGCAACACATCAATTTTATGGCTGAGGTTGAAGTATTTACTCGTCCTTGGGGTTTGCAGTTGTTGAGATACAGGATGGAAAAGCAGCCTGGATGTAAAATGTGGCTGAACTCTGCTATCCATTCAACAGAGAGTCAATAGTTCAGGAGTTAATTCATGAGAAGAAGGGAGTAAAAACACACCAAGGTCAGGATCTCATGACCCACAGGCTGCCTGTAGCTCCATCTGAAAGACCTTGCAATAGATAGGTATGAGGCTTGGAAAATGCATAATATTGTGGTTAAGCGAGGCATTTCACAAGTTTTGTAACATCACACTCCTGGCAAACCTTCCAGAGTGCATATCATATTCAGACCAGAGCTCTCTGCAGGATGGGAAACTTAGGGTGATGAAGGTTTTAAATCTCATGACACACAAATTGGTACGCCAGAAAAATATTTATGAGCCCGTGAGTGTCCCATAAACTCCCACCAAGGATTTTTCTCTGCAGGAGCTGTGCTGATTTGCACCAGGGCTCTGCTCCTCTCTGAGCCATATCCCAGGGGCCAGGGAGTGCCAAGCCCAGGTATTTTCTCCCAGCTGCCCATGGCTGCTCCTCTCACAGTGCTGTGAGATGTGTGTGGTGCCAGCACTGACAGCCAATTTCCTGCCTTCCCCTCAGCTCATCGCTGCTGTGCTGCAGATAAGGTTCAGGTTTCCAAAAGTGCAACAGGCTCACCTCCAAGCAGGATTTCAAGGCATCCTCCTTCTCTCCTTGCCTTTAAAACACAAAACTGCCCCAGCCCAGGAGAGAAGACTGCAGAGAACAATCCCCTCTGTAGTGAAACATGGAGCTGGTGGGGCAGGAGAGCAGAGCTGAGCTCAGCAGGGCTCATGGGCTGTGCTCTTCCTCCTGTCCAGCTGGCCCTTAGCCTGGAGACCTTGGCATTCCAGGCTCCAGCCCATCACCTGCCAGCTGGAAGAGGCTGGAAATGTTCTAAGAGCTGGAACACCTTTGCAGTGTGGACAGTGGGTTCGATCCTTAAAGGCTGCAGTGGTGGCACCCAAGGGGTCAATGGCATGGTCACACTGGGCCAGGTGCTCTCTGCCAGCTCTGGCCTGGATCCACTCTCCTGACTGGCCTCAGGACATGCCCTAGCTTCAAAAAAAGGGAAGGGAAGGGAAGGAAAGGTTAGGTTTCAAAAATCTGGGTCATAGAATGAGGAAAGGAGCATGGGTGTCATGGCAGGGGAGGTGTCAGGGAGCAGGAGGATGGGAAGGGGGCTGCTCTGGACCACCACTGCCTCAAGCACTTGTTTCATGATTCCTGAGGCTGCCACCAGCATCGTGTGTGAACTGGGGGAGAATCACTGACTTTCTGCTCCTCTCCTGCAGGATGAGGCTTTTTGGCTTCCCTTCAGACCTGTTCTGTTTGCTTGCAGCGTGGGACAGCTGTGGCAGGGAGTGTCTCTTGCTGCATGCAAGTGCTCAGCTCCCAGCACCACAGGCTCCCTTCGGGGCCCAGAGCTGTTGCTGGAAAATTAATTCAGAGAAAGATTTGCACCCCAGCTCTCAACATAGCCTGTGCCCATGGAGGGCCCCTCCTCTTCCCCTTGCAGGTTTTTCTTGCAGCAATTTGAAAAGCAAGGGGTAGGAGGAGGGAGGGAGGGAGGGAGCATTAATGGAACAAATGCTCCAAAAGCTGTTCCAAAAACATTTCCATCTTCCGGCAGAGTAGCAGCTGTGGCATGTCCTTCGCTGTGCTCAGGGTAATGGTCCCCAGCTGTGAGGAGCTGCTTTTTTATGGACCAGAGCGTTTCCTTGGGGCTGCAATGGATACCAAACACCTCCAGCTCCAAGTTTTGCAGGTGCCCAGAGCTGGCTGTGCTTTGCCAAGGAACCCCTGGGGATGAATTCCCCCCGTGCCACCCCTCTGCCCAAGCAGCAACAAGCTCACTCAGGATGGGAGAGCTGGTGCTGAGCTCTCCTTGCCCAATTCTCCCCAAAGCCAAATGCACACCAGCCCTAAAGCCACAGTAATTAAAGGGCATTTAATGAGGTAATACCCAAGATAAATCATATGGCAATAATAATTTAAAAATAATAAAAGCTAAGGCTTTTATTTCAGGAAGATCTTTTGAGGAGAGGGGCTGGATATAATCTTTTTGAGTGCTCTATTATAGGCTCTGAGTTATAAATAAATCCATATTTTAACATCTGGGATTCATAACATCTTGCTGACAGTCAAATCTCATAAAAGATGTGGTGACTTTTACAGATGTGGGAAACCTCATTCAATGAGCTGCGTAACAAAGGAAATCTAGTTCTTTTCTAATATTTACTGTTAAATCTGTGTCTCTCTGGCTCCAGAGAGGGAGCAAAGCTGTGGGGTCAGCCTTTTTTAAATGTATCCCTTGCTAGGAAACTCAAGACAAGAGCACTGCCTGAAAGCCAGGGGTGAAACCAGCTCTCTGTGCATCGTGGGCTGCCTGCAAATTCCAGGGCTTGGATCCCTCCCTGATGCTCCAGGCTGGGTGCTCATGCAACAACAAGCAGTCCCTGGGAAGCTGGCAAGTGGTGGGGGATGAGAAGGTGAGCACTGCCTGGGCATCAAAGACATGAAGATTGGCATGAATGCTTGGGATTTCAACTAAGTGAGACAGGGGAAAGGTAAAAGAAGGCAAGAGAAAAGGCAGGACAGCCCCATCTCCCCATCTCCAAACCCTCACAGGCAACTGACTCCTCAATGAGGATGTAACTAATCAAGGCTACAGCTTCAACACTTTACAATTAGCTACAATTCCAAAGGAAGGAGGGGAAAACACTGAAGTATTTTCCAGCAAAACTTAGTAACAGCAATCATATCCCCACAAAGTACACCCAGCACTTGCACTGGCACAGGCATTACAGCAAACAGGAATCTCCTTTCTACTGGGTAAACCCAAAGAAAGTAAACAGTTTATTATGGTCACATTTAATTTGGGTTTATACAAAGCTGGAGCACTGTAGCCTATGTTTAATGCAGCTGTGGTGGTGGGGATTTGTTTTTCTCCCTCCCCAAATAGCTTGCTATTGATTTTCCTCTTAACAAGTGCTCTTGTTCTGACAGTCCATCTCACTCTCTGTGTTCAGACTAAGAGGTTGTAATCTCCATGTTGGTGATACCTGAATCCTCTAGCCATGGGCATGTTATGTTTTCACTAAAACAGGATTATGACCTATTAATCAATAAAGATGAAGTGGGTGAGCTGAGCTGTGACAAAGATGTGATTTTTTTGCACGGTCCTGAAGAAGCAGGCAGGTGTCAGGAATGAAAGAAAACAGCATTTCAGCTGCCTCATCCTGGGTTTTCTGTGTCCAACAGAAATGGGTGGTGTAAAATATAAAGTCACACAAAGAGCTGCTGCTCATCTTTGAGTGATCAGTCTGCTCTTTTGCTGGGACCCACACAGGAGGAGATGTTTCCCTGCTCTTCTCAATGCCAAACCTGAAAGCACTTTACAGCAGAGAATAGAAATCTCTGTATCTGACAGAGGGGGAAACCGAGGCAGGCAAAGGTGATGGGATTTGTTGGTGAGCCTATAGGAAATGGGAGCCAGGGCTGGATAACAGAAAATAGGCTTTGTGTGTTTAGGGAGTCCAGCCCAGCTGGCTGCACTGTGTGACTTGCACTAAGGGGCTGGCAGGACTCTAGAGCTGAGCTAAAGCACTGGAACCATGAACTTCCAAGCTTTCAAATATTTGGATAGCCTATAAAAATAATTTTAAGCTCCTAATCCCTCCCTGTCAAATGGTATAATTTTTTTCCCCTCCTTTTTGGTTTCAACCTTCCTTCTCTTTTGGTTTTGCTAAAGCAGCCTCAGCTCTGACATCATCTGAGAATTTCATTTAACAAAACGTTTTGAATCATTTGTGCTGGTTCTGGCGACTTTGCCAATGGAAACATCCCCTGCAGCAAGTGATTTTAAACCTTGAATGTGAATTTTTTTTCCCCTCCTGTAGTTATATTCAGAGCAATACTGTTCCCTTGACTTCTGGCCAAGTGACCCAGAGGAAAGGGTCGCTCTGGGATGTCAGGAGAACATGGTGTGCACAGCCTGGGGGAGCCCATGTGATGGCAGGGCAGCTTCCACCCACACCCCTGCTCCCTCTCAGTCCTCCTGGGTGGGTGACAGGAGGACAAGGATGGGCTGAGGGAATGTCTGGGCATTTTTGGGGCTGCATCACAAAGTGCTGGTGAGACTCACAGCTGCTAAAGGGAGAGGGCACAGCTGGGAATGAAAGCTGTGACCAAACCACACCCTGTACCTACCAATATGATATTTTATTATTATGGCAGTGTTTGCATGTTCTGCTAACCAACACTGCTCCAGAAATTGCTCCTTCACCCTCTTTCCAATGCTCATGGAAGTCAGAACATCATGTGCTGGAGCCAAACAAGGCAGTGATACAGGGACCCATCCTGGAGGCAACACTTAACACTCAACAGCTTCCAGACACCAAAACCAAGCAAAGCAACCCAATGTGGCCCTCAGACATCCCTGATGCACAGCTGCCCACCTTGTCATGATGCACAACTGTTTGGTGCTTCAGGCTGCCTTCAGGAAGCAGGAATGCACTTTGCAGGTCCTTGACCCTCCCCAACATGTCTCTGACCTGCCAAAGCCAAAAGGCACACGTTAAAAGCCTGGCACTGAAAGATCACGACTGGGGAGTGAAGTTACAGGTTATTCCCAAACAAAATTCTCCCTCAGTCCTTCTGCACCCCAGAATGACCCCATGAAACCTTTGGGTGATTCAACACCTCTCTTCCAACAGCAAAAGAGACTCCAAAAGGGGAGATGTAGCAGATTTTATGGCACCATTGTGGCTCTAGTGATATTATTTGAAGCAAATGCAAACACACTCAGGCTTATAGTAAGAGGGTGTAATAGATAGTAAGTGCAAATGACTCATTCACTGAGATTTTCCAGGATTAGACAGCAGCAGAAGGACAACAGCTGTGTAAAACGGACTTTAAAAAATAATCTTCTAATAAGATTTTAATAAACCTGTTAGTAAATTATAATGCTTGACTTCAAGAGCTATTTCTCCCCTGCAGTGTTTCTCTGTGGAGCTGAAGCTGTGGTGTTCTCCAAGTGTGCATGATACAACCTCAGCTGCACCCCAGGCAGGGCAGGGATTCCTCAGGTCCATGGATGAAGAGAAAATCACACCTGTGGGGAGAAGCTGAGCCCTGAAAAGCTACTTCAGGCCTCCTGCAACATTAACTTTCTGAATTAAACTCAACCTCAGCTTTTATACTCTTCTTGCCACCTTTTTCTTTCTCTTGACCTGAGTAGATTAATTCCAAATATCAAATAAATAATGTTTTATGAAAAAAAATAGCGTGCTCTTTTCATTGCACTTCAGACTGCTTGTAGTCAGTGCTGGCTTACCAAAGCCTTCCCCTAAATCCCATGTCTGGACACACATGTTCACATTGCCCATGCAGGGAAACTGCCACAGGTTTGGTCCTTTTCTCTCTTCAAGGCTCACATCATTACATGGCAATCCTGGCTTTGGCTTGGAGGAGAGAACTCGTTTTGCAGCTGCCACAGTTTAGGAGAAAATCCTGTATGTGCAAATGTTTAGGAACTCAAAAACCAGAATGGAAACCAAACAGTCTCAGGTTTATTTCCTTTCCTTAATCCCCTCTGAATTGCAGCATGGTTGGGTTTAAGCTGGACTGGCCAAACTGCTCCTATTTCTATGAGCTCGTGGGTATTTCAGCAACAGAACTGTTCATCTCCATTTCTCCCTCTGTCTCTTGTTCAGTGAGGTGTCAATCATCCATCCTGTTGTCATACAGAGATTTCTACCAACCACAGATGTCACCACAATGCACACATTATGTTAATTAGTGTATCTCTAAGTCTGTGTACTATACCTACATCTCCATTTGTACTCTGGGGAAAGTTAAGAGGAAGAAGCATAAATGCAGCTCCTCAGATTTACAGGATGATTGGGGAAAGTAACCTTCATGTGGGGTGGGATGCACCAAACCCCAAATCACCCCATCCTGCTGCACTGGGGGCAGGTTATGTTCTGGGGGGTCTCTAAGACCTGTGCAGGGTTCATGGGGCACTGTGTGAACCAGAAGGATTTGTCCTCCAGGACTGTGAGCACTGCAGATTTAGAAGTTCATACCCCTGAGAGAGGGTCCCAAAAAGTGAGGTGTCCCTTCATGCAGGGACACAGCTCAGCCCAGACGAGACCTGAGTCACACTGCCACCACCACCACGGTGTTTGTCACCCCTTTCGTGGGCTTTAATTTATAGCAAGGAGTGTAATGGCTCAGACAGAGCAGCCCCTGCAAGGCAGGAGGTCTCTCTGTGCCCCAATTTCTGCTCTTTGCACCCCAGATGAGGTCAGGGGGTGCTGAGATGGTGGGGCACAGCCCCATTCCATGCTGGGGCCACAGCCCCATCCCACGCTGGCTCTGCAGCAGGAATCTCCTCCTGCAGACCCAGCAGCAGCAGCTGAGGGCTGTGTAACCTTTCAGGGCACAGCAGCTGCTGCTCTGGGAAGAGGAGCCAGAGCTGAGCAGCATCTCAAGGTAAGTGCAGCATGCCAGGGGCCAGCTTTGCAGGGAAGCTGGAGAGGAAAAGCCCAGATCAGTCACAAATTACTAAAGCAAAACTGATGCAAGTGGCTCCTGGCTGCAGATGGGAGGAGAGGTGGAGGCTCCCAGGTCCTCTGAGGTCAGGCCTCCAGGTTTTGAAGGTAATTTCTTTTCTCTGGCAATGAAATTACCAAAGGCTCAATATTTTGCCGTATTTAGTGGGAGTTTTCACTCGCAGCTTCCACCTTGCAGGGTGGTGCTTGTCCTACCTGAGCACCTGTGTTCAGTAGGTGCCTGCAGTGAGGGTTTAGGATTCCTACAGAAACCCCTGAGCTCCTGCATGGGGTGATCCAGAGTCCCTGTTTCTGAGAGATTTCACTAATATCAGAGATTTCACTGATACCAGAGCAGCTTGGCTAGAGCTGGTTTAGGCTCAGCCTCAAAACCTCAGGCTTGTGCCCCAGTTTCTCACTGGTCAAAGTGGGGGGAAGAGCCAGGATCTGGTGCCCAGGGAACAATGAGAGTGACACTGGGAACACCAAGACCCCTGGACATGGCAGCTCTGTCACCTTGTTGGAGTTCAAGAGCTTTACAGCAGATGAGAATTTGGCTCAGAAGTCCCAACATTGACCACAAGGACTTTGGGAGCATGGCCTGCCACCAAGCCCATACAGAACATGCCAAGACAAATAAGAATTAGCTCTCTGCATTTAATTCCACACAGCTGACCTTTTCAGAGCAAGTCTTGCATGCCACCAGGATCTGACTAAAACTCAGTGACCTGGGCATCCTGCAAGTGTCAGAAGGATGATGACAGCTCACAGATAAAACCAGCACACAAACATGGACCTGATCTTTTGGTAGCTTCCAGTTTTCATCATCTAGAACTCTGGAACTCAGGGAAAAGCACTGAAGCATCACCTGTAGCTACTGTGACCATCAAATGCTGCTCCAGCTCTTGGTGATGCAGAAGAAGCTTTTTTTTAGCTGGGAGACTTGCTGTGAGTTTTGTCCATCAAGTAAAATATAAAGACATGCACACACAGGTATATATATACCTGTATATATAATTTTTACTGGATTTTACTGCTGTCCAGCTCAAACATCATAAGAGCTGCTCAGGGGAAGCAATACCATTGCCCCATACTGTGGGTTTGTGAAAGGAGAAAATTGAGAGAGGAGAGGAGAAAATTGAGCTTTAGTCCTACTGTTATTTTTAATGGATTTGGATCCTGACTTCCCTGCTCTGAAACTCTTTACTCTTAAGGAGCCACTGCAGCTGTCCTGTGCTGGAGGCTTCACACCAGCACTCACAGGGGCAGGTGTGCAGCACCCCAGATGTTCCCATCCACAGTCCAGCCCATTGGCTCTGACTTTGCATCAAAATAGGATCATGGTGAGAGCCCAGATTCAACTCAGCCTTTGCTGGAGGCAGGGGTAGTAACTTTTTGAGACAGCTCAGGTATTTCCTCCAGAGCTGGGTCTGTCACAGCACTGCAAACCTGCTCTGGATGGGGTTTGCTGGTTAAGAACAGGGTGTGATGAAGGTTTAGGGTGCTTCCAAGGAGGGCAGGGGCTGGTTGGGGTCTGCAGGCAAAAGCCAGACAAAGCAAGTGAGGCTGGAGTCGTGGTGTTGTCATTCTGAGCCACCAAAGTGACAGGGCAAGGGCTTACCACAGCTCACAGGGAGCCTGGCAAGGGT
The DNA here is from genome assembly GCA_034336665.1 of Luscinia megarhynchos. Taxonomy (NCBI): domain Eukaryota; kingdom Metazoa; phylum Chordata; class Aves; order Passeriformes; family Muscicapidae; genus Luscinia; species Luscinia megarhynchos. The sequence goes on along the minus strand of JAPFBE010000007.1, from coordinate 41,977,853 downwards.
GGGAAATGAATCCCCAGTGGTGTCTGGCCAACCCCATCACCCTACCCCCAGCTCAGGGCCTAGAGCAGCTTCACTGCAAAGTGACAAACAGACAACAAAAATCGCTTTTTCTCTCTAAATGCTGTCACAGCCAGCCCAGCAGAAGTGAAATAACCCTCTCACCCAGTCTCCCCCTGAGTTTATGATAAAGAGCCTTTTGTTGCAATTTAATTTGCAAACTTTCTTTTCTCTGCCATTCTCATGTGCCACGGATCTGGAGACTCATAAGTATTTTTACAAGAAATGCTTTCAGACAAATAAGTCTGGGGAGGTTTGTAATTTCTGTTACCTCATGGTGACTCCATTGATAGACAGCAGCACACCTTGGGAGAATTAGAGAGCATAAAGTAATGGAGGTTTTTGTCCTCTCAAGACAGAGCTGTGAGTGCTGCCTGGCTCACTGCCAACACCACCAATTACCAACCTGGAGCAGGAGACAGGTCCTAGTGCTGAAAAATTGCATTTTTCCAACAGGCCTGCTAATGATGGAGCTGTGCTGTGAGCTAGCATTTCCTCCTGGGCCTGTTAGGCCTCCAGGACTGTGCAGGATTTGGGCCACCTCAGCATTGTCCTTTGGGGGGAAAAGGATGGAGTTTGTGTTGCTTCCTCTTGCCTTTGCTGCCACTCACAACTCTTCCCTGGCTTATTTTCACAGAAGCCCTTCCTGCCAGGAGACAGCACAGCCGAGCATAAAGAAGCAATTTCAGAGGCACTGTCATTGGCAATTATGCTTGAAAGCCAGAGATTTAATTATTGTGTGAGAGCGATACCCTTGAAAGAGAAATTGCAGCAGTCCCATCACTCGAGACGTTCCAGCGCTAGAACAGACGACTCACGAAATGTCAAGGAGTGAAAAACGCAGCACTCCCCTGCTTCCCACCTCCAAACCTGGTGTGAGCTCTCTGATGGCACCGAAGCTAACTGGGAGCTGGGTTAATTGAGGACACAGGTGCCCCACTTGAACCCAGCTGCCTGCATAACCTGGGGTTTTGTCGTATTTATTTTCCTTATTTTCCTTGCCCAGTAACCATTGCTGGTGAGTGGCTGGAGCGATGTGGCACTTTCACAATTCCCATTTCATGCCTGCATCCTAAATTAACACTGACTCTCTCAGGGTGACGATTTTTGTGTGTTTGTTGGGAATCTAACAATTATATCAGCGACTCACCAGCAAGCAGGTCACATTGTGCATCTCCCTCAAGCTGACAGGGTGCCTGTAGATGTAGGAGAGCACTGAATTAGCCTGTCCTGATCTCTACCAAGGACTGACAGCATGAAGAAAGCACATTTCGGCAAATGCATAAATAATTAGCCAGCAGGTCTATAACAGCACAGCACACAGGGCTTTAAATCCTACAGATGTCACTGTCTTAGAGCATCACCTCAAAACAGGAGTGACTTTGCAGATGGTGGAGTTGTGTTGGTGTAAAATCAATGATGACCAGGGTCAGGAGGCAAGCTGGGGACACAGGGGTGATGCTGGACATCTGACTGCTCAAGCTGGGTTGGTTTAGCCACAGTTTCTTCTCCCATGTCTCTGTGCTGTCACTCTGAGATGAGTTGTTACAGCCACACAACCATAGCCAGATACAGCTGATAAGCTTTTTTAGAACTGCAGTAAGGATGTGACATAAAACTAGGAAAAAAAAAATCCTATTTCCAAGCGCAGATATTCCTGATTTATCCATCCTTAAGCATCTTTTAACCCCAGGAAAAGCCCTTCTCCTGCTGCAGGGCAAGCACAAATCTGGCAGAGAGGAGCCTGACACGCCGAGCCCGTCCAGCTCTCACCTCTTATCTCCAGTGCCCGTGTGTCACCCGAGCCCTCCCAGTGCCAGGGCTCTCATCCCTGCCGGTCAGCGGGGAATTTCCTCCCGCTGGAGCCCAGCCAGGGAAACCAGCTCCAGGCCCCGCTGCCAGCAGCCCTTGCCAAAGCACAGAGGGCTTTCCTGGGAGCAGGGGCTGCGAGATGCTCTGGCTGCGCCGGGAAAGGAGGATGCTCCTCCAGAGGTGAAAAAACCGCGTTAAAAACCTCACCAACCTGGCTCAGCGTAAAGAGAAACTGATTTCCCTCATCCCCCCACACTTCTTTCTCATGAATTAATTTGTTGGAGGAGTGAGGCTCAAAAAAGAAACAACGAAATACATGTTGAGTCAAACTGAGATGTTTCTTTTAACCTATTTCTTTCAACGCAGGAAAACATCTTAGATTGGTTGAGGGCTATTTATCCTCCTGTGTAAGCTTCCAGTTATTGAGATAGTAGTGCTTTTAGGTTGATTTTAAAAAAAATTGCCGCTTGAAAAGTAAGTTTTGTTTCAACTCCCCCTCCTCTTTCACACACACACACACAACTATGGGTAGTGTGGAGGCAGAATTGTTCATCACTTGACTGAATTGCTATTCTGCCCTGTGTGGGACTCTTATCTCATAGTGGCTTTACTTCCATGAAAACTAGCAGAAGCAAAAGAGAAAATGGGTAACCTGGGGGTTGCTGGCAGCCTTTCCGGCTGTTTTCCAGGATTTCCCCTTTCCCCCATACCCTGGGTTTCATGCCAAACTCGGCTCAGGGAGGGCAGCAAGTGACCCCCCCCTCATCCCACAGAGCCAGGTGATATTATACCCGATCTAGCCCCACTGAAGCTCTCTGGATCCCCAGGGGCTGTGGTGACACCTCCCTGGCGCCAGGACCCGATTTGGGGCGACTGCAGGGTTGGTGGGGAGGGTGTAGCCTGTGAGGCTGAGGAAGTGAGCAGCCAGGGTACAACCTGAACTTGGCCACCCTCGACCCAAACCCCGAAGAGGAAAGCATGACATCTTCCTGTTAGGAAATATTAATCACGGCCATGTCCAAACATGGTAAGTGAAACCTCAGGGAAACCGCTGCTCTGGCCGTGCAGGGCTGTGTGCTGGGATATTCAGGAAGGCCCTTGTGCCTCAGAGACAGGAGCCACCCGTCATCAAGGCACCACCTCGAATTATGGATTGCCTCCCTGACATCTGAAGCAAAATCTCAGCTCATCCCTCCCGTGCCTCTGTACCCAGCTGCTGTTTCACAGGTTCAGGAGAGAGCCACGGGGTGAGCCAGGGAGAGGGGTGAAGCACCTGGAGAGGAGAAGAATCAACCAGCAGGAAAATCAGCTTGAGGATGTTCTCAGCTCACCCTCGCCCTTGCAGAGGTGTTGCTGGGGTGACATTCCCACAGGAATCACTGACACGCACTGGGGCAAGACCAGAAGTGAAAATCCTGATGGTGCCACTTCCCGTGAGACACCTGTGTTAAGAAAAAAAACCAAAAACAAACACACACACATTAAAAAAAACCCAAACAAAAAACCAAACAACACCATGAGAGGCATCCCAAGAGGTTAACAAGTAAAATAATATTCCTGGGAAGAAGTGTCAGCACTGTGGCTTGCAGCACTGTGTGGGCAGCCTCTTGGATCTGAGGAGCCCACAATGGAGCACAGGAATAATCCCACACACCCCAATCCAATCCAGCCTCACCCACCTTCTAAGGCAAGGCAAATCCAACCTTACTCCCAGGTCAGGATCTCAACCACCAGGGGCCAAAACCCTTTTTGGGGCCAATTCTTGCTTGTAGGCCCTGCTTTTGGACCTCAACCTGGTGTGGAGGCCAAGCTTCTCCTGTGGAACTCAAACATTTTATAGGGCTCAAATTCCTTGTGGGGGCCACATCCTGCTCGTGGATCCCTAATCCCTGTGAGACCTTGTGGGATCCAAGCCCTTTGAAACAGCTGCATCTGTTCTGGGGTTCAAGTTGTGCCTTTGGGTCCCAAATCCCAGGCAGAGGGGTCCAAATCCCTTTCAGAGTCCAAGCCTATTTGTGGGGTCCAAATCCCTTTCAGAGTCCAAGCCTATTTGTGGGTCCAAACTCCTCATGGGATTCAATCTGTTTGGAGTCCAACCCTCGTGTGTGTCACCAACCTTTGCATGGCTCAAAAACCCCCTGTGGGACCCAAATCTATGTCAGGGTGCAGGCTTTGCCTGTGGGTATCCAGCCCTTCATGGGCTCCAAAGCCCTTGAAGCACCCAAACCCTTTTTGGGGTTCACACCTGGTTCAGGTTCCCAAGCTCTCTGTGGTATTTAACTGCATCCTAGAGTCCAAGTTGTGCTTGTGGGTCCCAAATTCCAAACTTTTGCAAGGGCCCAAAACCTCTGAAAGGTCCAAATTCCTTTCAAGTTCCAAGCCTGCTTGGGGGTCCCCAGCCCCCTGTCGGTGTCTGAGTCCATTCTGGGGTCCAGCCTTTGCAATTTAGGTGTACAACTCCTTGTAAGACCCAAAGCCTCCAATTTGAGTTTTCCCTGTGGATTCACAACCCTTTGTGGGCTCTGATGTCCTTGAAGTAACCAACACCCTCATGCTTCGGGTTCTCCAGACTCCTGTGTGCCCAAATGTGTTTTGGGGTCCATGTGGTTCCCCAGCTCCTTGTGGGACACAGCTTCCCCATGGGACTCAAATCCACTTCGGGGTTCCCAGCACCCCACACTTGGGGGTGCAAGCAGTACCTGTGGATTCCCAAGCCCTCATAGTATAGACACCCTTCTTTGGGACCCAAATCCATTTTGGAGTCCCCAGCGCTCTGTGGTACTCAGACCCATTTTGGGGTCCAACCCGTCCCTGCGGCTCCTCAGCCCTTGTGGGACAGAGCTCCCCCGCGGGACCCGCAGCGGTGCGGGTCCGGGAAGATGCAGGAGATGCGGGGAGATGCGGGGCGGTGCGGAGGGATGCGGGGAGATGCGGAGCGGTCCGGGGCGGTCCGGAGCGATGCGGGGCGGCGCGGGGAGATGCGGGGCGATGCGGGGCGGTCCGGAGCGGTGCGGGGCGGCGCGGGGAGATGCGGGGCGGGTCCGGAGATGCGGGGCGGTCCGGAGCGGTGCGGGGCGGCGCCTCCCGCCGCTCCTGACTCAGCGCCCCGCCCGGCGGGGGCAGGAAGCCGGGCGGGCCGGCCGGCCCCGCTCCTGTCACCGCCTGCGTCAGAGCCCGGAGTTTTCCACTGACGGAAAAGGGCAGCGCGGGGCGGCGCAGCCCGGCCCGGCCCCGGCAGCGGAGCGGGAGGCGCCGCGCCAGGCACCGCCGCTGCAGCCGGAGCCGACGCCGCCGCCGCAGGTAGGACGGCCGGGGGACCGGGATGGGCGCGGGGACCGGGATGGGCACGGGGGAGGCGGCGAGGGGCAGGCTCGCCGCTCAGCAGCGGGGGCTGCGGGGTCCGGTCCGGTCCGGTCCGGTCGGTGCTGCCCGTCCCGGCTCGGGGCCGTCCCGCCGGGCTCGGGGGTCGCTGCCGTGCCCGCCGCCCGTCCCGGCGGTCGCGCCGCCCCGGCGCCGTCTGGCCGCGCCGGTCGTGCCCGCGGGCGAGCGGAGCCCGGCGGGGCTGCGGCTGCGGCTGGCTCCGGGACCCGCTCCGGGCTCCCTGGGGGAAGGGCTGGGGGTCTGCTGCGCCCCCCGCCCGCCCCCCGGCACTTTGCTGTGCTGTGCGGACACCCGGACGCCTTTATGATATTTATTAGGAGTAGCGCAGAGTTCCCCTCTCAGCCGCGCCGCGCTCAGTCCAGGCTCCGCTCCATCCCCGCGGCCGTGGTTACAATTTCTCGATGTTGAGAGAAAGGTTGGGGGGGTGGGGGGAGCCTTGCCGGCTCGCTCTTCCCCAAATCCGCCCGGCTGGGGATGCTTTGCCGTCGCTACAGCAACACCTACCGACGGGCGCACGGAGGGACCGACGGGCGGACAGACGGAGCGGGGCACCCCCCCTCCCGAAATAAAACATCGCGGCTTTTACAGCCCACCTAAAAAAAAAAAAAAAAAAAAAAAAAAAAAAAGGAGGGGGGGAAAAAAAAAGAAAAAAAGAGGATGCCTCATTCCCCCGCCCCCAACTACTAAGTTTTCTCAGGTTTTTATAATTTTTTTTGCCTGCCCCCCCCACTCCCTCCTCTACCCCCGGCATCCTCAGAAGTGTCTGTCACCTCCGAGTTACATAATGTCGCTGTAGGAAGAGGCTGACACACAGGGACAGCCCTTTCCTAAAGCAGCTCAGCCTTACTAACGCCTGGAATGCCGGCGCTTGGGTGGGATGGATGGAGAGAAAACCCTCACGGCCGTTTACAAACCGCGAAGTCGCAGAATGAGGGAACCCTTAAGGCTGGAAAAGCCCTCTAAGATCCGCGAGTCCAACCTTTAACCCAGCACTGCCAGGTTAAGTCTTGTCATTTGTTACCAGGAATTGATTACCAGTTATTATTTTATTTTATTACTTTATTTTTTTTAAATGAAAATGATTTCAGTTTTCCTCTGCTGAGCAGTTTGCAATGTAGCCGGTCAAGGTGTGTGTGTGTGTGGGTTGGGGGGCGGGCTTATTTTCAGGATGGTTGGGTTTGTTCTCCTGCCGGAGAGACTCCGCAGCTCCCGGCAAAGGCTTTAATAATTCAGCGCAGGAAATGCGTGCGTATATATAGCAGGGAAGGTAACGCACAGCGTGTACCTACAGGAGGACAAATATGGAAACCTGGTGTGAATTATTCATGAGGTGTGATCAAATAGAGGATTTTCCTAGACAAAGCGCACTTCGCTGTTTTGCTGTTTGTTACAGCACAGTCTGCGCCGAGTACATCCGAACCTCCTTTCATTTTGGGCCGTGTCAGATAACCTTTAATGTATTTGCTGAAAATTCTTACTTGCCTTTCAAGCTGTCAGTAAGAAGTAATGGGTTGGTAGAAAAATCTGACAAGCCTTTATTTTTTTTTTTCTTTGTGGCCTTGCAAAAAAAAAAAAAAAAAAAAAGAAAAAAAATTAGGAGATGGAGTAAATACTTGTGCTGCTTTTTCCGGGGAAGGTGTTTTGCCTGCTCAGGCTCTGACAGGAGCATAAACTCGTGGTGCTACGGACTGATTCATGCTCCCACTCCGTAGCACGACGTACTTTGGGTTTTGCTGTTGCATAGTAGGCAGAGGCTATTTTTAACCGGAGCAAGGTTATGAAACCTTAGACCCAGCTGGGTGAAAATAATCTGGTCTGAACTGGAAAGCACAGCATTATGTGGCTGGGAACACGCGTGGGACTGTCCCCTGGAGGGTCCTGCTGGAATGATCCCGCTCTCCTTGGCTCCAGTCAGCCCCGAAATTGGGAAGTGTTGTCATCGGGAGCCTGTCACGGCGGCACAGGGGAAACCACTTAAGTAAATATGCAAAGAATTAAAATAGTTAAATGATCGAGCCATGAATCAGTGCTGATAGTGTGGCGATTATTAAATAACCCACTGCTGTTAGGCGGCAGATTTCTGGGGCAGCTGAGCGGGAAGCTCAGCTCCGCAGCACTTTCTGGTGATCCTCAAAAGGGATTTCTTCACCCTCAATGAACGCAGCGTGCGAGCAAACACCAACCCCAGCACCTCTGCGAGCTGCCTTCGGAGCCGTACCTGGCTAAAATATGCGGTGGTGTTTTTTAAACTAATATTTACTCCTGCTAGACCTGCACGGGCACTGCGGCTCCGGGGGAGGGAGCGGGAGCCGCTGTGACTCACGGCTCGGCACGGTCCTGAACTCGCTCCCGGCGCCGAGCTGCTCCCGGTGCGCTGGGGACAGTTTCCACCTTTGGGGTGCTGGGGACAGTCCTGTGCAAGGGACAGTTTCCACCTTTGGTGTGCTGGGGACAGTCCTGTGCTGGGGACAATCCACCTTTGGGGTGCTGGGGACAGTCCTATGCTGGGGACATCCACCCCCGTGTGTTGGGGACAGTCCTGTGCTGGGGACAATCCACCCCCGTGTGCTGGGGACAGTCCTGTGCTGGGGACAGTCCAGCTTTGGGGTGCTGGGGACAGTCCACCTTTGGTGTGCCGGGGACAGTCCTGTGCTAGGGACAATCCACCTTTGGTGTGCTGGGGACAGTCCTGTGCTGGGGACAGTCCAGCTTTGGGGTGCTGGGGACAGTCCAGTTTGGTGTGCTGGGGACAGTCCAGTTTGGTGTGCTGGGGACAGTCCAGCTTTGGGGTGCTGGGGACAGTCCAGCTCGGTGTGTGGAATGAGCCCACTTTGTCCTCCTGGCCTGCAGGCAGATGGCTGAGCTTTAAAGGCAGCAAACCAGCCCAAAAAGTCGCTGGAAAACAAATACTTTTAGTGCACTGTGCTGAGTTTTGGGGGGTGCAGGGGGGTCGGAGGGATTGTTGTTTGCTTGGTGTTCCCCAAATCGCTTGGCAAAAGAAACTTTGCTTTTTTAACTCGTGCACAGATTCAGGATCCTTCCATTCTTTAGGATGCTCCACTGACATAACCCCCAGCATTTGAAATATTCTTGCTCCTGGGTGTTCTCCTGCAATACCATGGGAATTGTGGCCCGAGCAAAGGCAGCTGCTGGACTCGCTGTGAGGAGTTTCCTTTGCTTTGCTTGCACTGCTGTGATCTCCTGACGCTTCAAAGCACATCTCCAGCCCCAAAATGCAACACTGAAACATCTTCTCGTAATTCTGCCCAAAGCCACGGTGCCTCTTTGTGCAGTCCCCTGGAGAGTGGACACTGGTTGGGGTTTTTAGTTGCCATCCTCTGCACTTGGCTAAACAAATGCCAAACCTTCTTAAATCTAAATTACTCGAAATATTTACTGTTGAGACGTCGTCCAAGAGGAGGATAGTTAAAACATTAATTCCTTGCATTCCAGTGTATTAGGGCTTTACCCTGCAACTTGCTGGGCGCCAGAAATGGGACTTTGCAGATTGGATTCCCTTCCCCCAGCCACACTGCTCCCCTCTATTCCCCCCACCCAAACTTTAATGCTTTAAAAAAAAAAAAAAAAAAAAAAAGAAGGAGGGAGAGAGAAAGAAAGGAATGCACATCTGGGCTAAATATTTGTTAGAAAGTATTCCCAGGATAGTGGGAGTTCTGGTGCCAGAGAGGAATTCCTGCGGGTTTGATCCATTGCATTATGTGCTTGTTCCAAAAGCTGTTTTCAGTAAAATAGATGAGTAAGAAGTCTTAGCCAAGAACAGAATGTCTTTTTTGGCAACTGAAAGGAAGATAGGATTATTTTATTTCAGGTTATGTAAAAAAAAAGAGAGGGAGAAGGAGAAGGTGGTAAAATCCTGCACTCGGTGGTGCCTGCAGAGATTTGCAATGGCAAACTCAGATACAGATATTTATTTTTTCCATGCTGCTGTGGACATTTTTGGGACTTGCTTGTAAAACACTGCTGTGGGTTTAAGGTTCCTTTTAAAATGACTGCAATTAAAATATCCTCATTGTTTCTGAATGGCCTCTGGGCTTTTTTGGCTGAGTGGCCAGTGGCCTCGGTGACATGGCTTTAAAGGCAGCATCCAAATTGCTGGTGTGAATTCTGTCTCCACATGCCAGGGTGAGGAGGGGAGCAGGGGATCATCCTGGCTTTGGCAGTAAAATGCCCATCTGGAGGGTTTTTTGGGGTAGGATAGAAGCAGACACTGATGGGTGCAGCTCGACTACATCGCTCCTGAGAAGGATTTTAAAACTTGACTTGGAAAACATCACAGCCATAAATCAGTAATGAGGGGGAAGGTGTAACAGGAGAAAATTGCTATATTTTGGCTGGTGGGCAGCAGGTTCACCAGCTTTTTCCCATTAGCTGGGAATCCTGTTTGCACAACACCTCCTTTGCATTAACAAAACAATAGGTGACTTGAAGAAGACAGCGTGCCAAAAGTGGGTTTTTTCCTATCCATTTGGCCCATTCCCATAGATGGGGAGCTGCACACACCTCCCTTCATCCTCCTGGCTGGTGATAGTATTTAAAAAATAAATAAATAGAATTGCACCATCTTATGCACAGCTTGCCTTGGCTCTGGCTTGGTGTTTGTGTTAGCTGAGTTTGCTGGCTGGAGGAGAGCTCTCTGCTTTCCCTCTGGGGGTTTTTGGGGGGATGTGGTGCAGCCCCTGATGGGCTGTTGGGTTGGCAGGTGACCTGCTGCATCTTTGGTCCAGGCCTGGGAGTTATCCCTGTCTCAGCAGCATGACCTTGGCTACTCCAGCACTCTGTGTTGTCTCCCACAGGACGTGGATGTGGTCAGCACCGCGTCTCTGAGGCTGTTTGCTGTTGGACATGTGTCCTACAGGCATTTTAGGGAGCTGGTTCCTCCCTCCCTTGGCATCCCTCACTGTCATCCCTCACTGTCCTTTGGAGCATTCTCTCTGCAGCAGGAACTGATGCTCTTTCAAGCTACATGTGGCATTATTTTTTTGCAAAGTTTTTGCCTGTTCCCGGTGGACAGTGGGGTCTGCAAACCTCTGGCTGCAGCCCAGGCTTTGATTTGTACTCCTGCCATAGATTTGGAGAGTTTCTTTGCTCCTGGTTGTTTCTTAAAGGAAACATGAGACAGAGCAGGAGGCACATACACAAAAATAACAGAAATTAAATGTTTGTTATTTGCTGTTTTGTGGCTGCCTGCGAGCTCAGCTTCGCCATGGAGCAAGCAGGAAAGGGTTAATCCAGGTGTCGGGTAGGACATGTGCTGCTGGGGCTGGAGGGTGGCCAAATCCACCCTCTCTGCATCTATTTTGGATTAAGGCCAAAAAAACAACAACCCCTCTGTGGCAAAACCACCTGCAGCTCCAGGTCTGCTGAGGAGGAGGAGGGATGGAGGGATCACTCCTCCCCAGGTTCAGGGGGATGTACTGGCCCTGTGAGCACGCCTTGCAGCCAATGATTAACTTCTCCAGGCCAGGGAAGTGCTTCATCCAGGGACTTTTTTGACCTTTTAGGTGACTATTGTCTCCTGGGAGTCTGGTGGTAAACATAATTAGGGAGGGCTGGTGCAGGGCTTGGAAGGAACTGTGTGTGCTCCTGTCCTGCAACGTGATACTGCTTGGTGCTGTCAGGACACTGAAAATCCCATCATGGGGAGGTTCTGAAACTGGTGTGGTGTCTGTGCTGCCTCCTCAGGCCTGTCAGAAGGGCAGGTTTAGTGTTTTGTTTTGTTTTGTTCTGTTTTCTTTTTCAGAGACTTAAATTAACTTCAGACATGCAAAGCAGAGTGAGAAAGTGTTCAGGTTGCAAAGAATTAATTTGGCTGGTGGAGAAGTTTTGTGTGATGGGAGGGGATGTGGACTGGGTGTCTGGCACCCCTGTATCTGCACTGTCACCATCCCAGGGGATGCTTTAGCTGTTGTGTATTATGGGGTGGCTGACAGCACCCCCCGTTGTGGGGCTCTCCCCTCCTTGCTGGAGGCAGTTCCTGGGCTGGGGCTGCATCCCCCCACCCTGGTTGTGATTTACAGCCCGGTGGGATGGGGTCACAGCAAGTCACCCCTCGGGCAGCAGCCTGGCTCTCAGCTCTGGGGATGGCTCACTGGCTCCCAAATCAGCTGGCAGTGCCTTCTGCAGGAGCAGGGGGAGCTGAGCTGGTGTTGGCAGGGTCTAAAAGGTGGAGTGATCCATCAGCAGTGCAGGAGCATCCTGGGATGAGTTGGTGCTGATGTCAATTAGAATCACAGAACATCCTGAGCTGAGGGGACCTACAGGGTTCATCAAGTCCCAACTCCTGGCTGTGCACAGGACCACCCCAAGAATCCCACCCTGTGCCTCAGAGCATTGTCCAAATGCACTGCAGCCAAAGCCTGTAGCTTTTGTGGGTTTTTTTTTTGTCTCCTGAATTTGCACAAACTTTATAAAAGCAAAGTTTAAAAGATGCAACACAGTTATTTTTGGCTTTCTTTTATTTTTTTTTTCCTTTAAGATGAGCAGAGGCAAAGCATGCAGGAAATTTAGGAATCTAAGCAAGTACAGAGCTCCTTTGTTTTTAATTAGCTGCGTTGTTTTTAATTGCTTCTATGCTTGATACATAACCCAGCCTAAACAAGAATAGCTTATTGAATGGGGGACTGACTATGAAAGGCACCGTGAGGAGAAGGGCTGTTCTTCACAGTTGATATATTTGTATTTCAGTGCTTCATTTAATAAGTCTGTTTCCCCGGGGGGCTGTAGCAAGTAAATCATGCCAACAGATTGTTTTCTGCAAACTGGCTTATTTTTGTAATTAGCAAGACGTTAAAGCTGTAACTGCATAGAAAGCGATCTGGGTGAGGAGTGAACATAAAAGAATTAGTAAGCAAAATGTAGTACTTACTGTTTGATGACATTTGTGTTGATTGGATTGGTTTCTGGACAGTTTGTTGTCTGGGATAGTTTGTTCTCCAGTGTTGTAAAGTGGGAGAGAAATTCACAGGTGTGCACAGCGAGTGTAGTAGGATGAGGTGATTTAGGGACAGCACTTTTTGGGAATCACATCTGCATGGCCAAGTGGACCTGATGGGGAAGCCTGGCTGGGGTTTCAGCTGTGCTGCTCATCACCAGAAACTGACAGGATTTCCCTGGCTTCATGTTGCTTTTTTCCTTTGCTTTCCAGTTATATGAGAAAAACGGCGTCACCATGAGCGGAGTATTGAAAAGGAAGTACGAAGAGCTGGGGGATGACAGCACCTACTGCTCCTCCTCCTCCTGCTCCCCCCTCTCCTCCTCAGCATCCTCAGGCTGGGACACTGATGAGGAGAATTCCCGTGGGGAGCCCAAGCCCAGCTCTGCCTTAATTTCCAGCTTCACCCGTGAGTACCTCTGGCTTTCCCAGGATCAGCCATGCCTCTGCATGGGGTTTTTGTAGGGTGGTGGTGGGTCATGGCCCCACAGAGACCCCCCTGGGGCACACCTTTATGGGAACAAGTGGCTGCCATGACACTGATGTGTAATCATCCAGCCTCCTCACAGGGGTCTTCCCCAGCCCTTCCTTCCAGTATTTATTATTCCTTTGGAGCAGTTTTGCTGAAGTCCAGGTTTCCAGGAATAGAAACCCAGGGATGGGTGTGCAGAGGCATGTGGGTGCTTCCCAGCCTGTGCTGGACCATCCCACCAACCCTTAATTCCCTGTCAAGCTGTTTCACAGGCAAAACCTAATCAGACAGTCAAGGCCTGCAATGCTGTTTTGAAAAATGATTAACCAGTAGTGTAATTACCATTTCAGAACTTGTTTCCTACGTAAATTGGGTACTTTGCCAAAGAACATGACATGTTTGACATTGCCTCCGTTGCTAGTACAGATAAAAGCTATTTTGTTTTCCCAGCAATATAAGTTTTGAGAGCTTTTAGGAAAACACACAGAAGGCAGTGTTGTAAAGCCCTTTATCTTCCGTGCGAAGGGAAAAATCAAAAGTACAATAGAGGAACATCTTCATGGAGGAGAAATATTCCAACCTAGTAAATTATACTGAACACCCACTGTATATAGCAGTTAAGGTCCACTTAGCAGACATACACAAACACACAGTGGTCTGAAAAGGCTTTAGAAGTCTTGTAATAATAAAGAGTCTCATTCTTGCTTGTCTTCCCAGGTTTTGTGACAAAACAATGAACTTTTTGTATTCTCTGGCTCAATTGGAAAAGGGTCAGGAATGGGAAAACAATTTCAGAGGAGGGGTGCAGGGAGAGAGAAGCAAATGCCAAAGTGCAGCAGCTCGGCCGATAGATGATTGTGGTGGTTGACTTGCCTTCTGATAAAGAGCTCATGTTTTAGGAGATTGAGTCAAGGTTGTTGTGAAAATGCAACGCACAGTGCAAAGATATGATCAGAGTGACTGCGGGGCCCAGTGTGAACCCCCAGCTATTGAGCAGAAGCTGCTGACACAGTTGGGTGAACACTTCTTTTTTTCTCTTTTTTTTTTTTCCACATGAAACCGAAACACTATATTTTGGCAAGTGAGACCTGTGAAATGTGGGTGCAGTTAACTGTCCAGTCTTGTCCTTTCTCAGCCTTTGGGGCCCACCAAACCAGCCAAGCCCCTCAGGTTGTTGTCTATTCCTTGGGTCCCACTGCAAGGCTGCCTGTGAGCAGAGCTTGGTCCCAGCTCTGCAGCAGTCACCCATCCTTTTTAGGTTATTTTCTTCCATGGAGGCAAGCAAAGCACCCATGCCACCAGCAGAGAATGGGACCAGAATTCCCTCTCCACCACAGATTTGGGTGTAGCTGGCTCTTGTTCCTGCCACACTCATGGGAACTCACTGACTCTGAACCTGCCCTGACTAATTAGTCCCCCTCCATCTTCTGTGTTTGCACGTGCAGATGTGCAGGGCCAGCTATCTCTGGAGAGGCTCTGCTGCAAGTGATGTGTAGCATGTTTCAGCAGTTTAAGATAAACCAGAGTCATGTTTACCCGGGGATCACCTGCACAAAGATTAACATCTTTGCAGCTGCTCTCAAATGAGTCTCTTGAGAATAAACCATAGATTCAGAGTTCCTCCCAGTGGATGGTGAAAGGAAGTACCAGACAAAGCAGCTAGTGGGCTATTTTCTGCACTGAAGCACTGGGAATGCCACAGCATCCCAGGAGCAGACCAGGGGCTCCTGAGCGTGGGGCAGAGGGGACTTAGAGAGACAGATGTGTAGGATGGCTGGTGGCTTGTTCGTTATGCTCTGCCACACGTGAAGAATAAGCAAATGGATGTTCCTGGGGGAAGTCAAGCGGGAAGGAGAAGTAGCAGCCACCTCGTAGGGTGAATCTCATGGGTGACTCCACTGCAGCAGGGCTTGGCTTAGCTGCCTCTCCATCCTCATCCCCTCTCTGAAGCGTTAGCTCCTAAAACCAAGCAATGTTGTGGCCTTGTCCCATCGTGTCCCTGCTGAGACAGTAATTGCAAGTCCTGCCTGTTGGTAATATTTCTATTCCATCTGCAGCATGGCAGCACTTAGTGTTTTTTCTTTTCTTTAATTCTCCCCTTTTCAGCCACGTCAATCCTGAAGAAATCCAAGCGACTAAAGAAGAACAATGTGGAGTTTGACCGGGTCACTGTGTTTTACTTCCCACGCTGCCAGGGCTTCACGAGCGTGCCCAGCCGTGGGGGCTGTACCCTGGGGATGGTGAGCAAACACAGCTCCTCCCGGCAGTTCACACTGGCAGAGTTTTCAAAGGAGCAGGAAAACGTCCGGCGGGGCAAACTCGAAGAGAAATTAAAAGAGGAGAAGTTGGAAGCGTTGAAATGGAAAGTGAGTTAGGGCATGGGGCTGGGTTGATGGGGAGCTGGTGGATGTTGTTAGTTAATTGGCCAGTTTTTAATAAGAGCCTCTGAGACCTGGGGCATCAATCCTTAGCTCTCAGTTTGAGTCTCCAAAAAACACAGGCTCCAGTGGGGGATTTTCGTTTAGTTCTCTGTCTTTGAAAAGTGAGAAGACAGAGAAGACATTTTTGCTCTTTTGGTGGTACCTCTCTGTCCTGGGATCTACTTGAGACTCTTCTTGGCATCTCCCAAAGTATTTTTATTTCTGATTTAGACACTTGATATCCCAGAACACATCCCCAGTCAGGTGTCAGGCCTTTGTGGGCTCTTAGAGCTGATCCTGAGGTTGGGGGAAGAGATCATTCCTTTCTTGTTTCCCTTCATCTGGGGCTTCCACTGGCTCTGAGTGCCACACAAGCCCCTAACGCTCTGTCCACTTTCTGCCCTCAGCTCACCATGAACGGCACCAGGGAGTCGGAGGAGGCCAACCAGCTGACCATCGAGGACATCTCCGACGACGACATCGACGTCAGCAGCGTGGACCTGGAGGACGGCTTCTTCCTGCAGCCCTACCCCGCCAAGAAGAGGCGCGCGCTGCTCAAGGCGGTGGGCGTGAAGAAGATCGACAAGGAGGAGAAGCGGGAGCTGCACAGCATCCGCCTGTCGCGCGAGGACTGCGGCTGCGACTGCCGCGAGGTCTGCGACCCCGAGACCTGCAGCTGCAGCCTGGCGGGCATCAAGTGCCAGGTACGGCCTCAGCCCCGGGCACGGGGCATGCCGTGGTTCCAGCTGGGGGGTGAGCTGGACAGAGGTGGGGCAGCCTTTAAAGCCATCTGTGCTTGGAGGTGGGGAAAGCTCTCGGAGCATCCCTCAGGCTGCAAGGCGCACGCTGCTCCAAAGGCTCCTCTTCCCAAATCACACGTGCCAGTGCCTGCAGTGAGAATGTCCCCGCTGTACACGAGACCCATACCTGCTTGATCTCCTCTTGGAGGTGGGAATGTCTGCAAGGAAGAGCTCCTTGCTCCTCACACGAGGCTGTGCTTTCTCCCCCTCCCCCAGGTTTTATTTTTAATTCTTTTTTCTTTTGGCGTGTGTCACAAATCCCAGCGCGCTCGGGTGAACGTGGGAGTGTCAGCTGAGCACCAGCCCACAGCGAGCTGTGCAGGCCACCTGCACAGTGGGATAATCCCCCTGTGTTCCAGCACTGAGTTATATTTTCCAGGGTGTTTTTTGGGGGTGCTGCCCAGCTGTATTTGGGGAGCCTCAGTCCCTATTCTGGGTCCTGCTCACGCCCTCGGTGCCGTGTTTGGAGGCTGGGGGTGGCGGAGGTGGGTGCACACGGGTGCTCCATGTGTGTGTCACAGCCCCCCTCTAGTGGCTGCTGCAGATCAGATAGTGAGGTCATTAAATAGCAATAAAGAAAAATCTCACTTTTGCCCCCTTTGGTCTCCATTTGGACCATTATATTTTGCTTTTTTATTGGCATCTTTTAATTTTCCTCACTTTTACTGAAATCCAACTTTTTCTGACACCTCTTCAAAATAGCAGGGTGTAATTTTTTTTTTCTTCTTGCTTTTAAGCCCCTCAGCTGTTACTTGGTTTCTCAGGGCAGACAAGTCACAGTTTTGGTTTTACACCACTGGGTTCAATCCTAACCCTCCCGCTGTGCTTCTCCCTGTTCCAGATGGATCACACCTCCTTCCCCTGCGGCTGCACCAAGGACGGCTGTGGCAACACCGAGGGCAGGATCGAGTTCAACCAGGCGCGCGTGCAGACACATTTCATCCACACCATCATGAAGCTGGAGCTGGAGAAGCAGCAGCAGAGCAGCGAGAAGGTGGCCGAGGCTGAGCCCCCCTTCCGGGAGCGGCTCCCCGCGCTGGGGAAGGGCTCGCTGGAGGAGCGCGCGGTGCCGCTGGCACCTGCCTTCCAGTTCAGCCCCGAGCTGGAGGCCCTGGGGGAGAACAGCTGCAGCAGCGACATGACAGACTCCTCCATCTCCTCCCACCCCAGCGAGGACCTGGAGGAGCCCTACGAGAGCCTCCCCTCCGACAAGTCCCAGTCGGACGTGGATGACGACGGCTTGGCGCGCATCCTCCACTTCAACGACTCGGACGCCGAGGAGGAGAGCGGCCGTGGCCAGGGCGACCTCGGCTGCTTCCAGCCCGCCGACTTCTTCATCGAGGAGCAGGGCGGCGAGGCCAAGCCTGTGCCTGGCCACTTGTCCCACCTCTCGGAGTGCCTGGATGAGAATGCCAACCAGGACAGCGGGGGCTTGCTGGAGGACGCAGCCCACGTGCGCTGCGAGGGGCTGTCCTGCTGCGCCTCCTCCTCCACTGAGCCCTGCTCCAAGAGCTACGCCGACCTCAGCCTTTCCTCCGATTCCTTGGATTTCTTCCAGTCCTTCTCAGACTATAACTTGGGACCCCTTTATAACTCCTTAAAGGAGTATGAGAACCTGGATAACTTCTCAGCGTTACAGTTTCAGTTGCCTAATTTCCCCGGCTTCCCACAAGCCGGAGATCAGGGCTCCTGTTTCTTGGAGTCCCTCATTGGTTTGTCCGAATCCGTCCCTGAAACCCCAGCCCCTTTCACAGACAATCAACTTTTGGAGGATGCCATCAAGTCATCACTGATGGAGACAGTGAAAGTGTGAAACACCCGTGTGGCTCAGGCAAGGACTGATGCCGAAAGGAAAACAGAAACAGTGGGACAGGCAAACTTTCACTGAAAGGATGGTGTGCTACTTAAATATAAGGAGGAAAAAACAGCAACAGCAGAAGACTTTCTAAGCAAATTAACTATTTTTGGTCTTTATAGAACGTGGACGTTTTGACATACTGCAGCTACAATCAGTTCTCTTGCTGTTTGTGCAAAAATTTCTAAACTTTCATGACGGGGTGGGGAAGGGAGGGAGGGAGAAAGACTTTCACATGAGAATTCCCTTGTGTTTTGTATCAAAAGACCTGTTGAGAAATACTCCTCACTAACGTTGCCAGTCGTCCATACAGCCCCTTCTAGAAACGTTTCAGCGTTGCAGGAACTTTTTAAGGCAACTTTTTGAAGCTGTATTTATTGTGAAAATGTGTGGTTTGCGTAAGAGTTGGCCCAACACGCTCTTACGTTTAAATCTGACGAGGTTTACAGAAGAGATCCATACACTATATACATAATCATTCTTCATCTATTTATTGCAAATTCCAGAATTTAACTAGCCACTGAAGCTTGAACTAGCATGAAACCTTATTTAAATTGGTAATACCTCAGATGTATTATGTGTACAATCATATTTTTTTGCATAATATATCTGTATTTATTTATTTTCTACCTGTAGTACGTGAATAGCACTGTGGTTTTTCGATGACCTGGAAGGGCAATAAGGTCTTCAAGAGGAAGATGACCCTGGTTTTTCTGAATGATGTTGGCTGTTTGGTCTTCACTTCACATTTCTAAAAACCCTGAACAGAAGTGGTGTGGGAGGGGAGGGACAAGGGAAGAGTTCATGCAACATCCCTTGGTTTCTCCCAGCCTTGTAGACATGGGGATGGTGTCTGGTCTCCATAATGTCACTGTGGAGAGCAAAGCAAGCAAAACCTTCAACTATTTAAGAAGTAACATTAATACTAGCTTGAAACAAAACCCAACCCCTTTCTGTAAATTATTTTATAATTTATTTAATTTCCTAAGGATTTGGCCATGAGATCTTTCCCCATCAGTCATGGTGCCTGAAAATGCAGAGGAACTGTCAGCAACGGTGGGGAGGTGTAACCATAAGGACCTTGGCAGCCCTCGTGGGGGCTTTGGGAGAGCAAAGCCAAAACAGCAACACTGCTCAAGCTCCTCAGCAAGTGCTCCTTAGGACTGCCCAGCACTGAGGATGTCACAGCTCCAGAATCCAGTGGGTCACACTGATTGTACTGTGGTTTTGTATAGGTGAATTGAGTTATTCAAGCAAAACAGATGGATATGAAGTCTAGTGGGTTGTTCATCCTGTGAGTGCAGTTTCTGAAGACCTGAAGATCAAGCTGAAGGCTTTTGGTTTTTGAAATGAGATAAATCTTTGTGTTTGGGAAGGATACTGGAGGCTGCCTTGGCCTTCTGCTGTTTAAGTCAGTCTGAGAGCATGACACTGTTTGGCCACGAGATGTAACTGGACAAAAAAATCTGTGCATCAGTGATACACTAAGTGCCTACACCAGTGGTATGGAAAAAGCAAAACGGATTTGAAACCTACTGGCTTTAATTTCCCTCTTGGAAAATTTGGTGATGGGAGTGATTCTGGCATTACCAGCACAGGAGGAGGAGACAGTTCTGGTGTCCCAGCCCCGCTGCCCTGGGAGCAGCTGGAGGGAACTTCTGGTGGTGCAGAGACACACAGACAAGAGAAACAACCCCAAAACACGGCGTTGAGGATTTTCCTATTGGCTGAACTGTTTCTATCCCCGACCACAGGGATGGTGCTCTTGCATACCTGCTCATTGGCAGGTGCCTCACTGCAAACCTGCCGGCAATTTCGAAAACTTCTGGCGTACGAAGCGTGGGTTGCTTGGGGTTTTTTTAAAATCCTTATTACTGCTATTTAATTGTACATCTTCTCTGGTATTGAGCCAGTCAGCTTGGAAGTGGAGCTGACCCCCCACGGCCACGAGCAGGTGCTGAGGGGCCCTGGGGGGGAGGGCAGCTGTAGGAATACTACTGGCACATGGAGGATTTCCTGGATATATCTATTATTATTATTATTGTTATTATTATTATTATTATTATTTTTATTATTATTTTTCATTGTTGTCGTTGTTTCCCTTAGACTGAAAAATCCCCCTTTTGGTTATCTCCTAGGTGGTAGTTCCTTATCCTTCAGACTGCATCAAAGATACTGACAGCTGAAAGTCTGGTAGTTCTGTATTTATTGGCACTAATATATTTTGTAACATTCCTAGGTTTCTCTGCATATATATATTTATATATATAAAATATATGCCTATATTTTATATATATATATATATGTATACACACTTTTTTTTTTTAAATGAATGATTGGGATTGACTCCTGCCTTTGTGGATTTTTTTTTTCAATAATTTATTCTTTTTATTTGTGTTGGTGCCAAAAAAGAAGAAAAAAGATTTCTTTTTTCTCTTTTTTTTTTTCCCCCCAGGGCACTGAATTGTAAATATATAATTTTTTTTTTCTTCTCGGTATCTGTGTAAAAAGTTGCCTGTTAAACAGTTTAAAAACTGGGTATTTATTGACACAATCTGTAATTATCTAATGTATTGGTTGAAACACTTTGGTTTCAACATAGCTTTATTTTAGCTTTCTTTGTGTATATATTGTGATTATGTTGCTTAAAGGTACAAGTTAAAAAAAAAAGCTTTATTTTTACCTTATCCATTTGCATTTGTTTATAAAAAAGCATATTTGTCTACAGCTGCTGTCTCTCATTTCATCAAAGCAATATGAAGAAATTTCCATTACACTTTCAATAAAAGAATTTTGTTTGAATATGGCAGTGTCTTCACTAATGTCCTTTGTGTGACACAACAACCTTTTCTCTTTTCCCTAAATAAAGTAAAAATCAGTGCATGGGATGTGGTTTTCCCAAACTTTTTGGGATTATGGATGGTGGCTGCTTGTCTCTAAGGGATGATGGAATAGGCAAGAGTCATGATGGTATGCACATCACCAAGGAGAAATCTTGGGAAACCCTGGAAACCACTTTCCCTCCTGGGTACAAACCATTTCTCATTGCCCCGTGGTTCCCCTGGGACCTGGAAGGATGCAGCTGGGCAGAAACATCACCATGGTCTTGTGCCCCAGGGGAAGAACAGAAAAAATACTCTTGGTCATGGCAACAGCACAGAAAGAAGAGAGGAGCATGTGAAGCAGCCAATGGAACAAAGGAAAAAAGATGAATAAATCCCAGGAATCTAGATGGGGAAAAGCACACCTCTCCCTTGGGTCTGTGGCTGTCAGCACAGGCATAAATCATAACCACTGCCATTGACCTGAAAGGAAGGGAAATTGGCCAAAGAATGCCATTGTCTGGTTTTCCATTGGGAATCCATTTTTAAAGGTTGCCATCTGCCCCCAGAGCAGAGAAGCTCAATTAATTGAATAAACTATTTGTTACAAATTATTTGCTGAGCTGTAAAAGCAGAAATACTGAAAAGAGGCTCATCCATGGAGGCTCTGCAACACACGGTGAAGCTCAGCCAGTTTACCCACCCAGAGGGATGTGTTTGGTTGTGGGTGGTTTTTTATTTTATTTTATGGAGTTTATGTCTGTAATTCCCTCTTATATTAACTATTTTCTGACTGGGAGTGGAGTAGTCCCCAACAAACAGCTGCAGCATTGGTGGGATTTTGGCCCATGGTGATGACTTTGTGTCGTGCCCTGGCACAAGACATCACCCCCAAGGGACAGTGCTGAAACAGCCCCAAGCTGCTGTATCCCATCAACCAGCCCCACAGGCATCCCCGTGGGGAATCACAGAACCCTAGAACGCTTTGGGTTGGAAGGGATTTTATTAAAGACCACCTAGTTGAACCCCTCTCCTGATGCCTTTCACTCTTGCTCTAAGCCTCATCCAGCATGGCTTTGAACACTTCCAGGGATGGGGCATTCACAGCTTCTCTGGGAAAACTGTGCCAGGGCCTCACCACTCTCAGAGTAATTAATTTCCTCCTAATATCTAATGTAAACTTGCCCTCTGTCAGTTTAAAGCCAGCTTCCCTGTCCTATCACTCCGTGCCCTTGTCCAAAGTCCCTCTCCAGCTCCTTTAGGCACACTGCTTTGGATGCAGCCCAAAATGTGGCTGCCAGTGCACATTGCCAGATTGTGTCCAGCCTTTCATCAATCAGCACCCCCAAGTCCTTCTCCCCAGGGCTGCTCTCAATCCATTCCCCACCAAACCTATGTTTGTGTTTGGGATTGCCCTGACTCCAAACCTTGGAGTTTTTTTTCCCCATCCCATACCAGTGACTGACTAAAACTCAAATGGGAACATGCCAATAATTGGTGGTTCTGCAGTGCCCTTTCCCTGGGAAAGCCAAGCTGACCTCCAGGTCTGAGTTAAAGCCTCATTTCTGGCAAACTTCTGCTGAATTCCATGGAAAATGCTCTTGGATGGGCAGGGGAAGAGCCTGTCTCAAAGCCCCAGGAATGCATCACCTGGGATACTTTCATTGCCTCTGCAGAAGATCTGACACCCTGTGCAGTGTCACACTGCTCAGACACGCTTTACAAACCTACCTTTTTCCTTCCACCAGCCAGACAAGTGACAAAAAAAGTTTTTCCCCCAAATCTCCTGCCTCCAAGGCAAGCACAAGATGCCCTCAGTGCTGCAGAGCCAACACCCCAGCCCTCACCTTGCCCTGCAGCTCCCGGCTTGTTTGGTTTGCAGTTTATTTTATTATTTATTTTCCTCTGAGGGAGTTAAAGTCCATCCTATCCGTCACTTTACAGCTGTCGCAGACGAGAAAAGTCCGGGGGACTGTGATTCCCGCACGGCGCCAGGTCTGGAGTCACCGAGCCCGGCGTCACCGCCCGTCCCCGTCCCCGGGTCGCCAGTGACTCATCCCTTTTCCGGCGAGGAAGGACACGATGCTTTCTGCTCTGCTGGCGGCACACACGGCCCCAGCCGTGCTGGAACGACCGCGATGAGAGAAAAAGGAAATACATGGGAATAAAGAGAGGGGGTGTTGGGAAGGATAAGGAGCCGACAGGAAAGTCTCGCAGATATGTGTGTATAACAGAAGGATCTTTGAATGTAGAATCTGAAGAAGGAATAGAAATGATAGCAAATTTTGATGCAGAAGTTTTGCTGGGTAACTAAGAAGGCAAAGAGCAAGTGAGTTAGAAGGGGCTTTTATGACTCTGAGAAAAGCATAAATCCACCTCAAACAAAGATGTTTTTACCAAGCAAAAAGATTTTCACAAACAAAAGTGCCATGTTGCAAGTAGAGAAAAGATCTCAGAATTTTCCACTGAAAAACAACTTCTAACTTAAACTGTAACATGCTAACCTTTTGTGATTAGAAAATCGTAACATAAATATAGTAATGTTAGTAAGTATGATAGGCTATAGGTAATAGCAAAGGTATTGATTGGTTGTCATGTTTTAAGATGCTCTGTAATGAAAAGTGTGTAATGCATTGTAACCAGAACTAGAAGAAGCTTTCGGACGAACCCACAGCTGTGGGCTGGGCTTTTGTCACCCACGACCCCTGAATTGCTGCATCGTTTGGATACAATAAACAGCATTTTAAAGAGCCCGCCTGGAGGTGCCCATCCCCCGTTTTAGGCTCCTACAGGAGGCGAAGCCCTAAGCAAGGCGGGCAGCGCACGGATGGTTTGTCTGCGGCCGGCGGATCCTCAGGGACGTGGCAAGGAGCAGCAGTGCCCGGAGCCAGGCGGGCTGGCAGCGCCAGCTGGGTGTCCCCGGGCTGGGAGGGGGCAGCGTGCAGGCAGCCGGATGGTTTCACCCTGCCAAGCACGGGGAAAGTCGAGCCTTGCAGCTGCTTTAACCCTTCCAAGGGGCAGCTCTGTAAAAGCAGAGTGGGCACGGATTTACCAGAGGTTCCATCTCCAACCAGCCTGGAAAATCCTGCAGGGCTTCTCTGGCCTCACCCTTCAAGGGAAACATAAACTCCTCTGCTTCCAGTAAATGGGCTGCTTCCAGACATGAGGATGCCCCGAGAGCTGGAGCCCCTCCACTCTGGAGCCAGGCTGGGAGAGCTGGGGATGCTCACCTGGAGAAGGGAAGGCTCCAGAGAGACCTCAGAGCTCCTTCCAGAGCCTAAAAGTGTTACAGGAGAGCTGGAGAGAGACTGGGGACAAGAGCATGGAGTGATGGGACCAAGGGGAATGGCTTTAAATGAAAAGGGAGAATGGCTTTCAACAGAAAGAGGGAAGGTTTGGATTAGACAGCAGGAGGAAATTCTTCCCTGGGAGGGTAGTGAGACACTGCCCAGAGCAGCTCTGGATTCCCCATCCCTGGAAGTGTCCAAGGCTAGGTTGGACAAAAGTCTGATCAACCTGGTCGAGTGGAATGTGTCCCTGCTCATGGCAGGGAGTTGCAACTGGATAATCTTTAAATTCCCTTTCAGCCCAAACCAGATGATTCTATGATTCTCCTTCACAGCTACAACCATTAGCAATTTTCAGGGCTGCTTAATCCACACATTCCCATCAGTTTGTGTTACCCCTCCCAGCCTGCTGCTGAATAAATGGCAGTATTGCCATCTACTGGGCAGTGCCTCCTCCTCCCAACCTCTCAGCTGGCCAAACTGCTCCTGGCCACTGTTTGTCCTCTCTGTGGGACCAGACACACCGTGTATCTCACTGAGATATCACAGTAAAAGAAAACAAAACACAGCTTAAATGGCTCACTGGGGTTTGGAGGATTGTCCTGGGGATTGACTGGTCTGGCACACACATCCTCAGCTGGGTGAAACCATCTCCAGAAAGTAAATGCTCAACCCCTCCCCCATGGTTGCACCTCTATTTTGACCAGGGAAGCTGAGTGAGGACAAAATGTGCTGGACATACATGCCTGACTCCATTCCATCAGTAGGTGCACGAAACCCACCAAAATTGGAATATCTGCAACCACAGAGCCAAAATATTCTGTCACAAGCACAAAGAGTTTTAGTCAGCCCAGCTGAGAAGGCTGAAAGACTTGAGATTCCCTGCAGACCACATGAGCCACACACTGGGCTAAAGCATTACAGAATTAATAACTCCCTCCAAAATAAACCTGCTCCCCTGAGATCCTCTGTGAAGGAAAATATTATCTATTACATTTCCCTGGAAATAAATACTTAGCTACTACTTTGGAGTAAACAGAGATGGAAACTTAATGGTACCTAAGTGCTTTTCATAGTCAAAGCATCCCAAAGTGTTCTCTGGTAATTAGGGCTGGATGGCTGTCAGGAGGCAACAGGGCTCCCTTGCAGCCACACTCCCAAATATCCATCACTTTAACCTGTGAGTGAGCATGAATTGATGGGTGAAGGACTGGTACAATTTCAGCTGCAGACATTTTGGGGGTTATCCTGATAAAGAACAGCAGTGCCAGGGTAGGATTTGGATGAGGATATGTCTGTAACCAGAAGATTTTTTTGCAGCCATGGTGTGGCTGAGGGCCCTGTTGGTGAGCTTAGCTCTGTGTGACTTTAAAGCTCCCCAGCTCTGCTGTATTTTGGGCCAGCTGAGGTGCTCGAGGGTGTGAAGACATCCCCATGGGGCTGGTGAGATGACAAGGGAGTTCAGGAGAGCTGTGTCCCTTTGACATAGAAGGATGGCATGGCATGGCATGGGTTATAACAGGATGGAATGTTCTCAGACCTTTCTAATAGCACTGACCTCTATATTTGACCTGTGCATCCCCTGTTTCACAGCATCTGCAGCTTCACCTCCCAAAATATCCCCAAGTATTGCAGCCAGCCTTACACCTGACCAGAGCACCCTAAACCTGGCAGAACCAGCCCCCCAGGAGCAAATTCTTCTGTTGCTATGCTTGTCTTCTTTTTCATAAACACATGGACAGCACCAATTTTCCAAAACTGAGTTAATTCCCTGGCTCAGCTTCACCCTCACCACTCAGTTTTGGGGAAAAGGATGTGGACATTCCCTATGAGCATTATCACACTGTGCCCAGCTGTGTTTTCCCAGTACCACTGGATATTCTATTGCTGTTAAACCTTCATCTCCACTCTGTAAATCCTGTGGAGCACTGCATTTTCCACTGGCTTTCCAAAGCAGGCTCCTGGGATCAGAATTTTGCCCAGCAGTGCTGAAGAACACGCAGCTCTGGCCAGGCACTTGGACAGGGAGAGGAAAAGCAGGCACAGGAGAGGCACACATGCCCTGCTGTGTGCTGCCAGCTCCTGCCTCCCTCTTATCCTGCACAATAAATCATGGCTGAGCAGCACAAGCTGTTCCTGTCAGCAAAACGCAGAAAGAAAATGCTGCTCTTGGCACAGGGGATGTGATAATGACCCTGAATTAGAGCTGTGTGTCTCCAGCACCTGATTCTCCTGCTCCTGTGGGTACAGCCTGAGGTTTCTCCTCCTGGCAGTTGTAGGAACAGTTCCAGGGCTTGCTCATGTGGAGGAAGGGTTTAAAGGAGCAATGTCCAGCCTGGATTTCAGGGCAGCTTGTGAGCAGAGGTGAGACCACAGGGTGTGGGGGCAAAGCAGGGCAGCCTGTCCCTGCTGTCACATCAGGGGACAAGCAGGGGATGGCTGTGGAGTTTTGGGTTGTGTCATGTGCATACTCACTAAATTCCTGGTGTGGTCCCAGCAGCAGCAACACCCCCAGTGATTCCCAGCTCTGCTCAGCCCTGGCCAGGGGAGGAGGCTGATGAGAAATTGGGACCCCCTGGGACATCCCCAAATCCCCCCTTACACCAAGCACACAGGGCTAGACCCCCAGCCCAGGCATCAGGCACAATAACACTTCACTTCTCAGCATCTCAGTAATTCTTGGAAGTGGTTTGAGAGGCTCCCTTTGTAAAGCCTTTGATCTTGCATCTTTTTAATTCCTTCTGCAACTGAGAGGAAAAACTTGAACACAGTCAGGCAGGATCTCAGGTGCCAGTGAGCTGCTGGCAGATGGCTGCTGAGTGTTTGAGAATGGACATTCCTGGGACAGAGCACACCCAGGGTCCCTGTCCACAACAGGAGAATTAGATGACAACTTTAAGATACCTTCCAACCCAAACCATTATGGGATTCTATGATGTAGCAGCAGCAATCACACATGGTGTCTTAAAAGGAGCAAGAACCATGCAGTGCTATTAATGGGCAGAAAAACTGAGATTCAGGGGGTTTTTAATTTGTCAGAAAGGGAGAACTGCCAAACTACTGAGCACCAGGAGACACTGCCAAGTGCCAAGAATGCAGCCAGGACTTTGCTCCTTCACAAGCCTTACAGAGAACACCCCTGGTTTCATTTTCATTTGCCATAATAAGGAAGATTTAACTGTTTGCAGAGCAGAGCTCTGGGAAACAGAGGTGAAAAGCAGCTCCCGTGTGTCATGGCTTATCTGTGGGTCTGCAAGCAAACACGGAGGGCAGAGTGCAAGGCTGAGACACGGCACCGTATCAGCCCTGGCCCACAAAACTCCTGCAGCAGCCGGTGAGAACCGTGTGGGACATTCCCTTGGTTGGCCAATGCCCTCTAGTGGCTCCTGGAGAGGAGAATTGTGCATCCCCAAAGAGGATTTTGCTAAAACAGTGCTGTGCCCCAGGTGTGTGCAGGTTTTAGGAGAGACAGGACATAGGTGGTTTAAAATTATTAAAGTGCTAAATCGAAATCCTTCATCCATAAATGTGCATCTCACGCACAGCAGAAGGGAGAGAGGGGAGGTTGTGGGATTCCCTGTGTTTTCCAAGAGAGTGGTTTTGTCTTTTATAGAATCATAAAGTGATTTGGTTTGGAAGACACCATAAAGGTCACCTTGTTCCAACCTCTGCCATGGGCAGGGACACCTTCCACTGTCTCAGGTTGCTCCAAGCCTCATCCAACCTGGCCTTGAACTCTTCCAGGGATGGAGAAGGGGTGGCTTTGCAGATCATCAAAAGACAAATCTTGCTTTATTGTTCACATACACCTTTTTCTCCATCTTCCCCCTTCCCTCCCTTACCAGCTCTGCTGTGTGTCTAATAGGGAGTGACAATATTTGGAAATGTTATTCACTGCAGACAGCCCAGCTGACTGAATAAGGGCCCCTGCACACCTAACAGCACAGGGGATTGTTTTACATGGAATTTATTGCTTCCTGCCCAGAATACCATGCACCAGAAATCCCCTTTCCTATGTTCTCAGTCTTAAAAAAATCATCTTGTACAGAGTGAATTTAAGAACAAATTGGATGGGTTGTGCTTTCTGTGGGCTGAGTTTGCCAACACACTTGAGGGAAATGTCTCCTAGGAGCCTCTCTATGATTGAAGCTCTTTGTTTGGGGATATGAAGAGAGCCCAGTTCTGCAAGCAAAACCTCTTTTGGGTGCTGTGAGAACAGATCAGGACAGGAGCATTCGTACTGGTGCCCAGCAGCATCACACATTGCTCTGCTCCCACTGACCTGGAAGCACCCAGCTGACCACCCCTGCCTCTGGTGGGGTCATCCCTAAGGAATCCCTCAAAGAGAAAAATCCATCATGACCATTTTCTGCAGGTTTGGTGCCAAAATGCCAGCCTTGCCCAGCCCCAGGTTAAGGGGCTGCCACAGACTGGGGCATTCCCTGAGACTCCTTCCCTGCTGACAGGGCTGGACCCAGTGCCTAAGGCAGGGCAAACACACCAACAGGTCACTGTCTGCACTCACTGAGACTTTATTACACCAGTATTAGCCAAAT
Organism: Luscinia megarhynchos; assembly: GCA_034336665.1. NCBI lineage: Eukaryota > Metazoa > Chordata > Aves > Passeriformes > Muscicapidae > Luscinia > Luscinia megarhynchos. The sequence continues at coordinate 41,949,439 of JAPFBE010000007.1, read as the reverse complement.
ATTGCTGTTAATAACCCAGAGAGGTGCAGAAGGGATGAGAGGAGGGTTAAAGAGCACAATCATAATTTTATCTCATATATTCACACACCAAACAATCCTTCCCTAAAAAACTCCATTATTCTCTATAGTCTGCAAAACAAAAAACAGATTAATCCAGCAGAGAGGCAGAATCAGGCATGTCACCATCCCAGGGAATGGTCTGAAGAAGGGCTGAGCCAGGGCACTGCTCTAACAACCTATTCCCACCCAAAAAGGTTTATGGACTGCAGTGGCCTCCCTCTACCCCACACTGATTTAAAATACCTCTCCCCACCTTTCTTTCCAGAAGAACCCACAATTCACAGAGGCTTTTCCACAAAACCATCTCCAGTGCCTGGGAAGAGGCTGCTCCTTGTGCCAGTCATTATTTCTGGAGCAAAGATCTCATTGTTCATTCCCAAATGTAAAGCTGAGGGTGGATAATGCAGGATTTGCACTTTTAGAGATGCTTTATGTTTGCTGCATTTCCCATCCAGATAATTCCTCCTGTGATTCCCTACAGCAAGGTTTTGTCTGGGTGAATGGTGATGATAATTTTTTGGACACTGAGCCCAGTTCCTGCCTGGCTTGAATTTTGTCTGTGGTCCTCAGTGGAGCATTTCAGCTCATAGGCAGCAGCTGCTTCCTTAAAATTGTTTGACTACACCAAAAGTAGCATCAAATATCCTGATTTTAGATCTCCCTAGATCTCCCTGTTCCACTCCTAATGGTTTAATTAAAAAACCAAAAAAAAACCAAAAAAACCCCAAACTGCTCTGAATGCAAAATAAATGAAAAATTCACCTGGGAATTTCAGGGGAGATGCACAGGCATGAAGCAACTTACACTGTAGATCCAATCCACACAGGCTGACACAGAGCAATTGGTGCAAAATCTGCTCCCCACTGAGTGCAATTCCTGCACAACCCAGAGCTTCCACCAGTGTCATCATTCCCAAAGCACCTTCCACCAAAGGATTTTCAATGCACTGGAGCCAAATTTGCTGTGAGGGGGTCTGGAGAAGGGCAAGGAAGCTGGTGAATTAGTGGCTGAGGGAGCTGGGGGTGTTTAGACTGGAAAAAAGGAGGCTGAGATGGGACCTTGCTGTTCTCTGCAGCTACCTGAAAAGAGAGTTCTAGCAAGGTGAGAGTTGGTCTCTTCCCCCAGGTAAAAAGCACAGCATGAGAGGAAATGGCCAATGGATATTGGGAAAAACTTCTTCAGTGGAAGGGAGGTCAGGCCCTGAAACAGTCTGTCTGGGGCAGTGATGGGTCACCATCCCTGGAGGTGTTTAAAAGATGTGCAGATGTGGCCCTTGGGGACAGGGTTTAGTGGTGGGCTTGGCCCTGTTGGGTTAATGACTGGACTCGATGATTTCAGAGGAATTTTCTAACCTAAATTTTATTTCTAAGTGGTCTCCTGAATCAGGCACATGCTGCCTGCAGTTTGCTGGGGAGGAAGCTGAAGGTGCAGCATCAGCTGCTGCAGTGCTGAACAAGAAGGATCATTTTCCATTTCTGCACCTTGCTGGAGCAGAGTGTGAAGGACCAGCTGGTTACACTTTATTTTAAGTGCAATGACTAAAGGCAGGAGCAATTAAAGGGGAGTGTTGATTTGCTGGTGTCCCATGGCATTGCCACGTTGTACATGGCCTGAGAGCAAACAAACACCCTTTTTGTTCCACCTTTCCATCTCTGTGCAGGTCTCTCAGGATGCCAACCCATGAGGAACGCCCACACTCGTGCAACTGCACCTCCTCTAATGCAAACCAGCAATCAGCTTGATTTCCACTCCCAGGAAGTCAGAGATTAAGGTGTAAAATCGGGGCTGAAGCCAGCAGAGTTTTCCAGCTCTCCTGATTAAGTGAGCAGGGAGATGTCCAGCTGTGCAAGGCACAGCACCAGTGGGGAGCTCTGAGCAGGAAAAGGGTCTGGCTCCCATCTGCAGTGGAGCAGAACAGGAGTTTAAACATTTTTTATCCTGCTCCCAAGCTGAGGCAGTGTGCTGCAGTCAGGACCCATTTGCTGCTGCTGAGGGTTCCACCACAAATGTAGATTTAATACCCTGGGTGGTTGGGGTAGGAAATCTGATGTGATACCTGGATCAAACAACAATATATTTTATACCCAAGCCATGCCATGCCTCTGCAGAAACAGTGTGTGTGGCTTTGGACAGTGGAAGCTGTTATTTTCTCACTGTTCTTTGTTTTCTAAATCTAAGGCTTTATTTTCAAATATAAGACTCCAGCATTACCTGCCACTGTTTGGCTGGGCTTTGTGGCCTCCCATCACTCCCCCTGCCAGCACATCCTCCTGAAGAGCATCCCCAGGGGAGTCCCAGAGATTGCCCCAGCACAAAAAAGGAAGGAGAGCAGTTTGTCCTGTAGATTCCTACAGAGCAATAGTCACCACAGCATCCAGGTCTGGGAGGTGGAGTGCTTGAGGCTTGCACGTGGTGACACTCTGGTCACTCTCCATCCTGGAGTGAATTTTTCACCCTCCATGAGTGAAAAAGATCATAAACAGTCTTCAAGATACAAAGGTCTCATATAAATTGACACATTTCCCACACTCCAACCCCACCTTTCTGCACCAACCTACATCCCCTTCCTTTTGGGTTGCAGGTTTTTGCTCCCCCAAATGTTTCTCATGGAGATAATGCTCCCACAATTGAGAAAAACCCTTCCACGTTAGGTTTTGCCCTAGCACAGAAACTGCAGAGAAAATAAAATTGATATGCTCTAATCTGCACCATTTAGAGGTTGAGAGCTTCACCCTTTCCCAGCTCAAATAAATTGCAACTTACCCAGGCAACTGAGAAGAAGCAGAAACTGAAACATCTTTAATGAAAGATGTCTCACTTTTTTCCAAGAAAATGTCTTTTTATAGTAAATTATCTGCCAAGAAGCTGTGTCTAAATCTGGGATCAATGCAGCTTATCTATACCCATAATTCATTGAACTGATCAAAACTGTTCTCTGTGTGGAAAAAAACCAACTGCTCAATGTAGAGCCCAAGGCTACATAAACACCTCCACACTGTATGGCTCCCAGAGAGGCAGAAAAATCCTGAGAAATTTGGAGTTCTCCCAGATCAAGTCAAAAACAAGGCAGGGCAGACCCAGGCTCGAGAAGTCAGTGTGGGTGCACATGTTGTATTATTATGCATGCTGGGTTATCTCTCCTGCAAAAGATTTATTGTCAGTCCAGCTTTCTGCTGCTCCATGTGACATGCACCGATCTTTGTCAAATAGATCAACCAAACCACAGCTTTTTTTATGTCCCCATTAACTGCAATGCCTTACATTTTGTGCTTGTGGAACACCCTGATTTATATCCATGTAATGGTTAAAGGCAATTAGGACCATAGGAGATAAGTTCTTCAGTTAGATATAGATATAGATTAGATAGAGATATAGATATATATGATATAGATATAGATATATATGATATAGATATATATGATATATAGATATATTATATATAGATATAGATATAGATAGATATATATCTAGATATAGATATAGATATAGATATATAGATAGATATAAATAATATATCTATATAGACAGAAATAAATAGAGATAGAGATACATAGACAATATATCTATATAGATATATAAAAATATATATATAGAGAGATATAGAGATATAGATAACTATAAATAATATAAATATAAATATAAATATAAATATAAATATAAATATAAATATAAATATAAATATAAATATAAATATAAATATAAATATAAATATAAATATAAATATAAATATAAATATAAATATAAATATAAATATAAATATAAATATAAACACAGCCCTGCTTTTTGTTTTCAGAGGGGAAGGAAACAAGAAATGCTTGTAGCTGATGGAAATCCAGAGACTGGTTTCCATGGCCAGGGGAAATTCCCTTGGGACACACAGGCCATCAATGGGTGGGAAGTAAAGCTCACCTTGAACAGCAGTCAGAGAGCAGCTGTCAAGTAAAAAAGGGAGAGTTAAGGAAATGAACTGGAGAAGACAGCAAGGGTCACCTAGCCAGGTGTGCTAATGGGATCCACTCTCCATGGATCCAAGACCTTTCCCATATAATCCCTACAGTCCTCTTTCACAAATCATTTTTATTTCAGTGGGAGCCACAAAAACCTCAGTGTGATATTTCAGCACTGAGACCCTGTTTTAGCCCTTGAGCACTTTTTCCCCCACACATCACAGATCATTTTTAGCTCCCATTAGTTTTGGTAGGAGGTCAGAAAGTGGTCTCTACCCAAGCAGTCTCTTCCCTCACCTTCTCTGTATCCATCATCCCTGTTAGGCCTGGCCAGCTCACTCATTTCCTACCACTAATTTATTTTTCCAAAGGCTGTAAGTGTTCCCTACATACAGCCATGTTTAAGAATGCAGTTGTTTATTTTCCTTTTGGACATCAGGCATTTATCTTGAGCAGTTGTTTGTCCACAATCTGTCCTCCACAGCCATGCACACGCCACCATCACTGTGGCTTTGATGCTGGGCTGTGTTGTAATGCCCAAAGGAGAAATAAATCACACTGGGGATGATGAACTACAGCTGTTTTCAGAATTCCTCCACTCCAGGCATTGTTTCAGTGCAGAACTCTTGAGGGATGTCTCTATTTCCCCCTGGGACCCACAAGGATCATAGTGTCCAACTCCAACACCACAAAACCAGCTCAAGCAGCCCTGTTTGTGTCCATATGGCAGAACCCTTTTATCTCTGAAACAGAAAGGTCTCATCCATGTTGCCTCTGGGCCCTTGTCCATCCTGGTTTTCCAAACCATGTGCAAAAGTTGCTGTGAGGAGCACAGGCTGGTGCAAACCAGAGTTATGACAGAGTGTGTTAACAATTTTCTGTCCAGAAAAAGCAGAACATCTGGGTTGGTGCTCTAGCACTGTTTAGTTAATTGGACCTCTGGCATTGTTTCAATAATTTGTGATCTAGCACTCTTTAATTAGCATACAGCCTTTTGTCCTCGTTCATAGAGGATCAGGATTAAGTATTTTGATGACAGAAGCATTTTCAAGGTGAACAGAATATTTTAGGAGTGGTAGGAAGCTAAGGGGGTTGTGGGGGGATAGGAAGGATCTTGGGAAAAGATTCCAGGACTGTACAAGCAAATAAGGATATTTGGGTGGATTTGATGAGATCCAGTGTGAGTTACTGAGCACAAAAATGAGGATGAAGTCATCTTTCAAGGAGGCCTTAAAGCACAAATTGAATTCCAGACAGACATAGATATAAATACTCACCTTAATGTAAAAAATCAGATTCAAAGTTGGTCTCACAAAGTACAGACACTTAATCCATATTTACAGATGTTTCAAAGGATGCTGTTTGATGGAGAAGGCAATGGATTGAGCAACATCCCAGTTTAGCACACCCTGGGATGTACACATTCATGAGAAATGCTACCTGATATATTTATAGGGCAGCTGAGGTTCAGAAATGCTGCCTGATAAATTTATAGAGCAGCTGAGGTGCAGGGAAGTTGTACTGCACACAGAAACTGCTCTGAGAGTGATTTTTAGTACAAGTTTGATGGACAGACTGTCCAAGGCACATGGAACACGGGAGTGTCTGACTCTGTAAAGTTCCAAGATCAAGGGATTTTTACTTCACAGGGGATAACAAGTGAAAGGGAAAGGGATAAATAAAAACACAGGGATACAGATCTGGCAGACAAGGGATGAACAGGGTAGGGATGAAGAACAAAAGTGTCTAGACCAGCACTGATGGGCCATTAAGGAACTAACTACAGGCTGAGCTTTGGAGGGAGTTAATTGGGAAAGTGCAGCTGAAAAGAAGGGAAAAAGAAGGTGAACTTGAGGATTTGGGGTGCTCACGGGGCTATGCAGGACAAGTGGTTGGACTTGACCTCAGAGGTCTTTTCCAGCCTTAATGATTCCATGATTCTGTGAGTGGAGGCAAGGGGGAGATCACAGAGCAGAGCCTGTGCTCCCACTGAGGGCACACCAGGCAGGAGAAATCTCAGGTTCTGGGGGTGGCTGGAGATGTATAAAGTTCCTAACACGGACTACTGCACATGACAGAGTTTTATTTAAAGCCTTTGTGCACCATCTGGGCAGGTGATGGATCCAGGACTGCTTTGGCACATGTTCTACTCAGTAAAGCAGAGCATGAACTCAGTGAGTGGGGAGATGCATCAACAACTAACACCCCACTTTTGTATCAGCAGCAGCATCTCACAACACACAGTCTACTTTTGCTAATTGAGCTGAATTCTGGCCTAGGAACTCTGTTTTAAGCATCACACGGACTTGGGTCACTGACAAAATAATTTGAGTGTTTTCCTTCCAAAAAAAGGAGCAGCTTGGAGCATCTTCCAGCACCTAAAGGAGCTACAAGTGAGCTGGAGAGGGACTTCTGACATGGGCATGCAGTGTTGGGACAAGGGGAAATGGCTTCAAACTGACACAGGGGAGCTTTGGATTAGATATTTAGGAAGAAACTCTTCCCCATGAGGCAGTGGCACAGCTGTGCACCTGAATTCCTACAGACAGAATCTCATAAAAAATGAATTTGTATATTAAATATAAAATCTATATATTAAATCTTTGTATTAGGGCACCATATTATTGACAAACTAAATGGAATAGATGAATCAAACGTTTTTGTCATTAAATCCCCCTTAAAATCTTTTCAGCTTGTCTGAGCACAGAAGATACAAAAAGAAAACCATCTCCTGGTACAGGCAATGACACAATTTTCAGGAATAGCATTACACAGCTGGGTGCTGTATGAAGAATTAGGATGGTTGGACTCTTAATTACCCAAAACACTGCTCATCAAATCAAGGTCAAAGGGCTCCTTTAAGCAGCAAAACTTGCTACCTGCTTTAATATGTTTAATGATTGATGATTAATTTTGAGCATTCATAAAGCCCCATTAAACTCATTAACTGTTCATTTGCAGCTCATAATGAAATGTTTTGTTGGGCCAGACCAAAGTGCTCAGTTAGTTGTAATTTCACACTGCTATTTCTCAATATCAATTTGATTACATTGAAAAATCTAAAGAGAGGAGCAAAACATCAATAATTCAAATTATTTAAGCACCACACAGAACTGAAAGAAAAGTCTTGAGAAATAATGTCTTATTTATTTACTTCTAATAGCAGAGTGGCTTGATCTTGCTCCAAATTCTGCAGAACCTTCAGTCTATAACTCAATCTCCTGTTTCAGAATTTAAGCAGCCATTGCACTAAGAAGCAGTTTACTGAAATCCACAGTTTTCATAACCTTTAAGAATTATGAGTCTGATTTTTCTACAAGCAAATAAATTGTATGCTTTAGAAAAATTAGCCTGTGGAACATTATAAACACTCCTACCTCAACTGAAATGAAAGGAAAAGTTTAGTATTTATGACATCAGAATCTCACCCACTGTGCTTACTGGAAAGGTTCACTTTGACTTTAAGTAAAGAGGCAAAAATACAAGATAAACAGCTTACATTCTGTCTCTGAGTCCTTACTCAACATGGAAAAAGTAGTAAAAACATTCATATATAGTATTTCAATATGCTTATTAATTTAATTTCATTGCTTTTCTTTTAAAGGGAATAAGAAAATGCTATTCACTGTGAAGAAAAAAAGGTGGACAAGCAAATCAGGAGCTTATGTGCAATTTGTAACAGGGAGAAATGTGCACAAAAAGATCTAAAGACTATTTTAACTAATTTTTTTCAGTTTATACAAGTAGACTGAGAGCTTTTTCTACATCTTTTCTGTCTGTAGTAGCCATTACATAGTATACCTGTAAAGTCTTTAGATGTTTTGAGCTCTCTTGCAAACAAGGACAAAACTCCTTTAATCACTACTCTGCTGCTCCTACACCTTGGTGCTCCTCTTTCCTTCTATTTATCTCAATTACAACAACATTAAATTCTCCCTGGCATTTCCCAGTTTCTCAAAGAGTGACTAATATAAAGCAAAATGCAGTTTTTTGTCTACAAATCCTGACTGCCCCATGTATAAACAGGGTGGTTACACATTTGGTTTTCTAATTATCTCATAAATCACACCTTGCCCTGGACTAGAAATTCATCACCTTAAACTGCAACAACCTGCACACCTGCCCTGTAGTTGATGCCATCCTCCTCTTGCAGTATGGATGTTTTTAGAAGTACTGCAATTTATTTTATTTTTTAAAATGAAAAGATGTTTTAAAAAAAGAATGTCTGGAAATTAACATTCTGTACCCAAGTGGGTTGTCAGTGTGTACATTTGTGCTTTTCCTGCATGTGTATTCATGCACTCAAGACTGACAAATTTTTATCTCAGTTTTATGCTCAGGGAATAGCATCAAGGCATCTTCCTCTTATCTTTCCTCCTTTCTTCTTTGTGACATCACTCATGCTGGTGTAAAAAAGAAAGGCACACACCCTGCCATACCTGTTCTCAACATCAGAATTCCTGGGGGAAAAAAAACAAAACAACTCGTGGCCTCAAAGTGATGCACGGATGCAGAAATAAACACACAAAAGCATCCTGAAAGAGCAGGATTTCAGCCAATGTCAGGGAGCTCAACATAAGGAGCAGAAAAAGGCTGAGTGCTTCCATGTGTGGATGTGGCTCAGTTTTCTCTGGTTGCTGAAGTTTAGCTGCAGTTTCACTGTGTTTGCAGTGCCACATGCTCCAGCCAAACCAACTGGAGCCCCTGGGCAGACAGCAGCTGAACAACACGTGCACCTGGATGCACAGCAAAGATATTTTTGTCTGAGAATCAGGATTGCTCTTGCTGGGAAGTTGCAGGCGTGCTCTCATCCAGCAGGAAAACCAACAGCAGGCCATTAAACAGGGGTGGCACTCAAACAAGGACAAGGGCTGGAAGGAGGGACAGAGCTCTTGGACTCACTGGGGACCTCCAAACCTGGAGATCCTTGGCCAGACTAGGGCCAGCTGAATCCCTGCTGGCAAACCCCACTTGGCAAGGGCTGTGTGTGCAGCAGCAAGTGCTGCAGCCCTGCCCTGCCCTCCAGCCCAGGGCACTCAGCTGTCTGTGCTCAGCTCTGCCACAGTGGAGCTGAGAGCTTGAGTCACACTGCTGTGGAGCTGCTCCATTGGAGGTGATGCCTTTAAGTTTTAGCTTTCATATTTTCCAGATTCTGTACTGCAGTAGTATATAACTCTGAACTGCATATAAAGTGTTAGCAAGTTCTCCTCACAGTTTAGTTGGACAAAATAATCCTTTTCCAGCCCCAGAACCAAGGACATCATTGCAGCTTCAGGCCCAAAAAATTATAAACAGTGAATTGAGGAAAGCAAACTGGATGGGATTGCATAACCTGGAGTTGTAATTGGACAATTAACCCAAATATGTAAATGTGCCAAAACTTGTAAAAGTGTGAAAACTCGTGACATGCCATCCATCTTGGGTGGAGCCTTGGCCAGGCTCTTGTACTGCCCAAGGTGTGTCCTTTGAAGGCCTTTTAATAAATCCCTGCTTTATTCCTTTAGCCCTGCCTAGCCTCTGTTCTAGGGAGCCTCCCAAGGCAAGGAAATGCTAAATGAGAAGGAAAAGCACCTGAGGAGCCTCACCTGGGGCTGTACCCCAGGAGAGCTGAGCTGCTCCAGTCCCTGCACTTGGTCCTGCTTGAGCTGTGTTGTTTGGGATGCATTCCCCATCCCTTCCTCCCCAACTCCCCATTTCACAGCCAGCACTTTAAATCAGCACTTTCACTGGTGTGTTTGGAGCTCTTGAAAAATGAGTTCCTTGCTGTTAAACTTGATGGTGCTTGTTTGAAATATCTGTGGATGTCACAGCAGTGGGATTACCTGTTACTGTCTTGATGGGGTTGATGGATTTTCTCTATGTAGGTCCTTGGGATATTCCCAGACATGACAAACTTTGAGCTTCCAGATCATTGGGATGAACCTCTCAACCAGGCAAAGATGCAAACATGGCTGTTAACTGCAGTAGCAAAGATAATATGAAAGGCATCCTGATACATCCTCTCTCCATGTTTGCCATGGAGAAATAAAGGCCCAGGACTTTGCACAAAGAGGGATATTCATGCTGATGAACTGGAGAAGTGCTCAGGAGAGCTAGTGCACTGACCTAAGCATTTTCAAGATCACCAATCCCAAACCAAAGGTTTAATCCAGAGGTTTAGTTTGCTCCAAAGGAACTTTTCCACAGATATTTTCAGACTCAGATCTCTTTCTCCACCAAGTGCTAAACTGCACCAGAGCCCAAGGCTTGGCATTTCTCTCTGCTGCCTGTGTTGTGAAATTGTTTGCACAGTTCCTGGTGTGGTTTTGCCCCATGTCAGCCACTACAGCCCCAGACAATACTTGGTCACATTTTAGAGCATAATGTGGGCCAGGAATGACTCCAGTGGACAACTGGGTTGCAGAGACTCTTGTTTGGAGATAAAAGAGTTTAACCATATGGATGTGAGATGTGTCTTGCCAGCTGGACTCAGTAATAAATAATGTGTGCCACACATTTGGTAACTAATGGATTCAAAATGATTTTTTTCATCAGCTGAACCCTGTTCAGATGCCTCCTTTGTAAGCCTGATGCTGATGCAAAATGTTGCAATTAATCTTTTTACCCTCAAGTGTGTAATGAGCAATATAATCTTTTAAAAATGCTTGGATGCTGCAAAGCAGTTGAGCAACAGAGTTCTCCACTCATGGTCATGGTTCTGACCCATGGTAAACACCATAATTCAACCTGACTGAGACCAGAAGACAATAAACCAATATCCTAATGAGGATTTCAATGGCAAACTTTAATAACAGTGTTTGAATTACTGTGTTCAAGTTCCTCAAACATTCAGTGGTTTCCCTCTATTTTTTTATAGCAGCAAATAGCTATTAGGAACTATGCCCTTGAAATATTTTTAGATGGGTTTTGGTATTTTAGGGTAAGACGCTCACCTGCAGCAGTGTCAGGTCCTGACTGGAATGTCTTCCTGCCCTGAGAAATCCAAGGAAAAGGACTGCAGGAGAACTGAGTTGTGCAGCTCCAGGGCAGGATGCTGAACAACTGGCTCTGGGGTAAGAGAGCTGACAGCTTTGCACTGAACATGTGCTGATGCAGAAAGGTGGGAATGGGAAGAGAAAATGGCTTTGACACCTGGAACACGAACTCAAAGTGCCTGTTTTGGTGTTAAAGGCCATGCCAAGGCCCTCAAGCACAAAGCACAGGGTACTGTCAGTGCTGCCAGCTTCTGAAAGGTTCGTGCTGTTTCTGAAGAGCTCACAGTGACCGAAGCAAAGAGAACACTGCGAGCTTTAAAGGAGTTGAGGACACAGAGACACATTGTTCTCTGCCTGGAGAATAACTGGATAACTGCTTGGAAGTGGTGAATGAAATTAGTCCTTTTCAAAGTGTCAGAACTCGGTTCAAGCGCTGCACAAGGACGGCACAAATGAGTTCTGTACTTGACAGCAAAATGAAAATGCACAGGAAAACCTCAGGACAGCAACCAACCTTCCTTACAGACAGCCCCACGTGTACAAGTGTTGGATTTGATAGACACAGAGCTTGGGAATGCAGCCTTGTCCCAAACAATGGAAGGAGTGGTTAAGTTCACCAGAGCAGGAAAATCACTTCCAGAAGTTATACACAATCTGTCAGAGAAGTTGTGGTCCTGTCCCACATGAAGATCTGGACAAGTCTGAAGCACACTCTTCATAGATCTCTGTCTATTCCAGCTTTCCCAAATTATCCCAGAGCTTGATCAGATTGTCCACGTGCCTATTTGGAAAATCCAGAGGCTAACCAATCTTCTCAACATGAAGCTTTCATATTTACCTATGTAAAGCACCATGAAATATAAAAGTTGTTTTGCAAAAAAAGAGAATTTTGAAATACTTGCAGTAAGCATAGGTCTGCATATAAATTTATAGGCAATAAGCACATGGTTTTATTTCAGATAGATGTCTAACTTTTTGCAGTATATTGATGAATGTACAGGTTTTCTCATACATATGCCATTCTTCATATGCCGTTTATAGCTTCACAGTTCTTACAGTTTTACAGATCATGTGCTTGCCAGTTCTGATGCACAGATTAATGGAAAATCAAGCACTTAAAAAAGAGACAAATCAGGCACTAAGCCTATAAAGTCTGCCAAGGAAGAAGTCACCCTCGGAGGAGAATTAGTTTGTTTACTTTTCCCAAGTACCACAACTCTTGCATTGAATCATGACAGCTTAAGTACCTTGTTTCTGATTATGCCCTTAGACAAGGAGTGCTTCTGCAATTAATGAAGTACTTCTGCCAGGCACTAAATAAATTTAAACTCTGTCAGTGGCATGTGTTGCTGGAAAGCTGCCAGTTCAAACCTCTCCCTGGGACACACAGATGCCTGCATTTCTCCAAACTTCTCCCTTAAATCTCCGAGCTGATGCTCCCACTCTCACCCTGAAATCGCGGCACAAATGCACAAAGCCCCCTTTGTCGAGGAAGAGATTTTTTTTTTGGGTGGTGCCAGGTGTTAACTGAGCTGTTTAACACCATCCACAGGGACACACCTGCACGGGGTGATGATGACAAATAAAATCAAGCGCAGTGGTGGTAAAGAACAGCAGAACAGAGCATTTCCTTATCTCTGGAAGGAGCAATCCCTTCGAGCTGGGGGGAATAATTTATTTATCAGAGGAGCATTAGGGCACTGACTCTATCCCGTCTCCAGGTCCTCACAGGGCTCAGAAGCGATGATCAGCTGTGCCCAGGGTGATGTTACAGGCACGGCTGAGCTGCTCCAGCAGCTTGTTGCTGCAAAATGAAGTGATTTGTTATCACTCTATTCCAGAGCCCTCGCTCGCCTGAGCTCTGGAATCTTTCCTCTCCGGGGGTGAAAGGATTCGATTCACTAAGCCGGGGAAAATGTATTCCTGGTTTTGCTGCTTGTTTCCCTGTTGTTTCAGAAAGCTGAATCAGAATTAAAGAGGTGAGACCCGTGATGAGAGGAGGAATCTCCCCATTTCAGCACAGCAAGTTCTTGAGGGGCTTTTTAGCTGGACATCAATGTTTACAGAAGTGAAACAAAACAACAACAAAAACAAACCAAAAAACCCAACCAAAGAAAAAAATAAAGCACATCTAAATAATGAACATTTTACTGTGCTTTTCATCCAGTCCCATGCAGAATAAAGGAGCAGTGCCATCCACTCTCAGACAAATTCCAGCCTGCAGGGAGCTACCCTGAGCAAACATGAGGAAATCACCAAAGATGGGAAGAGATTCCAGCTACAAACAGTCTGGGTTACAAACTGAGCCTGAGAGCAGCCACACGAACTGCACAGAGGTGCTGCTCTGAAAATCCCAAATCCACAAACATTCCCTTGCACTCCTTACCAGCAGTAGAATCCTTGGAAGTAGTTATGGCCAGATTAAAAAATTATTTTTTTTCTTCAACATTCCAAATAACTTCTTAACATTTTTAAAAATTATTTTCTAGTTTTATTAAGGTTACTATTTCTCATCAATTTCAGTATTTCCATGGCTGAAAAGTTGCCTAAAAATTATAAGACATTAAAGTACATTTTATCCCTGCCTTACAATATCTCAGATGAGATCAGATCTGGAAAAATTTAAATATTGACTTAAATAATGCAGACTTAATTTTGTTTTGTTTTACATCTGTAACTAATCAGATAGACCAATACTGATTTCCTCTTGGGAAAAGAGTAAGGTTTTTAAAAGAAAGAATGGCAGAGCCACAGAGCCAAGAGGAATCCAGATGCTGCTGGCATCTCCAGCTTCTAGAAGTAGAAAGCTCTTCCAAAACTGTCAAATCTATTAATTCCCCATGTCATACTACAGAAACTCCTCTGAAATCTGGATTTTATCCAGAAGGGAAAAATTTTGTAGGTGAAATTAGGAAAGCAGAGTTTTCATATTTTCATAAGTTATTTTTTAAAACTTGGAGTGTAAATCTGACTAAAATCACAATCTCCAAGCTTATTTAATGTTATATACTTAGGATTTCTATACAACATTCTGGTAAAGGTTTATTGCCTGTTCACAATTCTGTTTCTTGTGCATGAGATCTCTTCTCATCTAGAATACAAAAATTTGTAAAAATAAAAGGAAATGAACAAATGAAGAGCCCTACACATTAATTGGCATTAAACAATGTTCCAATTTAATTTTTTTTTTTTTTTACTTTAAATGCTATCAGAATGGATAATAAAAGAACTAATATTACCATCCCATAAACCATGTAGGACATTTTCCCCTTTTAGGAAGAGCTCCAAATCCATCATTAGGTGTCAAACTGTAGTGGATGGATGGATCAGTGTCACCACTTTGGTGACTATTACCCAGAAAACACAAATATTTATTCTATTTTTAGATGTGTGCATTGAGTGAATATTTTTTCTGTCCTGCAGAGACAGTAGTTAGGGGACACAGGTCTCTTATTTTCATAATTTCATTATTTATCCTTTTCTATTACTTTCTCTGGAAAAAATTTAGTGATGCCAATCTATCTCATGGAGCAATTTCCTGCTTGGTGCTTTTATGTAAAAACAGAGTGCTGGTGTGTAGACTGGAGAAACAGTTATTGCATCTTGACAATCAATCACCCAAATTAAAATAAGCCAACTTCATTATTGTCTGAGAAAATACGAAGTAATTAAAAATGAAGCATTTAGATAACAATTGTAATAAGTATCAAGAGCTTCTTATTTTCTCTTTACTGAGTTCTATCATAAAAGACAGAAACAGAGCAGATCAATTTTTTTTTCCAAAACAATTTCAATCTAGTTTTATAATTAAATCAAAGATAGATTTCCCCATTAGCACAACTATTGCAGTATCTGAGTAATTATGAATAATCAGCCAAGGGTATTCTTTACTGGCTTTCCTTGTGCATCATTAATTATCTGAAGTGACAGGCCTAACATAATTTCTATCATGAATAAACAAGTAGAGGAAACACAGAGGAAGTCAAGTACAAATAACGAGGAGATGGCCTCTCTTTGAAAATCAGAGCAATCCTGCAAAATGTTAATGGCTGTTCTATTTAAATGAAGCTGTGAGACATTAAAGCTTGTGATATGTTGCATGTCATTAATTCTCAGTAAAAGTGTAGATGGAATTCATACTTAATTCAATGCAATTTTCTGCCAGTTAATGGCCCTGAGAATCAAACACTCACAAATGCAAATGGGAGTTTTTCCATAGCAATACTTTATGGGCTTTAAGAACTGGCTTTTACTGTGAGTAGAAAACTATACCTGAGCAATTTTCCCTTTCTTTGAGTGTGACCTGATTTTTATATTTGTAATATGATGCTCTCTCCTGATGATTTACTGTATTACATGTGAATTTAAAAATATTTTTCAAATTGATACATTTTATTTAATGGATAAATTAGTACAAAAATTGCTAGCATGGCTGGATTTCCTTTTTAAGTTTGTGTTCCTTTTTGGTTGTTATTCTGTTTCAATGCCAGAAATACAATTTAATAATTCCCCTATGATAATTCCATGATTTTGAAAAAATTAAGCAATATTTCCTTTTCTATATTTGTGATGTTGTCACACCATTAGAACAATTTCTCTCACCTTACATAGTGAGATACTGATTGAGATTTTTAAAAATATTTTCTTTACCATCTGTTGGAGTAGAGGTTGATGCATTTTATAGCTTTCAGCACTTGTACACAGTCCTGGTGCTGATGGTGCTGGACATTAATCAGTGCTGCCAAATCCTGCTGGGAAGAAATGGGTGCTGGCTGCTTCAAAGGGTCAGGGCTGTGTGTCTGCTGTGTTTCAAAAACCTGCAGCAGCGATGAAGAGTGCAGGAAAACGAAGTAACAACCACAACAATTTCTGGAGGTTTCTCAGAGCAGTTTCATTTGTGTCTGTGTGTTCTTTGGAAAGGAAGGGGACCTTGAAATCACCTTTTTCTGGTCCAAACCAGAGGAGTCAGTTCAATGACTGGCTGGAAACTTCACTCCTGAAGCTCTGAGGTGACTTATCCCAAAATTCCAGTTATTCCAGCGTGCTGGTGGCTGCAATACTGACTGATCCCAAGCCAGCTGAGCAGCTCCTGCATCCAGCAGTGCTGTTTAAATGCTAGAACATTTCCAAGAGCTCTGTTTTCACAGGAAATACCTTTGCCTACCAACCCCAGCAGCTCTGATAGCACCAGAACAGTGGCACAGTAAAGGAGACAAAAGAATAAGCTGGGTAGTCTCTGCAAGGCTTAGTAATAAAAAAATTCAGACTGTTAAACTCATAAAATGCTCTGTACAACTGTACTGAATGTAGCTGCACTCTGGAGATTTGGAAGCATCACAACTTCCTTTACCACCAACATCTTATTTGTACAAAATGGAAATTTTCTTTTGTCAATACAGGAGGGTGCTTGAAACAAACCAGTACAACAAAATCCAGAAATCTGGACATGGCTGAACCCTTGCCTCTGCCTGGCAGCTCTTAAATGGAGAATTATCTTCCTTTATGCTTCTCCAAGGTTAAAAGATTCAGTGCTTTACAAGTTCTGAAGAGGTGATACTGTTAACAAGGTGATGATCATTTAAATTGTTTATGTATGATGCATATGTGAAAATGTTGTCAAATCACTGTTAGAATTCCCATTCATGAGCAGTTTGCCCATGCCTTCCAAGAGATATAAATAAATATGACTGAAGATCATGACAGATTTATTAATATTTGCCAGTGAAGTGGATAATTCCATCAGATACATAATTGTTCAGGATTAAATTAAATTGTTCACACAATAAAGGTCTGCAAATCATCTGCACAAGTGGAAGATTAAATGAATCTCCCTAAGAAAATGCACTTTAAACAGGTTTGATCTATGAGGTGCTCTCTCTTCCTTTTAATTTTGAATAAAGACTTTCTGTAAACATTATTGTCCTCTGTAATTTTAAGTTCCTACTCCCAACTATTTTGAGCATAGTTTTGGATCAACTTCTTTCATAATCCTGAAATTTATTTTAGGCATATTACTGAAAAAATATTTTGCATTGATAATGAGGGAAGAACTAATATTCTATTAATATTTTCATCATTTTTAACTAATGAAACTTGTTCACAGAATTTTCTCTGTATTGCAAGCTCACTTCTCATTTTAGACAATCAATATTTGAAACCATTAATCCTGTGAAATTTTGAATGTTATTCCAATTTCTGATGAGTTCTAGAGTGAAACAGTTCTGAAAAAAAACCAAAGATTTTTCTACTACACAATCCTTCTGCCATACCAAGAAATTATTTGTACAGTAGGCTTGAGAAATCTTTAATAACAGCTACAGTCAAGAACTGCCTGTTTTTCTCCACTGACTGAAAAAAGAAACCTACAACTAGCTCAGCTGCAGCTTTTTATACTGCATCTACAGATCTAAAAGTGGAGCAGTCAGCACACATTTCACATTTACATAGGAACCTTTAGAAAGACTGATATTGCAGGCAAGCTGTAAGTGCTAAGCACACAAAGAGCTTTGAAAAATAAGCATTTAAAGTGTACAATTCTCTGCAGGATCTGCCAGTTCTGTGTGGCATTGTTTTAGTTCCACTGCCATGAATGATAAATGACATTTCTTTCAAAATTCAGTATCTGCAAAAGCAAAGACCTGATGCAGATATCATTGTGTGGAAATGCCATAACACTGCAGTATTTGTAGTGGCTCAAAGCCCTGTAACAACCACGATATATTTCTGATTTCCTGCCAGCTGTTATGGTTTTAACCTTGCATTACCAATCACTTGTTTTTTTCATGGATGGATTTTATTATAAAAGGAAAATCTTCTGTGGACAAACTGTTTTGGAGAATGTCTAGAATATTAATCTTAGCTATTTCTTACCAATAATACAATCCACTAAAATACACAATTAACAGAATAAAATTTTTAAAATTTAAATTTCAAAAAGCGTTTGCTAAGAAATTTGGCAACAATTTTCACCCACCAGTTAGGGATTTACCAGTTTGTGTGACATGAATGTGCCACCTTTGTTCAGAGTCCCGTGGGACCAAAAAGTCTCCTTTGCCTGTTTTCAGAAACCCTTTTAAATACAGAAACTTGAACTTTTAAATGCCACCTAAATGTACCTTTTTGTCACTACGTCAGGATTTGCCTCTCAGTGGAACAGTAAGAAAACTCAGAAAACTCTTTAATTCCAGCTCCCTTGCCTCTGGCATATAATGACATCAAAGTGATTTCAAAGTTACAACCAGATGTAAGTAGATATGATGAAACAGTGTTGCTCCCAACCATTATTTTATTTTCTTTCTGTAGAAACAAATAAACTTTCTTCCCTGTCTGAAAACATTTTGGAATAATATAGAAACATTCACTAAAGCAAACAAACAAACACAATTAATTATCCCAGATTTTATTGTAAACAAAAAATGCAATCTAGATAATTATAAACTAAGGTACAGTATACATTAGTTTTTGCATATTTATACTTATTCATATTTGGCTAAAAGTCTAATGATCTCATTTTATTTTTTTAAATAGTGAGGCCTTCTGCCTTGCTGTGGATGAAATACCATTGACACACTCCCTCTCAAGATCCAGGAGACATTTTCAGCCTTCAGTCAAGTCCTTCATCATTTTTATCCATCAGCTGCAAAAACATTCTTGCATAATATTATTAATTAGTCCCTGCATTCTTCCTGTTTCTTTGATTTTACAGCTCCAAACCAGCCTCAAAATCTAAAAAATAAAATATTCAAATTCTAAAGACTAAACCAGAAATGTGCTAAGTGTGTAAAATTTTGAAAAGTGATGTAACAACAACAACACCCAAATAAAAAAAAAAAACAAACAACCCTCCTAGTGCTTGAAACACACGTGCAGGGCTTCACAGATTGTGATGCTGAAAGCAAAATTGTTCATCATTTGCCAGATTGGAAAGTAAAGCAGGAAGTTTTCTCCTTTAGAAAGCATATTTTTAGAAAATTAAATATTTTTGCAAAAAGTCACAATGGATATACAACATATATATTCCTATACATATTATACATACAATTCTCCACTGACAGATCTTTGTTTTCCTAAAATTTATTACCTCCAAAAGAATAACTTTCTTCTCTAGTGTGTGAAACACTCTTGTGCTGGTGTTCCAGAAACACCCATGCAACCACTCAGAATAAATCTTCAGTGCAGCACGGAATCAGCCTCAGGGGAGCCACATGAAAACAGAGTTTGCTTTCCCTCCGTGAGAAGACACAATGTGCCACTACAAATCCTGCTATGCAATGCTGCTCTTTAATAATTTATTGGAGTCTCTGGGCTCTGGGTAAGCTGACAAATTTAATGTGGAAGCACTGCTCAAGTGCTGAATAAACATGAGCTAAAGTATTTTTCCAAACAAACAAAACTGCTGCAAAAGAGTGGCCCGGGGCAGTTCGATTTTTTTTTTTTTCAGTAATTTATTGACAGCAGCACTATTTTTGGTGCTAGTTTTTTTAGTAAATTAGATAAAATACTACTTTAAACATGCCTACATTTGCCAAATCACCCCTAGATTTATTTTGTCCTACAACTCCTCATTTAACCTGCAGAGGTGGATGAAACACTTGGCTAATGGATCAACAGGTTTCAGACAGTTGGAGTTTGTGACAAAGAAAATGTAAAAGCATAATCTAAAAAAAAAAGAAAAAAAAAAAAGAACACCTTATCCATATTTTTGCCCCTTTTGTCATCTCAGTGTGTATCTCTCTTTCCAGACTTTTAGATTAGGAGGAAAACCAGTGTTTGGGTTTTTTGATAACTCTTGGAATGATCTTTCAGTGATCATTCACTCCCATAATCTATTTATCTTTTAGCCACTCATTGAAACTCAAAGCATTGCTGCTTATTTTCCTTAAAAAACCTCGATAAAGCTTTGATGAGGGAGTTTTTGAAATGCAAGCAAGCAGATTGCTCCTTTCTGTGTGTTTCCAGATGTGTGAGACAGGACCTTCCTTTATCAGACCCAAGCATATAATACTCAGGTATCCACTAAAAATATTACTTATTGCAGTTTCTCTTACTTTATTAAGGCTTGCAGACCCTCCCTTCAGATCTTTGCTAGAATTCCCTGTTAAAAAATCGAATGTTTAGTCCAGTCCCGTGCAGCCAAAGTGCTTGAAGCAAGCAGTAAAAACATCTGCCTGTGGTGTGCCAGCTCATCCCCCTGTTCTTCCAGAAAGATGGGATAAGTACCACTTATTCCTGCAAGTTTACTGCTTATTTTCTCTGTTCATGGGCTCTTTCACCTCCACCTTAACACAAGATAACACAAAGAAAGGTTTGGGGGTGGGAACCTCTTCTTTGTGATAAACACAAATAATTCCTCTAGATTTTCCTTTTGTTTGTTTGTTTGTCATAGTCTTGTGGTTTCCTAAGTGCTTATTTAGTAATAAGTAATCAGACTCTCATCTCTGGCATCTCCTTTTGGCCCATCTGAAGAAATGTTTCTAATTTCTATTGTTTGTAAAAATACAATTACACGGCCAGCACTGCAGCTCCTTGGCTCACCTGTTACAAGAAACTCTCTGAAGAAAAGCAGTTTAATACAAAATACAGCTATGACATAAGGTTCCCAAACATGCACAGAAAAAAAAAAATAATCCCACAGATAAACGTTTGGCATATTTTTTTTTTTCCTGAATACTTTTACTTCCCATCTGCTCAGTGAATGTGATACACAGATCTGCAGTCACAGCTTAGAGACAACTCCAGGGAAAAGTTACTTAAAAAGGCTCCTGAGAATATCCTGTGCTTTCCTTTGGATAAATATGAACCAAAAGTATGTGGATTTTCAAGCATAAATAGCTCCTGAAGTGACAGGGAATGTAAGAATTTCACTTGGAAGCAAAGACAGAGGATGGGAAAAGCAGCTTTTTTTTTCTTGTTTTTATTCATCACACTTGAACCACAGAGATTATGTGGATGGATCCTTTGAAAAATGAGATCTTGGAGGTGAGAGCAGTATTACCAAGGAGTTGTAATGAAATTCAGTACTTTTAGACTGAAATGAAAATGTTCATACAGGAAATACAACAAACATTTAAACAATATTAATATAATAGCACTTCAAATTAATTCTGCTACTTTGAAAACTTTCAGAACTTTTCCATTCACATGTTAAAGGCAGAATCAGAAGGATCCATCCTTAAGTAGAACACAGTGGGGCAGAAATGAAATTTCAGGGGGGTGGAAGTATCACCACCTCCTAGTGATCACCTACCATTTGTTAACCAGCAGCATTAGATCACCCATTTACCTCTTCAGCTATTAATGCTAAAAGTTATCTCAGCTGTTCTTGAGCACCATTCTGTGTCTACAGAGAGGAGCAGAAACACAGCATGGCCATAAAATTAGCAATAATTTCTTTCTGGATTATACTAACAGGGAGATGATTTTTAAAGGCTGCTAAGAATGAGAACAGTAGTGGAAGAGTTTGGGCTTTTTTCATAGCTTTGAGCTGTGTCAGGGGAGGTTTAGGTTGGACATCAGGAGGAATTTCTTGACAGAAAGGGTTGATGAGACACTGGAAGGGGCTGGAGCCACCATCCCTGGAGATGGTGTGACCCACAGAAGGGGTTCTTCTGAATTTGTCATCTCTTCAGAGCAGTGAGAGTGATTTTGTGCTGGGGAGTGCTTTGCTTGTTTTTTTCCACTTCTCTCTGAGGAAATATTTTCCCCCAAACCAGTTGGGGACTGCTAGGATCTAGGGACTGCTTGAATCTGTTTCCTAGAGGGATCCCATTCAGAGGTTTCCTCCCAGATTTTCCCTAAACCAGAACAAGTATTAATTGGCAAAGAGGGAAGCCTGGACGTGGCACTCAGTGCCGTGGTCTGTCCGTGGAGGTGTTCTTTGACAGGCTGGATTCAGTGACCTCATAAATCGTGATTTTAAAGAGTTACGACTTTTGCTAAGGGTAGAAACAATTCTCATGACCAAGATGTAAGTTAGGTAGGCAAATGCTTGGTTAGTGATAGCTAGATGCTTAAGCTGGAGCTAATTGCTATATTATCTGCTTTTAGGAGATTACATATAGAAGAACATAGAGTAAGTGAAGAGTTACAAGATCAAACTGAAACCAGTAAGAACAATGGCCAGCACTGGGCTGCATCACGGAGCACAGAGCCTTGGATTGTGCCAGAGTCACCGAGACCCGATGAAGACTGTCCTGCCTCCATCCTTTGAGACCACTGACACATTTCCAGACCACCGAGCCAGTTCAAGAGAATTGCCCACGCGTGAAGGACTAACAGCCTCATTTTGATATCGAATGGGGATGGGAGGTGCTGGCACATGCATGTGTATTGCATGTAAGATCTTGGGGAATAAACGGATGGCAGAAAACCTTGTTGGGGCGGTCAAGCCTTTTGGCGACGACTCTCGTGGCATCCACCCGCTGGTGAATAAACATACCAGTTTCTAGCTTTAGTTAGAGGGTCTTTGTCCGTGATTATATCGGTTTTTAACTATTCACGCAGAGCTTTTTCCCAAACTAAAAAATTCCGCCGATCCAGCGATCTCGGGATTCTGGGAATGCCGCGCTGGCCCCGCCCCCTCGGCATTGACCACGCCCCCGTCGCTAGGGGCGTTCCCGAAGGTCACGCGCCAGGCCGCGGGACCGCGCCCCCCTCGCTCAGCCTCGGCCGCGTCCGGCGCTGCGCTCGGGGCTCGGCTGTTCGGCTGTTCGGCTGCTCGGCTGTTCGGCTGCTCGGCTGTTCGGCTGTTCGGCTGCTCGGCTGTGCGGCGCTCGGCTGTTCGGCTGTTCGGCTGCTCGGCTGTTCGGCTGCTCGGCTGCTCGGCTGTTCGGCTGTTCGGCTGCTCGGCGCTCGGCTGCTCGGGGCTGCGGCGATGCTCGGGGCCGCCGCCGCCTGAGGCCGGCTCCGCTGGGCTCCGGCCGCCATGGGGCTGGGATCCAGCTCCGAGGGCCCCGGCGGCGGCGCCGAGGGTTTCCACGTGCACGGGGTGAGGCAGCCGCGCCGGGCCCGCGGGGAGGGAGGGACGGAGGTTGTGAGGGCCGCGAGGGGCGGCGGGGCCCCGGTGCCGCATCCCGGCGTGGCCCCGGCTCCCACCTGCGGGCTCCTTCCCGGGGTGTGAACAGCTGCGGGCGCCCGGGGGCTGCTCTCGGCGAGCTTGGAGCGGTTTGAGTAGAACAGCGCTTCTTCCCTCACTGTTCCTCCTTTTCTCCCTGCTCCCCGTTTCCTTTTCTTCTGCTCCCCTCCATCTCTCCCTGTTCTCTGCTCTGCTCTCGCTTGTTCTCTGCTCTTCTCTCCCCGTTCTCTGCTCCACTCTCCCTGTTCTTCTCTCTCCTGTTCCCCTTCTCCCCTCCCTGCTTCCCTTCTTCCTTCCCTGCTCCCTTCTCTGTGGATCTTCACCGTCATGTTCGGGAGTTAATTTCCGCAGCTGGAATGCTCCCGTGGCTGTCTCTCGCAGATGTAGGTGCGAGTTTGTTGTAACTCCTCTCTTTAGCAGACTGCCTGCACGTACGGTGGTGTAAATGCATCTCTGGGAGTTTAAGGATGGGCAGATAACAGCTGTTAGCATGAGTTATCGTTTCTTTCAGTGGGTATTTTCCCTCCCTGGAATAAAAATGGAAGCGCTGCTGCCACGTGTTGTTTCCACTTCATCTGCATTCTGTGTTTCTCAGCATCAGTATAAATCTGCCTGTTTGTTTTTGATGCAGTTCAGGGTTGTGATGAAAGTTAATATTTCTACTCCAGCTGTGGTTACAGTGCTCAGTCTTTACTTAAAGCATGATTTTTATTCTTGTTTTAGCTTTAGAAGCTTTTGCTGAAGTAACTATGTTATTAAATATATTTTATAACTTTTATAGGCAGGTTTGCCATCAAAAGCCCCAATACCGAAACAACTTTATTTTAAAAAAGTAAGAATATATATCTAGCATTTTGGTAACGCCAAACCAAATATAAGATGTAGGAGTTTTAACTTTCCTAGCAATAAACTTCCCAGTTTAGATGATGCTTGGGTTGTAATTTTGTGCTTAAATTGTGAGGTGGCCCTCAGGAGTCAAATATATCTTAAGAACTGCTGGGTTAACAGAAAGTGAAGTCAAGAGCAAACTCTCAGTAGGTTTGCAGTGATTCCTTAACACCATCTTGCTTTGTCAGTGTACCTTGAAGTGGGTGGACTTTAATGTAATCTGCAAAATTTTAGTGGAGTTTTTGCTGGTATGAATGTGTTTTGTGAGTATTCTCTCTGTTGATGGCATCTCTTCTATGACAACTCTGGTTCTAATGAAATTGAGATGTCCCAACTCTTATTTCTTAGGAATCTTTTGTACGTGGTGGCAGTTTTCCTGACCAGAACTTGTGGACAGGTGTGTCCTTGTAGTGTACTTGTGTAAATATTCCCATTCCAAAGGCTGGATAATGTGGGAACCCAGCTGTCACTTGTGTTTGTGGAAAAACGGCTCTGATGCAGGTGGGGATTCTCACCATGCTCAGGTTGTGAGAACCATGGAAGAAAATCCTGCAGCAGCATGTTGAAAACAAAGTCTTACTCCAAAGTATTCAGTATTTAATAATTCCAGGCTGTGAACTCTGAATCACATTTGTGTCTAATATGGGGTTCAAAACCTGCTTTTTACAGCTTGATTTGGGTATCTGTTCATAGTTTTATAGAAGTAGGATCCTAATCATGGACTGCTTCTCGAGGGTAGTCATTTGGTGCCTTATCTCAGGCTCAACTCAGAAGTCAATATTGAACCAAGTGTAAAGATTAACACTTTCACTTACATAACTGGAATCAATGTAGAATAACAATAAAATGTATGTTCTGCAGGTTCAAGAGAACTCCCCAGCCCAACAAGGAGGACTGGAACCTTTCTTTGATTTCATCATTGCCATAGGACACACGAGGCTTGTAAGTCTCAAATGATTTCAGTGTTGTCTTTTCCCACCCTACATGAACTGTGGGCACTGCAGTGATGATGAAAGGTAAAAGCCATAACTGTCACAAGAGAAACTTTTCACGTTGGACAATAAAAGCAAAGTAAAACTTGCAGGTGTTCAAAGTTTTTTTTGCTAGATCCAGGTTTGAAGGAAAGGTTTTGCTTATGCCTTTACTCACCTGAACAGGTTAGCACAATGTTTATGTTATTGCTCATTCATACACATTTTCTAACACAAGGTGAATACTGAACTGGTGAGTCAATAGTCAGAGCTCAACATTTGTTTAAACAAACTTGCTTCAACATTTGATAAAACATGAAAAAAGAACCGTAGCCTGTCTACTTATACTTTTAAGACCAAGAACAGAATTCTGGGTGTTGAGCTAGAGAACAGAGTTGAGTTTTGGTTTGATGGGGTTGCTTTGGGTTTTAGTTGGGGTTTTGTAAGTTTATTGAAAAGGCTCAGAGCTTTGCCTTGTATGCTCCACCCTAACCATAAACAAGCTGAATTGATTAAGTTTGTCTTGGTTTTATGAGAGGTCTTTTTTGGAAGTGATCATTATAAGGGGAGATTTTGGGGGAAGATCATTTAATCTTATGACATAAATGAAGATATTCTTTCACAGTCAGTCTGCAGTGACTTTGAAGGGCTGTTGAAGAGGGATGGGGCTCAGAGAGCTGAAATGAAATGCTGCTGCTCATTTTTAGGCTACACAGTTGGCATCTGATACTGCTGGTATTATTTAATGGTTGTGAAGAACAGGAATGCCAGTGATGGAATGGAATAACAGGATATATTAATGTAAAGGGATGTGTATTGACAGTACTGACTGCTTTCTAGTAAAAGAAAATTGAATTGGAAATTGCTGGGATTGTTTGTGAACCACAGAGGCTAAACTTTGATTGTTTTGGTTCTTTGTATTCAAATTCTTCCACAGATGTTACAGGTACTACTGGAAATAATGTTAATCCTGTATCTCTGCTCTACAGAACAAGGAAAACAATATGTTGAAAGACCTGCTGAAGGCAAATGCTGAGAAGGCAGTGAAGCTGGAGGTGTACAACATCAAAACAATGAAAATCCGGGAGGTGGAGGTGATCCCCAGTAACATGTGGGGAGGACAGGGCCTCCTGGGAGCCAGCGTGAGGTTCTGCAGCTTCCAGGGAGCCAATGAACACGTCTGGCACGTTCTGGTGAGGAGCAGCTCCTGTTTGTGTAACCTTGTTTTACAGTGGGATGTTTAGCAGAAATGGAAAGTACAGTGATGCAGTCACACAGAGGAAGGGAACACAGTCTTGAAGGTTTGTCTGAGCTATTTGAGTAGGGACAGGGAGTGGGTGGCTGTCAGGGTTCCCAGTGACAGTGACAAAAATAACCCCATACACTAAACAGTATAAGGTGGGAAAGGTTTTTTCATTCTATGTTAAAGAATCAGTGGCAAAAGCAAAAAGAATCTGGCCTGATTGCTGTCTCTGTGTTGGCTAAACTTCTGTAAAGTAATATAAATCTTACAAAAAGCACCACAAATTTATTTTAAAATTAAGAGGAAGAGCTGAAAGAGTAGAACTGAATAAGAAAGAATGTTTATGTTTCTGGTTGTTTAAGTAAATGCAATTTCTTAACATCCTCAGAGGATGTAATTTTAAATTGGTAAAATTTTCTTACTCAGCATGTTTTACATCTTTCTAACTCAATATTTTACAGGATGCCACATGTAGATGTGGACTATTCAAGAACTTTTTTTATCCCAGTAACAAAATGTCCTTCCTCGCTCTGGGAGTTAGCTGTCCTTCTTGATGTTGCTAGTTTATCTTGCTGTGGCTGCAGATGACTTGTGTCATTCTTTGGCAGGATGTGGAGCCTTCATCTCCTGCAGCTCTGGCTGGTCTGCAGCCATACACTGACTACGTTGTTGGGTCTGATCAGATTCTCCAGGAGGTGGGTGCACGTTCCTTCCAGCAGGGAGGGATTGTCTTTGTGCCTGCCAAGTGTTTCTGGTGGGATCTGGGTTTTGTATAAATCTAATCAAACATATAGGAGTGGTGTTGGTTTGGAAGGTTGATCTTTATGACAGAAGCTTTATTGTTAAGGTAAACATCATCTCTCTTTTTAGTCTTACAGTAAAAAGAAGTTGCCAGTAAAAATTAAACTACATTGGTGGTTTTTCTGTCTCTGGGTGTTTAATAGCTCACATTGAGTGAATAACCATGTAAAATGCTGGCTTGCACATTTGGGTTTATTAGCTACTATATTCTTTTTTTTTTTTTTTTCCTAGTCAGAGGATTTCTTTTCCCTGATTGAATCCCACGAGGGGAAGCCTCTGAAGCTGATGGTTTATAACACTGAAGCAGATTCCATCCGAGAGGTAGTTGTGACTCCCAATGGAGCTTGGGGTGGAGAAGGAAGGTACTGATCTCTCTTGCTGACAGGTTTTACACTTGCTGTAAATGATGGGATTACTACCATCAGTTTTTGGTGTTTTCAAGCCTTGTTTCCTCACACTTGTCACCCAAAACTGTTAATCTTTACATTAGAAAAAATCAGTTTAGAACTAGGAACTGGCACATCCTGTTCAAATTGAATCAAATGGCAAAACTCCTGTCTTGAGTTCCCTAGTAGCAGATTCATTATCTGCATTCTCATAGTCAAAACTTCAGCTAAAGCAAGAACAAAACCCACATCAGGTCAGATTAAATATTTTGTAAAGATACAAAATAATTTACTGAAAGCTAAGCTGTGCATGTCTCAATATTGTTTGCAGAGTGCTCCTTGAGTGCTCTTAAATGGAAATTCTTCCAAGTAGGTATTTCCTGCTGTAGATAAAAGACACAGACTCTTCTTGTTTTTAAGAGTCAAAATTTAAAATACTAGCTTTGTTAAGAGCACCTTTTTTGTGTCTTGATTTTTTTCTCTTGTACAGTTTAGGATGTGGTATTGGATATGGCTATTTGCACAGAATTCCAACACAGTCTGTGACATCAAAGAAAAAGCCAGAAAGCAAATCACCTTCACCCTCACCAGAAGCTGGAACTCCTGTGCCATCCACTAATGGTTACACAGAGGTGGGAAAGAAATAAATTCCAATCTCTGCCATGTTCTCTGAAATTTCAGAACTTTCTGCTGTTTGGGACAGGGGTAGTACAGAATGTATGATAACAGCATTCAGTTTTGCTTGAATGAAATGGAGTTGGGTGAAGGGAAAGGGAGAGCTGATGCTGCTGAGCAGGTGCCAGATCACCAGTGTCAGTTGATACAAATTCTTACATTTTCTCCCTATTTTCAAGTCTTGCATCCTACAACTGTGCTGGTCAGTGAGAACAACTACTACACTAGGAAAAAAGATACAGCTCCAAGAACCAAGTTCTGAGAACAGACTGGCTTTAAAAGGCTGAACTGGAACATGTCTTAAGTGATGTTTGACTTTTCAGTTTCAGCATCAACAGCTTCCCTCTGAACTGGTGCATGTGGAGACAGGCAGGATGCTTTTATGGGAGGGTTGGCTACAGGTGAAGCTTCTGATGTAAAACTGTTTTTACTTCTTGCTGTCTTATTCCAGACTCCATTGTTGGCACCTACTTCTCAGAATGACAGTTCTGAAACAGTTATGAACTTGGATCATTCCACAGAGCAAGAAATGAGTGGTTACTCACCAGAAAGCTCCCTTTCTCCTCCTCCCCCTCTCCAGAGAGTTATGGATCCAGGTATGTTTTCTTGGGTGATTTTATTCACCAATTCTTTAGACTACATCTAAATAAACTATGATGATAAACTATAATAAACTAGTATGATCTTCAAGCTAGAGATTTAAATTCAGAACTGTGAGCACTGGTGGTGGTTTTCCTTGAGGTTTTTGACTTCCCTGGATTTCAGAGCTGTAGGATTTGGGTACTGTGTAAGTTAAATTTATTTGCATTTAGTGGGAAAGGGGCTTCACTGACTTTGGTCTGAATAGAACATGTCCTTTTGAATCTAGAATTTTGTGTTGCATCTAAGTAATACTTGATTTTCTCCTTCAGGATTTCTAGATATGTCTGGAATTTCAGTTTCTGAGTTCACAAGCTTAACAGAAGTGTCCAACCTGTCCCCATCTGCCTCCTTCAACATGTCAACAGCAGGGGCTGCTGTAGGCCTTGAAACATTAATGCCAAATAGTCAAGCCTCTGCTTATCTTGGTAAGTGCACTCAAGATTTCATTTAGATCTTATTTCTGGAATGGACCAACTCATGCTCACTTAACATCATCACAGTTTTTGGAAATAGGCAAATTTTAATAAAACTCAGCAAGAATGGCAAAAATGGGATGGAAAAAGTAGCAGAAATCAGATTTAGAAAGGGAAAAGTCTCCTGTGCTTTTCCTTAAGTTTATAGAATGTGAGTCTCTCTTTAAATGAAAATGCTGAGGCATTTTCTATTAGCCTGATAGTTTGTAAAAAAACAAAACGTATCTCCATTTCTCAGAAAATGCCTCAACTTTGGACCCTGAAGGTTTAACCCCATATCCTGAAGGATCAGGCAAGCAGCCCACACTGGATGACCTCCTGCCTTCAATTCCATCTTTACCTTCTCTTGATCTTCCTCACGACATCTCTTCAAAAACAACACTAGGAACTGATCCTGATAACCAGGAATCCAAGCTGCTTGTGAACAACACTGAGAGCTCATTAACCACTGCTCCTGAGACACCAGAGCATGAAGTACCAAGTGAGCAGAAAGGAGAAGGAGCTGCACAAGATCCTGAGTGAAATGGACCCTGCTGCTGTTTACAGACTGCTGAATGCTGTAGTGCTACAGCTTGGAATATTTTTCTGATCCTGAAAGATTACAGTTACTCTATTTTGTTAGTGTAGACAATACTAGAAAAAAAATCACATGAAGTACATATCCTGTTGTCTTTTCCAATCACTGTTCAATGGATTGATCTATGTTAAGAATTTGAATGCTGTCCAAAAATCACCCAATTAATAGAGAAATTGATGCAGAAACAAGTTGGACACTGGCAGAACATCAAGTTCTGGGATACACTTTTGCCTACAAGTACTCCTGAATGTATTTACAAAGGTGCTGTGCCTGAACAGTGACATGTAGTGGTGATTTTTATCAGTATGTCTAATGGCATTAAAAAAATATTTATAGTTTTGATTTGTTAGAAAGCTTTTCTAATGGTACTTGGTTAGATGGTTCTTGTGACTCACAAGGCATTTCTTACACTAAGATACTTTTACTTACTGCTCTAGTACTTTTACTAGACTTATTTTTCTTGGTTTAATTCTCTTCTCTGCAACAGCCATTTGTGTACCTTCTTTATATCTTCTTGGGCAGGAAAGAAATGCAGTGGGGGTGGAAACTGCAGCCCCAGATGGGACAAAGCCATGGTGGTGGGTCCTGTCATTCACTTCTGCTCTTGAGTGGACCAGGTGCTGGACTTGCAGTTAAATAAACACTAAGGGGGGAGGGAATGATGGTGGTTACTTGAAACAAATTCAAGATGATTTTAAAGTAGGGGTGATGAATCTTTTTGGTGAAGATTGAATGTCTTTGCTTCTGTAGTGACTGAGAAATAACGTTCCTTTGCTTGTGCTTTTCTATTTACTCATTACTATTTTTATACAAATCGTTCTAAGTCTGAGACATGGGGCTGTTGTGCAGCACCAGCAATTGGTTTTTGTAGCTTTTTTTCCTTTGTTTGCATTTGTCTTCAAATCACTTCTGAATGTAATGGCAAACATGATATAAACAGTGGAAGACATGGATGGTTTTGTAATCCTCAGGGCAGTGATTTATCATGGAATTTCAAAGCTGCTGCTAGGCAATAATACAGCTACTGCAGTGAAAATCCTTTGTAAATTAAGAGAATGGGGTACAAGGCTGGTGTGTGTTTAGGCAATAAACTAAAGTACACTTATTTAGCACAATATTGCCTGATGTCCTTTGCCCTGCCCTGGCTCCTGCTCTGGTTCTGCACTGTGCAGCTCAGTGAGTGACAGCTGTCTGGGCTGACATCTGGTACTGATGCAGGGGGGGACTCAGGGTCCCACAGGTTTGCCTGTGACAGCTCAGCTTCAGCCAAAGTCACAGCACATGAGGGCTTCAGGTGAGTCCACCCTGACAACAAAAAATCTATCCTTGATCTGGTGTTGGTGAAATACTGCAAGTACAGTAGTTCTGAATGGGATTGTCAAAGTACCTGTGGCTTTAAAGAATGTATTAAGCTCTAACTAAAGGCAGTAGAATTGACAGTGGATTCTAGTCTGCTGAAGGTCTCTTAATTGTGAGCCAATTTTATTTCCTATGTTGCTGAAATCAATTTCCTCTTTTGTTTCCCCAGCTGACTGTTACAAGGGCAAACCACCAAACACTCAAAATAAATGTAATTTAAACTATCCCTAGGTTTGTTTGATCTTGGAGCCTGATGCCAGAAGACACCTAGGTAGTGTTTTATTCATGTTGTTTATTTAGGACTGTTTCCAGTCCTTTACCTTTCTCAAAGATAGCCATGAGAGGGTGATTGCTCATTTAAGTGACTCTGGTAGCATAAACACCTTTCAGAAATCCAAGAGCAGGAAATGTCAAAACTCATGCTAGATTTCAAATGTCATCATAATAAATGGCTTAAACTTAGTTCAGTCTGTGTCCAGCCTCTGTGTTATGTTAACTGGCTCTGGGAAAGGGTCTGGAAAACCAACTAATTAAACCTTGAGCAGGAGACTGTTGTGTCCAAACTTGAAACCTGATCATTCAAATGCTAAACGAGGTGAAGAGTTGGACCTCCTCATCAAATTTCTTCTCTCTTACCGACTTGGATACTCCCTCACAGCTGCAGCCCAGAAAGAAGAGAGTACTCCCTGTTTGTGGGTGCAAAGTGAGAAAAGTGATTGGAATTTTAGTTTGAAAACAAAACCTAAAGGAATGGGAGAAGCACCAGAGGGTGGCTGGATTCAGAGCCAATACCAAACACTCAGCCTGCTGCTGTCCCAAAGATCTGTTTCCAGGTAAGCAGGAGCTGGATGTGACCTTTCTCCCACTCTCTAAACTTTGAGGGCATCTCTAACCCCAAGAGCAGCAGCTTTTCTGCAGACACAAGAAGGATTATCTGCACAGCAGCAGGAGAAGGGTAAAACAAAGGGAGCAGGAGGAGGAGAAGGTCATCACCTCAGACATTACAGCAGCAGTGGTTTTGTATGGCCAGACACAACAGGATGAGCTTCCAGACCTGAGCTGCTCTCTAAAATTACCAGCTGAGCCTGAGGACACAGGTCTGGCACACGTTAAATCCACAGAGGCTCCCAGCAGCTCAAGTATTAGAGTGAGGATTAGGCAAAGCCATCTCCACTGAGCTGTGCTCCTGCCAATGCCAGGAGGAGCCCTCAGAGCCAGGGACCTCCTCCCACCTGGTACTCAAACCTCTGCTCAGCCAAGGCCACAGAAAGCTGGCCAAGCCCTGCCCCAAATGAGGCTAACTTGATCCATGGGAACTTCCCATACAGCATAACTCTCTACTAGGAGTGATTGCAAACCCTCAAGATCATGATAAGGAAATAACCACCCTAGAGATAAACATGCAAATCTCATTATTAACAGCAATGTGGATGCTGAACTAATTCTGGCTGAACTTGAATGAGTGAATGGATGTATTTATTGTCTTTAAGTTGAACACCTACTGGTAGAACTATTATAACACCAAATTCAGGCAGTGATGATTTAATTTTCCCTCTTAAACTTTCACAGCAGGCCTGACAATCTACTGAGCCTCCTGCTGTACTGCTCTAGGCTCTGTGCAGAAGCTGCTCAGCCACACTTGGCTGAACTTCTCTGAGCTGTAACTCAGAAATGCTGCAGGAAAAGGGATCTCTGCAATGCTGAGCAGAGATCACACCACTCACATGTACTGGTAGGCTCATGTATTTCCACATGCATTTCCCATCTTCCCCCAAAACTGGGCAAGTATTTTCACCTCCAAGCAGTTAGACAAGAACAGGCTTTTAAAAGAAAGCAGCTACAGGTTATTCATTGCATTGATTAGACTGTTAATATTTTCCATTTCCTGGGCACTGCCCACACAACCTCTTCTTGGCTTCTGCCTTAAGCTAACACTAACTGGCATTGCTTCTGCTGTAGCAGAATTTCAACTGTTTGCTCAAGGTTACATTTCTAAGCTACAATATGTAATTAAGCATTCAGAGTCCCCTGAAATAGACATTTAGAATAGTGTCACAACATCCTCAGAGAGAGATCAGACATGTCCCACCCAGGCTCTAGTCAGCACCTCTGCCCTGCATGGTGTTTGCAGAGCTCTGTACAGAAAAAGCTCCACTGTCACACAGGGAGCTATTTCTACCAACCACTTTGTTAAGTGTGTGTGTGCTCCCAATAGCTCTGTTATCCAGTGGGGAGGTGACTCCACCTGGCTCTGTTCAGGAGCCAGCATCACACCCACAGTGTAAGTTCACATACTTAAAGACTGATTCTAAATGTCAAGTTCAATACATTCCTAGGGATGAAGTTTGAATCAAACAGGATCTCCATGAAAGGAAAAATTACACCTTGGTGTATGTCTCTATACCAGTAGCTGCCCTGCCAGTCCCTGGCTGCCCCTCTCCTGGGGAATACATGGATAATCCAACTAATAAGCCCCAAGACCAAGAGGTAGAACTTCACTAAGGTCCCTTCACACCCAAACCATTTATGATTCTATAATAAAGCTCATTCAATTCCAGCTCCCTGCCATGAGCAGGGACACCTGCCACTAGAAGAGGATGCTTAGAACCCCATCCAGCCAGCCTTGAACACTTCCAGGGAAGGAGAGTCCACAACCTTTCTGCCTAGAGCTTATTTTGAATATTTTTTCAGTGTTTCTTAAAGTTACTGGTAAATCCTTCAAACATTTCTTCTCATCCTACAATGATACATTTCAGCTACAAGTTCTGAGCCAAGCCCTTCTGTTAACTAAGAGAATAAAAAATTACCTGTCATACACAATTTAAATGCTTTCCTGGGAGACAGGCTGCACTACTAAACACTAGACTTACAACTCCTTCCCATTATGAACTTGGAAATTAAATAACTTCTGCAAATCTGCAGCCTTTTCTATGATTCTGGCTATCTGAAACTCTCTACTCACAATTTTCCCAGGAGCTGTGACTCTCATATTAACTCAATGCTCTCCTCCTCCAGCCTTCAGGAGTCTTATGGACAGCACAACTCCAGAAAAGGTGACATAATTTCAAAGGTAGTAGCAAAAAAACCCCTTCTCTCACTTCATACTTCATCTAAGTCAGGATGGGAAATGTGGGAGCACATTTGGGCACTGAATTACTGTGTGGTCAGAGAGCAGGTCAGCTGACAACTCCCACAGCAGAAGCTCTGAGCGTTCTGTCCTGGCATTTTCAACATCAGGAAACCCAGCCTGGTTTCCCATGTGCCTCTTACAACCTTTCCACACCCAGGCAGCTCAGCAGCAACTGGCACAAGTCACTTGTTAGCACAAAATCACTTTCAGGGTAGAAAAGCAGCACTGCCCATATGGCATTCTCCCTCAACAGGACTTGAAGGTCTGCTCACCTCAGAAATTCTTACATTCAACCACATTACAAGATGATCTGCACAGGGTTCTGCTAAGGCACTGCCATTTCTTCAGCCATTGCTTTACTTGAGGCTTCAAAGCACTCTGAAGCCCTTTGTCAAATTCAAGTTCCAAAATAGCACAGTTCATCTAGTAAACAAAACAACTTGAAAATATTTTAACTAAAGCCTTTTATTCTATACAACTGTGAAACATCATTTACCCTTCTGGCATTGCAGACTCTTCCATTATCTTTCCTGTTACTGTGTTTTGGGATGGTTAGAAAGAAAAAACAGAAGGAAAATTACAACCTTGGGCTGATTTCAAACAAAAAATTACTGTGAGCAACTCCAATGTATACAATAGGACAGGAAGACAACCAGGAAACAAAACATAACCCAAACAGTGCCTACTGGAACAGACAAAGACCCTTGCTATTAATAAATACAAGTCAGGACAATTTACCAATAAAAGTTACAGTTCTGTTTAACCATTTAATTCACAAATAGCACTAAAAATGTGCAGTTAAAGCACAATTGTGTCAAACTAAGCATACACAGAAACGGGGATTAAAAACTGAACCTGATTCTCAAAAGATGGGAAAGGACATGCAGGCTTAATTCTGAACCATGGTTTTGTCTAAGCAATGAATTTGTTTTGCTGGGTTAAAAGTGCAGAAGGGAATGACTATTTGACTATATTTTGACTATTTTTTCAAATAAAACATGATGAAAAATACTTTACTTTTTGTCTGACCAATACAATCCCAGTAATATAATTTATTGGGACTTTCCTTAGGCCTCAACCTAAATCTTGATCACAAGATACAGGAAGAGCTAGAGCATGTGTCTCCTGAAGAAACTCCAATAATATACTGCCCCTTGAAGGCACTTGTGCTTCTGCTTCAGACAAGAGTAATTTCTAAACCATTTCTCTTCAAGGATTTGTAATTTTCTCTGGCTACAAATGGTTTTCTGGGATATCCCCACATTTTCTCACAAAAAGCTGAAAGGCCCTTACCCTCCCTCCCCCCAATAAGTTAAACCTCTACAAAAGATTACCATGAGCCTATGACAGTCACAGATTTTTAGAAATAGCAGTGAAAACAAGATCTGCATAAATCTCTAACAAAAGGACAATTGCATATAAAACCTCAGAAAAGAAGAATCAGTATTTTTATCTCATGAATATGAAATCTGCTGAGAAGTTTCTAAAGTTTAACATTAAACATATGAAGTTATAATCAGAATGGTTTGAAGTTTTAACAAAATGTTACACACTTTTGGAGCATAGTCACCAAAAATTAGACAGGTGTATCTTTAGAACACCTAGGATACAGTGCAGGAAGTAGTTATATATATTTAGAAAAAAAAAATCTAAGTTGCTGCAAAGCATGTTCACTCTATTATGATGCACAGCATCATTGGACTCACACTGCTCTGATATTTTTCTAGTGTTCTTATCTTGCATGTCAACAGCTCTCTAAAGCAATTAAAACAATTCTCATGTTAACCCTTGGTTTGCAATTAAATGGGCCCATTCATTCAAGTATGCAATATGTATTTTCTGGCATTTTCTTTCCCAAATTTCTTTTAGTGGCAGAAATGCTTAAGTAACCTGTGAGAAATCATTGCTGGAACTTTATGAATGGAATGTACTAAAAATACCTTGTGTGCAGTTCTTAATTACATTGTGACTAATACGGTCAAACCTGTTTGATACTGAGCATGAGCAGATGAAGGGATAATGTTCTGGGAAAAAACCAAAAGCAAAAAGGAGGAAGCAAAAGTCTGCACTGGGTTATCATCCACTCTCTGTACACCTCACACAACACGAACCACTCAGGGACCTCCCATCTCATTGACTGAGACTAGGACAGACTTTAGTTTAAGTCATATAGATTTTTTTTTTCTCTATATTACAGGTCTATTAGTCACTTCAATTAAATGTTTACTTCCCGTCCATACTGAGGCATTAGAAGTCTCATCTACCTTAGGGGTTCAGTGGGCTGCTCTAGAACTACTCTTGGAACCAGCACAGCAAGCTCAGGTAGCTCACGGCCCTCACGTGGATTTCTGGCGGTAGTGAAGCGTCAGGTCCCCGCCACTCTTCCAGATGAAGTGCTTTACAGTTCGAAGGTCCATGTTGGGGTCCAAAACCTACAGGGAAAAAAGGCAGCTTTTATTCCACAAGTCTGCTAGGCTGGCAGAAATTTAAAAAAAAAAAAAAAAACAAAAACCAAACCAAACTGGCCACTTCACCCACAGGATTGTGAAAACTGATACCAAGACGAGCCATGCAAAGGCTCAGATTTTTCAATTAGTGACTGAGCCTGATGTATTACTGAAAGATTTTAGCAGAGTAATATGTAACTTCACATTACAACCACCTCCTCAGTACCCAACGTCCATTAAACTTATTAGGCAAATAGTGGTTTCGGACCAATTTTGAAAACTGCCAAAAAGCAGAATTCAAAACATTCCTCAAATGCTAAAAATACAACTCTATGGAATTGTATTAAGACCATTTGTTGACTGTAATTAAGTAACCCTGTAAGACCAAACTGAACAGGTTTATTGTGAAAAAACTGCCTGCCTGCAACTGTCAGAAACTTGTGTCAGCAATAAGTTACCATAACATTAAAACATTTACTTAGTTGTAAAGGTAACAGATAATCTATAGCATATTTCAAATCTCAGAACTCAAAAATTCACAACCAATTCACTGCTGGAGCTTGGTTTTGATCACAGGGAACTTACCTGGTCCTGGCACAGAAGTTCAATCTTCTCCTCAGCTAGCACAGCAATGTCCTCCTCCTTTTCTTGTTCTCCTGCTTTCTCATTGTTGGAGGAGCTCGTTGTCTGAGACTCATTATCCAAGTTTATGATTTTCTCATACACGTGTTCCATCACTTTTCTCACCTGAAGCATGTCACTGGCTGACAGCCGGTCTCTGTAGGAGTTAGAGAAGTTTGTCAGGAGAAAACTTAAACTGTATTTCTTATCTTCACACCATCTTCCTTAGCTGTAGCAAACTGCAACTGCACAGAGATCATATTTACATTGTCTAGTAGTAAATTATCAGGATCATCCAGAATACCATGATTGTAATAATTTATCCAAAGAGTCACACAGCAAAAAACTCAAAAGTGGTTGAGATATTCAAAAGATTAGATAAAAATCTGCATTGCTTTCTAACCAACCCAGTTCCCAGTTACAGCTCATGTGACTGGCAAACTGGTTTGCATTCCCTACTGGCAGTTTTTGTCCCTTTTCATTTCAAAAGGCAATTATTCATCTGTTAGCAGCAGGAAACAAAGCTGTGGTTCTGAACAGAGTAACAATCTATAAATTCATCAGTTTTCTGATTAAATGGCACAAAAAACAAAGTCCCATTTCAGTAGTTAGTTCTCAGACATTTCTTAGCATAAACTTGAACAACTGCCTGTTGAATCTCAATCCACAGCTCTTTTAAATATTCTGAAATAACTTAGTGCTTTAGAGAAATGTTGCTAAATGACTGAGAACTTCTACAAATTCATCAAGCACTAAACAATTCTCTGGCAAATCAATGAACTGGTTTGGTGGGTTTTTTTTGGTTTATTTTCTTGAGCTTGCAGGTTTTTTCTGCTATTTGGATATTCAATGTTAACAGTCATATTTGCATTACTTACTTTTTTAGAGTTTTTGCCCCTGATGATGAATGTGGTTGGAGGTAGAAGGGAATCTTATTGAACTTGGGCATATTTTTCTAGAAGGAAACAAGTTTCAGAAGTGTTAATTTAGGATGAACAATTATCACCTCCTATTTGCAGCAGCTGCTATGTGAAGTATATTCAGCTCCTAATTATCAAAACTCATGAGAGATTCCTAATCAACATCCCCACCACAGTCAACTTCCAAATTACTCATACTCCTGAGACACTTCAATTTAGATGATGCACAGATCATCTAGCTTTTGAATATAAATTATCATTTATTTCAAAGGCAATTAGATAGTATCAAAAAGACAGCAGCAATATGAAGTGTATTCTCTGTTCCTGAGTTCCTCACTTGAAAAGGATAGCAATTATGCACAGGACTTTGCATTCTTTATCTAAGACAGTCTGCCAAAAGAAATTGAGCAAAAGTAATTTAACTGGACACATCAAAAAATGAAGCATCTCGAAGGGTCTTGATTACAGACCTTGAGACCACTTATTTTAAATACAAACACAGTAAAAAGGTAAAATGACATTTCAGATACTGCAAAGTTAATTGTAACCTTAAAATAACTAAGAAAAGCCAAACTTATACACCCAACACTTACATCCACAGTGATGTCAATTACCCATTGTGGCACCGTTTCATTAAGAAGCATGGATTCAGTTTCACCTCCTGAATCCCGACATAACAACCTGAGACACACAGAAACAACCTTTATTGTAACAACAATTATTGTCATTTGCATTAAAAAGCTTTCAGGAGACGTTCTGCCCTTTTAATGGGCAGGGAGCCTGAACTCTGTTAGGATTGTCAATTTACTGGGGAAGAGATCACTTATTTTCTGTAAAGACCAGAAGGAGCTGTAGGAAGACAGATCCCAGAGCAGAAACAGGGAGTAGGATCTCAGGAGACTATGGCTGTGACACAGAAAATGTATTAAAGTAGTTTGCTCTGATTGTGTTCTGTCTGTGTTGAAGTAAGGAACTGTCAGGAGAAGGGGAAAGGCACCTGGCATAAAGCAATTCTCTCCTCCTTGGGAAAAATGAGCTTTGCATGTAAAGCATCTGCTAAACCCTCACTAAAAGGAAAGAATAAAACCAATTTCAGGATATGTGCACATGCAACGATGCAAAAAAGCCACATTTCATTTTATAAATTGCAATGGGGTACTTTGTCAGAGTTCTGCAAGCCACCTTTAAAGTCCCATAAACATAACTTGCCCCCTCCATTGGGGTCTTTCCAGTGTTCTCTTGAGGAGCAGCTGCCTAAGAGGGAAGATCCACCAGAACAGAATGCAGGCAAATATTAAGCTCCAGGTACAACACAAATACATTGCTACTGCAGGAAAAGAAGTCAGTTTTCCAAGCTGAAAATGGTTTCCCTGTTTTACTGACTAAAACTTACATCATTTTGGGGCCTGTTCAGCCTGAGAAACAAAACCAACAAATCAAACATGCCCCACTCCTTACATTTAAAATCCACTATGTCAGTAAATATCAAACAATCCACAGTGTTTGCAAGCTCAGCCTTTGCTTTGCAGCACTCTTAAACTGTCTAATGTATCAAATATCTCAGGTTGTTCAATGTAGAATGAGAAGAAATAGAAGGGTAATTACTACACACTGCAATATAGAACCCGTGTTCCTTCCTGCCAGAGATTAGAAACTTCTACTGGATCATCCACTAATTTGGGGAGCAGAAGCCAACTCTCTAGTGAGTAGCAGGTCCTGAGTAATTAATGCTTAGAGACTGACAAAACACACAAGAATCTAAAGTAGCACAGTTTCATTCTAAAATGGAGTTTAATTTATCAGTTTGCAGAAAGAGGACACCCAAAATATCACACTTAGGAGTGCACAGAACTCTTACTGCTCTAAAACCCCACACCTTGCTGATGTTCACTCACATGCTCAGTTGGACAATGCCAAATCATCATCAGCTGCTTATTTTGCCTGTTAAAGGCATGTCTTAAATGCACAGAACAGATCCAAAGAACATTTTTGATAACGTTCCTGCTTGCACTAAGAAAGGAATTGTCCAGCCCCTGAATTTACATTTGTGAGTTTTCATACCTGAACAAAGTGCGTCCTCCAGCCTCACCAAAAATAACTGGTGTATGTGGTGGCACTTGGAAATATCCATTTCCTTTCTGGACTCTGTTCTCCTGCTCCCCATTCACTGTTGGAAAAAAACACAGGTAAAAAAGCAGTGAGACTGCACTAGGCCTTAAAACTGGGCACACATTCCACCTACAGCAGAAATATTTCTTAAATTAATAAGATCATATGCTTCATGAAAACCAAGAAAATCCCCATGTCCAAGATGCAGCAAGTATATAAAAAGAAACACTAGAGAGTAACAAGATCAATACAGGTTTGTGGAAGGCCTATTTCAAAAGCCTGTGAGAAAAGGAAAATAAAGCTCAGGAGCCAAACCCCAATTATGAGGTTTTCCTATTTCTTTTGTCAAACTGAAAATACTTATATTAAGAATCAACTAAAGAGACTCTGCTGAGACAAGACTGTTCTTCCCTCTAGAGTGACAGTACAGAACTCTGAAGGGTTGTTTGCACTGCTCTTCTACCTGGATTTGCCAGGTGTCAAAACAGGGTACTAGGAAAGCTCAGACTCACAGTGCCTTGAAGTTCCTGTGTTATAAATTCAATTTATTACATCTAATTACAGCAGTATGGTCTTCAAAGACTGAAGAACCTGATTCCATATCAAGTGGATAGGACAAGATTAAAGAAAAATCAGCATTATTTATACACCTCTTGAAGAGTGCAGCTTCTAATCAGTAGGTATCTTCAAACACTGTAAAATTTGGATGCCTGACTTGCACTTGGGAAAAATCATCTCCATTACACTGTAGCATCTTGTTACTGTATTTGAAGAGATGTTGAATTCAAGCAACACTAAAAATTTAAATGGCACAGACTCATAAGATGAATCATTCCTTGATTTCTAACCAGAAACACACATAGCCAAAGAAAGGTCAGAAATTTTAACAAGCAAAAAAAATCTATATTGGAAGGGGTGAACATGATACTG
Source organism: Luscinia megarhynchos (assembly GCA_034336665.1). Lineage (NCBI taxonomy): Eukaryota > Metazoa > Chordata > Aves > Passeriformes > Muscicapidae > Luscinia > Luscinia megarhynchos. The sequence goes on along the minus strand of JAPFBE010000007.1, from coordinate 41,908,213 downwards.
AAGTTACAGCAAGTGAAAAAGCCTATAGTTTGAAAAACTTTTTCATAACCCTTCTCTAAATAATTGAGAGGAACAACAGTGCATGTATTTTGTATTTCCTTAAATCTGTATCTCTACAAAAATGGCAATGCCCAACATGTACACTTCACCTTCAAGTCACTGCTCAGTGCCAGTCTCCTAATTTTTTTCCTGTGGAAGGGCAATGAAAACTGATTCTGTTGTGAGCACTCCAAACATTCCACTAATCCACAACTCTACACAGGAATAAGCAGTGTAGCATCAATAACCCAACACCACAAAAGCCTGTGAGTGACACTCCTCATACCTCACCTGGCTCTAAGCTGTAAACTGCCAACACACAACAGTCTGAGAATCAGCAATGGGATCCAGGAGAGTCTGCCAGGTGCTCTAACCCTCCACGGAGGCCAGTTTTGAAAGAAGAAAGCAACTAATTCCTGGCACAGTCTTGTCACAAAACACCAAGATATGTACAGTTTTCTTAACTGCATCATCTAGCTATAGAAAGTAATTTCTTGATCACCAAAGACAAGGCTCTTCAGTCAACTCTGACCTGGGCTGAATTCATTTCCAACTCAGGAGTTAGAGTCTCTTATTTTGCCAAATTCAGCCTCTATCTTACATTTAACATGGCTTTCATCTAAGGCCTGATTAGACTTAGCATTATTACCTTAAACACCACTTAAAAGGAGTTTTCCATAGACCTACTCCACTTATTATTACACTGAATGCATTTTTATCAATAAAGCTTTTATTACATTCTGTTCACAATACCTAGAAGAAAACTGGAATCATGTCAAGAGAATACTGGCTAATGTTGGATAACTGAATCATTGCTATTTACTGTCATTATCTAGTGTTTCTTTTCCAAGCTAAGCCCCAGTTTGCCAGTAATTGTTTTTTATCAATATTTTTCATCATGTTTCTGTAGCTTCAGAATCATTTATTCACCTACTTGTTTTACAAACAGACCAAAGATTTTTGCTGATACTTTCAGAAGTATAACACACTTTCTGGTGTAAAGCAAATTTAGAAGTGCTAAAAACCATGAAGTCTATAATGCATAGAGAGATAGGTGTAAGAAAAGAAATATACCTGTTTAAGAAATAGATATATAAACACAGAATGCATGGCCAAATAACAAAAAAGGAAAATATAAAAATACTAACCATGGTTTATCTCATTTTCTTCTTCATCCATTGGATTGATATGTGTTCTAGGCCAATACTCCAGAAGTGCTTGCAGCAGAAGCCCTCCAAGGTTTACTGCCAAAACACAGTGAGGCAGAACTTCAATCACACACAAAAAACCATGGGCAACATAATAACGTCCATTTGATCCACAGCAGAAAATTCCAAGAGTTTGTGCAGTTCTGTTCCCAAAGCAAACTATTTATTGGCACAGAAATCTGCTTGTCACAATCTGAGAGCTGCATGTTACAATCTTTCATGAAAAGCTGGTTTTAGAATCCCTGCTGTTGGATCACTCACATGCTTTAACATTCTTTACATTAGGTTATAATTATTTTTTCCCTTTTGCATCTTGAAGGTTTAAAACAAAAAATGTAAACCCTGAACATGACTGTTTCAGAAAACAAAAGGAAGTACTTCCTTTGAAGAATATGTTACAGAATTTAGTATTAAGAAAACAAGCCCCCAAATCCAACCAGATACTGACATACATGGCACTGGAATACTTCAAAACATATATACAGGAATTTATTGTGATTTCTTTGTTAAAATAAAACACTAACATTAGTTAAAACTCACATTTTGGATCAGAACCATCAGGACTGCTAAATCCAGCATCCTTTGCTGAAACCCAGGCTGCAAAGCAGTCACTTTCATCCAGAGTAATTGTCAACATCTGTTGGCAAAAGATCACAAGGAATGTAATAGTTGTTTGGGATTACATAAATCTATACATTTCTAACTTTGCTCCTACTTAGCTGGGAATACAAACCAAAGAATTTCTGAAAGCATGACAGCACACTTTGTTTGCAAAACTGTATTAACACAATATTTATTAATAATTTTATTATTATTGTATTATAAATATTATATTAATATTAATACAGTATTAAACACATTTGTTTACCAAATGTATTAATTAAAAAATGGTATTGGTGGACTATACCACAAGAAAAAAATTAATTAAAAAAAATCTGCTATTCAGATTAAGAGGAGGTAAAATTTGCTGTTTTACTTGAAAAGAAATTTAATCCATCAGTTAAACAATGAATGTTCTCCTAAAGCTAACACACTAAAACCTTTTTGAACAAGCAATATATGAAAAAAAGAGAATTATGACATTAAAACAACAGATTTAGGAGCTGTATCTCACCCCGGTTTTCAAGTCCACTGAGAACCAGTTTGGCACGTAAACCATTTTAAATCTCTTCTTAATTTCTTCTTCAAAATCTACTTTCCCAAGGTCTTCAACTTTACATGCCTGTTCACCAAAAGAAATGTACAAGTACTGAGTCATAGCACACCTCAAGTCTTTTCCTTGATTTTTATACACACTTGGAATGATTGTGACTTATGATCTCTCTCTGAGCACTGCAGTCCAAAAACATACAAGTTAAAGGTTAAATCCTTTTTAAAAAGCCAAACAATAATTTATATGGTAAGTAATTTTTATTCTTCATTTCTCTCTGAGATAGTGGGATCAAGTCAGTAAAGAGATCTGGAAATATTACTTCAGATTCCTGGACAATATTTTCCCTATACTGACTAGACTGCTGTCTTCTAATACCCTCTGTCATTTTTCTCCCCATCAATACCAATATTTCAGTAGTCCATCAAATATAGGTATTTTCCTGCACATCAAGCAACAAATTCAGCTGAACTACTGCAATGGGAACAGCAGTGAGTGAATTTCTGTAGAGATGCTTTATTTCTGGGGTTTTTTCATACTTTTAAAGTCCTTTAAGTAATTCTGTTAAAATTATTATTATCCACTTGCAGAATCATTCTGAAATACTTGTTTTAGGGAAACACTAAGGACTGCAACCTTGGAATTTATTCCCTCAAAATCCAGGAAAAGTCACAGGAAGTAAAGCCTGAAGGGTGCAGCTACAGGTAGGAAAACCTCCCTCCCTTCTTCCAGCATCCTCAATAAAATATCAGCCTTCAAGTGCAGGGAGCAACACTCTGACCTGACAAATAATCTCACCTCTACAGTGAATATGCATTTGAACATCTATCAAGTGACACTTCTCACAGACTTACTAAGGAAAAAAAACCTGAATGAAAGCAAGAATTAGCAGCATTTGACTTTGATCCCGAGATCTAACTCTTAAATACATACTAAAATAAAGAAAACTTTTCCAAAGATAATCTAGATAATTTTTAGTACAAATCTATATCCTCCAACTTAATTTCTTTTTTGCCTCAGTCAATAACTCAGTAAGTTGGCTGAGCATGCTTTATCTCATTACTGATCTTGGCTGCTGCACTTAATAGTTCAAGAAGAAAATATTTAGAATTTAAACTGGCTTTTGCCAGAGAAGAAATTGCTGACCATCTCACTGATGTGGGATTTGAGTCCCTTCTCTCTGCACTCTTTCCCCTCTTCTCTGACCAATCATTTGGTAAAGCAACATAAAGAAATGTCACACCAAAATCTCCTCAGGCAACACTAGCCAGGAGCAGGCTTCCTTCTGCTCATTTTACTGCCATTCTGCCCTCCTGACTTACCAGCAAACATAACCTCTCCTTGAAACAAACCCCCTCAAAGCAGACATTATTTCCTGGAAAAAATTCAAGGGTCTGAATTTCAGGTGAATGCAGAGATCAGCCTCACCCCAGGGAAATCTACAAAAAAGTTCAGAAATGCCCCCTCCTTTCTCAAAAGGCAAACTTTGCATTATTTCTTGAGTCAGAAAGATGACTGCCTTTCTACCACAAATCTCAAACACTAACAATATATATTTTATATATATATATATATAGGGGCACAAAATAATCCTCCAACAGCAGAAAATCTGAAATGACATCCTTACCTTCAAGACATCCCAGTATGCCACATTATTATTTGTGTCTTTGGTTAATATGTGCCTCTTGTCATTAAGAATGTGGCACTGAATAATACTAGCACCCCCTGGCAAACAAACAAGAATTAAGGTTACTACTGACATTATTTTTTTTCTAATATCACATTAAATTAAATAGCATAACATGACATGCTGCTCTTTGGTTTCACTTTTTTTGTGTAAACCTTGGATGTCACCAAGGTTTAAATATGATTTTAACTGTAACCAACACTGGATAGACAATAACCACATTGTTCTGGTTGAAATCATAGTAGCAAATTTTTAAAAAACTGAGTCAATCAAAGCTCTATCACTTGTGCTAAAGATAACAGATTTTACAAGGTCCTCTGCAAAACAGCTGTTTACCTTTTATAACTTGGTCAGGCTGTGTACACAGGGGTGGAATGGGGTTGGTACAATCATTATCATAATCTCCTGATGCTCTAAAATTATGGATTCCCTTCAAAGTCTAAAGAAAGAAAAAGAAAATAATGACACATTCATAATCATCTATAAACTCTGCTTTTATCTGTAACAACTGCCAGTTGCCAATTGCTATTTAGATGTTAACTATATAGTTCCAAGAAATATAGTTTATTTCTAAAAGCATCATAAATAGAGAGCAAAGAAAATAATTCAAAGCTTCATGCCTTTTGAACAATTTCAGTATTAGCACTTTATGATTTATTTTAAAGGAAGCTTCCAGATCACAGCATATTTCAGTCAAATTGAAAGCAACAGCCCAGCAGTTCCCAAATCAAGACTGCAAATCCCATGACCACTCAATTGTATTCACAGACTGTAAAATCTATCACTTACCCATTTATTCACAGAGGATTTAGTTGTTGCAACCCAAAGTGCTGGAGGAGGATCAGCTGATCTATCCAGTTCCATCTAAATAATGAAACAAATTTTCAGTCATGCTTGACTTAGTTTCCCTTTGATAATCAGTGTTGTCTTGTGTAGACCCACTCCTATAATTGAAAGTATCTCAGAAACAGCACTACTTTCAGTTTGAAGTACTATATTAATGAAAGAGCAGAATTTTATACATTTGGCTCTGACATTACATTACTCAGATTAATGAATCACTGTAGCCAAGATTAGAGGCCCCTTCTGACCTCTGTAGAGCTGACCAGCACATTCATTTTCCATTCTGAAGTGAAATCCTCACATTCTGACTTTTCCAGAACTAAATTAATGTATCCAGATTTTATCTTAACACACTAAGCTAGAGTTCACTCCCAAGAAAAGCCTTATACACCTGCAGGTTCCAAGATCATGTCATTAAAGTTAGAGACAGCAAGAAAATTCAAAGAAGAATCTCTTTGAAAAATTCAGACTTGTGCACGTTTAAGTGTTCAAAAATCCACAAACAACTTTACTCCTGCTTCCCATGAGTATGTAACAAATTCTAAAACAGTCCTTCCTGTGCACATATGCTGCTGCTAAGAAAAATTCACTTTTGTACAAAACCTTGGCAATGACAGCTCAGCTTCTCAAAACTGTACTAAAGCCTGATAAACCAAACTTCTAATGTGTGAAGCATATTCAATTTCAATAATATCTGAATCTGCATATTTTCAGTAGCTGCCAGGCATCCATCTACTTCAGGCAATTAAACTTTAGATGTAATTTAGGAGATAGAGCCAATCTGCTGAAGATGTGGTGTAGTCAACACTCGTTAGCCAATGTGAATTAATCAATTTATATCTCAAGCCACTGTTTCATGAGATGACATGCAGTTACCCTTTTATACTGAGGGGAGTGACAGAACACTGGCACAGGTTGTGAATTCTCCCTTCTTGGAGATACTCAAAACCTATCTTGATGTGGGTTCCAGGCTCCAGTGCTCTTGGGCAGGGAAGAGGAGTGGACCAGATCTTCAGACATCACTTCTAACCTCACACATTCTACAATTCTCTGAATTAAACACCATTACCTTAAGAACTGGTGCCTTTTCTTCACAGATCAGCACCCGGATATCAGGATTTCTTAAATCTGTACAATAAATCTTCCTGTCTCTTCCTCCTGAATAAACATGAGTGAAGGCTTCATTGACCTGCAGAGCCCAGACACCCTCATCATGGACTCGGTACGTGGCAATGCACCTCTGCTGCCCAAGGGACCACAGGCGGATCGTCCCGTCAGAGCTGCCTGAAAGACACTGAGCAACAACCAGCACACTTCAATCCAACGGCTGCTTAAGGATTTCAACATATTTTTCCTCATAAAAAGATTTGGTAATTCATATAGTTGTATTTTTTTCACTTAAATGGTGCTAAAAAGATAAGTCTAGTCATGATTTCCAGTATTTTATGTAAAAAAATCCATTCCACATCTAGATGAACATGTAATAAAAACAACTTTCACCCATCAGCCTCCCCCCTAACTACTAAATATCTGTAACCCATGATGTCAAATAATTACATTGAAATGGACAAATGACACTTCTGCTCTCTGTAAAATGCCTCTGTCTCAGGTTAAAGCACATACCTGTGTGCCATCTCTGTTCAACAACAGAGCTTTGACATTGTCTGTGTGCCCTTTGAGTTTCATTAGTTTTGCACAAGTCCTTGGATCCCACACCCTTAGAACCTATGGAAACAGACATTGGATAAATGACATTGACATCATTCTTCCCACCAGTGTGTTACCTCTGCAGAAATTAAGCCTTTCCAAATGACTCAACCCTTATTCCAAACATGTGGGCATCCATCTCTGAAAATACCTGTTAGAACAAGGCAGACATAACTATATCTTATGCAGCTCTAATAATCAGATGTGATCTTCTCCTGATTTTAATTTAATTTGTTCTGGTTTCTTCTGTCTTAAAGAAATTAAAGAATGGAAGTGACTGGAAACTGGACAGTGTGATGTGAGCAAAAAATGTGCTTCTGAGAATTCTCTCAGATGCTTCACTGGTGTATCCTATTTTCATTTTTATATTGTCTTGGAAATAAAATTCTTTCAAGGTTAGATTAAATAAAAAAAACAAAAACAAATCACAGAGACTTAAGCCTGTTTCACCTTCCTTTACAACAAAGAGCAAGGGCTGTCTCTTGGGAACACTTGAGCTTCATTAGCTCCCTTCATTTCCCACCTCCTGCAGAGATCTTGCAAATTGCTGGCACCTTCTCTCCTACCTGCAGAAACTGCTTGATATTCATCTGAGTCATGTGCCCCCAAAATCAGAGCTCTTGGGGGAAATGTAATGATCTCTGACAAAGAGGGTTACACAAGCTGATCTGATTGTGTCCCTGATGTATTAAAGCTCTATGGATACATCACATCTTCAGACTGAGGCAGGATTTGTATCCTACACTTGCACTCCCACTTAAGAGAAGTGTCTGCCCTCACTATCGAGAACACAAAAGCTGCTACAGACATGACATTGAAAATGAATACAGTTGTCTCTTTATACTGAAATTGAACTGAAGTGAAATGAACCTCACCAAACTTTGCTTACCTTTTCAGTGGACCCTGATACAATAACTGTTCCCATTTGATTCATTGCAAGGCTGTAGATTGAGTCTTTGTTCCCACTCAGGGAAGAAGCTATTTCAAAATAAAATTCACATTTTCAATTTCAATGTTGTTATTTGAAAAACATACTTATTCACTCAAGACTAGTATTTTAATACCCTATGACACTTGAAAATAATGCCACTCTGCCCCACATATAGAATTGCTTTAAGGAATACTAAAGTCAGCATAGTGCTGGGAAAACCCCATTCCAATTCTTTATCTACTACTGCATAAAAACAAAGTAACCCCTCAGATTTATGGTCATTACAATCTGGGTGACCTTTTGACATCACAGTGTTGTGCCATCAAGCTACTCTTGCTCAACTATGTTATTGGAATATGACACTTCTTTGTGATCTTGTAACACACAGCATTTTGATTTAAATGCAGAGATTTTTTACAAGCTAACAGTAAAATTCTACATTTTGTATTAAAGGCTCTTCTCCTAGTTCAGCAGAAATGCAGAGAAGTTACACTGCAGCACTGAAATGTGTTATTTGAGCAGGGATGCTACCTCTGCATTTGTGAAAGCCATATGGCAGCTCCTGAGCATCACACCTACCATTAGAGCTGAGGAATTCTATACCAACCAGCCTAACCCACTTCTGGAGATTAAAGTACCAGTCCCTCACCTCAGAAAAGCACAGACAGCAAATGAAAACCATCTATTTAGAGAGCACAATCAGGCACTTCATCAAGCCTCAAATCCATACCATCAGTATGCCAAGAAAGCTGAGAATAGCAGCAAACTGCATGGCCAGTAAAAACATGAAACCTCACACAATGATTTATTTATATGATGGAGCTAAGTTTCCAACACAGCATTTGTAACCTAATATCATAATGTAATATCACATTCTGTCACAGTGGAGAAACCTGTGTCAGGGGAGATCATGAAGAAGTTCTTCCCCCAGAGGGTGGTAGGACACTGATCAGCCTCTCCAGGGAATGATCAGGACCCCAAGGCTGCCAGAACCCCAGGAGCTCTTGGACAACACTCTCAGGCACAGGGTGACATTTCTGGGGCTGTCCCATGCAGGGCCAGAAACTGGACTCAATGATCCTCGAGGGTCCCTTCCAATTCAGGATATTCTATGATGCTATGAAGAATGATGCAGCTTTACTTCAGAGTCCTCTTAGCCACTGGTTATAGCATTCAAATGCAAACTGTCAAATGAAATCCATTATTTGGAGCTAAAATAAAGTGAGAGTTTCCCACTGTTCCCAGAGAACAGCTAAAAGCAACACAGAACTGAAAACTCTTGAAGGTTAGCACACTGTTCAACAATCAAAATAATTTAGGAAGGGATAATATACAGAGTTATCAAAAACTGGATAGTAGGAATAGGAGAACTTTAATGTACAAAACCAGAATTTATGCCAGAACAAAAGCAAAGTTCAACTCCACTCTCTTCTGGAACTGACTGCCTCTTAATTTGAATTACAGCTCTGCTGACTGAGAGACTCTTTAAAAATAGGCTTCCTCTTAATGCTGGTTTGTGCACACTGCTTCCAGGTAATCAGATAGAAAACTAATGCACAAGAACAATTTTCATTTGTACTCGTGAAAAAATCTATACTGCTTGAAAGGACTCAGGAAAGCAGGTTCTGTGAGGACACATACTGTGTTCCTTCCAACAGAAACAGTTACTGAGGAGCACTAAAATGAAAGAAAAAACTCCTTTGCTTTTCTCTTCTCCCTTATGAAATATTTGTGTTCCTACTCCAGAAATGCAAATTTCTCCCTGTCACCTTAGAGGTAATGTCACCACTTCCATTTGATCTTGGGTTCAAAACAAGCACCAGCTCCTCAGTACTCTCCATCTCCCATTTCTGATTCACTTAAATTATTTATGTTCTGTATCACTGTTACAGTGTACAAGAAGTGTTTTTATGTTTATTATCCCACAACTGAGTTTTCCTGTGAGCTCACAAATAAATTCTTCCTTCAAAAACTCTTTGTTCAATTAGAAGACAGCAAAACCTACACTTATCAGCAAAGTTTGGCTATAAAATAATTTTACTTTTAGTAAGAAAAGGAAGAAATAGAACGACTTTATATTTCTTTTTATTTCTTTTATAAAGTAAATCTCTTTAGTCATGTGCCATCCCAATAGCATTCTACAGTGCAACACAGCTCTCTAAAGCCATGTCTCCTCCAAAGGCTACTCAGACATGTCAGCACAAGGCTATACTTGAATTAAAAAGTTCTTTAGACAACAAATACAAAACAGTTCAGCCCAGCAGATGCACCTCTGGTTTTAGAAGCTACCAAATCTATAAAATTAAACACACTTTTTGAAATCAGCCCAATACAATAAATAAAAAACCCAATACCAACAAAACTACATGCCTTCCTCATACCTACACAATCACATATTCCTGAAATGTCTTAGGAATGTCTTATCAATTCCAAATTTTAATTTTGTGGATTTTCCTTGAGTCATTCCTAACCTATGACTGAGGAAGCAACGAGGCCTGTTTAGAAAATTAACATGTGGCAGTGTGCAAGATAGTTCTGCTTTTTCCAAGTGAACACCTGAGATTGCTATTGCTTAAATATACATCAAACTAACTAAAGAATGAAAGAGATCAATCCTGAGAACACAATTTTTCCAACCTACCTAACAAGCAGCAAAGTACACTGCGGTCACTTTAGACACTCTCTCTCAAAAAATCAACTGTAAAATAGCCAAACCAGGATACCATGACCCAGATTTATGTTATTCACTTAAAACCAACTGAACCTAAAAGACTGGTGTAACATTTCCCAGAAGAGCAACTTGATCATCTCTGCCCTGACCATTCTAAAATAGGCAGTGTTGGAATTGCTGTAAAAAGGAAAGACCTCACAATTTATATAATGCCTTTCTGGGAGACAGAAGCAGGACAGGTGACATCCTAAAAGATGGTGGTGACATTGAGAATTGATTCTGATGTTACCCCTTGTCTTCCAATCTCTAGTGAGTTACATCTCACCAGTATATCCTTATATGTAATTAGTACTTGTTGTGGTTTTTAGTCTAGTTTATCAAGTAACTATTCTTTTAACAGAGATTTGAGAAATGTATCAAGTCCTGCTTCAGGAGCTGTACTGTCTGTTTTTTCAGCATTTATACAAACAAAAAACCAACCCCAAATTATAAAACACAGAAAATGTAGGAACAAATAAGCTAAGAGAATATTGCTATAAAAGGTTGGTTGAGAGGTTAAAAGCTTCTTAAAGTTAAAGCTCTATCAAGTTTCAGAGAAACCAGCATATCATAGCTCAGGAGAAACACTTCAGAGAGACTTGTCCTCTATTCCAAATGCCATGTCCTCTATTCCAAATGCTGTTGGCTGCTCTAGATTTCCAGCTATTACATAACACAACAAATTGACTGAAAGTATACAAACCCCACCTTCAAATCTATTGCCTATATTTTAATGTACAGATAGAAAAAGGCATCTGTAGTTTTAAACTGACCTCACAGATTGTGCTACTCAATAAAATGCATTACATTTGCCTCCCCTCCCCAAATACCTACTTGTGACAGTATTATTTGAGGCAGTCAGTGCTGTGAGAGTATTTACATCCCAGAGGAATATCTGTCTGTCCAGCCCAGCAGATGCTACCAGCTCCTTATCTTTTGCATATGCTAAGGCTTTCACATAGTCCTACAACAAAATAAATGGAGCAATATGAGTCAATATTATCCTTTTGAAGTCTACATCTTAATAATTGTAAGAATGGCAGTGATCACATACAGTATTTACAGATAATGTTTTTCACCTTATGCGTCCTTAGTGTTGACATGCAAAATCCCTTATGTGCATTCCACACTTTAACAGTAGTATCTGAAGAAGCAGATATCACTAAATTGGAAAGAATAAAGACTAAATTTTAATGGCTTATATATTACTTTAGTGCATATTCGTACTACTCTAATTTGTTTTGCAAAAGAGATTAAAACACTTATATACACATTTCAATTTACATTAAAACAGCTGCTTACACTATTTATCAAAATTACAACATACATCACAAATTGGTTTTACATGCTAAGAAAAGATAGAAAATAATTAAAGCACCAGATAATTTACTTGTATACAACTTCTGAACACTGCAGTTCTGAAACTTTTAAGTACTTACATGTTTTGCCATTGCAGCAGAGCACAATGTCATTTACCCAATCTGTGTGGTGTTCCATAGATGCTATATAAGGGTCTTGCTGCAAATTAAGAACAAATAAGCTCATCACCAATGGAAAAGATTGCAACTATCACATCCTGTTGTGGTATCTTCTTCAGCCTGCATATGGATCCAAAGTTTCCTAATGCAGAGTTGGTTGAAATCACTCTTCCAGAACCTTTTAGTGAGAACTACACATCTTATTATGTAAGATAACACAATATGAGCAATATGAAAAGTATTCTGTGATCACAATAACTGGCAGCTGTTAAAAAACAGCATCAGGTGTGGCCCTGTAGGCAGCTTACCAGCAGGATAACCTGGAAAAAGGTAGTTTTAGAGCCAGGAAGGCTCTGCTGACTGACCTTGTGCTGATTGACACTCCATATCCTTATGATGGAGTCCCGCCCTGCCGTGAAGAGTCTGTTTAATGCTGGGTCCAGCTGAAGTGCATTTACCCCGTTCCGGTTGTACTTCTCCACTTCATCTCTAATCACATAGGAAACCTAAAACACATTTGCACAAATCCAATTATGGTATTAAGATATTGACCTGGCCATAAAATCTGAACTTCTAATTTCATCTTTGTAAAGGTTCTTAAGTGGAAAATATCAAGAGTTTTACAAGCACTGTCTGTCAGTTTGAGTGTTACCAGCACCACCAAAGTCATTTGCCCCCAAAAATGGGGAAGAGTCATAGGAGAAGATTCAGCAGTGATAGAACTGGACCCCAAAAGACTCTTTTAATCATTAAAACTTAAGCTTAAACCCAGAGAATCCTCATTACAATTCCCTGCTGTGTGTGCATACTCTGGGTGACCTTAGACAACACACTGAGTCTGTGTCTCACTTCCCAAGTGGGTTCAATTTTAGTTTCTATAGCTGCAATGCCAGTATTTCCCAGCCTCACAAAGGAGAGGATATGGTCATCATGGCTCACAAAGCACTGAAAGACTGCAGATACAAATTCAGTAGGTGTCACTATTATTTTTAAAATTATTTTTAAAGAACTACCTACCTGCCAATATAATAAGAAACTCAAACTCTTAGTGCTTCTTCAGATAAATTATTCCATCAGTTTCTTTCCTTCCACATTTGACAGTACTGTACAGTGTACAAAGGCTATTTCATGGATTTGTTCAAAAAACTAAAAGGAAATTTCAGAAGACTCTGAAAGACCACAGCAGTCTCCATTATCTGTGTTCAGTAAAAACAATTCTAAGACACTGCTGTTTCTTCAGAGCTACTGCACTCACTTCCCTGATCCCTGGGTTTACACACTACTCTGAGGAAAGTCCTCAAGCCGAGGGAAAAGGAGGAGAAAATGCCAGTTATGCATCTTCCCAGATTCTATTAAATATAATCAGAACAAGGTAAAATTTCATGCTTGGTACAATCAAACCTGCTCAAAGCAGGAATCCCCTGGATACACATGTTTTGATAATGCTTATAAGGAGCAGTCTTGGGCTAGAGATCTGAAAGCAATTTTTCACTCCAGTAACTGTTAAAGTAGCATAAAGAAAATGTTTTCCAGATCAGATCTTAGTGACACAAAACAAATCCAACAAATTAAGATGTTCAGTGGTCCTCATCACAGAAGTATTTTACAGCAGCTCAGATTATGTACCATGAGAGCTGACAGGTCCATTTGGTGAACATGGGAAATACCTCCATCCAATTATCCCATCTTCAGGCAGCACAGCCAGAGCACTGATACTTCAAGAAAACACAAGTCCAGTGCTATTCTCTGTTTCAGAAACAGCTGTAACAGCTCTACAGATCAACACTGAAGGACCAAAATTAAAAGCCTCCTGAATCCTTCTGCCTCACTCTCCATAACCATTCCCCAAGTCCCTCACTACACTTATTAATGTGGTGTAATACATAATTGTATATGTACAATACATGTACATACACATATATATTGTATTCACATGTCCCAATGCTCTTAAAGACTTTCTGTCAGCCCCTTTAGTATCTCAGCTCTTCCTCCCCATTTTAGATTGTGTCCTCATTTCCAAGACTTTCAGCTACTCTCACCCATTACAGACTCATCCATAACATTATCATTATCCATGCTCAAGTTTCCACCTACACACAGCTCCAGGGATGCTGCTGAAAGAAGACACTAGCAACCACACAGAAGTGTTATGTTAAAACACTTCAAGCACTTGAGGTATTATTTCTTTGTGAGATGCAGGGAGCAAGATGTATGTGCCACTCCTTACCTGGGCTGAATCATATCATGTCTGTACTGCTAAAAGACTCACACAGATTACGTGTATAAAATAATGTTCGAGTCAAAGTCAAGGTTTGACTGATATAAACACAAGGCAAAAGGATGCCCATCAAACTCATGTTGCTGTCAAACTCTTTGAATAAAGCCAGTGAAAACACTCAGTTAAAAATACTAAATGTGAGCAGTTAAGACACAAATCTACAGGTCAGTTGACCAAATTTAATGTTATTCATTAGCGAGAACAATATTTTCCTGATACAGTATCAGGCTCAAGATCAGCAGGGCCCTTTACCTACTTTTCCCAAACGCTAGAAGGATATTCTTTGAGAAGTCCTCAATTTTCAGATTTGTTCCTCCTCTGTCAGTCACCTCCCATATTTGTTATATTTTCAGGTATAATTTAAGAGCTCTTCATTCCACTCATAAGTTAGATTGTCAAACTATGTTAGTCACCTAAGCATGGCAACGTTGATGCTTCTTGCACATTATGATGTTACTCTTCTTAATTTAAAGGAACTCAAGAAAAACACAGCCATAAATATTTAAAAATGCAAAAAAATCCCCAAATGATGGCTTACTTAAGTAAATAAGATACTTTTCATATATGATTGAAACTTTCACAAGACTTTGGAAATTGAGTCATACTTCTACACGAATCTTGACCAAATTAAAGTCAGCTCAGCCAAATGCTGTTTTTTCCTCGCACAAAGACAAGATCAGAGGAGACTGACAACCATTCCTCATTACCACCAGTACTGAAATATTCAAAGTTAATTTGCCCTCTATTGCCTTTAATGACTTCCACATATTAATTTAAGTCAAACATCTCTTGGCAAGTATTGTTTTTATTTGAAAAGCACTAGGGACAAAGAGAGGGGTCACATTGTTTCAGTGTTATTGCTCCCTGGTAGATCTGAGTTGGATCTCAGCAAAAGTTGAACAGGAAAGCCAACACCACCCTTCTTTCTCCCTGTGAGAAACTTGAGGAAAAAAACTCTGCTGTAACAACTGAATTAAACAAGATTAAAATCTTGTGGGTTTTTTTTGTGTGTGTGTAAATACAAGAGATCTTTGACTTATTAAAATATAGCAAAACAATGAAAAGAGCACGATACAAAATTTCCCAATAGTGACTGCTATTGTACATAGAATTCACCAGTTATTTTTGTGTCTCCTCAGACTTAGAATTTTACAAAACGTTATTTAGTGTCCACAGAAGGAATAGTATACTTGTCCTGATAAACTGTCTTAAAAATTGAAGGAGTAATGGTAAGAAGAAGAAAAAAACCCTATTTTATTAGGTAATGATAACTTCATCCATGTCATGGGGAGAAACCATGAGAGATATTTTTCAATCATAAAAGTAATTCTAATCCATATTAAACATTGACTCCTTTATTTTTTTTTTTTAATTTCTAATATTACAAGGACAAAGAAAATTAAAATGAGAGAAAATTAGTCTGTGGCCAGCAAGTTGATGGGACACCCAAATGAACACTGCAATTCAAGCAGCTGGCTAAGGACAAGGCAAACCATTTGTCCTGAAAACAGTATGAACTGAAAAGAGCTACAGCAAAAAATGGACTCTCCAACCCATTTTGGAGACCTAATGATATTCAAATAACTGAGTTTTTACACTGAAAATACTTAATAAATTTATTTGCTTGTCCAAAATAAAACATACTGAATGGTCCACTCTGGCTAACCAGTCATTGAGGCTGAAATAAACATCTTGTACATTAACAGAACTAGAACAAGACACAGCACATGTGGCTGAACTCAAAATAACCCCATGAGACATTTGTTGCACACCACATGGAATCCTTTGGAAAGGGAGGTATAACACCAGAAGCATCCAGGCTTGTACTTAAATGCATTAGTTCCATATTAAAACAGAGGGAAAAATTCAGGGCTCCACGAAATCTGTTGTAAGGCTGTTGAAATGCATGGGGAACTGAAAATGTACCAATAAAAGCAACAGCAAGTTGACTAAAAGAGCTGAAACTTGTGTAAGAGTGGTGGACACACAGCCAAGTCCATAAAACCAAAACATTCACTAATAAGAACAGAGGAAGATTGCTGATAATTCACATATGGTTTTCCATCATGTTCTTATTTGGGGGGGGAAGGTGAAAAAGTGCTTTTTTGTTTGGTTGGGTTTTTGAGTGTCACTTAGCATAGAATTAAGAAATATTAATAGATTTAGTCAAGTATACAAAACAAATACAAAAACAAAGTATATTTTCAAGCCTGTGTATACACAAACATATCTAAACGATATAAAAACAGTAAAGCTCTGGCTGAGAAGAAACTGCTGTGATAAAAGTCACCTCTGCTCCTGAAGCATCCAGATCTTATCACTGAAGATAAAGTACTGGATTCTGTCTGGAAAGGGGTGTGGAGACCCCCAGGAAGTGAGGGCTCTGAGATCTCAGAGGCATTTGCCCCTCACAGGACAGGCTGGAGCACATCCTGCTGTGCCCTCCCATCAGAGCACAGAGCCAGGGCAAACCACAGACACAATAACTCCAATTACAATAACAAGATCACCATGGCTTTACTGCCACCACTGCCTGGGAGGGGCAGGGCTTGTGGGATGTGAAATATTTTACATACAATCAAAGCTTTGACATCAACACTGCAGCAGCTTTTATAAGCTCCCAGAATGAGTAAGAATCTTCCACAGCAGCAGTGCACAAACATCACAAACATCCACTCATCATAAAGAGTTTATGGGATTCACTACCCTAAATGGATCAGGACTAATCATTTTAATGATTACCTAAGAGCTTCAGAGATAGAGCTACTGCCAACAGATACATTTTGTCATACAAAGACAAAAGAGTTTCTTGCAGGACTTACAAGTGTTTTCCGCATGGATAAGTGTATCAGCTGATATGGGATCATGTTACCCTTGTTACATTACATGTATTATAACAGACTTTATCTTCACGGATAGGTAAAATCTGCTTATAAAACATCCCACCAAACCACGTGGAGGAAATAGTAACCAGCTGAGCTCTGAGGCCTCATTCCTTGTTCCTAAGTGAGCAATTATAAATAGAAGTGGTATTTCTCAAAATCATGGGAGAATTCCATGAGATCTGAATTGCATCAAGAACGAGATAAGCAGCAGTGAAGTACCAAGAAAAAAAATCAAACAACATTGCTTTATTATCTTGATGGAGCATATGTATCCCTACAAATATGGCCTTTAATTGAGAAGAATATTTTAATTTTTATCCAGGCTCCAGAATAAAAGTAATGGAAGGCATTAAGAACCTCCTTTTACCCTTTTACAATAGAATCAATATACTGGCTATTTGCTTGCTTAAGCATTATATATTAAATAAATATATTTGTAATTAGAATTTGTACATTTATTATATATAAAATATAAAAACACAGATATCATATCTAGTAAGCTGCAGTATTAGTACACAAATATGACAAAATCAGTTCAAAAAGATCACAATGGTTTGAGTTGGAAAGGACCTTAAATATAATTTCACTACCAAAGGCAGGGACACCTTCCACTGGATCAAGTTGCCCAAACCCCCACACAGCCTGGCCTTGAACACTTCCAGGGATGGAAAATGAGATTTTCTTGTTCTGTACAAGACTTAAAGGCAAAAATTCATGCAAGCATATTATAAGGATGCTGATCCTTACATAGCAAAATTCTCACGTGTTATCAACAGGTTTTGAGTGTGGGGGTAAATTTATTCTGGCCAGGGGGCAAGCTTGGGAGAGCAGATACAATGCAACTCCTCCAGGGCAGCTCTGTCAAAGCACCTGCTGAGAAGCAGCTTCACCTTGACTTGACTGCCAGGATGACATCTGAAAGCTACAGCAGTGCCTGACACACCTCTGCATCCCCCTTCCCTTCCCAAATCAGTGTCTGACACACCTCTGCATCCCCCTTCCCTTCCCAAATCAGTGCCTGACACACCTCTGCATCCTCCCTCCCTTCCCAAATCAGTGCCTGACACACCTCTGCATCCCCCTTCCCTTCCCAAATCAGTGTCTGACACACCTCTGCATCCCCCTTCCCTTCCCAAATCAGTGCCTGACACACCTCTGCATCCTTCCTCCCTTCCTAAATCAGTGCCTGACACACCTCTGCATCCCCCCTTCCCTTCCCAAATCAGTGCCTGACACACCTCTGCATCCCCCTTCCCTTCCCAAATCAGTGCCTGACACACCTCTGCATCTCCCTTCCCTTCCCAAATCAGTGCCTGACACACCTCTGCATCCTCCCTCCCTTCCCAAACCAGTGCCTGACACACCTCTGCATCCCCCTTCCCTTCCCAAATCAGTGTCTGACACACCTCTGCATCCTCCCTCCCTTCCCAAATCAGTGTCTGACACACCTCTGCATCCTCCCTCCCTTCCCAAATCAGTGTCTGACACACCTCTGCATCCTTCCTCCCTTCCCAAATCAGTGCCTGACACACCTCTGCATCTCCCTTCCCTTCCCAAATCAGTGTCTGACATACCTGTGCATCCCCCTTCCCTTCCCAAATCAGTGCCTGACACACCTCTGCATCCTCCCTCCCTTCCCAAATCAGTGCCTGACACACCTCTGCATCTCCCCTTCCCTTCCCAAATCAGTGTCTGACATACCTGTGCATCCCCCTTCCCTTCCCAAATCAGTGCCTGACACACCTCTGCATCCTCCCTCCCTTCCCAAATCAGTGCCTGACACACCTCTGCATCCCCCTTCCCTTCCCAAATCAGTGCCTGACACACCTCTGCATCCCCCTTCCCTTCCCAAATCAGTGCCTGACACACCTCTGCATCCCCCTTCCCTTCCCAAATCACTCATCCTCACTCCTGCAGCCTTCAGAAAGGCAGGGCTAAGCTTCACAAACACCTTCCACTCAACACCTCAAATGCCTGACTCCTATTTAGAAGGAGTTAAACTTCTTTCTTTTTTCTATGCATGGAATTTATTTTGAGGCCTAAAACATCCACTCTGATTAAACCATTAGAAACTACAATTATATGCAAAAGCACCCTAAACTGACTATTTTGGATAGCTTTGCTTACCAGTAGAACAGGTGCATCCAAGCTAATAATAGTTCTGATTTCCATAAACTTCAACCAGCTCTCCTGTCATATAAGGAATCAAATTTCTCCATGCTTAAGAGGTGTCTTTTCTAAAAGTCTCTTCTTCCAGCCTCATAGGTTTGGAACAAATTTTCCCAACTCTGCCTCTTAAAACTCTATGTAGAAGCACCCTATATGCTCAGCCATTGGGAATTAAATCATGAGTGGTTTTATTTTTCCATTAGCAGCTGATAGATAAAACAGACACTTAAAACTCCTTTGCTTGAACAAAGTCCTGTCACTAACCAAGCAGGTGAAAAAATAAGAATCAAGAAAAAAAATCCAGCTTCCAATCAAGCTTTAAAAATGTTTATCATGGAATGATTTGGGTTGGAAGAGACCTTACAGATGCTCTCATTCCACCCCCTGCAATGGGCAGAGGCACCTTTCATTATCCCAGGTTGCTCCAAGCACCATCCAACCTGGCCTTGAACACATCCACAGCTGGGAAGCTTCCCTGGGAAACACAATCTGGATCTAAACTCACAGTGTGCTGCTGAGACACAGATCAGTGTTATGTATATTGAGTGTCATTTATACATCAGGTGAAAAAATACCACACAGTGCAATGAGGACAGACAAAACACACAGCATAAAACCACCTGTAAAAACAAGCTTTTGAGCTAAGCAATGCTTGGAGACAAAAGTAGTAGTAAAAAAAGGAAACAATGATTTATGCTGTTGTCAGGCAAATGCTACTTCATAAATAGGAGTACATCAAACAAATATCAAGGTATAATAAAATCCTCCTCCTTAGGGGTGTAACCTGCAAAAACTTGTTTATAGCAAAGGCATTCTTTATATTTTAAAGCACATCCAGTTTTTTTTTCTGGTAAAGTAAGGGAATTCTTTTTATAGAATTGACAAAGTGCTTCCCTTAACCACAGAAAACACTAAATGCTCTGAAGAGTTGCTCATTTCCTCTGTGTGATAAATGATGCATCCAAAAACCAAACCCACCTCTGTTTTGAAAGCTCCTAATGCTATTTCAAGCCTAATCAATATTTCATTTGATCACACTGAATAGGTACAGCTGGAACTGGCACTTGCCACTAGGCAGCTTTGCACATTGATAAACCATTAAATCTTCTCCACAGTGAAAGCTGTAAAAACATCTAAAGGGCTGGCAGTATCACAAACAAGAAGAAAAGCATTGAGAACCATAAAATAAAACTATTTTAGTGACTTTTACTGTTAAAGAGTCTTGGCTTTTTATATACACTTTAGTAATTCCAGTCTCCACCAAGGCTACAACAATCTACTCGTAGCTACACGTGAACTCAAGCCTGAGGGTTTAATTCTTCTTCAAGTGTGTTGAGAATATCTACACCCACCTGACTGCCTCTGCCACGGGTTTCTCTCAACAAATGCTGCCTGGAGCTGGCAACGGGTACTTCTGAAATTTGAGAAGAAAAAATCTTGCTCCTTGCTCATGTGTGCAAAGGGACAGCTGTTTTACAGGAACTAAGCAGAACTAGGATGTGAAGCAGATCACAGTCATGGAGTGGTTTGGGTTGGATGGGACCTTGAAGATCACCCAGTTCCAAGCCCTTGCCCTGGGCAGGGACAGATTTCTCTAGACCAGGTTGTGCAGAATTGACTCGTCCAACCCGGCCTTGAAAAATTCCAGGCATGGGGCATCCATAGCTTCACTAGGAAAACTATTTCAGTGTCAGATCACGCTCGCAGTAAAGAATTTCTTTTTAATACCTAATCTAAAGCTACTCTGGCACCGAACGGCGCCGAGACAGCCGCGGCAGGAATCTGCAGCTCTGCCGCTTCTGAGAATTCACGTTACACCAACGCAGGTCGGGGGGCACCGTTCCCTCTGTCCCCATTTACCTCCCCGCGGGCTCCGCCGCTTTTGATCTGAGCTGCTTCAGCCCTGCCTCCTGCGGGCTGCACGACCCGACCCCGCTCGGCAGCCAGCGTGCCTCGGGCGGCCGCTCGGCCCCGCCACGGCGGCCAGCGGAGGCGGGGGACAGACCCCGGGGGCGTGCGGCGCTGCCTCCCCGCACCGCAGCGCTGCTCTGGGAGCGTGCGGCCACCGCGCTGCCATGGAAACCCCCAAGGCCGGACACCCTGCCGCCGCTGGCGCGGCCCGCGAGGCTCCGGGCTCCCCTCGAGCCGAGCCGGCCCCGCCCCGCCCTCACCTGCACTTTCCGCCGCCCCGCCGTGTTCTGCCGGTGATGCGCCGCCATCTTGCATGTTGACACTGTGGCGTCATGTCCGACCGGAAGTGCCGGCCCCTCAGCCGCCCCGAGCGAGGCTTTTATAGGCGAGCCAGGGTGGGCGTGGCCAAGGCAGCGCGGCCGATGGGGGCGTGTCCCGCCTTCCCGCCCTGACGCCGTGCCCGCCATGTTGCCGCCTCATGAGGCGCCGCCTCAGCCCGGCCCCAGGGCGGGTCGGGTCTGCCCCCTTCCCCTTCCCCTTCTCCTTCTTCCCCCTCCCCGTCCTGCCGCTCCTGCTTTGTTTCCGTTCATGTCCTGATGCTCTGCGGTGTGTTCGTCCCGCTTTGCTTCGTCTCGAGTGGCGGCCAAAGGCCTATGTTGAAATAAGAAAGGGCCCACTCAAATAAACAGAATCAGCGGTTTCAGCTGTCAGTAATAATAAGACGGTCTTTATCAGTAGTTCTGTACTTCATTAGTAATAGCCAGAGTTTTCTCTGTGTGGGATACTCTTGTCGAGTTTGAATTCTGGGGCATTCTCTTAAAAGTTGGGCTCGATCATCCTGGTGGGTCCCTTCCAGCTCAGAATGTTTTGTATCTCCTTCTGTATCTTCTGGGGGAGGAGCTGTATGAAGTTGTATGCAAGACGCTATTCTTGGCACACCATTGTTAGACTGCTTACTTTGAGGTAGATTGGTAAAGGTACTAATAGTTGATCAGTAAAGGTGCTAATAGTTAATCAGTGAGTAAAGAATACTGTGAGAGATCAAATGTAAGGGGTTAGGGATGGAACGATGCATTCTGGTATTCCTATTCTTCAATGCTGGCTGCAAGGCTGAGTAGGAGATAAGGATATTTATTACTTCTGCTGACGGCTTATTTTGATACAGATCACTTTTTCTAGCAGTGCAGAACGCAGTGTCCTCATCACAGTTGCAGGTGGAGTGTGTGGTTGTGAAATGAGACCTGCCTTGGCCAAAGTCCTGCCTTAACTGCAGTTTTTTACAAATTCATGTAATGGTTTTGTTTGGAAAAGACCTTAAAGCTCATCCAGTGCCGTTCCCTGCCATCCCAGGTTGCTCCAAGCCCTGACCAACCTTGGACAATTCCAGTGATCCAAGGGCAGCCACAGCTTCTCTGGGCACCCTGTGCCAGGACCCCTCAGTGAAGAACTTTTTCCTAATAACTGAACTAGAATCCAGTATTTACTGGTTAGATTAAGCAAATTTAAGACAGTGTTATGTGAGTGCATTTTTGTGGCTTTTACAGCAGATTTTGGACATGATGGAGTCTAAAACTGTGGGTGGTTTTACTTGAATGCCTTGCTTATGCAGAGGTAGAATATGATATCTCAGGAGATTTTAGTCACACAAAACATTTAAATCCTGTTCTAAATCACCAAGTTTCACATCCCATAAAGCACAGCCTAAATACAGTATTTTCAAACAGTTGCATCTGAGTCATGCCAATAAATTATATATAGCCTACAACACTTTTGGTTTCAAGCTGAGTAAAATCTACCATCTCCTTAGGGAATTTTTTCCATGATTATCTCTTAAAATGCATATCTTTATATCTTGAATTTATATAGCTCTTATCCCAAGTAGAGAACCTATTGCAGCTTTTCCTGGAGGATTAGAGAAACCATTTTTTCCTGCAAAACATTTTCTATATAACATTTTCTATATATCTTTCTATATATCTTTATATATTTTCTATATATCTTTTAAAATTGGGGTTGAGAGTGATGTCCTAAAGGAAATTAGTTCATTGATCCCAAAACAGCATCAACTCCACTGGTGATATCTCCACTGGAGATATCTGTTTAGTCCCTAGTTGCAACAGATGGTGATTCCAATGTCTTCATCTGCAACATATTCTACTGCTTCACTGTTCTCACTGCCAAAAAAGGGTTTTCTTGTGTTTCATCTGAATTTCCTGAGCTGCAGTCTCATGCATGTTACTTCTTGGTTCATTTCTCGTGGACATGAGGATGAATTTGTTCCCCATTTCTTCCTAACTATTTGTCATGCTGTCATGTTTCCTTCCATCTTCTCTCCACTGGACAAAACCATACTTCTCAGGCTCCAAATCATTCTTACAGTGTATTTCTAAAATCTTTTAACATTTTAATTCTCTGACTGTCAAGCCTTATGAGAGAGAATGCAGCAGCACACAGAGGAAGCTGAGAAATTCCACAGCATTCTAGAAGTCACTGTTATTAAGGAAATATTATCTTTGTACTCTTACTTACATTACTTACTTTTTGTTGCAATGTTTATTCGATCAGTGCTTGCATTCTGGGCATTTCCATTCTTCCTTCTCTCCCTATCTCAACATCCTGGCTTCACTCCTGAGACCTGTTTGGTTCTCCACCACTTCCTTTTTTGGCTCAGCAGCTCAGAAATTCACAATCTAGCCTAAGAAGATCACATTTTCTTGGAAATTGAAAAATAATCCCTAGACTCATATAAACATCATACTCTTTCTCTTCCAAAACCTAAAGCAAACAGCTAATGCTATATAGACCACTTTATTGCTAGGAAATGACACAAACATGATGAAAGGCTGAAAGGATTCCTGCATAACAAAGAACACATTACTTACCATGTTTTTTATGTAATATTGCCTTTTCTTTAGGTTTGGTAAACATGCACACAGAAACCAGAAGATTATCACTATTATGATACTCATGTTTTTAGCAGGCCTCTGTAAATGTGATCTTTGTTGAACCAGGCAATCTCCAGAGATCTCTTCTGACCACAAAGGTTCTGTGATACAAAGCCATCACTGTACATTTTATTCACCTTAAATTTAATGACCTGATCTAACAAACACTGCATTATATACACTAATAGCAGCCACAATATACTTAAAGTTCTTTGATCCACAAAAAATAAAAAGAGGAAACCCCATTTTAAATTGCATAGAAATGTAAAAAGCAAACGTTCTCTTTCTATAAACAAAGTAAATTTCAAATCAAATGTACAAAAGATGCTGACTGCTGTTAAAGATACATAATTACCTTTATTAAATGAATAATCCATTGGTGATTATGGATAATAAAGTGATGGTTGGGGTTCATCAATGAAATTAGTATTTCATTTTATCAAAGAATAACGCAAAACTAATCAGAATTTCATTACCTCTAAGGCAAGACAAGAAATCACTTAAGTGTCTGCATGAAAATGATTGTTATGAGAAGAAGTCATCAGCTCCTTAATGGACTGATATACAGTGATATGTACTCAGGCACTTTGCTCAGTATTTACTTACAGGGAAACTTCATTTTGCCTCATTCTTTTCCAACCCAGAATCCAATAAACTTCTATACTTAGTTCATGAAGCATCTGAAACACAATTACCATTAGCCTGAAGCCAGCACACGGCTAAACTGAACAAAACAAGCCTTCATTTTATATTTGAAAAAAAACCCCAACAAAACAACAATAAACAATTTTCAAATTTGTCTTAGGAGATACCTTAAATCATAATCTTCCCAATGCTGTAGCAAAAAGGCTTCCCAGTGTGAGCAACAATCAGGTTCATGACACCTGAATGTACATAAGTCTGTGAGACCTGATGTGGTACATCTCAAAGCCCTAAGGGATTTGTCTGGTGTAGTTGCCAAGCCTCTCTCTAAGGTATTTGAAAAGGTCTGGCAGTCAGGTGAAGCCCCAGGTAACTGGGAAAAGGGAAACATTTTGTGCCTGTCTTTAGAGAGGTTAGAAAGGAGGCTACTGGAGCTGCCACCCTATCAGCCTTCCCTCTGTGTCTGGGGAGATCACAGAACAGATCCTGCTGGAAGCTGTAATGGGGCACACAGAGGACAGGGAGGTGACTCAGGACAGCCAGCAGAGCTTCACCAAGGACAAGTCCTGCCCGACCACCCCAGTGGCTTTCTGTGATGGAGTGACCACATTAGTGGACAAGGGAAAGGCTCTGGATGTCATTTCTGTAAAGCCCTTGACATGGTCCTGCACAACATCCTTCTCTCTGAACTGGAGAGAGATGGATTCAGTGAGTGGAGTGTTTGGTGAATAAGGAATTGTTGTGGTTTAGCCCCAGCCAACAGCCAAAGTCCCTCAAAGCCACTCCCCCATCAGCAGGATCAGGGAGAGAATCAGAAGGGTAAAAGGTGGAAAACTTGTGGGTTGAGATGGACAGTCTAATAGGGAAAACAAAAGCGTGCACACAAGCAAGGAAAACCAAAGCATTAATTCCCTGCTTCTCGTGGTTGGGCAGGTGTTCAGCCATCTCCAAGAGAGAGGGGCTCCATCGTGTGGAGCAGTGACTTGGGAAGACAAATGCCAACACTCCAATTGTTCCCCCTTTCCTCCTCCTTCCCTCCACCTTTTCCCAAGCATGATGTCACATGGAGTATCCCTTTGGTCAGTTTGGGTCACCTGTCCTGGCTGTGTCTGCTCCCAACCTCCCATGCACCCCCAGCCTCCTTTGCCAGCGTGGCAGTAGGAAAAGCAGGCTCTGAGTAAGCTGTGCACAGCAATAACAAAAGATCTCCATGTTTGTTTTCTTTATGAGATACATTCTTGACATGTTCAAGTTTAGACTTTAATCATAAGGGAGGTATAGTAAGAAATAGGTGTGAAACCAAATATCTCAACCTTTTCTAGGGCTCTTGGTGTTTCTCATTTCATGGTTGTGTTTGGAGGCCCATGCAATAAAAGATGAGACTTCATAAACTGTGTTAGTGAGACTGCATCAGAAATGCTGGAAATCTTTCAGAAATTGTAACAGCAGCATATTGCTCTTAGCATCTGACTCTGGAGAAATGTAAAATGTTTCAAAAATACTAATACTGTTTTTCAGAACACTAAGAAGAAACAGATGGGATAACTTGAACTTCAGACACTGAGCTCATTTTCAGACTTCAGTGTACATTAGGTCATTAGGCAGAAAGCCACTCTGTGTAACAATGCGTTTAATGTGTACTTACCATAAAAGCTATTTCCTGTTGTTCTGTAAAGTCAATTAGCTATTTACCAAATACCAAATTTCATGTCTGTCGATTTCTTATTTCATTGTGCAGCATGAAAAAAGGGAAATGGCAATCATGCAAATTATTGTCTTGATAAATACATCGTGTCCTTTGCACTCTTAGATTCTTTTCTGAGAGAGATTGAATTGCACATTTTGTTTATCTCACAGATAATTTGCCAAAGCCCCTCATATTTTTCTGGACTCATACCTTTGGAGATTTTGTATATTACTTTCTCTGGGTATTGTTTTGATTTTACTGTGCATGTAATATTTAGTTATTCTGTGTTTCAAGTGTAACAAAGCAGATACATTTCTGTATTTTCCCACTGTTGTTTTTTTCCTGATGTCCCCTATTACTTTTGTTCTTGTTCCAGGGTTATGACATTTTATAACACATTCCTGGAATCTCATCTGCATCTTGAAATTAGTCACCCTCGAAATTAAGGGGAATCCTGAAGCTTCTGGCCAGCAGCTGAATTAGTTCAGCCCACAAAGGATGCATTTGTTTGCTTTGTAATAGATGTGTGTGCATTACTTAGAGATCACTCTTAATGGGATATTCCAGAGGTTATAGTGCTTCCCAAGTTGTGGGCACTGCACTCCCTGTATGCCAGTTTAGTTTACAGACAGGAAGGAGGATTGCAAATTCTCTGAAGTTGCAACCAGAGTAAACAGAAATTTCTGCAAATAATTGTCTCCAATGCAAACCCTTGAATTACCAAGGAATATGAAATTTTACTGCTGAGCAGTGAAGTACCTTTTTAACATAAATTTTTAAGAAATAGAATTTATGAGCTGTTAGCATCAGAGTTAGCAACTGTTACACTGCTCCAAGATCTGTGTTATCAGGAATTATTGCCCTACGAAAACCTGCTGTGAATTCCTTGTGCACATAAAGCAAGACAGGGATGCAAAAACAACGGTCTACTGACACTATCAGACACTAATGATTTTGAATATTTGAGAAGACCACGAGTGCTCACAAGTTACTTTGGTGGAAAATTGTCCATCCTCTTAAATACTGGTGCCATTTTATTGGTCTACATTGGACCAATAAACCAATTAACTTCAACTTGAACAGCCATCCAGTATTACAGCTGTCATTCATTTGCAAGTCTATGATTTTCTGTTGAGAAATTCTCTCTGTCACACAATCACTTGTTTACAACATTTAAGCAATTCCTTCCTCATTAATGGAACTTTCTGATTTTTACCTCTAAAGTTACTTGGAAAGTTTTTTTCCCTTGCATATTGTAAGGAGGCAAAAATACCATCTGATTTTTGTTAACAAAAGCTTTTTGCTATGATTATGATTTGTGTTTATTTTCATTACGCCCAAAAGAGACAACCTCCATTCCTGTGCTGCAGCGATCTTTACCAAAACTCAAAGTCTCCCTGTGCTCCCTCTGACATGATATCCATTCCCTGCTCTCCAGAGTCTGATATTTGGCTTTCAGGAGAGCATCCTGGTGTCTGTGTTCATAGCTCTTTGCTATGCATAAGCTGAATTTTCTGTGTTTTGTGGTGTTTTCTGTGTGAAGGGTGATTTGCATTTGATGATTCTAATGGAGGATCATTGGCCTCGCTGTGCTTGTCTCAGACTCACTTGTGGTTGGTGCTGGCTAATGGACAGTGAACCATAGCCATAAACTCTGTAATTAACAGTTCTGATTTGTCTCTGTGAGAATCTTGACCTAAATTAAAACTCTCAAAAAGACACTTTATATCAAATTCAATAGCATTTTTTTTGTCAGTGGATGACACAATCTAGTTATGGATGGTATGATTTTGTTTTACCCAAGCCATTTCTTGAAAATATGGAATATTTTTCTCAGGAACAAGTAATTTTCCTTCCAACTGTTATGGAAGTAAAGTGATGTTGATTTTTCCATTAAATTTTTAGTAAATGTATTTATTTTGCCTCTGTAAAACACTTCTTTACTCAAACTTTCTGTGCTTGTATGAATCATACAATGAGACTATTGGAGAGGTCAATACACAAATTTCAGAATTAGATTTACAGATACACCAACTAATGGCAAGGACTTGTTTGTTTGAAATTCTTGTTCCATTCCCTCTTGTATCCACCTGGAATCTCGTGTCCAGCTTGTAATTTTAGCCAGTTTGAGACACAGTATCTTAATAATACAGATGCATCTTGGAGGGCAATGTTGTGAGAAAGATTTTTGATGATTTTAATTTCAGAAGTCCCACAGCAGGGGTTCCATGGTCAGCAAGTTATTCAGGGAAAGTCTCAGTCAGGCAGGAAAAAGGAGGTAAATAGTGCTGAATTTGTTAGGAACATAAATAGCTGTCCCATTCCTGTAAATGGGAAAAATGGAAGAGAGACCTTGCATAAACCTTTCTCCCTGTGAGAAAGAGGCGCTGCTGGTGTGTCTGTTATCCCACTGAAGAGGAGACACAGATTTCTGGGCTTGCACCACAGGGCATTTCTCAGTAGGTGGAAGCTAGTGGAGGAGAGGGGATCTGAGGATAAGAGGGTCATGCAGTGTGCATGGAGTTGTCAGATGCTTGATATCTTTCATGACTGCATTTCTGATCCGTAATTTAAAGCACCAGCTAATGTTTAGAGTTATGGCACAGTTACAAGATACATTTAATTATGCAAAAATCTGGTTTTTTCAGCTCTTGACATCTGTGCACTCTTAGTCATTAAACTAATGGTGGTGTGCTAATGCTACCAACAAGAAATATTTGTCTTGTGCTCTGACAATAAAAAGGAAAAAAGAAAAGTGCTGTACTTTGCAGTTAATGGAGGAAACGGATCCATGTCAAGAGCATGGTGAATAAATTAACAGTAATTTCTGTAATGAATTTAATTTTAGTAGTTTTATATAACAAACACTATCTTTTTGTTGTTAAACGTCAGCTTTTTTATTTCTTCAGTTTTCCTCCTATTTCCTCAGGAATAATAACGAAAAAGGGAAGAAGAGAGTGTTGTTACTCTGAGGCTGGTTTTCTGCCCTCTCCCCACTGTAAGAAACTGCCTTCCTAATGGGAGAAAGGAAATTTTCCACTGTAGCACAAGCAAAGTAACTTGTCTAAGTGTT
Organism: Luscinia megarhynchos; assembly: GCA_034336665.1. Classification (NCBI taxonomy): domain Eukaryota; kingdom Metazoa; phylum Chordata; class Aves; order Passeriformes; family Muscicapidae; genus Luscinia; species Luscinia megarhynchos. The sequence continues at coordinate 41,878,870 of JAPFBE010000007.1, read as the reverse complement.
TTGTGGTTAGCTGTGGGTCCTAAACTGCTGAAGATAAAAAAATCTTGTTCTCTGAGCTCTGGCTTTTTTGGATTTTAAACATTAGAGTGTAAGGGAGGAGTGCAATTCTTTTTGCCGTACTGAGGTCTGTGTTTATCCCCTGTGCCCCATTTTTCTCTGGGACAGATGGATGGAGAAGATACAGCAGAATAAATACATGCAGGTAGGGATCTTTATTGCATTTAGTGGTATTAGCTGGTAGAGCATTGTAAACGTAGCAGTTATAGTGCCTTTATAGAGTAATGCTTGAGTGGTATTTAAAATTCTGCTCTCTTAATTGAACTTGTCTTGAGAACATAATCTTGCTTTCTAGAAAAATAATTTACACAGGAACTTAAAATGTCCTGTTGCTTGCACCACAGAACATTTAGAGTTTTATTTCTTTTAAAACCATCTGCAGTTGTACCTATCCCAAAAAATGTTTAATCACTGTTTGTTTCTTTATGTGCATTAGTGCTGCCTGGCTTTTAAGGACAGCACAGTTACTTCAGTAGAATTCTTCCAGCAAAACCCAGAGTAACTCTCTTATCATCAGGAAAGATGATAGGAAAGATTTATATTCTACTTAATAAAAAAAGAAAAGAAATTTCAGACAGTAATGGGTTCTGTTGATGTAATTAAGAGAAATAACTGTACTTAGCATTAGGGCTTACCATGAATGTGGGTGTGTGTTACTGTCCAATACCTGTTGCTAGCTGGCTTTATACATCACTTTTTAAAAGATAGATATAAGTAATTTCAGATATGAGGATAAATGCTGTGATTTTCATTTTGCTCAACAAGGTTTGTATGTTTTAATGGAAGTTATGGCATATGCTGTTGAATTTATTTTGGGCTCTGGCTTTGTGTATAACAGATAATGTATTTGAATTTCAGATTTTTTCTGTATAAGATGTATTGAACATACATCAGAATAATGGAAATAATAAAAAGCAGAAATAACAAATGAAAAATAACAATATATACTCTAATTTCTAACCAAAAGATTTTAATGACAGGCAAATTTTGTGCCAATATTTAATGCATGTCTGCATGGTTAAAAGCTTGGAATGAAATGTGAAATAAGAAACCTTTTGCTTTCTTACCATTTTACACATATATTTCCAACTGAACAAAAATCCATCTTTGCTTTTAATAAATATAACTATGATTTCAGCAGAAAGGAAATGTTAGATTAATATTTAGGTGATCATTCTTCAAAAGTATCACCCAAGCACTTTTTCTTACAGTGCTGTCAGTGAGAGCACGAAATTTCATTTACTGTTTTCAGCAAATCAACAAGCTCCTCCCTCCATCCCTCCCACAGGAGTCCCACTACAAAGAAAACTTTCTGCATGGGAGCTGGCTCAGGAGAGATGATGTTGTTGGGAATGGAAAGGTGAAGGTGAGAAAACCAAGACTTTCTGTCTCCTTGCAGATAACTGCCAGCCAACATTACCTTCAGAAATCAGTGTGAAGGCTTTTTTATTTTGAAGGAGATATTGTAAGTATTTTGGTTTTGCTGAATATTTGTATACTATGAGAAATCTCCATTGCTGATTATCTTAATTTATTCTATGTCTATTTGATCAAAATATTTGGGGATATATGTAAACAAGTGTGTGTCTGTATATAAATAAAATATGTGCAGATATGTTTCCAAATATTAGATGTGGGTTTTTTTGAGGTACAGGGAGCATCTATTTTAAAAGATCTGTCATTAATGTAAAACCACTACATTGCTGTAAACATGTAGCTCTTCCTATAATTTACATGTGTCAGTGAAACATTTTATTGAACATTGATATATTTTTCATATTAATTACTATTAGTAATTGTCATATAAATTATTATCATATTAATTACTGACTACTCTGTTTTGTTATATTAATTATTATCATATTAATTACTGACTACTCTGTTTTGTTATTTCACCTCATGCAGAGTATTCCTCAAATTTGCTTTAGTATTATCTAATCTTAGTTACACTGAACTTGACTTACTAAAATTTCTTTACCTACACAAGTCTGGAATGCTTTTCTCACAAAGATACTGGTGAGAGATTTTTTTTTCATGATGTTTAAATAATTCACAGTTGAGCTCATTGCATACTGATTTTGGAACTAATAAGTGAGGACATGATATGATACATTATATGATATGATATGATACATGATAAGATATTGATACTGTGAATAACTTTGTCTATTACATGTGTTAAAAAAATCAAACGACCCCCCTCAAAAAAAACAAATCCCCCAAAAACTGCACTGTAAATATTTATCCAAGCCATCCAAACACAAACTTTTTCTTGAGTTCGGGTGACAAGTGAGAAGTGAAAAGTGGGGGACAAAGTGCTGTGTGGAAGAAATGACCTTGTATTTTAGAAACTGTAGTAGTCCTATAAAATGTCCAGGTTGGATTTTACTAAGGACTGCAGTCTTAAATCTGTTCACCATCACTGGCAGTTAAATAGAAGAAAATGGTGATCAGGAACAGAATTTTTTCCTGCTTATTGAAACTGAGTAGGTGATAGCAGAAGCTTTAGGCAAGGTACAGAACAGAAAACAGGGAATTCCTGTCTTGTTTCATAAGGTGTTGCTGTGTGCTGCTTTCTCATTTTTTTTCTTTTTCAGGTGAAGGGGTGAGCACATCTTTATTCTTTATTCCTCTGTGAAAGACTATACTAAATGCACACTAAAAACAAACTAGCAGTTAGTTTACTCTTTATTTTTTTCCAGATCCAGGTTCTCACAGGAAATATTCAGGATGGCCCTTGGCAAGGGAGTTGATAGAAGTAATTTGACATTCAGAATTGGTTATAATCCATGCTAAACTAGATTGAAACACAAATGAGGACATTTTTATATTTATGTTCCTTCTAGTTTCCATATTTTGAGAAACATCTCATAAATGCCTCATACTGACTTTGATAGTATTTTAATGGGCAGTTTTATCAGTTTCAATTCTACTTTTGTGGATATCTTATAGTCAGTAGTTTGATGGGTATTATCTTTCTACGTTTAAAAGGAACTCTGTGCTTTTAGGGAGCTGAAGAGTTCTGAAATTCATGCAAACGGAGCCAAATCAAGGAGTTGTATATAAGACTTGAATTTGTATTTTGCCTTTCAATCTGAAAGTCTAAATTTGTTAGTTATTATCTTTAGTGATTAGTCAGTACCCCAGCAAGCATTTTGTAATTTATGTCTCTTAAACATTGTATTAATTAATAGACTCATTTTTGGCATTGCTTTGCTATTCTAGAAAATTGTCTGAAAACCCTTTATCTTAAGAAAATTTAGTAGCAAATTGTACTTTAGTAGTGCCCAGTGTCTGTTTCACTTAATGACTCTTTGTTCATCCCTTTCTACTTTGCAGGTAATTTATTCAGTAAATTTCATCAGAATATCTGGAATTCCTTGGGTTTTGGCATAAAAATATTCTGTGTCATTTTCGCAGTACCCTTAAGCCAGCAACACTAACCTCAATGCCTATCTCTGTACACTGAATGCAATTGCTCTAAAGATGAGGAAACCAAGTAATTTCCACTTTAATTTGAAAGAAAAAGTTGAATTTGAAGGTGCACCCCTGATCCTGTAGGATGTGGTACTTTAGTAACTGAAGGTACCAGTGCATTTGTATCTGTTACTAATGGACTGGGCTCTACTACAGGTCCAGCGATATCAAAACCTGTTGTAGGATTATCAACTCTTGATTTCATTTAAATGCAAATTTCTTTCATTTATTCTGCTGTTATTCTGAACTGTAGTCTTGCATCTGCTTCAGCAGCATGTTGACATAGTACATACTGACCTACAATTCCTTTACACTGACTTGTAGTCACACCCACAGCTTTCTTCTCTCAGTTTCTAGAATAAATCTCATGCTTAGGCTACTTCTGAGAAAACTTGCTCTATATCTTCTCCATGCATGTGCCATGCAAAAATTGAAATTATTTCTCAGAATAACACTTTACCTCAGTGTCTTGCCTTAAAAATTCAGCTAATTCAGCACTATATGGTGAGGTGGCTGAGTTTAGCTGAGCTTCAGGAATTCCAAGTAGTCACTTTGTCTTTTTTTAATATAATTTTAGTTCTTTGTATTAGTAAGATTTTTCAGTCACATCTTCTTAGTTTCCTTTTTCCTAACCCAAGTCACAATCTAAAAATACTTGGCAGTTGATCAAAGACCAAGAAGTCTGTTGTTCCATGTGAGCACAAGTACATTTCTGCTACAGGTCTGCTGAAGAAATGCTCTCGTGAATGTCCATGAATGTTTGTCCAATTATGACTTCTGTCCACAGTTGCTGAAGGGAATGTGTTGCATCTTTTTGCCCTTGATCAATGCTTTTGTCTCAGTCTTTTTTCCCCTTAAATTCAGCTCTGAAATCCTTAATACTAAAATTATGTTTCTATTTGCTAAAACCATTTTATTTGCTTCGTTTATTTCAGTTGACATAGTTCCCTAAACGCTGACCTTCTGTGTTGTCCTTAAAACTGCTTTGAAGATAAAATTGATGTTCTTAGATTTATTAAAAATTGAAAATAAAAAAAAAGAACATCTTGATTTTCAGTTATCTTTAGAACTTTTGATTGGAAATGGGTCTGTGTGGTTTGGCAAAGTAACTGTTCTTTGGTTATATACTTCCAATTTGTTACCGTAGTAAATTCTGATCTCTGAGTTCGGTCCTGATCAGATCTGAACATTCTTGGAAAGTCCAGAGGAGAAAAAAAAAACCCTTCCAGGTCCCATAAACCCCAACAAAATCTTTGCACAACCATTCTTGCTTGCATATATTTTTAAGATAAATATATCTGTATCTAAAGAAGAGAGCTGTAATTGCAAAAGAGTTTTGGTTCTCTAACATGGTCCACATGTGAGCTCACAAGGAGCAGCAGCACAGCTGGATCTCAGCAATCAAAAATGCAGTTTTAAAAGACTTGGCTGTGACCAAAATTGTTTATTAAATGGAAGTCATCAGTTTTGATGTGAGTCACAAAGGACAAATTATCCTGTAATGAGTCAAAATTTTCCTCATCTTCTGTGGGTGAGAACTGGTATCATGTAAATTGCTGTCATCTACAGTAGTGTGGTAAATTTGGACATTAGTAACTGAATACTTACAGTGGTTTGCCTTGTGCCACTGTTTCTCATTGCCACCCTTCCCCTTTTTCAGTGATTTAAGCCTCGAGCAGAATAATTGAAAATGCAACTGGGCAAAGCCTTGAGCTGAATTCAGCGTCGGCCTTGCTCTGTGGAGGGGATGGATCTGATGAGCCTTAGAGGTGGGACCTGTGGAACTAAGTTCTATTTCCAGGAAGTACAGAGGAGCAATAACTGAGGTCCAAGGTGCTGATACTTTAATCTACAGTGAGAAAACAATTAGGTGATTGTCAGAGTTATGATAGAGATGTGATTTTGATGCTTCCAAGCTGGAAAGGCAAAGGAAAAAAATACCTCTTCTGTAACCTCAATCAGACAGGTAGATCCAGATTAAGTAGCTGATCTTTATTTGGTCTGTTTTTCATTACTCATTCTTGTAAATCAATGCACTTCTGGTTGGTTTTGCCTTATATCCTGGGTGCCTCAAACACAGCAGGACCAGCTGATTGTCCTGCTGTGTCCAGTCTTGGTGTGGCCTCATCTGGAACACTGTGGGCAGTTCTGGGGCCCTGCAATTGAGGAAGGATGAGAAGGTCCTTGAGTGTGTCCAGAGGCACCAAAGCTGGTGACAGGGCTGGAAGGAATGCCCTGAGAGGAGCTGATGAGAGCTTTGTCTGCTTGAGGAGAAGAAAACTGAGGGGTGACTTTGTCACTCTCAACGACTTCCTGAGAAGGTGGAGAATAAGGTGCTGAGCTTTTCCCCCTGGGATCCAGTGACAGGACATGTGGGAATGGTCCAAAGCCACACTGCAGGGGATTTACATGGGACATCAGGAAGCATTTCTTTGCCAAAAGTGTGGTCAAACACTGGAACAGGCTTCCTGGATGGATGGTTGACCAGGCTTGTCCGTGTCTAAGAGGCACCTGGGCAGTGCCCAACCCTTACGAATGGTCAGCCCTGAACTGGTCAGGCAGTTGGACTGGATGCTTATTGTAGGTTCTTTTCAATTGAAATAGTCTATTCATATTCTACTCTATTTTATTTTATTTTATTCTATTTTGACATGGAGTTTCAGAGGAGTAAAAAATTGTCTATCTAATACATATGTGTTATTTCTGGTATTTTCTGTGTATTATTTCTGTGTTTTATTTCTGGTGTTTTCTAATTGTCAAGAGCTTTCTTTCTTAAGTTACTTCTAATAGTGGAAACAAGCACTCAGAAGGAAAAATGGATACCTCATTTTGGTCATCAGAAACTAACAGTTTTCGACGATTCACCCCGGAGTCCTTGGCAGCAATCGAGGAAAGGATTGCCAACAAAAAAAAGGAGAAAGTCGAAGTTAAAGAGAAGAAGAAGAAGGACCAAGGAGCTGATAAAAAACTTACTCCTCAGCTTGACCTAAAAATCTGCAAAACGTTGCCATCTCTGTATGGGGACATTCCTGCAGAGCTAGTTGGGGAGCCCTTGGAGGATTTTGATCCATACTACAGTGATCACAAGGTTAAAACTTCCCAAAGCATTTCTTTTTTTAAAATTTTTATCTGTTGAACTCTTAAGGGATAGTAAAAGGTCTGTTTAGGAGGTGCTGGGGTTTGAGTCTTCTGTAGACAGACCTTTGAACATTACTGACAACTTTTTGGGGGGGAATTCTAAGGTGTGCTCTGCATTATGGAATAAAGATGTATTTTAAGTTCCAGTCAAGAATCAAAATTAATTCTGAAAACATGATATGTAATTGGCACACTTTAATAGTAAATATATTCTGGGATTAGTGATGCTTTGTTTTCCAGAGCAGTTAGTCTGATGCCTGTGGGGCTGAAGTCCCTGTTGTATAAACAGTGCCTGTCCAGCAGTCAGCCACATTGGAACTGCAGATACTTTCACAGAATTACAAATACTATACAAATAAAGGGAGGCACATTTGAGATATTTCCATTACTCTGTGTAGCAAACCCATGTTTTTTCATTGTCATAAATTAGTTTTCTGTAACTTTATGTCTCACTGGCTTTGTTTATTGTTTCATATTTATATACTCCATGCTATTCCAAAGTGTTTGGTGTTGCTGACTATAGCAGTGTATAAAGTAGATAGTCTAGGAATCCCTTCTAAATTAAATTCTTATATTAAATTATTACTACTGTCAAGGAAGACTTGATCTGAAGGGCAGAAGGTTCCATGCAGTCCCAGGTGCTGTTTTAATGTATGCCAGCAAGTGTAATAATTGGAGTGTAATAACTTTATCACAGAACATGCTTTAGATTTTGATCTTCCAGATACTTTTTTCTCCAAGTAACCAAAGTGATACTATTGATGCAGAGGAACTGAGCTTGAGTTGAAGAAATTTATATTAAAGTTAGGAAACTCTTTTTTTCATTCAAGAGATTTCATTTCTACTGTATGGCAAAAATGCTGAGATGCATGGACCTTAAGGTATCTTAGAGGGAATTTCCAGTGTTACGTGACAATGTAGACATATTTCAAAATTAAAGTTTTTTCTTTGTCCATGATTTTGGCAGTGCTATACAATATATAATATAAATAATCTCTTGTAGCCTATAAAACTGCCGAAGAGTAAGGTATTAAAACTATTGTTACAGTTCCAGAGTAGTAATTTAATTACTTTGACCAAGTGAATATGATTACTTGCTCTTCATATTCATTCCCATTATGGCTTCTTCCTCTCAGGCAACAATGAACTTCTATAGAGCTGCTCTCTTTCCTTCAAAATGTGTATAGTCAGGTCACAGCTCCAAGTATTTATAAAGGAAAGCTGTGCTCCTAACTGCAGTTAGATATAGCTCTAGATGCAGACTTGAAAAACTGAACACGTAATTTTAGCAGAAATTTCTAATTCATTTAAGTGTTTCATATACTTTGAATCTTTTTTTGAATAGACTTTTATGGTGCTAAATAAAAGGAGGACGATTTTCCGGTTTGCTGCCACACCTGCCTTGTTTATATTTGGTCCTTTTAATCCAGTCAGAAAAGCAGCAATTAAAATTCTGATCCATTCATATCCTTTCAATGGTTTCCCTGATTTGAATATTCTGTGCCACTTTCTGTCATTCTGTTCCTCTGTTTCTGCTTTTTCTGCTTTTATTTGGTATTATTAATTAGTGGAAATAAGTCTTTTTAGGTAAACATGTCTGAACATGTCAAACATGTTATGTCCCACTAGCATCCTAACTTCCAAAACCATCTCCACATGCACATAATTCATTTTTATATTTAAAACATGAATTTTACCCAGCTGAGAAGGTTTGATCTTGCAGGGGGATTCTTGGGATGGTCCTGTGCAAGGATGGGAATTGGATTTCCGTGATCCTTATGGGTCTCTTCCAACTCAGGTTAATTTGTGATTCTGTTACAAGTTTCTTTGGCAAACCCATGAAAAGTTCTGGGCATATTTAAATGAAAAGGAATTATTTGAATACTTGTGTGTTTTTTGTGTGTGGAACTCAACAAATTGTATGAACTTCATTTTTTATAATGTAGCGTTTTTTCCTTAACTTACTATCCACGTTGTTTCTTGGCATTATTACATGTACTGTGTTACTCAATTGTATTGCTATGACTATCCCTCACCTTCCTGAAAAAGCCTCCTGGACTGAGTAAGTACCTCAGTGGCCATGTGCTCACTATTTTTCCAAGGATATTAATGTGTGGGACTGAAAAATTTAGAAAATGTGGTGATCTAATTCTGGGGCTTGAAAATTCTCAGCTAGACTTTGAGGAAGGCTGAGGATTGTTATTCTATCACACAGTCTTTTGTGGAGCTTCAGTCCTTTTTCTTAGAAGCTCTCACCATATGCCCTTTTTTCCTGTTTTGCCTGATTTTTGCCATCTGTTGTAACAGAGAAGGTTGGCCCATTTTTCCTTTTGAGGGTTAAATCTTTTCGAGAGACTGTGCAGCAGGATTTTAACTTAATATCTCTCATTCTACAGCAATGACCTGAATGTCTGTTATGGTTGCCTCATGGAAAAGTTATAAAGGAATAAATATTCATTCTGTTTTTTCCTCTGTTTCCTGGTGACTCTCCTAAGTCAGTTGTTCCTACTAGGAAGTCATTTATTTGTAATGTCTTGCTTCCTTTTGTACTTGTGCACTGTATCCAGTGTAACTTGAGTTAATGTTCCAGAATTAAATCTGGAAAATGTGCCTGGAGCCTCAGAAGTTCTGTAATTTTAATTCCTATTATTTTGGGGCAAGCATGGTGATAACTTAATTTTCTCTAGGATTTCCTTTAGTTGTGGGGCATTTGTCAGAATAAGTATTTAAAATGTGTGAACTTTACAGGCTGAAATAAATCTTTGTTGTTATTGTTCTGCCAGAATGGTGAGGCTTTGAAATTTTCCAGCCTGCTTTAGAACATAAACACAATCTTAAAAAATGTTTCCTAAGGAAATGTGATCTATCCTTCATTCAGAAATAGAATTATATCCTTATGTGAATGTTTGTGTTTGTAGATTTACATGGAAAATTTACTAAAATTCAGGAAGATATCTTGTCCCCATTATGCTTTTGAAAGTAAGGCAACCTGCCCTATTTTCTTCACATTTTCTACATTTCTCTCCATGCAGAGACTAAATCAGAGAAAAGATAGAAATGTGCCTGAATGTACATCAGTCTCATTAATATTTTTTATTTCTGTAACTTTAATATACCCTTTCCTCCTCAGACATGTTTTCACTGCCATATATACTGCTGAAATATTGATTAAAATAGTAGCGAGAGGATTTGTTTGGAATGAATTTACTTTTCTTCGAGACCCATGGAACTGCTTGGATTTTTCTATTATTATTGTAATGTAAGTAAAACTCAGTTATTCTTTTACACTAAGGGGACAAAAACACAGAGAAAATACCATTTGGTGTTGCTGAAATTCCTTACAGTTGTTGGCATCCTCCCTGCTAAACTGTGCTTGAATCACAGTTTGCATGTCTGCAAAGAGAAAAACAAGCTTTAAAGTAAGACCTAAATGAGAAGCTCATCTTAGAACTGTGTGATTGTTCTTAATTTAGTCTATATTTGCATTTTGTCAAGAAGTAATTGCATAAACAACCCAAACAAAGCCTGCCTCTTTATGTTATCTTAGCTGTACTTGGGATCAGATGAAACTCATTTGAGAAGGGTCCAAAATGGGTCACAAGGTATTGAGTGACTTGGAGGTAAATAACAGATGAAATCCCAGGGTCAAGTGATGCTCAAGGAAGAAAACACCTTGCTTTGCATACAAATTCATGGGCTCTGAAATAGCCTTCATTGTTGGGAAGATGATGCTGGAGTTTACACAGATATTTTTATAAAAGCACCACTCCAGCACACAGTCATGGTCAAAAAAAAGCTAGAAAATTAAGACATAGTGGGTAAAAAGTAAAGAAGCAGAACACACATTATTTCTCTGTGGACCTTACATAGTTTTGCTCCTCACATGTCAAAAGATGTCAGAATTAAAAAAGATGCAGTGAATATATCTGTAATTCCACATACCAAAAAACTAAATAGAGTAAAATCTGCATGAAAAAAACAACTGCAGAGCAGGAACACAGTTGCAGTGCATGGCACTGAGACAAAAAGAGAATTTTTTTTTCCTACAATGAGAGTTAAAGGCATCAAATGAAGTTGTCAGGTGGCAGAATAAAAAAGAAGGGAGTGGTTTGTAGCACTACATGTATGTTTTACCTCATTTGTAAATAATAGGTTATATGTACACAGGTGTCATCCAACACATCTGTATGTATATGAATTATTCTTATGGGTAAAAATGAACTACTAAGGAGCTTAAATATTGTTAATCATCAGCATCTATCACTAGATAGTTACTGATTGTTATAGCTATCACAAGACAGTCCAACAGCTGCATGAAAAATTTAATTTATGGTCTTTTTTCCCTACCTGCACCCCTAATTAATTACTGTTCAACTTTACAATATAGTACCTCCACCTGTTTTTTTTTCATGTCTTATAGTACAACAAAGAAAACTATTTGGAAATTAGCTCAACTGCTAACTCAAGTGTAATTATTGCTTAAGGTACTTGATAATTATTCAGTCTTACAGACTAGGCAAAGTCAGTGTGCTCTGATCTGCTGCTGACAAAGTCATGCTTTGAGGAGGAGGTTGCCTTTCCAGCCACTGTTGTCCTGGACTTTGTTACTGAGACTTTATTTTTTAAGGATTTCTGTTAAAAGTTATGACCTTGTCGTGAGATGAGTCACAATTCATGTCCTTTCTGATATGAAAGAAGTCTTAGAAAATCTGGGGTAATCCGTTAAAATGCTGTTAGAATATGCAGTGGTTTAAGATACTTTTGATTTGGTGGAATTTTTTAATTGCTGAAATGTTAAAATAGAAACACGTTGCAATACTCAAGTTCTCACTGACTGTTAATGGTTAGGAGGACACATGTGGTATAGAATAAATACTTTATAAATCTACTGTTGCTCAACTTATATCTCCTGGAGTGTGTATTTTTTTTGAGATAGCTGTAACATGTGCTTTCATGAGAGCAGCCTCAGTGTAAGAGTGTGGTTATGGCATTGGCAGTTTTATATTTATTTGACATTTTGATGGATAAACTCTTCCAAAGTTAAAGCATCCAAATCCACACCAAGTAGGAGCTTACTGTATTTCTATTCATAGGTACTGTTCCAAAGCCCCATTACTTTATATCCATGCCTAGAAATGGACCAAGATTCCTAATTTTAGGCATATATCTTAGGACATATTTGACCTGTTTATTTTCTGCAGTGTATTCATTACTGCCTGCTCCATAAGCAAATGGTTTGAGAAGCTCCATCCTTGTCATTCAGTTGAGTCTGGGTTAATTTTACAGGTACATTACTGCATTTCAGAGTGTTGGCAATGTTTCAGTTCTTCGAACTTTCAGAGTACTGAGGACTTTGAAAGCTATTTCAGTAATACCAGGTGAGGAACAACACCTCTTACTGATTTTCTCTCTGCTTCACCAGAATGCAAACTCTAATTCTTGTCTTCCAGTTCTCTAGTCATTTTTTGTGACCCCAAGGAATCCCAAGGTGGGACTGTTTTGCACCCTCAGCAGCACCCTAACACAATTTTAAAAAATCATCTTTCCTTCAAATTGTTTTGAAAAAGGCAAATTTATATTCTTAATTTTTTTATCCCATAATTAATGCACATTTTTATTTAGCCCAGTGCCTTTGTCTCTTTAATTTGTCTTCCTGGAGCAGCCCACTGTTTGTAATATGTTCTCTTAAAATAATATATCTGAACCACCATATTTCTGGTTTCATGTTCTACCTCATTAGCTTAACTTTCTCTGCTTTATTTCCCAGAGTGCTGATTTCACAATCTGAGAGACTTCTATTTATTTCCTTACTGACCACAGCCACTGCCTGGATTTTGTGTAATACTTTCAACAGTATGTTGCATATGCCATCCAGATATTCAATCTTTTTGTGTCATTTCCTTAATTAGGGTACCAAAGAATGATTTCAGAGTCCAACTGCTAAAATTCACTTGAAAATCCATAAATTAATATATATCTCATGGTCATGATATATATTAACTTTACCATTTCCATGTCATTGCAAATATTTTTTTGATTTTGCTATGAAATTATAGCAGGAATGAAACATTGAAAGTGCTTAATTTTAGTGCCAAAGCCACACATCAATACCTTTTCTTTGTCTTTTACAAACTTGGAGCTGTTGTTTCTTGCATACAGGACACTGCATTCCTTTTCTCACTTTCCATATTATTGAATCTTATTTTCCTAGGTCTGAAAATCATCGTAAATTCACTTGTTGAGTCTGTTAAGAAGCTTGTGGATGTGTTGATCCTGACTGTATTTTGCTTGAGTGTATTTGCACTAATAGGCCTCCAGCTTTTTATGGGCAATCTAAAATCCAAATGTGTCCTCAATAAAACTCTGTACAATGACTCCTTATGTAAGGATCCCAAGATATATGTACCAAATGATGAAGGTAAATGTTTTTCATTTCTCTCTTTACATAATTGTGTTTCTTCCTGTGTATGTATTACTTTTTCACAGGGATGTTAAAATATAGTTGCATGCATTTCTGCCAAGAAGGTTTGTCCTATTTCCACAAGTAGTAATATGAAGTCTCTGGGACAACTGAATATGGGATTAGTGAATCTTGGATTCGGAGAAAGATCAGCAGCCTGTGGGATAGAAGGAACTGAGTTTTGTATAAGCATTTTCTTCTTTATCTGTGCATTGTGCAGGGATCTTAATTTTAGGAGTACTCCACAGAGAATGATTTTTTTCCAACACTTACTCTGTATTTCATGGATTACAATAACTGTATTTCATGGATTATGTCTACTTCTCATAGAGATTCTTATTTTTATCAAAGATCAAATAAAATCTTACATTGTTAGTTGTGCATCAAATTGTCACTATTATTTTAAATTGTCAGAGAGACAGATCTGCTGAGAATCAGTCCTGTATGCCCTTTGCTGGCAAAGGATCTTTCACAGAGATTTGATCCATCAGAGTGTTTCTAAAATGCAGTAATGTCTAGATTGCTGTCAGAAAGCTGTAGAAACTGAAAACTTCTGATGTTATGATTCCTTGATTTTTTTTTTTTTTCATTAGAGCTCTGCTACAGATTGGAAGACTCTTCTGAAATATTGCTCTGTGGATACACTGGAGAACTCAAGTAAGTGAACAAAGCAGTTTTAGTACTTTCTTAATTTTTTCCTCCAGATGAACTGTAGTTTTATTTTTGATCTAAAGGAATGGTGATGGTTTTTCAGGAGGAGGAAATTGATCAGTGAGTGTGTTATTAAATTAAAAAACAGATATTTCACACCAGAAGAAGAACGAAGTAGAAGGAGCAGCCAATTTTATATGTACTTTGTTGCTAACCACTGGGAGTATAATGGTAAGGTAGAATGATACAAATGAGAAGGGGAACAGATCACTAAAGACTTTTTAGATATTAATAAATTCTCCTCTCCTCATCCTGGTGAATTATTTAAAAGTAAAGGTATTTCCATTTTCCCCCTCTCTGTGTATTTGTTTGGACGTATCCTACATCAGTGAGAGTTTTGGTCTAGTCCCAAAGTAAGGTTTCTGTCTAGTTTTCTTTACTAGCAAATGGCTCTCTGGGATGCTCAGATATGAATCAGTCCTTCTGGCAGGAATATTTTGGGAAATAATAAACCTTATTTCAGAGAAACTGAACAAATCTTTATTTGTCACTGTGTATTGGATGCTTTCAGGTTCAGTCGAATCTCCACAGAAGTGTTGTCTAACATTTCTTTTGTCGTTAGTACAGAGTGTCCAAAACCCTACACCTGTGAGAAGATTGGGAACAATCCTGACTTTGGTTATACAAGTTTTGACCATTTTGGCTGGGCCTTCCTCTCTGTGTTCCGTCTGATGACCCAGGACTCCTGGGAGCGTCTCTACAGACAAGTGGGTACTTTTTTACCAGCTGGAATTACTTTAGCTATGTCCACCACAAAAGTCTGTATTTTAACATTACTGACACTAAATTTCTTTTAAAATCAATGTCAGTATTAAGGAAATAGAGTCAAGTGACTGAGCTGTCACCTTTTGCAAGTGACACTGTGTCCTGTTTTAAAGGACAGGTGTCTGCCAATAAAGGCAGAAGCTTCTCTTTGAAATGAAGAATGTAAACCCCCTCCATCCAAATTATTATAATTTTGAAATTAGGGGGCTCTCAGGCAAAGATATGGGAATTAGGAATGACAGTTCTTTACTAGGAAAATTAAAATAGAAATGCAGTATTACAAAGAACAATCCCAAAACACTGCCAGAGTCAGAATCCAAGCTGACACCCGTCAGTCAGGCAGGGTGTTGGCAGCAGTCCCATTCAATGGTGGCTACATCCTCCTGCAGTGGCAGATGTGGTTCAGCTGGAGCAGTGCTCCTGGAGAAGGTGCAGTTTTCCTCTGAAGGTCCAGGGATGATGTGGAAAGGTCTGGTTTTCCTCTGGAATCCAGGGGAAAGAAGGTACCTTGGTGTCCAAAATGTCAGTTTTTATCTGGGTAGGAAAGGCTTGGCTCCTCCCCTGGCTGGAGCATCTCCCAGTGGGATGATGGAATTTTATCAGTCATGCCCTGGGACTCAATGGCCCGGCAGCAGATGATATCTCCTGGAGGGAGAATGGGCTGTGGAAAAGATAAAGATGATTGCTCCAGCTGGTTTAAAGATGGCCCATTAGCAGATAATATGTGCCAGGAGATCAGGGTCACTGCCCCACCCGGCTGCAGCAGATGGGGACAGAATCCACATTTCTGGTCACATCAACCCAACACACTGGATGGGAGCAATCCTGCTGTGAATGCTCACAGTTTTGTTGGAGAGCACGCTTGGGTCTGTAGTTAAAAGATAAACAAGGGTTAAATATTTGTATGCAACAACCCAAGCTCTGGGATATGGAGCAGATCCAGACAGAGAGCTCTGTGCTACTGCAGGGAATGTGAGGATTTGTCACATTCTCTGTCTTCCTTTTAAGTGCTGACTTCTCACCAAACCTTTTGGCTCAGCATACATTCATTTTGGACAGCATGGTACTAAAAAAATTGGAACCTTTATGTTTTGATTCTGAGAGTTGAATGTAACTTCTCAGTTCTGTGGTTTTTTTTAAAAAGATGATGTAAAAATACTTGTAGAGAACTTCCTGGATCCCTTACATCTATACATTGCCTTTGCCGGAGAGGAGCAATACTCTCTGCCTTGTTCTGTACCTGTCATATTGGTCCATTTTAACTCTTTTTCCCTCCCCTTTATTAACTGAGACTTTTTAAAATGGATGCAACATCTTTTGCCATTTAAAGGTCATGTGATTTTTAGTTTTTAATTTCTCAGAGCTTAATTTTCAACCATCTCCTCTGCTACCATTTTAAAAAAATAAGAATAAGATAATCACTCTAAATATTGTCTCTGATTCTGTAATTAAAACATCTTTCATGACTGTATAGATAATCCAAGCTTTCGTCTTTATTACTGAGTTTCATTAATTTCTTACCCAGTCATCTGTTTATGTCTTTACAGATGAAGTTGTATTCTCATAGCTTAAACCCTGATGATTATTTGCCTGATTTGCTGAAAAATACTCAATTTAATTTTAAGAATGGGATTTTAAAATTCTTTTTCTACAGTGCATGACATTTTTATGTATAATTTAGGCCAGAAGCAGATCTTACTGTTGTTCATTGGAAACACTGCAGTACATTAATCTTTCATATTGCATAGGAGAATGAATTGCTTAAAGTTATTTTGAAATTGCTTTATAAATGTTAGTTTGTTCAGACTTTATTACCACCTTTACCTTTTCCTCACAGACCATCCGTACATCTGGAGTGCCCTCTGTCTTTTTTTTTATGGCAGTCATCTTCTTCTGCTCATTTTATCTCTTCAATCTAATCTTGGCTGTGGTAACTATGGCATATGAAGAGGAAAATAGAGCTACTCGTGCTGAAACAGAGGCAAAGGAAAAACTGCTTCAGGATGCCAAACAAATTATAGAGAAGGAACAGGTCTGTAAATTATCATGTATAATCAGTAGTTCCTTTTGTTTTCTTCTGCTTGTGAATTAGGGAAATAATATTTTGAATTAAACATGGGCTTCTTACAATACTTTCTGACACTTGATTTCTCTTTATATCTTTAGAAATGCATATATACATGTATATATATGTTTAAATACATAATACATAAAACCCATCATAAATCCTAGTTAAAACATGTTAAGTTTTAGGATTTGCAGACCTGACATTGTATAGGAATGACTTTCTGGCAAGAAAGTAGCTTTCATGGTATTTCATGACTGCTGCACTCCATAGTTTGCCCTGTTCTTGTACAGTACCATTATTGCTGTGTCCAAAAATTGCTTTCTCTGGATATCCCTTCCTGATATTACTGCAGGAAGGAAGCATGAGTGGATTCATTTTATCTTCTACCTTAAATAAAATAATTCACTGATTTACTGCTAGGAGTCAGAAAAGTCAGACTTATAAGAGGACAAACAGATATTCTATAGAACTATCAGATTTCATCATTAGTGTAAGGCATCACCATTTTATCAAGTTCCTTCTCTACAGTTGTTGACAGCTCTGTAATATTTCTCTCCCTGACTTTCCACGTTGCCAGGCTTTTCTTAGACTTTTCTTCCATTTTTCTTTTTCTTTCTTCTATTTTTCTTTCAACAGGACTACGATTTAGGAAAATTTAGTATTTTAGGATTTAGTTTGAGCTCTTAGTTTTCTGCTGTCTTGGATTTAAAATCCTTTTCAAAACAAGAAAAGGAAAGTAAAAGAATAAGCCATTACATTTTGTAAATCAGATACAAAATACAATATTTAAAGTGACAAGGGCAGATTTTAATTACAGTAGCTCACAGGTAACTTTACTTTGTCTTTCAGAATTGTGAATAGCATTTTGTACTCCTGTCTTTTTATGTCAGTTTAACATTTGAAACCTAGGAATTGTCAGTGCAAATAATTCAGATAGCATAATAATTACATGTATGTGATCCTAATCCATGCATTGGTATTTGCCTGGAATTAAGAGACATTTTGCTTTTCCTGTTACAGATGTTGGCTGTGGAAGAAAGCAGTAAGGCCTTGCATGCTGGATCTGAAATGTCAGTTGCTGACTTGAGAAATTCCAAAGGAAAAGAGAGTAATAAAGAAACGCCTACTTCAAGGCAAAACTTAATTTTAGATGACCAGGAAAATGAGGAGCAAATATTTCGTTCACAGCCTGATCGCTGCCACAGGAAGCTTGTAAGTGTTTGAAATAGAAACTACATTAGATTTGCATGACATGAGAATTCAAGGATGAGATTTTGGGACCAGAGGGAGCCAGCACTACCTGCACCTAAAAGGGAAGTTGGAAGTGGCTGTCAGTGGTACATTTATAGCAGGTCACTGACCTGTGCTCTGGGAGCTGTGGTAACATCTGCCAACATCTCTGTTTGTGCTACAGAAATAAATCCATACCATTCTTAAGTTTTTGAGTTTCCCTAAAGACCTAACTATTCTAATTTTTAAAAAATAATATTCTTTTCTACAGCTAATTGTCTGACCTAAATATTTAGGATATCAGTATGAAGATGTCTGATTCACTTGCTCACTTTAAGCATCTGGTACCAGTTAGGTGCTCTTGCATGTGTTGGATGTTCAATATCTGTGGCACATCTTCCAGCACTTTGTGGGTATCTCATAAACATTGCAGCATCTCAAATGTTGCTAAATTCCTAGATTTAGGCAACTGGATTATTTCCAGGCCTTGAATTTTTTGAGATTTTTTTTAGTTTGTACGTCTGTTTTAGGTTCTAGACTCCCAGAGTGAAGTGGAGATTTACTTTTTTAGATCACAAATTGAGACCTAGTGGCATTAGAGCTTTTCTAGTGTGTTATTTGGCTTTCACCTCCTCTATGAAAGGGCACAGATGTTATGTGCCTTGTCTGCTACTGTGGATGTCTCAGCTACCAAATGTCTCAATAGATCATCTCAAATGGCTTCAGAAACATTTATTTATGGGGATCAAACTTACCAGAAAATATATGGGTTCCATATACTAGGATTTGAAATGCATTGCACACATGGATAAATTAAACATGGATATCTAAATATTAGGCTGAATCTCACGTGTATTGTTTCACATCTTGTTAACAGCAGTGATTTCTGGCTCCTCTGCTGACCACTCATTTTTAAGTCCATTAACAAGCTTATTATTAAGACTTGTTATTCTTCCTTTGCTTAATTTTGGAGATTTTTTCCACAGTGCCTTTGCCACTCACAAAATACTGTATCTTCTAGAAGACCATCCCAACTTTAATCTTTCTCTGGCTCTTTGTAAACATCTTCATTTAGATACTTATATTAAGATATTTTCATCTACAACTGTATCTTTCAAAATAATTCTCATGCAATTATCCATATTAATTGTTTTCAACAATATCTTAAAGATTTTAATGCCCTTATACAGTTTCATCTCATGACAGATTCTCTTTTGCTTCTGAGAGAAAATCAGAATTGTTCCACTCATCTCACTGGAATTGGAAATTTTCCCATAGCAGAGCTAAGAGAAATAATGTTTCTACTTCCATATGTTTGAAAAGTATCCTTGAAGGGGAGTCTTTCTCAGACATATAATCCCAGCTAAAATTTAGTAAATTCTCGTTCTGACAGTCAGCATGGTCAGAATTTCTTCTAAAATCCATAATACTAGCTATATATAATAATATATATAATAAATTATATATTTGAGCTGGAGGAATCCAAATCACACACTTGGCAGCAGCTGCCCCATCATCTCCTTTAGTAAGCATTTTTTTCTTGTAGTGTCATTAATGTTTCCCCTGCTGTGTTAAGAATATAATTCAATTTTGTGACCTAGTTTGGTTTTGCTGCACTTAAAGGAAGTGCTGTATCACAGCTCATGGTAGTGTTTTATTGTACCTATTCAGAAAAAAAAGTCTTTTCATAATGGGGTGTCATATCTTCTGTAAGTATAAAAACCATTTTTTATGGCTGATTATTCCTATTTAACTTTATTATTTTAAGTCTGTGAAGCAGCATCCCCTACATTGCTGGAGATGTATGAGACAGGAGATAAATTTGGATTGTTTGCTAGACCGTACTTCTGCAAGGCTACAAAGTCTGCACAGATGGATGCCAAATGTAATCTGGATTTTTATATCTCAGAAGTAAAATCCTCAGACATTTCCAAGGTCACTTCCCCACTCTCTTTCCAGGGAATGACAAATTTCTGAGTATCTCTAGGAAAACCTAAAGCATGATCCAAGCACTGTGAGCTGCCCCAATGTAGATTTTTACCTTTAGTCAAATAAATATAATCTGCAACAAACCTGGCACTTTATTCCATGTTCTGACAACTGCTGGTAGTGCAAGCTCTGCTGCAGCTGAGACTCCTCAATGTCCTCTCTACCTTCATCATAAAGAGGCTAAAGGTGCTAAGCCAAAGAAAAAAGCAAATTGGGTAGAAGCTTTTTGGTAGGACAGAATGAACTTGTGAACATTATTTCTGTAGTGCACATCCCTATTTTAAATCCCAATTTGTCAAAGGACTTCTCACCCCCAGTTATTCCCTTCAGGTAAAGATCAGTGAGCAGCAGTAACCAGTTCAGTGCAGGTGAATGTCCTTGCCCTTTCCAAAAACACAACTCTGAAGGTTCCTTAACAGCTGTGAATTTCAACAAGAACACTGAGAACTTTAGGCAGGCTGGCACACAAATTTTTCTGGGTTTCTGTTTCCTGAGACAGCAAATCTTAGAGAAAAGAATGAAAGGGTGACTTGCACTGGCCATGATTAGACCATCTAGTTGAGCCTTTTGGATTCAGAAAAAAACCAGAGGGGAAAACGAGATTTTAGCACTGAATTATAAATTCATTTTATAGGTCTGTTCTCTGCCAGTTCTATCACCTAAGTTTTGCTTAGATTTTCATTAAAATATCAGAGTGAAATAATTATTATTAAACCTTTAAGGCCAAGGATATCAGTTTCATTCCCTGACTAACAGTTTTACAGAGTATGTTAATGAAAATCATAATATCATAAGAGTTTGAGGTAACATTATGATATATTTTTAATTTATTCTTCCCAAAATAGCAAATTATGCAAATGCAGTTGTGCTGAGGGGGAACTCTAAGGTACAGTGCATTGTGATGTGGTCAATCTGTCTGCTCCCAGTCTGTCAAGTTCCTTGTCATCTGGTAGTTCTAATTAAAACAAAATTAGTCCCATTCCTGGTTTTAGGCAATTCAGTATTAGTTAAGTCTTGATAGGCTTAATAGGGCTAAACCCCTCAATAATTTGTATTAACTATATGACTATTTTTCACATTAATACATGATTATTTATTAGCAGTCAGTAATTCAGAGTTAAATAGCCAATAGTTTATTCAAACTGATGGTCAGTGTTGTTTTAATCATTCACTGGAAAGATAGATTGATTCTTTTCCCTTGCCCCCTGTTAAAATTTCTATGCTTCTTTTATAATGGCATTTAACTGCAATTTAAACATCTTCAGAATGAAAAAAATTCTTGAACTATTGTAAATATTGTACTGGTTTGATGAAAGGTTCTTTGTCTTCAAGCACCTGATAGTGGTTTTTTTTGTTTGTTTTACATTCTTTCAGCAAGTTAAAGCTCCACTATAATGTGTATAATTTGAAAAGGCATATTTATCTCATGCTGGATGTAATTTTTTCTGCAATTTGTATTGTAATATTTGTATTGTAATTATTCTATCTTCATGTGTCCTTATTATATTATCTTTTGCTGTCTATCTAAACAAAGAGGCAGATCCTGCTCTCCTATGAGGTGTCAATGGATGCTATCAATGATCCTGTCCGGAGACAGAGGTTAATGAGTGCAGCCACAATTCTTACAGATAATTCAAGTAGGTCATTCTTTCCTCTTTTTCCTGTGGTAATTATATTAAAATAACTCAACCTGAGAGATCAAACTGTCACAAACACCATTATTTTAAAAGCCACTAGGGGAAATTTTGCTGCCAAATGTAAATTTCAGTAAGACAAATATTCTCATATCTCCTGTAACTCACAATTACCAAGGGTAAATTTTGCCTGACTTTTATTAGTCTGTGATCACTTCGTGCAGAATGAGCTAAACAATTTTTTTTAATGATGCCATTCTGCTGTTGTGAGATTGAGTTTTCAATCTTTTCAATAAATGATTGTATTTTATTCTGTGATATTCTACAAAGGATTATTCATATGTGACTTTCCCTCTTTGTCTTCCACCAGACAAAAAACTGAACTGTCCTACATTCTGGAAAAAATTCCCTCAAAAGTATCTAATTTGGAATTGTTGCCCATTCTGGAGAGCAGTCAAACAGAAGATGAAATTGGTAATTCTGAATCCATTTGTTGATCTCTTAATCATGGTTTGCATTATCTTGAACACCTTATTCCTGGCTATGGAGTACCCTGGCATGGACTCATATTCCCAAGACCTGATTTCTCTAAGTGACCAGGTAAGTTAGGTCTAGGGTGAAAATGGAGTTATAACCCATTTATTCTGAGACACTCCCTAAGGAGACAGACTTTTTCAATGACTCTTTTTTCTGGATTTCATTTTTGTCTTTCCAGGTCTTCACCCTGATTTTTACTGTAGAAATGATCTTGAAAATCATTGCTCTAGATCCTTATTACTATTTCCAGAACAAGTGGAATGTTTTTGATAGTGTGGTTGTTTTAATTGGCCTAGCAAGCTTTGGAACAAATCTGTCACCTTTCAGGCTGGTAATTATTTATTAAAAAAAATTTAAGGTACTTGTGTTGTATAGTGAAATACCCTCCTATTATTTTACTGATGAATATGTTAAATCTGTTTTCTTTATTGGCAAGTAGTAAGACAACATGAGCTTTTAATTGGAGTGACTTTAATTACATCAAAACAATTAAAATGCTTTCTTTAGGGAAAAAATAGTGATATTACCACAGTAAAGACATGGTAAATGTGGGGTCTGGCTTTCATGTGTGCTATGCTATCTAGGCTGTTTTTAATTGTTTTATTTCCTTGTGTTTTATTTACAGCTCAGGATCTTCAAATTGGCAAAGTCCTGGCCAGCCTTAAATACTCTCATGAAAATAATTCTACACTCATTTGGTGCACTGAGTAACCTCACTCTGGTTTTGGCAATCACTATATTTATTTTTGCTATAGTAGGAGTGCAGATTTTGGGAGGTGATTATGAAGCAAATTCCTGTAAAATAAGCCCCAGTGGCAAATTACGCTGGCATATGAAAGATTTTAGTCATTCAGTCCTGATTATATTCCGAATATTATGTGGAGAATGGATTGAAACTATGTGGGAATGCATGGAAGTGGCTGGAAAAAAGAAATGTCTCGTCATTTTCTTGCTTGTCCTGGTGCTAGGAAACCTGGTGGTGAGTTTCAAGTCAATTTTCAATCCCTACTGAATTCATCCAGTTACGTTTTTCTTTGGGGGCAAACTTTACTATTGAAAAGTATTCACTTTATTCTCTTTTCTGAGTGTCACTTGACATGGTTTTGTTCTGTCTCCTTTTTTCCCCTTTTCCCCTTGCTTTCTTTTTCTCTCTCAAGACACAGAAGCAAAATAAAATTATCCCTTCTAACCACAGTATAGAAGTGCAGAGCTTATCATAATTTGGTGTCAGATCTCTTCATCTTTTGTGTTGATAGGACCAAATACCCAAACTGTTTGAGTGCTTTAAACGTTTAACACATTGCCCTTATGCTATCAGAAGTTTACAGAACCCAGATTTTTGGGTTTATACTGGATCTAATGTAAATTTACAGGCAGACAAAATCTTTTTCATCTGCTTGGTTTGTTGGGCTATACCAGATCCTTTTTGATGGTGGTGTAATTAAAATTCATCATTGCCTGCTGTTTTTCTCCTTGTCTACCTCCTCATACTATGGACATCAAAGCATGTGAAAATATATTTGATGTACCTAAACTCTCAGTTCCCTCCTTTTTTCTCCTGCCATTCCTTCCAGAAGGAGCCATATCATTCTATAACAATATTCCAGTAAAATAGTAAAAAATTTCATTGTAGTGGTAAATGAAATCAAGTTTGAGGGTCTCTGAAGTGTCTTTTCTGTTAGCAATACTTTACTTTATTTTAAGGTGCTCAACCTATTCATTGCTTTGCTGCTGAGTTCGTTCAACACTGGCAGCCCAGAGGGAGAAGAGGGGCCTGCAGAAGGGACTAAATACCAGATTGCCATTGCACAGATTCACAGGAGCCTGAAGGCTGTGAGAGACAGAATTTGGGATCACTGCTGCAAACGAATGAGAGGAAGCCTCAGAAAAGCAGACAAAAAAAAGTCTTTGGCAGAAGTTTCTGGGAAAAGCATAGAGGTTACTAATTATGCCATGACAGATGTCAGAAAGCAGATAGACAACAGCTGCTTTGACATAGAGCATTGCCACATGGAAGAGAGTTCCTCACTAGCAAGGAAATATGAAGAAATTTTGACCAGCCACAGTACCTGTGTTCCCATTACAGCAGCAGAGGCTTCCACCAACAAAGGTGATGATGGGCACATTTTACACACAGCTGTAGAATACAAAAAACAGGTAAGGAATATTGATATTTGAAAAATTAATGTGAATTGCATCTGTAAGTACAATCTCAAAGACTCAGCAGTAAATATTATCCCTTCTGTCATTTCTGCAATTTTACTTACTTTGTTCTTCTAGTACAAGGGCTAAAAAATAGTCTTGGTATGTTGAATATTCACTTTTTCATCATTCTCCTCAATGACACCCAAAATTCTGCTTTTGACTGTTTTGCTTCCATTTATTGCTGTCAAAGTTCAGTCAAGACAGATGTTGTTTCTTTTTGTCTCCTCTGCCATTGCAGGCCTCTTGTGTTGATTATATGTTGCTTCTCAGTTGCATGGAATCCAAAGGGAATATAAATAAAAGCTACACCTTAAAAAATAAATTCTTAGAATTTTGGTTTTTTTAATCACGTGTTGCACTCTGTGACACTTTTCACTCCCCTTAATATCTCTTGATTTTGTTGTGTTGGGCAGGATAAAGCTTAAGTCTTTCTCCATGTGAGTGAGACATTTTTACTGCCATGACAGCTGTACAGAGGCATTTAGGGATATTGGAGATTTTTCAGGTCGTATTAGGAAGCATTATCAGTGCAATATCTTTGGACAAATTCTCAAAGAAGTAAAAATTGCTGATCACCTTGGAATCATCTGTGGCTGTTTCACATATCTTGCCCATAAGCATTTGATATCAGAAATTCATTCCCTGCTCCAGTGGAACCTGGTATTTCTTGGAATTTGTAGTGTCAAAAGGACTGAGGACTGGTTCTGATCACTTAGATCTCCTGCCTATAACTGGAAGCATCATTCTTTCACAAGCATTTTAGGAAAACCATTTCATTACTTATAAAAAGAAAACTTGCTAGTGAAAGATTCTTTGCTTGTGGCAGAAGGGTTGAAACTCCATGATCTTTAAGGGCTCTTCCAAACCAAACACCCAAATCATTCTGTGATTATATGAGTGTAAACTTTGTGGATGTTTTACATTCTGTTAAATAACTTTGCCTTTCAAGAATGACTGTCAGGGAAAAAAAAGTGGAAAATCAACTGATTTGCATCATTTCATGCAGGGAGACAAATTAGGCTGCAGAGAACAGTGGCAGAATTCACGCAGCTTCAATCAGAGTTCTGGCACTTCTGAAGCTCTAAATGTTTTTACAGTAACACACCCAAAAAAAGAGCAAAAAGAGGTAATTATGAGTTTTATCATTTTGTGAAATATGCTGAGCCTTCCCCTTTTTAAGCCTTTTGAAACATGATTTGTATCTCTAAAGATGTATTGGCCTGAAGGAATCAGAATTTTCTCTAAAACTGTAGCATAATATAATCTTTTCTAAACATTTCTCTTCCTGCAAGTCAACTATAGATGACTAAAAGAAACCAAGAAACTTGTTAAAATAAAGTGATGGAAACAAAAAAGTAGGGATTGGCTTTTCCTGTCCTATTATTTATAATTTAATTTGGCAGTTCAGCAACATTAAAATAATTTATACACTGTGAATTTCTTTTGGGGAGAGAAAGGATGTGATAATTCTCATTTATTTTAGGTTTGGTAACTGCATTAATGGAAAGCAAATAATTTTTTTTTTCACTTCTTCTCCCCTGCAGAAATACCATGCTGTTCGTAGCTTTTCTGAAGCCAGCACTGTGGATCCAGTTGCTCTTCTGGAGGTGATTTCCCAGACCAAAAACTCACAACTGCCTAAGGATTGCTTTGCTGAATGTAGTAATCTTTTTTTTTTTTTTTTTTTAATATATTTCTATTTTTTTTTGTATTGCACTAATGCCAAATGTACCAGTGTTCAAAAATGTCCATTTGGAGCATATCCAGATTAGCAGGAATTGTTTGCCTGCTCCCCCCAGGGTGGATATCTGCCTTTGATCACCAGAACTTCTCCTTAGACTCTGTTGACTCTCATGGTTCAATCCTGCTGCCTTTACAGATTACTGAAGAGTGTTTCTGGCACGGGGCAGTGAACAGAGTCCCCATGTAATGTCTCTGCAATAAAGTGAAATAATCAGTAAAAATAATAATTTATGACCTGCTAGTAAGGTAATGCCTCATTTCAAAATAAAAAACAGAGAAAAAAAAGCAGAAGATAAATACATTTTTAGATAGAAGTAAAGGCTTCTTTTGTGCCCACAAGCCTTTCTGCAGAAGGGCACAAAAATATGTTTGTTATTCTATGTATGTGTTGCTTTATTAAAAGAGATTATTTTGGCATAGAAATTTTGTCTTTTCTCTAGCTTCAGATCATTTCAACAACAGCATCACCTCGTAGATAAAAGATCACATTCTTCCTATAATATGTAAAAGTCATTTTTTAGATGTTTTATACTTTTAAAATCCACATCTCAACATTTTCCCTAGAACCATTGTACTGTTCTCTCTCTTTTCAGGCTGTGTTGAGTGTTTCCCATGTTGTGTAGTGGATATCACAAAGGGTCCAGGCAGAATTTGGTGGAACTTTAGAAAAACCTGCTACAGAATCGTTAACCATAGTGGGTTTGAATATTTTATGGTTTTTATGATTGTCTTGAGCAGCGCAGCACTGGTAAACTTCATTTAATTTCTCCACTTTTGAATTAATTGTTGTCAGTAAAGGAATAGGATTGAATTGATTTCTTCTACTATGACATTTCTTTCCCCAGGGAGAGACAAGAGTGCAATAAATGTAACCCTTAAAAGTTATAATGCTTTCCTTCTCTTGAATAAAATATTTAAATAAAATCATTGTTCTTCATTGAACAAAGTTCTTTACACTTCTGTGTTAATTACAAGGCTAAACCAGTCTGAAATTACTTAGGAAAGCTTGAAAAAGATAATAGCACTTCTAAATTTGTGAAGCAAACTACTAATTACTAAAAATATAGATTGACAATCAAACATGATCAGAAGCTAAAAGTGAAGGTGGCTGTAAATTGATAGGTGAGGTAATGTTTCATTGCTACTCTGATTATATCCATTTCTACTGAATAAGGGAAGAATTATTTTATTTGAAAGTATATTCACTGTCTACTGAAAGTAACTCGTTAAATAAAATATTATACAACACAGAAGAAACATAAAATAGGCTGAAGGTGATCTATGTGGTAGATGTCAGAATTTCCAGCTGAAGTCAGTTCTGTGCACATTACATTCATGTTGTTCCCTGAACCATAGAGTTGAACTCTCTGCTTTAAAATTTCTCTGACAAAACCTCCAGGGGAACTCCCTGGGCTCCACTGAGGGCTCCTCTGTGTTCATGGGGGTCAAACTGAAGTAAGGAAGGAAACTGAGTTATTTTTAATGTTCTGTGGAACAAAAAGTTAGTTGGTACACAGGTGCAAAATAACAAAACAAAAGAATTTCTTGTCATCAAAGATGTTTTGCAGTTTTGAGAACTTTCCCATTTCTAAGATACATTTGTCCTCTTGCAAAAATACTTGCTCATGTTTTTACTTGTTTATAAAGTTTACTGATATGAAATTTTCTTGAATGAGTATGAATGAACACCAGACTATCACACATGTCCATGGCTTGTTGTGAAATTAAATTAGCTGGTGATCACAGAAAGAATGCTCAGAAAAGCAGGGCAGAAGTGGATGAAAGAAAAATTATAGACATTGCCAAAGGCTCAGTGAGGAAATAATGCAAGGTGTTAAAAGGAATTTGGACTAGATTGGAAATATTTAAAAAAATTAAAAAAAACTAGCAAGGCAGCAAATATTTTAAACATCAGCAAACACTGATGTGAATGACAGCAATTTTCCTAAAACCTCAATGTCAAGGTTTAGGTGAAAAAACATACAACTTCAGGAATGAGCAGTTCCAGATAAGATGTTTGTCACATTTTTCCATGTCTGTATTACAACTCTGCAGGTTGACTCAAGATGACTCATTTGGAAGGTCAGAGTCTGACAGACACTGGGTAATGTGTTCAATTCAGGCTTTTTTGTGAAGAATTTTAGACTGATGCCTTCAAAATTATCAACTACGCTTGGAAAACCAAAATTTTTTAACCCAAATTTACCTTTGTCAGACATTTTTTGAAGTGTTGAACATAAAAACCTGAAAGTATGAGATTTTTCAGTCAATGTGAAAATGAGATTGTACTTATTTTAGAATTTAGTTTTTTACTTTGAAATATAAAAATAAGTGGTGGTTGTCCATAATTCAATATGAAATGGTTATAGTAAGACAAACTGTGTATTCTTGTGCAATTAAAAAATAATCTTCTATTTTAAAACTGAATTCTGAAATTCCAGGCATTTGAAGATATTCACCTGCATGAGAGGAAAAAAGTGAAACTTATCCTAGATTATGCTGATAAAATATTCACCTACACCTTTTTTACGGAGATGCTTCTGAAATGGGTAGCTTTTGGTTTGCACAGTTATTTCACAAATGCTTGGTGTTTGCTTGACTTCATCATTGTATGTGTAAGTATTATACTCAGCTTGTCATACATTTTAATTTTTGATATTTTCTATCTAGAGAACTACCTGTAAATTCTGATTATGAATTAATACAGATGTCAAAGACAGTTTCCAAAAGCTGAAAAACCTTGAATCAAAAAGAGGCTTTAAAACTTTAAATGGAAATTGTATTAGGTATTGCCATCACTGAGGACCATGATGGCTCTAAATACCTTTTCAACTGAAGAGAGAGAGTTCAACTAGTGATCAGAAATAAAATCAAAATAAAGTGATTGAGACAGTAGAAAATGTGATGCTACTGACAGTTCTGGACTAGATGGTCTTAAAGATTCCTTCCAACCCAAACTAAATCTGTGATTTTGGCATTTAGAAACAGAAAAAAAGAAAGAGTTCCTTCCTTGAAGGAGACGAAATTTAGGTGGCAAAGACAGTTGAAAAGCATTATTGGAAAAATAATTTACCAGGGAATTAAAGATAGGGAAGTATCTTTTGCTTTGCACAGCCCTAAAGAGAAATGCTGGAATCACCAAGAGTGAGATAAGTGCAGTGTCTAATACATATGTATTTGCTCTGAATGTAGAAAATCCTCAATATTATAATCTTGCTGTAGAAAAATGAAACATTTTTCTTGTCAACACCACAATGGGACTGTTCTGAAGTTAAATATTTTAAAATAAAATGTCTAAGCTACTGACTTGTAACATCAGAGTAGCTTTTGATAGACTTGGGACAATCAGCATTGAAAGCTGTGAAGTATTAGGAAATTTCAACAGAAAGATTTAATATAATTTAATATAACTATTTGTAAAGAATATTTGAGTAATTACAGTTTTCTGATGTAAGTAGCAGTCCAAAACAGAGGATATGCATGGAAATATCCAAAGGCTGAACAATGAGGCAACAAATTCAAATAGAAAGAAAGAGACAAATCATGAATGGTGAAAAAACCTAATTATTGACATTTTTTTAATGTACTTATTTCTCTCTTAGAAATATCTAAAATGAACCAGATATCTTCTAAACAAATTTTTGTTTTCATGTCCCCACCCTCAGTTATGACAACAAATTCCTGTGTACACTTCTGAGAATAACTGTCTAGAAAATAGGAGTATTTTATTTGAATAAACCTTTCTAGTCTGGTAGTGTTTGGAAGTATCATAGTTACCAGTTTGATTGTTTTATTAGTATTAAACAAAATAATATTAAATCTTTTAAAATAAATTAGAATTAGTTCTTTTTTTTTTTTAATATGTTAGAAATGAACGAAGTAAATATTATATTGTGATAACTCTGAATGTGTATTTTCTTCATTTGACTTAGTGGTGAAATGTACTGTAACTTTCATCTTAGGATTGTCTACTAATATAAATAAAATAAAATTTTTGGTATGCCATTTAATGATCCCGGTTCCAATTCAATGAACACAGCTGTCCTTTGTTTCCTGGGGAATAAATTCTGTTTCTGAAGATTCATCACCTTGCTCCTCTGGGACCAGCCTGAAATCCCTCAGGACTTTAAGAGCACTGAGGCCTCTACGAGCTTTGTCAAGATTTGAAGGGATAAAGGTAAAGATGTTTGCGGTCTGGGTTTTATTATGGATGTGAATTTTCAGTAGATACAGAAGATTAAAACATCAGTGGCTTTCTGTGAAAAATAATCTATTGAATGCAAACAATTAATTCTTTTCATTATTTCCTGCAGGTTGTTGTGAATGCACTCTTTGGAGCCATCCCCTCAATCTTCAACGTCCTGCTTGTCTGTGTTGTCTTTTGGCTCCTCTTTAATGTTCTAGGAGTGAAATGGCTTGGAAGCAGATTTTGGAAATGCACACTCAAAGAAGGAAGTATTGATCTCATTAAGAACAAAAATGATTGCATTTCCCACAATGGGATATGGACAAATAATGTTGTGAATTTTGACAATGTTGGCATGGGATACTTGGCTCTTCTCCAAGTGGTAAGTTCTATACAAACATGCTCATTTTGTTTGCCTCAAGGGATGGGTTGAGCAGCCCAGCCAAAGCACACCACTGTTTATCTCTCTGAAACTGGAGATTTTTTAGCTTCCATGAATATTTTCCTTATCTATGGGCTGCTCAGCTTCTCCTAAAGAACACTTGGGCATATGTAGCCTTTTGTTAAAACCAAGATCTCTATTTTGCAGCTTTTCAATTTTGTTTTAAATCACAATTTAAAAAAAAAAAAAAAAGATTAACAAACTAAACCTGCAATAATCTGCCTGTTAGTGTATTTGAAGTTATTCATGTTTTCTCTGGTTCACAGTGAATAAGAAAGAAAACTCATGGACCAATTTATTTAGAATTCTATATCTTCCTTTGTTGTAAAGGTCCTGAAGTGTTGGGTTGCAAATTAATTGAGCTTCCTAAAATACCACAACAAAGGAGAGAAAGGCATTTTTTAAAAGTCTCTGTTATCCCTGTATCTTTTCTAGATGAAATTCTTTGCTCTGGATCCTCCAAAATGTTGTATGATTGATAAAAATTAAAGGATGGAACTGTCTGCTGTTTTGTTAGAAATTGTTTTTAAGTTATATTTGCTAGTTAAGCTGAAACTTTTAGTGTTCTTTTGTTTATACAAAAATTTCAATTTAACAAGATTTAGCATTAAAGCACATTTGACGTGAATCATGACTATTTTTGTTTTCTTTTCAAAATATTTTTTTTCGGTAATAAACTCCAGTGAATCATACTTCCAAGCATATTTTAGAATTGATGCATATTTTTTATAGCACACTTCTCATTTTTTCCACAAATATTAACACATTTATATTAGTAATAGCTTTTTTTTTTTTTTTAGTTATAATAAACAATGCATTTTCTTTCAGGCAACTTTTAAAGGTTGGATGGATATTATGTATGCAGCAGTGGATTCACGTGAGGTATGTCATTGAAATGAAATTTTAGAGCAGAATTTGGCTTTGTTTTTCATTATCTTTACAAACAGTAACAAGATGGAGCAAGACAGTTATTCTACTTGTACATTTAGATAAAGGTTTAAATGTGTAGAAATAATTTATCCCTCATGACAATAAAAAGATCTGCTATAATAAATTGGAAATGATAAAGATGAGGTTATCTAATTTTTACCAATGTTATTTTTTCTGGTTTGTTTTTTTATTTAAACAGATCAATCAACAGCCAGAGTTTGAAGCACGCCTAAGCATGTATGCGTTCTTTGTGGTTTTCATTATTTTTGGATCTTTCTTCATGCTGAACCTTTTCATTGGAGTGGTTATCAGCAATTTTAACCAACAAAGGAAAAAGATAAGTACTACATGAGCTAGCCCATGGTCTCCTGTAATCCCAATTTGATTGAGTAAATGCTGCTTTGACATCTAGAGGGCTAACATTTTGAAATAAGTGTTTGACTAGATAAATTAAAAATAATAACATTTCAAACCAACGTTTGAAAACAGGAATCTCCTCTTCCTCAAGGCTTTTACCTGTGAATTCTATTTTCCTGTTAAGTCCTGAATTTGTTCTAAGTAGAGGACAAGGAGGAAGGAGTGAGTAGATTTAGAAATTAGAAGTCAAAAAAGTTACCTAGACTTTGCCTCAGGAGAGTGGAATTCTTTTCTTCTGCTTTGAAGATTTGCTTTAGGGAGCAGAACAACCCTTTTTGCTGAGAGTAAACACCTCACAAGTGTGAGCAGTCATGGAAGAAAGAATCATGGAAGGAGTAACCTCTGCTTTCCTGGTAAAGAACCTTGAAAAGGTCCTGTCAATCAGAATGTCTGCTAAAACTAGGTACACTGTAAAATGTCCTTCATCTACAAAATAAACCCACAGATTAATTTAGTGAGGTTTAAAAAAAAAATCTGCATTGAGATCCAAGTCATGACCCCAGGTAGAGGCTGTGTAGAAATTTAAAGGCCATGAAGCAATAACTGCTTCCACTTTTTCCCTCATAGTTATATTCCCTGTTCTTGTAATTCAGTTAGAAATGGAAGGCAAAATCTTAGAATGGAAAATGCAATAAAGGAAAGCAACAGTCATTCTTCCCTGGAATACTTCACCTTCCTTGTGCCAAGCTTATTTACCTATTGAGTTCTGTCATTGAAGGGCTTAAAGTATCCAGATTATCGAGGGGAAATTGTGTCAATTAATCCACTTGGAAGTCTTACAACAAATAAGCATCTTGCTCATTGAAAAAATACCAGAAAAGGAGACCCCAACAGAAAGTTTACAATTTCAAGGTTCCCATTTGGAAGACAGAACTTCTGCTGGAATCATTTATTACTTCCATATTCTGATTTATACACGAAGCATCAAGGCATTACTGCCTTGGGTAGAGAAAGATAGAAATAAAACCCACAAGAAATTCTTCAGTTTTTTGAATTTGAGTAAAGAAAGGATGTGAAGGGATTGAGCAACAGCAGTCCACTGTAAGAATTTCCTTTTATAGCAAAGTCCCAGTTAAAATAATCCCAATAGATAAAGATGTTAACTAGTTTATAAGCTTGAACATTTGCTAGAAGTTTATGTGGATGTAAAACATTTTTCTTTTCTTAGTACATGCAGTAACTGACATTTTTTTATTTTAAATTTTTTTTTCTTTCATTTCTTTTCTGCTTCTTTGGGCTTTTCACTGAGATTCCATGTAGCAAAGCTAAGCTGAATTTTCAGACGTTTTGCTGGAGTGATTCCAATTGCAGATGCCCCACTGAACATTGTTATGTGTTTGTTGTACAAAATGCTGATCACTCAATGCTTTTATGATGAGTGATTTCTGATTATTGGGTTCCAAGTGATTGCTCAGTAATACAGGTGGTGTGGATAGTAATAAGAAATTGCCAAGAACCACCTCTAGAACTTGGTCTCAAAATGCTTATTCATTATCTTCTATTTCTCTGCTAGTCCCGTAACATACTTCTTCTACCTTTCCCAAAAATATAAAATATGCTACATCTTGATGCATCTCATGTAATTTTGAAAATAAGAAATAGATTTGCAAAACTTTAGAAAGGCTCTCACACTTGAGGGAACTGACTTGGGATCACTGCCTGGACTTGACTTTCATGGTCAACCCAGATCAGATCAAAGATTGAAGGGGGAAAGGAGAAATGGTGAAGACATTTGATCTCTTTGCTCTATGAGGTCCCACTTCTGACAACTGTAACTTACTGTCTTTAACATAAATTTGTTGATATTTATTTGACTTCATCTGAACAACATTCTTCCTCTTTACTTAGGTGGAAAAGATCTATTTTTGACTGAGGAACAGAAGAAGTACTATAATGCCCTAAAAAAACTTGGATCCAAGAAACCCCAAAAACCTATCCCAAGACCATCGGTGAGACCTTAAGAAAAACATGACAGAGAATATAAAGATGATGATATTTAATGCCAAGCATTGGGAAATAAATTTTGAATTACAGCCCCTCATCTTCCTCAGTCAATATAGTATTTAGATTTTACTGTCTTTTGTTTAAAAATTCCATCCAACACAGTCATCTTTAAGGGTATCAATTAAGGAAATTTACATCCTATTTATCACCTACTCAAATGTACAAACTTTTAAAACTAGTTCATATTAATTATTTGATATTCATATCATGGTCTTGGTTATTTAATTTGCATGATGTTGCTTCTGCAACTAGACTGGATTATTGCAGGTGAAAATGAACAGAGAGCAGTGCATGCCCTGTGGCTGTTATTTGCTTTTAAATAATCTTATGCTTTATTTCTCACATTTTCTTGCATTTAATTCCAGGCTTGGCTTTGCACAGTAACTATTCAGAGTTTTTCCTGCTTATGACATTTTAATTAGAATTGCTTATCCTAAAATATCTGCTTCAATAAGTATTTCTATTAAAAGAGCAATCACAATGTACTGTGAATGTTTTCCTGGTACAAATTTTTTTTTAAGCCAATGCCTGATTTTTTAAGCCAAAGCATGATGCCTGAAAATACTGAAAGTATGGTGAGTTTTCTTTGACGGTCTAAAGAAATCACCTAAAATGCTTTTAGTAGCTTGTTTTTAATGTCTGTTATCTTAAATTCCTTTTCTAAGCACAAATTACTGATTAATGTTTGAATGCAGGCTGGGTCTCAGAAGTGGCATTAAATAGTTCTCATTCTCTCCACAGAATGCATTCTTAGGATGGCTGTTTGACATCGTGTCTCACAAAGCTTTTGAAATCACCATTGTCATTTTCATCTGCCTAAATATGATCGTTATGGTGGCAGAAAACAACCAGAAATCCACCAAGGATGTTCTTAATAAAATCAACTATTTTTTTGTGGCTGTATTCACTGCAGAATGTGTCATGAAAATACTGGCCTTAAGGCACTACTTCTTTGGAAGCTGCTGGAACGTGTTTGATTTCAGTGTTGTGGTCCTTTCAATAGTGAGTAAGTACCAATCATTAGGTCAGGTAATGTGTCTTACCAATATAAAGCCAAATTCCAGTTTGAAGTAACCACTTACATATGTTTGATAACAAATTCCAGATCCGTTGTGCTTTTTCAAACTATCTAAGTGATTCCTTCTAAAAGGATGCATTTTTGTTTTCCTTTATATTTTTGCAGAGTGCTAAAAGGTAAATGGAGTTTTCAAATTTTTTTAAGTATGATTTTTATTGAGGAATTAACAAAATATTAATTTAATTCAGTAGCATATTTTAAAATTTATTGTGCTTAAACTGTTGTCTAACATTTTATGCTTTCAATTTGCATGTTGTCACATTAACTGCTGTTTTCACAGTAAAAGAAATTTCAGGTTAAAATACATTTGCATCAAAAATGGGGATTAATTGAATTTTCCAGGACTTCCTCTAAAGAAAGCAGAGCCCAATTGCAGATTTGGAAATCTCAGGAAAATTTGGTTGCTCAACACCATCCTAAATCTGGACCACCATTTGTGACTGAAAAAAAATTATTAAAACTATCTTGTATTTTTTAGCACTTTAAATAAGACTAGATGCTAATTATTTACTCTGTAAAGAGTCATATGCAGCTGTAGTTTCTCATATAGTTTATTTTTTCTGTTCTTCGTACTCAGGTTTAGGTCATATCATATCATAAAGGATGGGAAAGAAAAACTGCTCTGAGTTCTCTGCTTCTTGCCTAAGCATGGTAGCCTTTTGCTATTCTGTACAAACCAGTAAAATTATGATTTCTTATCTCTTCTGTTTGTAATCATTTGCATTGCTGCTGTGTCATCCCTCTGTTAGGAGGGTCAGAGAGTGACGAGTTATGGGGGATAAACATTGGGAGACAATTTTCCTTTATTTTCTTCTTGTTCTCTGGTCTCATTTGAGTGCCAAGCATCAGTCAAAGTCTCACATTTAGGCTTAGGCTGCAGAAGCAGCACTCAGACAGTGGCTCAGAGACAGTCCCAGAGCTTCCAGCACAGGACATGAATGGATTTAAAAGGAGTTTTAAGGTACTTGAGCAATGAATGCATAAATTCACTCCCCAAATCAGAGAAACTTGGAAGAACACAGCTTCCAAACTATGCAGAACTCTTGATGCCTCTTCAATACTGAAAGATATTACAATTTTTCTTTCTTTACCTAAGCTTTTATCTGAGCAGTTTCAGAATTTACGTTTATATTGAGAGCAGTGTAAGATGATCAGTGTTACTTCTGACACCTAAAGCACACAATATAACAAAACAAACATTAATTTGACTAGCTTGACCTGACAACATTTTGGTTTTTTTTTTCCTTTCAAAGGTCTTGGAGTTTCTGAAGCGTTTCAATCTTTCTTCTCCCCTACGGTTTTGAGAACTCTTCGTTTGGTGCGAATTGGCCGAATCCTGAGACTAGTTCACAGGGCCAAAAGAATTCATACTCTTCTCTTTGCATTGCTGATGTCTCTTCCTGCACTGGTCAACATTGGCCTTTTGCTTTTCCTGATTATGTTCATTTATGCCATCGTGGGCATGGCAAACTTTGCCTGTCTCCACTTGGACGGTGGGATTGATAATATTTTCAACTTCCAAACGTTTTGTGGTAGCATTCTCTGCCTCTTCCAAATTACCACATCAGCTGGCTGGGATACTCTTCTGGCCCCTGTGCTAAAAGGACCTGATGCATGTGCTCCCTCATTAAATATAACAGGGACAGAGAAAAATAATTGCATCAGTAAGAGCTTTGGTATTTTTTATTTTGTAAGCTATGTCATTATATCGTTTCTCATTGTTATAAATATGTACATAGCTGTCATTTTAGAGAACTTCAGTGTTGCCACTGAGGAAAGCACAGATCCTCTTTGTGAGGATGACTTTGATATGTTTTATGAGACATGGGGGAAGTTTGACCCTCTGGCAACACAGTTTATAGATTATTCTGCTCTGTCAGACTTTGCAGATGCACTGGAATTCCCCTTGCGCATCCCAAAGCCTAACAAAATCCAGCTCATATCCATGGACATCCCTATCGTTAGTGGAGATAAGATCCACTACTTGGATATCTTGCTGGCTTTCACTAAAAGGGTCTTGGGAGAATCTGGAGATCTGGAGAGTCTTGAATTAAACATGGAAGAAAAGATTGCAGCTAGCAATCCATCTAAAAGTTCTTACAGCCCAATTTCTTCAACCCTCAAAAGGAAACAAGAGGAAGTGTCAGCTCTTGTTATTCAGAAGGCCTTCAGGAGGTATTTGAGGCAACGTTCTCTTGGAAGTACATCCTTATACCATTGTAAACATAACAGTGCTGTCTTTGAACGAGAAATACAGGACAAGCCAAGTCTTCCTGCACCACTGCTTAATGAAAATCATGGTAGGAAGACAGAGAAATTACGTCCTGTTTCTTCCATATCCCTCCCTTTATTTTATGATGGCTTTGCTCAGGCAGGCAGGGATAAGCTTGACACATGAGGTTGCTCCTCTCTGCAGCATTTCCAATTAAACTAGTCACATTTTCAGATGGAGACCATTTTTTGATCCCACAATTACTCTGAATTTAGAATAGTAATGGCAGCCTTCAAGTATTGTAATTGTTCAGATTTGCAAATGCTCCTTAAAGCAATTAAGATTTGAACAACTATGTCATAAATACTAGAGGAAAATCAAATGGAATTTTTTCCCCTTAACTACTGGAGTTGGTGAGTTAATTTTTTCAGCTGTCATTTTTGTGTTTGTTCATGTGTTTATGGAAGAAGTCTGCAAAAGATCAGTTCTAAGCACTTATTTATAAACACAGAAGGATATAGAATAAGGTATATGTTTTTAGGGAGAACCAAATTTTCCAAACAGGCTTCATTGTTACAAAATTAAGTAATTACTGCACTTTTGTAAAAGAGCTCACTCAAGACACTTGAGTATAATCAGTCTCTAATTTTGATGGTTTTTGGGACCATCCTTTGTCTTTGAATGGATTTGATTATGCCTAAGAATTTTTGAGGTGTCTTTACTCAAACACCTAAAGGGATTTAACAGATCATCCTCAGTTACCTGTGCCTGAAAGTTGTACATAATTTGTTCTTTGTATCATTCAGTGTATGAAAATTGTCATAATCATAATCAAAATCAAAGATATTGTGCAAGAAATATTGTTTCTCCCATAAAAGAATAATTGTACATAAAATTCCATCATTATCCCTAGAAAGCACTACTTTGTAATCTGAAGAGAAGTTCATGGTGTACCTTGTGAGATAATATTTATTAAAGTTAGAGAAAGCATTTATTTCATTGATTCTGAAAAAAAATGTATGAATGATGTGTAATAATATTTTACTGATTTTTTTTTTCAGTTTGGAATATGATTGGTTTAGATTCTTCAATAAAGACTTCAGATGCTTAACATTTTTCTGTCTATTTTCTAAGAAGTATCTTTAATTTCATTTATTACAAGACATAATCTATTATTGAGGGGTAGAACAACAGTAATATAATTTTCCCAAAGTAGCTACCTATTAGCACAAGAAAACTGAAAATATTTTGCTATTCACAGGGAGTCAGAAAAGATTAGCATTTTCAGGCCAAGAATATCAAGAACAATAAGATCATTTTTACTGTCATTTACCTTGTTAAAGATTATTAAAAATAGTACAGGTTTAGTCAAAACTAAGTTATTTTCAGGACAAATAAAGGCACAGGGAAGTGAAGAGTTAAAGACCTCAGATACAGTAGATTTATAGATTTATGTGGTCAAATATTGGCCATATATAGATTTATAATAATAATAATTTTTTTTTTTTTTTTTTTTTTTTTTTTAATCAGAAGGTCTGCAGAGCTGTTGGGGGAGCTCAGAGCCCAGCAGCCCTGGGCAGTGGGATGCAGAGATGCCAGGTGGGTCTTCTCCTGCCCAGCCTGGATTGTTTCATGCACAGTGATGCTGGTCATGTGAAACGATAAATTTTATTCAGTGTGAGCTGGGATGAGCTCTGGAATGAACTGACATCTTTTGTTCAACGATCAGGCTCCATTAGATGGCAGCATTTACTGTGGTTTAGCATGTGGCCAGTCTGCAGTGAACAGGTGAAGCTCACACATTTCAGCATAGAGGCACTAAATTAACTCTAAATTGTTCAGAAGAAAAATGTCACAAGTCTCTTTTTTCCTGTCCTGAGCTTTCAAGTTAGCCACAGGTCTCACTGAGAGTTTGTTTGCTGACTGTTATGGTGTCTGATAGAGCTTAATGGTTTTGGGGAAAAAAAAATAAATTGTTCTGTCCTTGGACTTTCCAGAGAGGTAGTTCAAGCATTTCTCTGTAACACTGTAAAAAGAAATGTTTCTTAGAGAAGAGGTAAGACTGCTTTGTTCTTGCATATTGGAAAAGAAGGAAAGATGGAAAAGCCATGTAAGAGAATTTTAAACATTAATCCCTCTAATCTTAGCAATTAAAAAAATATTTGTTTGAATGCAACAGCAGGTTCTCTGTCCATACCTAGAAATACTTCAAAGATGAACACTTATTTCCATTGCAGGGGTAGAATTTTCTGTCACACTTGGCATGAGCACATCCTTAGTGATTATGCCACCTCTGCAACATACAAAACCACCTGAATTCACCACCAATTTAAGTCTGACTAATTCTTTAGTACTGCTTAAGCATTAAGATTGGCATAGCAGGCTGCTGCAGGGTTGGAAGGAGAATGGTGATATCCAGCTGTTGCAGCTTCTTCCTGCTGGATTTGTCCAAAAGCAGAATAATAATTATTCTATATTTATGGTAAAAGTTTCAAAGATGCAGGAACTGTGTTTAAATACTTTCATTAGCTACCACTGGCTAAAAGCAAGCCTGACAGAAGCCACATGCTTTTCAAACATAAATACTATGGCTAAATAGTCACTTTAATCAAAAACTGGAAGTCTATCAATTGATGCTGTTTGGGACATGCACTTCCAGTCTCGAGTCTAGGGCAAATTAACAAGAGATTTCCCACATACACACCCCTGGAAATTAAATTATGAGTCCTCTGTGACTTCTACAACATCATGTCAGATTTCTTTCTGCAAGTTTCCTCAGTACCCTCGTCCATTAAATATATTTGGATGAAGGTGCTGAGCAGAGTCAGAGCTGAACGTGGTGGCACAAGTTTTGACTCTGACCTGCCAGTTCCAGGGAAAATATATGAAGGCATCAACTTAGTAAGTGGTTTTATTGATCTACAGAGACTTTTGAAAGAACAGTAGAGATGTTTTGGCAGCTCCTCTTGAAAATATAGCTGTTTGGGCAAATCTGTTGCAGTTATCTGCTTTGTGGTTCCGTGGAGTTAAGGTGAGACAGGCCAAGCTGATTTTAATGATAGTTATTAACTTACTGCAAAGCTGTTCTAGTTCTGGGTAGACTGAGAACAACTGAAGTTTCCTCTCCAGTTTCCAGGGAAATTTGGTTTATGCAGGAGCATTCCAAAGTTAGATATCCATAGGTTAGATTTCAGACAACAGCCACCCTACCTCATCACACTGGGTAGAATTTGTCCCCAGGGACAATTTAAAGTGGTCACCAGAAAGAGCAGCTCTTTTCTAAGTTTTCTTTTATATATTCTTACCTTTTTTGAAAACAAGAGGGTAGAACTGGAGGTAGTATTTTAGTAATGCTACCAGTCTCAGCAGTCTCAGTAGAATTTATCAGCAAAGATTTCATATCCTTACTCCAACTATATATTTTTTCTGCTTGTGGCTGAAATAATAACACAGACATGATGAGGCAAATAAAAAGCCATCCTTGTGTTCTTCACTCAGTCTATTTTTTGCTGCTGCTACCAGTGAAGCCTGTAATTGCTGCAACCAGAAATCTGTGTTTGCATGATACATCTCCAACATCTGTGCACAGAAATTCACCAAAATATTTCCAGCTGTTTCTTCCCCCCCACCCCATCTTGAGCAGTGCACAGAAAATTTCTCCCCTTTCAATGAGATACCAGTAAGCTTCAATAAAAACAGCAACAGGATTCCACCACAGCATCTTTAGAGAATGGCATTTCCTTCCTAAACATACATGGTGCCCATCACTCATTTATCAGGCTCTCTGACATCCCATTCAATAAAACACTTGTGCTTATGTCCATTATGTCCATTCCACTTATCTTCAGCCTCCTCCTCCTATAAATTGTTTTGCCTGCCAGCTCTGCACAAGACAGATGATCCCATGGCTGCCAGAACATCAAATATGGTAGTGGTTAATGCCCCTTACTTTCCTAAATGGGGAGCTCACTCCTTAACAAACAGCCAATACAGACCCCCCAAAAAAATCCAGATAGGAAAGAGAGAATTAATGTAAAAAATTGGGTAAAATCAATGGAAGCTGCACTTTCTAATACACCTGAGAATCCACCAACAAGAGGGCTATGGAGATCACACAGGTATTGTGATTGAAATCTTATGTTGCTGTATTTTGCTAAGTGTAACCTTATATTTGTGAAGTGATTTTCCCATAAATGAGTGTTTTAGGTTGCTCAAAGGATCACTGGCAGAAGCAGGTTCAATATGAAAGTGAAAGCTTGATGAAGTTCATTAGCAAGGTTCACTCTACTACTTATTAGGTGGTTAAAGCACACAGAGAAAAAATCTAAAATCAATCAGCCTAAAACTAAAATCAAGCTAAAATGACCTGTAAGGAGGCTGGGGGTGGAAAAAGAGCAAGGCTGGGAAAGCATGAGGATTAAAAGGAATAAGGCAATCCTCCCATTGACTCACAAGTTTCACAGTGGATCATCCTGCCAAACTTAGCCCAGGACTTCACCAACAGTTTACACCCAAAGGTTTTAACAATATTTGAATATATCAGGGTTTAATTAATTTACCTAATTTAAACAAATTAACAAAAGATTCTATAGAATTTGGCTCTAAGCACAACAGTAACTCAGTCACTCATAGATCTACTCAGGACTCTAATGAATCCAAGGGAGCAGCATTCCTGATACATTTGCTGTGTAATGTTCACACTCACACATATGAAAGATGAATTTCATTCTTATATACCTACAAGAATAAAAGCATTTGCTGGGTGGCAGACATTCAACATTCATGAGAACCACATTTCACAAAATTTTGTAGAAGCTGGTTTATTTCTCATATCTTGTCCATCAGGTTTTCATAATGAGATTTCTTGCTACACATAAAATATAAAGAAATTAAGGTGGCAAAGGGAAAAAAAAAGATGGAAAAAGGTGAGAGAGAGAAGGAAAGGGAAAGAGGAAATTTACCCTTGGGTTCAGTGAAGTGCTCAGGGCAGATGCCTTTGCATCTTGTGGATGGAATGCTGAGCCTTGAGGAGTGGCAGTGTCAGCCCAGGTCCCATCACCAGATTTGAGCAGTGATGCTCTGAGCACAGCAGCCTCGAGAGCTCCACAATCTCCCCACTCAGAGGCAGATTCTGGTCCCAGCCGTCTGTGACCAGGAGAGCTCCAAGGGTCTCACTTTGGACTCCTGCTTGCAGGCTTGCAAGAGGTTTTCCTTCTGTCATAGTGATTTCCCACCCTGGACAAAATTTGGGTTGGTAACTTTCTTCGAAAGCTCAATAGCAAACAGGATGTTCTGCTTGGGTTGTTATCCAGGCAAGATAAATAAGTTTTTTGTTGGTTAAAAAGCAGGAGCTCATTAGACAGCTCGAGTTCCTGGGAGCCTGCCAGGAGCTCCTGATAAGCTCAGCCCAGGAGCTGCTCATCAAGGCTGGGACCTAATGAGCATTTCTGAGATCTCAGTGCAGCCCGAGGGAGTGGGAGGGGAGCAATCCTAACTCCACAGATTTCAGCATATTATGTATCATTTGGCTGAATCAAAGTCCCATGTAAAATCAAATATATTGAAATAAATAAATTTGACATTAAACATCTCATGCTCTGTGCTTGGAACAGCTGAAAGAATCTGCTTGGATTATTGGACTCTGAGAATCAGGCATGGCTGTTCTTCTTCTGAAATTACCCAGGGTCAAGAATACAAATGAGCAAACATTTAGAGAAAAGATTTTCTATTTGTTAAAGGTGGGGCAATGGTAAAAGCAAAAATTACTATTTTGGAACCTTTTTCCTCACCTCAATGCTTATAGAAACAGTGACAACAACCATCTTCATTTGGATTTTAAATTTTGTATGTTTACCTATGTGCACAGAAACAGGTATTTTAATTGCTGTGCAATTAAATTAACTCCATAACGTTTCATAGTATGTAATGAATAATATATAAGATGAAAATTGAAATCTGTCTCCATATTTCCACGTTTGGTGAAGCAAATTAATGGATTTGAATGCCACACTCAGCTGTAGTAAAGGGAAACAATGGGCTGGGTTGGCAGAGGTTTTCATCTCCAGGTGCCCCTCGTTGCCTGACTCATCTCATGCCAGTGCCCAGTGGGCCATTCCTCACTGGAAAATGCACATTTTCCAACCTGGCTTTGTGGCCACTGCTTCCACAGTGCCCATTTCTCATGGATTAAAGCAGATCACTGTAAATGGAGGGGTAATGGCCATTTTCTCACAAAACACTTTCTGGTTTTCTGAAGGTGATTTAGTAAACCTGCTTCTCTGCAGAACCAAACGTTATTCCATCCTGCCTGCAAGGCTTTTGTTCTTTCTATGGTGTGGAAGAGCATAGAGGAATTTATTTGGTTTATAAGGCTGGTGGCCTTTCCCTGGAGCCAGTTCTGCTAAATTCAAGGTTGAATTTTCAAGTCCTTTACCCAAGTAGAGAGGAAAGGCTTTGCCTGGCCTCAGGCTCCAGGCAGTGCTCCAGGAATTTTGTAAAGTGTGCCCTTCCCAAATACTTAGGAATCACTCGATTATAAATCATGTACCCCATGTGCATGTACCCCAGAAAGTGAATGCAGAGAATTATAAAGTTGCCCAGGGCTGTAAATGAAAAAATATACTTACATGTTCCCATAAATCCCAATAATTCTGAGATTTTTGGATTTAATCACACCTTGAATTTTAAACTAAAAGACTGTTGATGGCCCCAACATCTCACAAATAAAAGTTTTTTTATGTACCAACAATGTACCAGCATAGCTATAAAGATTCCTATGGACCCTTTTTTTTTAATGTTTGTGTGTGTGTGAAAAACACCAGATTTCCAGATTTTGCTGCCTTAAAAAGTAATCCCTGATGCACCAGCTCTGGTATTGTGAGCTGATGATTTTTTTTTTGCAAAGGAAAAGATCCTTCATGTCAAAAGTCAACTTCCCACCCAGAGAAAAAGAGACTGAATC
This sequence comes from Luscinia megarhynchos, assembly GCA_034336665.1. Lineage (NCBI taxonomy): Eukaryota > Metazoa > Chordata > Aves > Passeriformes > Muscicapidae > Luscinia > Luscinia megarhynchos. The sequence continues at coordinate 41,834,626 of JAPFBE010000007.1, read as the reverse complement.
AAGTTTCAGCAGAAATGAGTAGGCTCAGTAACTGAGTGGGATGTTACATGAAGCTTGTGGATAAATACAAGCATTTCCTTCCTTTTCCTTTCCTTTTCCCTTTTTTTTCCCCTTTCCCTCTCACCTTTCTCCATCTATTTCCCTTTGCAACCTTAATTTCTTTATATTTTATATGTTGCAAGAAATTGCATGATGAAAACCTGATGGACAAGATATGAGAATTAAACCAGCCTCTACAATTTTTTTTGCTGAATGTGTTCCATGTCTGGCACCCAGCAAATACTTGTAGGTATGTAAGATGAAAATGTTCATACCATAAAAGTGTGCCACCAGCTACACAAACTTTGATTTATTTGGGAAGAAAACACCCAGTTTTGGCATTTATAGGTACAAATAGGCTTGTGTGTCCATAGTATGTTATACCAGGTATTGACAGCAGGAGGCTTGAAGTTTCTCTTCTGCAGGACAGTGAAGCTCACATCTTGTGAGAAATATTAGGGTGACTTACACAATTGAGACACTGATGTTATTTCAGATTATTACTTCCTCCTGCTTTTGTATTATTTTGACACAAAAACACTGGTGGCAGGTGATTTGAACATTACACATTTCATAGCAGGAGAAAAATCCCTTTGACCTTCCAGCTGCATTTTCTTGTTACCACAGATCCCAAACTCCAGTTTTAGCTTGAAAAGGTGAGAGTGAGATGAGTGATGAAACAAATCTTAGACATTTTTTCCTATTCTGTTTGCTGGATTTGATAGACTTTTAAAGCCTGGCTTCTGAGAGGCAATTTTCTCTTAGCATCATCCAATTATGCATTGGCTGCAGCTCATTGCATCTATCAAAGTGTCACGGATGCTTTCATGTAGGCAATATATTGCTTTTTCAGACCCAAGAGAGAGGAAAAATCAGGCACCCCAGCATCTTCTCCTTAAGTAGGTGTTGAGCAAATTAGCCCCATTACAATCCAGCCTGCATTAGTCCATTAAAGAGCTGGAGGAAGATTCCTTTGTGTAAATGACTGGGTGGTTTCACTGTATATTTGTATTAGTCATTTCCTGCTGTTCTTTAAAGAAAGTTCTTGATCACTGGTGTTTAAAAGGTCTAAATTTCCACATAAAAGTAACTTAAAAAAAAAAAAAGCAGGAAACAATCTCATATATTTTAAAAGGTAATTAATTATTTTTAATATAATAAATTAAACTTTGTGGCTCAAAGGACACAACAGTTTGCAAATACCCAGAGAGTTATATTTTGATTAAGGTGGCTTCTTGTACACAAAACTGCTCTTCCTTTCCCAAGCCATTTATGCTGCTGTTCCCAGATTTAATGGTAGACCATGCACAGCAGGTATTTGGGTCTTCATTTAGAGGATTTACACATCCCACCTGGAATGAACCTGCTGAATTCAAATCAGCAGGACTGGCTGGGGCTCTTCAGCTGTTTGAGGCACTGGGTTGGAAAGATTTGTGGTGATGAACTGATGCCTTGGCCATGAATTTGGCCACTTTTCACACTCCTGTTGCATAAGAAAGTTAAAGACAGACTGAAAAAGTACAAAAAATTGGAGAATAAAAACCTTAAAAAATATATATGCTCACTTCTATTGTACCACAGACTAGAAGAGCCAGCAAGGTCACCATTGGACAGGAAACCACAAAACCAGAGGTGGAGATGCTGAATAACAAACCTCACAGAAACATGTCATAGATGCAGAATTATGATATCAAGGTTACTAAGGAAAAAGTGAAAATTCCTGCAGAAAACTGTTGAAAAGAGCAGGCAGTGAGAAACTCCTGTGTTCCAGGTAAGGTGGGAAGAATAAAAGGTGTAATTTCCAGTGCATCACCTGGCACACTGATCTGTTGGGGATTGTGCAGTTTAGATCTTCCTTTACAATTATTTTGTGTTGTGAAAAAGGACCTCATTCTCCAGACAGTGCCTGACATTCGGTTTTTTTCAGCTCTTCCTGTCTGATAAATAATACAGTCTCTAAATAACCACACTCTGCCAAACAGATGCTTTAGTCAATCATCTTATTATGTATTAAATAGCTCATCCACTGTACTCTGTGTTTAGGTCTTTAAAATCTGCCTCTCCTGGAGGCTGTGGTTTATTCTGACCCATCTGAACCTTAATTCCAGGGTGTGGTATCTTCAAGTACCTAAAGCTGCCTCTGGTTTCCCTCAGATAATCAAATTTTTGTGTTTTGATTCTTCATCGAAATAAAGATATATAGGATTAAAAAAAGAAGGTTTTTCAACATGTAAATATCCAGTGTCTGTAACAGTGAGGGAAATTTCTAGATACACCTAATGCTCTTTGATGAAGCAGAATTAGAGATATTAATATTACAACTTTATTTCCTTCACTACTCTGATTATCTTAGTTTTATTCTGATAGGCCACTGAGAAGAGAGAGAGGAGCAATCCATATTTTTCCATTTGAGTAGGTGATAAGCAAATTTTCCTGATGGAAATGTGCATCGGACCATTTAGCAAGCTGGAGATTACTGTATGCAACAGAATGATTTTAATACATACTTACAGAGAAAGCAATTTCCTGTTACTCTGTTATAACAATTATCCATTCCAAAGAGTCAGAATTTTACAACACCATGATTTTTTTTAAAAAATATAATTTCATTCTCTGATAAAAGGAAATGAGATGCCTTTATCCTAGGTCTTTTATTTTGACAAAAATGCCAATTAGCTACTTTATACCATTTAAGACTTCACTATTATGTGGGTCAGAAAATGGCTTCAGCTTCTTTTAAAGCAAAGTAGCAATGTAATATATGATAAAAGCTATTCTAATCTCTGTGCAGTAAACAGCCTTCATAAATCTCTGGAAGCTCTCTGCAGCATCATTCCCTCAGTTTCACACTGGGTGACAAATCCCACATATGTCAATACTCATCCCATAAACAGCAATTTATGAGGATTTCCCCTCTTGGCCAGGAGGTCTCAGTTTCTCTCATGCTATGAAAAATCCCAAAGCACTAAAAAGCTTCAACGTGCACAGGTGAACACAACTCCTGAGCTGACAGGCAGCATTTGAGAGGTGAGTTTTCGTGCCATAATTTCATTAACCAAATAAAATCAACACTGCATCTGCAAAAAATGGGAAATTTATTATATAAACCTCATCCTAGGAAGTGGTGGGGGGGAAAAAAGAAAAGCCTAAGGAGAGCATAAAGTTCTTTATCTTATCTGTGTAAAACTCTGTCAGTCAAGCAATTCTAAATTTGCCATTATTTTTATACTGAAATATTACTTGCACCAAAATTGCAAAATAACTTGCTCCAGTCTGTGCTGGTTGGCATTAGAATTTACAATGCTTTCAATTGAAAAGCTATAATTTGTTATTTTAGTTAGAGGGGTGCTGTTCAGAATGTGTTAGATTCCTTTTGATTAAGGACTATATAATTCTGCATTGCATATCCCAAATAGTCAACAGTGAAGAAAGACATCCCAACACTGATATTTTTTTCTTTTCCAGATAAAGAATTCAGATGTTTTTACAAACTAGACATTAACACTTCCTATTTGGTTTTCTTCTCCTTTCTCCCACATCATGCAGTTGAAATGGTTCTGGCTGATGAATCCTTATGCCCATGAAAAAGGAGGACCAGTTACCAGGCAAAACTCCACACTGTATCCTTAAAAAAGGGGATAGTGAAAAGCAAAAGGATTTTACAGCTGAGATTTCCCAATCATTTCTAACTTCTCAGGAAAAGCCAGAAGTTAATCTTTACCAAATCTGGTGCTGTTGTGAGAGTTCAGAAATGTATTAAAAAGGGATTGCACTCCTGAAACTCACCCTCTTTCTCCCAATTAAAGCTGCCATTGTATTCACCATTCACCATTGTGTTTCTGTTACTATAGTGATGAAATCTAGGTAGAAACCTGGAGAGATACTGATTGCTGCATTTCATATATAATTTTTCACAATTTACCTTCCATTCCTTACTTCCTAAATGGCTATAAAATAGCACCATTTATCATAACAGATGGGTGTGTGCACACATATCAATTACAGCATCATCAGGAATCACATAGAAATAAGTTGGCAGTTATTTTTAAAAGAACCAAGAAATGAAATTATTTTGTATTGGTTTGAAGTAACCATTCCCTACCTCAAAGTTATTGCTAAGCTGTGGGGGTTAAAACTGAAGGGCAATTTGGCTCTCACTTAAAGCTGACCAGCTTTATTTTAGATTAAACTGCTTTATACTTAATTAATATTCTTCTTTTCTAATAGCAAACATACATCACATGAATGTTTCACTTGTCTTTAAGTATTAATTTTTCTTAAGTTCAAATATCCATTACTATCAAATATTTGTCTTCTTCCATTAAGCCATTTTTGTATCATTTGTGAATGCAAATATATCTCAGCTCTTTAAATACCTCTCCCTATTTTCCCTTTAAATACCTTAATTTTTTATGGACAATTTCCATATTTATTTTTGGTTTTCTTCTTCATTGTGATAGCAGCATTTACAGTTCTACTTTCTAAAGTTTCTTTTAGCTTGAGGTTTATTTCCCTCCACCTGCTTTCTAGACTTGAATTTGCTGGGAGTGGAGATTCTTCACTTTTCCTGATGGGGATAGAGGGGACTCAAACAGCTTTGCTCTGAGTCCAGTGGGCAAAAAATAATTTAATTTTTGACAGGGAAGGAAAAGCCAATGCCAAAGGCTCCTCTCCCTTCCCTGTCCAGCAGAGATTGTCTATTTTCTTCCCACACATTTAAAAAGAGATGGGACACATCTAAATCCCAGTTTATTCCCAAGGGAGGTTTCATCAGCACAGCCAGGGGAGCCCAATGCTGCTTCTCTCACCTTCAACTGAACCTTTTTCAGCTACTGCAATTCAACAATTCTGCATTTTCCATACATTTGCTGCCTGTTGCCTTTGCAGGGAGCTGTGACCCAAAGCCAGTCTGCCTCCCAGAGAGCACAAAACTCCTGCTTTTCCAAGCAGCCCCTGGGGCAAGCCAGGCTGAGTGCCAGAAAGGATTCAGTGACTCCTTACCACGAGCAGTCAGTCAGAGCACACCAGGATGCTCCCTAAAAGGAGCCTGTTAAACAAAGTTCCCTTCAGAAACACCCTGGGATGTTTTTAATTACTGAGAGCTAACCTTGTCTCTGATTCACTCTGGGACATCTCTAGGTCAGCACAAGGACCTGAGGAAGCCAGACACAAACATGAGATGCCTTCCTGCTTTCCTCATCCACGGGTGACAACAATAATTTCTTGCCTCTAGAAAGTGCAGATTCTATTTCCCCCTTAAGTACAGAGAATAACTCCTAGGGAGGAGGCTAAAACCAATCTGCTTTTCATCTCTAATTTTGAATGAAATGTAAGGAACTTTGGGTGAAATCTCTAAATTTAGGTTTAATGTAATTTTAAATTACTCCTGGAGATGGATAGGAAAGCTGTCTATGTAACTGGTACTAAGATCCTTTATATCATCTTTAAGAGTGTTTAGAAGCTTAAATCACATTAATTACAATGCCACTCTCACTGAAAATCCTATTTGACATCTATATATTTCTTTGTGGGGCATAAATATATTTTAAACTCTGCCCTTATTATTTGTCTGCTCTTTTCCTATGAATGGAAGGTGCAGATATTTGTACAAGGGAAGTGAACTTTACCCACCTTCATTGATACCTAAGCTTCAAACTGCTCACACTTCATAAAATTACTGTCAGATGGTTTAAAAGCTCTATTGGACCTATGGCAGACAGCTTGGAGGGAGCAGGAGATGATATGAACTGAATTTATTCTGTACCAGATATTTATTTGAAGTGGGATAGTGGAGACAATTCTGAAATCAGAAGGGTTAATGAATCTTTTATCTCTTTAATCTGCCATGAAATTTCCTAATTTCATTTCTGGATAGTCTTCCTAACCATCACATGTGTGCATCTTCCAATGAAATCAAACTTTCTGTGCAGTGCCCTGTCCAAAGCCTCCAAGACAGAGTTTAACTTTTTATAGCAAGACTCATTAGATTTAAAGCCAAATGAAGCAAAGCTCTGAATAAAAGATAGCAATTTTCCACCAACACATCAAAGGTAGAGATGTGGTGTCCAACACAAGTTCTTTCCCCCATTCCTCATATCCCTGAATGTTTTGAAAGAAGGTAACTTTAAAGATAGGAGGAGATTGGCAACTGAAATTCAACAGAAAATAAAATAGAATTTTTCTCAGGATATTGCAGGACTACTTCCCTTGAAAGTTTCTCTTCTACTTCAATCTCTACCTCAAAGGTGCCAAGGATTAAATAAGAAAAGAACAACAAATTATTTTATTGATCCTGAGAGTATTTGTTATAGGGAAGGATTCAGCACCATGATCACCTTTGTTTAAAAGTATGCTCACATTTTTAATGCATTCTCTTGCTGGAGAGGAACATCTCAAATTCCACCCAGAGGTCAGTTGGCTTTCCTTGGATTCATCTCATTTCAACTAGTGCTGACATCCTGAAAGTGAGGTATTATCTGTATTGTGTCATTCCCAACTTCTCTCTTTAGTGTCTAATAATTAATCCTTTTCTTGTGCAGCCAATGCTTAATCCAGAGATGATATCTTCCTTCTGCCTGAAAAGTTCATCAACCAGGGTAATCCAGAAATACTGATCCTGTGGACCAGGATAATCATAAGGTCACACTCTCTGTCCCTAAACAAACCACGTGGAGAAATGAGAAGGGAAACTCTGGTTTCCCTGCAGGAGAGGAAGGATCCTCTACAATTGCAGGAGCTTCTCTTTAGAGAGGAGGGCCCTTGCTTTCCTTCCCTGTTTTTGAAGGTTAAAAAAATTTAGATTTATGGGCAGAATTTTACTATGCTATTTGTCTTCAGGGCCAGGGAATGAGCCCCATCCAATTTCTCCAGGAGTGCAGACACAGCTGTAAAGACAAAGATCTCTCCCCTCCTGCCCAACAGGGGCTTCAGCCAGGGAGGAGCTGCAGGTCTCAGGAGTGAGTGAATTCTCCCAGGCTTCTGACCTACTTCTTGTTTTTATCATCATCTGTATAAAATTAATAAGATCTCAGAATCATAGAATGGTTTAGGTTGGAAGGGACCTTAGACATCACCCAATTCCAAGCCCCTGCCATGGGCAGGGACACCTTCCACTAGACCAGGTTGTTCCAAGCCCCATCCAGCTGGTCTTGAACACTTCCAGGGATGGGGCAGCCACAGCTTCACTGGATAATCTGTTCCTGTTCTTTATCACCCTCAAAGTAAAGAATTTCATCCTAATATCTCACCTAAACCTGCCCCTAATCAGTGTGAAGCCATTTCCCCTTGTCCCATCTCTCCATGCCCTTGTCCCAAGTCCCTCTCCAGCTCTCTTCAGGCACTGGGAGAGGCTCTAAAGTTCCCTGGAGTCTTCTCCAAGCTAAGCTACCCCAGAACAACCATATATACCCTGAAAACACATGTAGATGAATCTTACATGTACACTGACATTTTATTTATATATATATATATATATATGTATATATATATATATATATATGCATGGTCATGCACACACACATAAATTCACACACACACAGACAGGTGAGGTAACAGCCACCAGTTTTCCAGTCTTCCACTCAGCTTCAGTCACAGGTTTTTAGTTCACTTTATAGATCCAATATTGGGTATTTGTTTTTTTTTTTTCAGGGGGGCTGTACTAACGCAGAGAATTGAAACTGAGATAATCAAAGAAAATATGAAGGCAAACACCTTTTACAGGCTGCTAGAGTGCAGACATCTCCCACTGTGAGGTTGACAGACATCCCCCTCCGTGTTTCCCTTCCACTTTGTTCAGCCTCACTCCTGGTTTTCTGCGAAAGACTCTCAGAAATCCAGGGATGAAACAAGATCCCGGAGAAACGCTCAGCTTGGAGCCTCCCCAGCTGAGGTCTGGCCTTTCCCAGGAGAGCCTGGGCAATCACTTCACTCCTTCCATGGCTCACTGACACCTCCCTCAACACCCCCAGGCACAAAGAGCCCAGCTCCTGGAGGAGCAGCATCTCCAGAGTGGGCAGGGAGCTCTGGAAGGGGACACAGAGATGATAAAGGCAGCGAGGAGGATTTCCCAACCATTCCTTGGGAGGCAGCTGGGCTGAGATAATGCTCCTCTTGCACAGACAGAAGTGACTCCTTGAACCTTCACTTAGAGGGATGGAAAATAATGTAAGTCCTGTGGTTTACTGCACTTTCTCTTCTTAGAAAGAAAAAAGGTGGTTTGTGGTAGGCTCTTCTATAGGATTCTGTGACCTTTTATTTGCCTAAAAATCATTAAAAAAACCTAAGCAGCAAATTTTTCTTCCTGAGTGGCATGAAAAAAGTGGAAGTGGGGAGGAGTGAATATTTTTTTATTCCTTTGCACAGGAGTTTCCCCAGTGTTTTTGACTAGTTATGTTGCTGAAATAAGTTAATTAGGGTCAAAAACAAAATCCTAGAGAAGTGAATAGGCATAAAGGGAAGTTTTTTTCTGAGCATGAAAATTGCAGATATATATTATTTTATCTACAAACTTCAGATTTTCTAGTTATAATATTTATTTCAAAGCAAAGACAGAAACATTTCAATAACCTTAATTTTTATAACATTATTCTCTCTTACATAGGTTTATGCTTAGTAATATTGTTCTGATGCAGACTAACATTTGGGTTTTGAGACTTAAGAATGGATTTTATTTTAAAAAGATTTTTTAATGTGTTACATCTGTTTTATTTGTGGAATATGCTGTACTGTGCTTTTATCATGATAAACTGTGGGGCAAAATAAACTAATAAGTGAGACCTAAGAAAACTAGATGCTCTGGAGGTTCCTCCTGTGCTACAGGTGCTGCTCCTTTTCCATGTCTCAAAGGTTTTAATTTTTTTTGTTGTACTACATTTTGGGTTTCTTTTGTAATTATTGATCTGAGATCATTTTCTATATACACAAAAGAAAATTTTTTGAAATTTGAATTTTCAAAAATTGAAAAGAGCAAATAGTGAATTTAATAAAGGAAGGTGAGGAATCTAATGACATTATGTATATCCTTATTGAGTAACACTATTAACTGACACAGCTAATGCAAATGGTTTTTTCAGAACTAACTTCTTTGATTGGATTTCAATATATTTAGAAAGCTTTGTCAGACAAGACTGTGTCATTTGAAAATTTCATTTGATTATGGAACTGCTAAATCTTTGGCAATCCAAGTTAAAATTGGAATTGTGTATTCAAGTTAATTTTTTTTTCAAAACTTATAGTTGAAAGTTTTTTTCACTGTGTTTTAGTGACAGATGAGGGGTTTTCTTTCAGGTTTTCTTGCATGGACAAGCTGAATTATGTTATGGTCTTGGGAAAAATATTTCTCTTGCATTTTGTCCTAAGTTTTTTCCTTCATATATTTAGCTGTTGAGAGACCTTTCTGTATCAAAATGTACTCAATGAAAGGAATCTCCAGAATGACAAAATAGAATGTCTGTGATACTTTTGGTGCATTTAGTGCTTTCTGTTACTAATAACAGTCCAAAATCCAAATCATGACTTTCTACAGCTTTTGTTGTAATCAAGTCATGTTAATATGAGTTATAGGTTTATGGAACCATTAATCACATTAACCACTTTTCAACCACTGCTGGAAAGTCAAAAAATCTGACATACTGTCAGATATGACATTTAAAAACCTAAATCTCAAATGCAAAAAAACCTAAGTTGACAACTGCAGCAATTCTTACATGGATGTCCTTAAGCTCTTGGATATTAGAGGCAGTGAGAGCATAGCTCTCATTCCTTAGTGGTGAAGACAACTCAGATTCCCCCTGCTTGCTTCAAAGCTTGAATATCCATAAAATCTGCAGATGATTCAGTACAGCACTGTAGCAAACACACAGATAAAAATCACAACTTGTCCCTCTCCTGGCAGCCAAGTGTAACCTGCAGCAAGTTCTCCTTCTTCCACTCTTGTCCTTGGGCAGGACCCTGCCTGCCAAGCTTGGTGAAAATTTCCCTTTCTCCTTTTCCTCTTCCCTTTTTCAGAGTGAAGAAAATGAGCAATTCACACTGTCTGGCCACACTTCTTAAATCTTTCCCCAGACCTGCTGATATTTCTTGGTATGGCACTTCTAAATCCAAAATATATTTCATTTTTTATTCAAGTTAGGAGAGGGCTGGGTCCTGACCTGTTTATTCTCTTTGTTTTGTAAAACTTCACACCTGAGGTTTATTTCCTGTCATCTGACCAGGATCTGACCAGTTTCTTTGATAACAGCAGAGGAAAGAGATCATTATCTCAATTCTTTGTGCAGTTGCCAGCACATAAAGCCAGTGTGGAGGATCAGTGGATTCAGATATTGCCACACTTTAACCACAAATATATGCAATTTTATAATTTAACTTTCCTGTAAGGCAGCTCCAACCCTAGTCCTGAGCTGTGGGGGTTCCTTGGGGTCTTGTTCACTCCCTGGGCTCCTCAGAGGCTGGGAGAGATAATTCCAGGTCCTGCTGTTGGCTCATGGATTTTCCAACCAACCTTTCCTTGTTTTCTGGTTACACCCACTATCCTTAGGGACAGGGATGGGCAGGGAATGCCTGGGTGATGATGATGACTCAGTTCCAACCACATTGTCACATTTGCTGTTGGCTTTTACAATCCTGTTCTGGTCTCTTTTGGAGGATTTTGTGCTTCTTGGTGACCAACAGGTTGTTTCCATGCTTTGGCTATTTCCCTGAGGACACCAAGTTGAAGTTCATGGGCTGATGCTAGTAACCAGGTGATTTCACCTAACTCATCCTAACTCCTGCAGCAATGACCCATCCATGGTCACTAACAGCTTTTCAGCTCTTCTCTCTCAGGTTCACTCCTGTGCTGCCACAGTTTCTGTGCTTCCTCAGTGCTTGCAACTGGCCATTTGACAATTGACTGCTCAAGCACTTACAGAAAGTGATCTCTGCACAGATTTAAATTATTTATGATGGCAAAGTAGCTGAAAATTAGTGCCCCCTTACCAGGCAAAAGAAAATGTGACTTAACGCTTCACTAATTGTTAGGAAGGCTTGTGCTGGAAGTAGTCATTAACAAGACAATTCAATATCAGGCAATCATAGAATTTTTATGTGTTCACAGTCTGCTGGTGACTAATGATGTTTGCCCAGTTCCACCACTGGCTGTAGAATCACCAATCTTTGGAAGTTTAGCAGTTGTCCATTAGTAGGGGCAGTGAGAAGAGCAGGTAATGGATGCAAAAGTTGAATTTATCTCGCCTCACTTGAGACATCTCAGGTCATCAATTGTAGTCAAGTGGCATTTCTTTCCTGAAATAAATGTGGAAAGGGGTCTCAGCAGGCAGTGTGGGAGCTCATCGAGGTGTAGCTGTGCATCTCCAAAACGTCAGCACTGGGGTGAAATGAATCCCAGAGAGGCTTTCTGGATGAATGCTAACTGGCTTGTTTTGAATTATTTTGTGAATCTCCACACTGTTTGCTACGTTCATTCTCCCCACTGAGAGCAGTAAACTGTAAATCCCAGTTTGAAGAGTGGGGATTTATCTCACACTAGTGAGAAAAATCTGTTGCTTGTTTGGGTTTTTTTGGGTACTCTTCATGTGTCTATGTTAATCTCTGTGTTTAGTCATCATTAGCTGCTCTGAATTCAGTTTTGTTGATTGCAAGGAGGGAGTGCAGTCTGCCTCTCCTGGCAATCTCAGTGGGGTGCACAGGGTGGTGGTAACAGACCTGGGAAAAGTTCTTTGTAGGCTGCAATAGAGGAGTAACTAAATGGGCTGAAGAAGGGGCAATATGTGCTCTCCTTAAAGAGGCATTTTGGGGGGTGCCTTTTACCTTTCAAATAAAAGACAGGCTGAGAGAGCTGGGGTTGTTCAGCCAGGATAAATAAAGGCTCCAGGCAGAGTTTAGAGCCCCTTCCAGTGCCTAAGGGGGTTCCAGAAGAGCTGGAGAGGGACTGGAGAAAAGGGATGGAGGGACAGGTAAATGGGTTTGAATTGACAGAGGAGAGATCTAAACTGGATATAAGGGAGAAATTCCTTCCTGTGAGGATGGGAAGATCCTGGCAAAGGTGCCCAGTGAAGCTGTGGCTGCCCCTGGATCCCTGGCAGTGCCCAAGGCCAGGCTGGACATTGGGGTTTGGAGCACCCTGGGATGGTGGAATTGCCCCTGCCCTTGGCAGGAGGTGGAACTGGATGATCTTTAGGATCCCTTCCAACCCAGACCATACAGTCATTCTATGAATCCAATATTTTCTTTGTTTTTGTTGTGACAGTTTTGTATAGTGGGAAAACAAGAAGCAAGAGGGATACATTTAAACAAAGGGGATCCAAATGGATTGAGGCAGTCAAGTATTGGAACAGGTTACTCAAAGAGATTGTGATGATTGTTCTTGTCTGGGTAAAACCCTGAACTCATAATTTACCCACTTTGAGGAACCTCCTAAATTCCATTTCAACCCAAATTATTCTCTGATTAAAGATTTACATGTGTTAATATACAAGTGTTACTTTAATATATATCTTAAGAGCCATTAAGAAAATGTCAGCTTGGTTTGATTAAATCATCTGCCTCAAAACACAGAAATGTTTTTGGGGAAAGAGTAGAACAGCTCTACAGAAACTTTGAATTGCTATTACTTACATTTTTTTAAATTTAGTTCTAGAAAAATTTGACTTCTCTGGAAATTCAGCTGTAGAAAGATGCAATACAGCCCAAGTGAAGCATAATAACAATCTTCCAAGCTAAGAAAACAAACAAAAAAGAAATAAGGTAATCCTGGCCACTCTGATCATACTAATTACTTTGTTCATGCTAAACACAGGAATGATCAACATTTTTCACCTCTTTTTGTAACACATGATGAAGTCATAGAAGCAAATTATTGAGAACAATTTTATTAACTGGGATTGAATTGGGGTGATAGTTATAGCAATAAAAGGAATGAAATATCTTTGACAATAACCTTGTCTCCCAGTCTACTCACAATGAGTATTCCTAGAGGAAAACAAATTTGGAAGAATGTGTTTACACATTCTTACTTTGGAAATATATCTAGCTACACATTTTGGTATTTGAGAAATAATCCATAGAAAGTAAGTTTGACAGCTGATGGAACAAATCATAAATGCTTTTTTGCTTGTTTCTTTGTGTTTTTTAATTTAAATAATTATTCTTTGATCATGGGGATTTCATTGTCAGTGTCTGGTCTTCAGGAATTCCAACGATAGGAAAAATTTTAATTTTGAAGAGCTATTAAAGATCATACTGTTTTGTAGGTATTTCAAGTCTTGAGAAAAGGGCCAAAATGGTACTTTGTTTCTTTCGTGACATAAAGGGGGAAAATGGTTTTGCTTTAACATTTTTTTTCTTCTTTAGGTCAAATTGCTTCAGTGATACCTGGTCACATAAAAACTAAATACATCTCATTTATCTTTTTGTGCTACCCTCTCTGAGACTATGAGTAACAGAAATTATTTTGGGAATATTTTTGAAGATGATTGAATGAATCAGGGGCATTTTTTCCCCCAGTTACTCAATTTCAATAATTGTTAGATTTTATTCAGCATTAGGCTGACTAGCTCAGAATTGCCCATGGATGAAAAGTGCAGTTTTAGCCTTTTGATCTATGGCTTGCAGCTGTTCTCATGGAAATTTTGCTGCTGCCCTTGTGAGACAACAAGCTCAAGGCTTGATTTCCTTCCCTTACTGTTTGAAAAATTAATCTTTCCATAATTTTTTGAAGCAATTTAAAAAACCACCAGGAAAGATATCCCAGCCTGCTCTCCAGCTCTGGCAAAGGACTCCAGGCTCTGCATGCCCTTCTTCCTCCTAATTCCCCATCCTTGGCTTTGGCCAGCAACCTCTTGTTTTCCTAGAATCTCTGCCCTGGAATAGTCTTGAGGAAAAATGATGTGAGAATCAAAGTTTCTTTTCTGGAAAGTTACAAGATAGTTTATTGGAAGAGAAGACAAAACCACAATGAAATCTGCAACAAACACAGAATTTTAATGGTGAACTTTTGAGATCAGGTAATATTTTATGGAAGTGGAGGGATGGGTATGCTCAGAAAAATTTGGCACAAAGCCTAATAAAGTAATTGTTGTATTCCCTCTGTGCATTGCACAGAAAATGCATCTTTTCATGCATCATTCACAGCTCCCATTATTGATACCACAACATCTAAATGACTCTGAACATCAACAAAACAAACACCACTTTGTCCAGATGAGGACTTGAAATCTTGCAAGTGGATTTTAGTTTTTGTTCTTGCTGTAATACTGCACAGAGCTTCCAGATATTGAAAAGTATGGAATAAAGAGTATTCTTTCCTGACTGTCCTACTTCTCTTCCAGAAATGATGTTAATTTGTGCTGGGAGCAAGGGTTACTTCCCATATTCATAATTTTGTGTGCTGCTTTAATGGGAGAGGCAGGCAGACTGCAAAAATGGAGCAATTTCACTGCAGTTAGTTTGTCACTGGCCTCCAGCTGTTATTCTCACAGCAATGGTTTCCTACAGCTCAGCAATGTGAGGTCAGCTGAAATCATGTTGTATCTGGGGAGAAATGAAAAGGCATTGCGTGGCAGGGGAAGATAAAGGCAGTCAGCACACACACAAAAAAATTGTTTACAAAGTAAAACAAAGCCTCTTGGTTCAGGCTGTGTTTTCCTGGGGTGCTCCATGCAGTGTCTGGAAAGGAAAGGTGGAAGAAGAGGTTGCCAGGCAGGAGGAGTTCAATTTCAAGATTAAGCTCTTACTGCTGTTATGGAGTCAAATTTGAAGCACACTTGAAGGGGTGGTGGCAGGTTCTGAATGAAAAAAACTGACTGAGTGCCTGCTCAGCACTGACCCACCCCAGGGAGAGCCCTCAGCCAGGTGGGATCATTGCTCAGTGTGCAGGTGGGGCTGCACTGGCTCAGGAGGTTCCTGACCCTTTATTGAATTAACAGTGCCTTCCCAGAGCTCATAGTCAAAGAAAATATTTTAGAGAAATCTCCTTGCAGAGCATGCACTCAGGTTGTGTTTAATGGATGGATTCTATCCAAAACCTGGTCAGATTTCTTAATAAAAAGTAAAAAGTGTTTTTCTAGTCTATTCTCATTTTTTTTTTCTTTGTTCTGTGTGGAAGGCATAAAATACAAACTTTTCCAGATCAAGCATTTTTGTGCTCCTTGTCAGTCAGTATCCATGTCTTGGCTCATTGAGTCAGCTCCATGTCATGACTCCATGGGTCACAAATTAAATCCTCTTGGATGCTGCTCATTCCTGTGCTGGTTCCACTAGGATGGACTTTTCATTTGAATATTCCCATCTTCATTAGTTAATTCAATACTTGATCCTCCTGCTGCTGTGTTGCAGTTTGATAAGTTTTGCTGTCCCTTTTCCAAATATTGGGCTGAACCAGAAAAGTAGGGTTGTGGGTTTTTTTGTTTTTTTTCTGAGCAGCTCAAGAGCATTTAGGATAATGTGTATCTTAAATGAGATGCTCCAAATATGCTCTTAAGTTTTGTAGAGGTTTTGCTCACATCCTACCTGTGCATATAATTAGAAAAAATACTGAGCAGACATTTCACTGAAAAAGGTGTTGTTCATGTATTTTCTTCTTTTTTTTCCTTCTTTGTAGAAGCTGATGGCTTAGAAAGTTGATGTTCTTAGCCATGCATGGGCAAAGAGTTGTTTAATTTCTATAATTTACCCATTTTGGAGTTACCTGACTTCCTTTCTACTTGTTTCTATTGTTTGGACAGAATTAGTGAGAGGAAGAGGAGCATGAAAAATGGCTGAATTCTTGCTCCCTGGTACCAACAACTTCCGTAGGTTCACTCAGGAATCCTTGGCAGCCATCAAAAAGAGAATTGCTGCCAAAAAGAATTGTCGAAGAAATACCATAGAACAGAAACCTAAGGAGAAACCACGGCCTCAGCTTGACCTAAAAGCTTTCCAGAAGTTGCCAGCTCTCTATGGAAATCCTCCTCCAGAGCTCATTGGGGAACCACTGGAGGATCTCGACCCATACTACAAAGATCATAAGGTTAGAGCCAAGCAAGATACTTGGATTTTATTTTTAATTAATTTAATTTTATTTTATTTGATTTACTGTATTGCCAAACATTTCTGTGGGCAATCTGTCAAAGAGTTTTGCTTACATCCCTTTATAGAAAGTCTAATCCCTTTCTAGGTTAAACAGTGCATGGACTTGGCACAGTTGAGTGACTAAGCCAAAGCTTAACTTTTAAGAATGAAATAATATGAAATTGATTAACATCTGAATCAGAATAGAAGCAGAAAAAAGAAATTGGTAAAGGAAGAAAGGGGGGCTTGAGAAAGAAATTATTAGAAGTTATAGTAATTTTGTGCATTTTGTACATAATTTTGTACATTTTCATAAATTCCATAGTTTTGAACAATGTGTTTCACTCCATCCCAATGCTTTTGTTCCACTTACACATACAAGAAATGATACTTAAGCAAAAAAATTATTTTAAAACAATTGCTGATGAATTCTTACAACCTCCTGACTCAATCTCTGTATTCCAGGGGTGGCATATTGAAGAATATGATTTTCAATAACAATCAGAGAAATGGAAATTAATCCATTGGGAATTATGCTTTTTGTTTGAGAGGAGGTTAAACACTGAACTAATTTCTACAGCCTAACAACTAGAGGATCACTGTCAACAATAGCAAATAATAAAAAAGGCTGCAGTTCTTCCTTGCACCTCTTGTATATCTTGACTAAATGAGGGGTTCATTCTATTTTAAGAGAATAATCATAAGCAAGATTAGTTCTCTTTGCAAATCACAAGGTTGAAAAAAGAAGTTTGTGCTAAGGAATATTTTGCAGTCTGATAGTTAAAGTTTCTGATGAAATAATAACAAATTTATACATCCTTTCCAGTTAATCAGGCTAAAGTGAAATTCAAGCTCTTGATCATGACTGGCACAGTAGGCTATAGCACAAAAATATGTTCTGTGTTCAACTTCCTGACAATTTCTTGTTTGCTTATTTTTAAAAGATTTTCATAGTGCTAAACAAGCAGAAAACAATCTACAGATTTACTGCTACACGTGCCCTGTGGATCTTCAGTCCCTTCCATCCAATACGAAGAAGAGCAATTAAAATTTTAGTACATTCATATCCTTTTATTTGCTTTATTCACTCTTTTGGATTATAACACTTTACATAATCCTGTGCTTTTGTATTTTACAGCATTGAGTTAATCTGGTCTTTTCCTCACTACAGACAGATTCTGATTATGAATCACCTTAGATATTACTAGTGTTTTGGTGCTCTTGTGATATTTAGAAATAAACTTTGAGTATTTGGCTTATTAAGCCTGATTTTCTACAGATTTGTGTTTTGAGCTCTGACATTGATTTCCTGATGTGTCATTAACAACTATCTCATTCTGAAGCCTTTCCCAGCGAAGGTCTCTATCCTCTTTTTCATCTTCTGCTTACCCAAATGTGGAAGTTAAATTCACCTCACACGACAAAGCTGATCAGCCATTGGCCAGTTTTGAGAGAAAAGGTTGAGTGAGATAGGCAAGCACACACAGGGAAAACATACAAAAAAACCATGGAAACTTAGTTCCTTCGGAAAATAAGATTCAAAAAGTGTACATGTGGTATATGAAAGTAAATATTTCCAGGAATGCTGTTGCAGGGATGCCTTGGGAATATAAAGATAATACAGATCCCACCTCATATATCAAAGTTAGGGGGTGGAATCACAAGTGTATTGCTCCAGTTTGACACTGGGAAAGGACACCTGAGCTGTTTCATGGGGATGAATCAGACCCAGAGTGGAGTCTGTGATGTCCCTGAGTGGATTTCAGATTTCCAGCCATCTCTGGCTCTTTGGTGTGATTCAATCACTCGAGGTTGTCATGGTAGCAGTGTGAAGACATTCCTGGATGAGTGATTCCTCTCATCTGGGGCTTTTTCTGGGCAGAAATTGGCTTTTCCATGAATGGCCCAGCTCCTTCTGACAGCTGGACCATGCCTAGAGCTAGGATTTTTTTTTTTTTTTTTGTGGGGATGGAGAGGATGGATAATAGCAAAGCTGCATGTCTTTCCCATACTCTTCTGCCCTATGGATTGCCCACAGGTGTGGTATGACAAGATCTAGCTCCAGAGTCATGTGCTTGAGCTTGGGTGTCAACACATGAATGGTTCTCTGGGCCAGCAGGCCCCAGACAGCACCTGGGAAGCCCCTAGAGTTGGCAAAACATGGGCATCACAATATAAAAACCCCATTAATCCATTAGAGAGCATCCAAAGGAGGGCTTTGAAGATGGTGAAGAGTCTGGAGGAGAAGCCCCATGAGGAGTGACTGAGGGCACTTGGTCTGTTCAGCCTGGAGAAGGGGAAGCTGAGGGGAGGCTCATTGTGGTCTTCAACTTCCTTCTTCTCTTTGCTCTGGTGACCACTGACAGGAGTTGAGGAAACAGCTGGAGCTGAGCAAGGGGAGGTTTAGGTTGGATATCAGGAAAAGGTTCTTCACCCAGGGGTGGTTGGGCACTGAACAGGCTACCCCAGGGCAGAGGCCACAGCACAAAACCTGACAGAGCTCAAGAAGCACTGGAACAATGCTCTCAAGCACACAGTGTGACTCTTGGGATGTCCTAAAAGGGCCAGGAGTTGGCCTTGATGACCCTGATGGGTCCCTTCACACTCAGCATACCCCATGGTTCTATGATCTAGAGCTGTTTGAGACTCCTGCAATCACCCAGATTTCGTGCTGTCCTTTGGAAGAGAAGAGCTTTGCCAGGTCAGAGGAGGTTTGGGCTCCACATGTGTGGTTTGGGCAAGTGTTTAATTTGTATGCCATAAAATGAAATTAAAATTGCATCCTTGCCGCCAATGCTAGGGTGATTGAGAGTCCTTTTTCCAGGCTGGAAATGCTTAGAGCAGCAGATCTGTAATCAACACAGAATTCCATGGATAACAGCAGTAGTATTCTGTCATTTAACATGGCTAAAAATCAGTGAATTCTGTGCATGCTGTTCTTACATGTGCTTTAAACAAAAAGCCAGATAATATGCCAGTGACTGATGCAACATTTAGTTACATTTCTGAATCCATGTCATATTCTTTGCCTTCACTCCCATGACTTACATTGTTCACCTGGTTTATCATGTGCACCATTATAACTAATTGTGCATTCATGGCTCTGACTGAGTCACCCAAGTCTTCATCGTCTTCATGGAACACATATGTTGAGTAAGTATCTGTGGGTATGTATGTTTTTAATTTATGTAGTTGCATTGAGTTATTGAGACTTGACACTTTCACTCGAGATAATTTGTGGGAGATTTAAAAGTAAAGTTGCTTGTCTTAAGGGGGTTTTTAAATTTAGATTTTATTTGAGGAGGTAGTTTTGTCTTTAGACTAAATAGATAAAATAATTTTGGTGTTACAGGAGAGAGTAAGTGTAGATTGAGTTCCACTGTTGAACTGGCTTCATGTCTGTTGTGCTGCTCCAGTTTTCCCACTTTCTGAAGTTACTCAGTAATTATTTGCTCTCTGTCAAGATGCATTTCCTGTTGTTAATGATGCTGATTGAGCACATGAGAGTTGCTGTCTTTCAAAATTCTGAGTTAACCTCTAATAAAATGCTCTGTCAGAAGCACTTGGCCTGCAGAGTGCTGTTAGAATGTAAAGCTTTTATCTTCAGCGCTGCCAACACCTGCAATGTTAAATCACAATAAATCCATGCTTTGTAGGCAGTCTTGAAATATATAATGGCATGGGTTTTTTGGTTTTGTTTGTTTTTTTTAGAGACTATTTCAGCTGTCACTTTTTCACTTTGGCAAAAATACTAAAATAGGAATACTGAAAATTCTGACACCTAACGCAAAAGAGATAGTCTTCAATACTTAGTATTAAAAACAGATTTAAAATTATTTTTTACTATATCATGTTAAATGACACTGAAACAGCTTGGAGTGGCAAACTCATGCAAGCAGGAACAAGACTCTGCATGGTATTAAAATACACATCTCCAGAAGATGCTGCGTTGCTTCCCTACCTATGAGAGAGTTAAAGGTTGGACCAGAGTTGTATCTGCTGTTGGCATCAACTACCATTCAAATGCATCTCAAGAATAATTTCAGAATACTTCTTTCCAAATAAAAAGGGAAGCACTGCATCCATATAATTTCTTAGTGCATTTGCTGACTACCAGATGAAAGCCTTTTGAATTCTGTAGGGATATCACTGCCTTCTTGAAATTATAAGTGCACTCAGTTAAGTCCAGAAGAGCTTTTACTGATAATTTTCCATTAATAAGAATAATTGCCATCTTAAATTGAAAACTCTCTACTCTTGTATTCCTCTAAGTGTTTTAAATACTCTACACAGAAATGGTTGCTGTGTGCCCAAAGGAAATAACACAGCACATCACATGTTCACTTGGCTGCTTGAAACTGGAGGAAGATACAAATTTGGTTTTTTTATTTTACCTGGTAACCTGGAGTTTGGTGTTTCTGAAATTATGGGGACTCGCATGAAAGAATTTGAAAAAAATTGTCAAATGCCAAAAAGCGTGTCATGGATTGCATGTCCATGTTGCAGTCATCTACTGTCTTCAGCTCCATGTGAGCCAGATGTTGATGGAATACACAGAAATCCCACAGAAATCTTTAGATCTCTCCAGCATTGTCTCAGCTGGCTGGCCCAGACATTAAATAATCTGACCGTGCCTCTTCTGTTGAGTGCTAACCCTGCTCTTTCCCTTTGGCTCTCTTCTCCCCTCCTTAGATTTACTTTCACTGGCATTTACACTTTTGAATCATTGATAAAAATACTGGCAACAGGATTCTGCCTAAATGAGTTCACTTTCCTTCGGGATCCCTGGAACTGGTTGGATTTCACCGTTATCGTCATGGCGTAAGTGGGGACAAATAAAATATGGATTACCTGACTCTCTGTGCTGGAAGTTCTCATTGCTGTGGTTTGAAAACCAAGCCATGGCTCCTAATTGCACCTGAAACTGTCTAGAACATTGGCTTTCCCCCTTGTTTGCCACTCACTGTGTTGCAATAATGTTTTAGCCTTTCAAGAAAGGACTAGAGCTGTGCAGAGCAATTCCCAGAGGTGGGTATGTGTGAATGGGTGTGATTAGACTGGTGAAATGTAAGAGCTGGGCATAAATAGAGACCTGCTGACCACATGAATGAAAGGATAATTTTGCAGTTAGGGTGATGGGTATGGATACCAGGATAGTGGATTTAATTACAGCTTCATCTCCAAAAATCATAGGTAGAGCCTAATTTCTGGTAATTAGCAAGTTTCTATATACTGGTTAAATGAAGCTACAGAAAGGAGATCTAACCAGTTCAGCCAGCACTTGTAAATTCCTAATTTCAAGTGGTACCTTTGTATCTTAAATGGATGATGTTTAAAGATGCCCACACAAAAGCAGCTGTGCACAAGCCAGGAACCACCTCAGAGGGAAACTCTAATAATGAAGAAATGCATTTCTATTTTATAAGTCTTCAGACAAATCCTTAATATGTAGACTTTTTAATACTTAAAATACACTTGGAAAGATGGACTTCCAAGAATGACCACTGTAAATAACTGCCCTGTTAATTGTTCAAACCCTTGGTATTTCACATCTGGTCTTTACAGGTACGTGGGAGCATTTAGTGACTTGGGGAGTGTGTCAGTCCTCAGGACTTTCAGGGTTCTCAGAGCTTTAAAAACCATTTCAGTAGTCCCAGGTAAGAAATCTTACTTGCTGAGTATTTTCTCCTACTTACAGCTCATTCTTTGCTTCACTCAAAACGTTGGCTTTTGCCTTTTTTTTTCTCTTTATCTTTCACAAGTTGCAGGCACAGCTGAATTTGTGCACACAAGAAATAGTTCATCTATCCCAGTCAGAATGAATCAAGTGTTAGAAAGAATATTGAATATAGTTTTTTTTTTCATTATGCTTTTAAAGATACTGTTCACAGTTTATAATGTCAGTTTTACAGAATGTTCTTTTAGCTGATGTGTATGTTATGGTTCCACAGAAATAATTCTGGATATTGAATGGACTTTACCACTAATGATCTTACATTATCAATCCATGCCAGGAGAAGTTCAGATTGAATATTAACTTCAAAAATAACCAATGTTGGAAGTATCATTTGAATTATGCATATCACTTTTCATGATAAAGAAAACTAGGCTCTCTCTGGTTTGTCATTTTGCATGAATATTTTTCAGGGATTAAAGGAACATCTAAAAATTGTAGGATCAACAAAAGGAGGAAAAAGATTAGTCACTCTCATCGTAAATATACTTGTATTGCAAATATATTTGCCACATATTATCCTGTAATTCCTATGCTTTGGCTTTTATACATTGTTTTAACTCTAATCAAGTATATTTGAATCTCAGTTCTTCATCCTGCTTTTCCTCTTTGCATTGTCTTTTTAGGGCTCAAGATCATTGTAGGGGCACTTATCCAGTCTGTCAAGAAACTTGCTAATGTGATGATCCTGACTGTTTTCTGCCTGAGTGTTTTTGCCCTCATAGGCCTCCAGCTTTTTAAGGGCAATCTCAGGCAAAAGTGTATCAGGAACACTACAGAGTTTTGTAATAAAACATGGGAAAGTTATGAAAAGTTTGTTAATGATTCAGGTAATTTTTTCTCCTTAATTCTTCTTTTGATGGTGCTATAGACACCTATGCATACATGTATAACCACTGCTGTGAATTATGTTGATGTTTTGATTGATATTTTAATGAGTAATTACCTGATAATGGCTTTCTGACTGCCAGAGCAGCTCGCAGGCATCCAGGAATGCACTCCTTCCCTTCATTATAAGAAAAAGCACTCCCAAATTTTCCAGTAACATCCAGATCTGTTTCCCCAAATGATATGACAATAACTGAAACATGCATTAGCTCATTCTCTGTTGTAATTCCCCAAAGCTCACCTTTTTTACTACAGGCTGAAGAGCCCATGCATCTTCATTTTCCTGCTCAGTGAGAACTGCTGCTCTGCTTAAAACAAAGCAATTTGTTGAAAAGTCAAATTACTTACTTCTTGACATCAAATATATCTAATTTTATGTCTTATATAAGATATATACAACACACATGTTTCATGTTTACACCTTGGCTGATGCTGGTGATGGAACCATGGAGCAGAGATCTGAAAGATGCATCAAAGCATTCTCAGAGGAACAACTGTATAAAATGAAGCAATTCAGAATAGCAAAGCAAAGCCTTGTCTTAAAGGAGAAGCCTTAATATATGTGAATAAAACAGATTCAAAATAATCAATGTCTGTGCCAGAAACATGAAGAACATCCCTCCCAGTGAGTTCAGACATAGCAGCAGTTGCAAGGAAGAGAAGAATTTTCCCAGGGGACTCTCAGAACACATGAAAAGTCACTCAGAATTGCTGTTTGTCCACACACTGTGTGGGAGATTTGTTCAGGCAGGATTTCTTCAATAACTTCAAAGTCCTAGGGGAAGAAAGTGTAGAAAATATTTTTGAGGAAAACCTTTTTTTGCCTTGTTCCTACCAAAAGACCACACATAAGAAGGAAGTTATTTACATGTACAGAATATGGTAAAAATCATAATGGAAAGCAAACTTGAAAAGGAACCAATCAGTGACTAGAACACTGTAACAGAGACCATGGATGTGAACAAAGTTGGGCTAAAAATGCTGATTTTTTTTGTGCTGAAGAACAAGAAGTAAAAGGATCTATATTTTGGTATATGCAGAACATTGAAGCTGTATAAAGGCAATGCTGTGGAGAAAACAGAGCTCAAGAAATATAAACTCTGTGTTGCTTCACAACCTTTGTGTTTTCCAAATCCTATGCCAAAAGGAATAGGAGACAGACAGGTTTAATGCATGGTAGATTACTTTCTTATAGGATTTAGGATGTACAGCCCTATATGCCCAGTTTTCTATAAAACTATTTTTATATATTTTAATGGACTGCTTTCATCCTGATTTTGTGGGAAGCTGCCATCTCCCACACGGATAACTATATGTTATTATGATTCTCTGAAGTTCAATCACTGAATTTTCTTAAATAAAACTTTTTTTATTTCTCTTTGCAGAAGTGGAGCTCAGCAAAATTTCAGTGGGAAGTAGCCCAGACAGGGATTCACTCCTTTATGGGATATTTGCATATTATGGCAAAGCTGGTCTCAAAGTTTGTTGGTGCTTCTGAATCGTGCTGAATTATCTGATAAGTACAGGAGATGTTTGAGAAGCACCAGGGAGATGTGAGACCTCCCTTACATCTGGCATAATAAATCCACATCTTAATGGAGATAATTAGCTATTAGCTAAAGCTTTTACTTTGACTCTGCTGATAACAGAGTAACTAATGCTAAGAGAAACAGGGGAAGAGTTCAAAAAGGGCACAGCTCCAGCATCCTAATGGATAAATCTGCATTTCTCAGCTAAGGGGGGTTAGGAGCTGCTGTTTGGATCAGCAGTGGGGAAAACTCACACAACCAAATAATCTTTCTTCCCCCTCAGAACCAGAATTTGTTTATTTTGCTCATTGGAAACAGAACTGGTCTATTCTACTCCTAGCAATGTTTGCACACATTCTTGGAGAGGGGTAATTGCTACAGGCCAGGACTCTGCCAGGTTGTGCCAACATTTACCAAATATTGGATTGGTTTAACATTCAGATTAGACATTAAGGAGAAATTCTTTATTCAGAGAGTGGTGAGGCTGTGGCACAGGTTGCCCAGAGAAGCTGTGGCTGCCCCTGGATCCCTGGGAGTGTCCCAGGTCAGGTTGGACAGGGCTTGGAGCAACCTGGGATAGTGGGAGGTGTCCCTGCCCATGGCAGGGGGTGGAATGAGATGAGTTTTACAATCCCTTCCAACCCGAACCACTCTGGGATTCTGTGACTGTGTTTGAGCCTATGTCTTCCAATTCCTCATTTTCTTTGCACAGATGCATCCAAAGTGATTATATCTTTAAAAATTCTGCATTAAAGGATTGCCTTCAGTCTGAAACTTGTGCACACACATATGCATGTTTATAAATGAGGCCAGGGCATCCTGCAATCTGGTGCAGTTAATGTGAGCATGGGAAACCTGTGCACTCACTCTTACAGGTCACTGGTTACTCATCACTACTCATATTAAATTATAGAGAACTCAGGCTAGAAAGTGCTGTGGGTTTAATTTTTTTCTTTTCTTTTTTTTTTTTTTTTTAAATAGATGACTTTGCTAGGAAAAATGGTACTGTGGATATTTTGCTGTGTGGTCCTGGTGCTGGGTGAGTGCACTTAAGATTATTTCTTCTTTGGAAGTTTTCTCTGCCTCAGTGCTCCTATATTTGCTCAGTCATGTGAGACAAAAAGCAGAAATTCCAATCTTTCCTTGAATGCAGAAACAGGAACACAGAAAACAAAATACAGCAAAAAATCAGACAAGTCTTGTAGGGAATGAAGTATGAACTTGCATTTGGCTTATTCAGGTCTAATTAGTCTTTTAGATTTCCCTGAAGTGTTGTCTTTCTCTTTCCCATGGATGTATGAGAACTGAAAATGTGAAAGATCTGGGGTATAGCACAGGACAGACACTCCAGAAGGCTCATGAGTATTAAACTGAAAAAACAAAACACAAATTTTGGAGGGCAGGTTTGGACAAGGAGGGAGCTGTGACTGCTTTGCAGTGAGGGTCAGGGGATGAGGATTGGTGATGAGAGGGCTGTCCTGGGGTGGTGGTTACTCCCTCCTGTCTTCTTCCTTTGTTTCTGGATTGTGGGTGCTGCTTTTTCCCTCCTTCCAGCCAACACTACCTGGAGTAGAAAACAGTTTTGCACTCTAATGAACTGCAGAGCTGAAACATAACCAGAACTCTTACAAAAAGCTGAAGTTCCCTTGAAACCTGCACATTTATAAGAGCTCTGCTTTTTGTTATTAATTCTAGGGACTGTCCTCCTGGCTATAAATGCTGTAAGATTGGGCCAAATCCCGATTATGGTTTCACCAGTTTTGATACATTTGGCTGGGCTTTTCTCTCCTTATTCCGCCTGATGACCCAGGACTGCTGGGAGCGTCTGTACCAACAGGTACCAGTTTTGTGCATGGCTCAGAACTGATCTTCATTAGCTGAAGCAGAGAATGTGTAGAGAGGACAAGAAACCTCAAATAAAAGCAATAGCTGCAAGCTGTCGAGCCTAGATTCGATTCCTAGAAAAGGGATGCTGAAGTGCTTCCCAGTCCTTCCACCCTGCTCTTGGAAAACAGTCCTAAAGGGACTTTTCAAAAATGTCCCTTCAAAAATGTAAAAATGCCTCCTTGATTGTCTTCATGGGATGTGCAATCAATGACTCACACATGAAGATATTGGAGGAGGGAGGAAGACAGGGAAGAAATTTCTAATTCCATTTAAGCTTCCTGAAGCATTGTGTCTGGGAAGCTCAGTGCTTTAAAAGAATTTCAGGGACACATTGAAAGCCTACTTGGTATTTTTTGTGGTAATGTTTATCTCTGGGGTGTGTTGCTTGCAGACCCTCAGAGCTTCGGGGAAGGTGTATGTAGTCTTCTTCATGATGGTCATCTTTCTGGGCTCATTTTATCTAGTCAACTTGATTCTGGCTGTAGTAACAATGGCATATGAGGACCAGAACAAGGCCACCATTGCTGAAACTGAGGCAAGGGAAAGGAAATTTCGGGAAGCTATGGAATTACTGCAGAAGGAGCAAGAGGTATGTAAATTATTCACTTGCAAGTGTTTGTCTTGTTGTTCTATTTTTGGTCAAGTAGCGTGGTTTAGGTTGGAAGAGACCTTAAAGATCATTTAATTCCAAGCCCCTGCCATGGCAGGAACACCTTCCACTAGACCAGATTGTTCAAAGCCCCATCCAGACATAAGAAAAAATCACTCCCTATGTACAGCTGTATATAAAAACTACTCATGGAATTAGGAGCAAGTGATAGCTTATTGAAATTAGTGA